>CAJGYO010000001.1:125378571-126645623 GCA_904845875.1 Miscanthus lutarioriparius
TAAGTGTTACATCATCATTGCATGCATGTAAAGAACGCGTTGGTGGAGTTCGTGGTCGCCGGAGAGCAGGCATACGAGGAGGTGATCGAGGAGTATGAGGAGGAGGTTCTCATACAGGAGGGAGCCTTAGAGCCACCAATGGTGACTTTTGCGACACCCCGCCTGCCCAAGGCAAACCTTGGTGCATAATCCTATTTTGAATAATCACTGGATATATATATGATGTGCATTTACGTTATAGGATTATTGTTGAAACTACATGCATAGATATACCTACCTATGAGTCCTAAAAGCTTAGGTTGAGTAGCTGCTATGCTTAAGTTTTTCGGTAGCGTGAGGAACCTGCCGTTACTCACAATAGGTGATTATTATTACCCTCGTAATAAAATGGTGAAAGGAAAATAGAGACCGGACAGGGATATGGTATGGGTATTGGTGGGTGTAATAGGTTGTGTCCCTCGTTCAATGGGGCATAGCTTGGTTACACTATTTTCCCTGTCCGTGTTGGTTAAGGACCACTCGTTGCTGTGGATTCTAGTCAGGTCACAGACTGATTATCCTGAGCACATACTTGCTTATGGGAGCGGAAAGGCTCGTTGCTCTCTTGTCATGGGTTTTGGCTCTTTCCGGACCGACTGATTGGAGGCGGGGATGGTGGAGGTCTAAGCACCACTTTGAGTCCGGGACTCGGGAGTGGGGTCTTGGTGTCCAAGTTTGGATGGGGACCTGGACCCCTTGACAGGAAAGTGGTGGATTGGTCTTGCTTGTGCTTGGGGTACAAGCAGGACGTATGTTTTGGGGTATCCAGCTGGGATACATTGGTTCGCGAATCATCGTGTGATACGGAACGGCTTGGCTACGATCTAGCACCATAGTAAGAACTAGAAGATGAAAGGAAATGAATGGACCTGATTGCTCAACTTTTGCTTGAAAGTAGAACAGGTGCTTACATAGAACGGTTAGCTAATGAACTAATCATGACTGCTAACAAAAACATACATAAGGATTCACTACTAGTATTGCTTTACGTAAAAAGGAAACCCAACAAACCATAAAGCTTATCATATCCTTTAGAGCTAGGAAATTATTCCCACTAGTCAGGTAAGTCTTGCGAGTACATTATGTACTCAGGGTTTATTTACCCCTGTTGCAGGTGCAGCTTGAGGAATGGCTGTTGTGTGGAGGATTCTTCTGGTGGGCACAGACGGATCCTTGTATCTTATCGTTAGATGTTTATTTCAATTCCGCTGTTAAATTCCGTACTCTGAACTTGGTATTATAATAATGTATTTTCAAGAACTCTTCTTGTATGAAATGGTCTAAGTATTATAAACTCGTTCTCATTATTGAATCATAGATGAAAAACGTGGATTGTTCGAGTTCTCTCTTGGGGTTTGCTCGATGGAACTGTCCGATGTAGTCAAATTTCGGGGTGCTTACTGTCTAGTGGAAGACAAGCGCCTCCGAAAGCGTGCCATTTCGGGCGGTTCTACCACAATATCTAGCCCAGGCAAGCCCTGGTGCATAACCCCTATTATTCTGCACTTTATCTTATGCTTGTGCATTAAGTTTTAAGGAGTTGAATGAAACCACTTGCATATATATATATATATATCCTTATCCTATGAGTCTTACTAGTATGTCAGGATCGTGTAGATTGCTATACTATAGGATCCGGTAGAAGTCAAGTGATTACCTGTCACTCGCGAGAGATAGAAAATATATTATTGTTGTTATTATATTACTATCACATGGAATATATATGAAGGATAATTAAAGACTGGGTGGAATGGTACTTTGGATATGGACTTGGTTAGGCATTCGAGCGAGGCTCGGATTGCACTTGTTTCGTCTATGTCGATTGAGGACCGTCCGTTGCTGTGGATGGTAGTCAGGTCACAGACTTATTATCCTGAGCATATACTTGCTTATGGGAGCGGGAAGACTCGTTACGCTCTTTGTCCCGGGTTCCGTCTCTTTTCGGACCGACTGATTGGAGGTGGGAAAATGTGGAGGTCTAAGCACCATATTGAGACCGGATCTTAAGTGTGGGGGCTTAGAGTCCAAGTTTAGACGGGGACCTAGACCTCGTGACAGAAGTGGGATGGGTTGGTGTTGTTTATGCCTGGGGTACAAATGGGGTATGTGTTTCAGGATACCCAGCTATGATACATTGATTCACGATTCATCATTTCTGTAAGACGGTACCGACTTAGCTATGGTCTAGTACCATAGTAAGAACTGGAATATGAAATATGATAAAATAGTTCTGATTGCTCACCACCTGCTTGAAAGTAGCATAGGAGCTTACATAAAATGGATAGTTAATGAACTAATGATGACTGCTAATAAAATTTAATATAAGGACGCACGTTTAGTAATGCTTCCACAGATGCAATAACCCACAAGCCAAATAAGCCTTGCATATCCTTGGAGTCTTTTATTTTCTTCCTACCAGAGGATACATAGAGCTGATTTTTGTGTGTGGAAACCTCCTGGTGGGCTCAGAGAGGATTCCTTTCGCGCTACGACCGTAGTGTTTATTTATAACCCTCACTAAAGGTTTTTATAAGAAAAGATGTAAAATCTGCTAGCAGCTCTTGTATATAAATGTCCACTATGTTAATACTCCATCATGTCATTAAATTAATCTTTGTTTCCTCTGTAACTCTGATAACATTGTTTTATTTCGTTGTTATAATCAATTAATGTAATATTCTGTTACTGTAATAAAGTGATGTAAGAAATGGCTTAAGAATATTGTAAGCTTTATTCTCTCATTTATGATCCTGATGGGAAAATATGGATTTTTAAGTTCTTCCTTGGGGTGTGCTCGACGGAACTGCGTAGTTTAGTGTCATCTCTTGAGTACTTAGTGTCTAATGAAAGACAAGTACTCCTAGGAGGCATTAGATTATGCGGTTCTGCCATATTGCAGTAGGTGTTCCATGTTGTTGCAAGTGTTTTTATTTCGAGCGTTGTTTCATATGCTTCACACTAGTGTTACAATAATATGTTCCAAATATTTCAGCTCCTTCAACCTATTGTGGCAGCGGTTTGTTTGGTGTTGTTGCAATAATATGTTCATGGTGTTTCAGCTGCTTCAGCCTAATATTGCAGCTATTATTCCTTATTGTTGCAATAATATGTTCATGGTGTTTCAGCTGTTTCATCCTAATGTTGTAGCCGTTGTTCCTTGTTGTTGCAATAATATGTTCATGGTGTTTCAGCTTGCTTCAGTCTAATGTTGCATTAGTTGGTTTCGTGTTGCTGCACATGTTTTATTCCAGCTTTCTATGTTGTTCGGCCAGGGGGCGAGCCAGGCGGCCGGGGGCGCGTGGCTCGTCGGAGGGACAGTGGACGAAAGCGTTGGGGGCGAGCGGATGGGGGTGTTGCGGTCAAGGGGGGCGATGGGGCATGCTCGTATGTGGTGCGTTCTATGAGCGTCTGTGGCGGGTGTGGGGGCGGGCTGGCGAAGCGGGCGCAGAAGCGCGTCTGGCGCGACAAGCGCGGGGGAAACGAACAGAGAAGAGAAACGGGAGGAGCAGCGTGCGGGGGCTTGCGTCCACGGCGGGCGTTCCGTCTGCAGTCGTCGTCTCATGGGGGGGCATTCCGTCGCGCGCTGGGGTCCTAGATGCGTCCGGACGGGCCCCTGAATCCGGACGTCCAGGCGCTAGGAGCGCCGCAGATGTAAGTATGTAGGTCATGTAGCCACTGAAAATGACTAAGTACATCCCCCAACACGTTTAGACTTAGCAAAACCTCTTCAGTATCCGTCTCTTCCAGAAGGCATTATATAAGCAATACACGTAGCATTTGCAAAGACTATCCATCCCAAACAAAAGTCATCATCACCTACTATTCGATGCAACTTGCATGCATGTCCATAGCTTTTTTTTGTTCTAGAGGGTCTTCGAGACTTTGACACAGGCTGATGTGGCATGCATGCTGGAAAAGAGTGGCCTCTGTCGCTCTCAGGTTTGCCTGCGAGCGTCGCCTTTGGCCAACAACACCCTCGCAGCTGGGTGCCTGGTGTTCCCGCTACCCAGACTGTGGAAGGAGATGGACACAGGAGTACAGGACACGACAATTGAACATGCATACATGTCACGTTATCAGATGCTTTTCTTCTTTTCTTTTTCATTTGAACGATGATTACCAGATGCTTTATTTTCGTGATGACATATATACATGTTTTTTTTTCTCTCCGAATAATCAATCCTTCTGGTCAATTTGGGGGTTTCGATGTTTCTAACGTAACTCTGACCCGGAGATGACTGGCTAGCTACCGGTGTGCGGCAAAAACAAAATGCTCAAAGACTCTTGCTTTTGTTTGCACATTTTCGTTTTGTTTTCTTTCATTACATTGGAAGGAATACTTCTCTAGAAGATGTTGATGTGCTTTCCTTGACTCCTTGTACATGTTTTTTTTTCAAAGATAATTGAGAGGACTAGTGTTCAAAAACTAGAGTAAAATATATACAGGGGTATAATTTGCTTGCTTACCTGTTTGAGAATTTTGGATGGTTCAGTGTACTTCTAGGAGGGAGGAAGAGAACATCTTCTTGTTATGAAGTCAAGGGTCCAAAACCAAAGGTGATTAGGTAATTATACCAAAGAAGGATTGTATCACCTGGCGGAAGTCCGCTTGTTTAATTAAGGTCTCGCCGTGCGTGCTGCTTACTGTTCCCACTTAACATTGCTGTACCATTCTTGGCGTGGTACTAGTCAATAGAGGCATGAAAGTTTGTCAAAATCACGGTTCTTAATCTGAAAACCTGAAGCGTTTGGTCAACCTCTCACCCACCTGGCCACCTACGTGTTCAATGTTTAGCAAAGCCGTCTCAATAACTAACGAAGCAGACGTCACGCTGCACCTGAGCCCTGCGACACCAACTATTAGTACCCTGCTCAAAGTTTGGATGCTCAGGATTGCATGCATTGCCCTAAAAAAAGCCGAAAAAAAAGGCACTGCATGCATGAGCATGACGCGGTTTGACCTCGCAACGCTCTGCCGTTAAAACCATAGCGTACTGTTGGAAGTAAAAAAATCAAAATAATGGCGCCGTTCCCTGCTTTGATTTTTTCAGACCAGCTCAGCTGCTTCTCTCATAAATCACTGTGCAACTTCTAGTCGTTCTACAGTATTTTTCTCTCACACAATCAGTCATTTTCAGTCAAGTTTCAGACAGCGAACGGAGCCAATATTTATTAGTAGGAGTAATTCATAAAGTTCGTGCACTTGTAGGGTAGGCGCACCACTCAGATTTGTTCCATGCCGGCGGCAAACATGGCAAGCCACGCACGTCTTCTCAAAACCTCACGAGATTTCGACGGCGGCGCGGTGGAGCTAGAGCCTGTAGGCTGTAGAGAGAGGGCAAGTGCCGGTGATCCGCGACGACGACGCGCTCACGTATCAGTCTACGAGACGCGGTCCCCCGCGAACAAAATACCGGTGCTCCCTGGACCGGAGACGAGCGCTCCCGTCTCCCGCCCCGCTGCTGGTTGCTCCGCACGGCCGGCCGGTCCCCTGCCCTCGTGAGCCGGTCCGGTACGGGGTGCTGCCTACTGCGTGCGTGGCTGCGTGCTGTGGACCTGTGGTGGCGCCGACCCGATACGGGAGAGGCTTGTCACCGCATGTGACGGACGGATGGGAATGGGACCGGGCCATGGGAGCACGGGATTTTTCAGATTTGGCGGGCTCGCCTCGCCCCATGGTCTGCCTAGCAGTAGCAGTAGCAGTAGGCAGTAGCCGAGACGCCGGAGAGGACGGGACAAGAATGCAGCTGACCTACCACGGAACAACGGATGAGCTCCGTGCCTCCGTTCCCTCTCGTGCTGCCGTGCACAATGCATACGCTCGTGGTGAGAAAAAATCGGCCAGTTCGTTGAGCTTCTTGCTCTATCAGAACCAGCAGCCAGGGAAATCAGAGAAGAAACTAGGGGAAACTAAGGCCTTGCTTAGATTGCCTCAAAATTCCAAGTTTTTCACTCTCTCTTCATTACATTAATTTTTGGACGTATGTATGGAGCATTAAATGTAGGTAAAAAAATAACTAATTACACAGTTTGGTTGTAAATCACGAGACGAATCTTTTGAGCCTGTTAGTTCTCGTGATCGGACAAAGTTTTATCAAATCAAACGAAGCGTCTTCTGATTTCTTTAAAAACCAAAGAATCGAAACCAGGCCTAACCACAACCACAAGTATCTGCGGGCGGTTATCTTAGCTGGAGCGCGAACTTTTTCTCGCTCGCTCAGCAATTTCGACGCGCGCTACACCCCTATCTTGGAGCAAGAATTCAGGGCGTGCGCCGCTGGTAGTATGTAGTGGTTTCGGAATCCTTGGGGGCTGGGCATCGCAGCCCCACCCGCCTTCAATTATCAGCGAGTACCATGTCAGCTACTATCAATGAGCAAAGTCTGTTCACATTATGCTGCATCAGATATCAGGCCGGGGCCTGCAACCAATCCATGATTTCAAAAATAGCCTCACTATCAATCCGTGCAAGGCCACATGAGAGCAGGTCCAAGATGACAACGACAAACAGTGTTCGCACCAGTAGTTACAGGCCACAAACTTTCACTATGCTGCACTAAAATGAGACTTTTTCGAGATATAAAAGAGGCCGGGGCCTGCAACCAATCACTTTTTTTTCAAATTCAGAATTTCAAAAATAGCCTCACCGAAAACAAGATCCGTGGCACATTTAATTCAGGCCATATTTTTTTGTATTAAATGAAAATAATTTTATATGAAAATTATAGATCAGGTAGCTTTCTAGTTTTGCGGACAGATGACAACGACAATGCCGCCATCAATCAGCTGCCACCGTAGCACCAGTAGTTAACAGTAGACCACCAAACTTTCCCAAAGCATATGACCCCACTAAAATCACATTGGCAAGCAACTAGGACAAATCAAACGACCTATCGAAAAAAAAAATGACAAATCAAACGAGAGATTAATCCGGCAAAAAAAATTCCAAACACTGGATGAGGCTTGAGTAATTACACATGGATGGTCGAAAGACAGCAGCAGCTACAAGCTAAAACCAACCTAATCAAGGCTAGAATGAGCACAGCAATTTAGCAATCACACTTTAGAACTGGTCCCTAAACACACCACCAATCACCTTCCGCAGCACTGGGTGGCGAGCACCCTGCTACTTTTGACAATCAGGTTACCCGTTAAATCCAATAAGCTAAAAGATGAAAAACAGTCGACTTGACTCTGTCGAAGATAGGATTCAGAATCGATTGAATGCAGGCTAGAGTTATAGCCGATTCTCTCTCAGGTCAATTGAGATCAAGTAGCAAACGGATTGGTCTGCACCTCCGATTCAGCCTTGGAAGATTGATCAACTTGTTCGATGTTTGAGGCCCCGCTTGACTTCTTGATCTCCTCTATCCGCATAACAACATGTGCCATTGATGGCCGGGCATCTGGGACTTGTGCTACACAGTCCATAGCAAGCAGCACGAGCTGAGCCAACGGTTCCTCGCCAGTCTGATGTCTCATGACCTCCATATCAAACACCTCTGAACCCCACTCAGAGCGATTAACTGACTGCACCCATCTGGGCAGGTCGACGCCCTCGTCGTTGAGAGCAGCCTGGCTGGGGGCCTTGCCCGTGACCAGCTCAAGCAACAGAACACCAAAGCTGTACACGTCTGCCTTCTGGGAAACCCTCCGGGAATCAATAACCTCAGGTGCACGATACCCAGTGGTGCGAGACGGTGAAGATGATGGACCAACAAGAGTGTTAAGGCCACTGTCTGATACACGTGCTTGATATGATTTGCCCAGGAGGACATTGGATGACTTGATGTTACCGTGGGAAGCCGTTGAACTCATTGAGTGGATGTACTCAACACCACGGGCTGCAGCTAGAGCAATGCTTGACCTTAATTCCCAGTTAAGTGGTGTACGACCAGAACTTCTGTTACCTGTTAAATAAAATGAAATCCAGACAGTGAGACAAAGTCACAACCACCTGCTGTCTTGAAGGTCAACGAAGACATTGAGCCGACAATACATTAGGGCAATAAAGAACATCGTGATCAAATAAAGCAGAGAGCAAACTACATTAGTACCATTTCACAAACTACAATGACCTCAAGTGATTGTCTTCTTTAATCGATCCAGAATATTCTACCAGTAAAGCAGAGAGCAAAGATAACTAAAATGAAAAAAAATCCAAGAAAATACAACCAAAGATAACCAAGTAATTAATGATTTGGAAACTTTCTCAACTTGAGAGTTGAGAACTAGTAAGCGACCAATTAGTGGAGGGGGAGGCGTGATGACAAATATTTTGTTAGAGCTTCCATGTTGACATCACCGAAGTTAACACATAAATCTGAGTCAAAACTGAATGCAACTTCCCTAGTAATACCCAGTAAATAATCACACATAATTCAAGTGCTTTGGATATCAAGTAAGATAAATAACACCTCGATCCCAACTGATTTTGACTTGGTCTCCTTAGACCATGACAAAAATCAAGTCCTATTCACAGGAGAGGACGAATATTCAAACGGAAAAACAATTTGGAGTACCTACTTACCAACATGAGTCTTGAACATATGAAAAAAACTCAAGCAATACTCTACACCTACCACCCAAGAACATGCAATGCCCATAGTACTCACAAGCACACGTACAGCAAAATGGTGATGCTACAATCATAAGCAGATAATATGCAACAGAAACTTGGGGGATGGGGGGTTAAGATCTCACCGTGCAGGACTGCAGAGAGGCTCCCCATGGGCATGAAGTCGTAAACAAGTAGCTTTTCATCTTTGCTGTAGTAGTAAGCACGGAGTGGCACAATGAACTCGTGCTGAAGCTCACCAATCTCAGAAATGCGTTCACGGAACTCAGGTTCAGACAGAGTCACATCCTTGAGGCGCTTCACGGCCACAGTTGCCCCGGACTCGAGCACTGCCTTGTATGTCGTCCCGAACGCTCCTTTTCCGAGCACCTCAGCCGAGGCGCGCAGCAGGTCCTCCAGCTCGAAAGGTGCCACGGCGGCCGCAGACCCAAAGAAGACCAGCTTCTTACCGGACGTCGACTGGCCGATAGGAGCGTTGGGGTGGCCTATTGTGATCAACGGCGCTACAGCAGCGCCGCTGGTCATCTCGGGAGGTTTCCTACCGCCGGCAGCAGCAGCAGGCGCTGGAGCAGGCGGCGGCATCTCCAGAGACCGCGTCCTGGTGCCCCCCGACCTGCGACAGAGGCAGATGAGGAGGAAGAGGAGAAGTGCGGCGCCCAAGGCGGAGCCTACAGCGATTCCGGCAATGGCGCCACCGGAGAGCTTCTTGCTCTTATGGCCATTTCCTCCCCCACTTCCACTGTTGGTGCCGCCGCTACTGCTGCCAGTGGGAACAGGCGTCGGCGACGGTGTCTGCCCCGCTGGAGCAGGGGAAGGGGAAACCTCGCCAGGGCAAGGCCCCAAGGGTCCGCCGCACAAGCCCGTCCCCAGGAACGCGGAGCGCGGCTGCGACCGAAGTGAGGCCGGGATGGATCCGTTGAGCTGGTTGAACGAGACATTGAACTGCTGCAGCGGCGGTAGCTTCACATCCGAAATCTCGCCGGAAAAGCGATTATTCTCAAGGAGCAGGACCCTGAGGTGCGTGAGGTTGCCGAGCTCCGCCGGGATGGGCCCCGATAGGTCGTTCTCGCCGAGCGAGAGCCTGACGAGCCCCGGGAGCGCGAGAATCGCCTGCGGGAACCGGCCTGACAGCCTGTTCCCGTTGAGGAAGACGTTCCGAAGCGCGGCGGCGGAGGCGAGGTCGGCCGGGAGCGCGCCGGAGAGCCCGTTGAGGCGGAGGCTGAGCGTGTGGAGCGCCGTCAGGTTCCCGAGCGTCCCCGCGGGGACCACCCCCGAGAGCGTCGCCCCGGGGAGCCGCAGCACCGCCACGCGGCCGTTCTCGCAGGTGACCCCCGTCCACGAGCACGCGCCCGCGACGTCCGAGGCGTTCCACGCCAGGCGCCGCCCTACGGCGTCACGGAACGCCAGGAGCGCCCGCGCGTCGCTCGCGAGGTCGTCGGCCCCCGCCAGCGCCGCCAGCGCCGCGACGACGAGTAGGAGCACGGGGAGCGCGGAATGGAGGCGCCGGGGCCGCCACGGCGGAAGTGGCGGCGACCGCATCGCGGCGTCGGCTGGGGTGGCGAGGAGCCGGGCCGGGCCGGAGCGAGGCGAGGCGGAGAGCGGTGGCGTCCGTTTCTGGGGGGTTGTGTGGGACGCGACCGCGTCTGCTTTGTTGTTGTGTGGGCGGAGGTGGCGTCTCTGGCGTGCGGGGGAGAAAAACCCTAAACACTCCCGTGCGCGTTTCGCGGAATGGGTCTCGGGGAGTTGGGTAATTCGCGGGCGGGATTTATCCGAGGGTTGGGAGGTTGCGCCGCTGGGGGTTGGTGGGGCCGCCGGGGCCGGGCGAGAGGGACGGGAATAGGAGGCAACAAACAGGTGGCACGAGGACCTGGATGGGAATCGGAATGGGGTTTCCTCTCCGGAGAGGGCAGAGGATCCGATGGACGGGGACGGGAGTGTGCATAGCGCTGCGGCTGGCGGGAATGGGAGCGCGACGGTGCGTGCGCGCTGCGCACCTGCCGGCGTACCGGGTGGGTGCTTGGGTTCAGACTCCAGAGACTGCCTGGGGAACGGTGCCGTGCTGGTGCGTTGGACTCCGGCTGCGGCCGAGACCTGTTTTGGAACAAACAAACCAACAAATGCCGTGTTGTTTCGCGTGCTGACCTGAGAGCTGGGCCCACCACCGGGCGGGCTGAGCAGGCAGATTGTTCTGGCAGGTCTGGCTGGTTTCCTACTGCTATGGTAGCACTCTCCATTTAAAAAAAAAAACTGCGAGTTGAATTGAACAGATAGATTTACATAATGGCCATAAATGAACTCCATTCTGAGAAACTACGCGTTTATGACCAGAAATAAATATTGCTTTCCGTTTATCCAGTCCTCGAAATTTAAGTGGTGACATTACTGGTTCCAGGAGGCTTGATTGGTTCGCCAAAAAGAAATGGAAATCCCATGCTTCCTTCGCTGAAATTGCGTTCCCGACTTCACGTGTTGAACATGTCCTTGCACCTTTGCCTGGGCCAAAACCGCATTGGATCATTAGCGTGTCGCATCCACGTACCAAAGCTTTCGTCCCCGATAAGCCGGGCTACAGCCCTAATGAGCCAGATTTCTTCGTTGGATCACGATTATTTAGTCTTAAATCATCATTAATCTTTAGTTTTAGCCATAAATTCTTATTATTTAGTCCCTTTGTCCCGTCCTACATCTGCCACTGCCGATAAGCAACCAAAAAGAGGTCGATGGTGCGACCGGTGCCCGGTAGGCGAGTGCCGCTCACTTACCAGTGGATTCTGAACGATTTCGACGGCTGGCGCTTTATGATGGCTCATGGCTGTGATCATCAGCCACCACCCTCGTATTCGTCACACGTTTGCGCTGTTCTTTGTTGATGAAATTGGTAGGAATGGACCATGGGATGTTGACACGTCTCGTCCCTGGACCCATTCCGGCAAATTGGTTCGCCCACCCAAAGTGCACAAACTGTGCTGACTAGTAATACTACTTCAATTTGCTTGCTGCTTTGCATAATTTGGTCTCTATAGCGAGCTTTAAGTATATATCTTGTAGTGCACACCAAAAGGACGCAGTATTCTGCAGGTGTCCAGCTACTTAAAAATGGGCATAATTTGGCGAGTAGATTGGAGCAAATACAAATATTTGGACTGGAACGTGTATCTATCGAGGGATTACAAGAAGACCAATGACGCCACGTGGATCATCTGTCCTAACGTGTGTTTCAGACCTGATCCGCCCTAATACAGGGATATGAGATAAGCAGCTGGTCATGGATATATCATATATACTTTGTGTCCGGAAGACGCAAAGGTGATTTACAATCGCAATTCGTGTTGATATAAATGAATGATTGACCGCCCTGTGACTAGTGATTATGGAAGTTTACTATCTGTGTAAAAAAATTCATATTCTAAAATAGTAGGAAAATTAATTAGATTAAATTAGAGAGATGTGCCCATCGTACGAGTGCATAAGCTTATGTTATAAGGGTGCATATACGATCTATCTAATTATTTAGGGGCGTAATGCCCAAATTTGTCAGTAGCTTGGCCCTAAATTATTAGATAGATCGTTGAATATATTTTCGTAATAAGTTTATTTGAAGATACAAAATGTTATACGTATTTTATATAAATTTAATTAAACTTACGGCACGAAAAAATAATAGTTATTTAGGGACGGGGGAGTAAGTGTTGCCTCGACTATCTCTCCGTCCCAATGTTTTTCTTACTTTAGCCATACAATTTTAGGCCCTATTTGTTTCCGCTTATAAGCGGCTTATCGGTGGAAATAAGCAAGAATCCCGCCAAACGCTTTGCTTATTTCCACCGATTCTCGCTTATGTGGTAAGTCGCTTCAGAGATTTGAACTACGAAAAGCGAAAAGCGAGAAAATCTTCGCTTAGATTATAATTCAAGCGTGGCTGAGAGAAGCGGAAACAAACAGGGCCTTAGTCGACTTGTAGAATCCTCGGCCTGTGGACCTCTGTTCTTGATAGTTTCATGGTTAACATCGGATAATCACTCGGTTAAAGAAAAAATAGTCTCCATCGAGTATGAAAAGCTTGAGCGCCTCTGGACACATTTAGATTCCATTGCCTTTCGAAAAAACATTTGGATTCCATTCCAGTGAAAAGTTGAAAAGGTGAACAGCCCGTCACCAGTTTTTTTCTACGTGAAGTCAGGAACCACTTCGCTAAAACTATAATATAAAACATCAAAAATTCTTAGTGGAAAAGGGAGAAAGTGAAAGGCGGCGACATGAGGCCCAGTTCCGGGTCACGTTCTCCGCAATGGGCCGGCCATTACGAGTCGAAGGATATCACGCGCCGGAAAGCCTTCGAAAGTGCACTCTCCTGCAGCGAATCGCGAGGTGTACGGTGTAGCACAGCAGCACAGGCGGGGCCGCTCACGGCGCCCGCGCGACGTCGACACGACGCCGTTGCGCCGCGAGGCCCGACGCGCGCCTCGTTCCGCGGCCTCGCACTCGCGCTCCGTACCGCGCGGATCCTCCGCCCTCGTGCGGACCGCCGCCGGAAGGTCATGCCGAAGCCGGGAACGGTCACCCTGCCGCGCGAGCCGGCGGGCGGCGCCTCGGTGCACGCGCATTGAAAAACAATGGCGGCTCGTCGCGGCAAACGCGCAACGCATGTCGGTACGAGGCCTTGGCGAAACAGCGGCCGACCCAGTCCAAGCTGACCGACCGGACGGGCTTCTCGTGGTCGCCTACGGCGTACCGCCGTACCGGGGTTTTTTCGTGCACTGCTAAATAATTCAACATGTCACGGATCAATGCTCCAAGAGTTACATGCTGGTCGTTGCTCTTCTGGATTGTGCGGACACGTGCACAGCAAAGTCGCAGACTTTTACGCCAGCCCCGGTGTATCAGACGATTTTTCTACCGTCGTGCGTGCGGCATCTCGCAGACCGGCATGTACGTACACACCTTGCAGAGTTGCAGGGCTCAGTGTTCGTCCGACACTGCGAGTCTGCTGCACGTCGAGCCAAGGATCATCGAGGTGTCTTGCTCACGCGGTCACGCCGGTTCGAGCCAGCATGGCATTGTTGTCCGGTGCTGCGTTGTCGCCGTGTGCCTAGCTAGCTCCCGCGCTTGGTCTTCTGTGTGTGACTCGCGTAGCCCGACCAGAGCCACAGGCTCTTTGAGCCCTCCGAGCGGCGAGCACGACCGGGCATCGGTCCATCGAGCTCGTTCGCACACCAGCCAATTTGAGGTGAGATAGAGCGCGCGGGTCGGCCTCCGATGGGTTCCCCGGTTGCCAAGCAGGACCTGTGGCGCCGTCACGTACTGACTTGCTACGGGCGATCGGCGACAAGGCTGGACGCAGACGACAGCGATGTATGACTGGGCGAGTCGTACCATCAGAGAGCGTCCTTCCTGCACGAGTACGGGGTGGTAGCCGAGGTCCCGATTACTCCCTGGTCCCTGTCCCCTCCAGCGTGGGCGGATCCAACGGGGGTACCCATATCGTAGCTGTGGAAAACCCTTTAAAGCCTTATGAATTTTTAGGCAAAGTTTTATAGGTGGCTGAGACGTAAGATCAAATAGTATGTGTTGTTCAATTCTCCTAAAATATTTTCTGGATCCGTCGCTGCCCTCCAGTATCTTGGTCTCGGTGGTCGCTGATGTCTTGGTTTTGTGGCAAGAGTGCTGTGCGCGGTAGAGAATAGAGAAGTAGGGTCAAAATAAACGGGTCTGCATACTGCATTGGCAGTCCAGTATAAAGCCCAAATCATTATTTGACAGTATAACTGCCGTCAGGTCATCGAGTTCTTTCTTCAAATTAATTAATAATATGAAGCATAATCATTTCGTGAAAAGCACTGGCTAATTAAAAATGCACTGTCATGTTCCATTTCCTTGATGTGACTGTAACATTAGTACATTACTGTTTTCCCACTAGCTATGTTTTTTTTTTTTTGACAAAGTCCCACTAGCTATGTTGTTTTCCGTCCTGGGCTTCATTTGGGCTGCTAGCTCCCTGTTACAGGCCGCACTAGAGGCCGGGACACCGACGAGAGGCCGGGACACCGACGAGGCGACAATTTTCGTTGTAGTCTAGGTGTCTATGTCCACATGGGCCTTCAATAGTTTCGGCCCGTAGTTTATGGGCTGGGCTTTACTCTCGCACGGTGACTAGCCGCTCGACATTTCCGGCTGTGCTCTGGCTTCTGCTTCCCCGAAGGCAATGACAACTCCAGCTCACCCAGTTTATATGGCTAAAATAAAATTAAAACTAAAAACCGAACAACACATTTTTCTATAGATGATAGATCTGTTCTGATCACGATTCTTCTCCTAACTCCTCTTTATTTATATTAAATAGTAAAAAAAAAGATCAGACCAGGTTATCATTGTAAAACAGCACCTTGCCAGGTGCTCCAGGCTCTCTCAGTCCCAGTCCCAGTCCCGGCTCGCTTGGTTTTGAAGAGACCACCGGTGGGGTCGGGTCCACCGACACCCGGCAGGTTTTCGAAGACGGGAACACGTGGTGTCGGTGCCTAGGCAGCGGGTCACCGTCGAATTAGGGCCCTCTTATAATAGATACTTTTTACCTTGTTTTTCAGTTAAAATAATATCTTTCTTTCATAATAAATTATCTATAATAGTATTTTAATTTATTTTTTCAATGAAACGAACGGAGCCTAGACGCCGCGGCAGTGGGACGCCCAGATCAGCTGATGCTGAACAGCCACCCCATGCATCTAACTAACACCCTAACGTGCTTCGGAAAATATAATCAGATACTGTATCTGAAAACCGAGGCGTTCACGACCACGGGATCGGAATTGTTCATATTACAGGTCACTGTGTTGCGTCAAGGATTGATTTCTGGTACATACACGTGCTAAGTTTGCTAATTGCTATGGGCTGTAAATTGTAATATATAATGGGAGAAAGAGTTTGATTAGGCCACGAGTACAAATTAGGATGCGAAACTATGTGCTTTTGCACTTGAAGAAAAGTGACGTGCCACAAATCACCAGCGGACAGCGGTGTGGGCCGTTGGTATTTATCATATACTACGGTTCATTGCCAAGCTAGATTTGTCTTTTACGTGCCTATTCCTTGCTTTTGCTGCAAACAGCAAAGGACAGCTATAGGTACAAATGCCACTTGCTTTTACAAAAGAGAGAACCTCTATGTTCGCTTGGCTTGTAAGGCATTTTTTTTTATTA
The DNA here is from genome assembly GCA_904845875.1 of Miscanthus lutarioriparius. Taxonomy (NCBI): domain Eukaryota; kingdom Viridiplantae; phylum Streptophyta; class Magnoliopsida; order Poales; family Poaceae; genus Miscanthus; species Miscanthus lutarioriparius. The sequence goes on from CAJGYO010000001.1 coordinate 125,394,382, forward strand.
ACGAATAGTATATTTTTCTCATAACAATTTAACCAACAGTATTATCAGTCATATTTTTTTAGCCAAACGAATAGGACACTAACTTCCATTTGGTGGGGAGTATTTTTTATTATCCGAGGACTAACGGGGCTATTACATAGGCCTATACCATAGCTCGGAGCATTTGTAGCTGGTATGGAATCTCGTGTTTTTCTAAGATATCATTGCATGAATGGTTATTTTAAAGTCTTATTTTTAAGGCTGTTAAAATCATGATCTGAATCGAATCGAACTTTAATATTAGAATCATAACTTTGTAGAATCAAGCCGATAAGCTAAGATCACCATGGGATCACAATTTTAACAATTATTCTTTATTTTTACCCGCAAAACAAGCAACGTTAGTTTTTTTATTTGTCAGTTCCATAGATGATAAATCGTAGGATGAATTTGAGGCATCGTATTAAAGCATCGAAGAAGAGCGATGTATTACGTCAGTAAATTAAAATAGGGCGCTAATTTAGTTTTGTCTTTTACATGCTCTTTTCGTGATTTTGCTGCGAACATGAAAGCACAGCTAGGCGCGGCTAGCTTTTTTCACAGGAGAGAACCTAACTTCATTTTGGTTGGAAGCATGTATGGAATAACTCTTATAAAACATAAAAATATTTTTGTTTTCTTCCTTTTAGGCCTATCTAAATTTGATACCCTTCTGCATGAGCTGTATAACAAGTGAACTACTATTGTAGCCCATGAGAATTGGCATACTGCATTGGACGGTGTGAAAGTGTAATCTATTCAAGACAACAACAAAAAAAAAACAGTTAATTTGTTATGCTCTGTTAACTCTTCAACATTTGTTCTTGCTATTACACTATGTATCGAACACCTCATGAAATAAAGTTCCACCCACTTAATTAATCAATTATAACTATGCCTATCCTGATCAACCGAGAGCTATGGTTTAAACTGACACAAGTAAGGCTGAAAACAACTCACAAATAGCATACGTGTTCAGGAAAACAAAAGAATAATTAGGCCCCATTTGTCAGGACTTCTCCATCAGCTTTAGAGTCGTTTGGAGCCGTTTTTCTGCTAAATGGGGTAAAGTGAAATAGCTTCACTGGTGAAGCTTCTAAAAATATGCTCTCATAATGATTTGGGGTGGGATGAAGTAAAAAAAAATGGTTTCTCCGGCTCCTCCTCCAGGCCCCTAAAAACATGCTCTCACAGAGAAGCCATTTTACCAAACGATTTAACAAAACCGCTTCAGCTCCACCGGTGAAACTGTTCGTGAAGCTAAAACAAAAAAAATAGCTTCACTAGTGAAGTGAAGCCGTGCTAAACGGGGCCTTAACGTACCCAAATGCTACAAAACTGTATGGGTATATATACCCCTAGATTATAACAAGATAAACCACCGTACACCGTTCCTAGAAACGCCATACGTAGAAACCACGTCGGCTTACCTCCACGGCCGCATTCTTCACGTCCACAGGGATCGCGAATTCGCGATAGACAAATCACCAAGGAAACCACTCCGCAATTTTGAAAAAGTGAGGAAAAAAAGCGAGGAATCGAGGAGAACAACGGAATGATCCATCCTCTTGTGCTATCCCTGCCCTCCCCCGCTATAATATCGCCGCGCCCTCGTCGCCCTCGTCGCCACACCACCACTCCTCCCTCCCTGCCCTCTCACTCCCGATCCCTCCACCACCACCGCTTCCTCCGCGTCACCCCTCTCGTCGCCTCGCGCGGCGACCAGCGGCGGATCGTCCGCGGCGCAACCATGGGGCTCTTCACTGTGACGAAGAAGGCCACCACGCCCTTCGAAGGCCAGAAGCCCGGCACTTCCGGCCTCCGCAAGAAGGTTTCCTTCCCGCCTTTGCCTTCTCGCTCCCGATCTCCGCCTAAGTTCCTAGGGCCCCAGTCCGGATCTATCTGTTTCTCTGACGCGGCGGGTTCGTGCTCGATTCTGGTGCCTCGGATCCGCTGCCCGACAGCCTTTCGCTTCCGGCCACCTCGCGGATCTCGCCGGGGCGGCTTTTAGCGCAGGATCTCGGGGCTCTGTTCTATCCGTCCTTCTGCTTGGATCTGCTGGGAAACCGTTGTCGGATGGGTGTTGTTCGGAGCATGCCTGCTGGCTTGATCCGTTGGTTCCTATAGAACGTTGGACCTGTGCGGGGTTGGAATGATCTGGACTTGTGCTTGCATGGCTTTGATCCATACAATTTGCACTCGCATTAATCAGCTTTTGCTAATTGTTACCGGATCTCGCTGATTCAGTTACTGGCTTAGAAGATAACAATGCTCTCTGTTTTCCTAGCTCGTGCATAAGCATAATAGTCGATATGGTTTTTTGGTCTCTCAATGATTACTCCATTCGAGATAATGTTCACATGAAAATTGTTCTGGCATCATTTAATGCTTATGGTTGGGTTGGTTCGACATTCATTAAATTCCAACTCATCATATGTTGAGATTCATGGAATTCTTTTCCATCCTGGTTCAGGCTTGAGTGGGTCTCATGTGTTTCCAAAATGGGACGAGGGGTAGACTATTTTGATTTTGTAGTTGATACCCTTGGCTTATAAACGTAGTTGGTGACTTCGATTCATAAAGGTGGGAATTGTGCTGCAAGTTATTCAAATTTGATATCGACCTTTTGTTGATTGCATGTGATGGCACCACTCTGAAACTTCTGTGGCACACCTCAAATTGCTTGAGGTGTGATCTGAGTATTTTGTACTAGTGTGTATGGATCTCCAGCGTGGTATACAATCATACAATATCCATTCTGAATTTTATCAATCTAATGTTTTCACACAATACTGATTGTCTTTATATGGTTGTATCTTTGTTGTTAATTGTTATACATTATTAAGGGCCCGTTTGGCATGGCTTCCGCCGGCTCGGACTCCCTGACGCCGACACTGTAGCGTACTGTTCATAGAAGCGGCTTTCCTCTCTACTCCTCTCCCCCTCTCATTGACACTCGCTCCGCATGCTACAGTACCGCGCTACAGTGACACAGAAAAAAGGTGGAGAGAGAAAACCGGCTCATCGCTACAGTGTCAGCGCATATTTTGTCAGGCGAAGCCCGAGCCGGCGGAAGCCGTGCCAAACGGGCCCTAAGTAGGAAAACATTAAAATAATACATTTTATTATTAGTGTTATAGATCAATGAATGATTCCTCCAGTCAAGGCAGCTATGTCCATTATATGTCTGTAGCTTGAACAGTGTAACTCCTAGTGTTTATACACATGCATTGTTTTCTTTGATGCTGGGCATAGCATTTGTTCCTAGCTAGCTAGCCTTCCCTTGATTGGGAATTAATCAATTGGATGTTAATCGGGATGAGTTTACTTCTACATCAAGGAAAAAATGTATGAATGATCACTGATTGCAGATGCAAGTGATTTTGTCATCAGATACTTTGTTACGTTAATACTTGGTTTCATCTGTAGCATAGTACAACTAATTATGCCTTTTTCTTATAAAATCTTTTGTTAATATTACCAGGTTACTGTATTCCAGCAGCCTCATTATCTGCAGAACTTTGTCCAATCAACATTCAATGCCCTTCCTGCGGACCAAGTTAAAGGTAACCTGCTTATCAGATAAATACCAGTCCTGTTTCAGACAAGGTTTACCGCAAGGTTTTAGTAAATTATTATTGTGCAGTTTTCATGTATACATTGAAATTGTAAATGGGAAATGCAGTTGCCATAGCCAGAATTTTCATGATCTCCATTGTTCTCTCTCTGCAGTTGTTGCTCATTAGTCATGTCTTCTTTCCTTTCTTATAGGTGCAACCATTGTTGTCTCTGGTGATGGCCGCTATTTCTCAAAAGATGCTGTTCAGGTGATTTAGAATACTATCCATCTCCCTTATACAGATGCAGTCTTAGTATCGTCTTCTCCCTGAGGCCGAGTTTTTTTAATAGACTTGGTTTTCATCAACTAAATAGAATCCCATTGCTTTTGCTTGTTACAGATCATAACAAAAATGGCTGCTGCCAATGAAGTAAGACGTGTTTGGGTTGGACTAAACAGTCTCATGTCTACTCCTGCTGTATCTGCTGTCATCCGTGAAAGAATTGGTGCAGATGTAAGTTTGATTTCTTAATAAAGGACAATGTTTAGCAGTATGAACATTTACTTGTTACTCCTTTATACTGTCTAATGACTAATGAATAACCTGACTATTGGTTTATAAACACATGGACAATAGGGATCAAAGGCTACTGGTGCCTTCATCTTGACAGCGAGCCATAACCCAGGTGGTCCTACGGAGGTACCAACTTTTCACTGCTAGTATCTCTGTTGCAAATCAAGTGCCACTCGTGCTCTATGTTATTGAATACATCGCATCGAACTTTCCAGGACTTCGGTATCAAATACAATATGGGAAATGGTGGACCTGCCCCTGAATCCGTTACCGACAAGATTTTCTCTAATACAACGACAATCTCTGAATACCTCATCTCTGAGGACCTTCCAGATGTATGAGTCAGTGCCAACCTGCTAAGTATTTCCTCACTATTTCTTTTGACAGGTTAGTGGAATGTTCATTTTCTCCTACTTTACTACTGCAGGTTGATATTTCTGTTGTCGGTGTCACCAGCTTCAGTGGACCCGAAGGCCCCTTTGATGTGGATGTCTTTGACTCTAGTGTAGATTACATAAAGTTAATGAAGTAAGTAGCTTGTTCTTTCGTGTTTTCTTTCATTGAAGTGAGAATATCTGTGCTTTACATCATTACATGTTACTTGGATCATGTTGTGTAACAAGGGAATCTAATGATTTAATTACTGCCATCAATTCCAGGACAATTTTTGACTTTGAAGCAATAAAAAAGCTGCTGACTTCCCCAAAGTTTACATTCTGGTATTCATATATGGCTGCAACCATGTCACCATTGCCGTAATAATATTACTGTAGCACATCTTAAATCTTGCTTTGCTCTTCTAGTTATGATGCGCTCCATGGTGTTGCTGGAGCTTATGCCAAACACATCTTTGTGGAAGAGCTTGGTGCTGATGAAGGCTCGCTGTTGAATTGTGTCCCGAAAGTAATGAGTTCTTCTATTGTTACAGATTTCTACTTAAAATGTGGCTTGGTATTAATTCATCACTTATGTTTTTGTAGGAGGACTTTGGAGGTGGTCATCCGGATCCTAACCTCACCTATGCAAAAGAGTTGGTTGAACGGATGGGTCTTGGAAAGTCATCCTCAAATGTTGAGCCCCCTGAATTTGGCGCTGCAGCTGATGGAGATGCTGATCGCAACATGATTCTGGGTAAAAGGTATGATCTGTTCGAATATCTTACTATGTAGAAAATTTGTTTTGGATTCTAGAAAAGCACAAGGAATTCATGATACTCCCCCTTTGCCTTGTTATAGATTCTTTGTGACACCATCGGACTCTGTTGCCATTATCGCGGCCAATGCTGTACAATCAATTCCTTACTTTGCTTCTGGCCTGAAGGGAGTTGCCAGGTAAAAAGCTCTCCTCCATATTGTGCTGCTAATATAACATCTAGATATATTGTTACTGTAAAAACTCTCACTGTAGGCTCCAAGCGGTAAGCTTCACTGCAGCCTGCAGTAAAAATATATATTTCTCTCTACATTTTGTGCTGCATCTGTTTTAAGTCAGGCAGTGTTCTGCTCAATAAATCTGCTTAACATATCAGCAACAATACCATCTGGAACACAGTTTCTGCTAATGCCAACTTCTTCATCCCTCGCTTGTATGCAGCCGTCCGACCTTAGATGCATTTAAAATTTCTATATGCACTGATACGCTACATATGATAATCCATTGTTGTAATTGCAGGAGCATGCCAACATCTGCTGCCCTTGATGTTGTTGCAAAGAATTTGAATCTCAAGTTCTTTGAGGTAAAGTGTTAAGACCTTGGTTTGCAAGATTTTTGAATGCCAGATAAATCTAACATAAAAAACTATGTTTCAGGTGCCTACTGGGTGGAAGTTTTTTGGGAATTTGATGGATGCTGGAATGTGCTCAATCTGTGGTGAAGAAAGCTTTGGCACTGGTAATATTTGGCCTCTGGCTATCATTTGTATACATGCGAATCACAGTAGTAAACATGCCAGCACCTCTTGTATCGTCATGTTAGATGGGTAAATTGTGTTAACATGTGGTATATGAATGGGGCAAATCACTTGTTGTGTTCTGACAGTGAGCTCTCTCACCCTTTTATTGAGTTGTTCATGAATCCAACCCATAGTAAAGTCAAGGACTTGTTGGTATTTGGTATCAGCCAAGCGAACAGGGCATTATTGAGATGTTTATATGTACTACTTTGGCCAGGGTCTGACCACATTCGTGAGAAGGATGGCATCTGGGCTGTGCTTGCATGGCTTTCTATTATTGCTTTCAAGAATAAGGACAACCTTGGAGGAGATAAGCTTGTCACTGTTGAAGATATTGTCCGTCAGCACTGGGCCACATATGGTCGCCATTATTACACACGCTATGACTATGAGGTACTTCCTTTTTTTTGACATGCGCCTTGCATATATGTACCACCTGTTTCAGATATCATTCTAAATACACAAGTTTGTTTGTGAAGAATGTTGATGCGGGGGCTGCTAAGGAGCTTATGGCAAACCTAGTAAGCATGCAGTCATCACTTTCTGATGTTAACAAGTAAGTGGACCTTTTTTAAATGTAAAGGAATTAGTTCCTCCAAAAAATTATGCTCGTACTCCCGTGTATATATATCAACTCAAGCAATCGCAAACTTGAACTTTTTAGTACCATGTCTGAATTATCTCTTTGTCAGGTTGATCAAGGAGATCCGGTCTGATGTTTCTGAAGTAGTTGCAGCTGACGAGTTTGAGTACAAGGATCCTGTTGATGGCTCTGTGTCCAAGCACCAGGGCATCCGATACCTCTTCGGAGATGGTTCACGACTGGTATGTAGACCTGTGTTGTTTCAGATATCCTCTATTTTATGTCTTGAACCGAAACAAAAGGAGTGGTGTGAAAACCTTGTTCCACAGTCTAACAATACATTTTCTTTTTTGCAATATTATCAGTCAGTACATGATAAGTCTGAGTTGGATTCATCCTTGGTCAGATGGATATATTTGAGATCTCTGACTATATCATACTGACCACAACTAATGCTGGTTAGCTAACATGGATTTTTGGCATTCTAGGTGTTCCGCCTCTCTGGAACTGGTTCTGTTGGTGCCACCATCCGTGTCTACATTGAGCAGTACGAGAAGGATTCCTCCAAGACCGGCAGGGATTCACAGGATGCCCTTGCTCCGCTGGTAAGATATCTACCCTGTCCTTTCGGTTCACAGAGCTGGATATACCTTGGGCTTCTGTGAAACTGCATTTACTAATTTTGTGTTTCATCTCAGGTTGATGTTGCGCTCAAGCTCTCCAAGATGCAAGAGTACACTGGCCGCTCTGCCCCGACCGTTATCACATAAAAATTTTGAGAGTGTTTTAGAATGAGTTGAGGCGGTTACACAAACTCATTCCGGCCTCTTGTTCCATAGTTTTTCTTTCCTGTTGCATCTCACCGATGAATAAAATGTATGTATCAGACTCGTCTCGTTTTTTTGCCCATACTGCAGAGTAAGCCGCTGCACAGCAGGCGGTAATAATCTTGTCACAGTGTTGTAATTGGGAGCGTGTTTCTTATAATCTTGTTAGAAGTGTTTCTGGTTTGTTTGAGCATTTGCGTATCATTTTTTCTCTGAAGAGTACAAAAATATTTTTACTCACCTGTATAACCTGTCACTAATGTTTTGATGGCTGTTCGCTGAGACTTGGTTATGAACCGTCCGAGAATTGATGACCATTCCTGTGTGACCTGATTGTAGACCCTGTCTTAAGTTCCCAGTAATTGCAAATGACGAGTGGCATTATGGCAAGGGATTGTGACTGGGTTGTCGGTTGCGGTGTTGGACTTGTTAGATGTGATCAGCACATTCGTGTTGGTTCAGCTCCATGATTTACAGACAGGAGTGACCGGTGGTTCTGAACTTCTGATACATGTTCTGTTCTTGTGATAGATGGCCCTCTGAACATCCACCGAATTTTTGATGTTTTGAGATTGGAAACGAGTTGCTATTTTGAAAGCGGAAATGAATCGAGTTCTTTTGAATGTTAATGAAAACGGTTGCATAAACCAATCCACTATCTGTGCAAGTATGCCAAGATAAGCCGATGAAGAAATAAAAACAGAAACCCGGAACCTACGCATTTCGATACATATCAGCGATCACAAGCACACGAACCCACGCATTTCGACACGTATCAGCGATCACAAGCACACGACAAGAAGCAGGGGAACCAGATAGGGCCGGACATAAAGCTTTTTAAAAGTGCCTTCGATTGAACTCGTTTTTTTTAATGAAAATAAATTTGATTCTAAATGACTTTCAACTTCGTCTCGACTCATTAAGCTTGATTTGAGGTTTGGATCTCAAACAATTTAGGAGACTATATAAATAAAATTATGCCAGTTTCAAAAAAAGCTCCAAAAAAGTGTTCTTGGGTTATCCAGCACTAGAACCACCACACTGCAGCTATTATTATGGGCATCTCAAGTTTCTGACAGCGTCAGTCTCATTTGCCATCAACGTAGCCCGCCTCTCACAGAGAGGTAGGTCAGTCCCAGCCGGAGAATCAAGGAGCCGCGGCGCCCTTGCCGCTGCCGTTGGAGTGACTGGGCTCCCGCAGGATGGTTGTCTCCGCGATCAGCGAGGTCACCACGTACGGGTCCATGTTGGACGCCGGCCTCCGGTCCTCGAAGTATCCTGAGGCAAACCAAGAAATCCCACAAGGATCATCAACCGCAGGAACCCAACCGAAACAGCAGAAGGCCGCACGGGAAAGAAAGAAATCGGTTCCGCCTCTCACCTTTGCCTTCCTTCTCGGTGTCGCGGCCCACCCGCACCGACGCCCCGCGGTTCGCGACGCCCTGACAGGACAAACAAGGCGATGAGATGAGCCCGTTCTGTCACGCGAAGAAGAGGTGTTACGACGGTCTCGTCGTGCTCACCCAAATGAAGGTGTTGATGTCGGCGGTCTCGTGGCGGCCGGTGAGGCGGCGCTCGTTGCCGTCCCCGTACGCGGCGATGTGCTCCCGGTGCCGGAGGCCCAGCTTGTCGATCGCCTTCTTGATCACCTCGTACCCGCCGTCGCTCCTCATTGACTTGGTGCTGCATGCACATTCACGAGCAGCTAAGTAGTCGTGACTGGGCTCAATTTTATTCAGAAATTTTCTCTTTTGATTGGTACCTGTAGTTGGTGTGAGCGCCAGCGCCATTCCAGTCGCCCTGCAGTCACATGCACAGAGACGACATGAGACCAGCAGGATAACAAAACCACAGATATATCAAAACCCAAAATATTGGTAAAGAAATCGTCACCGGAATTGGCTTGGGGTCGAAGGAGACAACCACACCGGCGATCTCTGTGATCCTCTGCCAGTCACACGGAAATAAGAACACGTCTCATCAGCAAAACACACTGACACGACCACAGCACGCCATGTCTCCGCGGAAGAAGAAGTGAACACACAAACACAGCCGGTAGGCTGCAGCCTCTACCTCAAGAATGTAGCGAGCCACCCAGAGCTGGTCGCCGGCCGAGACGCCGACGGCAGGGCCAACCTGGAACTCCCACTGCCCTGGCATGACCTCCCCGTTGATGCCGCTGATGTCGATGCCGGCGTAGAGGCAGGCCTTGTAGTGCGCGTCCACGATGTCCCGCCCATAGGATTTGTCCGCTCCGGCGGCGCAGTAGTATGGTCCCTGCCAGGATCATTCCATAAGCTGATCAAATCTGAATCTCTGATATTGTTATGGTTGGAGGCAGATTACATGGTGGTCTCGAGCTTTTGTTTCTGTTAATGTGCACCTAGTTGGCTAGTTGTGCTGAAAAGTAGTATTTCATTTCACTGTAATGTGGGAAAGAATTGAATTTTGGTCTTTGCTGAAACTAATCACTGCCAAAAAAAAGCACTAATCACTGCAGCGTGCAAGAAATGCCTAGCTACCTGAGGGCCAGGGTAGCCGCCCAGCGGCCAACCAAGAGGCCAGTTGGTGTCCTTCTGAAGAAGGGTGTACTCTTGCTCAATCCCAAACCTGAATTTGGACAGGTTCAGTATAAGAAAAACCATTTCATTGAACGAGACATTTGTACACAAGAAATCAGTTCATTTTTGTGCAGGACTAAAGGTAGGGGGAAGCTGATGAAGACACAGACCATGGTTCCTCAGCCTTGACATCAGGGTGGCTAAAGATCGTCGCCGCCCCGTGTCGCTTGTTGCTCGGAATCGGTTTTCCATTTGGCTCGTAGCAGTCGCACATAACCTACAAACAGCTCAAAAATTGGATGAATCGTCTCCATACCCATGGACCAACATCCATGCATGCAGAGAATCTGCAAAAATGAATCAAAGGATGGTCTCTGGTTACCAGAACGTTCTTCCCCTTCCTGAACGGGTCTCTGAAGATGGCCCGAGGGCTTGATGCCAAAAAAAAACAAAGGAGAAGGTGAATTAGGGCGCGTTTAGATGCAAATTTTTTTGGGTTTTGGCTACCGTAGCACTTTCGTTTGTATTTGGCAATTAGTGTCTAATTATGGACTAATTAGGGCCCAGGGCATTTTTAGTTCCAAAAATTTTTGCGCAGTACCCATCACATCGAATCTTACGGCACATGCATGGAGTACTAAATGTAGACGAAAAAAAAAACTAATTGCACAGTTGGGTGAGAAATCGCGAGACGAAACTTTCGAACCTAATTAGTCCATAATTAGACACTAATTACTAAATACAAACGAAATGCTACAGTAAACCAAAATCGTTTTTTTTATCTAAACGGGGCCTTAGTCCAACGCGTCAACAGCAAGGCAGTGACCAGTGAGGCACACATGTCAAGGTGAAGATGGAGAGTGGACTGGTGAATGATACCAAAGGATGACTTCACTGTCGTCACCCGGAGCTTGGCCTGTGCTGGAGCCGTCGAAATTCCATTTTGGAAGCTTGCTAGGGTCATCAACAGGTCCGGACAGCGTCTGGGTAAAAAAGGCAGGCAGAGATGTCATGCACTTTGACTTTTTTTTAAGAACATGCAGGTGGGCTGGCTGCGTGTGAAGAAGGCCCTTGAAAAGTTGTTACAAGCTCTAAAGGCACACTTGCACGGCACATATCTTCCACCAAAAGTCTACCAACAAGATAGTAAGACTGGGTGCAAAAAGAAGTGCACTAACCCTGGCTTTGCTCCTCACATCCATCCCAGAACCACCAACCCTGCAGCAGATCAGACAAAGGTGCTTGACAGTGGATTAGTATGCCCTATGGCTGGCACGCCGAGATTATGAAGGGGGAAACTGAATGAACAAGTAAACACCAGAACTTTGGAATGAACATAGACAGTGTGATGCATAACTGACTGGAGTCTATGGTAAAAACAACAGTCAAATGATGCAGTTCACTGAGTTCTTTTTTTTGTATATATAATGGGCATAAACACATCATTCATGAAAGTCAACCTAAAATGTTTAATAATACAACAAACATCCGAAAGATTGTCACAGAAATTCCTGCCAGTGTGAAGTAAACACGAAACGGCGAAAAGAGAACCCACAGGATGAAACACGCCAACATCCCAAGGGACACCATGGGACTGATGGAAAAAGCATCAGATGGAGCGAGAGGGAGACAGGGCGATCTATACGCACCAGATGTACTCGGCGATGATCTTCTCGGTGCAGTCCGAGAGGTCGAGGTTGATGAGATCGGAGAGCAGAGCCATGGCAGAGAACGCACGAGCAGAGAATAGTTGCGAGTGTGATTGATCTGTTGTGTGCTTGTGCCACAGCCGTAGCTGGCTGCCTGGCTGCTCCACTATAAATAGGGGCGGGGCAGTGAAGGGAAGAAGGGAGAGCAAGAGAGTGGTAGGTGTGATGTGGTGTGGTGTGGGCTTGGGAAGTGCGTTCCGTGGACCTGGGCTCTAGAATTTAATTCTGCAAGGCTCCGTGGTACGGTTATCCATCCTCGACTGCAAACGTTTCAGCTGCATGCATGCGCTGGCACTAGTGAATTTTGGAGTGCTTTGGTAAAGAAGTGGAGGTGGCTGTCTTTTGACATACATGGTGCTTGGTTCTGTTTGCTATGCTATCATTCGGTTTGCTAATGTTGTTTACGTGTTTCATCAGCCAGAATAGCATGGGGCGTGGAGTTATTTCTATGGCTAATCCAGTCACAGATCATGTGAGTAGAATTGCCTCAAAAAAGAGTTTTGCTCCGGTCGTTCTTTCAAAGACCACTAGAGCAAAACTCTTTACTTACTTGTATTGTCTATTCTAGACCGAGAGTAATAATTGGTTGATATCTCTATTTCTATTATTTCAATCTCTATCTTCTCTGCTACTTATCTATTTCTTTTGTATCTATATCTATCTGTCTGTCTATCTATCTCATCTATCTATATCTTTTCTTTTTGCAAATGTATCTATATATATGTATCTGCTACTTATATATCTCTTCGCTATCTATTTTCATATCTCTATCTATATCTTATAACATTTGTATCTTTAAGCTCTCTGATGACCAAGCCTAACGATACTTCATGTGGCGTTTGGATACTGGGTCACAGGGGGTAGGATAGGGAAATAAGGGATGATGGACAACACCTGTGCCGGTAGTGACGTTCGGTCACTACACCTGTGCCAGTAGTGACGTTCGGTCATTTGACTTGTTCATTCACAAACAATAATCATGGAGTACCGAGCAGCAAGACAAGACAACAAAGGGTACTTTTCGATCTCCGATCCAACCGCATCCGATCCTCATGCAGCATGTTGATGCGTCGCCCACTTGGCTAAAGGCCGCCAAACTCTCGCGCCCCCGAGCATCCATCGAGGCAGCTATGGCTGGTGCTGTGTCACTGAGGAACTCGGACAACACATCTAGCCCGCACTCCGCAGAGGAGGAAAAGGAACCGCGGCACAGCGCACGCCAGTTTCTCCGCGTATCTTGACCAGAGCACAGGCAGTACACGTACGCTTGCGCGGAAAAACGAAGATGGGATCGATGAAGGTGATGCGTCCAGGTCCAGCGTCCGTGGTGGCGTACTGCAAGTGAGGTGCGCCGTGATCGAGATCGTGCGTCGTGATCACGATTGGTCACGGAATAAGGCGTTGGTGGCCGTACTTTGGGACTGGTGGGCGTGCACGGCGAGTATGGAGCGGACGAGCCGGAGATAAGGGGATCTCGAGCATCAGCTTCTTTTCACACCCACCGTTCTTTAATCTTTCCAGGTATTTTGTGGTGTGTATTTCGGGGAAAGCACGCATGATTGCACCCTATTGGAGAAGTGCATCCCTGCAATGTTACCACATGGCACTTGCAGTTGCAGCCGTGATTGACTGATTGTGCACATTCACCACCGTCCGTCCACCGGTGCCGCTTCAGGTACAGGTGTCCCCAACGTCCACGAAAGAACGTAAATCTAGCACGGTATGTTTAATTTGACTAAGCCCTTGTTTAGTTGGAACCCAAATTCCAAAAAGTTGCTACAGTACCTGTCACATCGAATGTTTGCGGTCCGTGTATGGAGCATTAAATGTAGATGAAAAGAAAAACTAATTGCACAGTTTGGTGGGAAATTGCGAGACGAACGTTTTGAGCATAATTAGTCCATGTTTAAATACTATTTACCAAATAAAAACGAACGTGCTACGGTAGCCCCAAAATCCAAATTCCTACAACTAAACAAGGGCTAATTATAGATAAAATATTATCAATACTTATGATATCAAATAAATATTATTAAATTAATTACGCAATGTATTTTCATAATAAATTGATTCGAAGCTATAAATATGAATAGTATTTATTAAAAATATGATCAAACCTAAATTATTTTTACTGATACGCAGCACGTAACATGTAGGTGCGTTCTTTTTCGCACGCACAACAAGCAAAAAAAAACGTCTGTGCTGGCAGGCTATCCGCTGATCCATCCACCGGCCTGCAGCTATCTTCAGAGTAGGTCCACAGCTGATAGGAGTACTCCGTACTGCATAAGATAGACAATGACTGTGTGACTGTGTCACTCTCTGAGTGACAGAGAAGTGATCCTGCATTCTAGCACCGGCGGCGTCACGTTGCCGCACTGCACGGCTTAGGCTGTGTTTAGTTTCTAAAAAGTTTTCAAAAAAGCGCTGTTGGGTATCTATCGAATCTTGCGATACGTGTATAGAGCATTAAATATAGATGAAAAAAACTAATTATACAAATTAGTTAAAAATCGCAAGACGAACATTTTAAACGTAATTAATCTATAATTATACACTAATTAATAAATAAAAACAAAAATGTTACGATAGTCAAATTCTTAAAGCACAGACTTACACGCATAACACACACTTGCAGTCGCAGCGCAGGCAGCATTGATCTCGTGCACGTGCACGCAGGCGCAGGAAAAGATAGGAGCGACGCGACGTACAGCGAGAATGCCGGATTTGCCGAACGGCGGATCTGCTGTACCACCGTATCGAATTTTTTTATTTTTCAGTCTTTTTTTAAAAAAAAATCATAAATATGTCTGATTTTAAAATCTGGACTCTTAACTTGACGCCATCGATGCTGGCGCCGAGCTAACACGTCGTCCCTGGCGCCGAGCTCTTGGACTCGAAACAAACGTGGCGGTGACATGACAGAAAGCTCGGCGCCAGTTACCCTGGCGCCAAACTCGACGCCGTAGATCTTGACGCCAAGCCTGTCTTACGTATGGGCCCCAATCTTTCTCTCTTCCTCTCCCTCCCTCTCTCTCACGCTTTTTCCTCGCCCGAGCAGAGAACCGCCGCCGCTTCGCGCTTTCTCTCTCCGACTTTTGGCCGCACGCACATGCCTCTCTACCTCGCCAGCGCCCGTGCCCAGCGCGCGGCCAACACGAAGCCGCACGGTCGCGCCGCGCCACGCCATTGCGGGATTGCGCGCCCTGCGTCGCGCCGGTCCTCGCCGTTTCCCGCGCTGCCACCATCATGCGCAGCGCTGTCAGATGTCAGCCGCCCGCCACGGCCAGCCGCTACCAGCGCTGCTGCCGGACTGCCGCGCGTCCTCAAGCGCCATGCTCGCCTGACGTGTTGTCTCAAGCCAAGGCCGCTTTGGCGCTGCCCCCACCCGGCAGTGCCGTGACCATGACCCGCCCGCCACCGCCGACCTATGACACGCTCGCCGTGCTGCCCACACCCACCGAGCTGGCCTCGCCGCCCAGAGCGCCAAGCTTCCCACGCCCGCCGCGCGCCACCGCCGTCCTCGACCGTGCCCCCGCTAGCCTGGCTCATCGGCCTGACCCACGCCCGACGTCTGCTGCGACTCCGTCGACGTCCGCGACTCCATCGTCGGACAGGTAAAAATTATGAATTTGCAATGTGCGTACTTAGTTAGCTTTGATTGTAGTGTAATAGTTTTAGCATTTTTTATTTACTAGTTAATGTGATGACTCAGGTAGTTGATTTAGTTAGTGATCTAGTGAGATATACATGTAGATAGATAGAAACATAGATACATAAATATAGTTAGATAGCTACTTAGATAGGTAGTTATATATTTAGTTAACTAAATAGGATCTAACTATTTAGTTAGTATATTGTATCTATGTATGTAGTTATTATCTTATTTACTTAGTTTATAGTTAGAAAGTACTTGTTAGGTACTATCTATCGTCTAATTTGGACTAAAGGATATGTGTTTCGTTATATGTTTGAACTAGATGGACAACCTAGTGACCATATATTATGGAGGCACCGTTGAATACGATCGCTATGGATATGTTGAGTTTGTTGATATGCAAAATGTGCCTGTGCTATTCAATGATAGGCCTTTATTTAGTGAGATGGTTGCAAGGGCTCAGGAGAAGCTGCATGGCCTTGGAGATGATGGCATTGCAATTGGGGGTGTACTGCACCTAGGTTCTCCTCGCAGCATCCTCAGGTGAATGATCCTAATTGAGTGTGCGGATCAGTGGGAGAACTATGTGAGATCGGCTATAAAGAGCCAGCTGCAATGTTTGGACGTGGTCGTGCGTCGAGTGTTAGTTGATCCCATCCCTCATGGGTTTTCCCCACCAATGGGTCGGCAGACACACATCGACCCTCCTGTCCCAGAACCTGATATGGATGTGGAGGTTGCACCTACGGTTCTCGATGCTCAATCTGCCCCCAATGCGGTAGTTGAAGATGCTTGTTAGACTCATGTTGTTGTGGAAGATCCTCCTCATGAGATCCCTTTGACATAGAATCATCCGAGTAAGTGTCTTAACCGCATGGTTATTGGGAGCTTCCCCCTTCCTTACATCCATTTCTTTCATTCTTTCCTCATTTCTCTGCTTATGTTGCAGGAGACATTCCTGAGAATGTGGATGTGCCCCCTGTTGCTGCGTAAGTGCACCGTGGAGATGGATTTCGTGGCTCCAATAGTGCTAAAATTATAAATGATTCAGAGCCATATGAGATGGCAAGGGCTCTTGATTCTGATGATGATTGCCCTGTTGGAGAGCTGACAGAGAGTGATGTTGAGATGCTAAGGCATATCTTTCCTAGCCGCCGTGATCTAAGAGTTCACAAGTTCAACGATCTTGCTCATTCTGATCAGGCGTGTGCAGAAGGACGTGATGATGAGCTCCTAGAAGCTCCTGAGGCCGGCCCTAACATGGTAATTGAGAGTGGGAAGGTGTTTAAGGACCTCCCTGCATTGAAGAGGTGGTTGCAGGCGTTTGCAGTGATATGAAAGAGACCTTACAAGGTCTTGCATTCATATGCAGAGCGCCGTTACATAGTTGTGTGTGATAAGGAACGCTGCCCATGGAGGGTTTGTGCAAGGAAGCAAAAGGTCACCGGAAAGTGAAAGATCACAAAAGTTGTCGGGCCACACAATTGTGCTGACCATGAGCTGACACTGAGACATCGGTAGTTGACATCTACCCTCATTACCAAGCGGTTGATGGGAATATTACAGGGAGAACCCAACATGAAGGTGAGGACAATTATCTGGACCGTTGAGGCGTTGTATGGAGGTTATGTGATAACTTATGGTAAAGCTTGGAGGGCTAAGCAGCAAGCGTGGAAGATGATATATGGGGACTGAAGATGATATATGGGGACTAGGAGGATGGGTACGAGCAACTGCTGGTACTTTTCAATGCAATCAAAGCGGTGAATCCAGTCATGCATTATGAGTACATCCCAAAACCAAATGCATGGAAGGATGGGAGGCAGATATTCTTCCGTGCTTTCTGGTGCTTCCCTCAGTGTGTCGAGGCCTTTAGGCACTGTCGTCCCATCTTCTCCATTGATGGTACGTTCTTGATTAGCAAATACTAGGGCACACTTCTTATAGCCATATCCTGTGATGCGAACAACAAGTTGGTTCCTTTGGCATTTGCTTTAGTTGAGAAGGAGAAGTTGGGGATGGTTCTTGAGGCTAGTTCGGATACACGTGGTTGGGCCTGGCAGGGAGGTTGGCGTCATATCTGATAGGCACCAGGGCATACTTAATGCCATGCGAGAGTAGATAGAGGGGTATGCACCTTTGCACCATCGTTGGTGTACTCAGCACCTTGCCGAGAATCTACTCTGGAAGGATGGTGTGAAGGGTAACTTTGATCTATTCTAGGAGGCTACTCGATAGCTTGAGGACAAGTACTTTCAAAAAAAGTTGGAGCAGGTCAGAACCACATCAAATGTAGAAGGTAGACAATGGCTCACAGGTTTGATGAGGGATTTGGAGAAATGGACGAGAGCTCACGACGCCGATGGATGGAGGTATGAGTTTCAGTGTAGCAACATGGTGGAGTCATTCAATAAGTTGCTATTGAGGATACATGGTATGCTCGTGAATGCAATCGTTCAATTCACCTTCTATAAGCTTGTTGCCTGGTTCAACGATAGACACGCCCATGCATTGAAGTTGCGGAGTGATGGAGAGATATGGGCTCCGAAACCAAAGGCACACCTAGAGAAGGCAAATGAAAGGGCTGGCACACATGAGGTTACATGCTTTGACCACGCCATAGGGACTTATTAGGTCGAGCATAGGGGCGGTACAACATCCAACGGCGAGGTCCGAGAGTCAAGGATGCATGTGGTTGTCCTCCAAGATTTTAAATGCACTTTTGGTAAACCAAGGCAGTACCACTTTCTATGTTACCATTTGGTGGCAGCAGCTAGGCATCACAACTATAATATCGAGAGCATGATACCTCATGAGTTCAGTGTCGACACTCTTGTGCACACATGGAGCCGCCGCTTCGTGCCTTTCCAGGACCCTAGAGAGTGGCCTCCATATGATGGGCCAAAGTACATTACGGATCCAGCTTACCATTGGAACAAGCGTGGATCAAGGAAGAGGACGAGGCACTGGATTGTTATGGATCAGATATCCAGAAGAACGAGGCGTGGGAGAGGAACCCCATTTGTTACTGACCCCGAGCAGTACGAGTACGGCAAGTGTGGTAGACTTAGCCACAATTCACGAAGTTGTCATTGACAGATTAGTGAGGTGCGACTATTGGTTAATTTTATTATCTCATATTTGTCATAATCATTTAATTAATTATGCATGCCTCAATTTATGCTTATAATTGTGTCAATTACTTGTACATTTCTAAGCTCATGTTTCATTGTATATTGAATTTCTAATATATTGACTTTTTTTGTAGGATGGCGCAATTCCACCTGCTCGGCCCGACGTATGAGGCGACCCACCGAGGATGTCTCATAGCGTAGGGGCAGGTAATAATCTATACGTTTTGTTCAAATTTTGGTGAGCGTACATGCGTTCGTGAAGTAATAGGAGACTATGTTTTATTCCATGCAGGACCTTCCGCTCCTTCTTCCTAGAACCCACAATGGGTTCTTGGACATGCGGTACGACGATAGGTACACTCCTTTCCTGCAAAGAGCTGGCCTAGATGTCATCTCTTTTTAGGTTCGTCATGGGTTGCCCAAGTTCAACTCAGCGGCCATAACTACATTGGTTGATAGGTATTATATTCAATCATTGCCTCCATTCATGGCCATTTGTTTATGCACTTGCCTTTTTGACATGTAATCTTGCTTTGTCAAAAATATAGGTGGCGACCAGAGACTCACAGCTTCCACCTACTTTTTGGGGAGATGACAGTCACGCTCCAGGACTGTCAGAAGATGCTAGGCCTGAGGATTCATGGCAACCCAGTCATCGGGCAGTGCAGGTCAGAAGGCTGGAGAGCACAAGTGGAGGCCTTCCTTGGGCGTGAGCTTGGTGAGCAAGGGGCTCGCACTTTTGGAGTTCTCATCTCCTGGCTCCAGCAAGAGTTCACACAGTGCCTCGAGGAGGCAGATGAGGAGACAGTTGGGTACTACTGCAGGGCGTGGATCCTACACCTGTTTGCGTGTGTTCTCTTCCCGACACCACGGGTGACACTGCGTCCTAGATGTGGGTCCACTGCCATAGTGACTGGGACCAGGCGGGTCACTACAGCTGGGGCTCTGTAGTCTTGGGTTTTCTATACCGGCAGCTGTACGAGGGGTGTCGTCGGACTTTGTCCAACGCGTCACTTGGTGGATGCGTGTACCTGTTCCAGCTGTGGATGTGGGCTCATGTTCCAGTTGGTCGTCTAGAGGTTCTGGCTCGTCGTGGGTGGTTCCAAGGTCAGCCTCCAAGTCGGCAGCCGACGTGGGCGTACCTTTGGGACCAGGTTAGGGTTCCGTACGCGAGGTTAGAGCGGGTGTACATTGAGTTCACGAATGAGCTAGACACACTGACGATGTCTAAGTAAATTTTATTTTCCATGCTGGTTTGAAATTGATTAGTATACCATCTAACATCTTGTTTGGACATGTTGCAGGTGGAGTGGGAGCTGTACGATGGAGAGGGGGCACTTCCTTTTCAGTTGGGCAACGTTTGTGGGTTCAACGACGACTTCTATAGGATGAGGTGTCCTCTAATCTGCTTCTATGCTATCGAATTTCACCTGTCAGATAGAGTTGCATGCCAATTTGGAGTGAGACAGCTTTGGCCTACGGCTCCGTTCTCGACTGGCGTTGACTTACACAAGTAAGTGTTTTGCTATTTCAAATGTCTCATGATGGTCCATTTCTATTAATATGGTGGCATGTACATGGATTCAAGTAACGATGACATACATGTAGGTTGGATCATCAGAAGAACAGAAAGATTTTTGTCTGGGAGAAGCACCACCAGTTCTACATTGAGCAATGGGAGGAGATGCACGACAACATGGACGAGAACAATGAGCCACACACGAACTGTGAGTTCAGGCAGTACCAAGCTTGGTACCAGCGTGTGACACGTTGCAGGCTGAGGGTACAGTGGACAGAAGATGACTACGCCGACATCAAGTCCTCCAACGATGAAGACACATCGTATGACCAATCTACTCGTGCAGGAAGGCAGGTGGAGGCAGGACCAGTCTTAGATAGAGTGGTAAGTCAATTGCCTTATTTTTCTACGTTAAGTTGCATACCAATACATTAGTGTCGGTGTTTTGAGTAAACACCAACTAGTAAATTTATATTTATTACGCGTTAGGCCTGGATGGTGTGCTAAAGGATATAAGGTTTATACTGGTTCGGACAGAATGTCCCTACGTCCAGTCTACTGCTGCTCGTGTTATTAGCACTGAAAAAGGTTCATAGTAGGGGGTACAAACGGTCGAGAGAGGGACAGGTCCCAAGTCTCTGATGGAAAGGTCGAAAGGATGCTAAGAGCTCGGTTGCTGCTCAGCTGTGTGTTATGTGGTACATGATGTGTTGGATTGATCCATCCCCTTAGTGGGGTGCCCTGCCCTCCCTTTTATAGACCAAGAGGGAGCAGGGATTACAGATGGGAGAAAGAGAAAAAACCAGAGGTAGAGAAGGTCCTTCGAAGGTGCCGGGTCTTCCTTTTCTCTTGAGCCTACCCTGCTGACATGGCAGACGGTGCCAGGGATAGCACATTCGTTGATCCTGATAGGGCCGTGCTCTGGCTTTGTTCTACAAGTGGCCATGTCCCATCCTACTCCGGCGGATGGTGCGGCCTGCCAGGGTGTCGAGCCGTGACCCTACGGGGAGCAGACGGGGAAGTGACCATATGTCCGTCACTATAGATGATGTGAGTTCCCTCCTGGATTGTAGTGGTTGCTGCATGCTTATGTTAGGATCCGTGCTCGAGGGCTAATGGCGGCGCCCACAACACTGTAAGACAAAAGTCGGTGTCTACAACACTGTTCGGGCTCTGTCATTCCTGGAAGGGTTTAAAGCACCCATCCTGTCATATCCCGACGGTACTTTCCCACAGGCGTGCAGGGCGTGATCCTCGGTACTACGGTTGACCTAAGTGTCCTATCTTACCCTGTGCTCATCATTATGAAGGAGCAGGGTGCAGACATTGGGCGAGGCGGAGCCAGCCCCGGGACGTCGGGCAAGGCGGAGCCTGCCCTCAGACGTCGGGCGAGGCGGGGCCAACCCTAGGATATCGGGCGAGGCGAAGCCTACCCTCAGACGTCGAGCGAGGTGGAGCCAGCCCCTAGATGTCGGGCGAGGCGGAGTTTGGCCCCAGACGTCGGGCGAGGCGGGGCCAGCCCTCAGCCATCAGGCGAGGCGGAGTTTGGCCCTAGACATTGGACGAGGCGAAGTCCAGCCCTGAGGGGTTGAGCGAGGTGGAGCCAACCCTTAGGGGTCCGGCGAGGTGGAGCCAACCCTTAGGGGCCGGGCGAGGCGCAGCCAACCTTCGGTCGTTTGGGTAAGAAGTGTAGTTGCGCTCTTGTCTATTCAGAAGCATCAACGTTTGATGGTTATTAGCTCCTCCTCTTTGGGTACCCCAGTATTTGGTCCTTGACAGTAGCCCCTGAGCCCTCGGGTGATTCGGATAGAATCGCCCGGAGAGTGATTTGACTTTGCCAGAGGGTGCGCGCGAGCGCACCCAACGGGTGTAGCCCCTAAGCCCCCAGGTGATAAGGATAGAATCGCCCAGGTGCGTATTTCGATTTGCTAGAGGGTGCGTGCGAGCGCACCCATCGGGTGTAGCCCCCGAGCCCCCAGGTGATTCGGATAGAATTGCCTGAGGGGTAATTTGGACCCTTCGCGGGTATGGCTGTGAGATTTGATGTTTGGACAACTAGATAGTTTAAAGGGAACCCTAGTATCCTATTCATGGGGATTCATCCAGGGTTAGCCCGGTTGAGATTCGATCACGGATTGAGACTCCCTTGAGGCTCGTGCGCCTGAGTTTTGGCCGCTCGCGGGCCCATCACTCGGTGGGACGGTCGTCAAAACTATTGGGCCAGCCCTCGAACTCCTGGGCCCGGGCAGGCCGGAGAAATGCTTTTTGACCCATATCCTCTACGGGAAAAGAGTCCTGGTCTGCCTAGGAAGGCGAAACATCTGGCGCGGCTTTGGTGGGAAAGGATAGGGATTGCAAGCGCATATCCCGCGACGTGACGTGGTGGTGTATCGTGGTAGGCACAGAGATCTAGGAGGATGGTTGCCCTTCTCGCATCTGTCGCCCCTATAAAACCAAGGGGTTCGCCCCCAGGGTTTCATACTTTGCCTCCTTGCCTTTGCATCTATAACTTCCACCGCCAATCACCTGAGCCTCCCGCATCCGTATCGCAGCCGCCGTCAAGCTCGCATCCAACCACCCCCATTATCTAATGGAGCAGCGGTGTAGATCTGATGTCACCCTCCAGCGCCTGGAGGGCCTCATTCACCGTGGCCTTCTTTGCGTGCGAACTACCACCGAGGAGTGGCAGCTGCCTGGCAATGAAGACGCGTCGTCGCCGCCCAAAGGCTATGTTGTGTCCTTCGCTCACTTTCACGAGCGGGGATTCACCACCCCCGCCCACAAGTTCCTTCGAGGGCTACTGAATTACTACAAGGTGGAGCTACATCACCTTACTCCCAATGGGGTCCGGCACATTGCGGCGTTTGTCGCCCTGTGTGAGGGGTTCTTAGGGATTAGTCCCCACTTTGACCTGTGGCGGCATCTCTTCGCCATCACCCTCTTGAAGAAGCGGGAGAAGAAGCGAGAGCTGACCGTGCCGTTGGGATGCACTGGTATCTCGCTCCACAACAACTGGGTCAATGAGTACCCGTTGATGTGTCTATCGACCTCCAACAAGGGGTGGCATTCGCATTGGTTCTACGTCAAGAATGACGTAGCCGCCCCCTTGCCAGCGTTCACCGGACGCCTCATCGAAGAGGTCTTGGAATCGTGGTGGATGTGGGGGGTCCCGGATAAAGACAAGAAGAAAATCCAGGACCATCTCACCACCCTCCAAATTCTGAAGGAGAGGGGCGTGAAGGGGTCGGGGATCATCGATGCCTACCATATGCGGAGGGTGACGACGCTTGTCGATGAAGCGCTCGCCCCCTCCGAAGTGGCGCAGGGCATCAAGGAGGTGATGGAGCCTTCGAAGGACGACACCGGCATCATTCTTGATTTCGTGTGTCCGGTGCCGAGGCATCCCCCAATGCGGTCGGAACCAGGGTACATCGACTTCGTAAGTTCTCTTTCCCCGTGCCTCCTTTTTGCTTGAATTCCTGACCCCGTGATGCTGATATTGGGATAGCGGGACCAGCCGAAGAGACTCCTCTTTATGGATAGCTTGGCTTCATTGCCAAAGGACCTGCTCATGGCGACGGCGAATCGCATCGTGGCCGAGTGGCAAAAGAAGACGAAGGAGTTCGAGAGGAAGAAGAAGCTACAGAAGTTGCAGGCACGGGAGCGAGGAGAGGAGACAGACAGTGATGACGATGATGACGATGAGGAAGATGATGAGGTAGTTGCAGACACCGAGTGGGGTGACTTGGGAGGCGAGGATGCACTGATAGGCACCCAATCATCAATGCGGGGACCCTTCCCATTCCATGTGAGGGAAGGTACAACTGTGATGCCGGAGGAGGCGGGCCAGACCATTGGCCCCTCCTTAGAACCATTAGGGGTGGGCGGATCTGCCGTTGCGCCCGAGGTGCCAACGAGGGGAGTGGCCTCGCCGCCGTGCCTCAGGAAACAACGGGGACAGGCAGACCCGTCGTCGTGGCCCAAGAGTCGATGGGGGTGGGCGGATCTGCCACCGCGCCTGAGGCGCCGAGAGAGGGGAGTGGCTCCACTGCCGTGCCCCTAGATATGAGAGAGGTGAGCCCCTCGACCCGAGAGCAGGGGACGGGCTCAAAATGGTCCTGCCCCAATGAGGTGGAGCAGGGAACTAGGGGTTCATCCCCCAAACATCTCCACCGTCCAACAGCGCCATTGTAAGTTGCCGACTCCTCTGTTATCTCTGTTTTCTCTATTTTTCATAGTGACTCATGCCTTTTGTTTCTTCTGTAGCGCCGGAAGACGGGTCAGACGGGGCACTTCTATAATGCTGGTGCCCAAGAAAACCATCTCCCTTTAGGCAAGGCGGGGGCCACCACCTGACGTTGCTCCTGTTTCGAGCGAGAGCGGAGCCAGCGTCACAGCCTCGTCGGCCAGTCTGGCGTCGCCCGCGGTGGTGCTCGTGCCCTCGACGGGTCAAGCGGTCAGCGAGGCAGAGGGGGCGCCACAACCAGTGATGGAAGCGATGCCGCTGTCATTGTCGGGGTGGGCGGAGCTGTCGGCCGCACCCGTTGCGTCGACCACGGCGGGCACGGCGCAACTGGACGAGGTGCCACCGACGAAGGCGGAGGCGATGGTGGCTACGATGGATGGATCATAGCCAGAAGCTATGGCGGTGGCGCTCGAAGCAGCGACGCGTCCCATGCCACCGACGGCCCCAGGGACGACGCCCGCCGTGGGTAGAACCGAGGGGGTCACGGCCTAGGGACCCTCGGACACCACGGCGGTTGCTGAGGAGACCGGTAGGGAGTTGTCCCTGGTCCTACCATCGGAGGGCCCCCACCCGCCCACGTGGGATGAGCCCCCGCTCCGGTGGGTGAGTCCATGGGACCCGTCGTAGGAACTCTTCACCCTCGATGATGCCGCCGAGGGCATGGAATGGGAGAAGCTCAGCGATGGGTTCATGGCCGCGCTGGAAGCTCTGAACCAGGTTAGTGCACCCTTCGAGATGTAATCATTCCCACCAGCCGGGTATTCACTTGGTCTTGCCTCTCGATCTCTTTTTTTCTTCATCTATTTTTGTTTTTTGACCGCCGTCTTTTTTCAGTCTCTTATTGCTCGCAGCCGGGAGAAATCTCGGTTCCTTCATGGACACAAGGAGGATTGGGGCCACCTCATTGATGAGGCATAGTTGCATAGGGATGTGATCACCTAGCTCCGCCAGAGGGTGGCCGAGTTGACTCCCCTTGCCGCGGAGGCGGACAATTTTCAACGGTGAGCGATCGAGGCCCGTCGGGATGCGGAGGACGCCGAGAAGTCCTTTGATGAACTAACGGAGAGGGCACGGTGGGATTAGGAGGAGGCCACCAGAGTGTAGAAGGAGCGGGATGAGCTGCTCTAGCGGGATGCTGAGACCCGCTAGCGGATCATCGACCTCATGGCCGAGGCTGAGAAGGAGCGGGATCTTAGGCTGGTGGCCGAGGAGAGGTCCACGGCCTTGGAGCAGAGGGTGAAACTAGACACCGAGATGGTCGCCCGGCTGCGCAAGGAGCGAGACGAGCTATGCCAGACTATGGAGAGGCTCCGCTCAGAGCGCGGCATGGCCTACGGGGAGCGCAACTAGGCCGTTCGAGAGCGCGACGAGGTGCAACAGAGGATCAGCTCCCTCCAGACCGAGCTGGAGACCGCAAATGCCTAGAAGCTGAAGGCCGAGGGTGTTGCTGCCAGACTGGCCATGGATCTCACTGAGGCGAGGAGTCTTCTTCAGGCGGAGAGCGACGAGCTCGACATCCTGAAGGTTGCCCTTGGCGTAGTCTACGACGACCTACATGTGGTGCAGGCAGAGGGGACCAGCTCACTCGCGGCCTATGCCACAGATATCACGGCGTGGGTGCGCCAGCTAGAGAAGGAAGCTCTTCGCTCAGGGATTACCCAAGCTTTCACCATCGCCCGCTCGCATTATGATGACAACATCGATTTCGAGGCGATGAGCCTCGGTTTTGCACCTGGTTATGAACCCTCCGAGCTAGATGACATAGAAACGATGGTGACTCCTTTTGTGGAAACCCTGGCAAGCAAAATTAAAGATATGGTTCTCCCTGAGAGGGGGTAGTTTAGTCTAATGAGTCTGATGGACATTTATCTGTAATTTGTGGACAAATGTCAGCACTTTTGTTTTTTGAGAACAGATTCGCAACTTCGTTTTGTTAAACAAATTCTCAATTTCGTTTCGTTTGATTGAACTTGCTTTCTTCCCTTTTTGCATTCGAAAAAAGGTGCTTATGCAATCCGACCCTTCCGTTTGTTAAGACCATAGGGCCCGAGGTGTATAAGAGGAAAATTTCGATTATGCTGGTGAGCAAAGTTACCATAGCCGTCGGGGCGTGGGTTTTTTGCCATCTTACCAGGCACGCTCGGTTATCTGTTCCCACAAACCTTGCCGCTAACCTTAACGAGAGGAAGAGGTTCGACGTAGCGACTATTTCAAAAAAGGTGGTATTTATACCTTTATCAGCCCCCGAGTGAGATCTGACCCCTTGCAGTTGCTGGGGTCGAATGTCACTAGAGACCGAAGAGAGGATAGCGAAACTACTCTTGTATTCGCATGTACCCCTTCCTTAGGATTTTATCTATTGTTCTACGACTGTGCGTTCGGTCTCATTGCAAGTCCGGCCTTCCCCGAGCCCCCACGCGTGGCGGGGATTCAGTCAAGGGTTGGCTTGTTTTTGTGACTATCACCCCGTCTGTGGTTTTCACAACTAGAGGGGTTGAGGCGACGTCACTTGCCTCGATGGCTCGAGTGACGCGCTTGATGAGCTCGCTAACGGGGATGTTCGAACGGAATCCGGTCCCGTTGCTCGTGACAGGGTTGGAAAAGCCCTCGGGTGGCATTCCGTTTGTTCCTTAACTCACCTTCCAACAGATTCCCCCTCAATGGGGATTCTATGGGCTCGGATAAAGGCTGGATTGAACTAGAAGGTTGAGATGA
Source organism: Miscanthus lutarioriparius (assembly GCA_904845875.1). Lineage (NCBI taxonomy): Eukaryota > Viridiplantae > Streptophyta > Magnoliopsida > Poales > Poaceae > Miscanthus > Miscanthus lutarioriparius. The sequence continues at coordinate 125,421,436 of CAJGYO010000001.1, forward strand.
CCCTATCCGCCTCTATGCGGTTTGGGCGAAGGTCACTGAGGCTCACCTACGTATTCTCCCCTGGCTCTTGTTTGACGTGAGGCGGCCTCGGCCCCTTCGTGGGCTAGCCTTCGAACCTCGGTCTCTCGATCTAGGATCAGGTGGCTCGAGCCCTCAAGCCCCTTGGGGTCTGATAGGGGTAGGCCGTATTTCACGCATCATCCCGTCCTTGGTTTCCGCAACCAGAGGGGCTGAGCTAACAACACTTGCCTCGATGGCTCGACTGTCGCACTCAATGAGCTCGCTAACAGGCTTGTTTGTGTGGAATCCGGGTTCGTCATCCGCTAACAGGGTCAGCAGAGCCCGCATGTGGCATTCCACTACTTCTTAACCCGCCTCTCGGTAGATGCCCGAGCCATTTGATAGGCCCAGGTGGCCCGTTGGCCTCTCCTCAATGGAGATTCTATGGGTTTGGCTCAAGGTTAGAATCGAACGAGAAAGGTCAAGATGTCCTTGTCCGCTTCTGAGCGGGGCCGGGCAAGGCCGCTGGGTCTCATCTCGTTTTTCTCCCCTGGCTCTGTTTGACATGAGGCGACCTTGAGCCCTTTGTGGGCCGGCCTTCGAACCTCAGTCAGTTACCACTCATATCGAATGAGGCGACTACCGCTTCATGACGCGACGCAAAGCGTTGAGATGCAGCAATTGCATATGCAACGCTTGAATATATGGAAAAAGGTATGATATAATGGTAATGAAAGCGAGGGTCGGTGATGTTACCTTGGTGGCATGAGTGACCAAAAGTTCTTATCAGACATGTCCGTGTGGGGTTCGGGTCCGTCGTTTGCGACGGGGCCAGTGTAACCTGCATGAGCATCGCAATTTTTCGTTTCTGTATCTCGGTGGCGTTCCGAGCCGTTCGATTAACTTGGGCGACCTGACAGCTTCTCCTTGATGGAGATTCCACAGGCAGACCCCTCTGAACCCTTTTCGAGAAGGCGGATGCTAAGGCTTGGGGTGCAGGGAACTGTGAATTTGATTACGCTGGAGAACAAAAATGTTGTAGCTGCTAGGGCGTAGGGTCTAGCGATTTGTCCAGTTTTACTCAAAGTTTTACACCCGCACACCATGCCTCCAGTTTTTAAACGTAAGGAGGGGCCGGGCGAAGAGAATGTCTAAACAAGTAGACACTCTCAACAGCCCCCGAGCGATGTCCGTGCCCCTACCGTTGCTGGGGTCGGAGGCTCGGTAGTAAAATTGACACGTAAAGTAAGTAAATAAGGGTGCTTATCTTTCGGTGGCCGTTCGTTCGGCATTCACCTGGGCCATCCGATCGACCTAGGAGGCCCGTTGGGCTCCCCTTGATGGAGGTTCCATCGTTGGGTCCTTCCAGGTCCTGCCTGGGGAAGCGAAGAGTCGCCTGCATGCGGGTGCGCCTTGTTTCTCGCGCCCAACATGCGGTAGTGGTGGGCCATGCCCAGGCCACGTCCCATTTGACCAGGCATCGTCTCGTCGAGCAGGGCGCATCCCATCAGTCCAGACGCGTCCCCTCAAATTCCAATCAGCATCGAATTCCCATCTACATTGAATAGGGGAAGGGAGAGGGTTCTCGTCCCATTCCTCCGCCTATTGTTGAGCTGCTACCTGTCCTCCTTTTTCCTTATCGCCGAGCGCATTCGCATGTCTTGGCGGTTCCTAAGTGAGAGAGGGTAATGCGAGGGAGGGGAGAACTCACAGATCCGTTCATAAATTTAGAGCGCGATGTCGAGCTGGTGGTCATCCAACGTAGATGAGATGGTGGTGGCCACCTTCGCCGAGAAGGGGCCGCTTCCGCCGAAGGAGGAGGCGCACTGGAGGGTGCTGAGCATCGTTGGCTTTGTCGTCGTCTACGAGGCCTTCGTCGGGATGGAGCCGTACGGGGACCTCTTTCAGCGAATCTTCTCCGGGCGAGCCTTGTCGGTGGGGAAGCCGCCTAGGACTATGTCGATGGGGGGCTTCGCCCTTGCAGCTGCTTAGATCGGCCAGTTCATGAAGTTAGATGAGATGTCGGAGATATCCATCTGCCATGGCGGCCATTCTTCGGCGGGCAGCGCCCCCCGTCCAGGTGATGTTGTCGGGGTTGTGGCTGATCACGATGGCATAGTCCCTGGATGCCCTGGTAAAGACACCACGGTAACCGACGTGGTGCTCGACGTTGCAGACGACAACGCCCTCAAGGATCCCACGGAACGGTAGGACGTTGCCGATGGAGAGCGTGGCGCGGTGACCGTAGTAGTATTTAGAGTAGAACTGGTCAAAAAATGTAATCATTTAAGTTGTGGGGGGAGCCCCCGTGGGAACATTTTTTTTGTATTCATGAATACATCAGTCCCTTTTCATGATGAAATCACTTTATAAGCGATGAATTTGTGAAAAAATAAACAAGTTCTCGAATTTCATTACGGCAAACAACTTTTCAGCTCTTCTCCCTCTTTTTATAAAAGAGGTTCAATGCCTTCCGACCCTTCCCGTAGTTAAGGTCGCAAAAAAGCTTAGAGTGTGGGCGAGCCAATTCTGATCACGCCGGTGAGCAAGGAGACCATAGCCGCTAGGGTGTGGGTTTTCCGCAGTCCTACCAGTTATACTCAGAGTTTGTTTCCGAAATCCTAGCCCTTAGGACTTACCATGAGAAAAGAGGAAAAACATAGAGAATGTTTGTAAGATAAACATACTCATACCAGCCCCCGAGTGAGGTCTGACCCCTCGCTCTTGCAGGGGTCGGATGTCATGAAAGATCAGGGATTTTGATGACAAACTGATAAGAGAAAGTATGCGTTTATTTAGAGGTAAAAACGACGTAGCTGCTCAATGTTCCAGGCGTTGGAGAAGACTTCACTGTCGATGGTTTTTAACTTGTAGGTGCCTAGCCAGAGTACTTCCATGATGACCTATGGCCCCTCCTAGGGCAGAGAGAGCTTGTGGCGGTCCTTGTTGCTCTGCACGAGGCGGAGAACTAGGCCCCCGACATTGAAGGCTTGGTCCCGCACCCATCGGCTGTGGTACCCGTCACAATGCCTGCTGGTACTGGGCCAAGCGGAGGAGGGCGATGTCGCAAGCTTTGTCTAGCTGGTCCATGGCATCTTCATGGGATGCCTCGACTCCCTATTTGTCGTATGCTCTGATCCTTGGTGCTCTATAGTCGAGGTTGGTTGAGAGGATGGCTTCGGAACCGTAGACCATGAAGAAAGGCATGTAGCCGGTTGCTCGACTGGGAGTTGTCCTTAGGCTCTAGAGTACCGCGGGGAGCTTGGTGACCCACCGTGCACCAAACTTGTTCAACCGGTTGAAGATCCTAGGCTTGAGGCAATGTAGGAGCATGCCATTTACGCGCTTGACCTGCCCATTCGTTCAGGGGTGTGCGATGGCGGCCTAATCGACCCGGATGTGGTTATCATCATAGAATCGAAGAAACTTCTTACCGGTGAACCATGTGTCGTTGTTCATAATGATAGAGTTTGGTACTCCAAAGCGATGGATGATGTCGAGGAAGAACAGTATGGCTTGTTCGGACTTGATCGCGGAGATCAGCCGAGCTTCTATCCATTTCATGAACTTGTCTATGGTGACATGCAAGTTGGTGTATCCTCTAGGCGCCTTCTTGAGAGGCCCAACTAGTTTGAGAAACCAGACCACGAAGGGCCACGTGATGGGGATCATCTGGAGTGCCTGGGCCAGGAGGTGAGTTTATCGAGCGTAGTACTGACACCCTTCGTAGGTGCACACGATCTGCTCGACGTCGGCTACTACAGTGGGCCAGTAGAAGCCCTGTCGGAATGCATTTCCAACCAAGGTTCCAGGCACATCGTGGTGGCCACAGACCCCACCGTGGATATCGCTCAGCAAATGCTTCCCCTGTTCGATGGGGATGCAGAGCTGTAGGATCCCGGTGTGGCTTCATTTGTAGAGTTCACCCTCTACAAGAATGAAGGACTTGGCACGATGTGCGAGCCATCGAGGTTTCGTCTTGTCCATCGACAGCGTGTCATGGAGGAGGTCATCGAGGTAGAGTGTTCTCCAGTCAACCAGAGGGTCGGGCTCTGCCACTGGATCCTCTTCAAGCTCCATGACCTTGGGGCCAGACGGAGCCGTTAGTTGGTTCGCCCCCGAGGCTGGATCGGATGGACCGTCGTTGGCCTGCTCTGACCCTTCGTAACGCACCGAGGGCTTGTGTTGGTCACTGGCGAAGACACCTGTTGGTACCAGCTCTTGGATGGATGCTGTCTTCGCAAGCGTGTCGACCGCCTCGTTGAGGTGCCTTGGGATGTGATTGAGTTCGAGGCCATCGAATTTATCCTCCAGCCGTCGAACTTCTTGGTAGTACGCAACCATCTTGGCGTCATGACAGCTTGACTCCTTCATGACTTGGTTGACAACTAGCTAGGAGTCACCTCAGATGTCGAGGCGTCGGATGCCCAACTCGATGGCAATGCATAGGCCATTGAGGAGCGCTTCATATTCAGCCACATTATTGGATGAGGGAAAATTGAGACAGACCATGTACCTCATGCGTACCCTGAGGGGTGATACGAAGACCAGCCCCGCACCGGCGCCCTTCTTCATCAGTGATCTATCGAAGTACATCGCCCAGTACTCTTGATCGATGACCACCAATGGTGTTTGGACCTCGGTCAATTCCGCGATGAAGTCAGCCAACACCTGGGACTTGATCGCCATTCGGGAGGCATACATAATGCCTTGATCCATCAACTCGAGCACCCACTTTGTGGTTCTTCCCACGGCGTCCTGGCTCTAGACGACCTCACTGAGGGGGAACGATGTCACGACCGTCACCGGGTGTGACTCGAAGTAGTGGCGTAGCTTCCTCTTGGTGATAAGGATGGCGTACATGAGCTTCTGGATTTGGGAGTAGCGGGTCTTAGAGTTGGATAGTACCTTGCTGATGAAGTACACAGGGTGCTACAACTTGAGGGTGTGCCCTTCTTCCTCTCGCTCCACTAACAGGGTGGCGCTGACCACTTGCGTGGTGGCCGCTATGTATAGCAGAAGGGATTCCCCATTGGTTGGAGGAACCAAGATCGGGGCCCTTGTCAGAAGTAGCTTGACCATGTCAAGCGTCTCTTGGGCCTTGGATGTCCACTCAAAGTGGTCGGCTTTCTTCAAGAGTCGATAAAGGGGGAGACCTCGTTCACCGAGGCGCGAGATGAATCGGCTGAGTGCGGCGAGGCACCCTGTGACTCGCTGAACCCCCTTTATGTTCTGAATCGGGCCCATCCTTATGATGGCTGAGATTTTCTCTAGGTTGGCTTCGATGCCATGCTCGGAGACGATGAAGCCAAGCAGCATACCCCTCGGGACCCCGAAAACACACTTCTTATGATTGAGTTTGATGCCATTCGCTTGGAGTTTTGCAAAGGTCTGCTCAAGATTGGCAACGAGGCGATTAGCCCATTTGGACTTAACCATTATGTTATCAACGTAGGCCTCAACGGTCCACCTAATGAGGTCCCTGAAGCATTTGAGCATACAGCGCTAGTACATAGCCAGAACGTTCTTTAGACCGAACGGCATTGAGACATAGCAGAACGATCCAAAGGGGGTGATGAAAGATGTCATGAGCTAGTCGAACTCTTTCGTCATGATTTGATGGTACCCGAAGTATGCATCAAGGAAGAAGAGGGTTTCACACCCTGAGGTAGAGTCGACTATTTGGTCTATGCGTGGCAAAGGAAATGGATCCTTTGGGCATGCCTTGTTGAGACTGGTATAGTCAACACACATCCTCCATTTTCCGCTCTTCTTTCATACAAGAACATGATTGGCTAACCACTCTGGGTGGTATACTTCCTTGATGAACCCGGTTGCATAAAGTTTCACTATCTCTTCATCGATGGCCCTGTGTTTCACCGGCTTGGAGCCTGGGTGGATCTTCAAGGTATGCTCGGTGACTTTCCTCGGGATGCCTAGGATGTCCGAGGGTTTCCATGCAAAGATGTCTCTGTTAGTGCGGAGGAAGCCAACGAGCGCGCCTTCCTATTTGGAGGAAAGCGTAGTACCAACACGCACCGTTTTACCCTCAGCGCTCCCGAGGTCTATGAGGACTTCTTTAGAGCTTTCTATAGTCTTGAACGACCCGGCCGACTTCTTGGCATCGGGTGCCTCTTCGATGACCTCCTTCCTGAGCGTGGCGAGCTCTCCAGAGGCGACGATTGCCGTGGTAGGACCGCAGCACTCGACTTCACACTCGTAGGCACGCTGGAAGGAGGTGTCGATGGTGATGACCCCATGGGGCACCGGTATTTTTAGCTTGAGGTATGTATAGTTGGGGACGGCCATGAAGTTCACGTAGCATGGACGTCCCAGGATGGCGTGGAAGGTTATGAGGAACCCAACCACCTCGAAGGTGAGGGTTTTAGTCCTATAATTGAACTGATCCCCAAAGGTAACGGGTAGATCGATCTGCCCAAGTGGCATGGCCTGCTTCCCAAGCACGTTGCTATGGAAAGGTGCTTAGGTTGGGCGAAGGCTTGTCCGGTCGATGCCCATCTCGTCGAGCGTCTTGGCATACATGATGTTGAGGCTGCTGCCCCCATCCATCAGTACTTTGGTGAGTCGCTTCGGGCCGACGATCGGGTCGACCACGAGCGGATATCTCCTCGGGTGTGGGATGCTATCCGGATGGTCAGTCCGATCGAAGGTTATGGTAGACTCTGACCACCGGAGGAAGGGAGGTGTGGCCGGTTCGGCCGTGTAAACCTCATGGCGTGTGACCTTCTGACGATGTTTGGAGTCGTAGGTTGCTGATCCTCCGAAGATCATAAGGCAGCTGTCCAGCATCGGAAAGCCATCATCCTTCTCCTCGGCGTCGTCCACGGTGGGGGCAGGATCCTTTCCATGTTCCCCTTTGTTGGAGCCTCCGGACAAGAACCACCGCATGAGGCTACAGTCCTTGAGCAAATGCTTAACCAGGAAGGCATGGTTCGGGCATGGCCCCTCGTGTAATTTTTTGAAGTGGTTCGGAGTGCCCTCCGTTGGCTTTCGACCACCCTTGCGGTCAACAGCGGCCACGAGCGAGTTCTCACCCCATTGCTTCTTGTTCTTCCTTTTGGCGGAACGATTGGAGGTGCCTTCATCGGCCCTCGTCCCGCCTTGCCTTGTCTTTGAGACGATCGAAGATTGCTCTGACCGCCTCTTCTCCTAAGGCGTGGCTGGTGGCGATGTCCAGGAGTTCCTTTGTGGTTTGTGGGCCCTTGCGTCCCAACTTATGAACCAAAGACTCATAGATAGTCCTGGATAGGAAGGCTCCTATAACGTCGGCGTCGACGACGTTAGGGAGCTCGTTGCACTGCTAGGAGAAGCACCGGATGTACCCATGGAGGGTCTCTCCAGCCTTTTGATGGTAGTTCTTGAGGTCCCATGGGTTCCCAGGATGCTTGTATGTGCCCTTGAAGTTCCCCACAAAGATCTCCTTTGGATCCGCCCAACTCTAGATCACGTTAGACGGCAGGTGTTCCAACCACGCTCGTACTGAATTGGCTAAGAATAGTGGAAGGCTATGGATAATGAAGTCATCATTATCCGCACCACCGGCTTGGCAGGCAAGCCGATAGTCTTCGAGCCAAAGTCCAGGGTTTGTCTCCCCAGAGTACTTCAGGATATTGGTAGGTGGTCGGTACCTTGGCAGGAAAGCAGCGTTGAGGATGTGCCGGCCGAAGGCCTGAGAGCCTGGTAGGCTGGGGCTCGGGCTTCGGTCCTCGCTGCTGTCATAGTGTCCGTCGCGATGAGGATGATAGTCGTAGTGGGCTCCCTCTCTTGGGTCACCGTAGGTACGTCTACGGGCATCGAGAGTGCTGCGTGATTCGAGGTTGCGACCGAGACGCTGATGTACCAGGATCGCGGCACGCTGCCTACCTCCTTGTAGTGCCTGGTGGACTAGCATGTCCCAGGCGGGGCGCACTGAGGTTGTGCACTGGTTGGTGTTGAGCTCGCGTCGTCGAGACAGTGAGCTCTCAGCCTGCTGCGCCGCCGCATGCTTAAGTAGCGTGTGAATCTCACGGTGAGCCTGACAATCCTCGGGCGTCGTAGCCTTTGGGAGGCCATGGAGCAAGGCTATCGTGGCGGCAATGTTCTGGCTCACCCGGGCGAAGCAAGGAAGGGCTTCATCTACGGCGATGATCCTTCGGTTTACTTCATGGGCCATGGCGCGTGCGCGCCCACCGTCTCTGCGGCATTCGAGGTCCGCACATTCTTGCACAAGCTAGAGTTTGGCTTCCTCGATCTCTCACTTTTGGGCTTTTAGAGCTCCACCCCCATGCGAGGTGGGGCCGCTGTCTCCCCTTTGGTTTTGTCACCGAGGTTGCCCGCCGGGGTAGCCTCCTCCGCGGGGATGCTTTCGACATGTCCCTCGGGGGTACCCATCATGAACCATTCTCGAGAGGGGTGATGGCTCCCCCTGCTGGAGTCAGAGCCAGAGGACGACCCTGGCTCCTCTGTGAGGAGGTTGTGGAGAGATTCCGTGATGTGTTTGATCATCCCCACAAACTCATCATTCATGGGCGGCAGGATCATGCGTCGTGCCACAAGGTGGCTAACGATCACCGCAGCGTTGTGGAGACTGAACGGAAGCGCTGTCGGGGCGCTCCGTATGTGGTGTTCCGGAGAGAGGGATCCTCCTCCAGAAAACCACACCATGTCATTAGCGTCGGAAAGGGTGAGGCGGTGCTGGTCCTCCCTGGACTGCTGGGGTCCAAGGGAGACAACGAGCTGGCGCTCAAGCCTCTCGTGGTTGAGGCCGATGGAGGGGAGAGATTGGATGGTGGCGTGAGCCAATGCCAACTCTCCTCCCACCGTGATGATGAAGTCTAGGTTCCCAAAATGCACATGTGCGCCTGGGACCTTGCTGATACCATGGCTAGCCATCCATGGCCTGATGTTTCTCGTTGGAACGCGCAAAGGTCCCCTACCTGGCGCACCAACTATCGGTGTTTTGAGTAAACACCAACTAGTAAATTTATATTTGTTGCGCGTTAGGCCCAGAGGGTGTGCTAAAGGACACAAGGTTTATACTGGTTCAGGCAGAATGTCCCTACGTCCAGTCTGCTACTGCTCGTGTTATTAGCACTAAAAAAGGTTCGTAGTAGGGGGTACAAACGGTCAAGAGAGAGACAGATCCCAAGTCTCTAATGGAAAGGTCGAAACGATACCAAGAGCTCGGTTGTTGCTCAGCTGTGTGTTATGTGCCCTTAGTGGGGTGCCCTGCCCTCCCTTTTATAGACCAAGGGGAGCATGGATTATAGATGAGAGAAAGAGGAAAAACCAGAGGTAGAGAAGTCTTTCGAAGGTGCCGAGTCTTCCTTTTCCCTTGAGCCAGCCCTACTGACATGGCAGATGGTCCCAAGGATAGCCATTTGTTGATCCTGATAGGGTCGTGCTCTGGCTTCGTTCTACAAGTGGCCATGTCCCATCCTACTCCAGCGGATGGTATGGCATGCCAGGGTGCCGAGCCGTGACCCTACGGGGAGCAGACGGGGAAGTGACCATACGTCTGTCACTGTAGATGATGTGAGTTCCCTCCTAGATTGTAGTGGTTGTCGCATGTTTATGTCAGGATCCACGTCCAAGGGCTAATGGTGGCGCCCACAACACTATATGACAAAAGTCGGCGCCTACAACACTGTTCGGGCTCTGTCATGCCTGTAAGGGCTTGAAGCGCTCGTCCCGTCATATCCTGACGGTACTTTGCCACAGGCGTGCAGGGCATGGTCCTTGGTACTATGATTGACCTAAGTGTCCTGTCTTACCCTGTGCTCGTCATTATGAAGGAGCAGGGTGCAGACGTCGGGTGAGGCGGAGCCTACCCTTGGACGTCGGGCGAGGCGGAGCCAGCCCCGGGACGTCGGGCGAGACGGAGCCTACCCTTAGACGTCGGGTGAGGCGGAGCCAACCCTGGGACATCGGGCGTGGTGGAGCCTGCCCTTGGACGTCGGGCAAGGTGCAGCTAGCCCTCGGACATCGGGCGAGGCGGAGCCATTCCCTAGACGTTGGGCGAGGCGGGGCCAGCCCTCAGCCGTCGGGCGAGGCTGAGTTTGGTCCCAAACGTTGGACAAGGCAGAGTCTAGCCCTCGGGGGTCGGGCATGGTGGAGCCAACCCTTAGGGGTCAGGCGAGGCGGAGCCAACCCTTAGGGGCCGAGCGAGGCGCAGCCAACCTTCGGTCGTATGGGTAAGAAGTGTAGTTGCGCTCTTATCTGTTTGGAAGCATCAATGTTTGATGGTTATTAGCTCCTCCTCTTTGAGTACCCCCAGTATTTGGTCCTCGACAATTAGGTATTAGAGTGATCTATTTTAGTTAGTGCCACCTTCGAGCCGTATCATCCTTATAATACGTTAGATTCTTGTACAAAAGAAAACAAAACCTATTGCTATCTATTCAGAAGTATTATTACTGAGAACTTTGTTGCAGGGCAATACACTCAAATGCTCCGTTGAAGACATTGAGCGCATTCGGCCAAGAGTCAGGGACGACTACATGCGTAGCTTTCTAGACGTAAGATTCAAAATATTCTTTCAAACATATTATTAATACGTTAGATTCTTTCAGTTAACATAATTTTGTACAACATAGGTTGTCACATCGGCTACGCTGTGCCGCTGCTCGTTGTGGTTGCAGGACAGACACGACACAAGACGTGTACGTTCCTTCTATAGGCAGAGGAGGCTTAGGTTCCTCTAGCCAAGCAGCTACAGGGGACGAAGACGAGGATGAGGACGACGATGAGGATGACGTGGACCAGAGGCACGAGGAGCTTGGCCCCTCTCCGCTCCATGACGCTCCCTCGACTCAGCCTACATAGCCTCTAGGCACTAGGCGATGCTGTTCACCTAACCCTTACACTCTAGGTATGAGCGCTCTCGGTCACAAGGGTAAGGGTAAGAGTAGAACGATGTGAGAGTTGTGGTAGGTGTTAGTATGTCCTATTATAGATTTTGTATTAACTTTCCTGTAACTATTTGGGACTGTATGGACATTATGGACTATTTGAACTATACATGACATGTTATGTTGATTGTGATGTTAGTTGTGGTTGCATTGTGCTCTTTGGATGATTAAATATTTGAATTATATAATGATGTCTCTGTTTGTAACTGTGGATGCTCCTGAAATAAGGGAAGCTCTTGCGATTTTTTTCCGTGAATCATTAATCATTCTACATTGCTAAAAAGGCACAAATGTAGTACACAGATTAAATGTAAATTCATTAGAATATGTATAGTCCAATCGTATCGGACAGATGCTTTGCAGATGAATCTAGGCTTTTCAAGTAACAGTGAATGAATAAAGGCTTTTCAGATAATGAAAATAGACTTTTCAGTTACAAAGACAACAGCGATTTATCACTTCACTGAGATAGTACTGGCATGCAAGGAAGCACAACTCCACTCCATCTCCACCATCCATCTTATGACTATTTGATCCAAGGGTTGAGGTGAAGAGGCACACGGATCGCTGACATGGCACATTGAGAGGCCTCCTTTCCTCCTCTCAACCTATAAATAACCCCTCACTCCCTCTCATTCACACACACAAGGAAGAAGAGCACTCCTCAACATTTTCTTTTATTGCAGTACCAATGTCTAGAGGGTCGTCCAGAGAGAGAGGAAAGGGGAAGAGAACAACCATTAGGTGGGAGGGCCCTCTTGGTCCTGATTTCTTTGAGGAAGCTCTTTATGAGAGGTTCCCAGTTGAGAGCTAAAGCGATTTCACCAAAGAGACACCACTGAGAGGATACGATGAACGGAAAGAAGAGTGGCCAAAATGCATGCATGGTGAGGATTGCCTAGTGCAGATGTTTACCGATGGAATAGATGGAGGTCGTCGTTTCTTCAAATGCCCGTGAGCATGGGTGATTGCTATTAGTATTTGTTTCTTCAATATGTTCCTCGTCTATACAACTTACATGACATACTTATTGTAGTCTTCCTTGGTCGAAGAAAACTATGGGTTCACTAGGTGGGTCGATCCTCGACCTATTTATCCGCATGTGGAGTACATCTACTATCTGCAGGACCGTATCTTTGATCTAGAAAGGGAAGTTAGCAGCTGTTATAAGGACAGCGGACAGGACGACAACAACAACGGTGCCGATTCACAGGAGGCACTCTGCAATGATCCATATTGCACCTGCCCTAATCACAGGAACAAGGGTCCTCTGCCGCCACCCCCGCCGTCGCCACCACCAACAATGGGAGGCTACTTTGAAGAAGGTGCAACACAATTTGCTATGTGCCCACACTACTAGGATGACTTTATCTTATTCACATGGTACATCTATTTGTTTGTTGTTTGGTTTAATTACCTAAGGCATCTTAGGTTTAGTCGAAGGAACTCTGTACCCTAGATCGGTACATGATCTCACATGTCATTTCATGTGTTTTGTGTGATGAAAAGGCACAATGTAAATTCATTAGAATGTGTATAGTCCAATCGTATCGTACAGACTTGGGTTCATATCCCCTCTTCCATGCAATTACTTGCCTCCTCTTGAGTTCATCCAAGAACTTAACTTGACCATCATAATATTTCCACCTGCATTTCCTAGTGCTCTGTTCAAACGAAAAATTATATCATATACGTCTTAGCAAAACAAACAAAATACGATTTCATGTTTACCGTAAAAATAACGAACCTCATCATAGTCAACCATATAGCCGCAAGAATAGCCTATTCCAAGCTCTGAAGGGACTAGGCCATAGTTGGATTTAACACCACATTCGCACATGACAAGAGGTGCTTTATAAATTACCCTTTCTTTCTTCTTTTTCTTAACCTTTCGCGGTTCTTCCAACCATTGGTTCTTAGGACCATACAACCACTCCTTGAAACGACACTTCGCCATTAAAAACACCTAAATAAGGTGACATTAGTACACGCACACATAGAGATAAACATTTAAACAGATACACTTCCCATTTACTTTGTGTTTGTTCGGACACACAAACTCCAAAGTATTCTCAGGGTTTATCACGGCTCGATCTCCGCATTCGCACAGAGGAGGTTCCTCGAGTCTTCTAATTACGGCTAGGTGCTTCTCCTTAGCCGTCATTGGCGGGGGGTTAGAGGGGTGGAACCCACCGCTTGAAGTGCTCATGTGGATGTCTCCCTCTAAACCAATCGTCGAAAAGGAGGTACCTAGGGTCAAACTTGTCTGCACCGTCGATCCACTGAAAGAAAAAGCACCTCTCATGGTCCTACACAACGAGATTTCAACAAAATATTAGTAGCATACTTACATAAATAAAGAAAAAAAGATAGTGGAAATAATTTCTTACATTAAAACGACTGCATGTGTAGAAGCAACGCGCCGCTGTGTCCGGATGTTTCGATTGAAACACGTGGGCTGGGAAACAGGGAGGTTAGAAGGGACGGGGGCATCTTTGCTAGACGCATCGGGGTATAATTCTCGAGGACGACCCTATTTTCGCCAAAACTCCTCCCGATAAATTTCTTGCATATAACAAAACGAATGTAATTTAACAAACAAAAATCAAAACATCACAAATTAATGCCAATAAGAACCATAACTATAATACAACCAATTTTGTTATAAGAACCGAAAGCAATTAACATTAAACCCTAAACCTAGGGTTTCCAATGTTATGCAAAACAATGAACCTATAAAACATAACAACATGCGTTACGGTTACATAGATTTAATACAAATATTAAAAATTGCATGAAATCCTAAGTAATGACGATTCTTATGTTGAAAAATCTGACTAATATATACCTTGCTCTCGAAGATCTACCGATCAAATTAAAGTTTTCAAGGTCTAATATGCCGATTCGTGATGTAGGGCGAAGTGGGGAGAGAGAACCCGAGAGGGAGGAGAAAGAAGAGGAAGAAGGCTCGGGCAAAAAGGTTGGGGCCGGGGTTAAAACACAAGCTCGGCGCCAGTCACCCTGACGCCGAGCTCGGCGCCAAGATCTACGTCGCCGAGCTCGGCGCCAGGAGCTACGGCGCCGAGCTTGGTGTCAGGGTGACTGACGCCGAGCTTCCTACCATGTCACCGTCACATTGGTTTCGAGCCCAAGAGCTCGACGCCAGGGACGCTGGCGCCGAGACGTGTTAGCTCGGCGCCAGCATCGATGACGTTGAGCTAAGGGTCTAGATTTTGAAATTTTTTCTTCAGAGGCATATTTATGATTTTTTTTCAAAAAAGAGCTAAAAAAAATTGGGCCACCGTATTACAAATATCTACGGATAGGAGTGGTAGAGGCTGGAACTTCGTTCTATATTATTAAAAAAATCATATCACTAGGATCAGGCAGGCATCACCACATCAGGCGTCCGAAAGATCGAGGCCAGCATCAGCCAGCGTCCGTCCAGGTCCAGCGTGACACAGCATGAGTGACACACGGCGGCACAGCGCAGAGCAGAGCCGAGAAGCGAAATCGAAACATGATACCGCCAACATGAACACGCGACGACGCGGTGTCACTGAATCCCTGTTCCCTACCAGAGAATCAGATATCGTCCATATTCACCGACGGAGGCCGTGCGCCGCCCATGCACGCTGGGCAAGGCCACGGCCGGCGCGGGCCCTTTAGCTGCTTGGGCAATCGTCACTCTCCCACTCCACCACACCACTACCCAGTGGCCGCCAGTACCACAACCAGCGTCCGAAAGCACATCGCGCAGCCGCGGTGGCAGACAGAAGTGAGCGACCGCGCACGGCATGCATGGATGCTGCCTGGTACTTAGGAGTAGCACAGTCCGCTTGTTCCTGGGAGAGAAATGAAGTCCCCTAGTGAACACTGCACGTCCACTTCCGACCCGCCGTCGCTAGGGGGAAAAAAAGAATCGACGAAATACACGTTGACGCGAGCAGGTATTACCGTATACGTGTTCCTCGGGCAGACCTACCACTTGCAGTGGGGTGCAGCGCAGGCGGATCATGAGGGATAGCGAGATTACGATCACAGGAATAACTAAATCCTATCTCACAGATGGGCATGCACGGCGAAAGATGTACCGGCCGATCCATCGAGGATAAGGAGAATCATCATCTTATTTTTCACAGGTACAAAGCACAATTGCACATGTGAACAGAGCCTGGCTCTCAGTTGGTTAGGTTGCTCGTGGTGAAACATGTCCACTCGGGTTTAAGTTCTCGATTTGACACGGATGTTCGTATTTTTCTGAATTTATTTCAGGATTTAACGGCAATGTGCTTTTAGTGGTAGGCGATGTTCCCGTCGATAGCGAGGCGCTTGTGGTGACTTCGTCAATCTCTTGATATGCCGTCTTTCGGAGATGCTCATAGGGGTAGGGTTTGCGTACGTGTGTTCATAGGGGTGAGTGTGGTAGGCGATGTTTCCGTCGACAGCGAGGCGCATGTGGTGACTTCATCAATCTCGTGATGTGCCGGCTTTCGGAGGTGCTCATAGGGGTAGGGTTTACGTACGTGTGTTCATAGAGGTGAGTGTGGTAGGCGACGTTCCCGTCGATAACGAGATGTCTGTGGTGACTTCGTCAATCTCGTGATGTGCCGGCACAGTCTTTCGGAGGTACTCATAGGGGTAGGGTTTGCGTACGTGTGTTTATAGACGTGAGTATGGTAGGCGACGTTCAAGTCGACAGCAAGCTGTGGTGACTTCGTCAATCTCGTGATAAGCCGACATAGTCTTTCGGAGGTACTCATAGGGTAGGGTTTGTATACCTATATTCATAGGGGTGAGTGTACATGCATGTTAAGCGTCTGCGTCTATACTTGTGTAATTGGCAAAAAAACAAAGCACAATTGTACATTTCTAGGTATTCCGTTGTGTTCTTCGCCCCCCTACAATTGCACATTATTCCACATTTGTAGCCTTGCTTGTCGGATTTCGATCAAACCTAACTTTACTTGGGGAGCCATTTCCCTTCTAGGAGAAGAAAACACGCAGTGTCGCCGTCCTAATGTGCCGACACAGTTTTTCGGAGGTAATCATAGGGGTAGGGTTTGCGTACGTGTGTTCATAGGGGTGAGTGTGATAGGCGACGTTCCCGTCGACATCGAAGCGCATGTGGTGACTTCATAAATCTCGTGATGTGCCGGCACAATCTTTCGGAGGTGCTCATAGGGGTAGGGTTTGCGTACGTGTGTTCATAGGGGTAAGTGTGCGTGCATATTAAGCGTCTGCGTCTGTACTTATGTAATTCGCAAAAAAAAAGTACAATTGCACATTTCTAGATATTCAGTTGTGTTCTTCACCTCCCTACAATTGCATCTTATCAGTGCCGGCCCTAGAGGTAGGCCACGAGGTGCGACGGCCGATGGCCCAAGCGGAGGAGGGGTCTAAACCCAGTTATATAAACCCCCAGGTTCTATAGTTCATTAGACATTAGCAAACTAATGAGAAGAGAGACATATAACTGGTCAGGTGGCCCAAAAAGACAACATCGATATTTCTTTTCTAGTTTCCTTTCCCCATGACCCTCGGATAGAGAGGAGGCGAGGAGTCACGTTGCACACAGCGCACTATGATCGTGAGTTCACGACGTGCGCCTTACACACGCGGAGCTGACGAGCCGCGCCGCCGCGAAGAGCTAGACTACCGGAGACACGGACATGACGCACGAGGACGGCGACTAGGCAAGGCTCCACGACGACGACATCTTGATTCTTAGCTTCTTACGAATTGCGATCACCGATCAGTTGTTTAGGCTCAAGGTATTTTTTTTCTTTTTATTTTTAATCCAAAATAATTATTTATATAGTATTCTAGACTTTTAGTACTTTTTACCCATATAGTCATATTTTTCTTCTAATTTATATGTTAGAATTTTAGAATGTTACCTAAAAAACATTTGTCATGGGTGAGAAAAGAAAACGAATATATTGCTTTTTTAATCTACATTGTTCATCGATAATTATCATACATCTACAAATATATTGCTTAATCTACATTATTTCTCGATAATTATCAGACATGTTAAATTAAAAATATGTTATTGAATTTGTTTTCGTTTTACAAGTAAAATTAGTGCCTATATATTATAAGATTTTATACATAATCAAGAAGAACCATTGCGACGAGATCGTCAGAGGACCCTTAAAATCCTAAAATCCTAGGCCCGGCACTGCATCTTATTCCACATTTGCAACTTTGCTCGTCAGATTTCGATCAAACCTAACTTTACTTTGGAGCCATTTCCCTTCTGGGAGAAGAAAACACGCAGCGTCGCCGTCCTATCAACTCGCCCGTCCAAACTGAACTGCTGCTCTGGAAAGCGACAATACGCACGTCTGAATGTATCCCTCGGTGCACTGCACAAGGAAATGGAGATATTGGTGCTCCCTTGCATTACATAACTATACACCCCATTTGTCCACATAAGAATACAACTATAACATTTATCTAAATCAAATTAGCTTACTTGACTAAGTTTATAGTGCATCGTATTAATATTTATTTATGTCTCTAACTATACTTACTACGAAAATATATTTCATAATTAATTTAATAATACTTATCTTGTATTACAAACATTAGTTATTTTGTGTAACTTCGATTAAACTATAATTTTTTGATTCCTGAAAAGCGATAATTGTATTGTTTTACGGACAGAGGGGTATATATACATCATGACCTTATCTGCTCCTGATTGTCATTTAGCCTGAAAAGACATACTCTCTCTTCATCTCAAAATAAGTTTCTATCTTATATTTCGAGGAGTCAACAAATCTTAACTTTGATTAGGTTTAAAGAAAAATAAATTAACATTTATATCTTTAAATAGATTTACTAGTTTGAAAAAAAAATAGATTTACTATGAAAACTTATGATGTGATTAATCTAATTACACTTATCCGATATCACCAATAATAGTATTTTTGGTATATACTTCGTTAAAGTTGAGATTGTTTCGTTCCTCGCTAGATGAAGACTTAATCAGTTAATCTGGGATGCAGGAAGTACTCCATCCGTTCCAAATACATAATAAAATGGATGTACCCAAAAAGTCAAAGCGACTTGTAATTTGGAACCGATAGTACGTCACGTGCTCTGAGATCTTTTAGGCTGTGGGCTTCATTTCAGGTTCGGGACTACTATACATGTCAATATGGGTCCAATGGATCATTCACTTCGTATAAGCAGCCTATGACTGTGTTTAGTTGGAGGGAAAGTTGGAATTTGGGTATTGTAGTACTTTCGTTTTTATTTGGTAAATAGTGATCAATCATGGACTAATTAGGCTTAAAACGTTCGTCTCGCGATTTCCAACCAAACAGTGTAATTAGTTTTTTTTCGTCTACATTTAATGCTCCATACACGTATCGCAAGATTCGATGTGATAGGTCCTGTAGCACTTTTTTGGAACTTTTTTTGCAACTAAACCAGGCCTATATGTTTTTTCGGCCCTTCACGATAAGCCCACGGGCCACGATTGTTTTGGTCGACAAGAAAATGGAAAAAGTTCATATTATATCTCTCAACTTTTACGAAAATCTGATTTTCCTCCCTGAACTATAAAATCGGGTAAATCACCTCCCCGAATTTTTAAAACTGTTCGTTTTACCTCCAGACAAGTTATAAACGGGTTTCAAATGCGGTTTTGTTCTTTTCTTTTCTAATTATTTCGGCTGAATCTTTAAAAATTCATAGTAAATCACAGAAAAATCAAATCCAATTTTGTTGGAGTCTACATGAGTAAATCTACACGGTGAACATATAATATAGTATGCTTTAGTATAATTTTATTGTTGTAGCTTTAGATCTATGCTTTTCTGTAATTAATTCATAGCTGCAGTTTCTATGATCCAATTTTGATAAAAATTTTATGGTGGACTAATTATTGTATGCTTAAAATATAGTAAAAAATTCATAATCATTGGATCATGTATAACTTAGTTATAGATTTATAAATACTTTTTAACAAGCATACACCTAAATAAATTTATAACTAAGTTATACTTGATCCAATGAGTATGTAATTTTTACTATAGTTTAAGCATACAATAATTAGCCCATCATAAAAATTTCACCATAATTAGACCATAGAAACTGCATATATGAATTAATTATATAAAAGTATAGATCTAAAGGTATAACAAAAAAGTATACTAAGGTATACAATACTATATGTTCACTGTATAGACCTACTCACATGAAGTCCAACAAAATTAGTTTTTCTATTTTATGATTTTTCTATGATTTACTACGATTTTTTAAAGATTCAGCCGAAATAAATAAAAAAGAAAAAGACAAAACCGACTTTAGAAACGGTTTATAACCGGTCAAGGAGTTAAAACGAACGGTTTTAAAAGTTTAGGAGATGGTTTACCCGTTTTTAGAGTTTAGGAAGAAAAAATAGATTTTCATAAAAGTTGAGGGAGGTAATGCGCAGATCACTCTTCATAGCCCACCGGACCCCGCCTGCTATGTCGGAACGAAGACGCAGCGCACGTCGCATATAGGCGCGCGGCATGGTCGGCCCCACTTCGTCGCCTCTGCGACCCACTCCCTCCCCCTTTCCGCTGCAGACCTCAGCAGCCTGGCCGTTCCGGAAACATTGCCCCGATTCATGGAACGGGAACATGATCGAACATCCGATCATTAATAGAACATAATCCACACCATGGGAACATCGATGGAAGAAAAAAAAAGGAGAGGCCACATGAGAAGTTCAATTATCTATTTTATTTTTATTATTTTAGAATTTTCTTAGTCTTACGTTCACGATATCAGTCAATTTAATTAGGATCATATTTATCGTCCCGGGAACACATTTTATTTATACGTGGTACATGTTCCATTAAAATCGAATGAACGAGATCAAGTTATATACGCTCTTTGTTCCATGGAACGTGCCAGCTACCGCGTTCCCGTACATGGCTGCTATATGCGCGCCCAGACTTGTTGCCTCTCGCCGGTACGCCGCCGCGGGCCGCCGGGCGCGCGGCCGGAAAGAGTGGCCAAATGGCGAACCCCGCCTAACACGTACCTGCGCACGGACAAAACCACGCCCAATCGCGGTCGCGCATGGAGAACCCCTGAAAAAGCGCGACCGTCGCAGCTCACAGGAAGCAAGCATGCCGCCCGGGCTGGCCGCTGCCGCTCCCATCGGCCGCCGGCTCTCGACCGCGGCCACCACGCCGCTGTCCGGCCTCACCGACGCGCTCCTCGTCACCCGCCTCGCTAGCCACCTCCTCACCACGCCGCACCTGCCCCGCCGCGCTGCTGCCCGCGGCGCCGCTGCCGCTCCCCGTCCACCTCCTCATCCTCCGCCACCCGGCGCTCCCACCGGCCTCCAAGCTCTCCTTCTTCCTCGCCGCCACGCCGCCCGCCTCCTCCGCGCGCTCGCCGCCGGCTCCCCGCCGCTCCTCGACGCGCTCCTCCCGTTCGCGCTCTCCTCCGCGTCCCCGTCCACCCTCCTCCCCGCCCTCCTCTCATGTCTCCTCTCCGCTTCGCGCCTCGACGCCGCGCTTTCCCTCTTGGACGCCTCGCCGCCAGACCTCCCTCGCCTCGCCGCAGCTGCTCTCCCTTCCCTCATAACCTCCCCGAACCTCATCGCCGCCGTCCCCGCCATCCGCAAGCTGCTTCCCATCGCCTCCCACCCACCACCCGTCCGGGCAACGAACCGCCTCCTCCTGGACTTATCGAAGGAGAACCTCTGCGATGACTTCCGCTATGTGTTCGAAGAAATGTCGAGGAGGGGCCTCCCTTCGAATGTAAGGTTATACAACATTTGCATCCACGCGTTTGGCAAGTGGAGGCAGCTGGGTATGTCGCTGAGGCTTTTCGCAGCAATGAAGGCCGCCACTCCTCCTGTTGCGCCAGACATATGCACGTATAATTCAGTCATCCGGGCGCTTGTGGTTGGTGGACGGGTACCTGATGCTTTGGTGATTTTTTATGAAATGAAATCTTCTGGAATTGAGCCAGATGTCTTTACTTATCGAGCAGTCATGAATGGGTGCTGCAAGAGTTTTCGGATGGATGATGCACTGCGTGTGTTTCAGGAGATGCGGGGCAGCAGTGGGGTGAAGAGTGATGTGGTGGTGTACAATTCACTTCTTGATGGGCTGTTTAAAGCGAAGAAGCTTGACGAGGCATGCGGTTTTTTTGAGACAATGGTGGCTGATGGAATCCAATGCTCAGCAAGCACACACAACACTGTGATAGATGGGCTGTTTGAGAATGGGAGGGCAGAAGCAGCATGTTGGCTTTTTAAAAAGCTAAGAATGAAAGGGCAACTGAAGGAGATGGAGCAGCAAGGCTTCAGTGTTGATTTGGTTACAATAACATCATTGCTAATAGGTTTTAACAAGAGTAAACGTTGGGACTTGGAAGAGCAAATAGTAAAGTTTATAAGGGACGGCTCTGTATTGCCGGATGCCATTCGGTGGAAATCAAACATGATGGTTGCCTTGAGGGGACCTCATGGCAGAGAGAAAGATGGGACACCACTGTTTTCCTTTGATGGTAATATGGATGATGTGATGAGTTTGGTTAACCATGTGGGACATACAGGTACTGATGAAGAAACCCCAAATAGTGATCCCAAGGATGATTGGTCACTGTCACCACACTTGGATCATCTTGCTAAACATGCTGACAGTTTGAACAGCCCTGCTGTATTTACAATGCACAGAGGGCAGAGGGTGCAAGGTATGGGTGCCAAGACTTTTGATGCTGACATGATCAATACATACTTGTCAATTTTTTTAGCCAAAGGGAAGTTGAGTGTTGCTTGCAAGTTATTTGAGATCTTTACGAATCTAGGAAACAAAGGGACAAGTTATACATACAATTCACTGATGACCTCCTTTGTCAAGAAGGGCTATTTGAAACAGGTATGGGCAATTCTTCATGAGAGGGGTGGACAGCTCTGCCCTAATGATGTAGCAACATATAATCTAATCATTCAAGGTCTTGGCCAGATGGGGAAAGCAGAGGTTGCTAGCACAATTATTGATCGGTTGTCAAAGAAAGGTCTTTACATGGACATTGTCATGTATAACACTTTGATCAATCAGTTGGGAAAGGTCGGAAAGGTTGAAGAAGCAGGCTTCTTGTTTGAGCAGATCATCAGAAGTGGCATGAAGCCAGATGTTGTTACTTTTAATACATTGATCAATATTAATGCAAAAGCTGGTAGACTAAAGGAAGCTGACAAATATTTGAGGAGGAGGATCGCAGAAGGCATTGCGCCAAACTATGCCACAGAAACAGTATTGATTTTCCTTGATAAGGAGATTGAAAAGAGAAGGCAGCAGCACAAATGAACTGGCAAAAAAATACGAACGAAAACAGTGTGATATCTGTTATTTGTATTAACCATTACAAGGTATGTTCTTGTTATATCCAAACTGGAAAACTGCTGTACAATTCATGATTATTGTAGTGCTGAATATTCGGTATTAATGCAGTTCAGAAGGCTTGGCCGAACCAAACTATTGGAGTGATGATCACTTTCGATATGCTCACTGATATTCCTGCTTTAACCATAAAGCCAAAAACCCTTTATCTCTGATGTCTTGGCGGTTTAGAGACGTTACTGTGGGTTTCCAGTAAACACCCAAAGACGATTAAGCAGCCTGTTGGCCAAAGGACGCATTTAATTCCACAAACTGCATCAATTGCATTGAATGAGATCTTAGTCAATCTAAAGTTCTAAACTGCCATGAGGTAAATTTGACAGCATTTAACTAAATTTGCCATATTTCTCTTTCCCTAGTTTTTTTTGGTTTGTTATCTTTTGGAGTTTGTATCCAGTAAATGTCAGACAAATGAAACTGCAGTGATCAATAAGGCTAGCTATAATTACTTGATCACAATTGTCTACTGGAAAGCTCCTTTAAAATGCCATCTTAGATTATTGGATAACAGAAGATTAAAAGTACTGAGTATGTACCTACAGATATTTCTGTTTCTTTTCCGGAGGGGGCTCGGGGGGACCTTTCTTTTCCCCTCGAACTCCATTACAAAGATGTTAATTCAGAAATTCCATACAAAGTACTGAGTATGGAGCCATCGTTCTTTCACTATCACAAAATAGGATCCTGTGGGATCCCCATGGGATCCATCGATCCTACCAGGTTAGGTGCGGACCCTACGACCAGTGCCTTCTTGAGTTCTCGTCCGATGATGGTCAAGTCTATGGATACTTCTCTTCGGTTAATAAGTTAGAGAAGAGCTGTCTTTGGTGTTTAATCGCTTGCTTTGCCAGGGAATGTATCGATCAAGTTTTGTTTAAGGCCATTATCCCCCTGGGGTATTGTTGAGGATAGGTTCCTATGGCTCTTCCTAAGCTGGCAATCGAAAAAGCTAGGTATGACTCTGTTGCATCATCAGGTTCGTAGATCTATGGCATCAATTGTCAAGAAAACCAGTTGTAAGGCAATAAATAGGGGATCTATGGCCAGAAATCAATCTCTGTTGTGACTCAGTCATGCTCTCATTTGTCTTTACAAGTTGTAGTTCACATTATGCTGACTATTAGTTTCAATTTTTTAAGATCATTGTTTCCATTAAGTGCTTGAACTCTTTCTCCTTTTTTTTTTTGACATGAATATGCTATCAGTAATTCAGTATGCATGTGTTACAACCAAATTAAACAGGACGAGCAGTCGAGCACTTTGTTTTGTCCTTTGTCGTCCGTTGTCATCCTCTTCATTCTCCCTTCATCTCTCAATATCATCGACGCCTCTTCCTGGATGGCGATGACATCGGCTCCCCTTCCGCTTCCTCCGCTACAACTTTTTGGTTGGTTGGTTGTGGTTGTGGCTGGTTGATTTGGGATAGGAACAGTGGCGGGCCCAGGATTTTTGACCTGGGTATTCAAAATGTTGAAGTGTGTCAATTTTTTTAACAACCTAAACTCCTAAATCCTAATGTTTGGAATGTATAACACCACATAGTTCTAATTGTATAATATATAGCAAGTATATATCACGCAATTGAGAATGATTTTGGCCCTGTTTGGTTCCGCGTATACGACCGACAGAAGCGAAAGAATCCCGCCAAACGGACTGCGACCGACGTGCGTTTGCCGGTGGAAAACCAACGAGAGCGGGCGTTTCCCAAAACGTGGCATCGGATGCGCGTTTGCTTAAACGCTGCCGGATCGTGGAACCAAACAGGCCGTTCATACATTCTTACAACTTGAGCCGAAGTAATTTCACAGTCAGGAGGAGGGAGGAGCAGAAAGTGACGAGCGTCGAGAGGTCGAGCGCGAGGGTGCTGTAGAAACCGATTTCTGTGGTGCGGGTGTGAATTTGGGCCGCTGGCCTTATTGGGCCTTCGGGTGGGGGAGAAGAAACTAGCAGAAACATGTTTTGGGCTGATTGTTGTACAGGATATTCAGTTTGACTGTTTTTTTTTTTGCAATATAGATGAGCAGTCAAGCAGCGCTGCTCACTAAAAAAATCCTCGGACAGAAAGGGTGTCCCATCTGCATGCAAATTAGTAGTGGCAATAGACTAATGACTCACAAAACAAATATGGAAATTAAAGTAGGAAAAAACAGAATTGGGAGCTGCTCCAGATCCGTTGATATTACTGACACCATCTTGATTGGAACATTCTACCATGTCAGATAGCAATTTCAGCATTACAAGACGTACTAGTGGTAGATAGCAAGAAAAATTCTTCATAACTTCGAATGGGTTGTCACGAGTCATCAACTTAAGAGGCCCAACATGTGTGAACTCATCGGCTCAAAAGGAAATAGAAAAAGGCAGACCATAATGTGGGGCGACCTCACCTTGCAGGCTTGCACAGGCCACAGAGCTGCTGCACGAGGTAACCATGATAGCAATCACTGGCTCGCATCTCCTTTCCACGGTCCACCTCGCGAGTCCGCTCTTTCATCTGCTGACACCTGCATCAACACCCGTCTAAAATGTGACATTGAGACTTTTGATTTCTAAGAATATATGTAACCTCAAATAAAAATACATATGTTGTAATGTAACTAATTGTTTTAAAAATGGGAGTGGAGAGAGTCCCAGCCCTTCAAGAAGGCTTAAATGTTGCTACCTACTGAAATTGAACTCACACCTCCAAGAGCAGCACTCTAGCTTTGCCTCCTGTGACCAAATGCCACACAACCCTCACTCAATGTAAATGTGATTTCAATGAAGAATCCGTAAGTACTAATTCTATGTTCTCAATCCACACAGTCATTGACATATTGATGATTAATTAAATTGACTATTTGACAAACAGAGATCCTACAACTTGCGGTTGGAATCGAGGAGAAAAAGATCAAGGTTCGATATCCATTCGTTATTTCCAATATTGGAGAACTTCAAACATATTCATACATGAACGCAGAGATGGCAAAACGTTGATCCTTTATACATGTGCAATCGAAAGTGCCATTGACAGTTGTTAAATGCAGGACAACTATATGGTTCAACTACCAAGCATTAGCATGTCATTTTAACCAGGAATGGTACATATAAAAAACACAACAGTTACCAAATTAGAATAATAATCATGTCACTTCTACCTTCCCTCGAATCCATATCCCTTTAATGTACATCCGGCTTGTACCGCAAGAAGATAAGAAATAATAGATTAATAACTCCGAGAATCCTTCCCAACTACCTACAAATCAAACTGTCAAAAATCTCTTCCTAAAACTAACCAACCATGCTCCTTTGCACGATGGAATATTCCCTTTTTACTATCTTAGAGCTAATTAACTATGATCGAATTAACAATTTTCAAACCCGAGAAGAAATGAATAGAAGCCTCTCAAACACAAGGCAAACTACCAATAACCAAAGACAAAAGAGTGCACCATAAAGACTCATGGGACACACATATTCAACATGAGAAACAAGCATAGATTTAACATCATTATTCATTATTAGTGAGTTCATTGAATTGAAAGACACACAAAAAAACTGGGCATTCTATGGCAATATATAGCAACTACTCGATCAAAAAAACATATAACGACTACAGCATAATAATACCAGCTAAAAAAATGTATTCCAAAGTCCAAAGTGGTGGTAAGGCGGAATCAAACATCATCAAAACATTTTGGGAATCAACGCAGTTGGAAATCGATTTCGGCAAGGCAACCCTTAGCACCATGTGATTATGAAAACCGCTATGTCACTCTCATGGCGCAACTACGCACAAGTAGACAACTACGACAGGACACTCATGGTTGTCTCTCGTGCTTTCCATCGAGCATATGATGAACAATTTAGTCGAACACATGCACGCACACAGGCGAGATACGACATAACGGATGAGCAACCGAAGGACATGCGAAGTTGAGATTTGCTCACCTGGTGCGGATCTCGGCAGGGTCCTGATCTGTGAGGAGCTCCGGCATGTCGTCTAAGGCCCAGTTGGCATCCCTGTCCTTGTACACGAGCAGGCGCACCGACCTCAAGCCAAAACAAGAGCACACGCGAATCAGGGCGCCTCCACCTTGGATCTGCGTGGAGTGAGATAGATAGAGAGTTTAAGGCGGGAGAGATGGGGCCAGGGCTCACCTGCTCGCGCCGCCCCCGATAGAGCCGGCCGCCTCATTCGCTTGCACCGCCTGCTCACCTGCTCACGCCGCCCCCGATAGGGCCGACCGTAGACCACAGACCACGGCACCCGTGCGCTCGTCTAGGAGCGGCAGGCGTGAGACCGTGAAGCAGCACCAGCTATGGCAAGGGCGCGGACGGGCAGCACACTCCGTCTGCGACGTCTGGATAATGGCGCACATCGCTGGGGAGCGGCGCGGCAAGGGCGGATCTTGGGCACGCAATGAGCGCTAGGCAACGGCGGTGGTAGGGAGAGGAGCAGGAAGGGCGGTGCCGGGGAGGGAGAGGAGAGAGATCGAAGGACGCGGGTCTCGAAACCGCAAAGAAATCGTGCATGAGTGGGGGGAGCTTAGGAGCTGTTGCTCGACCTCCTCGGTGGGTGGTCCGGGCCTGTGAACCTGAAGCCCGAACGGAGTGTGGGCCTGTTTGCCTGGCTCATAGGACGCTGGGTACTAAATAACTATTTGGTACCTAGGTACCATATAGTAATACTATATATATATATATATGATTTTTTTTGCCAAAAATTTTGGGTATTCAACTGAATACTCTTGAATTACTATGGTGATACTTTTAGCATTACTTTTCAGTAAGGTGTACTTGTTCTCTCGGATCAGCGGCATTGTTGCTCAAACTACTCTGTTTCACTATATGAGCATTTGATATCTATAACGTGATTATGTTGCTATGCCTAGAATACTGAAATGCTATATCAGTATGAAGTTTACCGTTCTGAGATAAGGGGCATGGCAAACAAAATTTGTTTAGAATATTTTGGTTCATGTGTGACACCAATTGTTTGTTCACGATAAGCAGGCAGATACTATTTACTGGAAAGTTTAGTTTATGGACATTGTCTATTTCATGTGAAGCTTAGTTTTGGTCCACATGAAGATGTTAGGATTGAACTGTTATGGTCAGCAATGATCATCAACGGAGGAAGCGGAGCCGTGGCTGAGATACGGGCTATGTAGCGACGTGCCAGAGCGCGGTCACCAGGAGTCCTCCAGGACATGCATGTTCAGTTAGTGAGATCCAACTGATCAAGAGTTGTTAGTCCGTAAGAGTTATTCCTTTTAGCTAGCAGAAGTTGTTATGATTTGGCTATAAGTACTCGACACTTTGGTTTAATGAAAGTCAGTTGGAGATTGAGATCAATCTCTCCCGCGCCCCTGCTCGTGGGCGACGCCAAGCACGGCGTCGCTGCCTCGCCGCCGCTCCATCTCTCACTCACCAGTCTCTCTCTCTCTCTCTCTAATCTCCTACCCAATACGCCTAGCCGCCACAACATCTGGTATTGGATATGCCAGGACCCGAGCCTATGTCACACACAGTTTTAAAGGACAAAACAAAGTGCAAATCACATGTATGCCAGGATCAGTTTATTCATACATGCGATGACATCATCAGTGGTACATAGCAGTGCCAGTACATAAACGATAATAAAAGTACATAAGAACCCGTGGGACTAAAAGAAAAGTACATAAATTTAATTTATTCTTAACGGAATAGTACTCCATCTCCATGGGCCGTCAACCGGGAATACGCCAGCCTAGTACTGAGCATCAAGGTCGTATGCATCATCCTCGACCACCACATCAGCTGGAACGTCTAAGGGGCAGCAGGGGGGCAAAGAGGAAGGTGAGTACATCGAAATGTACTCCGCAAGTGTAGAAAAATATGTTATGCAGGCTGAGACAAGGAAAGACTTGGGTTTACATAGCGCCTAAGCAACTCACCCTATTACCTTATTTCCTTAAGCTCCTATTTATTACTAAGTGTGATTTCCCCATTTTTTCCAACAACTAAAGTATCTCTTGGGCCCGCCCGAATAACCATCTAAACCAAGATCCACTGTCAAAAACCACCATCCGAACCATGTCCCATCTAATCACAAAGAAGTCCAGGCCACTCATGATCGTGAGCACGGCCGATATACCCGTTTTACACTCTGAAGAGATTACACACTTTCACCACTAGTCGTGTTTTCCCCATTACGCTTCACACTACCTAGGTGCTCAGCGGGGTCACACTACAAGGCTTTTACAAAGTTGTTGTTCCCAAATCCCATATACCTCACTAAGGGTTCACCTTAACAGTGGGTACCAACACCACTGCCGTAGCTCCTCTTGTGTCGATAACTTTCCAAGAAAGTTACTCCACCGAAAGTACAGGAAAGTGGGCAGCTAATTAATTAGCCAGGGCCGGAGCCACATAGCCCTCGTGGCTGCGCTGTATAGCCAGGTTACTTGTTCATGAACCGGTCCTTAGAATCCAGGCAGGAACTAGCACATACCCAAAAACACCAACAAAACGTTCACCAATACCAACCTTCTTGCCAGATTCATGTATCACCAAACTCACCAAAGTATCACCATCTCAAACTTGTTGCATAAGTGATTAATCAAGTTTAATATAACAACCTTCCCATCCCAAGACTGCATGGCTAAGCATAAGACTACCCATTAACCATCCTGGTTTTCAATGAAGATATGACAAGTCTAGATGACTCTAACATGGGAATCTATCTTAGACTCCGCATGCAACTAAAGATCTAACTACTCTAATAGATATAAAATAAATATAGGTGCAAGTATAATCAAGGACACTTGTCTTCAGTCCGGTAGTGGTTATTAGCAACGCCAAACGATTGTTCCTGGTAAATCACTTGCTGATCGTCCTCTGTTGTCACCCAACAACATGCAGGCAATAAAAAAAAAGGAAACAGTACACCCAGCATTTACGACAGGTAAATAAAACGTCGCTAGCGTGTGGAACTATTGATAAAAAGTTACTCCCTCCATCTCAAATTGTAAGTCATTCTAAGAATCTTGGAGAGTCAAATTTTTTTAAGTTTAACTAAAATTATAGAGAGAAACATAAAGATTGATGACATCAAATAGGTATAATATGAAAATATAACTAATGAAGAATCTAATGATACTTACTTGGTATGATAAATATTATTATTTTGTTATATAAATTTGATCAAACTTGAAAAACTTTGACTCTCCAAGATTCTTGGAATGACTTACAATTTGGGATGGAGGGAGTATTGATTTTAGAACTTGAAAATAATAATTATTTTAAACAACTACAAAAATATTTATTGGTTCATTTTAGTTCGAAAAATATTGTTTATGAGCTTTAGAAAATATCAGAAACACGTATGCGGCGGAACGGAACCCGAGGCGGCGAGGCGGACAACAAATTTGTCGTTGGCAGAGGAGGGAGGAGGAGAGAGAGGTGCCAGCGTCGTGTTCCGTGCCCGAGCCGGTTCTGCTTGGTTCTCTGTGCCCTCCTAAAATTCCTGTCACATCGAATATTTGATACATGTATAAAGTATTAAATATAGATTAATTACGAAACTAATTGTATAACTTGCGACTAATTTACGAGATGAATCTTTTAAACCTAATTAGTCCATGATTTGACAACGTTGTGCTACAATAAACATGTGTTAATGACATATTAATTAGGATTAAAAAATCGTCTCGTAAATTAGCCTCTATTTATGTAATTGGTTTTGTAATTAATCTATATTTAATGCTTCTTAGTATCTAAATAAAGTAACCAATTACGCGGGCGGGGAGTAAAGGCGCGACGTATGCGCGCTCGCAAAAGCCGAGCGGCGACGGCGTGTGTGCGTGACGAGAGGGAGAGGAAGGGGATGGGGCTGACGGGTGGGCCCGTGTGTAAGTGAGAGGGAGGGGGACAAGAAGGGAACTGGCTGGGCCTCTGGCCATTTGGCCCAAGTAGGGGAGGGGCGCGCTGGGCTTGGCCCAGGCGAGTGAGGAGGGAGCTGGGCTGGAAAGCCCAAGGAGAGTTTTACATTTTTGTATGTAAATAAATTTTGAAAGCAATTTTGGAACGCGTAGCACTAAACGTATTTGAAAAAATATATTTTGCACACATAAAAACAATGCATGACGGCATGAATGCAACAAAATGTTATATTCCCTATGTCAAGTTTAACTTAATTTATAAAATATATTTCCCTCTAATAAATTAAGTCTTAGCGCTAATTAATCTTAGAATTTTTTTTAATTTATTGTAAAAACTAATTTAGGGTGTTACAGCCTACTTCTGTTTCCGCCGCCACCGCATCAACCACCATCGCCGCCGTGCCCATCTCCACGCTACTTGGCACACCTGCGTGATCTGTGCCGGCCATGTTCCCTGCCACGACAGTCCCTATGGCTGTGATCGACACTCTCACGATCGTTGTCTACGACCTCCAGCGCCAGATGGCCGATCTGGCTACTCAGCTCAGCCAAGTGGAGAACCGGACGCCACCGTCGGCGATCTGCCAACCCCTACCCCCCCGTCGGTCTTCTTGACTACAGCGACAGTCCCCCAATGTCAACGACTACACCAGTAATTGTCCACACGGCGGGCAGCAGTCAAGCCTCGCTTCCCCACACTCCAGCGCCGATCCCCCCGTTCATCGCCTCTAGCCCGGTGCCACCACCGCAGCACTACGCCAACCCGATGCCCCTCACCACCAGTGTCCCAGGGGTCCTCAAGCTCTCCTTCCCCACATTTGACGGCGTCGAAGATCCAACTACTTTAAGTGCGGGGCTGCCTCGAGAATAGCCAACTTCTCATTCAAAGTATGCAGTTTCTATTTTATCTAGCCCAAAAAGAGCTTTTTTCAAAGCATACTCTTTTCTTATGAGCTCCATGGGTCCGATATCCACAAGCGAACCATTTTGATTACTTCTTATCAACTAGACCCTTCGGGGACGCCAGTGCCTTTTTCAAAATCCGATTTAGCGGTTTCAAGTTCGAAAGGTGGATCTAACGAAACAACTTTCAGTGCCTTTCGGTTCTTTTGTTTTAAAACTAGCATTTTTGCCAATGGATAAAGAATTCGATGCCCCTAGATTTACGGATGGACCTACTTATCATTCCAAGTAAAGGGGAAGCAAAAGTTCAGAGATGGGATGCCGATCTGAAACCAACTATTCCCCTGACCACAAGTGCCAACGCCTCTTCTACCTCGAGGTCACTGATCCCAATAGCGCCAGGACGCTCGACACAGAGGAGATCAAGCTTGTAACGACCCGAGTTACGATACACCATAGACTCTCATTTTGGTCACTCGAGTTCCTATCAGATGGAATTCCCAAACCAATCTCAAGCAACCCAAACCTAAAAGGAGAAGGATGTCACTCCAAGGAATCAGCTTGCGATGTTTTATCTATTAAGAAAGACAAGTAGGTCACCATAAGATCCAAGGTGGATCCAAGAGTCACCAGATCAGGTTTCTAAGCTTGGTTAAGCAAAATCGAAACTACCAAATGATCCGTTACATATATCGAACCATGTGATAAACATGCAGAGATAGCATATGGAATGGGAAGTGAGTTGTCATCCACTATGGGACATGGCCCACATGTCAGCACGAGTGGGAGATATTCCCAACACCAGACCATTAGCTCCACTCATCCTCTCCTCATTTCCCTCACACACACTCTCTCTCTAAAAGGAAGAACAAGAGAAGAAAAGGATGAACTAGAGTGAGAAAGAGAGGAAGAAGAAGATGGAGAATAGAATCAAGGTGCTAGAAGGCAACAAGATCAGCCCTAGGTCAAGCACTTGAGCTTCAACAACCTATCATCCCATGGTTAGCTCAAGAGCCCTCTTTTCTCATTATCTTGAGGTCAATCCTTCAACCCTAATCTAAGCATTCTCTCTTGCATGGATAAATCATAAAAGGGGCATGTATCGGATCCTCAATCCTGGTGACATGGAACTCACCGTGAACCCAAGCTAAGTTGCCATGCTCAATCTCTCTTTATCTCTAGGATTTCTCTTAATTAAGGAATCACTAGTTCCACTAGTTAACCCAAGCCTAGCTATCCCAAGCCTAGCAAATCACCTAAGTCACCATAGAAATACCTCGCACATGCATGAAGGCCATTACCCAAGATATAGGCATGAATCCCCAAGTCTTCACCCAAGAACCCAAGAGCATAGATTCTGTCACCCGATTGACTGGAGTGTCCGTCAATAGGATGGAGTGTCTGCCAAACCTGAAGCCTAGTCACCAATAGCCTAAGTCTCTTGCTGATTGAGGATATCGGAGCGTCTATCACCACGGTGGAGCGTCCAATGAATTATACCGAACCATAACCTGAGAACCCGATAGCACCTAGTTCCTACCGGAGTCTCTGTGATTCCCATGGAGCATCCGCCAGAGCCAACACCTCGGCACCCAGCATAGTGGAGTGTCCGTCGGTAGGACAGAGTGTCCGACAATCACAGTGAATGTGAGGTTGGTCAGCAAGTGCACTCAATGGGTCACCAATACTAGATCCTATCCCATAACAATAGTTCGATAGTAGATGTCTCTTCCTAAGTCCCAAGTAGAGGTCCTAGTTTCCTTATCTATCGTGCGATCATCTCCAATCCTTGGATCCTCTCCTTTTAGGTTCGGATATCTCATTTTGTGAGGATCGTGTGCGAGTCATCACCGCTAGCTTGGAATCGTCAGGATCAATAACACTAATAGGCAGGCACCCCCACTATTATGAACCCTACTTTGGATACTTATCAAGTTGCATTATGAGTTATGCATTGCATGTAGAGTTGGATAATGAACTCTTTCACATAACACTTAGAGTAACTCTTTAATCATGTTAGAAGCGTCTCATCTAAACAATGGGAATAGGAACGCTTAATGCTTGTTGCTTAGTTTCTTGGGCAACGGTAGAAGTCGAGCATGAGAAGGGAACTCATACTCACGCGTGTAGGACGCTACACCTAGATAATTAACTACTAAAACAAGTGAGGGTACAACTTGACTCATCTTACTAATCTAGCTAAGGAATAATATCCCTAATATGATAATCTTGATGATAACTTGGATATCTTGCTCATGCGAGGGGTAGGTCGTCGTGAGTGTGGGATCTCAGATGACAAAGCTCATGGAGCAGTAAGGACCTTATATTGGGATACGTAAGTCCGAGTAACCACCCGTACAGACCACATGTCTTGGATCGGGTCGACAAGCTAAGTAACTAGTTGCGACATATTTATCCGTGAAACTGGCAGGGGGGTGGCGTCGGTCGGGAATGTCCGGGACATTGATCGAGAACCCAGTCAAACCTTTCATGTGACACTCGGGCCGGATTAGGGAATGGTTGGAAAGCGTGAGGCAACCCTTACCCGGGCACGGGTATGGTGGTTAGTCCCGATTTCGTGTGGGTACATTTGTACACCTCTACAGAGTCTTGAAAGCCTAGAGTCCTTCGGGATAAAACTATTCGGTTGTTCTTTCTTTCTATACCTATGGTAGAATGAATGATGGACTATGAGCACTTTGTTATAATGATAAATACTATAATTCTAGCGTTGAGCATAGCATGTCATACTCTTAATGAATATCATTGCTTTACGCAACCATACAAATGCCTAATAATTACCCTATGCATCCACCAAATACTATATGTTGGAATTAAGTCCTGCGAGTACGTAATGTACTCACGGTGCAGTCGTTAAGTTGTTTTGCAGATACGTATTATACCGCGTTGAGCAATCGCTTGACCGCTGCTACATAGTAGCACTTGGAATGGGCGTGACTCCAAGCGTGTTACAAGTTAACTTCGGATTCCATGGAGGAGGAACTATGAGTATGAACATTAGTTGGGTGGAGTGACCGTGTCCACTAGGTGGACCGGGATGTAAAACTTGTGTAAAGGAGTTTGATTTATTTCAATATAATTGTATCAATTAAGTTCCATTTACTGGTTCGGTGATGGGTTAATAATTGGAATACCATGTGCCACTTAGCCTGATCCTGAAGAGGAGTTGCTAGTGCGCTCCTGTGGGGCTCAAAGTTGTTAATTCGACATCCCCCGTCAGCTTTGGTATCGATCCCTAATCGGGCAGGTATCGGGGCATGACAAAGCTGGCCATGGACACCCTGGTGCTCTCCCTCCAGGCCATGGCTAGGATCCACATGGAGGAGACTATGCAGATGCACTTCTCCATCACCAACCAGTAGATTGTCATGCTACTCGACTCTAGCTCGCTGCACAACTTCATCCATCCTGTTGTCGCTCGGTGGGCCGGCCTTGCATTCCACTCCAGTGCAGGCGCCCATGTCACCATTGAAAGGTCCTTGTTTAGTTTTGGTAATTGAGTGACAACCCTAGGTGGACTAATTGTGTTTATGTGAGATACACAGGTGATTAGTCCACATGTACATGTGTGTGAGCAACATATGCCATGGAGGTGGAAATGGCTCGGAGATGTTGTAAAGCTCGCACATGTGATGATGAAGGAGCCCATTGCACATAAGACATGACATTGAGTCATGTGATCAAGGTGAAGAAGATCAAGACATGACTTGACTCAACGGACCGGTTGCAAGTGTGAAAGGCAAGTTGAGTGATGACTTGGCGCCGATGGACCAAGGCAACGGTGAAGAGCAAATGAAGTCAAGATCAATGAACTAATATGATCACGTGATGATATGGAGTGGATCATATCATTGTTGATCGTGTTGGTGCATGTGTTGCATCGACATTAGAGGAGATGGAATGGAATACGCAAGGCAAAGGTATAACCTAGGGCATTTCATTTCACCGGTCATAGGTGTGTAGAGAAGTTGATGACCGGGTTTAGGATAGATGGCCATACTATCAAGAGGGGCAAACTTGTTTGCATATTGGTCATCTAGTGCCACTCGAGTGATCTAACTTTGCATTGTTGCTAGGATCGAGTGGCGTGGCAAGTTGAGTGGCTAACTCCTTAAAATGTTTGTGAAAAGCGAACACACATACACATGTTGGTGTACACTTGATGGTGTTGGCACATTTGCTAAGGAGGAGAAGTTGGAGTTGAAGCGGATCAACTCTGTGAAGAAACGGAGGTGAAAAGTGGTCACTGGAGGTGACCGGACGCAGGCCTCGGGAGGATCTACGCCTCCGGTTAATTTTAGCCACAGCATGTTGGCTGGCCGAGGGGCGCAAGTTGACTGACCGAACTCTGGTCCAAGTGGTGACCAGACTCGACGATGGTGCGTCTGGTCGAGGCCGATGAATGTTGACGTAAGCGGCTATGCGAGCGAGACGTGGACTTGATGCTAGGCACGTTCGGTCGCTCCTGATCGGATGCGTCCGGTCATCGTTTTGCCGCTCGGGGAACTCTATGGAAACGACCAGACTCAGGCAGTGGCGTGTCCGGTCACATGCGAACGGATGCGTCCGGTCGTGTTTTGGAGGCTCTAGGAGCTCTCTATTGTTGACCGGATGCTAAGGTGTGGTGAGTCCGGTCAAGCTAAGCAGCGTGTCTGATCAATGGATGAAGGCGTGCGCGAGGAAGCCATTGGCGGCAATGGCTATTTCAAATGGCTAGTGCCACGTGGAGGCGGTACAATGACCGGGCGCAGGGACCGGCGCGTCCGGTCGCCCCGAGCTGTGCCCAGTGAAGGGGTACAACGGCTCTATTTTGTTGGGGGTATAAAACCAAGCATTGACCAGCCTTGGGCTGGTTCGCTGAGCACCCTCACACTTGTGTGGCTTGTGTAGGAGTGCTTGGATGCCCTCTAACTCACTTGTGCTTGCAAGAGTGCGAATCAATTGCGAGTGAGTGTGATTCTAGTGCGTTGCATTGTGAGATTGCGTCAAGTGGCACTAGGTGTTCGAGTTGCAAGCCAGTGGTGATTGATACTCTTGGAGGTTGCCACCTCCTAGACGGCTTGGTGGTGGTCTTCGTTGAAGCACGTAAAGAAGATTGTGCGGTGCTTCGGAGAAGTGCTTGTGAGGGGGATTGTGCTCACCCCGCGGGAGCCGCGAAGAGCAACTCTAGTAGAGCGAGACGCGAAGGGCAACAAGTGGTCCGACCGGGTCTACTACTAGAGCTTGTGGTAAGTACTCCACGTGGGAGAGTGTGACTTGTGGGTCACCACTAGCAAGAGGACCGACGGCAACCTTGGAGCTTGTCTCAACGGGGACTAGCGTGTTGGCAAGCACGTGAACCTCGGGATAAAAATCATCGTGTCATCCTTGAATTCCCATTGGTTTGTATCATCCTTACATAAGCTTGGAATTACTTTCATATACATTGTGCTTGTGTAGTTGCTCTTGTAATTAGTTAGCTTGTGTAGCTCACTAGTTACCTTCTTGCTTGTGTAGCATAGAAGTACCTCCCTTGCGTGACTAATTTGGTTTGTGTAACCTTGTTAGTCATATTGTTTAGTTTGTGTAGCTAAGTATTTGCGCTCTTTAATTTGGCATTGGTTGCCTTGTTATTGAGCATTGCTAGTGAGCTTAGGAGCTTTGTGCTTTTGATTACTAGAATTGTGTAGGAGCTCCCCGGTGTGCAAAATACTAGTGGCATATGTTTGTGTGACCTTGCTCCTAGAATTGGATATGTGAGCTCTAGCTAGCTTGGCGCCTTAGTTGCTTAATTAGGATCTTTGTAAGGTGCTAGAGAACATAGATAGAGGGGTGTAGTCTTGGCTAGACCGATAGTTTTAATTCCGCACTTGTTTCGGTTAGCCGGCGTGATTAAGTTTTAAAAAGGACTATTCACCTCCCTCTAGTCCGCCATCTTGACCCTACAACCATGGCCAATGGCGGCCGAGTGGCCTGCTAGGGCTTCACACATGACGTCGCCATCTACCTCGGAGCAGAGCTGTTCTCTATCGACTGTTACTCTATTCCGCTCGACACCTACGACATGGTCCTCGCCGCGACCTTCCTCCACACGCTGGGGACAATTCTATGGGACTTCGATGATTCATGCATGGCCTTCTGGCATGGGGGCCGCCGTATTCTTTGGCGGGGCCTAGGGTCGCCACGCTCCGACATTCCTACGCCTGGCTACCTCCACGCAGTTCGTGCCGCCGCACTAGCAATACTAGATTGCCTCAACATGGGCGGGGCCACGCGATCTCGCCACGCAGAAGATGGCTCGCACTACAGCGTGTTCCTAGGGACCCCTTCACGATCTTCGAAGTCCTCCATCGTGACAACCTGAACATCGCCAACCTCTGGACCCTACATGACCTATTCCTCACTAACAGTGGAGAGCCGCTGAGCATCATGGATGACCTCATCTGCCACGACGTCCATGTGTTTGGCCCTATCTCTTTAGTGGCATTGGCCAT
Source organism: Miscanthus lutarioriparius (assembly GCA_904845875.1). Lineage (NCBI taxonomy): Eukaryota > Viridiplantae > Streptophyta > Magnoliopsida > Poales > Poaceae > Miscanthus > Miscanthus lutarioriparius. Next base: position 125,459,073 of record CAJGYO010000001.1, read on the forward strand.
AACTAGCGAGGACGGCCTCTAGAAGGCACGACAGGGACTTCGCACGACTTACTTCCTCGACGACGATAAGCAGCTCGCCCATGAGTTTGCTAGCTCTGGTGTTACATGCGAGCACAACAATCAAAGGCCCTCCACCCTGATGGACTCCTGCAACCGATCAATGTTCCATCTCAGCCGGCATAGTTCCCCGCGCTCAGTCACCCCATGCCATTCATCGTGGACCATGACACCACACGTGTTGGTTTTGATGGGACGGTCACGGTCGAATACCGGCTCGGCCGCCTCCACACTATGGTGGAGGATCTGTCTCACCACAGCAACGACGAGTTGTTGGTGGCCACTCATGCCGGGCCCTTCTTCCGGATGTCCACCGAGCTACACCTAGAGCTTGTGGCCACTACCAACCTCTGCATCCTCTGACATCAACATTGACCATCTTGGCGCATCGTGGCTCGTCAGCGGTGGCCTCATCCTCTCCAACAACCGTGACTTCGTGCCAAACTCATCGGCCCTTTTTCCCGAGGTCCTCAAGCTGGCATACATTGCAAACCATGAGGACGTCCGCAACATGCTCGAGTGACCCCACACTGACTTGGCCATCAACTAGGACCAGGACATGTTCCTTGCCAAGCGGTGCCCTCATCTTCTCCAAGACCACGATGACGCCAGGCACCGCTCCGACGCACACCACGATGAACGAGTATTGGAGCAATGGTTGGTTTGCACGTGTATTCCATTTACTAAACCATCATTGACTAGTGCATGGCACTCGGAAAACTAGGAATAAAATCTAGACTTCTATTTCCTAGGACCAAACCCTAAAGGTTAAAGGTAACCCTTCTCTAACTAGTTGCTCTAGCGCTTATTCTACGTCTAATGGAAAGTTGAGTACCAAAGAGAGTTTTCGGAGGAAAACAATAAAACATGACAACTTTGTGAACATTGACATGGGGCGGGGTTATAGGATAACCTAAGTGAGGAGTTGTCTTTTGCAATCGCCTTATACATAGTACGTTACAACGGTAGAATAGCCAAAGGCGGTAACTATCCTAATCTTTCATTTCCGAAGATAGCCCTTATCCCTTATCTTGTCTGGAATTTTCAGCAGAGTGAAAGGTCCTAATGGCTAGAGGGGGGTGAATAGCCTATTAAAAAATTTCTACAACAACACTTAATAAACCGGTTAGACAATTATGAGGCGAATCAAGTGTTGCGCCAGCCTACTAAAAATATAAGCCACCTACCACAATTCTAGTTTTATAGTTTCTATCCACACAATAGCTATGTCACTACACTAAGTTAGTGTGCTCTCAAGGCTAACTAAAGAGCCACACTGTAACACCCCGGTGTTATGCCTACATTTAGGCACTGCAAATCACGCATATCATGCATCATCAAGCATCCTAATCATACATGCATAATCTTGCATATAATAACTGAAACATTACTTCGAAACATACGAAACATGTTTGTGAAACGTAAATGATGCATACACTTATTAGAGTTGTTTTGCTCTGATTCTTGCTTGCTAGGTTAGTAGAACATGTTTGGCTGCTATTGTAAATCATCTAGCAATGTTTAGTTCAATTTTTGGAGCAATGTTTGTATTCAAATTAATTCAAAATTTGGCTTCAAGAATAAATTCCAAAAAATTAGGGTTTTGAGCTAAACGTGGACTTTGATCTTCCAATTCAAAATCTAGAAAGAATTTGGCTGTGGTCATAAAAGCAAAGTTGTAGGGAATTAAATTCTAAGCAACTTTCATTTTGGTACATTTTCAAAAGAGGTCATTTTCTTGCTCAAAATAATATTTGAAAACTGTATTTAAAATTTATTGAAATTGGAAATTAAAAAGAGTGTTTACATTTTGCATGGGCCGCCGCCTCCTTTCCTGCCCAGCCCACTTGCATGCCGCCCAGCCGAGCCTCCATGCACCTTTCCTTCCTCAATGAAGACCTGCACACCATGCGCCTTCCCGCCTCACACACACACCACACACACACAGTCTCCGATCATGGCAAGAGAGCTTCGCCCGCCAGCGTGGCCAGCCCATGCTGGTTAACGCAGCGCCGCCACATGGCACCACGACCTGCGCCATCGCCCACGCGCCCGCCTACACACTGCTGGTGCCGTGAGCTCGCCCACTTTCCCCACGCTTGCCTTCCCTCTTCGCCAAAGCCGAGAGCCCCAAGCTCTGCTCTCACACAAGACCCGCCATTGCCATGAATTCCATGGCTTCCCCACCTCGGTGGCAATCCCACGCCCAGCTCCGCCTCGCCCTCCTTCAAGCTGTGCTCAGATTTGCGCCCGCCTTCCGAGCTCAGGTAGAGCCGCCGCCAGTCTCGCTACGAAGCGGCCCACGCGTCAGCCATGTGCTCGCCGCCATGGAAGTCGCCTTCCTCCTCTTCTCCATTTCGCTTAGCTACCCTACCGCACTCACCATCTTCTCAGATCAAGCGCATGCATCGCCCGCTTAGCCCGCCTTGCCTCGGCGGAGATGGCCATTGGCCTCGTGGCCGAGTCAGCATGTGCACAATAAGAGCCTTAGCCAAGATGGCTCCTGCCTCACCAGTAAGCGGCCAGTTAAGTGGCCGGGTCGAGCCCCCGAGCCAGCCGACTCCCCTCCCCTCGCGCTTGGGCACAGAGGTTTGATGGCCGTGGGCCAGCTGTTTCAGCGGGTCGCCCAAGATTGTTTAAAGTGAATTGATTTCCTTTATTATTTGTTATTTGAAATCAAAAATGGTTTGAAAAATGTTTGGATGATCAAACTTGTTCCAAATTTGTTGAAACAAAATTTTCTAGGTTCCTTATCACCAGATCTACTTGAGAAAAATAGTGCATGTCATTTTGATATACTTTTCTATAGGATTTTATTTAATCTTGAATATTGCTGATAACTTGAAAAATATGTAGAAAAATATCTAGGCTTCAGAAAAATATGATTCCAAGTTTGTTAATCTTCTTATGTCATGTACTTCCTAGGAAAAATATATTTCGTGCATGTGCTGTGGAAAACTTTAGAGGTGTAGTTCAAGTACCTTAAATGGCTGATTTTTTTATATTTTTGCTAGAGAGCAAACTTTGTATAAAACATGCATGTGATAATTTTTGTACAGTCATTATATACCATGAAGAACCTAGGAAAAATATTAATTCTGTTGTTTGACACTTTTCATAGTACAAAGTAATTTCATGCTCATTTTTAGGCTATAGCTTGTCATTTTTGTGTAGGATAGTTTACTTATCCAAATGCCATGAAATTTTTATGGTAGTCTGTTTAGGGTAGTAGTATGCTACTGTAATTTTCTCAGATTTTTAGGAGCATCAGAAATATAGGTTGCTATTCAAACCTATTATTAATTAAGGTATAAGCAAGTGTTGCCCTAAGTGTGATTAAGAAATTAGTAAAGCTTTGGTGTATCTTTGAAGCATTTCACAAGATAGGTTAACTTGACATATTGGTAGTAGAAGAAAATGCAGTAGATGACATGTGCTTGTAGCATAGTTTCTTGGATGATGTTGTCTACCTTGCCTTTCAACATATTCATTGCATTCATCTCCTTCGATGCACCGATTGCATAGGCACTTACACGCATTGCATCATACAGGATCGCAAACCGAGAACCCAGTCGTCATTCCCGAGGAGCCCGAGGAGCAGTTCGAGGTGCAGCCGCAGGAAGTGCCAGAAGCCGACGAGGAGGACGTTGAAGAACTTCCGGAGTGCCCCGATCACCGTCCGAGCTCCTTCGAGAGAGGCAAGCCCCGGAGCATCTTTCTCCCGGTTTGCAATGATTTCGTTAAATGCTTTACTTTAAATTGATGCATTACGTTCAGGAGTTGTTTGCAACCGTTCTTTGCATTATACCTTGTTTACCTTTGTTATACTATATCCTTGTTACCCCGGTATCCGCAATGAGTCAATGCTTAGCTGGCTTAGACCGGTAGAAGTCGGGTGATTTCCTGTCACCTGCGAGCTATAGGTGGTTACCTGGATCTGTTTGGATGACTATGAAGTCATGGTATAACTAAGTGTTAAATGAAGTTGAGACCGGGCGGAGACTTGCAGGGTTTTGGACTGTAGTGTTTCCGTCAGTCGATTAAGGACCGACCGTTGTTGGGCCTCGAGTCATGTTGAACGATGCCTTACATTTAGTCGGGCGGATAAAGTACCTTCCGACCGCTGGCAGGTCGAGATTTTTCGGGCGAGTAGATTGCCCATGCGCCTTGTGCCAAGCAGTGTGTGGTAGGACACGGGGCGGATGATAAGACCAAAGTGCGATCGGTCGGCCCCGGTACATGTGGTTCTGGCAAACTCGAGATACAGAAAGTTGACTCGGTGATCAATATCTCACTTTAGCGGGTGAGTGAGATTTGTGTAAGGAATAAATCACCAGCTGTTAGGAATCGATTCGAATCGCCATCGCTCCCGGATAGTGAGCACTTGACTTGAGTGACTTCATCGTAGTAAATGTTTATGGAACACTTGGACAGTTATAGTGAATATGACAGTATGGAAGTTGTTTAATGATCAGTGGTTATCATTAATCGCTTAATCACATGTTTACTCTAGTATAGGTGAAAATCTAGTCGACAGGTTAATAATAATTAACTTGACAATACTGCTTTTAGAAAGGTTCTTGAAATGCTAAAAATGCTTCTTTTGCAAATGAGTCAGCTACCCTACTATAATGCCTGCATAATCCTTGGTGTCATTTATTTTCGGTTATGTCGGGTAAGTCTGGCTGAGTACCTTCTCGTACTCAGGGTTTTATTCCCACTTGTTGCAGATGGGCAGATGTACTATGGCTATTGTATCAACTGCCTCTATCCTGCGATGGGTGATGCTTAGGACCATGGGCATGGTCATTCCTTACGTCTCATCTAATGCTTTTGTTGGAGATGATCATCAGCTGGCACTATATTTGAACTCCGTGTGAGTGTGTGTGGTTTTAAACAAATGACTTCCGCTACTTTTATTCGAACTTGTTTTGTAATAACTTTCATTTAAACTCTGATGTATCTGTTATGGAAACTTTTATGTAATATGTGATTGGTGACCGCTAAACTTATTACGATCATGGCTGGGACACGAGTTGGTTTGAAATCCTTCGTGATTTCACGGACTACCGGGTTATACGGGCTTAAGTTTGCTCAATCGTCTGCTCTGGTGGATGATTTTCTTACTTAATTTCGTATAATTGGTCGGTTCTGTTACAGCTGGCATCAGAGCATGGTTTAGCGTGTTACTGTTCACAAGTGTATTTAAAATAAAAAGGCATTTGGAAAACGTGATTTTAAAACTATAGAGTGTGCCAGTGATCATATCCTTTATGCCCAGTTAAGGACTTTAGGTGGCTTAATTAAGTACTGACTGGGGTTCTTGCATCATATTTCTCTTTCGTCGCTCATACGGCGTGCTATTGTATGAGTGCCACTTGGTTGAGTGGTAATGAATGGATCAATTGCCTCTACGCCTCGGTAAGTGTGAGTTGTGAGAGCATGATCGGATACACCGCCGATCTAGGGTAAATGCTTATATGATGCCGGAGTAATTACATGTTCTACGCATGTTTTACAAAGGTATCTCATGTATGGGTCTTCCGTCTGTGGAGGCGATGCCGTCAATAGGACGATGGTTCGGGTAGTTACTACCGTTGTACACGTATCTGGGGATTCGTGTAGAGCGTGTAGATAAAACTTTACTGCTTTTATGCATTCATTGGGAATTGGGCTGAAATGAATTTTCTGCAGGTACATAACAACGCTATCGTGTAGAACGTATTAGCTACGTATTGAGAGATCGTTGTATGCCACCGAATTCGTCGTTAGAAATTATTTATTCCTAAGTTTGTGAGAACGTACGGCACGTACATACATCATGTTACTTGTGCATTTCATTCATCTCATGCATTCCTCCCCTTATAAATTGATTATCTCATTTTGATAAAAGACGTATCACCAAAAGTATGTTTCCCCGAAGTAATAAGAGAACTTTTGCTACAGATGGCCCGCACGAAGCAGACCGCCCGTAAGTCCACCGGAGGAAGAGCACCCCGACGTCCGTTGGCCCTGAGGGAGCACCGCACCACGGACACCTTCTTGAGCGAGTTTGGCATGCCAACTTTGCTTTGGAGAGTGCTCCATGATGTGGGGTACCCAGAGGGTCAAGAGCCGGTGTACTCTTGGAATGAGAGCCAGTTGGCAGATGATGGACTTGCAGTGGTGGAGATCACGGTTCCTGCTCTCGGTGATGCTCCAGATTGGGATGGTTGGCATTTGGAGTTTGAGGTCGCCTCCAAATGAGGGTGCGAGAGGGAGCGACCTTCCGTGTCATCGTGGACATTATGAGCAGATTTCCAGTGGAGCTTGCTGCAGCTCTAGCCGGTACTTTTCCTAGGGATGATCCTCGTGATGCCATTTGGGTTCACCTCGTGGAAGTGCATTGGTCGAGGTCCAAATCGGTGAGGGACAAGGCTAGTGACAACCAGCAATGAGTGCTATGTTCGCCGCCATCGAGCGCGTGATGAGGGTCTCGAGTACCTCTTGGACTTTGGTAGGCTTATGTAGTAAGGATAAGCTCAAAGGAAGAAGCGAAGAAGAGACAGTGCACGAGCTATAGCTAGCTTGCAGGAGCAATTGGGCGATATGAACTTACAAATGAGATCGGCGGTTGAGAGAGGTGATAGAGCTATCGTGAGTGCATCGTTGACTCAAGCCAACAACAATGCGAGACCGCATGATTGGACAATTGGTTCAGGAGAGGAATGAAGCTCGGAACGCAAGAAACCTTCTCGCCGCAGAGAGTCGATGAGTTAGAGGAATACAACGGCAACTCCTTTGCGAGGAGTTTCACGCGCTCTACAATGGGGTTGGCCCATATGCTCCAGCAAACGCCGCTGGCATGGACATCGACGACGACAACCAGAACGAGCCTGTAGTTTCACCAGAGGCGATGGTGACGGTTCTCCGATCCCGACGATGGCCCCGAGGAATAGGCTAGTTGCTTTGCGCTAGTATCTAGGTCTGTCGCGAAGACCTTTCTTTTGTTGGCATGTAACCTATCGTATGTTGTTTCGAACGTATGAGACTTGGCATGTGGTTGGAACTTGATGTTCGAATACGAGATCTGAACGCATAAAAAGTCCAGTGTATGTATGCTGGCAATGTGATTGTATGGATGCGATGTTTGCCATTGAAGTAATTCGATTAAGTGTTGTTGTCTTAATTGGGATGAGATTGTTGTGCCTCTGTTTTATTGCATGAATTTATTCTCTCCAGTAAATTCAGTACGGCATAATTTTTCTTCACTCGCAATCATTACAGCTTCACTCAATCGTTACTTGTTGCTGAAATATGCAGATGACAAACACTCGCCGAACCACGTATGAAGCCGCTGAGACCGGTGCTAACGGTGCGGGGACCGGTGGTGGTGGTGATGGTGGGAACCACGGCAACAACAATGAACCTCCCCATGAACCGCATTTGCCACCTCCTCCCCCGTTTACCCCCGAGATATTTCTTGCGCAACGCTCGGAGTCGGCAGAACACGGAACAATCCCCGAAGAACATGGAGGATTTTCTGCGCAGCACCATCGCCAACAACGTTCAACGTGGTAACAATCAAGGTGGTGGCATGGGAGTGAACCAATATAGCAGCTTCAAGGATTTCATGGACACCAGCCCACCCGTATTCAAGGAAGCCACAGAGCCACTTGATGTTTGAGGAATGGATCAACACAATGGAAGATAAATTCCGTGTGTTGAGAATGACCGAGGTTCTAAAAGCGGAGTATCTTGCACTTCAATTGCGAGGGACCGGCGGGAATGTGGTGGAAGCACCATCGCACCACCTTCCCTCAAATGCTCAGATTTCTTGGAGAGAGTTTGCTTGAGGCTTTTCGTGGAGTCTATATTCCACCGTAGTGACCGAAATGAAGTTGGGAGAGTTTACGGCGTTGAACCAGGGCACCAAAACCGTGGCGCAATACCGCATGCTTTCTTTCAACTTGTGTCGCTATGCTCCCGACATGGTTGACACAGATGCTAAAAAGAATAGCCGCTTTCAAGAGAGGTCTCAATCCAAAATGATGAAGCATGTTGGTACCAACAACCGTGTCGATTCAATGACTTCATCATTGATCGTCTCAAGCAGGAGAAGAATAACAACGCCAAAGATCGCAGCCCAAGACACGCAAGAGAGCCTTGGAAGGTGGGCCGTCTCAAGCTAGAGCACCTATGGGAGGTCGTCCTTCATATCGCCCTCGGCACTGGCGCTAGATTCAGCCACCTCGGCCAAGAAGTCGAATTTCCGTGGACCTCAAAAGCCGTACAAGATGGCAAGACACCCCAACAAAGCAAACAAGAATCACAGTACAAGGCGATTCAAAGGGAATCTGTGGGATCTCACGACGATGAAGAGGACCTGCTATAATCTGTGATCAACCCGGTCATTTCTCGAGGTTTTGTCCGTACACTACCAAGAAGAAGCAAAGCAGACTTATAATGCTAGAGTGCACAAGACAACAAATGGATGAAATTCCGAGAGGAGAGCCCACTTTCTTTGGTAAGTTTCACATCAAAAAAACCTCTGCAGCTTGTTCTATTTGATTCTGGATCATCGCATTCTTTTATGAGTCAAGCATTTGCACGTAAACATGGACAACTATGCACGTAATTGGGGTATGGGTACCGTATAAGTTCAAAGCAGGGTGATGTTTTGACTAACCGGATGGTTCGAGGGGCAACCCTTGAATTAGTTAGCGAAAGTTCGAGTGAACTTGATAGTTATGCTGGGTTAGTCTTGGACGTCATTATAGGGATGAATTGGATGAAAGATTGGGGAGCGGTCATAGATACTTTGGAAGTCGAGTACTTACCCTTAAGGATCCCTCAGGTGAGGTACTTTCCAAGTACCATTGCCTCGGAGAATGAACCTTATAAGTGTTACATGTGCTACTGGCGATCATTCCTATTCATCGATTCCTAGTGTGTGAATTTCCTGGATGTATTCCCGATGAGTTACCCGGTCTTCCGCCAGATAGGGAGATTGAGTTTGGAATTGAGCTAGTACCCTAACAGCTCCGATTTCAAGGAGACCATATCGGATGCCTCCGATGAGTTAGTTGAGCTAAAGAAGCAATTAGAAGATTTGTCAAAAAGGGGTTTATTCGGCCAAGCAAGTCCGAGTGGGGATGTCCCGCTTTGTTTGTGAAAAAAAGAAAGAGGGCACGTTGAGAATGTGCGTGAGATTACGAGCCACTCAATGTTTGTGACCGTCAAGAATAAGTATCCCTTGCCTCATATTGATGTTCTGTTTGACCAATTATCCAAGGCCAAGGTGTTCTCAAAAATAGATTTGAGATCCGGATATCATCAGATTAAGATTAGGCCACAGGATATACCGAAAACTGCATTTTCCACCAGATACGGGTTGTATGAGTATCTTGTCATGTCTTTTGGCTTGACAAATGCTCCTGCATATTTTATGTTCTTGATGAATACAGTTTTCATGCCAGAATTGGATAAGTTTGTGGTAGTGTTCATCGATGACATTCTGGTGTACTCCGAGAATGAGAAAGATCATGAAGAGCATCTGAGAACCGTCTTGACCAGACTTAGAGATCATCAACTGTATGCTAAGTTTAGCAAATGCGAATTCTGGTTGAAGGAAGTTCCTTTCCTTGGTCACATTCTGTCAGAGAATGGAGTTTCAGTCGATCCAAGTAAGGTGCAAGAAGTTATGAATTGAAAGCACCGACCTCGGTTCCTCGAGATTAGAAGTTTCTTAGGACTAGCGGTGTTATTACCGTCGCTTTATACCAGATTTCTCAAGATCGCCAAACCGATGACAAGTCTCCTTCGGAAGGATCATAAATTTGTGTGGGCGGAAGAGTGTGAAGCGCTTTCCACACTTTGCGGAAATCGCTAACCACTTTGCTCTGTTCTAGCACAACCCGATATCGAGAAACCATTTGATGTGTTTTATGACGCATCAAAGACTGGATTAGGCTGTGTTCTTATGCAAGAAAGGAGAGTCATTGCTTATGCATCACGTCAATTGAGGAAGCACGAGGTCAACTATCCAACACATGATCTTGAACTTGCGGCGATTGTACGCGCCTAAAAATTTGGAGACATTACCTTGCTTGGTAATGTGTGCAATATTTTCACGGATCACAAGAGTCTTAAGTATATCTTTACCCAACCAGAGCTAAACATGAGACAGGCAGTAGATGGTTGGAATTGATCAAGGATTATAACTTGAATGTGCAATATCATCCCGGTAAAGCCAATGTAGTGGCGGATGCTTTGAGCGAAAGTCACATTACTTGAATGTGCAGCCATTACTTGAAGATGGGTTCGATCTAATGCATCCTGGCATGTTACATAGTATTCGATTAGTTGCTCGTTGGAGAGTAAGATAATAGAAGGTCGAAAAAGCCGACAAGGGATATTCCACATCAAAGAGAAAATAAAAGAAAAGCCGCCTCAACACTTTAAAGTGGATGAACAGGCGTGTTGTGGTTTGACAACCGTCTTGTGGTTCCCAAGGATCGAGAGCTTAGAAATAAACTCATGGATGAAGCTCACCTTTCTAAGCTATCTATCCATCCCGGAAGTAGTAAGATGTATCAAGAACTAAGATCTCATTATTGGTGGACCAAAATGAAGAAAGAAATTACATATGTTGTCGATGTGACACATGTTGTCGAGTGAAAGCAATTCACATGAAACCTCGCCAGTATGTTGCAACCCTTATCAATCCCGAGTTGGAAGTGGGACGATATCAAGATGGATTTTATCACGGGTTTGCCCACTACTCAAAAAAGGACATGATTCGATTTGGGTAATTGTGGATCGTCTTACCAAGACCGCTCATTTCCTACACTGTCAAAACCACTTATCGACCACCTCAATATGCCGAGAAGTATATCGCAGAAATTGTGAGGTTGCATGGTATACCAAAGACCATAATATCTCGATAGAGGCTCACACAGTTCACGGCTCATTTTGGGAACATTTACACAAAGGCTTAGGAACTAGTTTGATTCATGCGATGCATCGCTTATCATCCTCGCACGGATGGTCGATGAACGAGTAAATGCTGTTTTGGAGGATATGTTGAGAGCACGTGTATTGTCTTCCAAGGGATCATGGGAGTCATGGTTACCAAGTAATGAGTTTTTCTTATAATAATAGTTATCAAGAAAGCATCAAGATGGCCCCATTCGAAGCTTTATATGGCGTAAAATGTAGAACACCATTGAATTGGGTCGAGCTCGGTGATAGAAGGTATTATGGCATTGACTTTGTAGAAGAAGCCGAGAAGAAAGTTCATATTATTCAAAGAAAATATGAAAGCGCCCAATCACGTCGTAAAAGCTATGCGGACAAAAGAAGGAGACCCTTAGTTTTGAAGTTGGTGACTATGTTTATCCGAAAGTCACGCCAATGAAGAAGAAAAGGTTTGGAGTCCAAGAAAGCTTGTCTGCGAGATTCGTGAGGACCATACAAGATCTTGGAACAACGAGGTCCGGTAGCCTACAAGTTAGAGTTACCTGAGACAATGAGTACAGCTTTTCCCGGGCTTTTCCATGTCTCACACCTCAAGAAATGTTTGCGTGTTCCGAAGGAAAGAATAGAACCTCGAGGTATCCAACTCAAATCAGATTTGGTGTATCGTGAACAACCAGTCCGGGTGTTAGACACTAAGGAACGTGCTACTCGGAATAGTGTGGTGAAAACATACAAGATACAGTGGGATCATCATGATGAGGGAGATGCAACTTGGGAAACAGGAGAGTATCTACAAAAAGCTTATGAAGAATTTTATAACAAATGGTTCGTAACCCAAATCTCGGGACGAGATTTTTATAAGGGGGGAGGGCTGTAACACCCCGGTGTTATGCCTACATTTAGGCACTGCAAATCACGCATATCATGCATCATCAAGCATCCTAATCATACATGCATAATCTTGCATATAATAACTGAAACATTACTTCGAAACATACGAAACATGTTTGTGAAACGTAAATGATGCATACACTTATTAGAGTTGTTTTGCTCTGATTCTTGCTTGCTAGGTTAGTAGAACATGTTTGGCTGCTATTGTAAATCATCTAGCAATGTTTAGTTCAATTTTTGGAGCAATGTTTGTATTCAAATTAATTCAAAATTTGGCTTCAAGAATAAATTCCAAAAATTAGGGTTTTGAGCTAAACGTGGACTTTGATCTTCCAATTCAAAATCTAGAAAGAATTTGGCTGTGGTCATAAAAGCAAAGTTGTAGGGAATTAAATTCTAAGCAACTTTCATTTTTGGTACATTTTCAAAAGAGGTCATTTTCTTGCTCAAAATAATATTTGAAAACTGTATTTAAAAATTTATTGAAATTGGAAATTAAAAAGAGTGTTTCTGTTTTCGCGGGCCGCCGCCTCCTTTCCGGCCCAGCCCCGCATGCCGGCCCAGCGAGCCTCCAGCGCAAGGCACCTCGCTCCTCGCCCAAATGACCCAGCCTTGCCCGCTACCTGCCTCACTCACCTTTGCACACCCACCCACATACAGGTCCCGATCGGCGGAGAGCTCGCTACTTGCAGCGTAGCCACCTACACATGTTAACCAGCACCGCCATGCAGCCACGACCTGCTGCGCCAGCGTCCACGCTACCGCCTACACTGGCTGCCCGGTGAGCTCGCCCACTTTCCCCATGCCCTTCCCTCTTCGCCAAAGCCGAGAGCCCCAAGCTCACGCCTCTCACACAAGCCCAGCCCCACGGCTGAATTCGCCATGGCTTCCCACCTCTCGGTGGCAATCCCACCCGCCAACTCCGCCTCGCCCTCCTTCAAGCAGTGCTCGCATTTGCGCCGCCTTCCGAGCTCGGTGAGCCGCCTCGATCTACCACCACCGGCCCGGCGTCGTCGTGCCTTCGGCCGCCATGGAAGTCGCCTTCCTCCTCTTCTCGGCCCGCTTAGCTACCCTACCGCACTCACCATCTTCTCGCGATCGCATGCATGCCCGCTTAGCCCGCCTTGCCTCGGCCGGAGATGGCCGCCCCTCGTGGCGAGCAGCATACCAGCAGCCAACAAGAAGCGCCAAGATGGCCTCGCTTACCAGCCAATGGCCAGTTAAGTGGTCAGTGGCCGAGCCCCGAGCCAGCCGACTCCCCTCCTCGCTCTTGGGCAGCAAGAGTCGGTGATGGCCGTGGGCCAGCTGTTTCCAGCGGGCCGGCCCAGTATTGTTTAAAGTGAATTGATTTCCTTTATTATTTGTTATTTGAAATCAAAAATGGTTTGAAAAATGTTTGGATGATCAAACTTGTTCCAAATTTGTTGAAACAAAATTTTCTAGGTTCCTTATCACCAGATCTACTTGAGAAAAATAGTGCATGTCATTTTTGATATACTTTTCTATAGGATTTTATTTAATCTTGAATATTGCTGATAACTTGAAAAATATGTAGAAAAATATCTAGGCTTCAGAAAAATATGATTCCAAGTTTGTTAATCTTCTTATGTCATGTACTTCCTAGGAAAAATATATTTCGTGCATGTGCTGTGGAAAACTTTAGAGGTGTAGTTCAAGTACCTTAAATGGCTGATTTTTGTTATTTTTGCTAGAGAGCAAACTTTGTATAAAACATGCATGTGATAATTTTTGTACAGTCATTATATACCATGAAGAACCTAGGAAAAATATTAATTCTGTTGTTTGACACTTTTCATAGTACAAAGTAATTTCATGCTCATTTTTAGGCTATAGCTTGTCATTTTTGTGTAGGATAGTTTACTTATCCAAATGCCATGAAATTTTTATGGTAGTCTGTTTAGGGTAGTAGTATGCTACTGTAATTTTCTCAGATTTTTAGGAGCATCAGAAATATAGGTTGCTATTCAAACCTATTATTAATTAAGGTATAAGCAAGTGTTGCCCTAAGTGTGATTAAGAAATTAGTAAAGCTTTGGTGTATCTTTGAAGCATTTCACAAGATAGGTTAACTTGACATATTGGTAGTAGAAGAAAATGCAGTAGATGACATGTGCTTGTAGCATAGTTTCTTGGATGATGTTGTCTACCTTGCCTTTCAACATATTCATTGCATTCATCTCCTTCGATGCACCGATTGCATAGGCACTTACACGCATTGCATCATACAGGATCGCAAACCGAGAACCCAATCGTCATTCCCGAGGAGCCCGAGGAGCAGTTCGAGGTGCAACCGCAGAAAGTGCCGTGCCGACGAGGAGGACGTTGAAGAACTTCCGAGTGCCCCGATCACCGTCCGAGCTCCCTTCGAGAGAGGCAAGCCCTGAGCATCTTTCTCCCGGTTTGCAATGATTTCGTTAAATGCTTTACTTTAAATTGATGCATTACGTTCAGGAGTTGTTTGCAACCGCTGCTTTGCATTATACCTTGTTTACCTTTTGTTATACTATATCCTTGTTACCACGGTATCCGCAATGAAGTCAATGCTTAGCCGGGCTTAGACCGGTAGAAGTCGGGTGATTTCCTCACACTGCGAGCTATAGGTGGTTACCGGATCTGCTTTGGATGACTATGAAGTCATGGTATAACTAAGTGTTAAATGAAGTTGAGACCGGCGGAGACTTGCGGGGTTTTGGACCGTAGTGTTTCCGTCTGTGTCGATTAAGGACCGACCGTTGTTGGGCCTCGAGTCATGTTGAACGCATGCCTTACATTTAGTCGGCCGGATAAAGTACCTTCCGACCGCCATGGTTGGGAGATTTTTTCGGGCGAGTAGATTGCCCATGCAGCGACCGCAGTCTGCAGCAGTGTGTGTAGGACACGGGGATGATGATAAGACCAAAGTGCGATCGGTCGGCCCCGGGTACATGTGGTTCTGGCAAACTCGAGATACCGGAAAGTTGACTCGGTGATCAATATCTCACTTTAGCGGGTGAGTGAGATTTGTGTAAGGAATAAATCACCACCGTTAGGAATCGATTCGAATCGCCATCGCTCTCCCGGATAGTGAGCACTTGACTTGAGTGACTTCATCGTAGTAAATGTTTATGGAACACTTGGACAAGCTTATAGTGAATATGACAAGATGGAAGTTGTTTAATGATCGGTGGTTATCATTAATCGCTTAATCACATGTTTACTCTAGTATAGGTGAAAATCTAGTCGACAGTTTAATAATAATTAACTTGACAATACCGCTTTTAGAAAGGTTCTTGAAATGCTAAAATGCTTCTTTTGCAAATGAGTCAGCTACCCTACTATAATGCCTGCATAATCCTTGGTGTCATTTATTTTCGGTTATGTCGGGTAAGTCCGGCCGAGTACCTTCTCGTACTCGTGGTTTTATTCCCACTTGTTGCGTATGGGCGTATGTACTATGGCTATTGTATCAACTCGCCTCTATCCTGCGATGGTGATGCTTAGGACCATGGGCATGGTCATTCCTTACGTCTCATCTAATGCTTTTGTTGGAGATGATCATCAGCTGGCACTATATTTGAACTCCGTGTGAGTGTGTGTGGTTTTAAACAAATGACTTCCGCTACTTTTATTCGAACTTGTTTTGTAATAACTTTCATTTAAACTCTGATGTATCTGTTATGGAAACTTTTATGTAATATGTGATTGGTGACCGCTAAACTTATTACGATCATGGCTGGGACACGAGTTGGTTTGAAATCCTTCGTGATTTCACGGACTACCGGGTTATACGGGCTTAAGTTTGCTCAATCGTCTGCTCTGGTGGATGATTTTCTTACTTAATTTCGTATAATTGGTCGGTTCTGTTACACACACTAACCAAACTAACAAGCTCTCGCAACTAGCTACACTAAAGAGCTTGACAACTAGTTTGCGGTAATGTAAAGAGAGTGATCAATTTGTTTATACCGCCGTGTCGAGGAAGGAGCCAATCAATCACAAGAATGAATACCAATGAAGACCAATCACCTCGGAATCAAATGATGAACACAATGATTTTTTACCGAGGTTCACTTGCTTGCCGGCAAGCTACTCCTCGTTGTGGCGATTCACTCACTTGGAGGTTCACGCGCTAATTGGCATCACACGCCAAACCCTCAATAGGGTGCCGCACAACCAACACAAGATGAGGATCACACAAGCCACGAGCAATCCACTAGAGTACCTTTTGGCTCTCCACCGGAGAAAGGTCAAGAACCCCTCACAATCACCACGATCGGAGCCGGAGACAATTACCACCCTCCACTCGACGATCCTCCAAGAGTAACAAGCGAATCCCGCAGCGAAACACGAACACCAAGTGCCTCTAGATGTAAACACTCAAGCAATGCACTTGGATTCTCTCTCAATCTCACAAAGATGATGAATCAATGATGGAGATGAGTGGGAGGGCTTTGGCTAAGCTCACAAGGTTGCTATGTCAATGCAAATGGCCAAGAGAGTGAGCTAGAGCTGGCCATGGGGCTTAAATAGAAGCCCCCACGAAATAGAGTCGTTGTACCTCTTCACTGGGCACAACATGAGGTGACCGAATGCTCCGATCATATTGACCGGACGCTGGACCTCAGCGTCCGATCACGCGATGCGTGCCATGTGTCCCCTCTCTTCAAATACTGAGCGCTCGATCTCAATGGTCATGTGATGACCGGACGCAGCAGGTCAAAGTGACTGGACGCTGAACCCCAGCGTCCGGTCGTTTCCAGTAAGCATCCAGAGATGACTTTTCACGACCGGACGTGTCCAGTCATGCTAGATCGGACACACCCAGCATCCGGTCACACGGCGACTCCCCTATGCGCTGCCACATCAGTAGGACCGGACGTGACCTTCCAGCGTCCGATCACTAAGTGACCCAGCGTCCAGTCAGAGATCGACGCCAGTGTCTTCTTGCTTCACCTGACCGGACACGCCGGTCCTACCGAGACCAGCGTCCGGTCACTTACAGTGACCTCCGTCTTTTCTGTCTAAGGCGTCGGTGGCACCGTCGGACTGTCCGCATTCTATGGGCGGACACTCCGCCGGTGAAGTTTCCTACCCTTGCTCAAATATGCCAACCACCAAGTGTATCACCTTGTGCACATGTGTTAGCATATTTTCACAAATATTTTGAAGGGTGTTAGCACTCCACTAGATCCTAAATGCATATGCAATGAGTTAGAGCATCTAGTGGCACTTTGATAGCCGCATTCCGATACGAGTTTCACCCCTCTTAATAGTATGACTATCGATCCTAAATGTGATCACACTCACTAAGTGTCTTGATCACCAAAACAAAATGGCTCCTATCATTTATACATTTGCCTTGAGCCTTTTATTTTTCTTTTTCTTCTTTTCAAGTCCAAGCACTTCATCATCACCATGGCATCACTATCATCATGTCATAGTCTTCATTTGCTTCATCACTTGGAATGTGCTACCTATCTCATGATCACTTGATAAACTAGGTTAGCACTTAGGGTTTCATCAATTTACCAAAACCAAACTAAAGCTTTCACAGAGTCTCCCCTATATCTTGGCCTTATCTCCCCATCACAGGACAAGCAGACAAGTATGTATATATGCAAGACTATTGACCAACATCACAACCGACATAAGAGATACATAGACATGGTTTACCAATATGACATGAAAGTTTCATCAAGTTCTCTACAGTTCAACCATGACCATTGTAGCAACTAGGTCACCTTGATGGATGACCACACAACCGATCAAGCATCAAGAGTACCAAAACAAGTATCATGCCCGATGTGGTTGGGCGACAAGCAAACTTCAAACGACCAACATCAAAGTTCCGAACCATCATGAGAGGACAACTAGGACACCATGACGATTCTTCACTGCTGTGGCATGGTGGTGGCTGCTGCTGCTACTATGAGGAGTGTGGTGGCGGAGGTGTTTGCTGATGTGCCTAAGGAAAGGTGGCAGTGGTAGGCATGGTCGGCGACACTCCTGCAGCGACAAGGAAGCAAGTGTTAGGACTAAGTTCTCTTGGTTAGGAATAGGTAACTCAAAAAAATCTAGGAAGGCAAAGAAAAACCTAAGTCAATACCGGTCGAAGCTGAGCCTGATGTAGCGTACCCCTAAGGGTATGATGTTGGATAGGACGCCGGAGCTACACCTGCAAGAAAGGTGAGATTTTAGTTAGAAAAGCGTAATAAGGAAATTTAAGGTGTGAAACGTGCAAGGGACACAACTTGAGCAATAAATAGCAAAGGAATACCTGGAATAGCCGGCTGGAAGATCTGGTAGAGGTGTGCGGCAAGGCTGACTTGTGACTGCCTAATCTACTTAATGTTCTGAGCATTGGCCGCCACGTCACTACGGACTCCCTACAATTCTTCCCTGGTGGCAAGCGAGCCCATCCTCTCGGTCAAGGTGCTCACTGAATTCTACAGCGGATTGATGATGCTCTCCTGCAAGAATCTCCGCTCATGCTTGAATCGCTGGTCAAAGTTTCCCACCAGTGATGCTATTGTCTCTTAGACCTGAGCACAGATGCCTTCGAAGAACAGCTCGAAGTAACCAACTGGAGGCGCCCAACCCTAAACAGCAGCATCTGCATTTCTCCTACGATTGCAAGCACCACCTCGAGCTGAAGAATCACCTCCCTCGGCTGCCAAAGCCTGGGGTTGAGGCATGTCCTCAGTGGAGAAGTCTGGGTCGTTGGAGCGAGGACTGAAGGACTTGTGCCTGACTCCGTCAATACCCTCTAGAGCTGCCACGTGCTTAACCAACGCCATGATGTAGGGCTGGTAACCCAAGGAACGCTTAACCTCATGCTTGCACCACATCAGCTCCCCAGCAAGGAAATCAACCCAGTTCACCTTGGTACCGTCAAAATGCTTTTGATGGCCACATAGTACTTCTCCCGGATAGCATCGGTGTTACCTATCTTGGGCAGCAAGGTACAAGCTTTTGTTCAACACCCTTGGTTCTCATGCTAGATACTTGGACTTGCCATATGTTGGTATATTTAACGCACACAGATAAATCCACAAGCGCACGGATACCGCTGTAGCTTTCACACAGAAGTATTCCAAGTATCATATCCATAGGAAAACGTGTGAGAGTAACTACGTCTAACTTAACCCGAAGTAGCAACAAGACTTAAGATAATAGGAGTGTAGAGGAGATCACAAATGTCTTCTAGTTCTAACTTCGGTAAGCTATGTCTTCTATTGTTCAACTAGGGATATTACTAAGGGAAGCATAGACAGAGTATGTTTTCTATAGTAACTAAATCCTGCTAGGTCTACAAACGGGAGGTGGACTACAGAGGATTTAACGAGGCTATAAGAGTCACCCTCGCGAGCTACCACCGATATGGAATATAGTGTACATCCACAAGTAACCTGGTTTAAGCACCACGCTTACACCTATAAATACTACTCTAACCTAGAGCGTCCTATAGATTAAAGCACTCAAAGAGTTATGACCCTAATTGTAACACCCCTGGTGTTAAATACTTGATTAGCAATAGGTTAAAGATAATAAAACTTGATTAGTAAGTTCATGGTGCCAGTCAACGCGTTCCACACGGCGCACCCTTCCCTTCAGTTCGAGGACGAGCTGTTCGTCGAGGAGGGGAGAAGTGTTATGGTCAGCAGTGATTATCAATAGAGGAAGCGGAGCCGTGGCTGAGATACGGACCATGCAGTGACGCGCTAGGAGTTGTTAGTCCGTGAGAGTTATTCCTTTTAGTTAGCAGAAGTTGTTAGGATTTGGCTATAAGTACTCGACACTTTGGTTTAATGAAAGTCAGCTGGAGATTGAGATCAATCTCTCCTGCGCCCCTGCTCGTGGGCGACGCCAAGGACGGCGTCGCTGCCTCGCCGCTGCTCCACCTCTCGCTCACCAGTCTCTCTCTCTCGAATCTCCTACCCAATACGCCTAGCCGCCACAACATGAACAGTTGTACTTTTGCTGTGATCTAGATAAAGAGGATCTCTATCATCAAATTTGTGGCAGATTTCAGTTGGAGAATTGATTGAGATTAGGGATGGACCCAGCAGCAAACTTTTGGGTGGGGTGGGGTGGGGGATCTGTCACTGAGATGTATTCTGATAATGCAATTGCTCACATGTAAAACACTTGTATCAGGGTAATACATTGGTCTGATATTTTTGTCATCATACATGCATCATTATCTGAAGGAATCATGTAACTATCCCTGATCATCTTTTTTTAAGAAAAAGATTATTCAATTAACAATTTGTATTAAGATATATGCTCAGAGTCTGGAGTGCAGCGAAATACGACTAATACAGCCATGTAGTTTGTACAAAATCATGAAGTGTTTGGAGCTCTGAGCACTCCATGAGGTTAAACAGTTTTTTTATATATAATTAAGAGGTTAAACAGTTGGAATACACCCATCATTTGTGCTTTCGATTTTTCTGTTCGCTTTTTTTGTAATCCATATTTTTCAACTTGTTTTTTCAGCATGAACAGTGTTTTTCTCTCACAACAAATCAGCCGAAACAGTGTTTCAACTTTTTTTTTTCAGTGAAGCAAAGCGAAGCCTTTGTGCTCCTTTTCAGGGTGAGTATAGAAATACCTCGTGGCAGCCATGCTTGCATGTTTTAGTGATTGTTACCTCTATAGATAAGATAGAGTTGGTAGACGACCGCACTGTATCTTGCTTAGTTTATCACTGTGCAAACAAAACACCTCCCTGTTTCAAAACAGTTTTGGATCTCATAATCAAATGTCGTAAAAGGCTCGTTCTTTGAGCCGAGTTTGTTGCATCCAGATTGAATTATAAGACCTGGAGCCGCAATGCGGTCCTCCTCTGCTGTGCTGCGTGGGATGTGTGTCTTGTTTTCACGGGGACCCGTTTTCACGTGCACGCCTCGGGCATTGGCCGTTGCACGGGGATCCGATTACGAAATCAGGAATCCGTAACCGGGTCAGAAAGGTTCTTGCTTTCTGCTCCTCCAACTCGGCGTGAACCGCACCAGAATCAGGAACAGAGCTCTTTTGAGGCCTAGTACTCGTCTCCTGGTTTGTCAGATTGGATGTGCTCTTCAATCTTTTCGTGAAAAAATGTCTCCATATCTCTCGCAACCGGGTCCCGTTCGGCTGGCAGAATTTTGGCTGAAACTGGCTGAAAAATACTGTTCTGGCTAAATTGTTGTGAGAGAAAAATACCAATTCATCTGAAAAAAGAAGTCAAATAAATCGGATATGGGATAAGCCGAGCGGAGTTGTGTCGTGCAGTTGGATGCTTCGTTTAAAGGTCCAAAAAGGTCTACGGATGACATGAGGAGCTCACACAGGGTTTCTCATTAAACATGATACGAAGATTCCATGAGTTCAAATCCGCACTTGCATCACAGTTACTATCACACATTCATATGTGATTTACATACTAGTATCTGCTCGCGACTCCACATGGACAAGAGCCAATATATTTTTCAGAAATTGGCACGGATGCTCGCTGTCCGCATTATACTGATTGCCACTCTGTTGTCTGTTCTTCGACTTACAAATATCATTACTAGGGGAATCCAAGTTTTTTTTTCATTGCATTGCATTCCAAGTATTGTGATGATTGATGCTGAATTTTGATTCCTCAGCGTACAGAACAGCATCACACTATTGGCCGTATGGACGAAATGCAGCCCTTTTTCCCTTCCCTTGATTCATTACCTACCATTTAAAACGTGCCAAAGGGCTGATCTAACTGATAATTTCCTTTGTGTACTGTTATACTTTTCTACTAAAAGAGAGGTATCATTGTTTTTTTCATGTGTCTAGTGGAGTCCTGATCTCGTCAGTCTTATCATCTTGCATTCCATTTTTCTGTTGGTAGAGGCAACAGCCATCGGAATCTGAAATTAACAATATGCCATCCACCAAAATAGCTGGTATAATAGCCAAACGTGATGGTCACATGTAACATGGTTAGCTCCATCGAACTTCTGTTAGTTTAAAAGCAATCTATTGTAATGGTAGGGAATAGGAGAATAAAAGCCGATTAGTTGCGTCGTAGACAATTGTATTTTGGTGAGTGAATTCACATGCTATGTAGTTGTGGCGTAGGTTAGCAGCGGCAGGATAGCATAGGCATATAGTCCGTTCGCTTGGTCGTGTTTGGCTTATAAGCCATGACTGAAAGTACTATTGATTGATTCGGTGTGAGAGAAAAATATTGTTCGTTGACTGGAAACAAGCCAAACAAGCCGAAACGAACATGGCAATACATAGGATGTACTACTATGCGTGAACTCATGCCGCTGCTAACCTACGCCACACCCAATCATCATCCAAAGGTAAATCAAGACATATAATCAAATTATAGACCAAACTTGGTAAATCTGAAAGTATCGTGTAATGTCTACACATTATGATGCTACTCCTAGTAAAATAAAACACTCATAAGCCAGAAACTAAACAATGTTCTCCTCTTTCTTATAGAAGCCCGGGGCCCGGGGCAGGTAAAGCTCTCTTCTCCTCTTGCTCGTAGAAGGCCTAGACCCGGGGCAAGTAAAACAATGTAGTAAAGTTCAATCGTGATTCAAGTCCTGAGACCACCATGAGTCTCTAGCGAAAATGGAACAATGTTGAAACGGTGAAAATTCATCTAAAACATATGCTGAAGTTTTAAAACATAAAAACACGCACATATATAATTCATGTTATGTATTTTGTCGCAAATGTTGAGATTGAAGCTCGCTCTAGACTAATCCATGGTGTGTGTGTTTTATGTTTATGTCAAATCTAGTAGCAAGGTAGGCTTAAGCCCAATCTAGTACAGGATAGCGCCCGGGTTTCGCTGAAATTTAACTTATATTGATGCTTATTCTAATTTATTATGAGGAGAAAATATTTTTCGTTCGCTGAAAAGCACTGCTGAAATTTAGCTGTCGACGCTGAAATTGTCGAAGGCACCAACGCCGTGTAGCCGCCGGCGGGCGGCACGGCCTCTGACTTCCGGCGGAGCCCGTACAGGCAGTACTCGCGGAGCCGCCGACGGCCGGTCTCGTCGAGCTCGTGTTAAGCATGCCGCGGAAAACGACCGTAGTAAAGCCAAGGAACAGTGGCGCGCGCGAAGTCGCGGACGGATACGGGGATCCTGACGCCTTGATCCCACGCGGGCCCCGGCCTCCACTGCACCCCTCCCTCACGCGGTCACGCCCCCACAGGCACGAGGCCGCGACCCAGGTCCTCCTCTGCCCCGCCCCCCGCCACATCACATATCATCCCGCGCCTGTGACTTTTGTGACGACGCATTCCGCTTTACCCGACGCATAACGAGAGGAAAACAAATCAGAGGAATTCGACGAGGGCACCACCCACCAGCACCACACCATGGCGGCCGCCGCCACCGCCACCGCCACCGCCACCGCCACCTCGCCCTCAGCCTCCTTCCCCGCGGCCTCCCTCCGCCGCGACGCGCGCAGGCCCTCCTGCGTAGCCGCCGCCGCCGCGGCGACGACGGCCGCTGAGGCGGGGCTCGCGGCCGTCCCGGCGCCGCCGCCGACGCCGATGGTGCGGGTGGCGCCGGAGTCGCTGCAGCGGGAGAGCGGGTGCCTCGTGGCGGGCTTTCGGGAGCGCGGCGCGGGCGCGGCGGATGCGGAGGGGTTCGGGGACGCCGCAGGGGGAGGAGGAGGCCCCGGCGCGATGGAGTACCTCACCAGCGTGCTGTCGTCCAAGGTGTATGACGTCGCAATTGAGTCGCCGCTGCAGCTCGCCACCAAGCTCTCCGACCGTCTCGGGGTCAACCTCTGGATCAAGCGCGAGGACCTGCAGCCGGTAATCGACGACGATGCGCAGCCCTTCGTTTGCTTACCCCGCCACCTTTTTTTGGTTGGCTTGACGTGGATATTTGCGTACTTTTATTCCCAGAAAACAGCATCATTTCTTGGAAATGCTGGGGTTGGATGTTTTAGCTGCTACTTGTGTTTGTGGGATAGATTTGCACTCGCCTGTGACCTTGTTCGGTGTCATCTGTTGGGTATTTGGGGGTTTACCTTGGTACTGTCGTGTTATGCTGTTAACCGGGTTCCAACGGGATGCTTGGATTCGCAGAATCACGGGGATAGGTACTCAGACATTCCCTTTAATTCTCCACTTTGGCTTTGATACGTTCTTGTCACGCTTTCTCCAAGGAGAATAGACGTTGCAGGATATTTTGCACTTTTGACTTGTTATTTATTATCGCTGATACTGGGAGTGCTGAAACCTTGAGGTGTACGTTTTTTTTGGTAGCTTACAGAGTCTGTGAAACTTGATTCCACAAGTCTATAGGAGCTTTAGTTTCTTTAGAATCTCAAAGCTCAACAGGCTAGACTTGTGAACTGTGCAGCATGATTCAGGGTCTTGAGAATTTGTACCTGTATATATATATTTTTTGTGTTATTAGCAACAGCAAAAACCATAATGAAAGGACGTTATTTGCATATTTTTTCAAGAAGAGGGAACCCTTATATGCATATTCAAAGATAATTTCCCTATCTAGTATTTTGCCATACACACGTTTTATACATGATAAGGTTCCTAATTTAATTTTGTTTGACTGTATTTAGCGTTTATATGTGCTATTCCAAATTCATTGAAAACTGCTATTCTACTTTTTTGTTTTCTTTACTTTCCTCATATTTTGTTTGCTTGTTGTACAGGTGTTCTCATTCAAATTGCGGGGAGCATACAACATGATGGCAAAGCTCCCCCGTGAGCAGTTAGAGAGGGGCGTCATATGCTCCTCTGCTGGAAACCATGCCCAGGGTGTTGCTCTTTCCGCTCAGAGACTGGGATGCGATGCTGTCATCGTCATGCCCGTGACAACACCAGAAATCAAGGTTTCTGATCTTTAGATGCTGAACTTAAGACACCCCTTTACATGATTCAGTTTACTTTAGTGCTCACTTTATAATGCAACACCTTAATTCCAGTGGAAATCAGTGGAGAGGTTGGGTGCAACGGTGGTCCTTGAGGGGGACTCTTATGATGAAGCTCAGTCATATGCAAAATTACGATGTCAGCAGGAAGGCCGCACATTCATACCTCCGTTTGATCATCCTGATGTCATCACTGGACAAGGAACTGTCGGCATGGAAATTGTTCGGCAGCTGCAAGGTCCACTGCATGCAATATTTGTACCTGTTGGAGGTGGTGGATTAATTGCTGGAATTGCTGCCTATGTAAAACGGGTTCGCCCAGAGGTCTGCTTTCCATCTTACCATTTCTTTTTTCTTTTAAAAATCCTATGCTGAAGACAACAAAGTTTCTTTACACACCTTCATGGAGACTGGCGTGTCCCTGATATATTAAGTTCATTTTTAAGTTGAATCATTTCATATTGGATCAATCTTGTTAATGTAATTTCTTTCTGGATCTTACATTGGTTTCTAGTCAGGCTGATATTTTTTGGAATGTTTTTGAAACATTTTTCTTTGTACAGGTGAAAATAATTGGGGTGGAACCCTCAGATGCAAATGCAATGGCATTATCCTTGTGTCATGGTAAGAGGGTCATGTTGGAGCATGTTGGTGGGTTTGCTGATGGTGTAGCTGTCAAAACTGTTGGGGAGGAAACATTTCGCCTGTGCAGAGAGCTAGTAGATGGCATTGTTATGGTCAGTCGAGATGCTATTTGTGCTTCCATAAAGGTGAGAACTACACATATGGGTGTTTTACTGAACACTGTTAAAAAAAATTATAGTCTGAACTCACTTCGAGCTCAGTATACAATGTTCAAGAAAAGGAAGATAGTAATTTTGTTGCACCAGTATTCTCTGCTGCAGTGGTCTGTCAATATAAACCACCCAGTCATGAGTTTTTTTTTAAGTTACATGTTCAAAACACTATCTAGGTGGAATGTTGTATAATGTTATGTCATTAACTCTGTAATCTAGCATCAATTCCTGTGATTTGTAGAGTGTTGTATAATTTAGTGAGGTGTTTGGGGTTTTATGGATACACATATAGGAATATAGGATGCATAAATATTATGCAATGTCTATTGCATTCCAATCTTACATTCATACTCCTATCATCCTTCTTCACCAATGCTGCATCTGCATTGTACATGGCATTTTGATCCTTCTATATTCTTGGTGCTGAAATATGTCTTTTCATGTGTGCAGGATATGTTTGAGGAGAAAAGAAGTATCCTTGAACCTGCTGGTGCCCTTGCATTGGCTGGGGCTGAAGCCTACTGCAAATACTATAACTTGAAAGGAGAAAATGTGGTTGCAATAACTAGTGGGGCAAATATGAACTTTGATCGACTTAGACTAGTAACTGAGCTAGCTGATGTTGGCCGAAAACGGGAAGCATTGTTAGCTACATTTCTGCCAGAGGAGCAGGGAAGCTTCAAAAAATTCACAGAATTGGTATGCCTTATGAGGTAGTTCTGCCAACATATAAGTTTAAGATCCATTTCCTGTCTTATGATTTCTCATTCTGCAGGTTGGCAGGATGAATATTACTGAATTCAAATACAGATACGATTCTAATGCAAAAGATGCCCTTGTTCTTTACAGGTACATATCAAAGTTTGTCGTTTTTCTTTTTAATTATGTATCCATATCAAACTACCAAAATTCTTTACCTTGACTAAGATATATATTTTTAGTTTATTTATCTGAGATTTTTATTTATTAGTATGTACAGCAACGGTTAGCTTAGATGCTTACGTTATTATCTGTAACAGTGTTGGCATCTACACTGACGACGAGCTTGGAGCAATGGTGGATCACATGGAATCTGCGAAACTGAGGACTGTTAACCTTACTGACAATGATTTGGCAAAGGACCACCTTAGATACTTTGTAAGTTGCATCTTTCACACTCTGTTGGCAAATTATTTTGTCAAAGAGATCAATTGTAATTTTAGTTCATTTCAGTGTTAATATGACAATAGTTAACTGGATTTGCATTGTGTGACATAGGACCTATCAAAATTGTTTTACTTACCTAGCGTCCATTTTTGTGCAAATTTCTGCTATCTTGTTCGTGATTTCACATTATCAATTTTTCAGATTGGAGGCAGATCAGAAATAAAAGATGAACTGGTTTACAGGTTCATTTTCCCAGAAAGGCCTGGGGCCCTTATGAAATTTTTGGACACGTTCAGCCCTCGTTGGAACATCAGCCTTTTCCATTACCGTGCACAGGTACATGATGAGTTTTGTTTGTAGCCTTCTTATAATAGTGTCTATTATGCAATCTCATAATATGAAACAATGATCGTTTTTCACTTCTTTGAAAGCCGGAACCTGAACAGAAAAAACATCTCTGCTCTTCAAATGATCATATGCCCCTTTCCATTTCAAACATGAGAAAAAAAAACGTATGCCTTGCTGAAGTTGTTCTGGGACGTGTATTTGTATTGATGATACTAAACAATGGAGAGAACCAACAAGGGTTGCAATTATATAATTTCGTCATCTGATCTAATTCTCTTGTGCAGGGTGAAACTGGAGCAAATGTATTAGTTGGTATACAAGTGCCGCCAGCAGAGTTTGATGAATTCAAGAGTCATGCTGATAATCTCGGGTACGAGTACATGTCAGAGCACAACAATGAGATATACCGGTTGCTGTTGCGTGACCCAAATGTCTAATGTCATATGGCTTTGCTCCCATAAGTTGGTGACACTTTTCAAGGAAGATTCTGCTGCAAGGTAGAAGGTGCAAGTTTCTTCTAAAGTTGAAATGAAGCTGTCACCAAATGTAGCTTCAGTGTGCCATCTGTTTATCCAGATCATGTAGTGTATCAGTTGTGTATCTTTGTTGTTGTGCTTCGTGATCTCAATTTATCGGTTTGCGGCACCTAGAGTTTGTCAAATAATGATAACCAATATGTTATCTAAATATCTGATAATAATTATGTAATTGTGATTTGGACTGCATCACTGCTGTAAAGTGTAAACCCTTGTCTCTTTGCAATATTGAGTTATCAACAGATTTGAGTAAGATCTGAATGTTCTTTCTTTTTTGTGTATGACAAGAATTGTAACTGAAGCATAGATGAAGGCATATTAAACCTCCTTCGTGCCATGTAAAGTAAACTGTGTCTGTGAAAGCGCCAAGCTTTATTTTACAGAATGCGTATCATGTGACAAGAAATTGAGAATTTGTGTGGTGTAATGTTCTGTTACATTGGTGCTGTTTGTTTTCGTGGTGGTAACGGAATGGAAAGGAAGCAAGGCATCGGCTTCCGTCTTGGGGCATGCGCCTTAAAAAATGCGGAGCGGAGGATGCCTCGTGTGCAGAATATGCGAAGCGGCGAAGAGAACTCACAGGTGACGATTCACGCTCTTGTGAAAGGGGCAACAAATTTCTACAGGCGGGAATCAAATAGCGGCGTGATCGACCATGGACTGAAACAAACAGGATCACACGTTATCTGTTACCGGCATAGTAGCCGAATTACAGTTGGACTGACACAAACAGGATCACACGTTATCTGTTACCGGCGTTATCGGATTACGTTACAACTACGGGAACCAAACAGCACGATTGTTTCGATTGGATGGATGGTGTCAATGTCATGGTGAGAGCGCGATACCGTGTCAGTCGTATGGTCGAATTGATGCTGTGTACTTGTGTTGCCATTACTCAGAGTTGCGGCGAGGAAACGGTGGGGCGACTGTTAGTTGTAACGTCGATTGGTGGTTAAGCTCGACTACTGGAGTCACTTGTCACGGACAGTAACATTTCTTGGAATGTATCAATAACCTAGACCTGGAGGACTTATTTTCCTTTATCTTGCATATTGACATGCTGTCCCTGCTAAGACAATGTCAGCATCCCCGTCCTGGTGTTCTAAATTAGCATAAATCACGAAATAAAATTACAATTTCACTGCAAATCAAGCTTTGTCACCACCGCATCACCGCTCCAGCCTAGCTGTTGCTGAAGCGTCAGTTTCAGCCTTTCAGGCTCACGAACCACGGCACCACTGCACCAGCCACCATGAGGGTCCACGCCAAGGCTGCTGATATCCAACGGTTCCCGATCCATAGCCCCGCTCCATTCGAGCCCACCCCCCGCACGTCCTCTACGCGTTCAAATGTCCATACGATCCATACCAACTGGACGGCAGGCCCCACCTCGGAGTCTTTCAAACAAATTCTCTCACTGCTGTCACGGCCCACAGTTTTATTGTCCCCATCTGCAGAGACTCAGCTTACCAGCACCGGCGCTCGAACGCCGCGTCCAGGCAACCCATCCTTCCGATCCCGACCGTCGGCACCTTGCAAGCAAAACTACAAGCTCGCTTTTAAAATCTGTCGCTGCAATTCTCTCATCTGTTTCCCACTAGTTAGATCCCACCGCCACCCGCCGCTCGCCGCTCGCCGCTGACGAGCACCGCAGCCTGACACAGAGCCGCGGGCGAACCTTCGCGTGCGGCCTCGCCCGGGATGGCGACTATGGGGAGCCTGATCGGGCTGGTGAACCGGATCCAGCGCGCGTGCACCGTCCTCGGCGACCACGGCGGCGGCGGCGGCGAGGGCTCCCTCTGGGAGGCGCTCCCCTCCGTCGCTGTCGTTGGCGGGCAGGTACGCTCCGCCCACCACCTTCAGATCCGCCGTGCTCAGGAGCCAGGCCCCAGATCTGGCCAGCGTGCTAACCGCTATCGTTTGGTTGCGTGTTTCTCTTCTGATGATGCTTCCAGAGTTCCGGGAAGTCGTCGGTGCTCGAGAGCATAGTGGGGAGGGACTTCCTGCCCCGTGGATCTGGTAATGCTGCCGCTAGATCATGCGCGTGCCGTTCGATTTGGGTCCGCTCGGGTGCTTAAGGATTCAGTTTGCGTTTGATTAGGTATTGTCACGAGGCGGCCTCTAGTGCTGCAGCTCCACAAAACAGATGGTGGGCACGAGTATGCTGAGTTCCTCCACGCCCCGCGGAAGCGGATCACCGACTTTGGTAAGACGAACGTTTTGCATTATTCATCTCAGCAATTTACTTGTTGTCTTCAATTCTGTTAGGGCAGTCTACTAAGATTACGGTCTGCTTGTTGGGAAGCTTATGGTTGGACTTAAATAAAACAGATACACATGGAACATTGTGCATCATCCGTCTTCCCAAAGATTGGATGAAATCTATGTACTTAAATGACTTCGTATTCTATATTTCTATGAGTTATGATATTAATGTATGGTGCTATTACTATTACATGCTTCCAGTAATAGCTAGCATGGCATAATATTTAAGAGCAACAGGGCATATTAGGAGTTGCCCTTCATATTGCACTTACAACCAGTGAGATGTAAAAAATATCGCACAACACATTCAAGAAATATTTGCACTGCATATAGCCTTACTCTACCTTAGTTGCTTTGTTTTTTCATAAATGGACGAAATGCAGTGGTTTTATCTTATTGTGCGCTGTAGATCAGATACCACCAAAAAAAAAAACTATTCACTGTATTTAAAAAAGAATGAGAAATGTCATGTGAGATAGCTGGTAGGAACTAATTGTGACTAGTTCATGAAAGAAATATCTGTGTACTAGTTCATTGATGGAGCTTTGATAG
This sequence comes from Miscanthus lutarioriparius, assembly GCA_904845875.1. Lineage (NCBI taxonomy): Eukaryota > Viridiplantae > Streptophyta > Magnoliopsida > Poales > Poaceae > Miscanthus > Miscanthus lutarioriparius. Next base: position 125,489,526 of record CAJGYO010000001.1, read on the forward strand.
TTATTTACGTTTCCATTTATGTCTATGTTTTACTAATGAGATGCCAGAGTATTTGTTAATTGTTATTGAATTCCTCTTTCCATTTTTGTATATTTGCTGGATATGTTTAGTTAAACTATTGTTATATCCATATAATTGCAGCTGCTGTGAGGAAAGAGATTGCCGATGAAACAGATCGCATAACTGGGAAAACTAAAGCTATTTCAAATGTTCCCATCCATTTGAGTATATATTCGCCACATGGTAAGTGTTGATTCTTGTTCTGAATTTCTGATTTCTGGTTGATTTATTCCAAGCTTCAACGAATATGAGATTAGGCATTAGGATTTAGGACACCTTATTTAATGTGACCAAAGATAATACAAGTAATGCATGAAGGGATCAAAGATAATATCAACTAATGTATGGTAGGTGTGGTGGACCTAGAGTTTCGAACGTTGGTTTTAGAATCAACGGATTTCTTATTTGAAGATTTCATTGATTTTGCTCCTCCAGTAAAACCTATAGATATTGTAGGTGTTCATGGAATTGGCATAGGCAATGCTCTGAAATAGTTTAGTTTGTGTTTGTTGATTTTCTGGGTACACAGAGGTCAGGTCAGAATAATGGTGTGAGATAGTATGAGTCATCTGTGCACTAAAACTTTTAAGATTAACTTTACTCAGGATTGAGTGATGGCAAAACCTCTTAAATCTTCTATGCATTATGATATCGAATTGAGCGATTCTGGTTTGGTGGGTCTAGATTGTCCAAAATATTGTGTCCTGTTTTCTATTCAAGGTGTATGTATGCCTCAAAGTAATAGCCACATATGTAGACTCATGGTTCTTTCTGATTCCTGTTCCTGAAGCACAATTACCAAAAAGAAAAAAGAACTATAGCTTGTTATGTTAGCTTTATTATGTCACTTGAAGTTTTATATGCAGTGAGTACATTTATGTTCCGTATCCCTTGAACTGTCTGTAGATTAATGTCACATTTCTGTTTGCAGTTGTTAACTTGACACTTATTGACCTTCCTGGACTGACAAAGGTCGCTGTAGGTAATGACTCAGTTGATGAATTAGTTGCTTTGGTTTTGGTAACCATACCTTCTATTATTTAACTTTTGGTACCTGCACCATTTTACTACAGAGGGGCAACCAGAATCTATTGTTCAAGATATTGAAAACATGGTTCGATCTTACGTTGACAAGGTAAAGGAAATCATCTCTGTTGGTTGCTATTAGTTATAGTGTGATGCACGCGGCGCCCGACCCCCTTCACAACGCCTAGGCGTTTGTGGCGGACGCCTAGGCGACGCCATACACACATTGTAAGGCGTTGTAAGCTAGAATTTTATATACTAGTGCGGCACATACATACCTCGTTTGTTGCCAATTCTTGAGCCCATGTTCCTTTCTTTCCTTTCCAAAAGCTCTTCTCCCATGTAGCATCCATCCCCCTTGAAGGAAACTGCATGACAATTACAGAATTCAGCAATCAAACAGGTTATCAGTTGCTGAGAATTAAATAGGAAACAATACACAAGAGGCAAGATAACAAATTAGCAAGCATTAGTGCATGCATGAGCATGACAAATGACATCATAGTCTGTCTCAAATAGTCCACAAAAGAATTGCCATTGCTAGGTCTTGAAGCCTTGAATTGATAGGTAGCATGCCTTCTCTTGGCGGCTGTCCTAGAACTTGGTTTTTTTGCAGCCGGTTTTGGTGTTGCACCCCCATCTGCTCCTGCTTGTACATCTGCTGCTGCCACCTCCACAACTTCATCTTCCCCATCTTCCTCCTCAATACCATCCAAGAACAAAGGCCTTCTTCTCTTCTTTTGCAAGTAAGCTTCCATCTCTTTCCTGATTTCAGTGGTAACTTTTGGACAAAGGACAATATCTCCATATCCACCAGCCAAATGTTGCTTGAACCTCTTTATGCCTCCTGAAGCCTCATTTCCACACAGGATACATGTCACCCAGTCTCTCCTAGCAGGGTCCTGCCAGTAGGCATATTTCCAGCCTGGATCGTTGGACTTCACTTTCCTTGCTGGATCAGTCTTGGGATCATAATCAGGTGCTTCACTTGAGCTTGCCATGTTGCTGGATGCTGCATAAAAGAAAGCAAAAGCATTACTAATAAGTAACTAATCAAAGCAAGAGCCTTATGTTTTTTGTTCTGTACAACAGTAAACTAATGAAAGAACACAAGTGAATGGAACTATGGCAGAGGCAGACATTATACTAATCAAAGAAAGATCCTTGTGCTTTGTGTTGTAGCAGGGTGTGTGACAGCCCAAGCACAAGCAGCCATTTGTATATGTGAGTGACAACCCATATAATATAAAAAGCAGGCATCAGCAGTTCATCTTACAATATTCAGAGGCTCAGAGCAGAGTACATACAGGCACACACCATGAGCAAAAGCAGAGCAGAGTGCAGAATAAATATTCAGAGCAAGGGAGGAGGCAGGGACAGGCATGCAACATGAGCATACAATATTTAGATCAATAGCAGAGCACGAGGCATACAATATTCAGATCAAAAGCAGAGCAGCAGAGCACAAGGCATACTATATTCAGAGCAAAAGCAGAGCACGAAGAGCAGATAACACTACAAGAGTACACGCCTGGGAGTTGGCCTTTGGGAGACCAGAGACAGAGAGGAGGCAGGGGACATACCAGGCGGCCAAGACACGAGGCGGACGGACAAGTGCGGTGCGGATGGACCTGCGGACGGTGACTCGAAGCGGATGGACCTGCGGATGGCAGAGGAGGGAGGCGCGGGCGAGGCGTCGGTGCCCACGGCGGCAGACGGTCGACGCGGCGGAGCGAGCAGCAACAGAGACGGCCGACGAGTGCAGGTCCGGCCAGTCGACGGAGACGGGCGAGCAGGTGCGGACCGCTAGTGGACTTGCGCAGCCAGGCGGAGATGCAGGGGCGGCCTCGTGGGAGATGCGGGCAGCCGCTGGACTCGAGCAGACGAGCAGCAAGCGGAGATGCAGGGCCGCCGCCGCTGCCGCCAAGAGTTCCCGCCCTCGGCCTTCTCTTTTCCTCTCCCTCTCTCCCCGTGAAGCTGCCCTCATCCGCAGTAAATGCCACCGAGCGGGAAATTTCCCGCGCAAGAGCATATATGCGCTCACTTCCCGCCGCGGGTCTTCTGGCACGGACGCGCGCTCGATTTCCCGCCCACCCATGGTCGATTTCCCATCCATTCCCTGCAAAATCGCATCCGGCGTCCCCTGCGGCGCTGTAGGCGTCTGCCCGACGCCATTCGCGCCTAGGCGACGCCTAATCCTATGAGGCGGACGCCATACCCGCGGAGGTCGTGGCGACCCCGATGCCCAGCACCTCTACCACGCCTTGTCGCCTAGGCGACGCCTCATAAACCATGGTGTGATGCTTACTTGAGTTACTTGTACTCCTTGAATTTTCTGTGGCATATGTAGCCCATTTCCGGTATTATCCTTTTTTTAGCTTACATTGACTTGTGAGCACTATTTTCCCTGATCTGGGCACTATGAATTTACAGATAGACTTGTGTATTTCACTCTAGTCACATAACTAGATCAGAAAATCATGAGCTGTATATTATGTTTCGCCACATTTTTCAAACCTAATATTTTCTTTTACTTCTGTTCTTTTTTTCTGGAAACTTCAGCCAAATTGCATCATCTTGGCTATCTCCCCAGCTAACCAAGATATAGCAACGTCAGACGCTATCAAGCTTGCTAGGGATGTTGATCCTTCAGGTGCAGTTTTGATTTTTTTTTCTCCCTACAGAATTTGAAATCACACTTTCCATTAGACAGGATTACCGATAAACCATTTTGTTGGCGTACCTAATAGTCAGTGCAGTCCCAATCATATATATTAATATTTTTTTTCTCTTAACATCTTAAGGTGACAGGACTTTTGGAGTCTTAACAAAGCTTGATTTGATGGACAAGGGTACCAATGCCGTTGATGTATGGCACTTTTCAATTCTTGTTTCCTCATCCTCCATGTATGTAGTACTAAAAGTTCCTCTCTCCATGGAATCCTAGGTACTTGAAGGGAGGCAATATCGCTTACAACACCCCTGGGTTGGAATTGTCAATCGCTCACAAGCTGATATCAACAAGAATGTTGATATGCTCTCAGCAAGACGCAAAGAGAAAGAGTACTTTGAGAGTAGTCCGGAATATGGTCACTTGGCACATAAAATGGGTGCAGAGTATCTTGCCAAGCTTCTGTCACAGGTGAGGGCATTTTGCTGCTGTGGCATGCTTCTAACCATAAACTTTTGAATTTCTTATGCTGACTGCTGATGTGTTTCCATTTATTTATCCAGCATTTAGAGGCTGTTATCAGGGCCAAAATTCCAAGTATTATAGCCATGATTAACAAAACAATTGATGAAATAGAAGCCGAGTTGGATCGACTTGGTAGGCCAATCGGAGGTGATGCTGGGGTAAGAATTACTGTATTTTTTAATGATCTCTGTTACGTTGTGGCGAGAATTATTCATATGCATTGTCGGTGGTTTGTGCCACAAGCTGCATTATTTATTTGCAGGGATGATGCCACTGTGCATTATACATTTCTATAAATCTTGTTTATGGTGTATGTCTCTCATATTGTTCCCATAATCTGCAGGCTCAGTTGTACACAATCTTGGATATGTGTCGTGCATTTGACCGTGTCTTTAAAGAGCACTTAGATGGCGGGTAAGATATTCAATTGGCCTTTTCCATAATGTTCTTGTGCCTTCCATGATTATTGCCGATGTATGTTGACAAGTTATCATACTTATATGTATTGTTAAGATAGAGCATTTTTAAGGAATGATGTTGATAATTAACTTACACTTAACCATTACTACCTTATTTCTCAGGCGGCCAGGTGGAGATCGAATTTATGGCGTCTTTGACAACCAGTTACCTGCAGCACTGAAAAAGCTTCCATTTGACCGACATCTTTCAATGCAAAATGTTCGTAAAGTTATTTCAGAGGCTGATGGTTACCAGCCCCACTTGATTGCCCCTGAGCAAGGATACAGAAGGCTTATAGATAGTTCTCTAAGCTACTTTAAGGGTCCAGCTGAAGCGTCTGTTGATGCGGTATGACTTCTATGTTGATGCATATCTCCTTGTAGTGTTCTAGTTCATGTTTGAATAGTTGATGCATAAGTGTGTGTATACATTTAGTAATTTCGTATCCTAATATCCGATATTATATATTCTTGTATTATCCACCCATTACATTCATAACTGTTGGTGTACATGTACCCCTGTCTGCTGGTAAAAACTTTGGCAATGTTACTGCTATTAGATAGGCACATGAGAAAAAATAGGGAATCGCTTGGGGTCTTGGAATCATCAAAAAAGAGCTGAAATTAAAGGCTCATTGGCCTTGCTGCCAAAATCATATGATGTGCACACTATTACCATGACAGCATGACCCTAGTCTAGGGATGTCCCAATGACTGAATGAAGTCACGTTCAAGTGATGCAGTGTGACAGTGATGTTCTGAAATGTGATGGAAGCGAAGTACAAGCTGTTGGTTTGATGCTAAATTGAATTTTTTACGTTGTTGCTTGATGAAGAAAAATGTCAATATCCATGTTTTCTTGGTCATTTGAATTTTATTTAAAGCTATATTTCACAGGATCTTGGTCACTATATGCAGTTAAGGGCATTGGTGGTGGTTGCATCGGTTCATTGCCACCATGTGTACTGCCCTGGTATAAAAAAAATTGCTCGTGAACAATCACTCCGCCCGCAAGTAGACCCCCACAATAAGATTAAGGGAAGAAAACAGTGCTATGATGTCTTGGAAGTAGTCCTGTGGTCAAAACTTTTGGCAGCCAAAATAATTTTTAATGCACTTACATTACATTGACTCATAAATAAGTGTTGATTCTGCTCTCACCTGCTCATGCATTGAATATTCCAGTAGTTTGATTTGATATGGTTTGCTCCCTCGCCAGCTCAGGGTTTGCTTTTCTTTGCCACTGGAGGAGAAGCCCTAATGATGTTCTCATATTACAGGTCCATTTGGTCTTAAAGGAGCTTGTTCGGAGATCGATTGCAGCAACAGAGGTTGCCTTCTTTGTACCTTCCTTTGTTTCTTGTTGTCTTACTGTTTTGTCTTACTGGTTAATCCCATATTGTCTTTGGTATCATAGGAATTGAAGCGATTCCCAACACTTCAATCAGATATAGCTGCTGCTGCAAACGATAGCCTGGAAAGATTCCGTGAGGACGGACGAAAGACTGTTCTTCGTCTAGTGGAGATGGAAGCCAGCTACCTAACAGTAGAGTTTTTCCGTAAACTTCCTACTGAACCAGAGAAAGCAGCTGATAAGAACACTCCAGTGAGTGATAGATATCAGGACAATCATCTCAGAAGAATTGGTAAATTCACCTTCCTTTCTCTCTTTGTAGATTTGTAGAAAAAGGACATCTGGTTTAGCAGAAATGTGCAACCACTTCTTAATTTCTTATCCATCAGTAGAAACGCAAGATTAAATAATAGGAAGTACTTTATCAGCCCTGTTGGTTTCCCAACAGTTGGTTGTAACTACGCTTCTATATCTCCAGTGCATTGTGGAATATGATATTGACATTAACCTAGGGAGCAATCAGGGTGGCGTTTTGCTTTTTTTCTCTACGTAAACACATGATTGTAGTACCATGGTCCTTTGTATTAGCTCATCTTGGAGTTTAGTTTCTGCATTAGTCGCATGCATTATGATGTACCACTAGTTATGGCTTGATTGTTGTTTTATTTTCTTTTCCTTGTCAGGATCGAATGTGTCATCTTATATTAACATGGTCTGTGAGACTCTGAGGAACACAATTCCGAAAGCCATTGTACATTGTCAAGTGAAAGAGGCAAAAAGAAATTTGCTTAACCGTTTCTATGCTCATGTGGGAAGCAAGGAGGTATGTTTACCCTGATTCCTTGACTAAGTACATTGTTTTGTACACAATTTGAAGACAGGTGTTTGCGTTTGTAGTTAAATCTTGGTTTACTGACTACTGTTTTTTCACATCATTTAATTGTTTTGTAAGGCCGCACTGGTTGGGCATGCACAACAAATTTTATTAAACATCAATTTTGTTGAATTTGATATGTAGACAGCCCTGGTTTCTTGTAGTTTGTGTACTTGTTCTCACTGATGCTTGTTCTTGCTACCAGCTGATCACAGGGTTCAGAGAACCTGGGTGTAGTGTTCAGTTTCCACAGGGTTCAGAGAACCTGGGTGTAGTGTTCAGTTTCCCCTTATTTTTAATTAATCCGGTTTAGATCGTTTCATTTTAGCAAATGGTTCTTGAAAGATTTTTACATATTCCTGATTACTCCAATTTATGCAATACTACTTGGAAACAGCTGAGCGCGATATTGGACATTGAATGAAGTTATCTTTCCCTCATTTGCTTTGCTTTCATAATCCAGAAGAAACAGCTGAGCGCGATGTTGGATGAGGACCCTGCTTTGATGGAGAAGAGGGATGCCTTGGTCAAGAGGCTAGAGCTGTACAAATCTGCAAGGAATGAGATCGACTCAGTCGCATGGAAATGATTGGCTTGTGAATTGTGACAGCTACAGCTGAAATGTAGAATGTACAACCACAGCAGCACACGTGTGATTGCAGTTGAATGTTCAATTCTTTTTTACATTTGAATTTAACCTGGAGGCCTTGTACGCAGTTTTCACTCGAGTATTTTTTTCAAACATGCTTATTTGGCCGCCTTGGCCTTAAACACGATTGTGTTGTGCGTGGATGATCTGGTCTCCGGTTGATATAAGAGTATAGATGTATTCTTTTGTTGATTTTACTGCCTTGATGATCTCAATAGTTTTGCCCCAGTGAGAATAATGTTTTTTTTTACTTTATTGGGTGGGAGAGTGTTGTTAGGTGCTTGCTTGATTGTACTGAATCAGTTGCAACAAATGAAATTGTGGAACAAGGATGACCAACTGACCATGGTATGGATAAATACTGCTGCGTCAGTACGTGAATCTCCGTGTTTTCGATGGTTAACGGTTTACATGAGAAATACTAGTTCACTAATTTACTGGAAGTACTTGAAAAGGTGCAACTTAGCTACCAGTAATGAGGCAATAACATGTGACTAGCTGACTACAGGAGGTCCCTGAGAGTTGTAGTTGTCCTGGCAGTCTTCTTTTTGTCAAAACAAGGCCATGGTTCTCCCTGGTCTTCCATTCAAAATTCCCCCCAAAATGGAAAACAAAACAAAAATCCAGTTTGATTTTCAGGACGTCTGAAGATTCATGTGTTATTCAACTCTGGGCCCAGTTTTTTTTAGGACGTCTGAAGATTCATGTGTTATTCAACTCTGAGTTTTCAAAGTAATATCTGCCATGTATCCATCACCTTGGACTCGTATTTGCTTACTCTGCTCATCAGGTGGTCTGTTCTGTTCTGGGAGCTGCTCTGCAGGGGCCGGCCGTGCTCGTCGTATAGTATGACACCGCTGAACCGTGGAAGCTCGCACCGCGTCCCCATCAGTATCCTCCGCTGCCACATCGGCGTCCTCCTCGGCGTCATCGGCGTCCTGCACCCCTCTGCTGCCGCTGCCACTGCCTTCTTCCCGTCCGCCGTGCCGCCCCTGGACACCGTCGGCCTTATCCCGGCCGTTACCACCGGCTCCACCGCGACGCTTCTGGTGCTCCCGCACGGGAGCCTGGGCGGCGGGCGGCGCGCGGAGCCTCCTGCCCAGCACGTCCATGCAGTCGTAGTACTCGTACCCGCGCTTCTCAGGCTTCCTGCTGCCGGCCTTCTGTAACTGTAACCCCGAACGGCCAGAGCTGTGTGGTGGGTGGAACACGACCGCCTCGGGCTTGGACGGCCGGCCGTCGTCGTTCCTGACGACGAAGAGCGCCATCGGCGTGCCGCGCCTTGGCTCGGGCTGCTGCCGCCGCCGGTTGGCCTTCCATCGCAACATGGACGCCCAGAGCCCCATGGGATAGTCGCTGGAGATAGCAGGAGGCGAGCTTTGGAGCCCTGGACTTGGAATGAGTTCAGTTCAGAAGAAAACTGTGCTCGTTGGCTGGTAGCTTCGCGTTGGTTTTTTTTGTTTTATGGAGCAAGCAACCAACCAAAGCAAGATGATGACGACTAATGGGAGTGATCTAGCTGGCGAAGTAAAGGAAAGGTAGATTCAGCTGCTTGGGCTTTCTTTTCCTTCCGTGCTTAGGAGTATGTATCCCAAGCCTTGCTAAAGAATATGTAAATTTGGGTGTTGATCGGAGCAAAGCCTTGCTGAAGAATATGTAAATTTGGGGGAGGGGTGGACCGGAGCGAATTGCTTCGCTGCCATTTCTTCGAATTGCGGCGCAGGTTGCCGCTTCTGCTAGGGCTCCCCACTGCCGCCTTGTTCGATCGAAGTGCTTTACTTGCGTGGGACGTTTTGTATTCCCGATCCTGGTAGCATTTGCACTGCACGGGGTTCAGATGGGTACTTCTTTCCAAAAAAATATTTTCTCATATGTGGGCTCAAGACATTTGCCCATTTGGGTTTGGACGACCATTCCGTGACCTCTGATCAGTCTGAAGACTAAATGGTCTTAAAGAACAACAGAAGAATGCTTGCAGTGCATTTCTTTCCTGCTACGGCAGCTAGTGCTATCACAGGCGGCTCTGAAGTCGTCCCATTCCACTCCCTTCTCCAGGTACTCGATGTTGTTGGGGTCAAACGGCCCCCTCACCACGTCGATCGACTGTATGATCGCCCTCTCCGGCAGGACGCTCCTCGACGGATCCGCGGCCGTTCCCCCGCTTAAGTTCGACGAGAAGCCCTGCGACGGAGCGAGATCACGCGTCAGCGACAGAATCCATGGGTCTTGTCTTGACGAGAGCCACAGCCTGCGCAGCTGCGCCGACCCACTAGGCAGCCGCCCGCAATGCGTCCACCATCGTGGCATCGTGGCAGCTCAGGAAAAACTGAAATGCACCAATGCCCCCACAACGTTGTACAGTGATAAATAAGGTCAGTGTCCGGGTACCCTGAAGACGAGCACGACTTCGACCTCGTCGTCAACCCGGGCCTTCACCAGGAGCGCCTGGTCGCGGGCGTCCTCGGTGTACCGCTCCATCCTCGCGACGTCCTCGTTGTGGCCCCACTCCTCTTCGTCCTCCTCCTCGTCGTCCTCGTCGTACCGCACCTGCCGCCTCACGTGGCAGACCGCTCCGTCCGCGCGCGCGTCCTTGACGCTGACGAGGAGGAGGCGGGGAAGGTGCCCGAGGCCGCGCGCTGGGTGCGGGAGCGCTCCGCTGGCGCCGTGGAGGTGGAGGTGGCAGGGGCGGGCGGCAGGCGGAGAGATGGTCGGTGTGGCGCAGTGGAGCTGGAGCACCATGCTGGGTGAGGGCTGAGCGAGCGAGGTGTCAGGTGGATAAGGCGCGGCCTGACCGCCTGAGCGCTGTCAGCCTGTCACTAATGGTCGTCGTTTCTGCAGCCTGGCAGTGAAGGGACGAGGACGCGAGTGGCGCCTAAATACAGTGGGTGCGGGCCTGCGGGGTGCCTGGTGTTGCCTTTCGGGTTTCCAGCAATTTAGTATAGCAAGAGCAACCTTGAGTTCGTCTAAATCTAATAGTCAATATTTTGCCTCTTGTATATTTAAAAACATGCTATTTCTGGACAACGACAACAGAAATTCATGTGGGGAGGGGAGAGCCGAACAGAAATTCACCCAGGGAAGAGGAATAGCGAGCAGCCGCGGCGTGTTATTTCTAGATAGCGGCGTGTAGATAGCGAGAAGTACAGGATACATGGCTTCTTATTTTGGATTACTGGATATAACACCTGTTGGAGACCTGTTTTCCCTAAAAAAAATCTAAATTTAGACTCCAAGACAAATATACACCATCGGAGTTTCTCTAAGTTTTTACTGGCAAGTTCGAGACGAAGAAATTAGCTATACTTTGCGAGTGGTCTCGGTCTCTGCTGGCAAACACTCGTTAAGAAAAATTTAGTTCTCAAAGACAGTTCAGATGTTGCAACAAGGTAAGAAACTAAGAACTGAGTTTTTGTTAGGAAACACAAAACATCTTTCAGTTATCGTCAAATGCTATCACAAAATGTGATCGTGGAACAAGCCAATAGTCTTGCAAGGCTGTTCTTAAAAAATCTTGAAGGCCTTGGTTCAATGTAATTGGATTTGTATCAATTCATATGAGTTGAGGTGGATTGGAGTAAAACTTGAACTAAATTTTCACCTCAATCCACCCCAACACTTGTGGACTGAGATAAATCCGATAACATCCAAACAAAGCCTAAGGGCACCAGTAAAATCCGGTAAATTAAGCAAAGAAGAAATAGAACAGTTCACCTAAATCCTTTCAACAACTTAATGATGTACTTTGCTAGCTTTCGCAAGTTGCATAATGCATATTACAACCAAGCAGAGGGGGCAAATATTTAAAAAGGCAAAATCATTTGCTTGTGGCACTTGTATGATGATTCAATGGAGGCAACAAGCTTATTGAGTATGCTCTTCTCATACAGATCAGGTTTTGCTGCTCTGAAAATCTAGAGGCAGTCCAAATTATACACCAACCTCCCAAGAAAACAAGCAACGGGTGGTGAAACTCGTAGCAAGGAAAAAAGGGGACTAAGAAGTTGTTTGCTGAAGATTAGCTTGGAGGTGTGCAATTCTCACTTCTTCAGCAAGGTTGCACTGCATTGGGCCATTATCTTTGAAGCTCGAGTGATTGCATCAGTCATGTAGAAGTTCTCAACAACAGTTTTGAATGGTGTCGAGCTGACTTGTTGCTTTACAGGCGGCTTAACCTCAGCAGAGATTGTGAATGGCTCCCTCTCGTCTACATGTACTAGATTTGGCGCAACCATACTAATCCGGTCCCTCACAGCTGAGAGACTGTCGTAAGGCAGTTGAGCCCCAGCAACCTCAGAAAGAGCGCGGATGATCTTCCAGTCATCCCTAGCATCACCAACCGTAGGAACAGCTGGGATGGTCCACTGGGTGCATCCTTCAGTATTCTCATAGGTGCCTTCCTTCTCACTGAATGCTGAAGATGGCAGAATAACATTGGCCCTGTAGACAGCCTTGTCACCATGGTGTCCTTGATAAACAACAAATGCATCGTCTGGAAGCTTGTCCAGGCTTATATCATCGGCTCCCATCAGATACAAGAACTTTGCTGACTTGATGCTCTCAGCAGGATTAGCAACAAGCCCAAGATCAAGAGCTGCAGCCTGTGCAGCATGCAGCAACAGGACATTAAGGCCATTCCAGTCTGGTCTCGTCACATTGAACTTCTTGGCTACAGTTTCAATTGTTGAGAACAGGGCATCTTGGTCTTCCCGTTCAAATAATCCAGCTCCAGCAATGATAACAGGGTTCTTCGCAGATTGCAGTACTGAGCAGAAGGGATGACGACCCTCAGCAATCTCAACAAGGGTCTGTGGTCCTGTGCCAAGATGATCATGGTCATAGTTGAAGTCAGCTGGAGGACCAATGTAGCCCACCTTTGCTTGTGTTGCTTTAACAGTCTTCCGAATCCTGGCATTAACCATAGCAGCTTCCACCCTTGGCTGTTCCATGGCACAAAACGAATATGTCATCATAATATTACATTCACAGTAAAACTTCAAATCAGCATGACGTGACTAAAAGGCAGCATATGGAGACAAAAAGTTCAATAGTAGCACTTGTAAACATGATACGCCAAACTAACCAGTTCAGTTTATAACTTTTCCTGATAAATTAGTACAATAATGGTGTCTCCATATGCTAGAAAATTTGAGTCAACAATAACTTTTGTTTCAAGAACATCAGCCCCATTTTAATTCCTAAGCACCACATAGCTATTGCAAAAGCATGCCAACAGCACAAGATCCAGTGATTATACAATATAATGGTGGTATATTTCAGAGAATGCAAGTAGCAATCAAGAAAATGGCACTAAGCACTGAGGAGAATTTTACCTGAGTGCCAACCAAAAGGAATACATCAGCCTTTTCAAGCCCAGCAATGCTCGTATTCATTAGGTAGTTAGATCGCAGATCTGCTCGAGGATTGGGACCATTTCCCTCACATAGCACCTTATCTGAACCCATTCTGTTAACAAAATCTTTCAGTGCCATCATGGATTCTGCATCAGAAAGTTTTCCAGCAACTCCAGTTATTTCTTCTGGCTTAACTTGATGCAAAACCTCAGCAACAACTGCAAGAGCATCACGCCACGTCACGGCCTTAAACCTGCCATCAGGACCACGGATCATAGGGTCATTTAGTCTTTGCCTCTTCAGACCATCATAACAAAACCGTGTTTTGTCCGATATCCATTCCTCATTAATGTCCTGCAAGGAACAGAAAAAGTGATGTTCACTAAACATATTAACATAATAACCTGTCTTCTCAAAGATATAGAATAGTAGATTAAATGGAATCAACGATACACCACGAAGCATTAGGTCACATGAACAACCCTCAACAAAACAAACAAAAGAATCAAAATTGTACGAGAAATGGAGAAAAACAAACCTCATTGAGACGTGGAACAATGCGCATAACTTCAGGTCCTCTGCTGTCAACTCTTATGTTGGATCCCACTGCATCAGTAACATCAATAGTCTCGGTGCCCTTCAGTTCCCAGTTCCGAGCTTTAAATGCAAATGGCTTGGATGTAAGAGCCCCAACAGGGCAGATATCAATAACATTTCCAGATAGTTCACTTGTCATAAGTTTCTCAACATATGTTCCAATTTCTTCACCACTGCCACGACCTAACATACCAAGGTCTTGAACTCCAGCAACCTCAGTAGCAAACCTGACACACCTGCAATTTTGAAGAAAATAGCATCACATATCAGCCAAGGTACAGAGCTTGCACAAGTAGCAAAACAATTTTTCTACAGCACACGATGACAGTGCAAATTAAGAAACCAGTAGAATGAAGCATGAATAGATTAGTAGGGTGCTTGTAGAATGAAGCCCTTACAGAATACACATAGAAACAGGATAGGCCTGAAAAAACACCTGAAACAATAACAATAGATATTTATCAACAAGCAAAAAAGCATCACCTTGTACATTGGATGCAACGAGTCATCACTGTCTTAACCAAGGGACCCAAATTCTTGTCCACAACTGACCGCTTCATCTCAGTGAACCGACCGCGATCAGCACCAAATGCCATAGACTGATCCTGGAGGTCGCACTCCCCACCCTGATCACAGATTGGGCAGTCCAGTGGATGGTTCATCAGCAAGAACTCCATGACACCCTCCCTCGCCTTCTTCGCCACTGGGGTGTTTGTCTTAATCTTCATCCCTAATCCAGCAAGAATGATCATTCAGTACTCCAAAATTCACTAATCCAAGGTACAGCGATTTGAGGTATCTAGTTTCAACAACCATTTCGAATGGTATGGGAATCAAACAAGTAAATCTACACAGAACCCTAAGAGGCAGTGAGGTACCAAGGAAATTAATGGATCTGAGCATTTCAGGCACACAACGCTAGCTAATAAACAAGCGCAGCAGACCAACATTACCCAGTTTTAATATCAGAACAGCACGCAAGAACATGAAAACCGCCGACGAAATGAAAGGGGGCGCATGAGTGACCGCGGCTGACCTGGGAGCGCGGGCATAGCACAGGATGCGACGGGCTTAGGCGACTTCTCGACCTCGACGAGGCACATACGGCAGTTCCCGGCGATGGAGAGGCGGCTATGGTAGCAGAAACGCGGGATGTCGACGCCGGCGACCTCGCAGGCCTGGAGCACGGTGAACCCCTTGGGGATCCGCACCGCGTGGCCGTCCACGAACACCTCGAGCGCGTCCTCCGGATTGGGCGGAAGCTCCACGAGGGCGCCGCCAACGGGCTCCCGCGGCGGAGGCAGCTCCGGGTCGGCCGGCGCCACCGCCGCGCCGGCCTCCGGCGATCCCGCGGCGGCGGTCGGGGAGATCCAGCGGCAGGACGCAGCCACGGCGGGGCAGCGCGACGACAGGCGCGAGTTGGACTGGCGGAGAGCCCGCGCGAGGAACGCCATGGCGGCGGCGGCGAGGCGATTGGATCGAGCGGGGACGGTAGAGAGAGAGGAGCCCTCGGCCTTGGGAGAGAGGCGAGAGGGATGGGTTGTCTCCGGAGAGAGGTGGCCCTGCTACGTGTACATGAGGTTTCGAGAGCTGTGAGAGGATGCCATAGGGACCGGGTCTGCAGGCCCCAATAGCAGTGGGAAGTCAGTTTTGCGGTGGTGGAAGGGGCTCGTGGGCGCTGTATTTCGCTGCGGTGTTGAATCTCAACCTTGGATGGACACGGTGTATGGTCGGCGGCCACGAAATGGCTCGGTGGGAGAAAGAAAATTGCTATTTCGCCATTATCAAACGTGGACTTCGCTCTTTTGCCATCCCGTAAATGGGATTCGTCCGTCTGCCATTTTCAAACGCGACGCACCGCCAGAATGCTCTGGACCAGTATATGTACTGTATTTTGATTTTGAATTTTTTTTCGTTATTTCCTTTCCCCTTTTACCCCTCACCCATCCCCATCAGAACCGAGATCTCCACTTCTCATCTCCACTCCTCGGAACCTTATCCTCAGGACTCACGGTCGAGAGAGAGCGAGAGACGAGTCATTGATCGCCATCACCGGCGCCTTGGCCTGGCCTCCCGACACCCCCACCGCCCACTCGACATCTTAGTAGCCACCACAACCTTCTGACGCGACCGCCCCGTAGTGGCGTGTCGGCCGACGCTTCCACGTGCATGCCCATGCATGACAAGGTCGACGCTTTAGGCCAAGATCTCCTCCAGGCCAGCCGTCGCGGCCGCCCCATCCACGCCACAGCCAGCCCGCCATGGAGCGACGCATCGACGCTCTCCCCAACACTAGCCTGCTATGGGCGAGCCATCTTCTGGTTCGTTGTTCATCCCAACAGTTGCCCTTTCCCAGTATCCAGTTGGTCCTAGTGGGGTCCCCCTGATTCCATGCCCAAAACGCGGTGATAAAGTAGTGGAATGCAAATCCTGGCAGAACAAAGGCGAAGTCTTCTTCAAATGCGTAAACTACAATGAATATATGAGTATATATTGCTATATTTGTCGTATCTAACTAAATGAACTAGTTACTTTGTCAAGGTTTGGATAAATAAGTTGTGTTATGTGTTATCATCCACAGGCGGAGAAGAAATGTCCATTCTTTGTTTGGTTGGCAGATTACAAGAAAGTAGTCGCAAAGAAGCTTAAAGAAGACTTGCAAGCTGCAGTGCCATATGAAGGTCATGGTGAAACTAAAGCATTGCCATACCAAGGTAATGGTGAATCTAAAGGCTTGGTCGAAATGAAGCTTAAAAGCAGGCTGTATGAAGAAGAGAGGATGGATCTCAAGATGGACAAGCATGAAGGGGAGGATGGACCTCAAGATGGACAAGCTTATTGGTCTGGTCCAATTGTTGGTGGTGCTGTGTTTAGTAATTGTTGTCTTAGTTCTTCTAGGTGTGGTAGTGCTCATTACCAAGTGAAGCAAGTGTGTTGTAATGTTGTGCTGTAAGACTCCTGGTTAGTAAATGACCAGTAGATGTGTTGCAATGACATGTAAGCACTATGGAATGAAGTTGTTTTCCAATCATCTCATCTGATGGTTTAGAGCCTGAGTATTCTGTTAGTCGATTTCATTTCAGAGTATGTCATTTTGCAGATGACCGAAATGTAATGATTTCACATAAGCTCATACAACATCCTCGTCGTGTAATGCCTGAAGCTTTGGCATTTAGCATAAATAAATGCATCTTGGAAATAGCCTTCCAGAGTTGATTTTCTATTCTGTAAGAGCAGTAGCTTTTGGCTGATGAATGCCTGCCCATTTCAAGATATGTACATGCCTTTTGGACAGTGGGCAATTACAATTTGCTCCTATGTTAATTGGAGAAAGCATCGAAAGTGCTCAAACCTACTCATGTGAACATGTGAAGTGGTTTGTGCCGTTCGAACTACTCTACAGCAATGAATTTGGTCACAGAAAGTCTTAAATATTTGGAAGTTCAGCTAAACAATACTATTATGATACATTATGGTTCCAGTACTTTGCACTGTAGGAAATGGAAATTAAAAGTCTAGCTATGTTCGTTACAAAGTATAATCTTGTCTGGTATCATCATCTGGGACTGTCATACAAAGCTAGGTTCTCACATAAATGATCCAGTGACCAAGAAGAAAAAAACAAGAGGAGAGACGATCATATGGCACAATGCATTACTTTTTGCCTGATGTGATAATTTGGAACTATGAGTCTCTTGTAGGCTGCCTTGAACCTGTCTATAGAGTAATACTCGTGCACAAAATCGTCCATATGCACATTGGCAGATTGCACACTTGTTATCAAAGCCAGAGCATGCTGGCAAGGCTTACCAGTATGCTGCCACTCAAGACAGGTGCACTCATGCAGATATGACTTAACAACATGTCTATTGTGAGTGTTTGAGGTGTCCCAAATTTCTGCTGCAGAATATCCACCATCCACGATAGTCAAGTGCCCAAGTCCTCTTGTTCTTACATTCAACTGATGTATGACTGCTGGGAGGATCTTACCATTAAGCCTTTCTAAAATTTTCCTCCTTTTTGCCCACAAAACTATTATCATCTCTCTGATTTTGTCTGCGAGCTCCACAACAGGAAGGTCCTTCCAGTCCTTGATCCAATTGTTAAACGACTCAGCAAGGTTATTAGTGATACAATCACATTTAATAGCAGGGTTGAAGGCAGATCTCATCCACAGCTTATAATGGTGAGCCTGCAGCCAAACCAAAATAGTAGGACTAGCTTCAACAACTGACTTGAAAAAGTACCGGTGAACTTCTTCTCTATAAGCTCTGGCTGCAGGATACATCTTAGAGAATAAGCGGGCTGGCCTGTAGCGTCGTGGCGGCCGTGGCGTGCTGGTCGCGGGGTGGCGTGGGGGTGTCGGGGAGGTCGCGCCGAAGGCGTCGGCGGTGGCAGTCAACGACTCCGTCTCGTGTCTCTCTCTCGACTGTGAGTCCCGAGGATAAGGTTCTGAGGAGTGAAGATGAGGAGTGGAGATCTCAGTTCTGATGGGGATGGGTGAGGGGTAAAAGGTGAAAGGAAATAGCGAAAAAAAAATTCAAAATCAAAATACGGTACATATACTGGTCCAGGGCATTCTGGCGGTGTGTCGCGTTTGAAAATGGCAGATGGGCGAGTCCCATTTATGGGATGGCAAAAGAGCGAAGCCCATGTTTGATAATGACGAAATAGCAATTTTCTCGTGGGAGAAAGAGTGTAGTTTACCTTATTTACGCCATATTTGGTTGGACTCTTAGCTGTTACTTTTGTTCCTAAAAGTCAAAAGCTTAACGAAATGGCCTAAAAGCTCCAGCTGCTCTGGTTCAAAAGCAGCTTTCACTACAGTACAAATCCAACAGTATCTCTCCTCCTACTTTTACTAGCTTTTGAATAAAAAAAATTACCCACCAACCACTAGTTACGAAAGCGAACCAGGCCGGTGGCGCCTCCCTCCCTGCTGCACCTGCTCCGGCGGCGCCTCCCTCTCTCGCTGGCTCCAGCAACGCCTCCCTCCCTCTCTCCCTCCCTGGCTTCGGCGGGGCATGTAACCGGGCCAGCGGGGCTCAGCCATGGGCACGATCACCGCACCCGCGTGCGCCGCTGTCGCGGCGTGAGGCCACGGGTCGACGCGCGTAGGCCGCGCCGTGGGCTGTCGTGATGCTGCCGTCGCCTTGCGGTGCTGTGTCGTGCATGTGCCGTGCGTGCCGTGTCATGCTGATGCGATGCTGTGCCGCTGCACGCACGCTGCCGCGCGCGAGGCCACCGTCAGGGCGACGTGGCTTCTTCCCCACCGTGCGAACTACCTAACCGTCGAGTAGCCACCATATCTGTTGTCTCATAGCGCAGCCGCCTTGTCGCCCTCATGCCACAGCGAGTCGAATGGCCCTGTGTCGTGCACTGCTGCTCGCTATGCCATGCCGGGCCCTCGTGCTGCTGTCGGTGGGCGCCATTCAAATTCGTGACGCATGGGCCGTCTTGGGTCAATTTTTTGCGTTAGTAGCTAGGTTACGGAGCTGGCCAACTTCGACGTGCTTTAGCGATGGCCAATTTCGGCGTTCCATCGCCGCCGGTCAGCTCACCGCCGGAGCATAGCACGATTGGGGATGAGGCCCTATTCCTCGGTTAAGGTCCAGCTAGTCGTTCCTTTGCGTTCGCCTTGGTTCCCTCGTCCTGTTGCTCACCTCGGTTTGGTCAGGAACGGCGCGAGCAGGGACCTGACGCGGTTTTTCCTTGCTCGGGCACCGCCGTCCAGTGCTGGCGTACATGGCCAGTCCACCTCGAGCCAGTCCTGCCCTAACCAACTCCACAACGGTGTTCGTGGTGAGTCACTGTTCCTTCCCTGACTCCCCGTTTAACCTCTGCCATAGCCATCTCGCGCCAGAGCGCGCGCGTGTCATTGCCGCCATCCATGTCTGCACGTGGGTAGACATGCCCTGCACGCCGTCGCGGGCCGTCTCGGTCCTGCGTGGTTGTGTGAACCATGCAGTGGCCCTACGCCCTGGCGGCCACCCCTCTGCCGCCACCGTGCCCTCCCCGACCGGTCTTGGCCGCCGTCGGATCATCCCCGCCATGGTGCTCTGCCTTTAGGGACGTACGCGCGTGAATTAGGTGACAGTTAGGGGGGGTAAATGAACTTGTCAGTGGGTGTACAAAATAGTAGTTGGACCTATTGTAGTTAGAAGGAAATCTTGGGGTCTTTTTGTAAAAGTCGTCAGCGCACGCGGGCCGTGCTCTGGCTGGCCCGGCCTGCTGCCATCGCGCCTGGGCCGCTCGCGTCCGCGCCGCTTATGCTATGCTCGCCCCGTTTGGGCCGGCCTGGTGCCGCCCGCGCCTGGGCCACGCGTTGTGCACCTGCGGGCTGCGCCGCCTCGCCGGTCGTGGGCCACGCTGAGGCCGCGTCGGTCGTGGGCCGATTTGGTGGCCGCTGGCCCTTTTGGTTGTCTAAAGCAATTGTTAATTTAGTTTAGGAAATAAACTTGTAAAATCAATATAAATTTGTGTAGTTGTCCAAAAATTATGAAATCAATTTTGTTAAGTTCCTAAAATTATGATCTATCTATTAGCATATTTGGTTCATCTAGTTTTAAAATGTTTCTAGGGTTGCTCTAATTATTTTAACATACTTAATATTGTTAAAATGTGAATTTATGGGAATTTTTGTGAGAAAATAGTGATAGTGTTGACTCTAAAAATGTTACAGTAAATTACTAATATTATTAGCTGATCACTGTAATTTTTGTAGCTCCAGAATAATTAGTTTGCTAGATAGATAATGATGTCCTATTTTGAATAAAGATTAAATCAATGAAATAGATAAAGAAATACATTGGAATTGTATAACTAAAACACTTGTTGGGAGATAACACCTTTCTCGATGATGTTGATATGTAGACTAGCGTGTTAGATCTATCTCGTTAGCTTGTGAGGCGTGATCGGATTTCTAAGCATTTTGACTGTCGTTGATTATTTACATCTACGCATTTGCATCAATACCTATCATAATAGGAACGACGGTGGATCGATGGTATCAACTGGAGTAGCCGAAAAGATGGTGCTAGGGATCATGTCAGGGAGATGGAATGCTAACTTTTGGTTATATTTTACCCAGGCAAGCCCTGGTGCATAAACCCTACTTTTTCTGCACTTTAAATTATATTTGTGTATTTAATTTTAAGGAGTTGAATGAAACCCACTTGCATATATATATATATATATATATATATATATCTTTATCCTATGAGTCATCCTATGAGTCTTACTAGTATGACAAGATCATATAGATTGCTATGCTATAGGACTCCGGTAGAAGTCTAGTGATTGTCTGTCACTCGCGAGAGATAGAAAATATATTACTGTGTTATTATCACTTAGAATATATAAATGGTGAAAGGAAAAATGGAGACCGGGCAAGGATATGGTTTGGGTATTGGTGGATGTAAGAGGTTGTGTCCTGCGGTCAACGGGACATAGTTTGGTTACACTGTTTTCCCTGTCTGTGTCGGTTAAGGACCGGCCATTGCATTGGGTTCTAGGCAGGTCACAGACTTATTATCCTAAGCACATACTTGGGTATGGGCACAGGAAAGACTTGTTACTCTCTTGTCGTGGGTTCTAGCTCTTTTCAGACCGACTGTCAGGGTGGTTTTTAGGTGAAGGTCCTTGCACCGCACTGAGTCCGGGACTCAGGGGCGGAGGCTTGGAGTCCTAGTTTGGACGGGGACCTAGACCCCATGAAAGGAGGGTAGTGGGTTGGTCTTGCTTGTGCCTAGGGTACAAGCGAGGCGTGTGTTTCGGGGTACCCAGCTGGGCACATTGATTCACGAATCACCGGGTAATTCGGTATGACTTGTCGATAGTCTAGCAACATAGTAAGAACTGAAAGATGAAAGATGGCAAAATGATTCTGATTGCTTACCACCTGCTTGAAAGTAGCACATGTGCTTACATAGAATGGTTCGTTAATGAACTAATGATGACTGCTAATAAAATTTAATATAAGGACGCACTTTTAGTAATGCTTCTGCAGATGCCATAAACCCATAAGCCAGATAGCCTTGCATATCCTTGGAGTCTTTTCTTTTCTCCTATTGGGTAAGTCTTGCTAAGTATATTTGAGTACTCAGGATTTTATTTCCCCCTGTTGTAGGTGACAGGAGGATGCTAGAGCTGACTCTTGTGTGTGGATTCCTCCTGGTGGGCTCATAGAGGATTCCTTTACGCTGCGATCGTAATCTTTATTTATAACTCTCACTAAATATTTTTATAAATGTAAGTTTTATAATCTGTTGTCATAGCTTATATGTCAATGCTTCGTCATGTCATGAATTGATGTTTATTTTCGCTGTAATTCTGTTTACATGTTTATATTCTGCTGTTACATTTAATTGTTCATAACTCTGATAGCATGATCATATTCCGCTAATATAAGTAATAAATATCATACTCTGATGTTGTATTAAAGGTGAGGTAAGAAATGGTTAATAATAATGTAAGCTTTATTCTCTCATTTGTGATCCTGATGGAAAAATATGGATTTTTAGGTTCTCCCCTAGAGTGTACTCGACGGAACTGCGTAATTTGGTGCCCTACCTTGAGTACTTAGGGTCTAATGGAAGACGAGTACTCCTAGGAGGCATTAGATTAGGTAGTTCTATCGCACAAGCCTTCCCTACGCCTATACCCAAGTATGTGCTCGGGGTAATAAGTCTGTGACTTGCCTAGAACCCAATGCAACGACCAGTCCTTAATCGACACAGACAGGGAAAAAGTGTAACCAAGCTATGCCCTGTTGGCCGCAGGACACAACCTCTTACACCCACCAATACACATACCATATCCCTACTCGGTCTCTATTTTTCCTTTCCACCATTTTATCATGAGTGGTCATAGTAATCACCTATTGTGAGTAACGGCAGGTTACTCACACTACTAAAATATTGAGCATAGCAGCTACTCGACCTATACTGAACTCGTAGGTAAGTATATCTATGCATGTAGTTTCCATAAAATGCCTGTAACGTAAATACACATCATATATATATTCAGTGATCATTCAAAATAAGGGTCATGCACCGGGGCTTGCCTTGGGCAGGCGGTGTGTCAACAAAGTCAGCAACTAATGGCTCCAGAGCTCCCTCCTTTACGAGAATCTCCTCCTTGTACTCCTCAATCATCTCCTCGTACTCCTGTTCGCCCGCAGGCACGAACTCTACCAACTCGTTATCTACATGCATGAAATAATGATGCAACACTTAGTAATACGGCAACAACAACTCTTAAAATAAAAATACACCTATCAAGCTACTAAGTTAGCTCTACCGACTAAGATGCTAAGTTACTTATTGTTACCACTAACAGCTATGAAACATTGCATGCATTAACTTAGCAACTAAAGGCATTCTTACTCATAATACCGATTTACTATATATACTATAAAGCAAGGAGTACTAGCTACCCTATTTATCAACCTATTCTAAGGCTACAAAAATTACAGTGAGTACATAATAATCTAAGGAACCTACTGTAAAAATTTCATAGCTAGAGTTATCACAGATTTCCCACAAAAATTCATACAAGATTTATCCTAATAATATTAAGCATTTTCAATTGATTTAATGGACCTCAACATCAACATAGATATATATAAACTAACTGTACCATCAGATAGACAACATTTTTAGGAACTCAATAGAATTTATTTCACAATTTTTGGCTACATATGTGAATTGATATTAATTTCCAAAGTTCACTTAGAATGTAAATTATACATCTACTTCTATCCTTTACAAAATGGAAAACGAATTCTAACTCGCGCAGCCCACGAGCGAGCGGCTCGGCCCACTCCCACGCAATGCGTGTGCCCAGGTGACCCACCAGCGCAGCCCACATGGGCACGGCATAGCAACGAGGCAACGGCCCACGATAGGGAGGCCCGCGCGCGCCGGCCAATTATGCGAGAACCCCCTTGGCCTACTAGTGAATCACCCTGAGACCCGCGACACTATTCCTATAGTCAGTACTTAAGCAATCTAACCCTTAGAATATTCTATCTTCACCGCGGCCAGACCCTTGGGCACCCGCGTGCGCACCGACACGGCGGCGCCGACACAAGACGGTTACGCCGGCCAGCCTAGCCCCTCCTCGCCCCCGATAGCGAGCCGATGCTCACCTAAACGCAAACTCAAAGCGGTGGGTAGTGAAGCGACGAATGAAGACGTAGTCCCGAGATCTCTCTATGGCGGCGGACCTCCCCCTGTGACGGTGGCCATGTTCCCATGAGTATAGGCACAAACGACGTGAACGAACCTAGGAATGGGCATCAACAACTCACCCCAAAACTACCTGTGGCGATGGATTGACCGGGGACAGACCAGGTGCATCCGGCCATGCACGCACGGCAAGCACAACGACGGCCGTGGTGGCACGACCGCGTCAGCGGCGCTAGGCAGGTAGTAGCAGTGTGAATGGTGTGCGCACGGGGTGAAGGACTACGAGGCGGGGCTGAGGATGCAACCAATTGAGCTCGGGTGGACTAGACGGGTAGTGCCCACGCCAATGGCGTCTAAGCCTTTAATGGTGCGACGACGAACATCGGCTCCAAATTAAAGCTTGCCAAGGCACGATGTGACATGGTGCAGGGTCAGTTGGCCAGCAGACTTGAAGACAGAGTCGGAAGCGCGCTGAATTGAATGGACATAACCTATCCATGCCAAATTGGTGGCGCGACCTGGCTGGACCAGCAGCAGAGGAAGGGAGGCGAAAAGAAAGGAATGGGGTCCTACTGCCTGCCCGTGCCTTGGCGGGACGAGATGATCGCACCTGAGCAATCATTGTGAGCCAATGTAGCCAGGAGAGGGGGCATGCTCGCGTGTGGGCGGTGGCAGCGCAGTAGCATCGGCCGTGGCACCATTAATGGCGAACGACAAGCGGTGGCCTCGGCACGGCCACGTGCACTAAATCGAGACAGCAGCGACGCAGAGGCGCATACGGATGCGACGGTGATAGCGCGGCATAGCAGTGACGAGACGGGGGTGGCTCAGCAGCACAGCCGGACACGACGCAACGCTGCGGCGTGGCGATGACCCGGCGAGGCAGGCGGCCAGGCGACAGCGGACTAGCCAGGCATCGGGCCTACCGAGCGCGGCGGTGCACGGTGTGGGCATGTACGTGCTCTACTCGTGTAACACAGCCTGGCACAGCAACGGTGGTGTGGAGCCTATGCGATTGTGCTAGGCAGAGCAAAGCCAGCACGGAGGGACGCGGGCAGCCACAAGAGCGCCAGCAGCGATGTCAGCGGCAGCGCACAACGCAGCAGTGGGGAGGAGCAGCTGTGCGCCCAGGCAGCCGGCCACTAGGACCAGCCAGGCATGGCCAGACACTTGTGCGCGCGCGGCCAATGTGCCGACGATGGCACAGAAGCATGGTGACCGCATCAACACGAGGAACTCGACCCAAAACGTGCCATGCACGCTTTTAAAGCGTCCCAAAAATCCCATTCGATGATTCAAATGCCAAACCAACTTTTCTACACTCAAGAGGGCATGTTAGGTTACTAAAACAAGCCCTAATATCCCATCACTCCTTAACCTAATGCTTCTACAAAAATTGCCAAACTTAGCCTTGTCAAACCCTTTTCCGACTTAAGAAACTTGACTAAGCCTTGATCGGATTCATGTCACATTCGATTTCCAAGCTATTAATTATGCTAGCTAGTGAATTCATTATTCAACTATAGGTATTTCATCGTCACCTACCATGTTCATACTTCTAACCTTACTAAAATTCCGTATATGCGTTCTATAGCATTTTCGCTCAATAAAAATTGATTTAAAACCCTAAGTGATTTAACTTGACTATGAAATGTAACTTTCGTTTCGCGTTACGGAAATCGATCTACATACTATACCACATGCATTATCACATAACCATGATGCTCATGATATGTTTTAGTAAAAGATTTCTAGTGTAACGCCGAGGGTGTTACACAAAGGCTCTCCAAAGATTGTACAATGGAGTTCCTACACACAAATTGTCGGGTTCATGAACCGAGGGTCCCTCATGGACCGGCTTTCTAACAAAGGCTCGGCCCAGCAGACAACGTTGCGAACGACGCACAACTCCAAGGCCGGCCCAAATACCTAAACAACAGGCTAGAAGGGCGATCCAATCTCCGACCGGAAGGCCTGGCCGAGGAGGAACGACGCTCGCTTCCGACTCTGGCCCGCCTCTCCGTCCGGCCGGAAGGCCTCACTAAGGAGGAACATCGCCCGCTTCGACTCTGGCCCACCTCCGGACGGCCTCTCTGACCGGAAGGCCTGACCGAACACCACTTCCGACTCCGACCCGTGTCTCCGATCGAGGATGCGCCGAACCCCTGCTTATAGCTCTTCTCCGACTGGTGCAATCAGAGCTGACTGGGGCCAACCAACCGGGGACACCCGCTCGGTGAGGACCAGGAAATGGACGGAGAAAGTAAGGTAGGGCACTCAAGTCAACTGCAATACCGAGGACCGTACCCTGTACACCTGTAGGACATTACCCTGCAACCTTCCTGGCATGTTAGAACCCAAGCAGTGTTGTGGGCGCCGACATTTTCCCTACAGTGTTGTGGGCTCCATCAACTCCCATACCAGACAAACACGGTAAGGCTCCCCCACATGCCTCTAGGCATCAACGGTGTTGTGGGCGCCGACATTTACCATACCAGGCGAACATGGTAAAACCTCCCACATGCACCTAACATTAACAGTGTTATGGCCGCCTACAATCATCTTGTATCCGACAGCGTGGGCAATAAGACTTAGCATACGTACACTCTCTCTCTCTCTCTCACCTGTAAGGCCATCCTCTTCATCTATAAAAGGGGATGCGCTCTCTCCCAAAAGAGGATATCGACCAGTTCACTCACACACCACAACAGAACCACTAGGTTCAAACTTCGAGCACACGCTCGAATACTTAGCACATAGCGGAGCTCCCGTCACACTCGGCCTTTCAGACCAGAGTTTGACCGGACCTCTTGCACTCCCCATCTTTCTCCCTTCTGTTTGTAACCCCACTACAAATTTTGAGCACCTAGGCTTAGGAATAAAGTCACCGACCGACTCAAACTAGATATAGGGCACGTTGCCTGAACCAATATAAACCCTGTGTCATTGAGTGCTAGGCCACATCCGATCACAACGTATAGCAAAACTACAAATATTTACGTGTTGGTCACTTTCTGCACCGACACAAATAGTACAATCGAGTAGATCATGACAACTACAAGCGTCGATACCTTTGCCCATCGTCCCTCATCACGAATCATGAAAAAACAAAAAAGGGAATGCTTGAAGAATGAAGACATCACCAGTGGTTAATGACAAGATGATCATAGAACTTGAGATTGGACAAGCAAACCAATCAAGTAGTCAAGCAAAGCAATCAGGGATTCAAGATCAAGTGGATAGTGAAGGAGTCGAGTGTTGCAAGCGAATACTTGAGGATTGAAGACCTCTCAAGAGTTAAGATCACAAAGAAGGGGATTCTAGTATGAATTGCTTGACCAAATATTTAGTGTGCATAGTGGTGTAATCTTGATGAACAAATGGTCCAGGGAGCTAGGTTATGTTGCAAGGAATCCAACGAAACAAGTTTTGCCTCAAGTAGAGTTCATGTGAAGAGGTTAGTGGTGAAACCAGAGAAGATTGCACACAACGGACAATCCAGCCATGAAGTAAAAGCACACACCAAATAGAAGAGTTGGTGTCTAGCAGTGACCATGTGAAAGGAACTGCACAAATGAATACACTGAACGGTCCGACCAGTGGGAAATAAAAGCATCGGACAATCAACGAACTAATACAAACTAGGATTGCATGCCACAGTGTGCTTAGCTTTAGGGCTTAATTCTACAACTAAGACCCCTATCTTAGTGTGCTATTTACTAAGGACATGTTTAGCGTGATAGCTCCAAGAACTCGTTAGTATGAATCTTCCTAGTTCTTAGGTTAAGACCACAAGTGGGAGTAATAATTTTGAAAGGTTGATAGGCTAAGATTCGTTGAGATGATTTTTTTAGAGACTCAGTTCACCCTATGAGGGCCATTTGATCCTTACACCCTTGCCATCTCCAAAGGATGTCGCTGTCTTCGAGGTGGAAGATGTAGAGAGAAGAGGGATGGAGATTGTGACACGATGTGATGCCGTACTGGATCAGAGTGTGAACAAAGATGCATGGGGCATATAAATAGAGCGCTAGAGATTGATATGTCGAACCTACTCTTGTTTGGACATGGGTCCAGGGAATCCACTATGGCATATGATATGCCACATTGAGGAATTGAGTTGGTCAGGATCCATTTGAACCTACATGACGCTTATAACAAGTTAATGGAATTAAAGTTACATTTTAGGAGTTTAAATCTTAGATTACATCCTAGGACAAGTTTGGGAAAATGAAAATATACTTTGAAGGTTTGGAGACCTCAACGATATCACATACAAAGTTTGAGGAAAACATCTCTATGTACGATTCACGCACCAAAAGCGAGCCAGTGAGCGTGGCCATGTCGCTCGCTATCCTTGGCCATCGCATCGAGCGTGTGGACGGCCCAGATCGAGCCCCGGTAACGCGGACAGGACAGGCGGGTGGCCAGTGGCCCCAGCGCGAGCAGGGTGCGAGTGCCGCCGGCATCATGGCCGCGTCGTTCCCAGCCATCCCGGTGGCCGTGGCCCGGTCGTGACCGAGCGGTGCCGCTACACCCGGGCCTGTGTGCGTGGCCAACAGGCCCAGCCCCCCTCCCGCCGAGCCACGGCTGGCCCCGGGACCATGAGGGCCCGGCACAGCTTGCTGGCCGGCCAGGCGCCGCCACCAAGTCCGTCCCCGACCGGATCGACGCCGACGTCCGCACCCTGCGTGCCTGCTCTCCTCAGCTGAACGCTCGTGGGTGAGGAAAGGAGAATAGAAGCTTTTTTAGGGTTCCCAATGCAAAATCTCCTGAGTCATATAACCAGTTGTTGACAAAACATCAGAGCACATTGAGAATAAGGAAGTGTGCAGGGGCCTAAGTGCAAAGCATTTGTCCTTTTAGGTTTTCCTTTTTCCTTTTATGTTTAAATCAGCTAAAGGTTATAAAATCTATATGAAAGCATAGAAGATTCATAAAATAAAATAAAAACAAGTTCTGTTTTGTTTCTCATAACTGGATCTATGCAATAAATATATAATATCGTACGCATTAGTGGAGCTTTAAATATTGAGCATTAACGATTCAGTTTCTCCATCTATATCCATTTGACATATTGAAGTATTTTTATCATTTACTTTCAGATGTTCGTGCTCTAAATCTCAATTGGCATATGTACAATAATTTTTGAGAAACCAAACCAACCAAAGGTTAATTGCCACCGGTTCAAATCCATGCATATGCATGTACTCTTAAATAATTAACCACGTCTATGAACATTGTTGCCCATTGACAAAAAATCGAAAAAAAACTTGCAAATTCTATACTTCATATAAAAATTACTTATATGACTAATAACACAATACATATCAATAACATGGGCACGGTGCAAAGGGCGATGTTGGTCCTGTCTGCGGGCGGCCCGCGGGCGAGCTTTGATAGCACGCCACAGCTGGTGATGGCCGATGGGCCTTGTGTCACCGTGCGGCGGCCGCCAGCGCTACCGGCCATTGCGACGGTGAAGACGTTGCACTGCAGCCTCAAGACCTCCTAGCTAGCGCTGCGGCCGCGGCACTTGTGGTGGCTGCCTCCTAACGCGCAATAGCAGAACAGCCTTGTGCTTCCCGTTGTCTGCTTCTTCCTCCCATTTGTGTTTTTTTTTGTCTATTTCTTGGCATGAAATCCAGTTTATAGAATGTTCCAGGTAGCTTCTGTCAGCATGTTCGGGAGGCCGTATCGTATCGTGGATTATTTACTGCTGGCTGGTTTGGTATGAGAGAAAAACACTATTCCCGGCTGGAAATTTACGATCGTTTACGAGCAAGCGAACAGGCTGAACCGGTGAGGTTGCTAGCCTTTCTTGCATTTGGTTGTCTACACTGGTGTGTTCGACAAAATGTCAGACAAGCGTTATGAAATATGTTGGAGGCATGGATGTTATGTCTCTTAGCTAGTTTCAGTGATAACTAATCATGAACCGTGTTTTATCACATATAAAGAAAGAACTAAAAAAAACAGGGGTAAAATGGTCCTTTTGCCTTACACTTAACCTGTTATTATTGCCCTAAACTGACAGCAGTGTCGAATAAGGCACGAAAGATAAAACCGATGTTAAATAAGGAAGATTTCAAGTTCCAGTGTTAAATAGGGAAACACAAGTTTTTTAGTGTCAAATAAGGAATTTTCTTATTTTTAAACTAAGCTATAAATGGAATTCTTTTTCGAGCTGCAGCTCTGCCGAAACGGGTCCCATCTCTCTACTCTGAGTTTCTTTGGACGCGGCTTAGCTCAACTAGCAAGAAAAACGGGCAGCGCAGTTAAGGGGGTGTTTAAATTTAGGGGCTAAAGTTTAGCGGTATCATATTGAGTGTCACATCGAGTGTTCGGATAGTAATAATAAAATAAATTACACAAGTCCTCAGTAATCCACGAGATGAATTTATTAATCCTAATTAACCTATCATTAGCATATGTTTACCATAGCACCACATTGTTAAAATCATAAACTAATTAGGATAAAAAAATTCGTCTCACAAATTAGTCTCGATCTATGCATTTAGTTTCGTAATTAGTCTTATTTAATACTCCATACATGTATCTAAATATCCGATGTGACAGAGGCTAAAGTTTAGGAGTGAGAAATAAACACGGACCAGCTTCTTTGGCATGAGCCGTGAGTTTTATTTGAACACGATGAGTGGGCGAGTATTTTTGAAGTAACTAATGTTGAACCTAAAGTGCAAGTGCCATACAAGCAGGACTTACAAGGATCATGCAATGCACCGCATGGGGCGGCTCCAAACAATGGTCGCACCTGAAGTGTTACGGCGAGGTGATTTGGCTAGTCTAATATGGGGCACGGCTGATCACACACGTTGCCCAACATTCCTTCAGCTAAACTGCTAAAGACGTCGCTACCTGATACGAGAACCGCTTGCTTGACTCGTTGGTGGTGTTGTGTTGGCCATTTTCACACGCAGACTGAGCTCTCGTCTCTCTCGCTTTTGTTCTAATAAACGCCTAACATGACAATTGGTGCCGGTACACCTCAATATTCTTTTGCCTAGTTTTGTGTTTTGGTCTGTCACGTTCTCACACGTCATTTCGTTAAAAAATGCTTGTTAATCTCTGATGGGCGGCCTCTATCTCTGCAGATTAATTAAACAAGTGATGGTTTTATTATATTCCATGGGAGATACTCGTGGCAAGAGTCTTCACAAGCAAATCCCAGCCACCGTGGCCGTCCCTGGCGAACCAGAGTCCACAAGCATTCAGGAAACCGGCTGTTTTCAACTATTGTCCACCAAGAACAAACGCAGGCCTAGTCTGATGGAAACATCTCCTTCTAGATCTCATTCAAGGGGATTACACATCAGTACATCACATCACAGTTTGAGTATGACTGGGTGAAAGCAACACATACAGATACAAATGACTCACAACGGCAGATGTATAAATAAGCAGCCAGCTAATGATCAGATCGCTCAGCTCTCAAGTGTAGCTTTTTTAGTTCTAATCAAACACTAGGACACTAGGTACAGGTAGTTGCTTGTAGAAGTTAGCGAGTAAACACTTGGTTAAGCTCGACCATGGCTTTGGCAAGAGCGAAGAGGCTTCCGCCACTCCACCTCTCGCTGAACGTCCCCTCCCGTCCCGCCGTCCAGGAACCGTCCTTCCGGCACGCCAACCCTCCGGTGGTGGCCGCGCCGCAGTCCGCGTCGACGCCGCTCGCCCGGTCGAGCCAGTTCCGCCTCGCCGACTTCGACAGGCTCGCCGTCCTGGGCCGCGGGAACGGCGGCACCGTGTACAAGGTGCGCCACCGCGAGACGTGCGCGCTCTACGCGCTCAAGGTCCTGCACCAGGGCGACGCCGCCGCCGCCGCCGAGGCGGACATCCTGGGCCGCACCGCCTCGCCGTTCGTCGTCCGGTGCCACTCCGTCTTGCCGGCCAGCTCCGGCGACGTGGCTCTGCTCCTTGAGCTGGCGGACGGCGGGTCGCTCGACGCGGTCCGGAGCCGGCGCGGGGCGTTCGCGGAGGCGGCGCTCGCGGAGGTGGCGGCGCAGGCGCTCTCCGGGCTGGCCTACCTCCACGCCCACCGCATCGTGCACCTCGACATCAAGCCGGCGAATCTGCTCGCCACCACGGCCGGGGAGATCAAGGTCGCCGACTTCGGCATCGCCAGGGTGCTCCCCCGCGCCGGCGACCACTGCACGTCGTACGTGGGCACCGCCGCGTACATGAGCCCGGAGCGCTTCGACCCGGAGGCGCACGGCGGGCACTACGACCCCTGCGCCGCCGACGTGTGGAGCCTCGGGGTCACTGTCCTGGAGCTCCTCATGGGCCGCTACCCCCTGCTCCCCGCCGGGCAGCAACCGAACTGGGCGGCGCTCATGTGCGCCATCTGCTTCGGCGAGCCGCCTGCGCTGCCCGACGGCGCGGCGTCACCGGAGCTCCGGAGCTTCGTCGCTGCGTGCCTGCAGAAAGACTATTGCAGGAGGGCGTCCGTGGCGGAGCTTCTTGCCCACCCGTTCGTCGCCGGGAGGGACGTGCTGGCGTCGAGGTGCGCGCTCCAAGAGATGGTCGCCGAGGCCTAGCAAGTCCCCGGCCGGCGGCGAGGTCGTCGTCGTGAGCGAGGCATCGTCGATCACGCGTCCTAGCAAGCTCATCCAGCGGCTATCGCGCTATGATCTACCTGGCCTGGTTGCCGGCGGCATGCACATAGACAAGAACAATTTTGTTAGACCTGTACATGCTACTGTAGACTTAGTTGTAAATTTGTACAAGAATCTGACTAGAGAGCTTAGTTAATAGTTATCATGCTGCACATAGGTAGGATCTGGATTAGATATCACATAGGAATGTAAATGAACAATAAGCGATACTTTACTAACTGTCGCTAACACTGTACAGTGACAACGTGGAGTTTATACATGCTAACATGCTTTTGTCACAATTCATGTGATTTGTGTGTCTCCATTTTATTTCGGACTTCATGTGATTTGTGTGTCTCCATTCTATTTCGGACTTAAGCTATTCGCCGTGGAGTACATGGATTAGCTTGTGAGCGATCAACAATGAGTGTCACTTGTCCAGTGTTCCTATGCCCTCGGACTCTTGCGATGCTATATCATGGGAAGCAGCTAGCGCTAGGTTTCGGGAGCAGCTAGCGCTAGGACGGGTCTGGACGTAGCTCCAAGCATGTGGTTCCACGTGTCCGATGAAATCGGCTCACAACAGAAAAACGATTCGACCGAGCGCGTCAGTCCCTGCGTAATGAAACAGAGCGCGCGCTTCACTCGCGGCGTCCCGTCCCTGCCGCGCTGACACCCCCACCGGCCACCGCGCCCCGTTCACATCCGTAGCAGTCTCTGCTGCGCCCCATTCTTGATGTGCCCCCCAATGTCGTGCACTTAAAAATACTTGAAATATATGTCTGAAACACTTAAAAATTATTATAAAACATACGCGACATGTAGAGAAGACACTCGCAACATATGTATAAAACATATGTAACATCATAAAACATTGGAGACAGACGCTTGCATATACCTCTGAAACACTTGCAACATGTGCAACATCCCGATTTACTTTTGCAACATCCGCAATGCTTGAAGCATACGCTTGCAACATGTGCTTTCAACATAATGTCACCTTGCTGCTCGGACGAATGGACGCTCGTCGTTGCGGAGCTCAACGCCGGCGTGGAAGTCGGCGGCAGCGCATGGAGCTCGCCGGTGCAGCAGCGGCGCGACCCTCCTGCGATTCTAGCCCAAGCCCGCGCCCATGGGCGGCGGCCCTGTTGCTACTACTCCAGCGCCGCTACTCGCTCGGCCGCAGTCATCCAACGACGTCCGCTTGCGGGGGATGAGGCGCGGCACGAATGGGGACGGGGTGTGGTTTGGGAAGGGGCCGCGGCAGGGGCGGACAGATGAGCAGCCAAGCCATGATGGTGGGGATTTTTTTTGAAAGAGACCGGTCCGCTGTGGATTGGGAACCGCGTCCGCACAAGATGGACGCCCGCGGCTGATCATTTCCGTTCGGTTTTCGAAAAACATCAGCATGTTAGATGATAATTATTTTATGTTACACCTACTGCCTCTTTGGATGCCAATGAAACAATTTATTTAAATAATATAAATGCAATTACGTCGAGGATTTTTTTCCCAGTAGCACTAATCTCGTCCATCTTTTTGTTTACCCCAACTTATGCATGGAATGAAAAAAAAGGTTAAAGCAGGTTCGAATAAATGGATTCAAGGCCATGCTTGTCTCTGCTTATCTTTGCAGTAGAGGTGAAAAAAAGAATCGAAGAATCCCACCAAAATATTATTGTATATGTTTTATACTAAAGTTGTAGCTTTAGTTTGTCGCAATTTATGTAAGCATAATATGCAATTTCGGTTTTGAGAATAAAAAAACTCGTTAGATAAAACTATAAACCCGACAAAATCTAATCCATGTTGGTACAAAGACAATTAACAATTTACAATTATTTATATAGTGAAAGAAAAAATATTGGTGTGTTATGATACAATGACAAACAATAAATCATAATCATAAGTAATAATAATTTACTTTTACAGTTAGTTATATAAGAGTGTTGTCTTAAACTATCTTAAAATTTAGATATCTCAAATATAGGAGAAGTGTAATATATATAGTATTTAAGCTGTAAAAATAAAGCAATCACCTGTCCGTCAATCCAAAAGGATCGTGATGGTGTTGCTGGGCCTATCCCTGCCTTTCCTTAGTGTCAACTAGTGCCCGACGAATTGCCATTGACTGCTTACGTACTTGATTACTTGAACACGATGATCTGCTCGTGTCATGAAGCACCGCGCCTCGCTGTCGAGCAAGCCGAGCCTAACAAACGAATACACTAATCATACTTTTCCCTTGAGACGGAATACACTATAATCATAGTTAACTGCACAGTGTCGCATTACAGACGTGAGACGTGGTTGATGTTCTGGAAGGTTTACGCATCAGCCAATTACGTGGCGTGCATCATCCAATCCAACAATCCATGCCATGTTGATGGATGATAAGGTTCCGTCGGTGTTTCAAGTAAACACCAATCAGTAAATTTATATTTTTTTACGCGTTAGGCTTAGATGGTGTACTAAAGGACACAAGTTTTATACTGGTTCGGGTAGAATGTCCCTACGTCCAGTTTGCTGTTGCTCGTGTTATTAGCACTAAAAAAGGTTCGTAGTAGGGATATAAACGGTCGAGAGAGGGACAGGTCACAAGTTTCTGATGAAAAGGTCAAAAGGATGCCAAGAGCTTGGTTGCTGCTTGGCTGTGTGTTGTATGATGTGTTGTGTGTGAAAATCGATCCGTCCCTTTAGTGGGGTGCCCTGCCCTCCTTTTTATAGATCAAGGGAGAGTACGGATTACAGATGGGAGAAAGAAAAAATCAGAGGTAAAGAAGGTCCTTCGAAGGTGCCGGGTCTTCCTTTTCCCTTAAGTCTGCCCTGCTGATAGGGTAGACGGTGCCAGGGATAGCACGTTCGCTGATCCTCATAGGGCCGTGCTCTGGCTTCGTTCAGCAAGTGGTTACGTCCCATCCTACTCCGACGAACGGTGCGGCGTGCCAGGGTGCCGAGCCGTGACCCTACGGAGAGCAGACGGGAAAGTGACCATACGTCTGTCACTGTAGATGATGTGAGTTCCCTTCTGGATTGTAGTGGTTGTCGTATGTTTATGTTAGGATCCATATCTGAGGGCTTATGGCGAAGCCTACAACACTATAAGACGAAAGTCGGCGCCTACAATACTGTTGGGGCTTTGTCATGCCTGGAAGGGCTTAAAGCGCCTGTCCCGTCATATCCTGACGGTACTTGCCCGTAGGCGTGCATGGTATGGTCCTCGGTACTGCGGTTAACTTGTGTGTCCTGTCTTACCCTGTGCTCGTCATTATGAAGGAGCAGGGCGCAGACGTTGGGCAAGGCGGAGCCGGCCCTTGGACGTCCAGTGAGGCAGAGTCCAACCCTCGGGGGTCGGGCGAGGCGGAGCCTGCCCTCAGACGCCGGGCAAGGCGGAGCCAGCCCGGGACGTCGGGCGAGGCAGAGCCAATCTTTAGTCGTTCGGGCAAGAAGTGTAGCTGCGTTTTTATCTGTTCGGAACTATTAATGTCTGACGGTTATTAACTCCTCCTTTTGGGTACCCCAATATTAGGTCCTCGATAGTAGCCCCTAAGCCCCCAGATGATTCGGATAGAATCGCCCGGGGTGATTTGACTTGCCAGAGGGTGCACGCGAGCGCACCCAACGGGTGTAGCCCCTGAGCCCCCGGGTGATTCGGATAGAATCGTCCGGGGGGTATTTCGATTTGTCGGAGGTCAAGCCCCCGGGTGATTCAGAAAGAATCGCCCCGAGGGGTATATCGATTCGCCAGAGGGTGCCCGCGAGCGCACCCATCGAGTGTAGCCTCCGAGCCCCCGGGTGATTCAGATAGAATTGCTCAGGGGGTATTTCGATTCGTCGGAGGTCAAGCCCCCAGGTGATTCGGAAAGAATCGCCCCGGGGGGTATATCGATTCGTTAGAGGGTGCGCGTGAGCGCACCCGTTGGGTGTAGCCTCTGAGCCCCCCGGGGGATTCGGATAGAATCGTCCAGGGGGTAATTTGGACCCTTCATGAGTATGGCTATGAGATTTGGTGTTTTGATAACTGGATAGTTTAAAGGGAGCCCTGGTATCCCGTTCGCGGGGATTTGTCCAGGGTTAGCCCGGTCGAGACTCAATCGTGGATCGAGACTCCCTTGAGGCTCGTGTGCCTGAGTTTTGGCCGCTCGTGGGCCCATCCCTCATTGGGATGGCCGTCGAAACTATTGGGCTAGCCCTCGAACTCTTGGTCCCAGGCGGTGCGGAGAAATGCTTTTTGACCCGTATCCCCTCTGTGGGAAAAGAGTCCTAGTCTGCCCGGGAAGGCAAAACATCCGGTGCGACTTTGGTGGGAAAGGATAGAGATCGTGGACGCATATCCCACGACATGATGTGGTGGTGTATCGTGGCAGGCACGGAGATCTAGGTGGACATTTGCCCTTCTCGCATCCGTCACCCCTATAAAACCAAGGGGTTCATCCCCAGGGTTCCGTACTTTGCCTCTCGCCTTTGCATCTACAACCTCCGCTGCCAATCACCTGAGCCTCCGCACCCGCATCGTAGCCGCTGTCAAGCTCACATCCAACCACCCCTCCCAATCGTTCAATGGAGCCGTGGTGCAGATTCGATATCACCCTTCAGTGCCTAGAGGGCCTCGTTCGCCGTGGCCTCCTTTGCCCGCGGACCGCCATCGAGGAGTGGCAGCTGCCCGGCAATGAGGACGCGCAGTCGCCGCTCAAAGGGTATGTCGTATCCTTCGCTCACTTCCACAAGCAGGGATTCGCCATA
Source organism: Miscanthus lutarioriparius (assembly GCA_904845875.1). Lineage (NCBI taxonomy): Eukaryota > Viridiplantae > Streptophyta > Magnoliopsida > Poales > Poaceae > Miscanthus > Miscanthus lutarioriparius. Next base: position 125,526,636 of record CAJGYO010000001.1, read on the forward strand.
CCCGCCCACAAGTTTCTTCGGGGCTTAATGCACTACTACAAGGTGGAGCTGCAACATCTTACCCCCAACGGAGTCCAACACATTGCGGCGTTCATTGCCCTGTGTGAGGGATTCCTGGGGATTAGTCCCCACTTCAACCTATGGTAGTATTTCTTTGCCGTCACCCTCTTGAAGAAGTGGGAGAAGAGGCAAGAGCTGAGCGTGCCGGCGAGATGCACCGGCATTCATCTCCGCAACAACCGGGTAAACGAATACCCGTCGATGCGTCTGTCGACCTCCAACAAGGGGTGGCATTCACTTTGGTTTTACGTCAAGGACAACGCAGTCGCCCCCTTGCCAGCGTTCTCTGGGCGCATTGTCAAAGAGGTCCCGGAGCCATGGAAGTGGGGTGTCCTAGATAAAGACAAGAAGAAAATCTAGGACCATCTTGCCGCCATCCGAATTCTAAAGGAGAGGGCATAAAGGGGTCGGGGATCATCGGCGCCTATCACACACAGAGAGTGGCGCCCGGAGTGTCACTCGAGGGGACAACGCTCGCCGAGGGAGCGCTTCCCTCCTCTGAAGTGGCGCATCACATCAAGGAGGCGATGGAGCCCTTGAAGGATGGCGCTGGCCTCATTCTTGATTTTGTGTATCCAGTGCCGGGCATCCCCCAATGCATCCGGAACCAGGGTACATTGACTTCATGAGTTCTCTTTCCTCATGCCTCAGTTTTAGTTGAACTTCCGACCCCTTAATGCTGACGTTGGGATAGCGGGACCAACTGAAGAGACTCCTCTTTATAGATAGCCCGGCTCCGCTGCCGAAGGACCCACTCATGGCGGCGGCGAATCGCACCGCGGCCGAGTGGGAGAAGAAGACGAAGGAGTTCAAGAGGAAGAAGAAGCAACAGAAACAGCAGGCACGGAGCGAGGAGAGGAGATAGACAGTGATGACGACAATGAAGATGATGAGGAAGATGATGAGGTAGTCACAGACACCGATTGGGGTGACCTAGGAGGCGAGGATGCGCTGATAGGTACCCGCTCATCAATGCACGGACCCTTCTCGTTCCACACAAGGGAAGGTGAGGCCATGAGGCCGGAGGAGGAAGCGGGACGGACCATTGGCTCGTCCTTAGCATCATCAATGGTGGGCGGATCTACCGCCATGCCCGAGGTGCCAGCGGGAGCAGGGGGACCCATCGCCACGCCCTAAGAGCTAGCGGGGGCGGGTGGATCCGCCTCCGTGCCCAAGGTGTCGGTGGTAGTGGGTGGATCCGCCGCCACGCCCACGATGCTGAGAGAGGGGGGTGGCTCCACCATCGTGCCCCTAGATACGTGGGAGGCAAGCCCCTCGGCCCGGGAGCAGGGGATGGGCTCAAAACGGTCCTGTCCCGACAAGGTGGAGCAGGGAACTAGGGGTTTGTCCCCCAAACATCTCCACCGCCTGATAGCGCCGACGTAAGTTGTCGATTCCTCTATTTTCCTCTTTTTCTCTATTTTTCAAAGTGACTCATGCCTTTCGTTTCTTCTGCAGCGTCGGGAGATGGGTCAGACGGGGTACTTCCATAGCACTGGCGCCCAAGAAGACCATCGCCCTTCAGGCAAGACGGGGCCGCCGCCTGACGTCGCTCCCGTTTTGGGCGAGAGCGGAGCCAGCATCATAGCCTCATTGGCTGGTCTGGCGCCACCCACGGTTGTGCCCATACCCTCAGTGGGTCAAGCTATCGGCGAGGCTGAGGAGGCGCCCTTGGAGGTCGCACTCAACCGGCGACGGAAGTGATGCCGCTGCCGACGTCGGGTCAGGCGGAGCTGTCGGCCACACCCGTTGCGTGGACCACGGTGGGCGCAGCATAGCTGGACAAGGTCCCACCGACGGAGGTAGAGGTGATGGTGGCTATGATGAATGGGTCACCGCCAGGAGCGGTGGCGGCGGCGTCTGAGGCAGCGTCACATCCTGTGCTACCGGTGGCCCTAGAGATGACGCCCGCCGTGGGTAGGACCGAGGGGGTCATGGCCCAGGGACCCTCGGGCACCATGGCGGTTGCTAAGGAGATTAGCAGGGAGTTGTCCTTGGTCCCGCCATCAGAGGGCCACCACCCGCTCACGCGGGATGAGCCCCCGCTCCGGTGGGTGAGTCCGTGGGACCCGTCGTCGGAACTCTTCACCCTCGACGATGCCGCCGAGGGCATGGAGCGAGAGAAGCTTAGCGAGGGGTTCACAACCACGCTGGAAGCTCTAAACCAGGCCAGTGGCATCCTTCGAGATGTAATTGTTCCCACCGGTGGTATTCACTTGGTCCTGCCTCTCGATCTCTTTTTTCTTCATCTATTTTTGTTTTCTGACCACCGTCTTTTTTCAGTCTCTTATAACTCATAGCCGGAAGAAATCCGGTTCCTTCGTGAACACAAGGAGGGTTGGGACTGCCTCATCGATGAGGCACGGCTGCATAGGGATGTGACCGCCCAACTCTAACAGAGGGTGGTCGAGTTGACTCCCCTTGCCACGGAGGCGGATGATCTTCAACGATGGGAGGCCGAGGCCCACGGGGATGCGGAGCTCGCCGAGAAGTCTTTCGATGAGCTATTAGAGAGGACACGGTGGGATTAGGAGGAGGCCACTAGAGTGCGGAAGGAGCGGGATGAGTTGCTCCAGCAGGATACCGAGACCCATCAGGGGATCATCGACCTCCTGGTCGAGGCCGAGAGGGAGCGGGATCTTAGGCTGGTGGGCGAGGAGAGGTCCGTAGCCCTGGAGCAGAGGGCGAACTGGACATCGAGACGATCGCTCGGCTGCACACGAAGCTAGATGAGCTATGCCATATGCGTAGAGGCTCCGCTCGGAGCGCGGCGCAGCAAGCGGGGAGCGTGACCAGGCCGTCCAGGAGCACGACGAGGCACAACAGAGGATCAGCTCCCTCCAGGCCAAGCTGTAGACCGCGAGAGCCTAGAAGCTGGAGGCCGAGGGTGCCGCTACTGGACCGACCATGGATCTCACCGAGGCAGGGTGTCTTCTTTAGGCGGAGAGCGACGAGCTCGACATCTCAAAGGTTGCCCTTGGCGTAGTCTGCGACGACCTACAAGTGGTGCAGGCAGAGGGGACCAGCTTGCTTACGGCCCGTGGTGCAGATATCACGGTGCGGGTGGGTCAGCTAGAGAAGGAAGCTCTTCGCTCTGGGGTCACCCAAACCTTCACCATCGCCCACTCGCATTATGATGACAACATCGATTTCGAGGTGATGAGCCTTGGCTTCGCGCTTGGTTATGAACCCTCTGAGCTGGATGACATAGAAGCAATGGTGACTCCTTTTGCGGAAATCCTGGCAAGCAGAATTGAAGATATGGTTCTCCCTGATAGGGGGGTAGTTAGTCAAATGAGTCTGATGGACATTTATCTGTAATCTGTGGACAAGTGTCGGTTCTTTTGAAAATAGATTCGCAACTTTGTTTCGTTAAACAAATTCACAATTTTGTTTCGTTTGATTGAACTTGCTTTCTTCCCTTTTTGCATTCAAAAAAGGTGCTTATGCAATCTGACCCTTCCGTTTGTTAAGACTGTAGGGGCCGAGGTGTATAAGAGGGAAATTTCGATTATGCTGGTGAGCAAAGTTACCATAGCCGTCAGGGCATGTGTTTTTTGCAGTCTTACTAGGCATGCTCGTTTATTTGTTCCCACAAACCTTGTCGCTAACCTTAACGCGAGGAAGAGGTCTGACGCGGCGACTATTTCAAAAAAAGGAAGGTATTTATACCTTTATCAGCCCCCGAGTGAGATCCGACCCCTTGCGGTCGCTGGGGCCAGATGTTACTGGAGACCGAAGCGAGGGTAGCGAACGTACTCTTGTATTCGCACGTACCCCTTACTTAGGATTTTAGCTATCATTCTGTGACCGTGCGTTTGGTCTCATTGCAAGCCCGGCCTTCCCCGAGCCCCCGCGCGTGGCGGGGATTTGGTCAAGGGTTGGCTCGTTTTGTGACTATCGCTCCGTTCGTGTTTTTCGCAACTGGACAGGTTGAGGCGACGTCGCCTGCCTCAACAGCTTGAGTGGCGCGCTTGATGACCTCGCTAACAGGGATGTTCGAAAGGAATCTGGTCCCGTCGCTCGTGATAGGGTCGGCAAATCCCTCAGGTGGCATTTTGTTGTTCCGTAACCCACCTTCCAACAGATTCCCCCTCAATGGGGATTCTATGGGCTCGACTAGAGGCTAGATTGAACTAGAAGGTTGAGATGACCCTATCCGCATCTATGCGGGTTGGGCGAAGGCTACTGTGGCTCATCTACATTTTCTCCCCTGGCTCTTGTTCAACGCGATGCGGCCTCGGACCTTTCGTGGGCTAGCCTTTGAACCTCGGTCTCTCGATCTAGGATTGAGCGGCTCGAGCCCCCGAGCCCCTTAGGGTCTGATAGGGGTCGTCCGTGTTTCACGCGTCACCCCATCCTCGGTTTCTGTAATTGGAGGGGCTGAGCTAACAACACTTGCCTCGACGGCTCGAGTGTCAGGCTCAATGAGCTCGCTAACGGGCACATTCGTGTGGAATTCGGGTCCGTCATTCGCTGACAGGGTCAGTAGAGCCCTCATGTGACATTCCACTACTTCTTAACCCGCCTCCCGATAAATGCTCAAGCCATTCGATAGGCTCGGGTGGCCCGTTGGCCTCTCCTCGATGGAGATTCTGTGGGTTTGGCTCGAGGTTAGAATCAAACGAGAAAGGTTGAGATGTCCCTGTCCGCTTCTGAGCGAGGTCGGGCAAGGCCGCTGGGGCTCATCTCAGTTTTTCTCCCCTGGCTCTGTTTGACGCGAGGCGGCCTCAAGCCGTTTGTGGGCCGGCCTTCGAACCTCGGTTAGTTGCCGCTCATATCGAATGAGGCGACTACCGCTTCGTGACGTGACACGAAGCCTTGAGATGCAGCAATTGCATATGCAATGTTTGGATGTATGGGATTACTGTACGATTTAATTGAAATGAAAGCGGGGGTTGGTGATGTTACCTTGGTGGCATGAGAGACGAGAAGCTCTTACCGGACATGTCCGTGCGGGGTTCGGGTCCAATGTTTGCGACGGGGCCGGTGTAACCTGCATGAGCATCGCAATTTTTTTTGTTTCTGTCTCTCGACAGCGATTTGAGCCGTTTGATTGACTTGGGCGACCTGACAGCTTCTCCTTAAAGGAGATTCCGCAGGCAAACCCCTCTGAACCCTTCTCGAGAAGGCAGATGCTAAAGCTTGTGGTGCGGGGAACTATGAATTCGATTATGCTGGTGAACAAAAACACCGTAGCTGCTGGGGTGTAGGGTCTAGCGGTTCATCCAGTTTTACTCAAAGTTTTACACCCGCACACCGTGCTTCCAGTTTTTAAATGTAAGGAGGGGTCAAGTGAAGAGAATGTCTAAACAAGTAGACACTCTTGGCAGCCCCCGAGCGATGTCCGTGCCCCTGCCATTGCCGTGGTCGGAGGCTCGGTAGTAAAATTGACATGCAAAGTAAGTAAACAAGGGTGCTTATCTTTCGGTGATCGTTCATTCGGCGTTTACCTGGGCCGTCCGATCGACCTAGGAGGCCCGTTGGGCTCCCCTTGATAGAGGTTCCATCGTTGGGTCATTCTAGGTCTTGCCTGGGGAAGCGGAGAGTCACCTGTATGTGGTAGTGGTGGGGCATGCCTAGGCCACATCCCGTTTGACCAGGCGCCTTTTTGTTGAGCAGAGCGTGTCCCGTCGGTCTAGACACGTCCCCTCGAATTCCCGTCAGCACCAATTTCCTATCTGCATTGAATAGGGGAAGGGAGAGGGTTTTTCGTCCCAACCTTTCACCTTTCTTCAGCTGCTGCGCCTCCTCCTTAAATAGGGGGATGGTTGGGGTTCTTGTCCCCATCCCTTCGCCTATTCTTGAGCTGCTATCTCTCCTCCTTTCTGCTTCTCGCTGAGCGCGTTCGCATGTCATAGTGGTTCCTAAGTGAGAGAGGGTAATGCGAGGGAGAGGAGAACTCACAGATCTGTTCATGAATCTGGAGCGCGATGTTGAGCTGGAGGTCATCCAACATAGATGAGATGGTGCTGGCTGCCTTCGTCGAGAATGGAGCTTCTGTCGAAGGAGGAGGCGCACTGGAGGGTGCTGAGCGTCGTCGGTTTTGTCGTCATTCGTGAGGCCTTCATAGGGATGGAGCCGTATGGGGACCTCTTCCGTCGAATCTTCTCTGGGCGAGCATTGTTGGTGGGGAAGCCGCCCAGGACTACGTTGATGGGGGGTTTTGCCCTTGCAGCTGTTCAGATCGGCCAGTTCATGAAGCTTGATGAGATGTCAGAGAGATCCATCAGCCATGGTTGCCTTTCTTTGATGGGGAGCGCCCCCCGTCCAGGTGCTGTTGTCAGGGTTACGGCTGATCATGATGGTGTAGTCACTGGATGCCCCAGCGAAGGTGCCACGGTCATCGATGTGGTGCTCGACGTTGCAGACGACGGCACCCTCAGGGATCTTGCGGAGCGGTAGGACATTGCCAATGGAGAGCGTGGCGCGGCGACCGTAGTAGTATTTAGAGTAGAACTGGTCAAAAAATGTAATCATTTAAGTTGTGGGGGGAGCTCTCGTGGGAACAGTCTTTTGTATTAATGAATACATCAGTCCCTTTTCGTGATGAAATCACTTTGTAAGCGATGAATTTGTGCAAAAATGAACAAGTTCTTAAATTTCGTTACGGTAAACAGCTTTTCAGCTCTTCTCCCTCTTTTTGTAAAAGTGGTTCCGTGCCTTTCGACCCTTCCCGTAGTTAAGGTCACAAAAGGCTCGGAGTGCGGGTGAGCCAATTCTGATCACACTAGTGAGCAAGGAGACCGTAGCTGTTAGGGCGTGGGTTTCCCGTAGTCCTACCAGTTATACTCAGATTTTATTCCCGAAATCCTAGCTCTTAGGACTTATCATGAGAAAAGAGGAAAAACACAGAGAATGTTTGAGAGATAAACGTATTCATACCAGCCCCCGAGTGAGGTCTGACCCCTCGCACTACAGGGGTCGGATGTCACGGAAGGTCGGGGATTTTGATGACAAAACTAATAAGAGAAAGTATGTGTTTATTTAGGGGTAAAAATGACGTAGCTGCTCAATGTTCTAGGTGTTGGTGAAGACCTCGCCATCGATGGTTTTCAACTTGTAGGCGCCTGACCGGAGTACTTCCGTGATGACGTATGGCCCCTCCTAGGATAGGGAGAGCTTGTGGTGGTCTTTGTTGCTCTGCACGAGGTGGAGAACTAGGTCCCTGATGTTGAAGGCTCAGTCCCGTACCCGTTGGCTATGGTACTGTCACAATGCCTACTGGTCCTTGGCCGAGCGGAGGAGGGCGACATCATAGGCTTCATCTAACTGGTCTGTGGCATCTTCGTGGGATGCCTCGGCTCCCTGTTCATCGTATGCTCTGATCCTTGGTGCTCCATAGTCGAGGTCGGTTGGGAGGACATCCTTGGAACCATAGACCATGAAGAAAGGTATGTAGCTGGTGGGTCGGCTAGGAGTTGTCCTTAGACTCTAGAGCACCGTGAATAGACTCGAGCCACCAGCAAAAAGTTCCTTCGATTCTACGATGAAAACCACATTCGGGTCGATTAGGCCGCCATCGCGCACCTCCGAACGAACGGGCAGGTCGAGCGCGCAAACGGCATGCTCCTACAGGGCCTCAAGCCTAGAATCTTCAACCTGTTGAAGAAATTCCCAGCCGAGCCACCAGTTGATGATCCTAGGCAACTCCTAGCTGAGCCTAAGGACAACTCCTAGCTGAGCCAACTGGTTGAAGATCCTGGGCTTGAGGCCCTGTAGGAGCATGCCGTTTGCGCGCTCTACCTGCCCGTTCATTCGAGGGTGCGCGATGGCGGCCCAATTGACATGGATATGGTTTTCATTGTAGAATTGAAGGAACTTTTTGTCGGTGAACTGTGTACCGTTGTAAGTAATGATGGAGTTCGGTACTCCAAAGCGATGGATGATGTCGAGGAAGAACAGCATGGCTTGCTCGGATTTGATCACAGAGATTGGCCGAGCTTCTATCCACTTTGTAAACTTGTCTATGGTGACAAGCAAGTGGGTGTAGCCCCCGAGCACTTTCTTCAGAGGTCCAACCAGATCGAGCCCCCAAATTGTGAAGGGCCACGTGATGGGTATCATCTAGAGTGCCTGAGCCAGGACGTGAGTTTGCCGAGCGTAGTACTAACACCCTTCACAGGTACGTACGATCTGCTCGGCATCGGCTACTGCAGTGGGCCAGTAGAAGCCCTCTCAGAATGCATTTCCAACCAAGGTTCTAGGCGCAGCGTGGTGTCCATAGACCCCACCGTGGATATCGCTCAGCAAATGCTTCCCTTGTTCGATGGGATGCAGAGCTGCAGGATCTCAGTGTGGCTTCGTTTGTAGAGTTCACCTTCTACAAGAACGAAGGACTTGGCGCGACGCGTGAGCCATCGAGCTTCCGTCTTGTCTATCGGCAGCGTGTCACGGAGGAGGTAGTCGAGGTAGAGCATTCTCCACTCAACCAGAGGGTCAGGCTCTATCACTGGATCTTCTTCAAGCTCCATGACCTCGGGGCCGGACAGAGCCGTCGGTTGGTTAGCCCCCGAGGCTAGATCGGATGGACCATCGTTGGCCTGCTCTGACCCTTCATAGCGCACTGAGGGCTTATGTTGGTCGCTGGCGAAGACACCTATTGGCACCGGCTCTCGGCCGAATGCCGCCTTCGCAAGCACGTCGGCCACCTCCTTGAGGCGCCTTGGGATGTCATTGAGTTCGAGGCTATTGAATTTGTCCTCCAGTAGTTGTACTTCTTGGCAGTATGCAGCCATCTTGGTGTCGTGACAGCTTGACTCCTTCATGACTTGGTTGACCACTAGCTGGGAGTCGCCTCGGATGTTGAGGCATCGGATGCCCAACTCGATGGCAATGCATAGGCCATTGATGAGCCCTTCATACTCAGCCACATTATTGGATGAGGGGAAATAGAGATGGACCATGTACCTCATGCGTACCCCAAGGGGCGATACAAAGACCAGTCCCACGTTGGGACCCTTCTTCATCAGTGATCCATCAAAGTACGTCGTCTAGTACTCTTGATCGATGACCGTCGGTGGTGTTTGGACCTCGGTCCATTCCGCAATGAAGTCAGCCAACACCTAGGACTTGATTGCCATTCGGAAGGCATACTTAATGCCCTGATCCATCAACTCGAGCACCCACTTTGCGGTTCTTCCTGTGGTGTCCTGGCTTTGGACAACCTCGTCGGGGGGGAACGACGTCACGACCGTCACCGGGTGTGACTCGAAGTAATGGCGTAGCTTCCTCTTGGTCATGAGGATGGTGTATAGGAGCTTCTAGATTTGGGAATAGCGGGTCTTAGAGTCGGATAGTACCTCGCTGGTGAAGTACACAGGGCGCTGTACCTTGAGGGCATGCCCCTCTTCTTCCCGTTCCACTACCAGGGCGGCACTGACCACTTGCGTGGTGGCCGCTATGTATAGCAGAAGGGATTCTCCAGTGGTTGGAGGAACCAAGATCGGGGCCTTTGTCAGAAGCAGTTTGACCATGTCAAGTGCCTCCTGGGCCTCAGATGTCCACTCAAAGCGGTCGACTTTCTTCAAGAGTCAATAAAGGGGGAGACCTCATTCGCCGAGGCGCGAGATGAATCGGCTAAGTGATGCGAGGCACCCTATGACTCGCTGAACCCCCTTTATGTTCTGAATCAGGCCCATCCTTGTGATGGCTAAGATTTTCTTTGGGTTTGCTTTGATGCCACACTCGGAGACGATGAAGCCGAGCAGCATGCCCCTCGGGACCCCAAAAACACACTTCTCGGGATTGAGTTTGATGCCATTCGCTCAGAGTTTTGCAAAGTTCTGCTCAAGATCGGCAACGAGGTGATCAACCCATTTGGACTTAACTACGATGTCATCAACGTAAGCCTCAATAGTCCGCCTGATGAGGTCCCCGAAGCATTTGAGCATACAACGCTGGTACGTAGCCCTAGCGTTCTTCAGACCGAACGGTATTGAAACGTAGTAGAACGATCCAAAGGGGGTGATGAAAGATGTCATGAGCTGGTCAGACTCTTTCATCGCTATTTGATGGTACCCGGAGTATGCATCAAGGAAACAGAGGGTTTCGCACCCCGAGATAGAGTCGACTATTTGGTCTATGTGCGACAAAGGAAACAGATCCTTTGGGCACGCCTTGTTGAGACCCGTATAGTCTACACACATCCTCCATTTCCCACTCTTCTTTCATACAAGAATGGGATTGGCTAACCACTCTGGATGGTATACTTCCCTGATGAATCCGGTAGCCGATAGTTTTGCTATCTCTTCACCGATGGCCCTGCGTTTCTCCTTGTCGAAGCAACGCAGGCGTTGCTTCACCGGCTTGGAGCCTGGGTGGATCTTCAAGGTATGCTCGGCGACCTCCCTCGGAATGCCTGGAATATCCGAGGGTTTCCACCCAAAGATGTCTTTATTGTCGCGGAGGAAGTCGATGAGTGCGCTTTCCTATTCAGAGGAAAATGTGGTACCAATGCGTACCATTTTGCCCTCGATGCTCCTAGGGTCTACAAGGACTTCTTTAGAGCTTTCTGCAGGCTCGAACGACGTGGCCGACTTCTTGATGTCGGGTGCCTCTTCGGTGACCTCCTCCCTGAGGGCGGCGAGCTCTCTGGAGGCGACGATTGCTACGGTGTGACCACAGCACTCGACCTCGCACTCATAGGCACGCTGGAAGGAGGTGTCGACGGTGATGACCCCGTGGGGGCCCGGTATCTTTAGCTTGAGGTATGTATAGAGGGGAACGGCCATAAACTTCGTGTAGTACGGACGTCCCAGGATGGCGTGGAAGGTTTCGGGGAACCCAACCACCTCGAAGGTGAGGGTTTTAGTCCTATAATTGAACTGATCCCCGAAGGTAACGGGCAGATTGATCTGCCCAAGTGGCATGGCCTGCTTCTCGGGCAGGATGCCATGGAAAGGTGCTCGGGTTGGGTGGAGGTGTGTCTGGTCGATGCTCATCTCATCGAGCGTCTTGGCGTACATGATGTTGAGGTCGCTGCCCCCATCCATCAGTACTTTGGTGGCCGACGATCGGGTCGACCACGAGCGGATATCTCACTGGGTTCAGACGCTATCCGGATGGTCGGTCCAATCGAAGGTTATGGCAGACTCTGACCACCAGAGGAAGGCAGGCGTGGCCGGTTCGGTCGTATAGACCTTGTGGCACGCGACCTTTGGGCGGCGTTTAGAGTCGTAGGCCGCTGATCCTCCAAGGATCATAAGGCAGCTGTTCGGTGTCAGAAAGCCGCCATCCTTGTGACAGAACCACCCAATTTATACAAGATCAAGTACGATTGCCCCCGCTAACACGTGGACATGCGCATACTCTCACTTATATAAACCCGGTAGTCCACCGAGTGTCTCGAAAGACCTCGGTAAATCAACATCACAACCAAGATCGCGTGATTAAGTAAATACACATCACATACGCAGAGTTGTAGCAGAAATAATATTACAAATGGGTTCACAAATAATAGTACAAGTTTAGGTTTCAAAACCAATTATTGAAAACAACATAGCTTTCAAATGATTACCTTAATATAAGTTCCAAATACATTGCTAGCATAAGTGACATCCTTAGACAAAAGCATATAGATGAGAAGTAAATATAGAATCACCGAGCCCACCGACGGTTATCCACCATCTTCAGCAGGCCAAGAACTTCACCTGCAACATGGTGGGATAAACCCTGAGTACTCGAATGTACTCAGCTAGACTTACCCGTCATAAACCAGAAATAAAACAACACCAAGGATTATGCAAGACTTTCTTTAGTGGGCTAGCTGACTTGTTTGCGAAAAGCATAAGCTATCATGAAGAAACTATTTTAAGTACTTTGCTTCATCTTTATTATAACCTATCCATCTAGGTAAGCACCTGTACTATAGCAATCACTTGATTAACCAACAACATCTAGTTACCAATTTAGATTTAGCATATCCCATATCATCCAGATAACCATCATTGTTCCATAATAATTACTACGATGTCATAGCTCGAGTCAAGTGCTCACTATCTAGGAGCGATGGCGATTCGAATTGATTCCTAACCAGCTGGTGATTTATTCCTCACACAAACCACGCTTCCCCCGTCAGGGTCGCTTAGATCACCAATGACACTTTCCAAGTAGCCGCGGGATAACAGTCATGGACCGCACTACCCAGGGACCGCCCGACTGCCAGGACACACCTTGGGCTCACTCTTCGCGTCCCCGTCATACCCTCTTCAGCACCAGTCTGCCAATCCGAGTTTATCCTAGCTCGAAATAGTGTCACTAGCTTCGCGGTCGAAAGGTACTTTATTCGGCCAGTTAAATGTGAGGCATGCGTTCAACATGACAAGAGGGATGAGCAACGATCGGTCCTTAATCGACACAGACAGAATCACTATAATACCACATATAAGACTCTGCCTGGTCTCCATTTATTCCACATTACCAGGTTATGTTCCATGATAGCACAATATAGCCAACCGTGATCAAGTTATCACCTATAGCTCATAGGTGACAGGAAATCATCCGACTTCTACCGGTCTAAGAAGAGCTAAGCATGATAAATGTTCCTAGACTTAAATAGGATTCATGGTAGATATTTCTGGTCAAGGAAGGTAATATGCAGCAAGTGTTTCAAAACAACTCCTATCACGTAATGCAGCAACACATAAGCGAGGAATGAGATCACCAAGTTTGGGGTCAATCCAACTTCGTTTGAGTCACTAATCGCCGGCTTGAAGATAACCGGTTTAGTGCCACAAAATCTAGACATATGTGTTAGTGGCACCTTGGGGCACAAAGATGCTGACTAAAACTAGGGACGTGCTTTCGCTAGCTCCTACCTAGACGATACAACGTCTTGTACTATATACGTGATTGTCCAAGATGGAATTGACTTGATAGCACATTTGGAGAAGAAGTAGCACTTGCATTGCGGGGCCAGGTTTGCTGTTTCCTTGATCAACATTGTTCTGTGAGATCTAGCCTTCATAGTTACCAAATAGTCGTTACCTAACTGAAGACTAACTTTCCTACTGGTAACAAATCAGTTGTCCCTCAACACTAAAAAGGTTCCAAATCTTCACTCTTGATAATAAAAATTGTGGTCGAAGCCTACAGATGGTCACCATTGAAGTCAGCAGAAAGGGGTCACACCAAAGAAGGTCGGTTCGTCTACGTGATCCTTATGCACCTAAAGATTGAGAACTTGGATAGGAACTCATATATACCAGGTGACCTATTACAACACATAATATCCTGGTCCATTTATCATCCGACTGATAACTTGTTTAACCTTAAGTGTGGTGCACCTTTCTGATCCAACAAAAATGACATAAGTTGCTCACTAGATGACCGATGTCATTACAGGGACAGTCACGTCGAGTAGAGTCACTTGTCTACCCTCTTGCAGTCTGTTTATGTTCCTGTTAGTGACCTGTTCTTCAAAGGTTAACCGTTGGACGACTTCAAAAGGGAGTCCTATTGCATCTAGTTCGACATATAGATCGCTTGACATGATAAGGAGAGATAACCAAGGAAGAGCTCACGTGAAAATAACACATCGGTGCAGTTCGGCAATGGATCATGACTAGGAACCTCGATACCAGCGCGTGCCGAGCAGCACATCCTTGTGTGTGCACCCACAGGAGGCTCTTGGTTTCATCGCGGCACCGTAGATCGCTAATTGTGGCACCATTACTGAACATACAACCCACCAGAATTCTCACGTGGCACAAATTTGGTTGCGTAGGAGCAAGCACAATGAGAAGGAGGGATAGCAAATAAAGGTAGTCACAAGGTTTAGAGTCAATAAGGAGGCGATCTGAAGGTCAAAACATAGCACAAGAGAACATAGATTAATTGCCAAAGACAACTAAGTATGAGATTCTTGTTTAAATTCCACGCACGCCTCGCGTCTACCAAGGTGATTACCAGATGAAAGATTATCATAAGATCCGGTCATGCTGAGCAACAACATGAGACCAAGACTGATAAATGTCCAGAGACTTGAGAGAGTTGGAGACAAAATAAACAAGATTCAAGGGACAGAGCCAAGGCACTGACTAAGGATTCAGTTGATAAAGCAACGACATGATCTATGAGGAAAAGGTTCCAAAGCAGGGTAGATAGCGATTAGCGTTGCACCAGATCATCAGTAGAAGAAGGAGCAATGAGATCTAACAAGGATTTTTGAGCAAGGTCCTCCCACATAGGAGCGGGACAACCACAAAACATGCGAACAAAGAAGGGGGATAAGCTTGGGTCAAAGGTCAAGCAAAGGCATGGATAAAGGTCTTCGTAGCGCAACGTTCAAGGGCTAGCAACCCATGTATAGGCTCAGGCTCCTAAGAGAGAACTTAATTGAAAATGACAACCATGAGATTACCAAAACTTGGACGTGGTTCTAGGATAGCGCTCTTCAACACTCGTATGCTTACCGAGGACAAAAGGGGTGATAACTATGGAACTAATTAGATAACAAGCATACATACCCACCACTTGGCTAAACTAGAGGACATTATAGGTTTAAGCATGTAACCACAATTATTTTTAGCAAGGCTAAGCACATACTTTTCTCAAGCACTTCCTATTCAAGCAACATGGAACAAGGTATTCTTGTTTAACTCCACACAAGGAAGATAGTGCAACACATCGATCATAAGTTACTTAGTACTAGAACAAAGGAAGGGAAGCATATTTATGCACAAGCACAATCATGATGCATGCTCGTCCTATTCGTCCTCACAAAATTACCGGCCTAAGGCGGCAATTATGTTCTATGTCGGTGGCATAACACGTACTCTCTCGATATATAGCTAGCCGTCAGCTACATTCAATGTACGCATTCGTGGTTAGTGTACCTGCAGGCAAATTCATTGCAGTCCATCCCCACAAGAGATAAATAAGCACACAATGAAAGTAGTAAACTAAGATACTCTCCATATATACATCCCCAGATATATATACTTCGGTGTCCATAGCTACCCAATAGATATACCCACAATTAAGTACCTTCATATATACATGGGTGTAACATGTAAATATTCCAGTAACCACAGCTAACTCTCCCCTAGACCGACAGTTGGACGGTCATGCTCTTACAACTCACACTTACCTGGGCGTAGAGGCAATTGATCCATACATTACCATTCAAACGAATGGCATCCATACAATAGCACGCCGTATGGACGATGAAAGTAAAACCCCCATGTTAGTACTTAGATAGCCACCTAATAGTCCTTAACTGGGCATAAAGAAGGATGTCGCTAGCATAATTTTGCAAATAAGTTTTGACAAATTTTCCTGTAGCTAAAGTTTTATTCAAAATAGGATTTTTAAAACCAAAACTTTGTTTTTTTAAAAACTATGTACATGATAGTATTATGCTTAACCTTGCTCTGATGCCAGCTGTGACAGAACCGCCCAATTTATACAAGATCAAGTACGACTGCCCCTGCTAACACGTGGACACGCGCATACTCTCACTTATATAAACCTGGTAGTCCGCCGAGTGTCTCGAAAGACCTCGTTAAATCAACATCACAACCAAGATCGCGTGATTAAGCAAATACACATCACATACGCAGAGTTGCAGCAGAAATAATATTACAAATGGGTTCACAAATAATAGTACAAGTTTGGGTTTTAAAACCAATTATTGAAAACAACATAGCTTTCAAATGATTACCTTAATATAAGTTCCAAATACATTGCTAGCATAAGTGACATCCTCAGACAAAAGCATATAGATGAGAAGTAAATATAGAATCACCGAACCCACCGGCGGTTAGCCACCATCTTCAGCAGGCCAAGAACTTCACCTGCAACATGGTGGGATAAACCCTGAGTACTCGAATGTACTCAGCTAGACTTACCCGTTATAAACCAGAAATAAAACGACACCAAGGATCATGCAAGGCTTTCTTTAGTGGGCTAGCTGACTTGTTTGCGAAAAGCATAAGCTATCATGAAGAAACCATTTTAAGTACTTTGCTTCATCTTTATTATAACCTATCCATCTAGGTAAGCACCTGTACTATAGCAATCACTTGATTAACAAACAACATCTAGTTACCAATTTAGATTTAGCATATCCCATATTATCCAGATAACCATCATTGTTCCATAATAATTACTACGATGCCGTAGCTCGAGTCAAGTGCTCACTATCCAGGAGCGATGGCGATTCGAATCGATTCCTAACCAGCTGGTGATTTATTCCTCACACAAACCACACTTCCCCCGTCAGGGTCGCTTAGATCACCAATGACACTTTCCAAGTAGCCGTGGAATAACAGTCATGGACCGCACTACCCAGGGACCACCCGACTGCCAGGACACACCTTGGGCTCACTCTTCGCGTCCCCATCATACCCTCTTTAGCACCAGTCTGCCAATCCGAGTTTATCCCGGCTCAAAATAGTGTCACTAGCTTCGCGGTCGAAAGGTACTTTATTCGGCCAGCTAAATGTGAGGCATGCATTCAACATGACAAGAGGGACGAGAAACGATCGGTCCTTAATCAACACAGATGGAATCACTATAATACCACATATAAGACTCCGCCTGGTCTCCATTTATTCCACATTACCAGGTTATGTTCCACGATAGCACAATATAGCCAACCGTGATCAAGTTATCACCTATAGCTCGCAGGTGATAGGAAATCACGCGACTTCTACCGGTCTAAGAAGAGCTAAGCATGATAAATGTTCCTGGACTTAAATAGGATTCATGGTAGATATTTCTGGTCAAGGAAGGTAATATGCAGCAAGTGTTTCCAAACAACTCCTGTCACGTAATGCAGCAATACGAATAACTTTAAGTGACATTATTAAAATAGGGAGGCTTATAATGCTCTGGGGCTTGCCTGGAATCCAACACTAGGTTAGGGTTTGTTAGATGACACTCGCTTGGTGAGCATCTCCCGTCCTAGCACTTGTCCAGTCCTTCCACCTTCGGGATAGGTCCATCATACACCGTCTTCGGGTTCGGCTCCAACATCACGTCCTTCACGTGGTTCATCTAGCGCACCTAGATGAGATGCAAGATGCAAGTGCATGAATATGAAGAATGGTAATACAAGATGCATCACATAAACATTCAAGACAAACACAAGATTATGCAAGACATAGACACCAATAGCTATTTAACTAACATCACACAACTAACTATAGAGAGCAAGCACATCAAGCATGACACAAGTTTAACAAGGTCACAAGTATCATAACTTGACCATCAACAAGGGCATAAGCCACACTTAGCAACACATGGGGTAAACAACTACAACTAACCTATGTCTATTTCTGGACTGGAAACAACAGCTTCATGTTTGGATCATAACTAGAGTTATACAAATCCAATAGCCATGCAACAAGACATTTAGAAAAGCTTATGAAATTCTCTATATTTCATCTATAACCATCACAGCATGATTCACAAGTTAAGTGGGTCAAAATTATATATTTACAGAAACTAATCTAAACAAGAGAGAGCAATCAATTCTGTAACCTAACTTTAAACAGCCATAACTCTTAAACTACTTGGCCAAATGACACCAAATTTTAACAGAAGCTAGATAAATGAATTATCTACAATTTTTGTATAAACAAGTTTCACAATAAAGCACATTATCATGAAGAACTTTGCTAAGTTCCCAGATCTTTCCATAAACCACATCGGCAAGAAAATAATTATTACCTTATGTTGCAAACACATAACTGGGCAAAACTAACCTTACCAACATTTCACACATGACTAAAGAACACCAGAAAGCATGGTGCTCACCTCTAAATAAATTTTCTTAAAGCATTTCTTAATTTATTTAGACATCAAGGTGTATTTATGAACATATACCAAACATGCACAATAAATTCTACAAAAATTACAGTAGCTCACATATCCTCTCAATAGTCTACTGTACAAATTTCATACTATTTGCATAAGTATAGCTGCCTCTATGAAAAAGACAATTTGCTATTGCAAGAAGTCATGTGAGAGCAAGATAAACCAATAACTCACTCATGCAGCAACCAATGACCATGAAATTTTTACCATAGATCAAACATCGCATGAGTAGCATGCCACAAACATTTCACTTCATTTGGAGCCCTACAACTGCAGTTATGAAAAAGACAAATACAACTAGAATTGAAAACCTAGATGCGTAAATCTATTTTCACAGCTAAAACTTTAAACTAAAACATGAAATATTATAGATCTACTGCATATACAATTCCACAAGGATTCTAAAAAGTACTCATTTACTATTTTATGATTTTTATACTAATTACTATGAATTTTCAAAGTTCATCATTCAAATCTACCAAAATCAAAGAAAAGCAATGTAAATCTTGCATCGGGGTCCCTACAGAAAACATTAATTAAACTAAAGCGAAGAGGTCCTCAGGAGCACTATTCAAATGAGTCTATGGTTCACAGTTAGATCCTTCCCTTTTGTCGAATTGCTGCGCGCGGTCCTTCGCATTCTCTTCTTCACTGAATGCAGCAGATCACGGCTTGGGCCGGCCGGGCTCGGCCAGCGAGAGCCGGCAGCGGCGGGGCTTGACCGCGGCGGAACAGTCGTGATAAGAACGCTCCTCCAGAGTAGAGCACCGGCAATAGCAGGGGAAGGAGATCACCACTGCAGCACCGGAGATGAACAAGTGACAGGAGAACAGAAACATCAAGGACTTGGAGATCTCATTTAGGCCATCTACTAGGAAGAAGCGAATGAGGGTAGTGCAGTGGAAGCCGCATCAGGTGCATGGGAGAGGGCGAGCGCATCGCGGCCAAGGGACCACAGCTCGGCGGCCATGGCTATAGCGGCAGCTTCGAGCAAGCTCAGAGCGAGAGAGTGCCAGAGGGAGTGGAATGGAGAGGGCAGGGGGAAATAGGGCTCAGGCTCGGCTTTCATGCACCTGGGGCGAGGTGGCGATAGGCGCAGCACAGCGGAGCCACGCGGCGTGAGCAGTGCAACACGCGGCCTGCAGCTCTGTGCATGGTGTCAGCACTGTTCAACAATTTCAAATTTCTAATTCTACCTCAAACATACCACTGAAACCCATACTTCGTGCCTCCGTAACTCCTAAGCCACGACGAGTTAGCAAAAACTCTATTAATAAAAGTTGTAGATCTACATACCAGCTCCAACTTTTATTAAAGCTTCAAAGTCTAATTAGGCCTAGTTAGGGATATACAAGGTTCCAAAGTGGGGTACACGAAAACTCAAACATGAATTTCAGTCATCCCAGACTTAGCCGATTTTCGAGGTTTCAAAACAGCACTGAGTTCAATCTTTGGGCTTTGGTTTGACTTGCTTACAAGCTGATATAGCTCTTGGTCCAAAAACAAAGTTTGTTCTACTCCACTCAAACTTCAACTTTTATTTAAGGTGCAACTCCATGCAAGCACTGTAATAGATTGGTCAACATAGGTCAAAGTAGCATCACGGTAAAGCTTAAATTAGAGATTTAGACCAATTGATGCATTTTCTTGACATTTGCCCAACATGAACCTTTCATGACTTTTGTTGTAGATTTCATCTAGAGTCATTTGGGTAAGGTTGCAAGGTGTGGTTGATGACACATGTTCTCCTTCACTTAATAAGGCCATTCCAACAAGGATATAACTTATCATTTCAGGTGACTTTTTGATTCCAAACTTAATGAAACTTTTCCAATCATCCATGTGGGTGGAAATTGATGTGAGGCATATGAAAGAAGCACCTTCAACATTACTTAGGTATATATCTGAAAAGGGCCAATATACAAGCAAATGTGTGTTGCCCAAGTTTAAGTTGGAGATCACTCTTGTAGATTTGATCTTGACACCTTCATCACCACTTAACATGCCATGTTTGAGCTTAAACCCATTGCTTAACTGGTGACAAACACCTAGGGTGTTACAATCCTTCTCCTCGGCGTCATCCGCGGTGGGGGTAGGGTCCTTTCCTTGCTCCCCTTTGTTGGCACCTCTAGAGAAGAACCGTCGCTTGAGGCCGTAGTCCTTGAGCAGATGTTTAACTGGGAAGACATGGTTCGGGCATGGCCCCTCGAGTAATTTCTCAAAGTGGTTCAGAGTGCCCTCTGCAGGCTTCCGACCACCCTTGCGGTCAGCAGCGGCCACGAGTGAGTCCTCACGTCGTTGTTTCTTGATCTTTCTTTTGGCAGAACGATTGGAGGTGCCTTCATCGATGCCCTCATCCCGCCTTGCCTTGCCCTCAAGACAATTGAACATTGCTCCGACCGCCTCTTTTCCTGAGGCATGGCTGGTGGTGATGTCTAGGAGTTCCTTGGTGGTTCGTGGGCCCTTACGTCCCAGTTTATGAACCAAAGACTCGTAGGTAGTCCTGGATAGGAAGGCTCCTATAACATCAGCATCGGTGATGTTAGGAAGCTCGTTGCACTGTCGGAAGAAGCACCGGATGTACCCTCATAGGGTCTCACTGGCCTTCTGACGGCAATTCTTGAGGTCCCATGGGTTCCCAAGGCGCTTGTATGTGCCCTAGAAGTTCCCCACAAAGATCTCATTCAGATCCACCCAACTCTGGATCGCGTTGGACGATAGGTGTTCCAACCACGCTCGTGTCGAATTGGCCAAGAACAGTGGAAGGTTGCGGATAATGAAATCGTCATTATCCGCACCACCGTCTTGGCAGGCAAGCCGATAGTCTTCGAGCCGAAGCCCAGGGTTTGTCTCCCTAGAGTACTTAGGGATATTGATAGGTGGTTGGTACCTTGGCGGAAAGCAGCGTTGAGGATGTGTCGGCCGAAGGCCTGAGGGCCCGACAGGTCGGGGCTCAGGCTCTGGTCCTCACTGCTGTCGTAGCGTCTGTCACGACGAGGATGATATGATAGCCGCAGCGGGCTCCTTCTCTCAGGTCACCGTAGGTGCGTCTACGAGCGTTGAGGGTGCTGCGTGCGTCGTGGTTGTGGCCGAGACGCTGATACACCGGGACCACGGCGCTTCTCCTGTCACCCATTGGTGTCTGGTGGACTGACATGTCCCTAGCGTGGTGCGCCGAGGTTGTGCGCTGACTGGCGTCGAGCTCGCGTCGTTGGGATAGCGAGCTCTCAGCCTGTTGTGCTGCCGCACGCTCAAGTGCGTGCGAATCTTGCGGTGGGCCTGATGATCCTCGGGCATCGTGACCTCTGGAAGGCCATGGAGCAAGGCCATCATGGCGGTGATGTTCTGGCTTGCCCGAGCAAAGCGAGGAAGGGCTTCATTGTTGGTGATGATCCTCCAGTTTACATCGTGGGCCATGGCACGTGTGCGCCCACCGTCTCCGTGGCGTTCGATCTCTCGATCGAGCTTCGCGTACTCCTGCACAAGCTGGATTCCGGCTTCCTCTATCTCTCGCTTTTGGGCTTTTAGCTGCTCCACCCCCATGTGAGGTGGGGCCGCTGTGTCCCCCTCTGTTTCATCGCCGAGGTTGCCCACCAGGGTAGCCTCCTCCGTGGGGATGCTTTCGACATGTCCCTTGAGGGTACCCGTCATGAAGCATTCCCAAGAGGGGTGATGGCTCCCCCTACTAGAGTCAGAGCCAGAGGATGACCTCGGCTCCTCTGTGAGGAGGTTGTGGAGGGATTCCGTGATGTGTTCAATCACCCCCACGAACTCATTGTTTGTGGGCGGAAAGACCATGAGTCGTGCCACAAGGTGGCTAATGGTCGCCGCAGCGTTGCGGAGACCGAACAGAAGCGCTGTCGGGGCGCTCCATATGTGGTGTTCCGGAGAGAGGGACCCTCCTCTAGAAAACCGTGCCATGTCATTGGCGTCGGAAAGGGTGAGGTGGCGCTGGTCCTCCTTATGCTGTTGGGGTCCAAGGGAGCCACCGAGCTGGCGTCAAGCCTCTCGTGGTTGAGGTCGATGGAGGGGAGAGGTTGGATGGCAGCGTGAGCCAATACCAACTCTCCTTCCACCGTGATGATGAAGCCTAGGCTCCCAAAGCGCACGTGTGCGCCTGGGACCCAGCTAATATCGTGGCTAGCCATTTGTGGCCTGATATTTATCATTGGAACGCGCAAAGGTCCTCTACCTGGCGCGCCAACTATCGGTGTTTCGAATAAACACCAACTAGTAAATTTATATTTGTTGCGCATTAGGCTCGGATGGTGTACTAAAGGACACAAGGTTTATACTGGTTCGGGCAGAATATCCCTATGTCCAGTTTACTGCTGCTCGTGTTATTAGCACTGAAAAAGGTTCGTAGTAGGGGGTACAAACGGTCGAGAGAGGGATATGTCCCAAGTCTCTGATGGAAAGGTCGAAAGGATGCCAAAAGCTCGATTGCTGCTTGACTGTGTGTGTGTGTGAAAATCGACCCGTCCCTTTAGTGGGGTGCCCTGCCCTCCCTTTTATAGACCAAGGGGGAGCAGAGATTATAGATGGGAGAAAGAGAAAAAACCAGAGGTAGAGAAGGTCCTTCAAATATGCCGGGTCTTCCTTTTCCCTTAAGCCTGCCCTGCTAATATGGTAGATGGTGCCAGGGATAGCACGTTCGCTGATCCTCATAGGGCCATGCGCTGGCTTCGTTCAGCAAGTGGTTACGTCCCATCCTACTCCGGTGGATGGTGCGGCGTGTCAGGGTGCCGAGCCATGACCCTACAGGGAGCAGACGGGGAACTAACCATACGCCCGTCACTGTAGATGATGTGAGTTCCCTTCTAGATTGTAGTGGTTGTCGTATGTTTATGTCAGGATCCACATCCGAGGGCTTATGGCGGAGCCTACAACACTGTAAGATGAAAGTCGGCGCCTACAACACTGTTGGGGCTCTGTCATGCCTGGAAGGGCTTAAAGCGCCCGTCCTGTCATATCCTGATGGTACTTGTCCACAGGCGTGCAGGGTATGATCCTCGGTACTACGGTTGACTTGAGTGTCCTGTCTTACCCTGTGCTTGTCATTATAAAGGAGCAGGGCGCAGACGTTGGGCGAGGCGGAGCTGGCCCTTAGACGTCGAGCCAGGCGGAGCCTGCCCTTAGACGTCGGGCGAGGCAGAGGCCAACCCTCGGGGGTCGGGCGAGGCGGAGCCAGCCCTGCCCTCGAACATCGGGCGAGGTGGAGCCTGCCCTCAGACGTCGGGAGAGGCGGAGCCCTGCCCTCGGACGTCGGGCGTGGCGGAGCCTGTCCTCAGACGTCGGGCAAGGCAGAGCCAGCCCAGAACATCGGGCGAGGTGGAGCCCTGCCCTCGGACGTTGGGCGAGACGGAGCTTTCCCCTAGACGTCGGGCGAGGCGGAGCCAATCTTCAGTCATTCGGGCAAGAAGTGTAGCCGCGTTTTTATCTGTTCGGAACTATTAACGTCTGACGGTTATTAACTCCTCCTCTTTGGGTACCCAGTATTAGGTCTCCAACACTTACTTTATTATATACGCTCTGTAATCCGGCCGTCATTGGCACTGCCAAAGGAATTGGACTAACCGGATTCTATAAGAGAGGTGCCGAAGCACGTTATTCTCTTTCAAAATTATGGGTCTACTTGGTTTGCAACTAAAATTTGCCATATCAGAGATTTAGCAAACAGAAGTTAAGTAAAGAAATTCGCCATAGATTTGGCAAGTCAAATGTAAGAGGTTGATAAATTTTAATAACAAATCAAAATAACAGCTAAAATCATGGCTCGCAAATCTTTTGCATGACAATAATATTGTGATATTAAACATGAATTTGATGCGACGACAATCTTAAATATTACAGCGTTTAAGGATCTTTGAAGCAATTTTGACGGCTAATGGTTACAGAAACAAGTTTCATATATTTCTTAAATAGATTCTTGCACCTGTTTTGGCTTATGACAAGAAAAATCACGCATCAAACTACAGGCCGTTGCTATATCATCTGACCTCATGCTGACCTGTTGGGTGTATTTTAACATTTTCCTTTTTTTTGACGGAAATCTACCATAGATCCTTGTTTTAACATCTTCCTGCAGTCGAAGTCGATTGATGAATTGTTCTAGGCAAGTTCGCAACATAAAAAAAAGGAAAATTGTCTGACGGACATCCAAAGTGATGGTCGCTTGCTGACGGACACTCCGTTTTGAGCAGTTTGCCAGAAGACACTCTGGTTCGTTGAAATTAGGCCACAGGACACCGCGGCCCGGTTTCAGCCGGTTGAGGAGAGAGAAAATTTAGTTTTGGACATCCGGTGCATTTGAGCCACACTTGGGTCCGTCCCCAACTTGGTCTGGTTGCACCAAGTAAGAACCTGCCGTTTTTCTCAGGCCAGGCCTGAGCCAGCCTCACGCTGGTTCCTGTCACCGCCCCGCCGGTACTCTGTTGCTCCTCCCCGTCGTTCTCCTCACCTCTACTGCTCCTCCCCGCTGGTACTCTGCTGCTGCTCCCCGCCGGTGGTGTTCCCTTGCTCATCCTCCCCGTCGGAGGTGGTCCCCTGCTCCGACGAGCTCCTCGACCCGTGCACGCGAGCTCCATGGACCGCGCCTAGAGTGAAGGGGTACGCCAGAGGGTAAGAAGAGCACGGCGGTGCCATGGTCGCCGGCGCAACCCGATCTCGAGCTACGGAGCATGAGAGACGATGATATCAAGTACGTTGGACTCAGGAGCTCACTGCGAAGCCGATGGAGGGTATCTCATCGATGGGAGTGGCACCGAGAGGGGAGGCATCGTGGAGAGGTGGATGGATGGCGGTGACGTGCTTCGATCTGCACTGGCTTGAAGATCTCTCCGTCTCCATCGGCATTGATGACCCAAGAGATCGATCCGACCGTAAAGATCTGACCAGGCTCTAGAGAGGACGAAGAGCTTGAAAAGTGTACCATCTTGTTCGTTATGGAAACAACACACACACACCCCTATCTGGCGCGCCAACTGTCGACGGAATATCGTCGGCAGTCCTCCGAGGGGTATCACACAAAGGTAGATTGATTGGCAGAGGTGCGCGTAATCAAGAACAAGAAGGCAACAGAGACACAAGAGTTAGATAGGTTCGGCCATCTGCACGACGTAATACCCTACTCCTGTGGTCTATTGCTTTGTATTGGCTATCGTATGATATTGCGTGTCTTTAGATGCCTTAGGCTAAGCCTAGGATCCGTATGGTGATGTCCACTAGGGGACCCCTGTCCCTCCTTATATGCTCTGGAGGGGTAGGGTTACAAGGAAAGTATTCTATTTGGTATCATACAACATCTAATAAATCATATCTTCTTGTAGCCTTGCGGTGCACGTCGACCAGTGCCGTGCGCCGCACGCCTTGATCTTATGGGCTGGGCCACCTCTAATGGTGCGGCACATGTCTCTTGCCGTGGGTAACTGGGGTTTATACCCCCCACAGCCCCATTGCTTCCCGCTCCCTCTCCCGTCCCGTAGCGCCTCCCGCCACCGACGCCGCTGCCGCCATTGGTGAGCGCACATCCGAGCTCTCGCTCTCCCACTGTAGGCCCACACTTGCCTCACTGTTGCTGCTCTCGTTCTCGCAAAAGAACACCGCACCCACTGCGACCCACTTCGACGCCAATCCGTGGCCTTTGTGGGGTGCTACGAGCTCGCCGAAGCACGTCACCGCCATCCATCCACCTATCCGCGACACCTCCCCTCTCGGTGCCACTCTCGTCGATGAGATACCCTCCATCGGCTTTGCAGTGAGCTCCTAAGTCTAACGTACTTGATATCATCATCTCTCATGCTCCGTAGCCCGAGATTGGGTTGCGCCGGCGAGGGTTCACCGCCGACGACCATGGCGCCGCCGCGCTCTTCTCTCCCTCTGGCGTACCCCTTCACTTTGGGCGTGGTCCATGGAGCTCGCGTGCATGGGCCGAGGAGCTCGTCGGAGCAGGGGACCACCTCCGATGGGGAGGATGAGCAGGGGAACACCATCGGCGAGGAGGAGCAGCAGAGTACCGGTGGGGAGGAGCAGCAGAGGTGAGGAGAACGACGGGGAGGAGCAGCAGAGTACCGGCAGGGGCGGTGACAGGAACCAACGTGAGGCTGGCTCGGGCCTGGCCTGAGAAAAACGACAGGTTCTTACTTGGTCCAACCAGACCAGGTTGGGGGCGCGGACCCAACTGTGGCTCCGGGGCACCGGATGTCCAAAATGAAAATTTCTCTCTCCTCGACCGGCTGAAATCGGGCCGCGATGTCCTAGCAAACTTCTCAAAATGGGATATCCGCCAGTAAATGACCATCACTTTGATGTCCACCAGACAATTTTCCCTTAAAAAAAAAAGAGGGGGCCGGGGCGGCCTGAAGTCACCTTACTTTGCCAACCAAAAAGTCTAGGCCGGCGAATAATTGGCCCAATACTTCGGCCCATAACCACCACTTCCCTTTTCCCTTTCCTTCACACGTCGCCCCTATTTCTCTGTGTCTGTCTGCCTCGCTTCCGCCGGCCTTCCCCTTCCTCTGCAAGCCGCAACGCAAAGGGCAAGGAGGATTTCAAAAACCCTACCTCGCTTCCCTACTCCGCACCCACCCCGATCTCCCTCTCCCACTCAGATCGCCGGCCCGCGGCGGCGCTAAATGGAGGTGGCGCCGGAGACGCTCGACACCCTCGCGGGCTGGTTGGCGCAGTCGCTCTCACCCGACGCCGCCGCGCGCCGCGCCGCCGAGAAGAGCATCGACTCCGCCGCCTCTTCCCCGGGCTTCGCGCTGGCGATCCTCGCCCTCGCGGCCTCTCCGCGCCACGACCTCCAGGCCCGCCTCGCCGCCTCCGTCCAGTTCAAGAACCTGCTCCGCAGCCGGTGGCCCAAACCCGACGCCGACACCGACGCCGCCGACCACCTCCCCGCCTCCGACTGCGCCATCATCAAGACGCACCTCCTCCAGCTCCTCCTCACCGCCCCGCCCCTCATCCAGGCGCAGCTCTCCGAGGCCCTCGCCGCCGCCGCGGCCTCCGATTTCCCCGCCAGGTGGGAGTCGCTCCTCCCGTCCATCGTGTCCTCCTTCGGCACCGCCGTCAACGCGGGGGACATCGCCGCTACTAACTCTCTCCTCGCCGCCGTCGTGTCGCTCTTCTCCCGCTTCCGCAACGCATTCGACAATAATGCCCTCCGCCTCGACCTCAAGTACTGCCTTGACATCTTTGCCGCCCCACTCCTCGAGGTCTTCCTCTTCGCCTCCCGCCGCCTTCAGGCCGCAGCCACCACGGCCAACCCGCTCGAGCTCCGCCCCGTGTTTGAGTGCCTTCGCCTCTGCTGCGAGATCTTCTACTCGCTTAACTCCATCGACCTGCCTGAGTTCTTCGAGGATAACATGGGCCAGTGGATGACAGAGTTCCGAGCTTTCCTCACCACATCCTACTCACCGCCTGTCGAGGCAGATGGTGCCCCCGATGCGCTCCGTGCTGCTGTCTGTGATAACCTGCAGCTTTATATGGAGAAGTACGAGGAGGAGTTTAGGGGGTACCTGAAGGAGTTTGTTGAAGCTGTGTGGGGGCTCCTCATGGCGCAGACCGCATCTCCATCCCGTGCACAGCTTGCCGTTACTGCAATAAGGTTCTTGACTACAGTTGCCGAGAGCGTGCACCATGCCTTATTTGGGAGTCCTGAGGCAATGAAGCAGATATGTGATAGTGTTGTTGTGCCTAATTTGCGCCTGCGGGATGAGGATGAGGAGTTGTTTGAGGGCAATTGGGTGGAATATGTTAGGCGTGACTCTGAGGGTAGCGATGCAGATACGCTCAGACGGGCAGCGTGCCGGCTGCTGCGAGGCCTTGCAGCGAACTACCGGGAGCAGGTGGCTGCACTTGTGTCAGCACAGATCCAGCAGATGTTGGCTGCATATGCTGCTAATCGGGCAAACAACTGGAAGGAGAAGGATGCTGCAATATACCTTGTTATTGCTCTTATGCAGAAGCCTGGTGCCACAGGTGGTGGTACACCCGTGGTTGATATGGAGAGCTTCTTTACATCTGTGATTGTGCCTGAGCTCCAGGCCCCTGATTGGCAGTCTGAGCCAATGTTGAAGGCAACTGTGCTCAGGTTCTTGAAGGAGTTCAGGGATCAGATCCCCAAAGCCACTGCACTGGCACTCCTACCAAGTGTGGTGAGGTTTCTGACACATGAGTCCAATGTTGTTCATTCATATGCTGCAACTTTTATCGAGAACCTGCTGATCATCAAGGATTCTGTCCCGGTACCAGGGTTGACCACAGTGACCAGGTGCGTAAAATGCCGACAACCCCCATTTCGGCTGTCATGTGATATATATCCTCTTTTCTTGCTGTTTATTTACCAGTGGTTCCATAGGGGATGCAATTTGAGTTGAACCACATAACCTATCAACATTTGTTTCGTACATGAATTAGGAATAAGTGGCTTACACCTTGAACTTGTGCTGTCATAGTGATCGTTTATTCAATGCTCAATCAGTTACAATTGAATCTGTTTGATCTTTGAGCCAGTGTTTTTTCCAGTTCTAGAATAGAGGGTCAGAGGAGCAGGTGACTCTTCCTTAGTGCCGCGCGAGTTAGTTTCCTTTAGTGCTGGATTGTGCTGGATTGCTTCTTCTCTTGCCAATCTGGATTAGTTTGTTGAGTAGACAAACACAATGCTTTTGAGTCTCTGATATTGACAAGCTAGTTCCTAATGTTGGTTTACTGCTAGAATATGTTTGCTGCGCAGTACTGAATTGTTAATGCAAGCTGACTGATTTACTCTATGTATTTTACTTCTAAACAAAAGATGTGCTTCATTATGCTCATGACATGCAAAGCAATTATACTAATTCTGGTTGTAGGCAGCTTGTTCGATGATGTATTATGTTTATGTGCTGCCGTTTTACTTTCATGCTATGTTACTGTACAAATAAACAGGAAATAAAAATGCTGACTTACATTTTAGCCTAATCTATGAACTGCTTTGTTTTGCAACTCCAGGTCTCCACGTTATGTTGCTGCTGATATCAATCCTTTTGCCCCACAGATCATTCAGAACCTGTCCACAGCACTAGGTTTCCCTGATTCATACGAGAACCCCTACCTGATGAAGTGCCTGATGCGGGTGCTTGGGATTGCTAATATAGGTGGTCAAATTGTTCATGAGATCACTGCTCGACTTGTGGGTATTCTCATGGAAGTGTGCAATAACCCCAAGAACCCTGACTTCAACCACTACTTGTTTGAGGCTCTGGCAGCAGTTATTGGCCGGACTGGTGAGCAGGACCCAGCACTACTCCCTGCTTTTGAGGCCAGCCTCTTCCCAGTGCTCCAGAGGATATTGGTTGAAGACATCTCAGAGTTCTGGCCATATGCTTTTCAGATATTTGCACAACTCGTCAATTTGAGCAGACCACCTCTCTCGCAGAATTACATGCAGCTATTTGGTGTCCTTCTCAGTAATGCCACTTGGGACCGACCACCATGTGTTCCTGCCTTGGTTCGCTTGCTGCGAGCATTCCTTAGGAAAATTCCAAATGAGCTAAACCAAGAGGGCAGGCTTCCAAATATCTTGGCAATATCCCGTAGTCTCCTCTCACGCAGCAGCACTGAAGATTCTGCATTCTACATGCTGAACACAATAGTGGAAAATGTTGGTTTTGACATTCTGAACCCATATATAAGTGAGATATGGAGTGCTTTGTTTACTCGGCTACAGACTAGACAGGCAGTGAAATTTGTGAACTCTCTTGTGGTTTTCATGTCACTAGTGCTGGTCAAATATGGATCAAGTGTTCTTGTCAGTTCCGTCGATGCAATTCAGCCAAATCTTTTCATCCAAATCCTTCAGCGATTTTGGATTCCCAACCTCAAATTGATCAAAGGTGCTCTTGAAGTTAAGTTGACAGCAGTTGCTTCGACAAAGTTGCTTTGTGAGTCTGCGGTGCTGTTGGATGCTGCTGCAGCCCAGTCGTGGGGTAAATTACTTGACAGTATTGTCTCACTGTTGTCCAGAACGAATCAAGATGGGGCACAACAAGAGCAAAATGATGGTACTGATGCAGTGGATATTCAGAAGACATCA
Organism: Miscanthus lutarioriparius; assembly: GCA_904845875.1. Lineage (NCBI taxonomy): Eukaryota > Viridiplantae > Streptophyta > Magnoliopsida > Poales > Poaceae > Miscanthus > Miscanthus lutarioriparius. The sequence goes on from CAJGYO010000001.1 coordinate 125,556,592, forward strand.
AGTTATTCTGTCTCATTTGTACGGCTTCAATATGCTGGAAAGAGTGAAGATGACCTTTTGAAAGAAGTAAATGATACAAAACAGTTTGTGGTCACATCCTTGGCCACACTTTCTGCCCAGTTTCCTGGGAGGTTTGGTCCTGTCATTGAGCAGCATGTGGACCCAGCGAACAAAAGTGCGCTTCTTCAACTTTGTGCAGCCTACAATGCCAACATTGTCTAGGTAAACAAATTTTAATGATATTCTTTTATGAGCTTAAAACATGGAACATGTATTTGATAATTTTACCACTTTGTTCTGTAGTTTTGTAAATCATGTACATACCTGTTAACTAAGTAACAACAGAAACTGCTGAATGGTATGCAAGGCTATTTGAGTAGCATAGTTATCATCTGTGGTGAGTTAGGGCATCCAGCTTCGTGTTCATAACATCTTAATGGTCACATGCAATTGATTAGCCATTGCTATGAATTGTTGTGTTCTTTTTACAATTTCATATCTAGTTGCTTCAACTATATCATTGAAAAGCCTTGCACATCTGGATATTATTTTGAACACTGAAAAAATGTTCATGTATGAACCACTAGTGGCTATTGAAGGTCTCTTGGATCTCTTCTCAGCTTGCAGTTCATGACTACAGTTAATGTCATTCACATTTTCCTAGCCAGAAACTTCAATGGTTGCACATCTTGTGCCTCTCTTTTTTTTTGGGAACTCAAAGGTGATATTCAAACTGCATGTTCTTAGGTCATCTTTCCAAATTTATAATGTGATTGGTACTTTGGTAGTCTTTAACTGTCGAAATTTGGTTGGAAATTGGGTGTTGTGTGTGCACTTGGTGGTCTCAACTCTCAAGTCTGGAGGAGGATTTAGCTACATGGCTGTCCCATTAAAAGTTATTCTTGCTACAGACACAATTAATGACTAAATTTGTTTCTTTTAAGATGTCTTAGGCGATGTTATAACTCCTAAATACCAAGTGGTTAACACACTGCCGCCTCACCTTATAGTGTTATTATTGTGGTATGACTCATGAAACTGAAAGTATTATCTTTGTTCTAAATAAATCAACTTCTGGAGTTGTCCTAAGTCAAACTTTCAGCTAGAACCTCAAAATTCTGTTGAAGTGATCCTGAATGTGCTATCTTGTTGGTTACTTGTTCATTCTATAAATACTAATATTTTTAATAGCTTGTATGGAATGTGGGAGGTGTCAAATTTGCTTCAGAAATGTTGACATTCCAATGGTTTTTGAAAAGAATCTACATGCACTGCAAACTTGTAATTTTGTCTTTTGTGACAAGAGTCACATGCCCTTGTTAATTTTAGGGACTCTAACCCTTGTTCTCCCTAAATTTCAGGAGCCAATTGCACTGGAAGGCATTTACTTGTTTTCTAATGGGTCCTGTCGAAAGATGAGTCTCTTGGAGTTGTCTGTCAAGATTGGTGGCAGTGTTGGTTGTGTCGTGGGATGGGCGGATGCCAAAACATGTAAGGAAAAAAAAAACAATAGCTTTGTGGAGGATTTGTCTATTTGGTTTGGCTGAGGATTTAGTTTCGAGGCTGAGGTTCCTTTTTTGGGGAAAGTCTAATGGTGTACTGGTCAGATGATGTACCTGAAAGTCCTGAATCAATGGTTGTTGGAACACGCTGTAATTTTGCCTGCCTGCCTTCCATGCTTCGCGAAATGCTATTCTGCAGATGCATGGCCAAAATTGACGAAGGGACCGTATATTCAACGTATCTTTGTTCAATTTTGCGAGTGTATATTTGAAATCTACGATCGCGCAGTTGCTTCTGCATAAGATTATGTTTGGATCCCTAGAGATAACTATTAGCTGTTAAAGTTAGCTTAGCTATTAGATAATTCTCTTTGGCTTCCGTCTGCTTCCTCAGCTAATAGCCTTGTCAGTTTCTTAGCACTAAAAATTTGCAGCTAAAATTAGTATTAATGAATCTAAACAGACCTGTTAATTATTAGCCGGAGGACCTGTTAACTATTATTTTTATTAGTAATTTTGAGTTGGTAATAAGTGCTAATAGTTCATATAAAACTTCAACTCACCGTCTAACCACCTATCAGCAGATAGATGCAAATAACCATTGCTAAAACTTGGTTAGCTAGCTAAAAATTAGCAGATATTAACTATTACTCTCTCCATTTCAAATTATAAGACGTTTTAGCATTTCTAAATATATAGATTTTGCTACGTATCTAGATACACACTTATGTCTAGATATATAGTAAAATCAAAGCATCTAAAAAAGCTAAAACGTCTTATAATTTAGAACGAAGGAAATAGCTAATAGGAGGGGGCTGTTTGAATCCATATGCTAATAGGTGGTCGGATAGTCAATTGAAGATACATATGAACTATCAGCACCTATTAGCAATTCTAAACTTGCTAATGGAACTAATAGTCAGCAGACCTTCAACTAATAATTAACAGGTTTATTAGCATGTGTTTTGATTCACTAGTACTAATTTTAGCTGCTAATTTTTAGTGCCAATGGATTCAAACAGGCCTTAAAACAAGCTTGTTACATGGTTAGTGTCACAAAATCGATTAATTTATAAGAGCATAAGTACAATGGCAACTACCGGGGCGGTCGCACGGTCATACTTGAGCCCATATAAACCCGGTAGTCCGTCGAGTGTCACGAAGGACCTCGAATCATAACCAACATACAAACCAAGATCGTACATGTTTCAACATACATGTCACATGTTATATAAAGTTCACAAGTAGTTCAACATACATCGGAGCACGAATAAATTTATTACAACCCAAAGTTTAAATTTAGTAGCGGAAGCAACATAGTTTTGAAACCATCACACACACGGTTCAGATACATGCCAGTTTCATGATCATTTTCAACAAAAGCACATAGAGAAACTACTAGAAAAGGTCTTGCCCGTCGGCCTCATTCCTCGTCCACGGCGGGAGAGAAACAGTTCTTGCAATACTCATGATACACGGTACCATCTGCAACAAGTGAGAAATAAACCATGAGTACTGGAATATACTCAGTTAGACTTACCCGTCATAAACCAAAAATAAAGAGGCACCAAGGATTATGCAAGGCCATGAAAGGTAGAGTTGGATTGATAACATTTTGCATAAAAGCTGAAGTAATACATGTCTTGATCCTTTTAGTTATTCTAGCAATAAGTTATACTTATTTAAAATTTAGCATGTCTAAGTTGGCACATGTACTAGAGCAATCACTTGATTTAAGCTAAAGCAAACAATAATAACCATATCCGGTATAGTATTTTCATATTCATCATAACTATCACATTCCATCAAGTTACTACGACGAAGGGAATTAGTCAAGTTTCTCACTATCTAGGAGAGACGGCGATTCGAATCGATTGCAACCAGCTGAGCAAAAATACTAACACAAACTCACACTTCCCCCGTCGGGGTTGCGTTGGGTCACCTTTGGTACAACTCAGGACTCAACTTCGCGGGTTCGATCAGCGCTGCACCCTTAGGGACTGATCAACTGCCAGGATGCTCAGGCCCAGCCTGCCCTTGGGCTCACATCCGGCTCCCCGCACATCCTTACTACCTCCAGTGTGCGCACTTGGACAACGGCTCCTGGCCTGAGTTGAGCTCCTCGGCTTCTCGGTCGGAACGAGTTATCCGGCCAGCTAAGTGAGAGGTTGCATTCAAAATGATAAGAGGGCCTCCAACGATGCGGTCCTTAATCGGCACAGATGGAATCACATGAATCAACCTACCACATAGACTCCGTCCGGCCTCCATTTACATCATCAAATGGTTTTTTCCATGATAGCAAATATAACCTACCGTGATCCAGTATCCACCTATATCTCGCAGGTGACAGGAAATCACCCGACTTCTACCGAGCTAAGCATGGCTAAGCATGTATTCGATCCTACACCTACACAGGGTTCAAGGTATATATTTCTGGACAAGGAGATTATATGCATCAAGTGTTTCCAAACAACTCCTACAACTTAATGCATCAAACATAAAGAACTCAAGTGGATATTTATAAAACATAGGAGGCTTAGAATGATCCGGGGCTTGCCTTTCAGGTAGGCCGATGGTCTGTGATCAGGACACTCGGACAACTCCTCCTGATCCTGTCCTTCTCCTGTTGTGGGATCTTCTCTCCTTTGAGCTCGAACTCCAGCAGGGTTACTCCCTCTATCGATCCAATATGCATGAGCACATAGATAAATATATATAATGCACAAGGGATGATATGAATGACATGGTGCAATACATATATATATACATTCTTAATAACATGATGACAAGGTGATAATATGATTAAATTAATTTTACTGAGTGGGTGTATATCTCTTCTCTAGTACAAGAAACATACACTCACCACTTTCTAGAAACCTAAGGTAAAATTGTTCATCATCAGTAAGAGGCCTAAAACTGCAGCTAAAACTTATCTTAATTAGCCTAAGCATTTAAATAACAAGCATCAAGCTCACACAAAACAAACAAGTCAAGAAACTAGATGTAAGTGAATTATAGAGCAATAATTAACTAAGTGCATACAACCAATCAAAACTAGGCATAACCAACTGTACCGTCAGGTTATATATATCACCAACATATTAAAAAGTATAATTGTTGGACCCAAATAAATTTTATATAAACCTTTATTAATTTATCAATTAATTTAGATGAAAATTGGAACTATTACTTCTAGTGCTTAGTAAATTCTGAAAAAATTACAGCATCCCATACATGCTCCCAAGAGCCTACTATTAATATTTCATGCCATTTGAACAAGTACAACAACCTCTACAAAAATGATAAGTTACATTGGTTTATAGCAACTTAAATAGGTTTAGCATAGCGAAAAGTGTCGAGCAACATATTTACTATTTTTCTTACATTCCTCATAACACAAGAATGCTGTGAAAATTAATTCATGCTCATAGGTTACATAAATCTACCACAATTAATTTCACAAGAAACTAGCATTTAACCAAGTTAAATTACAAAGTCATACTCAAAGCATGTCTACTGTAAGTTTAATATTTTTCCAAGCTACATCATGTCAAAACAAGATTAACAAAATTGGAATCACATTTTTAGCATCTCCCTAACTCAAGGTATACATTTTACAAGATTAATAGGCAATAAACAAGATAAATTCAAATAAGGTATAAACTGTAGCACTTAGCGTGACCCCACACGTCATACAAACAGAACAGGGGTGCCTGTGGACCGGTGAAAAGATCACCGATGGCGAGGTCTCCAGCGACACGATCACCACCGTTAGCTTCGCCTCAACATTCTGCATCCAGTGGTGTAGGTGGTTGGACCTATTACAACCTCTGTGGCAGAACCTCCTAAATTATAGGACCCACATGCGCCTGTCACTGTCCAACGGCCTCTCACGACTATGCATATGTTCCCGGTAACTTAAGAAGACTGTCGGGTGTCCTCGGAGAACCCTGAATCATCCACGATTTCCGAGTAGGATTTCATTACAGAGTCATTGCAGTATTACAACATTTATTCAAATATCTACATCAGAGTAAAATAGCAGAAGTCTTACAATAACTTAGTTTACAAACCAGTTGTTTTAAACCTTACAAACTAAGTTCGATAAATATTACAAACCATAGTAGTGGAGTGGCATTAGTAACATAATACAAAACACACAATTAAAGTGCCCTGCCCAAGGGCCACATATTTACTTGTCGTCATCTATTTGAACAACAGTCATGCAGCATGGTCCAAAGCAGACCTACTCATGAGGCTCACCTGCAACAAGGGTCAACAAACCCTGAGTACAAAAGTACTCAGCAAGACTTAACCGAAGTAAAACTGATAAAACTCAGGAATATAGGCTCAGGGATTCAAGGTATGGCTTTAGCAATAAGCAAAGTTCTTTTGTGTAAAAGCTCTCTACAAGATCCTTTATTCAACATTTAAAACTTCATAAAGATCATATATAAAGATGACATGATTTGTATTGAGATCATGAAACTTCATATCCAACACTTTCTCAAACCTTCCTCAAGTTCCAGTTGTTAACTACGATGATGAACAAAGAGTTGAGTATCCATAATCGAGGAGCAACGACGATTCGAACCGATTATAACCCAGCTAGGGATTCCAGACCACACGACATATGCAGGTCCCTGACCTACATATACCAACCTACCCTCAGGTCCTCTAAAACAAGAACGGGTCCGCGCCACCCGAGAATACAATACTCCACCAATCTAGCCCATTGCCACGTGGGTACACGCTATTCTCGCCATCTCTCCACTCCCAGTGCGCGAGTAGTCATTCTTGTAATAGAATCGCCAAGTTAAGGCTTACCGGAGTATGTGGTTAGTACTACAAAGTCTCATCTCACACAATTCAACAATGGACTGTTCTTAATCGACACAGGCGAAAAGAACTCGCTCACAAGACATCCATGTCTTGTGGCTCTAACACACCGAGTCCGTCCGGTCTAGATTTATTACTCCACATGCTCATATCTCATGACAACATAAGTAACCAATCATATCAAAATTTTCACTAACACATGAATGATGTGCTATGCATATGATGACATGGTAGGTTTTAGTATTTAAAACACCCGAGGTGTTACAATCCTTTCCCCTAAAAGAAATCTTGTCCCGAGATTTAAAGTCCAAGGGTAAGTAATGGAAAAGGAAATGTGTCAATCCAAAAAAATTCAAAACTTAACTATAAAATAGCTCAGGTCCTTTTACAAAACATGGTTCGTAACAACAGAGCACAACTAACATTATTCTATATCGACGCAAGAAACTTTGGAAATTGTTCTAGCAAGTAATCTTTGGATTCCCAAGTAGCTTCTTCTTCGGAATGTTGATTCCATTGTATCTTGTAGAACTTGATTGTCCTCCTTCGAGTGACACGGTCTTTCTGATCCAGAACTCGGATAGGATATTCGGAATAGGTCAAATCAGGTTCAAGTTCAACTCCTTCAACCTCAACATTCTGCTCAGGCACTCGAAGACACTTCTTTAATTGAAAAACATGGAACACATCATGCACAGCTGAGAGATGTTCTGGTAACTTCAAGCGATACGCCACCTTTCCATACCTCTCTAAAATTTGAAATGGTCCAATATAATAAGGTGCCAACTTGCCTTTAACACCAAAACGGGCAACTCCCTTCATTGGTAATACCTTCAGATATACAAAATCTCCCTTGTTAAACACCAATGGTCTACGTCGTTTATCTGCATAACTCTTTTGTCGAGACTGAGCTATATTCAAATTACTTTGTATCTACCTAACCTTCTCTTATGTTTCTTTCACAAGGTCAACTCCAAAGAACCATCTTTCCCCGGGTTCAGACCAATTTAGTGATGTTCTCTCAAGCGGGTCAGGACAACTTTGAGATGTTCCGCATGTTCTTTCTTGTTCTTGGAATATACTAAGATGTCATCAATAAACACCACTACAAACTTATCTAGCTCAGGCATGAATACTGAATTCATCAGATACATGAAATGAGCTGGGGCATTCGTCAAACCAAAAGACATTACCAGGTATTCATATAATCTATATCTTGTGGTAAATGCCATTTTGGGAATATGTTCAGGCTTAATTTTGATTTGGTGGTAACCTGACCTCAAATCAATCTTAGAGAAAACTTTGGATCCAGCCAGTTGATCAAAATATAAATCTATCCGAGGTAAGGGATACTTATTCTTAATGGCCACTTCATTCAACGGACGATAGTCAACACACAACCTCAGGGTCTCATCTTTCTTCTTCACAAAAATTGCAGGACATCCCCAAGGTGATGAACTAGGTTGGATAAATCCTTTATCAATCAACTCTTGCAACTGAGTCTTCAACTCAGCTAACTCCTTGGGAGGCATCCTATAAGCTCTCCGAGAGATCGGAGCTATTCTAGGCTTTAGATCTATGTTAAACTGAACATCCCTATCAGGTGGTAGACCGGGTAAATCTTTAGGAAAAACATCTGGAAACTCACCAACTACAGGGATATCTCTAATCTCCTTGACGGAAGTTGCACAAACTTTTTCCACTGATCTCCTTAAGGTTGGAAGTTGGATAAGAAGCTGAGAATTACTATATGGCAAACTCAACCTTATTGTCCTATTCAAAACATCTATAATAGCTTTATGCTGATACATCCAATTCATTCCCAAGATCATATCTATATCCTGATCCTTAAGAATAATCATGGTAGTGGGAAAAATATGCCCACCCAGGTTTTTGGGTACCTGGTACACCATTTCCTTAGTACATAGACATTCCCCGGACGACTGTATAAAGAAATTTTCCTTTGTTGCCCCAATTGGAATTTCATGCTTTATGACAAAGGTTCTATTGATGAATGTATGAGATGCACCAGAATCAAAAAGCATAACTATAGGATGATCGGCGACAAGAAACATACCCAGCATCACGGGCTCCCCTTCTAGAATCTCCCGGCCTGAATATAGAAAACCCGCCCCGTCTTCTTTTCATCTTTGCCCTTCTGAGCAATTTGGTTGTTGTTGTTGTTCTGGGTTTGACCCTGTTGTTGACTTCTAGGAGCCTTCTAAAAATTTGGATTATACTGCTTAGGATACGGACATTCCCTGAAGAAATGACCGGACTTCCCACAATTGAAACATGGGTAATTGTGGCCTTGGGGTGTTGGAGCACGAACACCAGGAACATTGGTCTGCTGAGAGTTCTGATAAGTTGTGGCAGGGCGGACATTTGATTGTTGCCCAGATTGGAACTGCGGCAGATGATAAGGAGGACGATAGTGATTCACTGGATGATAGACTATCTTCTGTCTCTTTTGATTTCCACCAAAAGATCCAGATGGCACACTCTTTTTCTTCTTGATCTCCTTATGCTGCCAATATTTTTCCTCTGAAGCAATAGCAATGTTGACAACCTCATGATAGGTGACATTGGTGCAGGTAGTCATCATGGTCCGCAGCTTGGTATTAAGTCCACGCATGAACCACTTCTTCTTCTTGGCATCTGTGTTCACATGCTCAGATGTGTACTGGGAAAGGTGATTGAACTTGCCCACATACTGCATGACTGTTTGATCCCCTTGCTTCAAAGCAAGAAACTCATCAAGCTTCATGGCCATAACTCCCTTTGGAATATAATGGGCACAGAAAGCAGTGCGGAACTCGGCCCAAGTTAACTGAACACAGGCTGGTTGCATAGCCACAAGGTTTGCCCACCAAGCACCTGCTGCACCTCTAAGCTGTTGGGCAGCAAAAATAGGTTTCTGAAACTCCATGCATGGAATGAGGTCAAATTTCTGCTCCATGGTACGAAGCCAATCATCAGCTTCTAGTGGTTCGTTGGCCTTGGTGAACACAGGTGGTCTTGTATCTGTGAAGTCAACATATGTAGCCTCTTGCCTGAGATGATGACGACCATGATTCCCTTGCATCATATTCTGATTGCTTTGAGCTAGCCCTCGAAGCAACCGAGCATTGTCAACAGTCACATTTACTAGTGCGGGGATAGCATCAGCCAAATTCAGAGGAACTGGTGGTGGATCAGAAATACCATCCCCAAGTACGACGCATCTGTTCATGACAAACCAAACTTTACTCACAAGCCTTTATTGAACGATAAAAGAGCTTACTACAACGCATTACATTAGGTTCACTTATTTAAACACAAGTTCAAACTTAAGCAAGACTACCCAACTTAACTAGAACTCACTATTTTACAACTCTACTCTTCTCCTCGATCACCTCAAGCTTCGGGATCGGTATCCATTCCGGAAACATTTCCGCCTTCATTTTCACTTTCATCGACCATCACTAATTCTTCTGGATCTTCTTCTTCCTCTTCAAGTTCATCATTATCAGCAATGATGACACCAGGGTCCATTTCATCTGCTTGAGGTTCATGATTTGGATCCAGGAGATTGCTCAGCCTATGGACTTCTTCATGCAGATTAGTATTATATTCATCTAAATCTTCTACATAGAACTCTAACTCATGAACTCAGGCTCTAGCTACATCTTCTCTATGCCAAGCTTCATTTCTTCCTTCCACCATATGAACTAACATACGCTCATAGTTCTTATGAGCGGTGGTGAGACACCTCAATTGATCCTTCAATTTGCCCACCTGGACGGTGTCCAAAGCCCTATCTCTAGTAGCCTATGCTAACTCTGCTGAAAGCCTCTGTATCTCTGCCTAGGGATCAGGCCTAGAGCTGCTACTGCTAGCATCGTCACTCCTAGGGGCAAGCTGGTGACAAGGAACTCCTTTGGGTCCAATGGACTTACGGGGTGTTACCTAGGTACGAGCCATACTGTAGGAAACAAGATTTCAAAACAGTAAGACGATCTGATATAGTCTTAAGAGCAGCAAGGGTGGATTACACAACTCAACCCAGACTCACTACTCAACCCAGACTCAGAGGGAAAGTAAGTAACGAATGGATTAATCATGATGCATGAATCATTCTTATGAACCAAAACATCAAAGCTCATAAACAACCGTTGTTATTATATAGGGCATAATAAGATTACTACTCCACCACACAAAGCCTTTTTAATCAAATAAGGAATGGTGAGAATAAAATAAGATAAGCTAGAAGCAATTTGGACCAAATTAACAGGTTAAATTTATTTGTCCCAAATCATTTTGAAGTTTTTTTGTAAAACAATACAACAAAGACTTTGTAACGATCGCTCTGATACCATTCTGTGGCAGAACCTCCTAAATTATAGGACCCACATGCACTTGTCACTGTCCAACGACCTCTGACGACTATGCATATGTTCCCGGTAACTTAAGAAGACTGTCGGGTGTCCTCGGAGAACCCCGAATCATCCACAATTTCCGAGCAGGATCCCATTACAGAGTCATTGCAGTATTACAACATTTATTCAAATATCTACATCAGAGTAAAATAGCGGAAGTCTTACAATAACTTAGTTTACAAACCAGTTGTTTCAAACCTTATAAACTAAGTTTGATAAATATTACAAACCATAGTAGTGGAGTGGCATTAGTAACATAATACAAAACACACAATTAAAGTGCCCTGCCCAAGGGCCACACATTTACTTGTTGTCATCTATTTGAACAACAGTCATGCAGCACGGTCCAAAGCAGACCTGCTCATGAGGCTCACCTACAACAAGGGTCAACAAACCCTGAGTACAAAAGTACTCAGCAAGACTTAACCGAAGTAAAACTGATAAGACTCAGGAATGTAGGCTCAGGGATTCAAGGTATGGCTTTAGCAATAAGCAAAGTTCTTTTGTGTAAAAGCTCTCTACAAGATCCTTTATTCAACATTTAAAACTTCATAAAGATCATATATAAAGATGACATGATTCGTATTGAGATCATGAAACTTCATATCCAACACTTTCTCAAACCTTCCTCAAGTTCTAGTTGTTAACTACGATGATGAACAGAGAGTTGAGTCTCCATAACCGAGGAGCAATGACGATTCGAACCGATTATAACCCAGCTAGGAATTACAGACCACACGACATATGCAGGTCCCTGACCTACATATACCAACCTACCCTCAGGTCCTCTAAAACAAGAACGGGTCCGCGCCACCTGAGAATACAATACTCCACCAATCTAGCCCATTGCCACGTGGGTACACTCTATTCTCGCCATCTCTCCACTCCCAGTGTGCGAGTAGCCATTCTCGTAATAGAATCGCCAAGTTAAGGCTTACCGGAGTATGTGGTTAGTACTACAAAGTCTCATCTCACATAATTCAACAACGGACGGTTCTTAATCGACACAGGCGGAAAGAACCCGCTCACAAGACACCCATGTCTTGTGGCTCTCACACACCGAGTCCGCCCGATCTAGATTTATTACTCCACATGCTCATATCTCATGACAACATAAGTAACCAATCATATCAAAATTTTCACTAACACATGAATGATGTGCTATGCATATGATGACATGGTAGGTTTTAGTATTTAAAACACCCGAGGTGTTACAACCTCTAGCTAGGGCGGCGGCGCTCATGGCGGTTTGGCGGCGCTGCACGGCAGCGCGCTCGCCCGGCTTGCCATCTCCGGCGACAGAATCGGTCGCTACGGCCTAGGGTTAGGTTCCTGGGTGCTAGGCAGAGCTCTAGGGTTAGGGTTTAGGCGTGCGGAGACACCGGTGAGGCATGGCCGCATGCATGGCGGCACAGCGGTGTGAGCATGACGACGGCGCCGCAGTGTTCCGGTGAGCCGGGTGACGGCTTTGTGCAACCGTCTTCCGTTTGAGCTTCACCGTCCTAAGGCTATGCTCTAACACCTAAAAGCGAGAAAGGAAGAAGACGGGGCGAGCATGGCCATGGTGACATGCATGGCGACGGCGCAGTTGGTTCATGGTGGTGCGGTGCACGTCCTATCTCCGGCAAGGCCGGCATTAGCCAAAGGCCAGTGGCTATAGCATCCACTAGACCTAGCGACTATGGAACAGAAGAGAGAGGGAGCAGTGCAGGCGTGAGGTGGCTTGGTCATGGTGAGCTCAAGCTTAGCAGCGCACTGTGGCCATGGCGACTGTGGCGATGGCCCTAGGGGCTTGACCTGTGCTCGAATGGCATTGCTAGCGGGTCGATGCAATAGAGGGCCACATGGCGGAGCTATGTGCGAGATGAATCAGGCGGTGGTGCGACGTGGGTGGCTAGCGTGGCCAGTGAAGGTGCAATGGCGATGCGGCGTTGCCTTTCTTGGCTTCAGTGAGCGTGGGAGCAAGAGAGGGAGGGAGACCGAGAGTGAGTGTAGGAGTGAGTGGGCTCCTGCGTTTCCCTCCTTTTGGCTCGACAGCGAGGGCTAGCGCCGATGTACGGCCGCCATGCGGCGCGCGTGGCCTTACGCGGTCAGCCACGTCTAAAACGGCAGGGGTCAGTTTTAGGCCTGATGAAAACCACCTGAAACACGATTTTCTCCCCACTATATCTCCTAATCCGTGTAGTGATTTGATCAACCAACTTCACCAAATTGTAGAGCTACAAGAGTACTACAACTTTGCTTAAAAAAGTTTTGTCAGATTCGAATTGATTTGCAAACTAAAAATCTCCAAAGATGGCTACATGGAAACTAAAAGTCAGCTATGACTTGGCCAAATTTTTGGAGTTCCAAAATAGCATGAAGTTAATTTTTGGGAGCCCTATTTGACTAACTTAGGCACTGATTCAGCTCTTGACCCTTAAACAAAGTTTGTTCTACATGAGCTAGACTACAACTTTTATTTAGGGTCCACTATCATGCAAGCTCTCTAAATAATTAGTCAAGATAGGTCAAACACTCAACATGATAAAGGGCATTTCTAGTCATACCATCACTTAGAAGCATTTTGGGACCAAATCACTGTAACAACTCTGGTGTTACGAGCATGCTTAGCACCTAGGTTAAGGTCAACGAAAAAACAATTTATATAAACAAAAATAAAATATAACTTGTGTGTAGTACTTAAGTAGAGATGATGAGTAAGTGGTGTAGTTGAAAATGCAACTTTAATTTTTGAAAACAAATGTTGTTAACTAGTGTTCTTGAGAGCTCAAAAATCGAATCCAAAATTTAAACTAGAACTCTTCGTGAATAGGCAAGAAATTGAACTTATGTTTAAAATGCTATTTTTGGTGAATTATATTGAGCAAAATAGTTTAATGATGCTTGAATACTTTGCTCCTATGGGTTAGTATGAAGTACGGACTATTGCGTGAAACACTTGTTGGTTGAAGTTAATAAGGTTTAGACAAATTTAAAATTGTGGCAAAGGTGTTAATGGATGTTAGTGCAAGCCGAGCTCTGGACCTTCTAAGACTAGAAGGAAGAAGACAATGTCATCTTGGCATTTACATTTTAACTAAAATACTTAAGCACTAGCTCCACGATTTCATTTTGTTGGTTGCCTCTAAGTGAGTGCTTTAGCAGGGTGTAGTTCACGGATGAGTTGGAGTTGTCATGGCGTCGCAAAAATTGCCCCAACATCCTAAGAACACGCTGTGACCAGGCTGTTGGCGCTCCGTTCATGAACCAGCACTTAGCGTGATGAACCCATGTTGGCACCTATCTATCTCCCTCAATGCTCACTCTCTGGCCATGCTCGTTGCTCGGATGAGAAGCCCTTAGTACCTATTAGGATCTTGAACTCTTGTTTTAATCTCAACCGAGCTCTAATCGGTTGGTTTTTACGCTTTAAAATTCGTGCACGACCTCACCTCGGGCTGGCTGGTCTGGTGTGCGTGGTCAGTGTGCTCGGGAGTGCAACATCGCGCATGGGTGCTCACACTGTTGCACGCGCGCACCGCACATGACCTTGCCGGTGGTTGTCTCGTCGCCGCCCATGCTGTGGATTGGGCCGAGCCGGTCGCGGCCACCTCGTGTTGGGCCGGCCGAGCCGTGCCTTGGCTCATGTGCACACGAGCGCTGCACCGCACCGCTGTGCTGTGCCGAAGTGTTGCCACTGCGCTACGCCAGTGTAGCCGCTGCGCGGCCACGTTGCGAGGCGCCGTCGCAGTGCGGTTATCACGTGCGCCCATTGTCGCCACGAGCGTGCGCCATCTTGACCGTTGAGCCGTGCGTGGGGCCGGGCCAAAGCCACGGTCATTGTTGTTGTGTCTATGTGGCAGCCACCCTGCCCTGCGATTCAACTACCGTGAGCCGTGCCGCCGCCGCCACGTCTGGGTCAACCGACCCTAGTCATAGGGTGACGGTGACGCCTCTCTGCTCGCCCTGACTCGTTAGCCACCATGGGAGATCCCTACTCAAGTGGGGCCGCTCCAATTCAAAAGCATCGTGCCAAGTCTCTTGGTCTCGTTGTCCGTGCACGCATGCTCGTACTGCTGCCATCAATCGGGGCCGCCTTGTCTTAATCCGCTCGAGCTCACTCGTGTGACCTGCCCAAAACCGCGTTGAGCGTAGAGCCACCGTTCCTCCTTCTTCCAATCACCAACTCAAGGCCTCCTTGTCGAATTCCTCGTACCAGTGAGTAGCTTAGGAAGTTAGCTTGGTGTCACATTCTCATCGAGCCCAGCCTTGGTCTGTCAGTGGTCAATTTTAGTTTCTCCTCGCCGCCGGTCATGTACGCCGTAGTGACCAGAGGGTTGGGGGTAAGGCCTGTAGGAGTGGTAACAATTCAATTGCTCATAACCCTGAGTTCGCCTTGACTCCCTCTATCCGGTGCTCGCGCTATTTTGGCGAGGGTGCTCGTTGTCGGTGGGGTGATGTGCCGGTGTCCATCGCAGAGCGCATCGACCCTGCTCGGTCGCACATGGCCAGCAATGCTCAGGCCACCTTTGATCGAGCCATCACCTCGGACAAGCTCGCTGTAAGCTCGTTATGCTCACATGCTCACTTGTTAGTCTTCTAGCTGCTCTGGTTCGTCGAAACAATCGTGCCGCCATCGTAGACAGCCGCTCGCCGCTGCAGTTCACACCAGTGCGCCTCCGAGTCCCTAACTGCCACCCATCCTTATGCGTTTAGCCGTAGATGGTGGTCGGCCCCTAACTTCCATCGTAGCACGCCTAGGTTGCCCTTCGTAATCGCCCTATGCCGTCGGCCACCGCGCCGCCAAGCACGGGGATCCCTAGGGACCTACCCGTGGTAAAGGTGGAAACATCCGAGGGTTTGATCGCAAAACCACTATCGGTAGGAATAGTGCACATAACATTCACATTAATCTCTAGAAGCTCGGGGGGTTTTCTGCAAAACAGCCAATGCACGCGGGCGCCCTAGGCCTTGGGCTGTACCGGGCTACCACAACGCGCGCGCAGCCACGCCCACACGGGGCTACTAGGCCGAATCGATGGCCACCGGCCCTTTTCTTTTTCTAAAGCGTTTTCTTATTTAGTTTTTAAGGTACACTTGTAAATTCAATATAAATATGTGTAGTTAACCAAAAATTGTGAAACTAAATTTGTTAGGTTTCTAAAATCATGATCTATCTACTCATATAATTGGTTCATATAGCTTCATAAGTATTTTCAAGAGTGATCTAATTAATTTTAGGTGCTTAATATTGTTAAAATATAAACTTGTAGAAATTGTTGTGATAAACTGGTGATAGTGTTGGCTCTAAAACTTTCACTGTAATTTTTGTAGCTCCATAATAATCAGTTTGCTAGGGTAGCTAAATGAGTTCCAATTCAAATATATATGTTTAATCGATAAAATGCCAAAACACCCTAGGATTGTAAAACTAGAACATTGTCCGAGAAATGATGCCTTACTCGACAATGTGGATACACAGCCTAGTACATTAGTCGTTAGAGCTAGCTCGTTAGCTTCAGAGGCGTCAACATATTTTAAGAGTTGCGGTTGCAGTTGGTTAATTACGTTTTCTACGTTGCATCCACGTATATCATAATAGGAACAACAATGCATCACAGAGTTATCTGGAGTAGCAGAAAAGATGGTGCCTTGATGATCACGTCACCACGATGGAGTGCAAACCTTTGGTTATATCTTACCCATGCAAGCCCCGATGTATAACCTCTAATATTCTGCACTTTATTTTATACTTGTGCAATCAGTTTTGAGGAGTTGAATGAAACCCACCTACATATATATATATATATCATTATCCTATGAGTCCTACTAGTATGCCAGGATCATGTAGATTGCTATGCTATAGGATCTGGTAGAAGTTGAGTGATTACCTGTCACTCGCGAGAGATAGGAAAGATATTATTGTTGTTATTATCATATTACTATCATATGAAATATATATATTAGGATGATAATTGGAGACTGGGCGGAATGGTACTTTGGATCTAGACTTGATTAGTCATTCGAGCGAGGCTCAGGTTGCACTTGTTCCGCCTGTGTCAATTGAGTATCATCTGTTGCTGTGGATGGTAGTCAGGTCACAGACTTATTATCCTGAGCACATACTTGCTTATGGGAGCGGGAAGGCTCGTTACTCTCTTGTCGTGGGTTCCTGCTCTTTCTAGACTGACTGATTGGAGACAGGGAAAGGTGGAGGTCTAAGTACCATACTAAGATCGGGTCTCAAGTGTGGGGGCTTAGAGTCCATGTTTGGACGGGGACCTGGACCCCTCGACAGGAGTGGAATGGGTTGGTCTCGTTTGTGCCTAGGGTACAAGCGAGGCATGTGTTTCGGGGTACCCAGCTGGGATACACTGATTCGCGAATTGCCATTTCTATGAGACGGTACGACTTGGCTATGGTCTAGCACCGTAGTAAGAATTGGAATATGAAAGATGGTAAAATGGTTCTGATTGCTTACCACCTGCTTGAAAGTAGCATAGGTGCTTACATAGAATGGTTAGTTAATGAACTAATGATGACTGCTAATAATATTGAATATAAGGACATATGTTTAGTAATGCTTCCGTAGATGCAAAAACCCACAAGCCAAATAAGCCTGACATATCCTTGGAGTCTTTTATTTTTCTCCTGTCGGGTAAGTCTTGTTGAGTACAATTGAGTACTTAGGGTTTTATTTCCCTGTTGCAGGTGACAGATGAATGGTAAACGGCTCTGGTGTGTGGAAACCTCCTGGTGGGCTTAGAGAGGATTCCTTTCATGCGGCGATCGTATTATTTATTTATAACCCCCACTAAAGGTTGTTATAAGAAAAGTTTTTATAAACCACCATCATATCTTGAATAGAAATATTTACTTGTTAATGCTTCACATATCATTAAATAACTTTCTTTCCGCTAAAACTCTGATCACATGTTTAATTCCTCTATTGTATTAATCAATGGAAGAAATGGCTAAAAATGTTGTAAGCTTTATACTCTCATTTATGATCCTGATGAAAAAATGTGAAGTTTTGAGCTCTCCCTCGAGGTATGCTCGACAGAACTGCATAGTTTAATGTCCTCGCTTGGGTACTCAGTGTTTAATGGAAGACAAGTACTCTTGAGAGAGCATTAGATTAGGTGGTTCTACCACAATCACCAATATAAACTTGGTTCCATTTTTTATCCTAAGTGTGTCTAAGTTGTTTTGGTGACCAAACACACCCACTTGCATCATCAAGCATGATCACTAAGCATTCACAAGGCAATTTAAGCATTTTATGAAAGTAATAACAACCAGACAATGTATCATTTCATGCTCATGAATGCAAATGTACGAATGATGCTTATGCTCATGCAATGCAAGTGCAAGAATGCAAGCTTAACACTAGGGTGTTACAGTTAGTGCTCTCGAAGGTTTACCGTTTACCTTTAGCCGATTATGTACCGTGCAAATCCAGGCCATGTTGATCTTATTCAGGCCGCGATGATCTAATTTGGTTAACCATCGGCTCATTGACCTTGTCAAACCAATTGGATCTGCCAGTTTCAGATGTAGAACATAGTTTTTTCCTCGAAAATATAACCAATGACAACGTGGACCATTCATAAATCTGATTGCAACGATAGCTTGAGATCCGTTCCATGTAACCTTTTAGGATGTCTGAAGCCATTTTGATGATCAGTGCTAAACCAAGCAAATTTTGTGTTCTAATAATTTGAGCAACTACAAACAGTGGAGGCTAAAGGCCTAATTAAAAGGCCAAATGCAAAGTAGCTCATCGAAGGCCTAGTTAAGCATCCTCTTCATTTGAGCCCAAAAGATGTATGTGGATCCCCAATGATGGTTCACTTTTCATGAGATGAAATTTTGTAACCGGCAAGTTGAGTAAGACTAGCCCTGGGTAAATTTAACCGAGAACCGAAAACCAAACCAAAAGAACCGGAACCGAAACCAAAAGAACTGGAACCGAAAAATTCGGTTCCTTATTCGGTTCCTGATATTGAGGAACTAAAATAAATGAAGAAAAATTGGTTCGTACTCTTGGTTAATCGAATTAACCGAATTACATGAATTGTACTTCACTTACTTGTATTTTGTAAGATTATGTTTGGTTTATGTGTAGTGTTTTATATTTGAACTGCTATATATTTGTGTTACTATCTTGCTATTGTTTTCTTATACATTATTATTATTAAAAATGAATATAGTGTTGCATAAATTTGCCTTAGAACACGTATATTTATTGTTGCCTTGAGGTTTTCTGAAAAATTCGGTTAGTTCGGTTAGAACCGAAATCGAACCAAAATAACCGAGAACCGTAAATGCTCAGTTCGTAATTTTTTTTGGAACCGATCGGTTCCCATTTTCTAAGAACCAAATTTCATCAATAACCGAGGGAACCGAACCGAAACCGAACCGAGAACCGAACACCCACCTAAGACGTAGATTGGCTTGTATTCAGGTTTCAGGGGCGAAGGCATTGACAAAGTGATATTTGAAGTGGATGCTATGATGGTAAAACAGGCATTGCAAAGTATCTAGCTCCAGACTGTGTTCCATGGGAGGTTTGGTGCATGAACTGAAGGAGCTCCTAAATGAAGAGTTTTTGAAAGCTAGAGCAATACATGTCCCACGGGAATGTAACAAAGTAGAACATGAATTAGCTAGATCAGGTAGTCTAAATCCAGTTGTAGTTTTTGATCCTAGTAGCTTGCCAGATTATTTTCATGTGTTGGTGACCAGTGATTTATCTGGTTCACGATCTTAATGGAATTAGGTGGTTCCCTAAAAAAAGACGCAGATTCTGAGGAGAGTTGTATTTTAAAGAGATTGCAACATTTGAAAACCACATTTGCTTGTGACCGAAAGGATTGCTCGATTGCAATTGTTCGTCCTTATGCTCTTACTTTTCTGTTTTCGTAGCTGATTGTGTTGTTTCCTTCCATCAAACTTACAAATTCAAACTTAGAAATTCAAAAGTTCTCCGCTGCTGTTTCAAGTTACGGTGGAACATGTTTACTTAATTATGTCTCCAAACACGAGTGCTTGTGTTTTTGGCTAACCATTTTTTTAACTCTAGATGTCTATGTTTTTTAGTGTTGATGGGTGTTATGTTTGTACTTACTGATGGTTTCAAAGAAATTTACATTTCATTTCCCTCGAATTGATGTATTTATCTTTTTATATAGTAATAATATTAATCATATTAGTCACGCGAAACTCAAGAGTGGTCTTATTTTGTGTTGGAAATTATACGAAAGTCTAGCCGTCTAGGTCACGACTGATGGCACATGGCGCATGCAGCGCCATTAACAAAATCAAGCCGCGCTGTTGGGGATTTAACTTCGCTAGAAAAACTCAACCCCTAAAACTTTGAAGTTGAAATTATAATTTTCATAACAAAGTCTGCTTGCAGGAAAAGAAGTATAGCGAAGATGAAAGTTTAAACTTCACGAAAGGGAATTTGACTTCGCTAGAGAGAGCTTGTCTTCGCTGAAAAGAAGGAAACAAAGCCAAGCGAAGACAAATATTTGACTTCGCTTAACATTTCAAAGACAGAAAAGAAGCAGTGCAAGAACTAACTAAGTCCCAAGATACGAAGACACAAAGAAGATTGAAGGCCAAAAGTTGGAGAATGAAGACTCAGAAGGGAAAAAAGATTACTTCACCCTTGTAGTTGAAAATGGTTGTAAATATTTGAGTTAGGGGTAAAATAGTCATTTTATGTAAAATATGAAGACTAGGTCCCCTATAAATACCCCTTTGACATGTACAGGACGAGGATGAAATGAATACAACTTTGTCTTTTGTTCACACTTTGGTGCTTGAGTAATTTTTTTACCCAACATCTGGCGCCCCCGTTTGTGTGTGCTCAAAAACTCCCACGACCATGCGAAGCTAATGGGTAGACCTAATAAGAAAGTTAGCACTGGGGTAACCAAAGATGACCCACTTGTAGTCGAAGACCAAACTCTCAAAAAAATGCACCCCAAGACCCAAGCTCTTCAAAGGCAAGTGAAGCCGAAGAACAAAGACTCAAAGATTTAGAAGAACAAGTGCTGAGAAAGCAAAAAGAACTTGAAGAATGTCGCGTGAGAGCAAGAGAAAAGTCTCTCAAACAAAGAATAGAAGAAGATGAAGCCACCCTTTGTGAACTAAATGAACAACTTCAAAGCGCCAACCACAAAGTCATAAATTTAGAAGAACCAAATTCAGCAACGAAAGCCTCTCAAGAAAAGAACTCCCAAAAGTCATTTATATCAATGGACACAAGCTCTCCCCTGTCAATAAACTTGCAGCTATCACAATGGACTTTAGGGTACAAATTTAACATGATACCAAGTTTCGATGGCCACTCTGACCCAAGGCAATTTTTGATGAGTTTTGAAGCCACAGTAATTTCTAGAGGTGGCGATAAAACTACGCTAGCAAAATCTCTTGTCATGGCAGTTAAAGGGCTAGCACAACAATGGTACTCTTCGCTAAAAGCAAAATCCATACATTCATGGAATCAACTTAAAGCAAACTTGGTTGTTGACTTTCAAGAATTTCAACTAGCTGGCCTCACAGACATAGATCTGTTTAATTGCAAACAGCAAATCAAAGAGCCCCTGAGTCAATATTTCAAAAGATTCATCTAAATCAAAGCACAAATCCCAAACATCCCAGATGAAGTGGTTATAATAGCTGCAATTAAAGGGCTTCAAGTAGGCCAATGCGCTTCTCATCTCGCTCGAGAAAAACCAAGTACAGTTGCTGAGCTTTACGAAGCAATTCAAAAATATTGCAAGTCAGATGACGACTACAGAAAAAAAATCAAAGAAGAAAACAACTTCAGGGCTCAAATCAAGCAAAGCAACAACTTCCATCCTCCAGGACCAAACAACTATGAGCAAAGACCATTTACACCACACAATCAAGTCAATCAAATTGAGAATAACAATAATTCAACAGCTATAAGTGATTATGCTCATCAAAATCAATACAATGAACGAAGTCAATTCAATGAAAGAACATTTGAAAGAGGAAGCTTTGGCGCAAGAGGAAAAGGAGGAAGAGGAAGAGGAAGAGGAAGAGGAAGAGCACCTTTAAAACTAGAAGACATGTACTGCATTATTCATAGCAAAGGAGCTGGACATACAACTAAAATGTGTCCTAAAGTAAAGAAAGGCATCAAAGAAGCCCAAGAAGAAAACAGGGCACCAAGCCAATCGAAAGTTGTCAATCATGAGAGGCAAGAACAACAAACCTCTCATCAAACTTATTACCCAATGCATTATGGACATACCCAAGCACTACTTCTAGGGCCACCTCCCGCATATAGCTATGAACCCCTAGCAATGTATCATCCCATGCAAAATCAATGGAGGCAAAATCAATCTCAGCAATCCAATGTTCAATCAGCACAACCCAAAGCTTCAGTGGCAAACAACAACCCACAAAACAGTGAGGCCAAGCAAGAAAATAACTCCTCATCAGTTTCAATAGTGAACAATAATGCAATCATCCCAAGTAGAGGAAGAATACTAACAATCACAGGAGGAAATAGCATGGACCATGAAAATAACAGTCAAAGAAGAAATTACTTTCAAAGAGTAAATTCAATTTCAATGTAAGGCCCATACAAGAAAACAAGATGGTCCCATCTGCCTGTCACATTTTCAGAAGAAGACCTTCAGTTAAAAGATTACCCACATATGGATGCTATGGTAATAGAAGCAAACATTGATGGTTGGGCAGTCTCAAAAATATTGGTTGATAGAGGCAGCTCTGCTGACATTATATTCACATCAGCAATTGATGCCCTGAAAATTGATCGCAAAACGTTAGGAAGAGCTTAGCACCCACTTTATGGCTTCGACGGGAAAAAATCCACTCAATTGAAAGAATAATTTTGCCAGTTTCTTTTGGAACATTAAGCAATGCAAGAACAGAGCAAATAACATTTGATGTGGTTGACATGTACTATCCATACAATGCACTCTTTGGAAGAGAAACTTTAAATGCATTCGAAGCATTCATAAGCTACTCATACTTATGTATGAAAATGCTAGCAATAAATGGAGTAATCACAGTACACGGAGACCAAACTGAGGCAAGAAACATTAAAAAAATACACTCTAGGACAAAAGAATGTTCACGCAATCGTTGAAGACGAAGAAAAAGAAGAAACAGAAAATGCAAAGCCTAAACCCAAAGCTCAAGCTTGTGAAGAAACAAAAAGAGTACCTCTTGATCCATTAGTCCCAGACAAATAAGTCATCATTGGTACTGGAGTTTCTCAAGAAGAAGAGGACAAACTTGTAGAATTTCTTCGAAGCAATGAAGATACATTTGCTTGGTCATCCAATGACTTAGGAGGAGTTAGCAGACATAATTGAGTACAAACTAGACATCGATCCAAAAGTTAGACCAAAGAAGCAAAAGTTAAGAAAACTAGCCGAAGACAGAGTTCAGGTTGCCAAAGCTGAAGTTCAAAGATTGCTTGATGTAAAAGTCATAAGAGAAGTTCAATTCACAACTTGGCTCGCAAAGATTGTCATGGTCAGGAAGAAGAATGGAAAATGGCAAATGTGCATCGATTTCACAGATCTCAATAAAACACGCCCAAAAGACAATTTCCCACTACCAAGAATTAACACTCTAGTCGATCAAGCAGCCGAAAGTGAAATGCTAAGTTTCTTGGATTGTTTTTCTGGTTATCATCAAATTCGGGTGAGAAAAGAAGATGAAGAATTCACAAGTTTTATCACCCCATTCGGGACCTACTGTTTTGTAAGAACAGTAGAGGGGCTTCACAATGCTAGCACAACATTTGTTAGAATGACTTCAACAGTGCTACGCTATCAAATTAGCAAAAATCTACTCACCTACGTGGATGACATAGTAGTCAAGAGCAAGAAAAGAGGAGATCACATCGAAGACCTCCAAGAAACATTTACAAATCTCAGGAAAGCAAATTTAAAGTTGAATCATGAAAAGTGCACCTTTGAAGCCCAAAAGGGCAAAATTCTAGGCTGCATTGTATCAGCAAAAGGAATCGATCTAAATCTAGACAAAATATAGGCAATCTTAAACGTGAAAGTTCTGAAAATATAAATGACGTCCAGAAATTGATAGGAAGACTTGCCGCCTTAAACAGGTTTATTTCAAAATCAGCAGAGCGAAGTCTACCGATTTTTCAAGAACTCAAGGGAACAAAAAGAGACTTCGCATGGGGACCTTCACAACAACATGCATTCAAAAAAATAAAAAGTTACTTGTCAAAGCCAAATACTCTAACCACACCAACCCTAGGGGCTGAATTGCTCCTACATGTCTCAACAACAGAAATGCAGTAAGTGTAGTCTTAGTTGAAGAATAGAAAAATGAACACACAAAAAGACAAGTCCTAGTCTACTTTGTATTAGAAGCTTTGTCTGGCTCAAAAATCTATTACTCAGAAATTGAGAAAATAGCTTATGCAGTTTTAACTGTAGCAAGGAAATTGAAGCATTATTTTCAAGCTCACAAAATCAGAGTACCAACAAATTATCCTCTGAAAGAAGTTTTGCAAAGTAGTAGATCATTTGGAAGATTGGGAAAATGGGCAACAAAACTATCTTAGCATTACATCGAATTCAAAAAAAGAACATCAATAAAATCTCAAGTCTTGGCAGACTTCGTAGCAATTTAGACTCTGTCTCAAAATCAAAGCGAAGACAAAAAGCAACCAGACTGGATAATATATTGTGATGGAGCATGGGGCTTCGCAGGGGCTGGTGCAGCAGCAATAATCACATCACCTTCAGGGGTTAAAATAAGATACGCGGCAAGACTTGAATTTCAATGTACTAACAATATTGCTAAATACGAAGTCGTTTTACTCGGACTCCGAAAAACAAGAGCAATGGGGATCCAAAGACTAATAATCAAAACATATTCACAAGTTGTGGCTGGACACATCGAGAAACATTACAAGGCAAGAGATCTAGAGCTAGCAAAATACTTGCAATTTTTAAGAGAACAAAAGAAATACTTTGAAGGCTTCACAGTAAAAAATATCTCAAGAACAGACAACTCAGATGCTGATGAAATAGCAAAAGTTGTAGCTCAAAATACAAGCTTGCCTCAAGATATTTTCTTCCAAGTACTAACTCATGCATCTGTCAAGGTAAAGTAAGAAGTCCCAAGAGAAGTCCTTATAATACAAAGCGAAGATTGGAGAGCACCAATCATGGCATACCTTCGTGGACGTTATGAACCAGAAGATGAAGTTAATGAAGTCAGAATGAAACATAGAACAAGAAATTACAAAATCATCAACAATCAATTGTACAACCAAGGAATTTGTGAACCACCTCTCAAATGCATATCAACAGAAAAAGGAAAAGAGTTGCTATCAAAAATACATGAGGGGATTTGTGGCACACATCTAGGGGCAAGAGCCATGGTAGGAAAGGCATTCCAACAAGGATTTTATTGCCTTCAGCACAAAGTGATAGCAAAGAAATAGTTAAATCTTGTCACAATTGTCAAATATCTGCCAGCAAGATAAGAGATCCATCAACAAACTTACAAACAATAGAACCAACTTGGCCACTTGCAAGATGGGAAATTGACATAATTGGTAAATTGCCACCAGCTCAAGGAAATTTCCAATATACAGTTGTAGCAGTAGAATATTTCACAAAGTCGATTGAAGCCAAGCCAGTAACAAATATGTTTTCATTCACAATGAAAAAATTTCTATGATAGAACATCTTATGCCATTTTAAAGTTCCAAGACACATTACAATAGACAATGAAACTTAATTTGACAGTCAAGATTTTAGAAATTATTGTCAGAATATGGGAATCCAATTATGTTTTGCCTCAGTCAGACACCCACAGTCAAATGGTGCAGTCGAAAGAGCAAATGGAATCATTTGCACTGGCATTTCAAAAAGCCTAATGAGGCTTCCCAAGGGAAAATGGGTCGATGAATTACCCAAAGTCATTTGGGCACACAATACAGCCATTTTGAGATCAACAAACTTCACACCATTCAAGCTATCATATGGAGAAAAAGCAATGACACCTGAGAAATAAAGTTTGAAGGTCCAAGAACCAATGTGCAAATCATGGAGGAAGAAGAACAAATAACAAGCAAAGACCTGCTCAAAGAAGAAAGAATGAAAGCAATTCAAAATCTCAAGAAATACCAGAAAGAAACAAAGAATTGGTATGACAAGAAAGTAAAGCCAAGGAAACTCTCACCAGGAGACTTTGTCCTAAAAAGAAAAAGAAACGAAGACACAGTCAAAAAATTTCAACAAAAATGGGAAGGCCCTTATCTCATCACAAGAACAAATAAGCTAGGATCATTCCATTTGGCAGATATGAATGTGAAGGAGATTGACCACACCTAGAACATTGAAGCATTGTGAAGATACTACCCTTAGACCTTCATTTTTTTCATTACCAGTTTCTGCTCTAGAAGTAGAATAGTTGTTTTTTTACATTCTGAAGTTTCAATTCAAATGTAAACGAGCTGCATCTTTTTCTACTCAGGGGAAGCCCTTTACAGGGTGAGTGGTTTTTAATGAGGCAGTCTCTATTGTAAATTCTCATCAAATATAAATGAGAAACTATTCCCCTAAAAAAGTCTTGAGTACAGCAAAACAAACAAAACCGAAGAGTATACTAAAAAAATACTCAAATATCGGCAAAAGCAAAACTAAAATAGGTACCATCATTTTTCGAACAAGCAAAAAATGATGCTAACCTATCTAAAAGTATAACACTTCATTTACTCTTTAGTTTTTCAAAATTCACTAAGGTGAATTATGACTTCTAAGAGAAGTCTACGCGTTGCCTTCGCAAAAAGATAGGGGACGGCGTTTTTTAAATTCACTAAGGTGAATTATGACTTCTAAGCGAAGTCTACGCGTTGCCTTCGTAAGAAAGTGAGGGGACGGCGTTTTTCAAATTCACTAAGGTGAATTATGACTTCTAAGCAAAGTCTACACATTGCCTTCGTAAAAAAGTGAGGGAACGGCGTTTCTGAAACTCACCAAGGTAAATTATAATTTCTAAGCGAAGTCTACACATTGCCTTCGCAAAACTTCATACATTAACAAAAATCGAGTCTATTATGAAATAGAATCATCTATTACATATTACAAACACTAGGAAACAACTTTACAATAAAAGTCACAGTTAGTCACTTTCGAAAGTTACAATAGTTGTAGCTTCACTAATTAAGTCTTCGACAACTTTATCGAGAACACGATCCACTTCTGAGCTAAGAAAATCTTCAGAAACAAAGCTTGGTGAAGCACTTGAACATGATGACTGGAAAAATAAGAGTATCAAAAGCATGACTTATCACATTCAAATATCACGATAGAAAAGGAAAAAGGGAAAATTAACAACTACCTAGAAAAATTTATTGAAGCCAATGACATATGGCAAATAAGACCTCTTGTTTTCAGTAATAAGAATTTTGGATTCAAAATCTAAAATAGCATACATCATCAGCAAAATAACCATACCATCAAAAAACAAACAAAAGACATCATAACTTAACGCTTACGTCAGCTTACGTTCAACAAATGAATCAAACGTAGGGTTTGACTCGTCTGTTGCATACTCCAACCACAACGAAGGTTCAACGACAAAGTTGTCCTTACACATTAACAATGGCATAACACCAACTTCATCCTGCTCAGTTCAATATTTACAAATATCAAAGGTCTTTTAAAACCTCATCCCTCAACTAAAAATCTAAAACTAACTACAAAGACAACTAAAATGGATGGTCACCAACATCATCATCCCTAGCACTCTCCTCCTCACGCTTGTCTTGCTCCTTCTGCTCCTTTTCATCAGCAGCAATTTCCTTCTCAAGCTGCTGCAAAGAGAAAACCAAAT
This sequence comes from Miscanthus lutarioriparius, assembly GCA_904845875.1. Lineage (NCBI taxonomy): Eukaryota > Viridiplantae > Streptophyta > Magnoliopsida > Poales > Poaceae > Miscanthus > Miscanthus lutarioriparius. The sequence continues at coordinate 125,584,235 of CAJGYO010000001.1, forward strand.
GTTAAGGCATAAAGAAAAAAGAAAAAAAGAAAAAAAAAGAAAACTTCAATCTAACCTTCTCCATCTTCTTCTTCGCTTTCATGAAAGCACTCTCTCTACCACCCAAATTCTAATATTGGTTAAAATATTTCTTGCAAAGTAATTGAGTCCGAGAAGAAACTTGAATCAACGACTCCACAGAAGCAAACTTATAGTCTTTATCCAGCATTTGCTCATATAAAGGATCTTTTGCCTCTTTCATCAAATGGAAAAGTGCACGAGTTGCGTACACACAACTCAGATCAGCACTAGTCTGAATAACAATTGGCAAATTCTTGTATTGAAAGCATAACCAAGCAAAGAACGGATCAAATTCTCTAAGCTCCCAGCAAGGATCTTCAGGCTTCGCACCAAACTTGTCATAACAATTCTTGCAAAGTTCCCATAAACGATTACACTTGTCATAAAAATTTTGATCTTTCTCAGCAGACTTCATCTCAAGGTAATTTCTATCCTTCACAATTTTAGCAAAATCTTTCTTCAAATTATCAAATTCTTCAATCTTTGTCTCAAGCTTGGCCCCAATAGAGATACATCTTGATTCCATATTGTGGAGAGCCTCAACTGTTTCTACTCTTTCTTTTTCTTTAGCAGCAAGCTGAGACTTTAAAGACTTAATTTCTTCAAGCAAACCCTTCTCTCGAAGTGCCGCATTCTTGGCTTCTTCTTCAACAGATTTGCGTAAACTCTTTTGGAAAAGAGCAGTCTACAAAATTCAACAAAAAATATTGTCGCGAAGTCAAATCAAGATACGAAGTTGAATCAACATACAAAGACAGAAAAATACATACGTACCTTGCAAACCATAGTAACACTTTCATCTGCCAACTGAAGGGAAGATTTCCCAGCAAGTTGAGCCTCAGCATCTGGAACTGCGAAGGCATCATCAATATACTTTGACAACTTTAGCTCTTACTTCCTTGGCATAATGCGAAGTATATCCAAGCCAATCCCAATAAATTTAAAAGTGTCTAAATTCACACCTTGAGCTTGACAGTACTCCATGCACCTCTTGTATGCTTCAGGGTTAACTCCACCAGGAATTATTTCTAGAGCTTCGGCAGGAGCAACAAGTTCCTGAGCAACATCCTTCATTTTTCCAATATTAATGGTTGTTTTCTTCTGAGATGAAGGGTCAGGGAAAAAATACTCTACAACAAAAATAAGTAAACTCTAAAATAAGGACAGAAACATAAAACTCAAAATCAAACAACAAAAAATAACAAGCAAACTTACCCTTAGAAACACCCTTCTCAAGTTGATATGCAACTTTTTCACCAGTATTCACATCAATTGTGGACTCGGTAAGACGAGAAGCACGACATTTTCGGCCTCTTCGTAAAAAATATCATCATTAGAATCATCAAAATCAAGGATAATGGTAGTAATACCCTTACCCTTGTGAACCTTAGCTTTTGGAGCATCAGTCTCCATAGGCCCACCTCCCAAATCAATATCTTGCATCACGACTTGGGGGAGGAGAGGCAACATGGAAAGTAGCACCAACATCTCCTGTAGTTCCTCAAAGAGTTTCAGCAACAAATCTTTGAGAAGATGGCCCAACAGTCTCCTACGAAGACAAAGTTTCAATCTCACCTACTTCTATTTGCTCATCAGCAGTAGCGGTTGCATCAGCAGCACCGCCAGTATAAAGAATAGGAGAAGAAGCATGAACATCTGGGGAAGAAGGCAAAGTGTGTTCGCCAACATTTTTTGGAGGCGAAGACAAACTAGCCTCACCAACATCTTCACCAGAATGCAAATTGGCCCCCAAATTCTGAAAATAGTCACCACGTGGAGTCAACATTGGCGGAGTCAAACCACTAGAATTAAAAACTAAACTAATCATTCTCACCTCATCATTACAAGCCTATTGACTAAGAACCTCTTGACTATAAACATCAAAATCTAAATCAACTTCATCTCCTACAACCTTCTTTGAATCAAAAGAAGCTGAAACCTTTTTTTCTTACAAATCTTCTTAGCAAGTTGTCCACCAGCTCTCTTCTTCTTTGTAACATTTTCTATGTCCGGCTTCGCTGCACGAGTATAAGCTAGTGGAGGTCTTTCATCATATTTGATTTGGGCAATTACAAAAATTCCATTCAAATGCTTATAATCTTTTCCAATAATTTTGTCCATCAAATCTTTCTCCTTCAAAAATTTGCCCAAAATCTCAACTACCTTAACTTCAACAGCAAAAACAAAATCTTCATCTCTTGTATACTTCTTCGGGCGGAAAGCTTCTTTGTCAGGAAAAATATAATGCTTCCCCGTCACAACTTTCTTATGAAATTGAACAAAACTCCAACCCTTCTTAAGAGGCCAAACTCGAGCTGTAATATATTCTTCACAAAGATCATGAGCACTTTGTAGATTAGCAGTCAACTTATAAGCCTTCTCACAAATCTTTGAATTCTCTATACTAGAAAATTTAGGCTTGCAATCAAAAACATTCCTCCCCATCTTCGCAGCAAATGGATATCGCTTCACAATCTTCCTTGACTCATCCTTTTCTTCGACCATCAGAACCGTATGATAAAACCAACACCGATACCAATTTTCAACCCATTTATTCTCGGAAGCTGGAGAAATTTGCTTAGCACCTTGAGTAGGTTTAAAACTACAGCAACCAACGTACTTAATAATAGTCTTCTCATCCACATTCTTACTCCTAAACTGAGTATGCATCTCATGAAGAGCACAAAAAGCCCTGATATCCAAGTTTACATCTTGAGACTTTATTGCCCAAATAAAAAGAGCAATCTTCACAATTCCATTAGGAGTTAGATGATGCATTTCTATATTATATGCCTTTAGAAGTTCTTCAAGAAAGTCTTGATGTGGCATATGAAGTACAACTGCAAATTGATCTAGAAAAACCACACATTCATGAGGCTTCAGATCATGAACTACTTCATTTCTAGGCAAATGAATAGATGCCCTCTCCACCATCCGATTAGTCACCATCCAATCCAACTCTTTAACATCCATCAAAGTTTGGGCAAACTTCAAAGACTTCGTGTCATCACCAACCAACTCGGACTTCAGACATAGAAATATCCGATAAATCTTCACCCAAGTCAAATTGACTAGATCCAACTGGAGAGTTTACAGAATCATTCATCTCTTGATCAGACATATAGAAAATAACAAATTTCTCATCAAAACAAATATTAAAAACAACAACAATAGAAGAAAGAAAGAAAACAAAGACAAACAAATTTAAAACTAACCTTTATTCAACAAAAACGTTTTCACCCTTGGAAAGAAATAGTCTTCAGAAAAGAGTTTGGCTCCGCTAAATTTTTCGACTTCGCTTCAAAGAAAATTTTAGCAGCACCTTCCTGTCTTCGACAAAGTAGCAAAAACTGGGGGAGGGAACGAAGTATATATAGGCGGCTTTGGGTCAAACCTGACGGTTCAGCTTCTGCCGATCAAATATGAACGTTACAATTCAAAAAAAGAACTGTTCATAGTCTAACGGCTATAAACGATCAACTTCAAAATTCAGGACGGCATTTTTTGTCTTCATTTTAAACCCAAACTTCACGGGATTCAGACCTTTGGAGTAGGCCTTCGCCCGCGAGGGGCTGCTGTTGAGGATTTAACTTCGCCAGAAAAACTCAGCCCGTAAAACTTTGAAGTTGAAATTATAATTTTCATAATAAAGTCTACTTGCAGGAAAAAAAGCATGGCGAAGATGAAAGTTTAAACTTCGTTGGAGAGAGCTTGTCTTCACTGAAAAGAAGAAGGCAACCGTCGGTGCAAAAAGTAACCAACAACATGAAAGTTTAAACTTCGTTGGAGAGAGCTTGTCTTCACTGAAAAGAAGAAGGCAACCGTCAGATGTGGCCTAGCTCTCAATGACACGGGATTTATACTGGTTCAAGCAACGTGCCCTACGTCCATTTTTAGTCAGTTGGTGACTTTATTCCTGAGCCCAGGTGCTCAAAGTTTGCTGTGGGGTTACAAACGAGTAGGAATAACAAGGGGGTGTTAAAGGCCCGATCGGACTCTGATTCTAAAGGCCGAGAGTGACGGAGACTCTAACGTGCGCTAAGTATTGGAGCATATGCTCTGTGTAGCTTTAGAGTTCTAGAGCTATTGAGCTATTCGAGTTCTTGGGTCCTTGAGTGCTCGAATCGTCTAACTTCTCTTTTTTTGGAGGAGAGCCAGAGTCAGAATAGCCAGATCCCTTTTTAGGAGAGAGCTCATCACCTTTTATAGTTGAAGGGGATGGGCTCTTAAAAGTCAAAGAAAGAGAGAGAATGTATACGTGTGCTACCTAGTCTTGTTGGCCACGCTATCGGGTACGAGACGGTCGTCGGCACCCACAATACTTTCCCAACCAGCAACCTCGGCGCTGCGTGATGTCCGTAGATTCTAGCATGGACCTCGAGGAGGAGTTGTTTCCCTTGGTCGGTCAGGATGCACTTCATGAGTACTCCCGATGGACTTCGCTTGTAAAGTTTGTCACCGATGGCGATGAACGTCTTGACACGTCGAGTGATTCATCGCGCTTTAGTGATTCATCAAGGAGGTAGCCGAGTAGTGGTGCTCTCTAGTTAGCCTGATCGAGTTCCACCATGGTGACATTGGTGAGCGACGTTGCCATGGAGGCGCCAAGGTTGGAGCCCCGGAGCAATTGGTCGAGGTCGGGGCACGTTGGGAGGTCGGAGCCCCCGAGTGCCAGATTGGTGTTAGAGTGTGTCTAGATTGGATCCTCCAAAATGCAGATAGACTGCTCGTGGAGATCGTTGATGAAGACCCCATCTAGAGACAGAACCCGCTGAAAGGTTCTAATGGCTAGAGGGGGGGTGAATAGCCTAATAAAATTTCTACAACAACACTTAACAAAAGGGTTAGACAATTATGAGGTGAAGCAAGTGTTGCGCTAGCCTACTTAAAATGGAAGCCGCCTACTACAATTCTAGTTTAGATAGTATCTAATCACACAATAGCTATGCACTACTTTATGTTAGTGTGCTCTCAAAGGCTAACTAAAGAGCCACACCAACCAAGCAAACAAGCTCTCACAACTAGCTACACTAAAGAGCTTGACAATAAGTTTGCGGTAAGGTAAGGAGTAGGCAAGAGGGTTATACCGCCATGTAGATGTATGAACCAATCAATCACAAGTGTGGATAACAATGAAGACCAATCACCTCGGAATCAATATGATGAACACAATGATTTTTACCGAGGTTCACTTGCTTGCCGACAAGCTAGTCCTCGTTGTGGCGATTCACTCACTTGGAGGTTTACGCGCTAATTGGCTTCACACGCCAAACCCTCAATAGGGTGCCGCACAACCAACACAAGATAAGGATCACACAAGCCATGAGCAATCCACTAGAGTACCTTTTGGCGCTCCGCCGGGGAAAGGTCAAGAACCCCTCACAATCACCATGATCGGAGCCGGAGACAATCACCACCCTCCGCTCAACGATCCTTGCTGCTCCAAGCCATCTAGGTGGCGGCAACCACCAAGAGTAACAAGCAAAATCCGCAGCGAAACACGAACACCAAGTGCCTCTAGATGCAATCACTCAAGCAATGCACTTAGATCACTCCCAATCTCACTATGATGATGAATCAATGATGGAGATGAGTGGGAGGGCTTTGGCTAAGCTCACAAGGTTGCTATGTCAATGAAAATGGCCAAGAGAGTGAGCTTGAGCCGGCCATGGGGCTTAAATAGAAGCCCCCCACAAAATAGAGCCGTTATACCCCTTCACTGGGTTCTGATAGGGCTGACCGGACGCTGGTCCTCAGCATCCGGTCGCCTAATGGTGGCCACGTGTCACCTGTGTTCAACTGTGAACGTTTGATCTCAACGGTCGAAATGTTGACCGGACGCTCCGACACTGTTGACCGGACGCTGGACCCTCAGCGTTCGTTCGTTTCCAGTAAGGGCCCAAATTCTATTTTTGTCGACCGGACGCGTCCGGTCAAGCTTGACCGGACACAGCCCAGCGTCCGGTGCTTAACCCTAAGCACTGTGCATTCTAACAACTCGACCGAACGCACCTCTTCAGCGTTCGGTCGCTGAGCGACTCAGTGTCCAGTCAGTAGACCGACGCCAGTGCCTTTGCGACCAACTCCATTTCATTTCTAACTTCTTCATCCTTGTTAAGATGTGCCAACCACCAAGTGTATCACCTTGTGCACATGTGTTAGCATATTTTCACAAACATTTTCAAGGGTGTTAGCACTCCACTAGATCCTAAATGCATATGCAATGAGTTAGAGCATCTAGTGGCACTTTGATAACCGCATTCCGATACGAGTTTCACCCCTCTTAATAGTACGGCTATCGATCCTAAATGTGATCACACTCACTAAGTGTCTTGATCACCAAAACAAAATGGCTCCGACAAATGATACATTTGCCTTGAGCTTTTTGTTTTTCTCTTTCTTCTTTTCAAGTCGAAGCCCTTGATCATCACCATTGCATTGCCATTGTCATGCCATGATCTTCATTTGCTCCGCTACTTGAAGTGTCCTACCTATCTCATGATCACTTGATAAACTAGGTTAGCACATAGGGTTTCATCAATTCAACAAAACCAAACTAGAGTTTTCACCCGCCTAGCAGCCAATTTTGCGAGGAAATCGATGGCATTGTTGTCCTTTTGGGGGACATGATGCAGTTCGATCCCTTAGAACTTGTCCTCAAGCTTGCGCACCTCCTTGCAGTATGCTTCCATGAGAGGGCTCTTGTAGGAGGACTCCTTCATGACTTGGTCGATGACCAACTCTGAGTCGTCGTGGACGTACAGCCACGTAGCATCGGGCTCGATGGCGATGCATAGTCTGTTGATGAGGGCCTCGTACTCCGCGGTGTTGTTTACGGCTGAAAAATGAAGACAGATCGCGTAGCAGAGCCTCCTCCCATACGAGGAGATCAGAACCACTCCAGCCCCTGAAGTACAATGTCTAGTACTCATGGGTGACATCCGGGGTCTGGAGCTGGACTTTCGTCCATTCGGCGATGAGGTCGGCCAGAGCCTGAGTCTTGATAGCGGTGTGGGGGACATACCTGATGTCGTGACCCATGAGCTCGAGAGCCCACTTGGAGATTCGTCCTATGACATCGTGGTTGCGGATGATGTCTCCTAGCGGGTACGAGGTGACGACCATGACCTCATGGTCGGTGAAGTAGTATAGGAGCTTCCGGGTCACCATTAGAATGACATACAGAAGCTTCTGCACCTAGGGGTATCATGCCTTGGCGTCGGTGAGTACCTCACCGATGAAGTACACTGGTCGTTGCACCTTCAAGGGGTGTCCCGGCTCCTCCCTTCTGACGATGAGGGTGGTGCTCACAACGTGGTTGTTTGCCACGATGTAGAGGAGGAGGAGTTCTCCCTGTTCGGGAGCAACGAGGACTGGGGACGACGTCAGTGTTGCTTTGAGGCTTTCTAAGGCCTGTTGTGCCTCTTCTATCTAGACGAATGTGTCTGTCTTTTTGAGAAATTTGTAGAGAGGCATCCCTCGTTCCCCTAGTCGGGAGATGAACCGGCTTAGGGCGGCCAAACAGTCGGTGAGCCTCTGTACGCCCTTGACATTGCGTATAGGGCCCATGTTAGAGATGGTCATGATTTTTTCAGGGTTGGCTTCGATGTCGCGCTCAGACACGATGTATCCAAGGAGCTTCCCTTCGAAACTCTGAAAACACATTTTTTGGGATTCAATTTGATATTGAACCTTCGAAGGTTTGCTAATGTTGCGGCCAAATTTGCGATCAGGTCGCTAACTTGAGCCATTTTCACCACTACGTTATCTACATAGACAGCGATTGTTTGTTTTGGCCACTCGACTGGGTCAGTCTGGCTGGGTGGGTCGATTTGGTCGACGAAGCATCGCTGCATGCACCATTGATAGGTGGCGCCGACGTTCTTCAAACTAAAAGGCTTGGTTACATAGCAGTATGAACCATATGGGGTGATGAATGAAGTCGCGACCTAGTCAGACTCTTTCATCGCGATCTGGTGGTATCCTGAGTAGGCATCTAGAAAGGAGAGGATTTCGTATCCTGAGGTGGAGTCGACTATCTGGTCTATGCATGGCAAAGGAAAATGGTCCTTTGGACACACCTTGTTGAGGCCAGTATAATCAACACACATTCTCCATTTCCTGGTCTTTTTTCACAAGAACAGTATTAGCTAGCCAGTCGGAGTGGTATACCTCTTTGATGAACCCGGCTGCTAGGAGTTTGGTGATCTCCTCGCCTATGGCCTTGCGCCTCTCGTTGTCAAAGCAACTCAAGTGTTGCTTGGCGGGCTTTGAGTCCTAGGATGAGGCGTAATGCGTGCTCGGTGACCTCCCTTGGTATGCCCGGCATGTCATAATGTTTCCATGCGAAGACATCATGATTAGCGCGTAGAAAGCCGGTGAGCTTGCTTTCCTATTTGGCCAGGAGCTTGGTCCCGATCCACACCATCTTGGTCAGGTCAGCGGGGTTGAACCCAAACAACTTGGTTTCCTCGATCGGGTGGAAGGCACTCGAGGAGATCGGCTCATTGTAGTATGGGACTGACTGAGTCGATGAATTCCTAAGCTCTAGGAGCTCGGTGGAGTTGATTACGGCCGTAATGCTCGCGGTCGCACGTGTAGGCGTGTAAAAAGGTGCTACCCACGGTGATGACGCCATTCAATCCTGGCATCTTCAACTTGAGGTAGGTGTAGTTGAGGATCGCCATGAACTTAGCGTAGCATGACCGCCCCAAGATGGTGTGGTAGGACCTTGGAAAGTCCACCACCTCGAAGGTGAGGACCTATGAGCGGAAGTTGGCTCGGTCGCCAAACATGATGAGCAGGTCGATCTACCCGAGTGACGCCTATTAGGATCACTGGAAGGGAGGCGCTCACTTCAACTCGAGGGTGTCAACGTGAGAATGTTGAGGCCGCTACCTCATTACAAATTTGTTGAGGTGCTTTTGTAAAGGAACCAACACGGTCGTGGGTGATTGGGAAGATGGTCTCTCTGAAAAAGTAATTGGATGTTTTTAAGGATTGACAACCATCTCTTTTCTCCATTATCTTACCCTGGATGGCGTCGGATCCCCAAAAGATTTTGAATCATCCTTGCCCGTCGTGCCTTCTTTCTTGATTTCCAAACCTATCAGGGGAAGCACTTGAGGAGCTCACAGGTCCTTGTAAGGTGCTTGACCAGGGTAGTGTGGTTGGTGCATACTTAAAAGCTTGTGAACATGCCATGTTTAAATATTAAAAAGCATCATATGCATTGCAAGGCATTGGTCATATTGAGAACTTTGATATGCATTCACTAAAATGAGTTTATATTTGTGTTATAAGTGTTGCCTTGTAGTGTTTGAATCATGTTCCAAGTTTTGTTTGGATTGGGATTTTCGAAAACCCTAATTTCGGCCTTTAAGTTTTGACCTGGAAAACCCATTTCAAAATCAAAGCACATTTTGGGGTTGAGCCTTAAAACAAAATTGTAGAGCTTGTTGAGTTGTACAAAGTTGGTTTTTGGAGTTTTCCAAGTTGTTTAGTAAAATTTGAAGTAATTTGAAAAGGCGAAATTCCTTAAATGTCCCCTTTTCGAATTCAAATTTGCATTTCAAAATGTAGACTAAATTTGGATATGGTTATAAAAGAAAAGTTTTAGAACTTTTGATTTTGAACAACTTTTATTTTTGGAGATTTTTGAGTTGTTACAAAAATTTGGGAGTAATTCGAGTTTCAAATTGGATGGCAATTCTGTAATTACTTGGAACAGTGTTCACCGCTCTTGCTACATCGCCGGCGACCTTCGGCTTGCTTCCAGGCGCGCGCGTGGCCATTTTCGGTGTCGTGCTGGAATGGTGAAGGCCGTGGCATGGCTTCTCCTTGCTTCTGAGCCACGTTATAAGGACTGAGCCGCCGTCGTTCTTCTTTTCCGTTTGACTCCTCGTCGTCGGTGACCTTGCCGCGCTCGCGAAATTCATCCTCACCGTATCACCTCGTGCCAATTGCGTTTGCCAGCATCTCCGCCTTGCCCTGCCGCTCCTTCCAGGCCTGCTCGCCTCGCCTCTAGCAGTCCAGCGCCACCGCACGACGTTTTCTTCCTCGGAGCCGGCCGAAGCACCGCCACCACCGACCTCACCGTGGTCAGGCCACTCCAGTCCGTCTCCGCCTTCACCGAGCACACCGTCGTGTTCGCGGTGAGCTCCTGAGCGTGATGCTCTCTCCGCTTTAGTCTCTACCGCATCGTAGCCGGAGTTGTGTCTTATGCCGCCGTGTCCGCGCCACCGTGGCCGCCATGGCCAGCGTGGAGCTTCCTCTGGTGTGCCTGCTGCTGTTTTGAGGGTCAGGATAGGTTCATGGGGTGAAGTTGATCATGATGGTGCTGTCCACCTCGCCGGAGTCTCATCGTCGACGTGTTTTGGCCGACCGGAGTCAGCGGCACCACCGTGCGCTCTGTTTTGGGTTGCTGACATGCGGGGCCGGGTCGTCGATGAGAGAGAGAACATGGGAGATTTCTTATTTTCTGGATTTTGAATAGTGCAACAAATTTGGAAATTCATAGGAAAATAATTACTGCTCCAAAAATTCTGAAAATTTGTGTGTAGCTTCTGTACATGTTCTATTATGGTTTAAAAATATGAAACTTGAAACTTGAATAAATTTCTAATGTTCCAAAATTTAGTCAATTAATTGATAAATGTAATTTCCATAATTTTTGTAGGCCACTGTATAACTCCAAAAATTATGAAATTTATTTTGGTACACTAATTTGTCATGAGGAAGCTTTCATAAAATTTTGATGTCATTTGGAACAAGTTCATTTTGAGCTTATTTTCCAAATTAATTAAAAATTGAATTAAAGCAAACCCTAAGTGTTAGGTTAGGGTTTGATCTTGTTTTGGTCATGTTTTGTGATCAGTAGGGTTTCAAGATCAGTTTGATCAAGTCACCTATGTCATAAGCCCTAGGTCGTTAATAAGTTAACTTGCCGTAACCCTAGATGTTAGTGTCAGTTGGTTTTGTTGGCTTGCAACTGTACACGAAGGAAAGTTGTATTCAAGTTGTTAATTTTGCATCCATCATCGAGCATCATGTTTTATATCTCGCATCATGTTAAACATGGCATTGTTACTATGTGTAGTGAACGAAGGTGAACACGTGGTAGTTAATCAAGTTGCGGAGGAGGTTAATCCGTCTATTGAGGTCGGATCGAATACTTGTGGAGCGTCGCGGGAACCGGACTTTTCCATCAACGAAGGCAAGCCCCGGATACATACAACCCTACCTTGTGTTTTACAAATTGATTTCGCTTTTGCTTCTATTTACTGCATTAAGTGATTAGGAGTCAAGTGAAAACCGAATTGGTACATTACCAACCTTGTTATTCCATATTTACCCTGTTACCAGTTTTAATTCGTATATGCCTAGTTATGCTTAGCTATGCTTAGAACGATGAAAGTCGGGTGATTACCTGTCACCTGCACATTTTATATGGAACTTTGGTTAATTATGTCATCATGTGATATGGGAATGTGGAGTAATAAATCTAGACCGGGGGACTCGGTGTGTGTGAGCCATAAGACATGGAGGTCTTGTGAGCGGGTTCTTTCCACCTATATCGATTAAGGCCCGTACCATTGGTGAATTGCGTGCGGTGAGACTTTGTAGTACTAACCACATACTTCGGTAAGCCTTAACTTGGTGATTCTATCGCGAGAATGGCTACTCACATGACCGGAGTGGAGATATGGCGGGAATAGCGTGTACCCACGTGGCAATGGGCTGGAGTGTGGAGTACTGTATTCTCGGGTGGCGTGGACCTGTTCTTGTTTTAGAGGATCCGAGGGTAGGTTGGTATATGTAGGTCGGGGACCTGCATATGTCGTGTGGTCTCGAATTCCCAGCTGGGTTTAATCGGTTCGAATCGTCGTTGCTCCTCGGTTATGGAGACTCACTTCTCTGTTCATCATCGTAGTATAATAACTGAAACTTGAAGTGGTTTGAGAAAGTGTTGTGTATGAAGTTTCATGATCTCATTGCGGATCGTGTCATCTTTGTATATGATTTGATGAAGTTTTAAATGTTGATATAAAGAATTTTGTTAAAGAGCTTTTACGCAAAAGAACTTTGATTATTGTTAAAGCCCTACCTTGAATCCCTGAGCCTGTATTTCTGAGTTTATCAGTTCTTATTTCGGTTAAGTCTTGTTGAGTACTTTTGTACTTAGGGTTCGTTGACCCTTGTTGAAGGTGAGCCTCATGAGCAGATCTATTTTGGATCGTGCTGCATGACTATTGTTCGATATGACGATCAGAAGTAAATGTGTGGCCCTTGGGCAGGGCAGTTTCATTGTGTGTTTTGTATTATATTATAATGCCACTCCACTATTACGTTTTGTAATAATCATCGAACTTAGTTGTGAGGTTTGAAACCACTGTTTTGTAAATTATGTTATTATAAGACTTCTGCTATTTTTACTCTGGTGTATCTATTTGAATAAACTGTTGTAATACTGCAATGACTCTATAATGTGATCCTGCTCGGAAATCGTGGATGATTCGGGGTTCCCCGAGGACACCCGACAGTCTTCTTAAGTTATCGGGAACGTATGCATAGACGTCAAAGGTCATTGGACAGTGATAGGTGCATGTGGGCCCTATAATTTAGGAGGTTCTGCCTCAAAATGGTATCAGAGCGATCGTTACAAAGTTTTTGTTGTATTGGTTTACGAAAACTTCAAAATAATTTGGGATGACTAAATTTAACTTGTTAATTTGGTTCAAATTGCTTCTGACTTATCTTATTTCTTTCTCCCCATTCCTTATTTGGTTAAAAAGGCTTTGTGTGGTGGAGTAGTAATCTTACTATGCCCTATATAAAAACAAATGTTGTTTATGTGCATTATAAGCTTTGATGATTTTGTTCGTAAGAACGATTCATGCATCATAATTAATTCACTTGTTACTTCCTTCGTCTCTGAGTCTGGGTGAGTAGTGTGTATGGGTTGAGTTGTGTAGTCCACCCTTACTGCTCTTAAAACTGTTGTCAGATTGTTTTACTTGGATTAATCCTGCTTTGTAAAGTATGGCTCATACCAAGATGACACCCCGTAAGTCCACTGGACCCAAAGGAGTTCCTCGTCACCAACTTGCCCCTAGGAATGACGGTGCTAGCAGTAGCAGCTCTAGGCCTAATCCTCAGGCAGAGATACAGAGGATTTCTACAGAGTTAGACCAAGCTACTAGAGATAGGGCTATGGATGCCATCCAGGTGGGCAGATTACAGGAGCAATTAAGACATCTCACCACTACGCACAGGAACTACGAACATATGTTAGTTCGTATAGTAGAAGGAAGGAATGAAGCTTGGCATAGGGAAAATGTAGCTAGAGCTAGAACACATGAGCTAGAATTCTATGTAGAAGATTTAGAAGAACATAATACTTATCTACATGAGGAAGTTCATAGGCTAAGCAATCTCCTAGATCCAAATCATGAACCCCAAGCTGATGCAATGGATCCCGGTGTTATCCTTGCTAATGGTAGTGAATCGGAAGAGGAAGAAGAAGAAGACCCTGAAGAATTAGTAATGATCGATGAAAGTGATAATGAAGGCGGTAATATTTCTGGAATGGATACCGAGCCTGAAGTTTGAAGTAATCGCGAAAAGGAGTAGAGTTGTATAATAGTTAGTTCTAGTTAAATTAAGTAGTCTTGTTTAGGTATATGCGGGTTTGTGTTTACATTAGTAAACTCTATGTAATGTGTCTAGAGTAAGCTTTTGTGCAAATCAATAAAGGATTGTGAGTAACGTTTGATTTGTTGCGAATAGATGCGTCGTACGCGGGGTTCGCATATTTTGGGTACTTCACAAGATGAGAACGGTATTCTAGATCCGCCCCCAGTTCTAACAAATCTGGCTGATGCTATAGCTGCACTTGTCAATGTGACGGTTGAAAATTCTCGTTTGCTTCATGAGATAGCCCAAAGTAATCAGAATCAGATGCAAGGAAACCGTAGTCGCCATCATAACAGGCAGGAGGCTACATATGTGGACTTCACAAATACAAAACCCCTAGTGTTCACTAAGGCAGATGAACCATTGGAGGCCGATGATTGGCTTAGGACCATGGAGCAGAAATTTGATCTTATACCATGCACGGAGTTTCAGAAACCAGTCTTTGCTGCTCAGCAACTTAGAGGTGCAGCCGATGCTTGGTATGCAAATCTTATGGCCATACAACCCGCAGGTGTTCCATTAACTTGGATGGAGTTTCATACTGCTTTTAGAGCCCATTATATCCTGGAGGGAGTTATGGCTATGAAGCTGGATGAGTTCTTTGCTTTGAGGCAAGGGGATCAGATGGTTATGTAGTATGTGGGAAGATTCAATCACCTGTCACAATATGCACCTAAACATGTCAATACTGATGCCAAGAAGAAGAGGTGGTTTATGAGAGGGCTGAATACCAAGCTGCAGACAATGATGACAACTTGTACCAATGTCACTTATCATGAGGCAGTAAATATTGCAATTCCTTCAGAGGCAAAGTATCGGCAGCATAAGGAGCTCAAGAAGAAAAAGAGTATGCTGTCTGGATCTTTTGGGGGAAATCAAAAGAGGCAGAGGGTGATTTATCATCCAGTAAATCATAATCATCCTCCTTATCGTCCGACGTAGTCCCAAGCAGGGCAACAGTCAAATGTCTGTCCTGCTATAACCTACCCGAATTCTCAACAGACCAATGCTCCTGGTGGCAATGCTCCAATGTCCCAGGGTCATAATTATCCGTGTTACAATTGTGGAAGGACCGATCATTTCTCTAGGGAATGTCCGTATCCCAGGCAGGCTAATGAAAATTATCAGAAGGCCCCTACCAATCAACAACAGGGTCAGGCACAGAACAAGAATAACAATTAGAATGCTCAGAAAGGCAAAGATGAGCGGAAGACAGGACGGGTGTTTTATATTCAAGCTGGGGAAATTCCGGAGGGGGAGCCAGTGATGATGGGTATGTTTCCTGTTGCCAATCACCCTGTAGTTATACTTTTTGATTCTGGCGCATCGCATTCATTCATCAATAGAATATTTGTGGTGAAGTATGAAATTTCAATTGGGGCAACAAAGGAAAATTTCTTTATACAGTCGCCCGGGGGACGTCTGTGTACTAAGGAAATGGTATACCAGGTACTCGTAAACCTAGGTGGGCGTATTTTTCCCACTACCATGATTATCCTTAAAGATCAGGATATAGATGTAATCTTAGGAATGAATTGGATGTATCAGTATAAGGCTGTTATAAATGCTTTGAATAGAACTATAAGGGTGAGTTTGCCAGATAGTACTTCTCAACTTCTCATCCAACTTCCAACCTTAAGAAGATCAGTGGACAAAGTTTGTGCAACTGCCGTCAAAGAGATTAGAGATATCCCGGTAGTGTGTGAATTTCCTGATGTGTTTCCTAAAGATTTACCCGGTCTACCACCTGATAGGGATGTCCTGTTTAACATAGAATTGCAACCTGGAACAGCTCCGATTTCTCGGAGAGCTTATAGGATGCCACCTAAGGAATTGGCCGAGTTGAAGACTCAGTTGCAAGAATTGATTGAGAAAGGGTTTATCCAACCTAGTTCATCACCTTGAGGGTGTCCGGCAATTTTTGTGAAAAAGAAAGATGGGACCCTGAGGTTATGTGTTGACTATCGTCCATTGAATGAAGTGACCATCAAGAATAAGTATCCATTACCTCGGATAGATTTGCTTTTTGATCAACTGGCCAGAGCCAAAGTTTTCTCCAAGATAGATTTGAGGTCAGGATATCACCAAATTAAGATAAAGTCAGAAGATATTCCCAAAATAGCATTTACCACAAGATATGGATTATATGAATATTTGGTAATGTCTTTGACAAATGCTCTAACTCATTTCATGTATCTGATGAATTCAGTATTCATGCCTGAGCTAGACAAGTTTGTAGTGGTGTTTAAAGATGACATTCTAGTATATTCCAAGAATAGGGAAGAACACGCGGAACATCTCAGAATTGTTCTGAACCGCTTGAGAGAACATCAACTTTATGCCAAGTTCAGCAAGTGTGATTTTTGGCTTAAGGAAGTACAGTTTCTTGGACATGTCTTGTCAGCTGAAGGAGTTGCTGTTGATCCAAGCAAAGTGATTGATGTGCTTAATTGGAAACCGCCAACCACAGTTTATCAAGTTCGGAGTTTTCTGGGATTGGCGAGGTATTACCGTCGGTTTATTCTAGATTTATCTAAAGTATCAAAGTCCATAACTGAGTTGTTGAAGAACCAAGTCAAGTTTGTCTGGTCGTTTGATTATGAAGAGGCTTTCTAGATTTTGAAGAGACTGTTGACTACTGCACCAGTATTAGCCCAACCTGATATCGAGCAGCCGTTTGATGTTTATTGTGATGCTTTAGGTATTGGTATTGGATGTGTGTTGATGCAAGAAGGCCGAGTCATTGCTTATGCATCCAGGCAACTTAAGCAACATGAAGAACACTATTTGACTCATGATCTGGAGTTAGCAGCTGTGGTCCATGCTTCGAAGATTTGGCGGCATTACCTACTTGGTAATACATGCCATATTTATTCAGACCACAAGAGCTTAAAGTATATCTTTACTCAGTCAGAGTTGAATATGCGACAAAGAAGATGGTTAGAACTGATTAAAGATTATGACTTGGAAGTACATTATCACCCCGGTAAAGTAAATGTTGTTGCAGATGCCCTTAATCGAAAAAGTTATTGTAATTGCCTAACAGTAAGAACAATGGGTTTGACTTTATGCCAAGAGATGGAAAAGTTGAGTATAGGGGTGATTCAACAAGGAAGTTTAACCAATATAATTGTTGAAGCCACTATTCGAGATCAAGTTATTGCTGCTCAGAAGGAAAACAAGGGTGTAGCCCATATCAAGAAAAGAGTCAGGAATGGAAAGCGGAATGTTTCAGCATAGATAATGAAGGTGTGCTATGGTTCAAGGATCGCCTAGTGGTACCAAAAGTTACTGAGTTGCGGCAGTCAATTCTTGAAGAAGCACATGCTACTAGGTTATCTATCCATCCGGGAAGCAACAAGATGTACCATGACTTAAAACAAAGATTTTGGTGGACCAAAATGAAGATAGAAATTGCAAGATATATAGCAAAGTGTGATACTTGTTAAAAAGTGAAAGCTATACATTTGAGGTCTGCTGAAGAATTACAACCATTGCCTATTCCAGCTTGGAAGTGGGAGGACATTAGTATGGACTTTATTGTTGGTCTACCCAAGACATCAAAGGGATTTGACTCAATATGGGTGATTGTAGATCGCCTAACCAAATCAGCACATTTTCTTCCAGTCAAGACTATATATCCCACTATCCGATATGCCAAGATATATTTAGAAAGAATCATGAGCCTCCATGGAGTACCAAAGACCATTGTGTCCGATAGGGGTACACAGTTTGTCTCCAACTTTTGGAAACAATTGCATACTTCATTAGGTACCAAACTCCTGTATAGTACAGCTTATCATCCGCAGACTGATGGACAGACTGAAAGAGTCAATCAAGTACTTGAAGATATGTTAAGGTGTTATGTCCTTAACTATTCCAATAAGTGGGACGAATGCTTACCTTTGGCCGAGTTCTTATACAACAATAGTTATCAGGAAAGCATTAGAATGGCTCCATTTGAAGCACTCTATGGTCGTAGATGCAGAACATTGCTGAGTTGGTCTAAGCCCGAAGAAAGAAGGTTCTTTGGAGTTGACCTTGTGAAAGAAACAGAAGACAAGGTTAAGCAAATACAAAGTAATTTGAAGATAGCTCAGTCCCGCCAAAAGAGTTATACGGATAGACGACGTAGACCATTGGTGTTTAACAAGGAAGATTTTGTATATCTGAAAGTATCACCAATGAAGGGAGTTACCCGTTTTGGTGTTAAAGGCAAGTTAGCACCTCAATATATTGGACCATTTCAAACTTTGGAGAGGTATGGAAAAGTAGCATATCACCTGAAATTACTAGAACATTTATCAGCTATACATGATGTGTTCCATGTGTCTCAGTTGAAGAAGTATCTCCGAGTGTCTGAGCAGAATGTTGAGGTTGAAGGAGTGGAACTTGAACCAGATTTGACTTATTCCGAATATCCTATCCGAGTGTTGGATCAGAAAGATCGTGTTACTCGAAGGAGGACAATCAAGTTCTACAAGATACAATGGAATCAATATTCAAAAGAAGAAGCTACTTGGGAATCTGAAGATTATTTGTTAGAAAATTTTCCAGAGTTTCTTGCGTCAATATAGAATAGAGTAATGTTAGTTGAGCTCAGTTGTTACAAATTGTGTTTTGTAAAGGAACCACAGCTGTTTTATGAATAAGAATTGGATGTTTTTGGATTGACACATTTCTTTTTCCATTACTTACCCTATGGTTTTGAATCTCGGGGCGAGATTTCTTTTAGGGGGAAGGATTGTAACACCCCGGGTGTTTAAATATTAAAAACAGGACATGCCATCATATGCATTGCAAGGCATTGGTCATATTGAGAACTTTGATATGCATTCACTAAAACGAGTTTATATTTGTGTTATAAGTGTTGCCTTGTAGTGTTTGAATCATGTTCCAAGTTTTGTTTGGATTGGGATTTTCGAAAACCCTAATTTCGGCCTTTAAGTTTTGACCTGGAAAACCCATTTCAAAATCGAAGCACATTTTGGGGTTGAGCCTTAAAACAAAATTGTAGAGCTTGTTGAGTTATACAAAGTTGGTTTTTGGAGTTTACCAAGTTGTTTAGTAAAACTTGAAGTAATTTGAAAAGGCGAAATTCCTGAAATGTCCCATTTTCGAATTCAAATTTGCATTTCAAAATGTAGACCGAATTTGGATATGGTTATAAAAGCAAATTTATAGAACTTTTGATTTTGAACAACTTTATTTTTGGAGATTTTTGAGTTGTTACAAAAATTTGGGAGTAATTTGAGTTTCAAACTAGATGGCAATTCTGTAATTACTTGGAACAGTGTTCACCGCCCTTGCTACATTGTCGGCGACCTTCGGCTTGCTTCCAGGCGCGCGCGTGGCCATTTTCGGCGTCATGCTGGCGCGGTGAAGGGCGTGGCGTGGCTTCTCCTTGCTTCTGAGCCGCGTTATAAGGACTGAGCCGCCGTCGTTCTTCTTTTCCGTTCGACTACTCGCCGTCGGTGACCTTACCGCGCTCGCAAAATTCATCCTCACCGTATCACCTCGTGCCAATTGCGTTTGCCAGCATCTCCGCCTCGCCCTGCAACTCCTTCTAGGCCTGCTCGCCTCGCCTCTAGCAGTCCAGCGCCATCACACGACGTTTTCTTCCTCGGAGCCGGCCGAAGCACCGCCACCACTGACCTCACCGTGGTCAGGCCACTCCAGTCCGTCTTCGCCTTCACCGAGCACACCGTCGTGTTCGCGGTGAGCTCCTGAGCGTGATGCTCTCTCCGCTTTAGTCTCTACCACATCCTAGCCGGAGTTGTGTCTTGTGCCGCCGTGTCCGCGCCACTGTGGCCGCCATGGCCGGCGTGGAGCTTCCTCTGGTGTGCCTGCTGCTGTTCTGAGGGTCGGGATAGGTTCGTGGGGTGATGTTGATCATGATGGTGCTATCCACCTCGCCGGAGTCTCGCCGTCGACGCGTTTTGGCCGACCGGAGTCAGCGGCACCACCGTGCGCTCTGTTTTGGGTCGCTGACATGTGCGGCCGGGTCGTTAGTGAGAGAGAGAGAACAGGGAGATTTCTTATTTTCTGGATTTTGAATAGTGCAGCAAATTTGGAAATTCATAGGAAAATAATTACTGCTCCAAAAATTCTAAAAATTTGTGTGTAGCTTCTGTACATGTTCTATTATGGTTTAAAAATATGAAACTTGAAACTTGAATAAATTTCTAATGTTCCAAAATTTAGTCAATTAATTGATAAATGTAATTTCCATAATTTTTGTAAGCCACTGTATAACTCCAAAAATTATGAAATTTATTTTGGTATACTAATTTGTCATGAGGAAGCTTTCATAAAATTTTGATATCATTTGGAACAAGTTCATTTTGAGCTTATTTTCCAAATTAATTAAAAATTGAATTAAAGCAAACCCTAAGTGTTAGGTTAGGGTTTGATCTTGTTTTGGTCATGTTTTGTGATCAGTAGGGTTTCAAGATCAGTTTGATCAAGTCACCTATGTCATAAGCCCTAGGTCGTTAATAAGTTAACTTGTCGTAACCCTAGATGTTAGTGTCAGTTGGCTTTGTTGGCTTGCAACTGTACCGCGAAGGAAAGTTGTATTCAAGTTGTTAATTTTGCATCCATCATCGAGCATCATGTTTTATATCTCGCATCATGTTAAACATGGCATTGTTACTATGTGTAGTGAACGAAGGTGAACACGTGGTAGTTAATCAAGTTGCGAAGGAGGTTAATCCGTCTATTGAGGTCAGATCGAATACTTGTGGAGCGTCGCAGGAATCGGACTTTTCCGTCAACGAAGGCAAGCCCCGGATACATACAACCCTACCTTGTGTTTTATAAATTGATTTCGCTTTTGCTTCTATTTACTGCATTAA
Source organism: Miscanthus lutarioriparius (assembly GCA_904845875.1). NCBI lineage: Eukaryota > Viridiplantae > Streptophyta > Magnoliopsida > Poales > Poaceae > Miscanthus > Miscanthus lutarioriparius. The sequence continues at coordinate 125,604,847 of CAJGYO010000001.1, forward strand.
GTGATTAGGAGTCAAGTGAAAACCGAATTGGTACATTACCAACCTTGTTATTCCATATTTACCCTGTTACCAGTTTTAATTCGTATATGCCTAGTTATGCTTAGCTATGCTTAGAACGATGAAAGTCGGGTGATTACCTGTCACCTGCAAATTTTATATGGAACTTTGGTTAATTATGTCATCATGTGATATGGGAATGTGGAGTAATAAATCTAGACCGGGGGACTCGGTGTGTGTGAGCCACAAGACATGGAGGTCTTGTGAGCGGGTTCTTTCCACCTATGTCGATTAAGGCCCGTACCGTTGGTGAATTGCGTGCGGTGAGACTTTGTAGTACTAACCACATACTTCGGTAAGCCTTAACTTGGTGATTCTATCGCGAGAATGGCTACTCGCGCACTGGGAGTGGAGAGATGGCGGGAATAGCGTGTACCCACGTGGCAATGGGCTGGAGTGTGGAGTACTGTATTCTCGGGTGGCGTGGACCCGTTCTTGTTTTAGAGGATCCGAGGGTAGGTTGGTATATGTAGGTCGGGGACCTGCATATGTCGTGTGGTCTCGAATTCCCAACTGGGTTTAATCGGTTCGAATCGTCGTTGCTCCTCGGTTATGGAGACTCACTTCTCTGTTCATCATCGTAGTATAATAACTGAAACTTGAAGTGGTTTGAGAAAGTGTCGTGTATGAAGTTTCATGATCTCATTGCGGATCGTGTCATCTTTGAATATGATTTGATGAAGTTTTAAATGTTGATATAAAGAATTTTGTTAAAGAGCTTTTACGCAAAAGAACTTTGATTATTGCTAAAGCCCTACCTTGAATCCCTGAGCCTGTATTCCTGAGTTTATCAGTTCTTATTTCGGTTAAGTCTTGTTGAGTACTTTTGTACTCAGGGTTCGTTGACCCTTGTTGCAGGTGAGCCTCATGAGCAGATCTGTTTTTTAATCGTGCTGCATGACTATTGTTTGATATGACGATCAGAAGTAAATGTGTGGCCCTTGGGCAGGGCAGTTTCATTGTGTGTTTTGTATTATATTATAATGCCACTCCACTATTATGTTTTGTAATAATCATCGAACTTAGTTGTGAGGTTTGAAACCACTGTTTTGTAAATTATGTTATTGTAAGACTTCCGCTGTTTTTACTCTGGTGTATCTATTTGAATAAACTGTTGTAATACTGCAATGACTCTATAATGTGATCCTGCTCGAAATCGTGGATGATTCGGGGTTCCCCGAGGACACCCGACAGTCTTCTTAAGTTATCGGGAACGTATGCATAGACGTCAAAGGTCGTTGGACAGTGACAGGTGCATGTGAGCCCTATAATTTAGGAGGTTCTACCTCATTGTCGAAGTGGTCGGGCTGGCCCTGCTGGGGCTGCTTGCCCGCACGATTGGCTGACGGTGAATTAAGCTATGTTGGCCGGTCGACACCAATCCTTCTTGTTCTTCTTGCCCCTTTGTGTGGAGGGGCCCTCGCCTTGGTCCTCGCGCTTGGCCTTGCCCTTGTCCTGATCACCGCTGAAGACCGCTCGACCGCCTCCTCGCCGGAGGCGTGGTTCATGGTGATGTCGAGCAGGTCATGGGTGGTACGGGGCTTCAGACAGCCGAGCTTGTGGATCAAGGACTCACAGGTTGTCCCAAAGAGGAACATGCTGATGACATCCATGTTAACGACATCAGGAACGGAGTTGCACCATTTTGAGAACCTATGGATGTAATCTCGTAGGAACTTGTTGGGCTCCTGTTGGCAGCTCTAGAGGTCTCAGGAATTCCTAGGACGGACATATGTCCCCCAGAAATTTTCAACGAAGACCCTCTTGAGATCCGCCCAGTCGCGGATGCTGTCGGGCGGGAGGAATTTGAGCCATGCTCGAACATGCTCCCCCACACAGATGGGGAGATACTGAATGATGAAGTGGTCATCATCCACTCCTCTGGCTCGGTAGGCGAGCTAGAAGTCTTCGAGCCATATACCGGGGTTCGTTTCCCTGGTGTATCTGGTGATGTTGGTGGGTGGTCGGAAGTGCTGTGGGAACGACACTCTCTAGATGCGACGACCAAAGGCCCATGGCCCCGGGCCATTCGAGCTAGGGCTCTGATCGTTTGGTCGGCCACCATGCCTGGGATGTGCGTCCCCGCACTCCTCGATAGTCAGGTCGGGGCCCGTGCCGCCTGCTCTCACCACCACTTGATGGACGTCATCATCGTGCCGGGCATGGCGTCAATTGTTGATGACGCTACGACCATCATGGCTTGGCCCGAGCTGTTCGCGCACAGGTGGTCGGTGTGGAGCGGGCGCCGGGTCGAGCTGTGGTGCAGCCATGGCCTCCTGCCCCACTCCCGACACTGTAGTGGTGAGTGGATGGAGCGATTCGACTGGTGCGGCCCCATTCCCCCGGTAGGGCAAGAGGCCGCGACCTAGTGTCGCGACGCGGAGCTCTCCGCCTATTGAATGGCGGTGGTTTCCACAAGCGCTCAGAGGTTCCGTGGATTGCCTGTTCCTAGGGGTCGGTAGGCTTAGGAAGGCCACACAGAAGCATCGATGCAACATCGATGTTCTGGCCAGCCCGAGCAAACTATGGGGGGCCGTTCCCCCCATCCAGGATGTTACGCTGAAGCTAGCAGGCACGACCCTGAGCGCCACTCACCGGGTTACACGCACGTGGTGTAGCGTACTACGCTGAGGGCGCCAGCGCAGGTGGTGGCTGACTCTATCGCCTTTGTCGTAACTCCCACGCACGCGCGGGGGCCCTTACAAAAGGGTCTGGAGGGGTGTGAGTCTACAGAGATTCTGCTACCACCAGTGGCTGTCCCAGGGCATCTGCCATAGTGCACTCCCGGTACATAGGGTGGCAAGATGCCACGACGTCGCCGATGCTGGAGCCGTCGCTTTCGACCTCATCATCTACGGGGTCGTGAAAGGAGGCGGGAGCGTAGCCCGCCATCCCACGAATTCGGATGTGAGAGGGGGCGACATTAGCATCCTTCGAGCCCCCTCGTGTACGCGTCCCTAGGGGACGCGAAGCCGTAGAGGAACCGGTCGTACGGCGGTCACAGTGGGGACAACGAGGTTCCTCCAGAGTCGGCGGAAGGTGTTAAATAATGAGTAAAGAACAACATATACTTTACTCACCGTGGAGTTTGAGCCCAGCATGGGCTCGAGGTGAAGCGTGAGGGTTTCGACGTTGAGGTCATCGGGTGGCCCGGGGCCGGTGGATGGCGCTCCTCCTCCAATGGATGCCGGGACGAGTGCCTCCTCGTGGAGGCGGAGTACGCAGAGGCAGTCAGTGATGAAGTCCAGACTCCCAAAGAGAAAGGTCTGAAGTGGCACGAAGACGGGAGGAACCCACATCCCAACGGGTGGGAGCATGGGGAACTTTAGCGAGCCATGAATTGTATCGCTCGAGCCCGCCATGACAAAGATGGTGGAAAGGTGGGCCGTCCGATAACCAAAAGTGTAAACGCACGGTGTCCTCCCCACGAACGGCGCCAACTGTCGGTGCGAAAAGTGACCAACAAGTAAATATTTATAGTTTTGCCGTGCGTTGTGATCGGATGTGGCCTAGCACTCAATGACACTGGATTTATACTGGTTCAAGCAACATGCCCTACGTCCAGTTTTAGTCGGTCGGTGACTTTATTCCTGAGCCTAGGTGCTCAAAGTTTGCTGTGGGGTTACAAACGAGTATGAATAAGAAGGGGGTGTTAAAGGCCCGGTCGGACTTTGAACCGAAGAGCCGAGAGTGACGGAGGCTCTAACGTGCGCTAAGTATTGGAGCGTATGCTCTATGTAGCTTTAGAGTTCTAGAGCTATTGAGCTATTCGAGTTCTCGGATCCATGAGTGCTCGAATCGTCTAACTTCTCTTTTTTTGAGGAGAGCCAGAGAGCCAGAGTCAGAATAGCCAGATCCCTTTTTAGGAGAGAGCTCATCCCCTTTTATAGTTAAAGGGGATGGGCTCTTATAAGTCAGAGAAAGAGAGAATGTATACGTATGCTACCTAGTTTTGTTGGCCATGCTATCGGGTACGAGACGGTCGTCGGCACCCATAATACTGTTTATGTCCAGATGCATGCGGCAGGCTCTACCGTGTTCCCCTGGTATGGCAAATGTCGACGCCTACAATACTGTTTGGGTTCTGACACGCCTGGAAGGTTGCATAGTGCCTATCTGGCATGGCCTAGTGGCACCGTCCTGTAGGTGCGCAGGGTATGACAGGGTATAGTTCTCGGTATTGCAGTTTGACTTGAGCGCCTTACCTTATCTACTCCACCTAATCCCGGACCCTCACCGAGCGGGCATCCCCGGTCGGTCGTTCCCAATCGGCCCCAACCATGTCGGTCGGGGAAGAGCTGCGAGCAGAGGTCCGGCGTATCCCCGATCGAAAAAGGAGGTCGGAGTCGGACTATGTCCCCACCTTGGCCAGGCCTTCTGGTCGGGGATCGGATTGTTCTCTCGGCCTGTCATTAGGTATCTGGGCCGGCTCGGAAGACGCGCATTGTCACTACGCCGTCCGTTGGGCTGAGTTTTTACTAGAAAGCGGACTCATTGGGGACCCCGGGTTTATGAACCCGACAGTAACAAAGCCATAAATATTTGACTTCGCTTAACATTTAAAAGACAGAAAAGAAGCAAGGCAAGAACTGACTAAGTCCCAAGGTACGAAGACACAAAGAAGATTGAAGGCCAAAAGTTGGAGAACGAAGACTCAGAAGGAAAAAAAGACCATTTCACCCTTTTAGTTGAAAAGGGTTGTAAATATTTGAGTTAGGGGTAAAATAGTCATTTTGTATAAAATACGAAGACTAAGTCCCCTATAAATACCCCTTCTGACATGTATAAGACGAGGATAAAATGAATACAACTTTGGTCCTGTTCGCTTTGCTGAAAAGCCATGGCGGAAAGTAGTGTTCGCTGATTTATTGTGAGAGAAAAATACTGTTCATTCGCTAAAATAGTATGACTCATAAGACGAGCCTTTATCTTATGTTAAAACTTTGATGCTCAAGTAATTTTTTACCCAACACGCGCTCATTCCGGAATGGAGTGCCTTTGTTGACTCCTCTGTTGAATTAGGACCAGTCGCAGCCTGGCTGGATAATACCTCTCGTTCCATCAAGCTAATCCAAAGTGTAATTAATTTCGTAGGAAAAATAAGTGTAGGCGTGCTGAATTGCTAATTACTTACCGTGTAATCGTTAATGATTATCTAGTCCAGGGGATCTTTTCGGCTGATCTCCCAGTTTTAAAATGACATTGCTATTCTACGCTGACGGCTATTATAAGCTGTCTGTTCGCTTGTTCGTATATGATCGTGGATTATAAATTGAAATAGTATTTTTTTCTCATATCAAACCATCCAATAGTAAATAATTCATGATCGTTTACGACAAAATAAACAGGCTGAAGATTACGAGCCGTAGGTTACACTGCTGTCTCCATCTCACAGGCTAGCTAGAGAGCCCAAGGTGTTTGGAGATATGCCCGTTCGACGTTTTTTTAGAGGGCGTATGGTTATTTAGTGGCTCATAAAATTCATATAACATCGAATATTTAGATACTAATAAAAAGTATTAAATATAAATTAATTACAAAACCAATTACATAGATGGAGGCTAATTTGTAAGACAAATTTTTTAAACCTAATTAATACGTCATTAGCACGTGTTTAATGTAGCACTACGTTGTCAAATCATGGACTAATTAGGTTTAAAAGATTCATCTCGTAAATTAGTCGCAAGTTGTGTAATTAATTTCATAATTAGTTTATATTTAATACTCCGTGCATATATCAAATATTCGATGCGACAGAAATTTCATGAGCTGCTTTACAAACCGGCCCTCGACGCCTACCCGCGATGCAAATATGCAATGCTTGCACCGAGCCGAAAGTTCGCCATCGTTTTCCAAGTAAAAATCTTGGAGCAAAAAATGAAAAAAAAAACAAATCAGAAAATTACCGGTCCTTGCCTGTCACTCTCTAGCACAATCAGCACAAATGCTAAATTAATCGGAAATTTGAGTATATAAGCAGACCATACCAGTTGCAAAAATCCTCCCTTTATCATCTCAACTTCTCAAGCAATTCCTGGTTAGTGTGCAAATGGCTCTGACGGTCAGAGAGAGGAGGCTTCCGCAGCTGCACATCTCGCTCGACGTCCCCTCGTGCGCCTTCCGGCACCCCAACCCCAACCGGCAGCCGGCGGCCTCGACGTCCGCGTCGCGAGCCAGCGGCGAGTTCCGGTTCTCGGACTTCGACAGGCTCGACTTGCTGGGGCGCGGGAACGGGGGCACGGTGTACAAGGTTGCGCACCGCCGGACGTCGGCGCTGTACGCGCTCAAGGTGCTCCACCGCGGCGACCCCGGGGCCGCGTCGGAGGTAGACGCCCTGCGGCGCGCCGACAGCTCGCCGCACGTCGTGCGGTGCCACTCCGTGCTCCCCGCGGCGTCCCCCGGCGACGTCGCGCTCCTGCTCGAGCTCGTGGACGGCGGCTCGCTGGACGCCGTCGCGGCCCGGCGCGGCGCTGCGTTCCCCGAGGCCGCGCTCGCCGAGGTCGCCGCGCAGGCGCTGGCCGGCCTCGCGCACCTCCACGCGCGCAGCGTCGTCCACCGCGACGTCAAGCCGGCGAACCTCCTCGTCAGCGCCGACGGGGAGGTCAAGATCGCCGATTTCGGCATCGCCAAGGTCCTCTCGCGCGCCGGCGACCACTGCGCCGCCTACGAGGGCACCGCCGCGTACATGAGCCCCGAGCGGTTCGACACGGAGCGCCACGGACACGCCGACCCTTTCGCCGCCGACGTGTGGAGCCTGGGCGTCACCGTTCTGGAGCTCCTCATGGGACGGTACCCGCTGTTCCCCGCGGGGCAAAAGCCCAGCTGGGCGGCGCTCATGTGCGCCATCTGCTTCGTCGAGCTGCCGTCGCTGCCGGACGGCGCAGCGTCGCCGGAGCTCCGTGCGTTCGTCGCCGCTTGCCTGCAGAAGGACTACACCAAGCGGGCGTCTGTGGCGCAGCTTCTCGCGCACCCGTTCGTCGCCAGAAGAGACGTCGCGGCCTCCAAAGACGCGCTCCGGCGACTGGTGGGCGGAGCCTGAACTGGCAGCGCCGCTTAGGCATTAGATTGATCACACAAAGGCGTAGGATTGTACATTTGTACACATGTGCATAGCTCTTTCTTACACAGTTTAGTAATCTAATCTACTAGGGACTAACATGAAACAATAGGAAGATAAAAAAGATGAGGACAAGATTCTTCAACAAGGACGGTGCATAAATAAAGGGATTAAGGATTGCTTTAGCATGGTTTAACGATATTTGTTGAATCAAGTTTGCCGGCATGGTCCTCACGCGAGGACAAGAATCACATTAATTGTCAGTGACATGTGGAGCCACTTGCAATAGTGCCCCATACCGCAGAGATACATGAACCTGTTTGTACGGCTCCAAGAGGCTTCGGCTCCTGCACTGTTCACACACTGTAGCGTGTCAGAACCGAAGCTGGAGGAGCCAGAAATTCGAGCTTCACCGGCTCCGTGAACAATAACCGCACTACAGTGAGAGGAAAAAGGTAGAGAGAGAAAAACAGCTCCGCTGCTACAGTGGTGCTACAGTGTTCGTCGCAGGGTGTCAGCTGGAGCCGGAGCTGCTGAAAGTCTCATAAAACATTCATATACATACACGCACGCTCGTCACTGTGAAAGTCTCATAGACTGAACTGGATGTTAATCCATATATGTTCCTAATTTCTTTTGTGAATCCCAAAGTACATACTTTGACACTCATATACATACACTCAAACTCACCACAAGAGCCCCGTTGTTGATGAACACATCATCTACCACTGAAAAATAGTTAAATCCATGAATAAATCTAAAAATATATAAACATCCGTGTCCAGTCCATGACTTAAACCCAAGTGGACCAGTTTCACCGGGTGTGGTCTCCATTAATGTTAATTTAGATGACTGCCGCACTATGACAAAAAAAAGATTTCATATTAAGCTTGGAATAATGAAAAGAGGCTTACTATTTATACAACTTAATTTTTTTTTCAGTTTTTCCCTATTCTACCAAGGTGCTATAACTAAACATTGTAGCATAACAACATAACCTAGCTTGACCATGATATACATTTGGGCATTTGGCATATTCTTTTTCTTTACATGCTATGATCATTTTGGGAATTATTACTTGATATAATATTTTAGCAACTTGGTTTCACCCTTAGGCAATGTCCAAATTATACACTTACCAAGATCAGCAATTGTCGACCACTTGCAAATAGCACTCGAGATATTGTCGAAACTGAAGGTTGATAGTCAGATGTAGTTAGAAATCTGCACGGACAGTCTTTGTTGCAATGATCCTACTCTGGCTAGAAGAAGGATAAAAAAAAATTGGCAGTTGGGATGGATAGCGGCAACAATTACTCCCGCCTATCTCCTAAATCGATCCTAACCTCATCTTGTAACGCGTTGCTAGCTTGCTTGCATTCGAATGCCATCCTTGAAGTTATCAAAAGAAAAACGAAAAGAAAGCGATGAATTGAGATGACGTAGCAAAATGACGTCAGCATACTAAGAATACACGGCTTGTGATAAGTTTGATGGACACAGAACACGTACCGTCATTTGTCACGTCGATGGGTGCACCTAGTAGAACGTAAAGACGCCACCTAGTTAACCACGGTAGCTGTTTCACTGGAAAATGCAGGGCCGTATGTGCACAAGCTAGCATTCCGGTCACGTTCACCGTTTTACATGTACGCTGGTACCAAAGTACCTGGCCACGCACACGCAAGTGCTTACTTCTTCATTCTTGCCGTTGGAGAGCGTAGGAAATTCCTTTGATTTTACAATAAATAAATTGTTTTTAGCAAACACTACCATTAAAATGATTTTCTGACACGCTATGCCCATGATGTTGGTTAGGTCATGGGAGGTTATATTGTGCGACGGCCAGGACAGGGAGCGGTTAAATATGGCTAGGGAGGGCAAGGGTCAGGCACCAGATGAGCTAAAGGCGTTACCGTAACAAAAATAATTTATAGATGTGATAAGATTAATTTTTTGCATTGTTACGTACTCCCTTTCTATTTTAATTTTGTTTAATTATAAACTTCTCTAACCTTAATTAAGTTTGTTAGTCCACCAATCGTACTCTTGCACAACTCTAGATTTTGATTTTCAAATTTTGATCTTGTGAGTTGATACATATCTTTTTTATCCTTATAAGTTAAATTAAAACTTATGTTTATTAACCCTCCTTTTGTATTTATGAAAACAAACATTTTAGATCATAGACTGCACTCTTTAAGTACTACGATAGCATATATAAATGGTCATGTATCTTTATAATCTTGTAAGAATTTCTATGCTTTATTCTTTTTTTCTCTAGTACGCTAGTGAGAATTAAGATGGAGGTTCTGTCATGGACCTGTAATCCGAAACTTCTAGGATTTCTATTTTTTTAGCATAATATGTATTTAGTTAAAACAAGTTATATATATATATAAGCATTTATTTCATCTCTTTCCGAGACATCATGAATCCATATATTAGTTTTCAACTTTTGATCTGATTAGCTATTGCAACTTTTTTATCCACGTGTTAAATTAAAACTCTAATGCTTATGACATCTTTTATTCAAAATCTGATATTTTTCTTATACTAAAAAAGATTCTAGGTTCTAAGGCCACAATTTTTCTTTTTTGTGTTCATTCATGGGTTTTGATTTACTCCAGCCTCCAGGGTATTCCTCGGGGAACACCGGAAGGTTTCTCGTGTGTCAAAGAGAAACGTCAAGTTTTTCTTGCTTAAGCACAAGCACATAGCTGATTCGTTGGCCCTAAAACTCTGATTGTTAAATTTAAGCAACACTACAGGTACAGTGTATAGATTAATAAACCGCCTGGACTATATATATGCATGGCAATTACACAGAAAAAACGGGGCAATGCTCGAATAAGCGTCAGGTATTACGTCATCTGCTAGTATGTAACCTCCGCACACAGGCTGTAACTGTAACGATGTTAAGTAATGGGTGACGCCAGGTTCGGGCGCTTTATCCTCCATTGGATGGAATCAAGCCAAGAGACGCAAACAACAAAGCAGCCATTTGACGCGTGACGGCTACATGCCTGCCTACATGCATGGATGATGATGCTTTGATTTGATGTACTCTCAGGCAAGGCAATCAACGAACGATCACGGTCACGCGTTCACTGTCGCTGTCAGGCTGAGTGGCCGTACTAGAATAGTGACCTCCTGGCCTTAATTCGATCGAAGGCTGATTCGGTCGATCGAAACAAAACCTGGCCACGACGTCTCACTCAGAGGGTCATGAGTCGACCGTTCTGTCTTCACCTTCCACGGCGACGACATCGATTAATCTACCGATCGATGGCATAATCATGGCCGATCTGTAATTGCTAGTTTAATTATAACATGATTATTATGTTCACCAAGTAATTCATGTATAAACGAATTTGGTGTACCTCAACTGGCTGTGTTTTAGCTGGTTGGGGTTCCATGGAACCTATCTACATGGATCTAAGTTCTCGACTTAACATGAATGCTCGATCATATTTTTCTGAATTTATTCTAAAATTTAATGACTTTATTCTTTCAGTGGTAGGCGACGTGCCCGTCGATAGTGAGACATAGGTGGTGATGACTTCGTCAATCTAAAAATATATATCGGCTCATTCCTGGCCTTTCGGAGGTGCTCATAGGGATTGAATGTATATGTGTGTCCTCATATAGGGTTGAGTGTGCTTAATGTATGAGTGTCTGCATGCTATACACGATTCGCAAAAAAGAAATTTATATACAATATACCATGCATATATAACTCATTAGTAAATAAGAACCTTTAGTTTTGATTGGAAGTCTCTTCTACTTCTAAAGAACCCTCAAATATCAGGTCCTTACTTTTTATAATGTGTGTGGCACCTTTATGTCACTGACACTTTAGAAAAGAGTCAATCTTGGAGATGGTCTAGCAAACTGAGCTCGGTCGAGGTCAGGCGGTGCTTGGGACGGCCAATTGGACGAAGCTCAAGCTCAGGGTCATCAGTCCCAAGAGGTCTGAAGGCTAGAGGTAGACGGAGGCTGGGGCTAGGGTTCCGACAATGAATTAATTTCAGCTGGTGAACAAGCGTGGATGAGGTTGGAGAGGTAATTCCTAGTAGCGGGGAGCACAGATCTAGCTAGCGTTAATCAAATTTTGAGACGAGGATGGTAGAGACAGGCAAACAAAAATAGGTTAGATGGTTCCAAGGACGCTTGATGACATGAGGAGGGAAGAGGGAGGAGATTTGAGTGCCTCCTATTTTTCAAGGAACCAGGCTCTCCTTCTGCAGGCTCCGTGCTACAATGCGCGAATAAGAGCTTGTTTGGATCCTAGGGCCTTATGAAAATGGATTAAACATGGGCTAATAAAGGCTAATGGACTCTAACTACCAATTAACCCTTATTAGCTCTTATTAGCCTAGAATTAGTCTACATTTAGCCTTTCTAATTGGTATAAAAAACAGGAACTAATTATTAGCCCCTGATCCAAATACCCCTATGTCACAAATGATGAAGCTAAGAAATAATCATTATACGGGCTTTTAATTGTTTTTGAGGAGATAGACTGTGTAATTGTAGAACTGAAATTAACCGGAGCTCTCTACGAGACCTAATTAAACCGTCACATCACATTGCATGGATGGGTGTTATTGTGCGGGTCAGACGATCAGTGGCACAAGTGTCACCTGCCGAAGCTTGCTATGGCGCATTGACATGTCCGCACGCAGTAGTGGCGTTGAAAGCTGACCAGCAGGACCATACACACAGAGCCCTACTCCCCCGAAGCTGGAGCAAGTTGCAGCCGCAAAACCCTCACCGTGAGCTGGGAGGTTAAGTAAATTTTGCCCCTAGGGGAACATGTCCTCACATTGTGGATCACAAGATTCACACTGAGATTCATGCCCGACAGGAGAGAGACCAGCAGTACCATACACAGAGAGCCCCTACTCCCCCGAAGCTGGAGCAAGTTGCAGCCGCGAAATCATCACCGTGAGCTGGGTGGTAAAGTACATGCCCTCACATTGTGTATCACGTTTGCGGTTTTGGATTAACAGTATCCAGGAAGAGAAATTACACACAACAAATGTTTTTTAATTCATTATGATGAAATAAAAAACAGTTGCTTGGCTAATAAGCACTAGCATCTGTGGTGGTTCTTCAGCATCTACCAAATCTTCAGAAAACAAGATTATGTATGTAACAGCCTATCAATTCCAAGACGATGCACACAATGTTGTGAGGATCATATTGTTTAGAACCCTTGGCGGGTATTTGGTGGCCACGGTATCATCAGATACCTGGATCTAATTCTATATGTCACAAGAATCTTTCTTTTTTGTTACAATGCCTGAGCACATACTTAGCTTAATATCTGCCGTGACGAGTGATCGATGGCCACACAATCTATATAGTTCTTCACTGCCCAGTAATGGCGATTTAAAAAGCAGCCGCCGCCTGCTCTGACAGGTGCATCATACCTGTTGCAGTCGGTTCTGTTAGCCAGTTCTTTCCGCGATGACTGAGATGATGGTGCCACAAAAGAGATATACCGAGATAAGGATCAGGATACATTTGGAATAAACATAACATAGCTTATTATGCTCCATTGTATATTTTAGTTTTCAGGGCGGCGATAGATTAATTGCCTGATGATATCGATCGTATGCTAGCTTATTCCGCCGAAGTAATTTCCCATGCATATCCCTCTCGTCGTGAAGATGCATGCATTCACTACGTACTTCGTTCTGCTACAGGTGACTCCAACATATACCATACCTGGGTGAGTATCAATGGCAGACCTTGATTATCAGGATAGAGAAATGTGCAAATTTACAGTCTTTTGCGCATGTAAAATATTTTTTCACTCCCTATATTACTGTTTCTTTAAATGGCAGCGAGGTTGCTTTGCACTCTTGTACATACATACATGTGTGATAGGCCTATTGGCTATTGCCAGACCAGCTACAGCGCTAGAGAGGAAACCCATCTCTCGTTTATTAACAGTTCTTTAGATCAAACTTGTTTAGTTTTAGTTCATACAAATATATTGGCGAGATCAACTGATTTCCAGTCATATGTTTGTTGTCTACGATGACTTTAGTGATGGACATGATGAGGTCGTCGTTACAGGTGTCGATTACATCGGCGGGAGGTGGCACTTCCCACGGGGACAGTAACTCTTAGTCATCAACCTCATCGTCAATGATCGCAAAGAGAAAATCAAGTGTCTAACATGACAGATCAGTGGTTGGAGATGTTGAATCCAAACCTAACAATTCAATCCACGATGTTTTTTCATTGATGTGTTTTGGACTGGTTGTAGAACATTGGATCTTGCAGCATGTCCAATGTTATGGGATTGATATGTGGGTTCAACATGAGCGCTGCACACTGGTTTTGGTGTTTAACGCGACTTTGTTCATCTAGAACATTCGGCTCCGTCAAGAAAAAACACTAGGGAAGAAGATAATGAAGAATCTAACAGAATATTGTTTTTTTTCTATTTCAAAATTTTTATGTGTATTTGAGATATACAATACTGAGTTTTAATATAATTCTCCTTCCCTTAAAAACTGTCTATGGCATGAGCAAGAACGTACCAATGAATATAGGTTTCCTTGGTGATATTGGTATTATGATCTTGATCAATCGAGTTCTCTAGCATTAGCATATACAATACCTAGCCAACAAGATATTTGCCGATGACATAGTATTTTCTTAGGTATGACCAGGAGGAGTTCACAGAATTTTATATGCTTCAATTTCTGAAGAGAAGTTAAAATACTTATGTGCAAACTCCTCCCACTTATTACCTTAAGCTAGATTAATTTATTTTCATATTACCTTAAGCTAGTTTAGTTACCTTTCTACTAGAATAATCTAGCCTAATGGTTTCTCTTGTTTTGGCCAAAAAAAAGAGACAACCTTGAGCTAGATGTCTAAGGTTAGTACTAGATCACTAGGTACATATATTGAGTACATCCTAATTTGTACACCGCAACAGAATCCATCTCTCTTTTTTTTTCGACGTTGTTATGAACACCGCAGCTGAATGACCTTGCGGAGGGCACGCCTCGACGACGCCACGTCCCTCCCGGCGACGAAAGGGTGCGCGAGAAGCTCCACGGCAGTCGCCCTCTTACGGTGGTCCTTCTGCAAGCACGCGGCCACGAAACCCCTGAGCTCCGGCGACGCCACGCCGTCCGGCAGGGCAGGTGGCTCGCCGAAGCAGACGGCCCACATGAGAGCAGGCCAGCTCGGCGTCTGCCCTGGCGGAAGCATCGGGTACCGCCCCGTGACGAGCTCTATGACGGTCACCCCGAGGTTCCACACATCGGCGGCATAGGGGTCAGCTCGGTCCGCGTGGCCGTCCTGCAGCCGCTCCGTGTCGAAGCGCTCGGGGCTCATGTACGCGGGCGTGCCCTCGTAGGCGGCGCAGTGTTCGCCGGCTCGGGAGACGACACTGGCGATGCCGAAGTCCGCGAGCTTGACCTGCCCGGCTCTGCTGACGAGGATGTTCGCCGGCTTGATGTCCCGGTGAACGACGCGGCGGGAGCGGAGGTAGGCGAGCCCGGACAGCACCTGCGCCGCTACCTCCGCCACCGCTCCCTCCGGCAGGCCTCCGTGACCGACGACGAGCGAGTCTAGTGAGCCGCCTTCCATCAGCTCGAGAAGGAGCGAGACGTCATCGGAGGCCGTTGGGAGGACCGAATGGCATCGGACGATGTACGGCGAGTCGACGCGGCACGCGATGTCCGCCTCGGCAACCGCGGCGGGTTCGGCGCCGCGAAGGACCTTTAATGCGTAGAGCGCCGACGTGCCGCGGTGAGAGACCTTGTATACGGTGCCGCCGTTTCCACGGCCCAGGATGGCGAGCCTCTCGAAATCAGACGGGCGGAAGTCACTGTGCCGTGCCACGGACGTGGACGGGTTCGGCGCAGCGATGGGTGCCAAGGCAGGGTATCGAGAGGAGCACGAGGGCATGTCGAGCGTGAGGTTTAGCTGTGGCAGCCTTCTCTCTCTTGCCGTTGCCATTTTCGAGTGCTTGACGATGTGTGTTTAGTGAAGCAAGGGCTGTTTTGTTTATATAACAGGCGGAACTACGGAAGTCCGCACGATTGAACACCAAGGGTCCAAGATTTGATCATTTTAAGCAAAACTAATGCCATATCCGCTATCCAACTCAAATGCTTTCTACGATAGTGTTGTTTGAAGTATCTAATAGCAGTGCGGGAGAGAGAGGTTATATTAAATGTGATCGAGACTACAAGAGATAAATTTTTAGGTTAGAAATTGATTCTTTCATGGACAGAGGGATTACTAGTAGTATAAAAATTACAAATATTATTTGTTAGAGAACTCCAACGCTTATGATTAAAAATAGTTGTGTTATATTGTTTATAAAACTTAAGAGAATTAACATTAATCAATGTAATGTTATTACCTAGCCCGATTAAAACAAAGTACTATAAACCTTATACTTCATTCATGCATGAATTAATGATAGAATTTATGAATTTTTTCTTTTATCTTGCATTGATTAAAGGATTATAAGGTCATTCTCGATGGAGGTTTTATAGAGACTTCAAATTTATTAAATGACATGCCACGTAAGCAACAATGATGGAATAAGAAATTTGGGAACAAAGAGAAGAGGTGGGTTTTATCCGGATGGAACTGGTTGTACACGGTTTCCAAAACTATGAAATGTGTGAATCTGGCATTAAGGGTTAGAGAGTTTTATTTCATCTAATAAATCTTGTGCGTCATAATTAAATGCTATTGTTAGCAAAACCGTGAGACGAAACTACTCCCTCCGTCCTAAAATAAGTGTACTTTTAGAATTATGGTGAAGATACCAATGCTTATGAGAAATTATATATATACCCCTATAAAGTTGTAACCATTGCATTTTGGGAGGAGAGAAAGTAGAAAAAGACAAAAGAGTTAGTTTGTCTCGTATGTAGATGTGTTTTTATTTTGGGGAAAAAATAAACTCTAGAAGTACACTTATTATGGGACTGAGGGAGTATGCACTAAGAGATTCTATTTCATTCAAATAGTCCCAACCTCTAGATGATGTGGTAGTCTTAGAAATCATATAATGAAACTTTGCACAGAGAATGGCCTAATGTGACTTCCTCAATATTTATTTTACGGCTGGCCAATTGCCTTACTTTATCTACTAATGTTTCATTAATACTAACGTGCGACTCGGCTCAAGTTTCATGTGGCTGGTTGTGCTGAGGCTAGTTTCAGTGGGAGTTTCATTTGTATTTGATGAGATGACATATCAGAAAAATGATTATACGGCACGAGAATTATGAGGAGAGAGAGGACATAAATTTCATCTAGATGAAATCTACTAGTGTGCATTAATTTATTTTATGGCTGGACAATTGCCTTAATTTATCTACTAATGTTTCAGTAATACTAATGTGCGACTCAGCTCAAGTTTTATGCGGCTGGTTGTGTTGAGGCTAGCTTCAGTGAAAGTTTCATTTGTATTTAATGAGATGACACGTCAGAAAAATGATTACATGGCACGAGAATTATGAGGAGAGAGAGGAGATAAGTTTCATCTAGATGAAATCTACTAGTGTGCATTACCAGCACATTCAAAATAATGAAACTCCACTAGAATCGCTTTGTTTTATCCACACTCATTGAAAACTGAATGAAACTTTACTGGGAATGTTTTATTTTATAACACCATACAATAATTAAATATGTAAAATGAACTATTCACTATTGGTCTGGTTTTATTTCAATTTTTACTAGTAACTCTTGAAAACAGTGCCATGAAATCTAGCACTGAGAATGGCTTGTGACATTTAAATTAGTTATTTCATTTATTTTTTTATAAATGATATTAACATTTCAAAATTCCTTAGCTTCATTAGCTAAGTGAATATATGTATATACGTAGTCCTCCTAAATTTGAGGAACTTAGAGTTGATGGAAGACTAGTTGGTCATAGGCTTGGGACTGCTTTGGAGATTTTGCATGTCATTATTTGTAAGATAGTTACTCAATCCAGACACAAAAAAATGACATTTGAGACATTCACATGGTTTACAAAACACAACTTTGACTAACATTTTTTTGTTATAAGTATTCAAACAACATATACCAAAAGTTTATTTTTATGGAACTATATTTTAAGACAAATTATTATACGATTTTCAGTTATTCAAACTGAACATGTAAATAAAAAGTAATAAACAACCGAAGGTTGGATTAGTTAACTTAAAAATAACACCAATAAATCACTTTTCTTCTGTACGTGCTTGTTCCTCGGGAAGAGGATGCTGGAATTTACAAAAATGCCACTAAACTAACATACTGTACCTGAAATAAACAATCACGTAGAAAGTTTAGAGTGGTTTTTTGGAAACTGTCGGAGAAATCCTTCTTTTATCCTCCTAATACTTTTTAGCAGTTTGGAAAACTTCGTGATTTGGGAAAGAATTTATTGGATACTCTTGGAGATGCTCTTAGTTTTCTTGCCAAACTTTTGCCACGAGGGTGGCTTTGATTTTACTCGCCACACTTTCTATGACAGCAGTTTGCCGAACGCTATGCGTGGTAAACTACGACACCAACCACAATCTAGTCCTTTTTTTTATAAGGGCCTAGCGTTTTACGACTCCCTTGTTCCAAGTAAGGATGACTATTATTGTTCGTGGAGGCTGTGATTAGGTCATGGCAAATGTGTATGTGTTGGTGATAAGATTATATATTGGAGTGCGGTAGATTGAGGTTATTTTAACCGTCTAAAGCTTGATTCGATATTTTACCCAAGACACTTGGAGGTTGGAAGCGCCGCCAGTGACGAACACTTGCATCTTTTAATTTCACGTGACGTACAATTTTCAGTTTATGATCGGCCAAGCTCGTAGATATTTACGAAGACAGATCGCTTGAGTAAGAAAATGAGATAAATGGATGAGACCGAAAGAGACAGCATGCTGATGGCCACGCTACCAGCCATCAAGAAGCCACCAAAGTAATGCACCGACGTGAGGAATTTTTGACGGTTTGAGTCCTGCGCGCAGTCTTGAACGAATGTGGGCGCACCGTAGGAGGGCAGGCACGACCATCACGGCCTTTAGACCATTATTAGTAGTATATTGTAGTTTAATTAACGCGTCACGTTTGGTCCAAATGTTACCAGGTTATTATGAGTTCATGTTCATCACACCTAAAAATGACCAAATTGGTCATGGCTGCTACATTTGGTTATACGGATTATGACCTTGGCTGCTCGTGACACGTGTGAGGATCTTGTTGGCTACAGGTTTTATCGGCTGTCAACGTATGTACGCGTAGGAAGCTTTATCAGCACTGTGCAAGTTGCGACTTGTTTTTTCCTCGAGCCAATCCACATCCAACCTGCAATTTGCAGAAAGCCATTGCCAGCCAATGTTCTGTACCCAATAGCAGAGGCTCCTTACTACCCGCTAGCATTGGCAACATCAAGATAAATCAATCAATTAGGGTAAGGGTACGATCATTGAAGAACCAGCTGCAAGGGCTAAAGAAGTGGTCGTCAAGCACGAGGGGAGATGTCAGATGAATGGGAGCATCAGGCTGCACTGCGCCTAGGAGTTTTCTTTACATGAAATTTCTCAGAGCCAACAGTCGGGATAAAAACCTATAATGTCTGCTGCATAGATTAATCCTGACAAGATCTTTAGTAATGCAATAGAGAGTTATGTTTTTTTTTCCCCTACACATGATAATTCTCAAGCTATTGAAACAAAGGCAAGTTTTCTTTCGACGAATTCATGGTATTACCGTTAAGAAACACTGAACAGGCAACATCTTAGTAGCCTTTTGCACAAATGGTTCAAGTCAGCATTAGATCAGTCTGTATCTAACGAAGGAAGTTGTATTCTGTTTCTGTAGTAGTAGTAGAGACAAGTACAGTAGCACTCCATTCACAATTTCACATAGAGTGGTCTAGTGTAGCAACGGTAGCTGGTAGCCTGGTAATAACCACTCTCTACAAAAGAAATAAGCACATCTGTTCTGATCCAGTGCTCCATTCCTGGTAATAACACAAGAGCAACTTTCAGAAATTTACACGACACTATGGCTGATAAGCACATCTGTTTTGATCCAGTGCATCAACGGAAAAGAATAATCTATATATAGGACGAGCTGCAAAAGAATTACGTGTGGCAACGACTGACATTCGGTTTGTGTGGATCAGACAGTCTGGAGTTTCTGCTCATCCACTGATTCCAAAGGCAGAACTGCGGGCTCCCATGAAGAGGGCTCGTCAAGATGGATCTTTGCATACTCGCTGACCAGCCCATTCCTCTCCTCCCACATGATGGCTTTTCTCTCCTCCTCAGCTCTCTCTACCTTGTCTTTGGCCATGGAGGTCATGTCACCTGCTGCTTTTGTTACCATACCGAATGCACTTGTTAGCCACGAGGCACCAGCTGAAACATATTGGTTACTCAATATAGCAGAGCCCGCAACGCTGGCTTTCTGCTCAGCAGCAGCCAAGGCAGACTTTGTGAGTTCTGAGACCTGGTAGCGTTCATCCACCTCCTTGACCTTGCTGCCAACAATGGCCCTTCCCAGATTGATCTTTTCACTCAGGCCATACTGGCGGTCTAGAGATGCAACAGTGGCGGTAGCATTGGATAGGATGTTGTGACGCTCGTCAAATGATCTTGCCAAGTTGAGAGCATCTTTGCTGAGGACAAAGCCTTTGGCCAACATGCTGCTGACAACATCTTCTGCCTTCCTGACTGCTGATTCAGTAGAGGGGTTCGCTCCCTTAAGATGCAAACAAATGCAAAGAAGTATATCAACACATATTCAAGGAAAGTACTTCTGTATCTGAAAATGAATTATGAGCAAGGTGGTCATTAAACAGACTGTACGTAAACTTGTGTATAATAGACTTGAGAGACATCACACGCACATTTATTTTGGGAATCGTGCAGATCCAAATTAACTACCTGATTCAACGGTATTTTTGCCATTACGCATAGTTTTAGTTTGTTTAGAACTGCTAAAGAAACACTTTCTTCTCATTCTCTGTAGTGCTGAATTATTTCTTGATAATGTGAACATCTGCCTTAAACTCAATCCTCTGCAAGAATAACTAGTTTGTGCAAAGAATTTACTAATAGACTAGATCTTCAGTTTAGGATATAAAGGTAATCTTATTACAATAGATGACCATATGTCAATTAATTTCTTCAGAATTGATGTAACTTGAAATGGTGAGCATGTCATAACATGTAAAATATTCTCACCGATAATTGTTTGTGTGCTTCAGGAGGCAGCTGATAGTTCTCAGCAGGAGTTATAATGACAGCACGATCAACAATTGTTGCCCCCTGTTGACAAGCAATCAAATTATTGAAAGCCATATACAACAACAACAACAACAACAACAACAACATAGCCGTATATTGGACAAAAAATAAAAGATATGAGATGAAATAGCATCAAACAAAAAGTTAAACTTAGTGCAACAGAAAGAACTAAATGGGTAAGCTAAGAAATGAGTTGCAGGAACTTGAACGTACCGAAAGAAGAACAGCAGTGTCTGCTCCCTGTGAGTCTTTAAATGTGACATAAGCAAGCTGTGACCATTCAGATTCACTGATGAAAACAGAAGCAACTATTTAAGAAACATTACTCCAGTTTTCTAATGCATATACAACCACAAGTGTAGGTGCTGACAAATTACCTTTGCATTTCAACATATTCTATATCCCCTGAGAAACTAAAGAACTCTGTGATCTCTCTTTTCAAAGCGTTTAATGAAAGGTTGCTAACTTTTACTGTTTTCACCTGAAAGAAAAGATGAGCAAATGAGATTAAATCTCTGGTTTAATTAGGACCTACTCCCTCTATCCTGAAATACAAAGTATTTTAAGAATTCTAGGACATATTTATGTGGTAAAACAAATGACACATGTAATCCTCCGTGATCACCACATCTGGGCTGGTGATAGGCATTAATAGTAGGTATGCATGTAAATGTTGCCTTTTAAAGTGAGTTTGAGGATTAGTTCACTTAGAATCCCTTATAATTTGGGACAAATATTGAATGCTTGGGTACCTTATATTCTAGGACAGAGGGAGTAGGTACATGGAAGGTAATAAGCTAAACATGAGTGTAGTGATTACACATCACTGCACTAGGTGACATTAAAATCAACACATTTCAGGCCCAAAGTGAAAAAAAAAATCCGAAGTTCTAACTGACATAAGTACAAAGTGAAGGCAGCTGTCAGACAGAAGAGATTAATTTACTGAAAGGTGTCTACTGTAACTGTTATGAACCGTAGCTCATCAGGGTAAACACTACCAAGAATATAGCTAAGCAGAGTCAGCTTGGAGGGGGACTAGACTATTGGGAGATTTGGCCACTTGGGATTAATTCTTCTTCATTGCTTTATTCCCAATGACCACCGTGTCGAGAGAGAGAGAGAGAGCCGCTACCTATAACAGCTTGATATTGATCCTGACAAACCAACTGACTAACCTAACCTCTTTCCTAATCCTATCTCCTGATGTGAAGGATAGATGGGTTGGCCTCCAAGCCACCCCTCGCCCACCCATAGCAGTAACATTACGCACCAAAGTTTGTAAATCCAGGGTGGCAGTGGCATCGAAGGTAGAACACCATGGAGAGCAGAGAGAAGAGAGAATGAATAATTGTGGTGTTTTTTTAGAAGAAAACTCTAGAGGTAAAAGGCAAAAGATAACCTCTAGCTAATCTGTTGGTGTCAATTTATCCCTAGAGGGTTCGCCAGTTTATATTCTAAAAATTTCAACATAAGATTTACATAAACATGGGACAACATATTGGATATGATTCTTAGCAAGCTACCATAAAGCTGATGGAAAGGAACATGTACTTGATAACACAATAATCTTCTCTAAAAATGTTTCACCAAATATGTAACATGAGAGATGCATAATACGAAAGCGCGCAGTGTGATGTCGACACAAGCACCGCATTAGTTACCATAGACCACTGATGACATGCGTCAACAACATCAAGTGTTTACAGTTATGTAGGTGTTCAGTAGTTACAAACATAAGGAGAGTTCGTGAAACTAATATTCAAAAAGAATGCTTGCCAAGATTTGGTTTAAATAAAATGGCAAACTATGACCAACCTGACACCCATATTCCAATCAATTTTTTATTCACCTATTTTTGTAATCTCAGGGACACATAAATACAAAATTAAGTCATTTTTTTCATTTACACTGTCAAGGTCCGCATATTTATTTGCAGATATGGATCCAGTCTTATTATGCTGGATATCCAGGTAATTTGTGCCAGGCTGCCAGCTGTCAGCCCGTCGCCACATTACAGGTACGAGAGGAATTAACAGCAGTACTCATTAACCTGAAACATAAAACCCCAAAAAAGGCACATAGAAAGGACTGAACAAAAGAGCAAGGACTGTGCAAATGCGTCTCAATGGAGCCTGTGGAAATGCAGAAACCTGCAGTTTAGTATTCGCAGCCATTGCAGAAATCATCAATTGCTAACCCTGGCACGAAATTTGGCAGGAAGCATGCCCAACGAACTTGAAGATTGGATCTAGTGATCTAATCGCCTCTTATCAACACGGGGCTGTCAAAAGTCAAGCTAATGACAAGCAGAGTAACTTGTACTAGCAGTAGAGAACAGCAGGCATTTCTAGCCTCTGATCTGGGGGAGATGGACGAACCTGGAAGAAAAATGGAAAAGGTGCAGCCAAATAGCCAATCGACATGTCATCAGCCAAGCACACCAAACCACCAAAATCCAACAACAAACAGACGAAACCGCGGGTGCAGCGTGTGGACTCGGTTTGCACCCAGACTTTCCTAGCAGCGGCGGCAGGCTTCCGGAGGAACGGCGCGCAGGCACCAAATCCACCAGAAAATCTGCAACCACCGTCCAAACGGGAGCAATGCAGTCGCGGCAGAATGCCTATCCGGCTATCCCGCTAGCGGCGTCTCCCGACCCAAACCAAGCAAAACCGCCGCGGAAATGGCACCGACGGCTTGGCCTCTAAGCCCGCAGCCGACCACGCCGAAGTACAGCCGACGCCACGGAGCAGCAGAAGCCAGAAAGGGTTGCAGGAAGCGGCACTCACCTCCATCCTCCCGGGGGACGAGATCTCGCGGCGGGGATTCCAAGGCGAGCGGCGAGCGAGGCGGCTGGAAGCGAGCCGAGCACGTCGGCGCGCGAGGAGGTGGGTGTGGGTGGGAGTCCGCCCGCCCGCCCGCCCGCTTGGGGTTTGTGGGGATTTGCGCCGTGTCGGCGAGCGGAGGAAGCGGACGACTTTGCGGGGCGCGTGTTTTCCGTCGTTTCGTTTGCGAGGCGCGTGAGTAGTAATGTAACGTACCGACGGGCAGGTTGGAGATGATTCCGGCCGCGACGCGCGTTGGCATGCCACGGGCGGCACTACGGGTCTACGACTACTACGCCGGTGGTGGTTGTAGACCGGCAGCAGCTGTGTCTGTGTTGTGTAGCCTGCGGCTGCGGGGCGAAACTGGATCTGGTCCGGCGGCACGAAGTGGTCGTCACTCGTCAGCGGTGGGGGCGATGCCATTTTGGGCGAATTAGGGTTTCTTTTTAAAACAACCTCTGGATCTGCTTGGTGGCTCGTCACTCGTCAGCAGTGGGGGCGATGGGCTTGGGGCTGGGAATGGGACGGAGGACGGGAGTTCAAATGTCACTCGCTTCAGCTTCCTCCTTTCTCTTTTTGTTTTTTCACTTCTTGTGTGCCTTGCGTACTTGTGGTGGTGGTGGATTTGACATCCGGCCAAACTCTGCCTTGGTGTGCACTCCTAAGTCTCTTTTTTTTGGTTGGATGAACATTGTTTGGAACTTCGGAGGTGACCTGGTGTAATCGAAAGTCTAGTTTTTCAAGCTGAATTTTAGGAATGTTCTTCCGCTCCGATTGGCACGGAACAGTGGTTAGTCCACGTCTAGAAAAAGTCTGCGCGCTACATTGCATGGTTATTCTAGCAACCGGGTGTTTTCAACGAAATGTGCCACTTCCTCGACTTTCCGTTTGGATTCCAGCAGGCGCTCTAGAATCTAGATCATCTAGAAACACAAAATCGGTACCCCGATACGACCAAAGCACGCTATCATTAATCCGTGGTCCATCGAATTAGGAGTGCTGATTTCGTTGCTTCGTTTGTTGTCGAGGTTAAAGCAAACGGGTACGGGTCCCATTCTTGGTTGGCGTAGCTGTACAAAGGCGCAACACTCACAAACAAGCGATTTGCAGTACTGTACATAATAACACAAAGGTTGCTGTGAGTTACTGTATTACAATGGTCGGTACCGCGTCGACATGAGGCCGGTATTACAATGGTAGCGGTAGCACTTGCAATAGAATATGTGTTGTTACCCTAATTTTTTTTTAATTTGGCCCCTTTTTTAAGAAAATTTACATTTAGCCTCCCAAATGACGTAAACTGATCTTTGGACCCTGAGGTCGACGCCAGAACATATGGCTCCGAGGTAACACGTCTCGACGCCACTACCTATGGCGCCGAGGTGCCTGGCCGCGCACAGCATAGCACCCGAGGTGGCACTGACGTGCCCGGTAAGTCGGAGCCATAGATCTTGGCACTGACCTCGGAGCCAAGATCTGTGGCGTCGACCTCGGAGCCAAGATCTATGGTGTCGACCTATTAAACCTACACAGGCAGAAACCCCTCTGTCTCTCCCTCTCTCCCCGTCGCCAGCTTGCCCGCCGCCACCGTCAAGCTGCCCGCGCCTCCTTGGCCGCCCGCCATTCCCCGCGCGCCTATCCGCTCCCTCACGCCCCCGTCCGCTCCCTCGGCCGCCCTCGTCGCCTCATCGTCAGTCTCAGCGCGCACGGGCGGCGAGGGTGGCCCCCGCTTCTGTAACACTCCAAAAATTTCATTCTTTTAAAATAAGTAAAATTTGATTTAATTATGTTATTATGTGTGCATTCAAATATAGGAAAATAATTTGTGAAATTAAAATCTATCATAAGGATATATACATGTTGATGCACTCATACTGGAGCATTTTATTCAATATGTTGAGTGGTTTTGAATTAAACTAAAAAGGAATAAAAAATCATTTGAAAATTTGATTTGGAAAAAGATAAAGGAAATATTTTTCCCTCCCTTTCTCTTCCTCAATTCGGCCTGTTGGCCATTCTTTCCCCGCGCGGCCTGGCTGGCCTGCTGGCCCAACTCAACCGCCGGCCCGCGCGCCTTCTCTTTACCCCTCCCCCATTTCCTTCCTGGGCCGGCCCAGCTCGGCTGGCAACCGCCGCTGCCGCGCCCCTTCCCCGCGCCTCAGCCGCTGATCGCCTGGCCCCACCTGTCGGCGCCGTCCCCCTCCTCCCGCAACCGCAGCGCCCGGTCCAAGCGCAACCGCCGCCGCTCCGTGCCCACGTCGCGCGTCGTGGGAGCCCTCCCCCGCGCCCCTGCCTCTACAAAAAGGGAGCCGAGCCCTTCCTCGCTCCCCCTGCTGCCTTTCCCCGCTCCCTTTTCGCACTTGCTCGAGCCAAGGAAGCCACAGCAACCGCCGCAGCGCTCGCCGGATCCGCCGTGCGCGAGCCGCCGTTCCCGTCGCCTCGCCGTCGCGTCTGGCCCTCCGCCGAGCTTTGCCGAGAAGTAACGGACCTCCTGCAGCCCTTATCTTCTTGTTTTTCGCCTTCAATCACTAACTCATGGTCGTCGGTCTTCACAGGGCGCCGCCATCCGCCCCTCCACGCGGACAGCCGTCCCCGAGCCGTCTCCGTCCTCATTTTCCCCGCGGTGAGAACCCCCTTGTTTCCCTCTACCTCCCCATGCCATTTATTTCGAGTTTCGTGGCTTCTAGAGCCCTAGCCGCGTGCGCCGAGAAGCTCCATGCCACTGGCCATGGAGACCGCCGCCTCGGTCGCGTCCTTTGGTCGCCGTATCGGCCTGTCCGAGGTCCCCTTCACCCCCTCGCTCTCCCGGTGTCCTCGGTTCTTCGAACCGTGGCCCGTAGCCACTATACCGTGCTCGTCGGTGTGTTCTTTGCCGCCGGCCATGGCTGAGCCACCGCGGCTGCTACTGTGCCCGGCCGGACTCCTCTCTCCCCCAGATCTAATCCAGGCCACCCGTTGCTTGATCGACGGCCCAGAAAGGCCGATGCCCTTTCGCGGGTGATTTTGCTAGAGTCCCTCGAGTTCAGCCAAATAGAACCCGCCGTCCATAACACGTTTCCCGAGTATACTTTCTCCTTTTGAAAACGTAAAGTAAACGGTTTTAGTCCAAAATACGTTTTCAGTATTTACAGAAATGCCATTGCACTGTTTTGCTTATAAAATTGTCGTTATAGCTCCAATTTGACCCATTCAAATTTCGTTAGGTTCGCAATTAAGTTCTCTACATGTTAATACGACTTTTAACTCTATTTGCAACAATTAAATTTTGAGGTTAGATTTAGCTAAATAAATTGATATAGGAAACCCCGTTTAATTCATAACTTTCGCGTTTTAGCTCTGTTTTTCGTGAACTTCGCGTTGACGTGATCATAGCGAGACGTAGATTCTTTTCATAAATATTTTATCTTATTTTCTTTACTGTTGGTGTACTGTTCTAACCATAGGATTGTTTGCTTTGCATGAATGCCTTTGGAATGTTGTATGTTGCCGTGCTGGTCGCGTTCAGACGGTGAGGAGAACGTTGGAGACCAAGAGTTCTTTGATGACCAGCAGGAGTTTGCTAACCAAGGCAAGTATAGCATGGGATCTACCTTGATGCCTATTCACCTTAATTACTCATTTGCATGTGTCTAATTTTGATACCCGTAAGGACATCCTAGTGATTGATTATCCTGTTCCTTGTCTCTTATGGGTTATATGCATATGGGTAGTTTGCTAGCGCTCAAAGTAAATGTACATGATTTACACAATGAATAACGGTTCTATGGAAAAAATGTAAAATTGGCTTTTAAACAACTGAATTATAGGGCGAAGGAGCGAATGACTTTCGATCATGATGCTCTTTGCCCTCCATAAGGACTTATCTGTCGGCAAAAGCTAGGACTGACAGTGCAACCGTGAGGGTCATATGGCTCTGACTTTAGATCAGTAATAGGACCTTTTCTAGCTTGTTAGAGGTTACCTTTATGGCGCAAAAGGGGCTTGCCACATTGGGTATAGGACTGCCTCTGTTCCTATGTGTATAACCGCGATGGATATGTGCCATAGGAAAGGGGGTTCCTATATCTGCCTGCCGAGGAAACCTAGCGGCCCTAACTTGTTAGGGAAACCTATGAAGTGGCTTCATAGTGTACCCTGCCCGCTCACCTTGGCAGTGATATGGGAGTAATTAACCCGGGCATATGGGAATGATGACTCGCGGTGAATGTGCACCACCTCTGTAGAGGGTTACAAACTGTTATAACAGCCGTGCTCGCGGTCACGAGCGGCACAAAAAACTCACAGAATAATTGGTTACTTATTGTTGTTCATTTATGATGGTATACGATGATAATATGATGCAAATGATTCTGACATCTGATTATGTGGGTTTAAATGGGAGCTTAAGCATAACTTGATAAAACTTGATAATAAAATCTTGACTTACTAAAAGTGTTAACTGCAGTAAACCAGTGTCAACTTTTTTGAGCTTCATAACCCCATGTTAACTTGTTAAGTACGGGAAGTACTTACGCTTGTTTACTTTCTATATTTGGATAAAAATCCCGGATGGGTAACAGATGACAACGTGTATGAGGAATTTCCTGAGGACTATTAGGCTTGTGGTCAACTAGTTGGCCGTTCCTGTGTTGGAGCTTCCATGAGAGAGTTATCTTTTTATTTTCCGCTGTGTTGTATAAGACTATGTGATATTATTAATCGTGTTGTAAGATACACCGTGATGATACTTTTGTAATTTGTCAACTTGTGTGTGTGACTGATCCCTGGGCACACATGAGTTTAGTGCATTCAATTTTATCCTTAAAATTGGGTGTGACAAATTGGTATCAGAGCCGTGTTGACTGTAGAACGCAAGCCTAGTTAGAAATGGTTGTTTTAGCATCTTTGCTCCACTGGTTTCTTGCTTACTGTCTCATTCTTGTTATTTTATTAAAATATTTATGCTATTCATACCTTAATCTATTATATAAAATTGTTGATTCTAATTTTATCTTACTCTAAATCTATAGATGTCTCGTAACCCGAAAACCGCCCGCCTCAGCACTGCAGGCTACCGCGCCATGTTCACCCCCCGTGCTCCACAGGCGGAGAAGGAGATTGTGATCATCTTCGATGATGAGGTGGAACCCTTGATCGAGGATGATGAGGAGTGGATGGCTACCCCGACACCTGCACCTGCTCCTACTCTAGCTGTTGCACCTATCTATCCTATTGTAGCTACCCTAGAGGAGTCATCAGCTACTTCACCTACGCCTGTGCCATCCCCAGCTGTCCCTGTGGTGGATGAGGAGATAGGCTGGAAGTGCAAATACTACTTAAAGCCAGTCCCGGAGACGGCCTACTACCACACCCTCCTTACTCATGTGCTTGACTACTACCCTGACCTGTACGCCTCCATCAACTATCACTGTGTAGAGTACCAGCATCCTTTGGAGGCAACCTTTTGAAAGGTTGAGTTGGTTGTCACTGCCTAGAATGACATAAAGAATGGACATGAGGTGGAGACTGTCCATCGTGCCACTGCCAGATGGGCCCATGCATTGGATGGCATGGAAGATGCAGCACAGGACGCCTACATCTACTACCATGGTCGTCGTTTTGAGGCCATGAAGGAGGATCGTTTTAGGTTCCTTTCTTGCAATGATCATGAGGGCAATTGGCAGGTCCTGGCACCACCAGAAAGTGATCCAACTCTGGAGGCAACTGTGAAACATGTCCATGCCATGTGGGGGATAGATGAAGAGGTCAAGGGAGAGCTGCGAGCATCGCAGAGGGCCGAGAGGCGTCTCCAGAAGCAAGTGGATGAACTGCGTGCTCAACTTGGGCTGCCACCGATCTACAAGAAGAAGCGCCGGTCGTTCACCATGATTGACACCGCCCCATAGGTGTTAGGTTCCTTGTTTAAAGTTACTACGTTGTTAGTCCGTGGGTCATGTCTAGTCTTATTGTGTCTTTGTGAACTTTAGTGATCAGATGTCTTTAATTGTGAACTTAGTTGATTCGGAGTTTGCTTGATTGCTGGAAGTTTGTGGGCATGTCCACAAATTCCATAGGTTTGAACCTTAAGTTTAGATGAAGTCTTAATGCAGATGGGTTTGCTTTATCTTATCTCTGCTGTGCTGTTTTCTAGAGCAGTCTGTGTTCTTTATCTTGTATCTCGAAATCTGAGCTGCCAAAAATTCTGAAATTTTTGTGGAGAAATCTAGACTTCTGTATCTTTCAAATGTCTCTAGAATCATGTCAATATCTGCTCTGGTTTGTGAGATCTAGCTGTCACAAGTTGATGTTTCTGCGCAGACTGGAACCCAGAACAGTTTCGGTTTAGCTCTGTTTTTTACCATGTCTATGTCAGAATCTGTAAAAGTGATCTAAATAAAAGCTGTAGCTGATCTCCTAAGATTTCCAACCATTCTTGGTACACCTCCGTTGGATCTCTGAAACTCCAGTTATGATAGATTTACTGAACTGCTGTATTTGAATCTTGTCCAGAAAATTCTCAGCATTGTTACTTATCTTTTATAAGCTCTCTATAATTTGGAAATCTCTAAAATTTTGCGCATTTGTTGGAAAGCAGATGGCCGCAAGAGGAGGAAGAGGTAGAGGCCGTGGTCGTGGTCGTGATGCTCTCATGAATGCACCACCACCACCACCAGTGACTATGGAACAGTTGATGGGAATGCAAGCGCAGTTGATGCAAGCCATGATGCAACGCTTGGATAACGAACCTACAAGAGGACTACCGCCTATTCAGGTTAGAGACAAGCGTGGAGAATTCATGAAGGGTCGCCCTTCGGTGTTCACCCATGCCTCAGACCCCTTGGAGGCAGACGATTGGTTGCGTGCTGTGGAAAAACAACTTAACATAGCACAATGCAACGATCTTGAGAAGGTGTTGTATGCTTCTGGTCAACTCCAGGGAGCAGCTCAGGATTGGTGGGATTCTTTCTAGTATGGACGCCCCAACGATGCTCCTGCTATCACCTGGCAGGAATTCAAGGATAAT
The DNA here is from genome assembly GCA_904845875.1 of Miscanthus lutarioriparius. Taxonomy (NCBI): domain Eukaryota; kingdom Viridiplantae; phylum Streptophyta; class Magnoliopsida; order Poales; family Poaceae; genus Miscanthus; species Miscanthus lutarioriparius. The sequence goes on from CAJGYO010000001.1 coordinate 125,635,096, forward strand.
TTTTGGTCATATCATATCCCCGATGGACTAGTGGAATTGAAGCAAGAGGAATTCAGGTCACTTAAGCAAGGATCCATGACTGTGGCGGAGTATCGTGACAAGTCCGCACAACTATCACGCTATGCTCCAAATGATGTAGCGGATGACAAGGAGAAGCAACGCCGCTTCCTCAAGGGACTTTATGATGGACTGCAACTCCAGCTGATGTCCAACACTTACCCTAACTTTCAGTCTTTGGTGAACCGCGCTATCGTGATTGACGATAAGCGCAAGGAGATGGAAGCTAAGAAGAGGAAACTTCAAGGGCAAGCTTCTAGAAGCAACACCCGCCCACATGCCTATCCCCAGTAGGGTTTTCAGCAGAGGAATCAAGGACCATCTAACCAAGGAAACCGTGGTTAGTATCCTCAACGCAACCAGTTCCAGCAACGCCCTCAGTACCAGCAACAGTTAGGTAATCAGTGTCCCCCGCAACAGACCGACAATCCGGCAACACGCCAGGGAATGCCCAACAATGCTCCAGTGAAGAGTGGTGCACCCAATAACCCCAACGCATGCTACCGCTGTGGAGAAGTAGGTCACTATGCTCATCAGTGTCCCAAGAAGCAGAACCAGCAAGCTCCACAAAACCAGAATGGCAATCAGAAGTTCAACGCTCGACCACCTCACACTGCAAAAGTGAACTATGTGTCATCTGATGTAGCTCAGGAGATGCCCGAGGTCATGTTGGGTACGTTCAGTGTCAACTCTATCTTTGCTATAGTACTTTTTGATTCTGGTGCTTCGCATTCTTTTATTTCCCAAGCTTTTGTTAGAATGCATAGCATACCTTTATGTGCCATGAAAAACCTCATACTAGTAAATTCACCAGGAGGTAGTATGCCAGCTTCTTATTGGAGTCCCTCAGCTAGTATTTCCTTAAGAGGGGTAGATTTCAAAGTGAAACCTATTGTGTTGAGAACAGCGGGAATTGATCTAATTTTGGGAATGGATTGGATGAAACAACACCGGGCAGTGATTTAGTGTCAAGAGAAATCTGTTGTTGTGACATCACCCAATGGAGATAGAATCTATATAGAAGTGGTAGTGCAAGCTCAGCCAACAGCCACTGTAAACCAGCTGGATGGTGATGCCAATAAACAAGATCGCGTTGTGGAGGAGTTCCCGGATGTTTTCCCCAATGACTTGCCAGGTATGCCACCTGACTGTGACATTGAATTCATTATTGAATTATTACCTGGAACTACACCAATAGCTAAACGTCCATATAGAATGGGGGTTAATGAACTAGAAGAACTTAAGAAACAACTAAAAGAGTTGCAAGAAAAAGGTTTTATACGCCCTAGTTCTTCCCCATGGGGAGCACCTGTGATCTTTGTGGATAAGAAGGATGGTAGCCAACGGATGTGTGTGGATTACCGTTCACTTAATGAGGTTACTATCAAGAATAAATACCCTTTGCCTAGGATTGATGATTTATTTGATCAGTTGAAAGGAGCCCATGTGTTCTCCAAGATTGATCTCTGCTTAGGGTACCATCAGCTTAAGATTTGAGACTCGAACATACCCAAGACAACATTCACTACACGGTATGGCTTGTATGAGTATACCGTTATGTCTTTTGGATTGACCAATGCACCTGCATACTTTATGTATCTGATGAATAAGGTGTTCATGGAGTTTCTTGATAAATTTGTGGTGGTATTCATTGATGACATACTGATATTCTCCAAGACCGAAGAAGAACATGCTGAACACATCAGGTTGGTCTTGCAAAAGCTTAGAGAACATAAGTTGTACGCTAAGCGGAGCAAGTGTGAGTTTTGATTGAAGGAGGTCTCTTTTTTGGGTCATGTTGTCTCCAATGGTGGAATAGCAGTGGATCCAGGCAAAGTGCAAGATGTACTGAATTGGAAACCACCAACCAATGTAAGTGAGATCCATAGTTTTCTGGGATTGGCTGGATACTACAGGAGGTTCATTGAAGGTTTTTCCAAGCTTGCTAAGCCTATGACAGCTCTGTTGGAAAAGAATGCTAAATTTGTATGGTCGGATAAGTGCCAAGAAAACTTTGATGAGCTAAAGAAGAGATTGACTACAGCTCCAGTATTGATTTTGCCCGACTTAAGCAAGAACTTCTCTATATATTGTGATGCATCCCGTTTGGGCCTTGGATGTGTGCTTATGCAAGAAGGAAGAGTGGTGGCATATGCATCTAGACAATTGAGGAAGCATGAGTTGAACTACCCTACTCATGACTTGGAATTGGCAGCTGTGGTTCATGCTTTGAAAATATGGAGACATTATCTAATTGGGCATAAGAGTGATATCTATATAGATCACAAGAGTTTGAAGTATATCTTTACCCAGTCAGATCTGAATCTGAGACAGCGTCGTTGGTTAGAGTTGATCAAAGACTATGATTTGGAAGTGCATTATCATCCGGGAAAAGCAAATGTCGTGGCTAATGCACTTAGCAGGAAGAGTTATGCCAATGGACTTTGGATGACAGTTATGTCAGCAGAGTTGTGTGCTGAAATGGAGTATCTCAACTTGAGCCTTGTCACTAATGCGATAGAATTGGTGATAGAGCCTACTTTGGAGCAAGAGACACACAAAGGTCAATTAGAGGATGAAAAACTTAAGGAGATAGCGGAGAATATAGTGCTTGAAAAGGCACCGGGATTCAGGATGGATGAGAATGGTACTCTTTGGTTCGGGAAAAGGATATGTGTACCTGAAATGAAGGCTATCTGTGATGCAATTCTGCAAGAGGCCCATGAGTCTGCTTATTCTATACATCCTGGAAGTACGAAGATGTATTTGGATCTCAAAGAGAAGTATTGGTGGTATGGTTTGAAGAGGGATGTGGCAGAGTATGTGGCTTTGTGTGACACTTGTCAAAGAGTGAAAGCTGAGCATCAAAGACCTGCAGGGTTGCTACAACCAATGAAGATTCCTGAATGGAAATGGGAAGAAGTTGGTATGGATTTTATCGTAGGTTTTCCCCGCACTCAAGGAGGTTATGACTCAATCTGGGTAATAGTGGATCGACTAACCATGGTTGGTCACTTTTTACCAGTCAAGACTACCTATACAGGTGCAAGGTTAGCAGAGCTGTACATGGAAAGGATAGTGTGCTTACATGATGTTCCCAAGAAGATTATGTCTAATAGAGGCACTCAGTTTACATCGCAATTCTGGCAGAAAGTACATAGATCTTTGGGGACAAAGTTGAATTTCAGTTCTGCTTACCACCCACAAACTGATGGACAGACTGAAAGGATCAACCAGATTTTAGAAGATATGTTGAGAGCTTGTGCACTGCAGTATGGTACTAGTTGGGATAAGAGTCTGCCATACGTTGAGTTCTGGTACAACAACATTTACCAGAAGAGTCTCAAAATGGCACCTTTTGAGGCACTGTATGGGCGTAAATGTAGAACGCCTTTGTTCTAGGATCAGACTAGTGAAACTCAAGTGTTTGGACCCGATGTCCTTAGAGATGCAGAAGAACAAGTAAGAATGATTAGAGACAACTAGAGAGTGGCTCAGTCCCGACAGAAGAGTTACGCTGATACTCGGAGAAGAGAGCTGACTTTCAAAGTTGGAGATTATGTGTACTTGAAGGTGTCACCAATGAGAAGTGTGAAAAGATTCAATATGAAGGAAAAGTTAACACCGAGGTATATTGGACCTTTCAAGATCCTAGAGAGACAGTTGGAATTGCCTGAGAGTTTGTCAGATGTGCACGATGTGTTTCATGTTTCTCAATTAAAGAAGTGTTTGCGAGTACCAGAAGAGCAGATTCCTTTAGAAGAATTTGCTGTTAAGAAAGATTTCACATATGAAGAGTATCCGATAAAGATCTTACAGATGACAGAGAGAGTTACAAGGAGCCAAGTTATAAAAATGTGCAAGGTACAATGGAATCGGTATACAGAGGATGAGGCTACTTGGGAAAGAGAAGAGGATTTGCGGAAGTCTTATCCATAACTGTTTGAGTATGCAAACATCCGAATCTCGAGGACGAGATTCATCTTAAGGGGGGTAGAATTGTAACACTCCAAAAATTTCATTCTTTTAAAATAAGTAAAATTTGATTTAATTATGTTATTATGTGTGCATTCAAATATAGGAAAATAATATTTTTGTGAAATTAAAATCTGTCATAAGGATATATATACATGTTGATGCACTCATGCTGGAGCATTTTATTCAATATGTTGAGTGGTTTTGAATTAAACTAAAAAGGAATAAAAAATCATTTGAAAAATTAATTTGGAAAAAGATAAAGGAAATATTTTCCACTCCCTTTCTCTTCCTCAATTCGGCCTATTGGCCATTCTTTCCCGCCGGCTTGGCTGGCCTGCTGGCCCAACTCAACCGCCGGCCCGCGCGCCTTCTCTTTACCCCTCCCCCCTTTCCTTCCTGGGCCAGCCCAGCTCGGCTAGCAACCGCCGCTACCGCGCCCCTTCCCCGCGCCTCAGTCGCTAATCGCCTGGCCCTACCTGTTGGCGCCGTCCCCCTCCTCCCGCAACCACAACGCCCGGTCCAAGCGCAACCGCCGCCGCTCCACGCCCACGTCGCGCGTCGTGGGAGCCCTCCCTCGCGCCCCTGCCTCTACAAAAAGGGAGCCGAGCCCTTCCTTGCTCCCCATGCTGCCTTTCCCCGCTCCCTTTTCGCACTTGCTCGAGCCAAGGAAGCCACAGCAACTGCCGCAGCGCTCGCCAGATCCACCGTGCGCGAGCCGCCGTTCCCGCCGCCTCGCCGTCACGTCTGGCCCTCCGCCGAGCTTTGCCGAGAAGTAACGGACCTCCTGCAGCCCTTATCTTCTTGTTTTTCGCCTTCAATCGCTAACTAGTGGTCGTCGGTCTTCACAGGGCGCCGCCGTCCGCCCCTCCACGTGGACAGCCATCCCCGAGCCGTCTCCGTATTCATTTTCCCCACGGTGAGAACCCCCTTGTTTCCCTCTACCTCCCCATGCCATTTATTTTGAGTTTCGTGGCTTCTAGAGCCCTAGCCGCGTGCGTCGGGAAGCTCCATGCCATCGGCCATGGCGACCGCCACCTCGACCGCGTCCTCCGGTCGCCGTATCGGCCTGTCCGAGGTCCCCTTCACCCCGTCGCTCTCCCGGTGTCCTCGGTTCTTCGAACCGTGGCCCGTAGCCACTATACCATGCTCGCCGGCGTGTTCTTTGCCGCCGGCCATGGCTGAGCCGCCACGGATGCTACTGTGCCCGGCCGAACTCCTCTCTCCCCCAGATCTAATCCAGGCCGTCCGTTGCTTGATCGACGGCCTAGAAAGGCCGATACCCTTTCGCGGGTGATTTTGCTAAAGAGTCCCTCGAGTTCGGCCAAATAGAACCCGTCGTCCATAACACGTTTCCCGAGTACGCTTTCTCCTTTTGAAAGCGTAAAGTAAATGGTTTTAGTCCAAAATACGTTTTTAGTATTTACAAAAATGCCATTGCACTGTTTTGCTTATAAAATCATCGTTATAGCTCCGATTTGACCCATTCAAATTTCGTTAGGTTCGCAATTAAGTTCTCTACATGTTAATACCACTGTTAACCCTGTTTGCAACAATTGAATTTTGAGGTTAGATTTAGCTAAATAAATTGCTATAGAAAACCCCGTTTAATTCATAACTTTCGTGTTTTAACTCCGTTTTTCGTGAACTTCGCGTTGACGTGATCATAGCGAGACGTAGATTCTTTTCATAAACATTTTATCTTGTTTTCTTTACTGTTGGTGTACTGTTCTAACCATAGGATTGTTTGCTTTGCATGAATGCCTTTGGAATGTTGTATGTTGCCGTGCTGGTCGCGTTCAGACGGTGAGGAGAACGTTGGAGACCAAGAGTTCTTTGACGACCAGCAGGAGTTTGCTAACCAAGGCAAGTATAGCATGGGATCTACCTTGATGCCTATTTACCTTAATTACTCATTTGCATGTGTCTAATTTTGATACCCGTAAGGACATCCTAGTGATTGATTATCCCGTTCCTTGTCTCCTATGGGTTATATGCATATGGGTAGTTTGCTAGCGCTCAAAGTAAATGTACATGATTTACATAATGAATAACAGTTCTATGGAACAAAAATGTAAAATTGGCTTTTAAACAACTGAATTATAGGGCGAAGGAGCGAATGACTTTCGATCATGATGCTCTTGGCCCTCCATAAGGACTTATCTATCGGCAAAAGCTGGGACTGACAGTGCAACCGTGAGGGTCATATGGCTCTGACTTTAACTCAGTAATAGGACCTTTTCTAGCTTGTTAGTGGTTACCTTTATGGCACAAAAGGGGCTTGCCACGTTGGGTATAGGACTGCCTCTGTTCCTATGTGTATAGCCGCGATGGATATGTGCCATAGGAAAGGGGGGGTACCTACATATGCCTGCCGAGGAAACCTAGCGGCCCTAACTTGTTAGGGAAACCTATGAAGTGGCTTCATAGTGTACCCTGCCCGCTCACCTTGGCAGTGATATGGGAGTAATTAACCCGGGCATATGGGAATGACGACTCGCGGTGAATGTGCACCACCCCTGTAGAGGGTTACAAACTGTTATAACAGCCGTGCTCATGGTCACGAGAGGCCCAGAAAACTCACAGAATAATTGGTTACTTATTGTTGTTCATTTATGATGGTATACGATGATAATATGATGCAAATGATTCTGACATCTGATTATGTGGGTTTAAATGGGAGCTTAAGCATAACTTGATAAAACTTGATAATAAAATCTTGACTTACTAAAAGTGCTAACTGCAGTAAACCAGTGTCAACCTTTTTGAGCTTCATAACCCCATGTTAACTTGTTAAGTACGGGAAGTACTTACGCTTGTATACTTTCTATATTTGGATAAAAATCTCGGATGGGTAACAGATGACAACGTGTATGAGGAGTTTCCTGAGGACTATTAGGCTTGTGGTCAACCAGTTGACCGTCCCTGTGTTGGAGCTTCCATGAGAGAGTTATCTTTTTATTTTCCGCTGTGTTGTATAAGACTATGTGATATTATTAATCGTGTTGTAAGATACACCGTGATGATACTTTTGTAATTTGTCAACTTGTGTGTGTGACTGATCCCTGGGCACACATGAGTTTAGTGCATTCAATTTTATCCTTAAAATTGGGTGTGACAGCTTCTCCCCGGCATCCTCGCCGACCGGCTGGCCGCATTTGGCGGCGCCGCCGCCCTCCCCCCCCCCATCGGCCTTCCCGTGAGGCCACCCCCTCCACCCTCGACCGACCGTTATCTAAGTGCCGTCTTAGGTAATTTTTTTAATTTTGTTTTTTTAATTTTGTTTGTTTAGATAATGTAGTTATTTATTTTATATTTAGTTATGTAGTGAGATAATTTATTTAGCTTTTTTAGTTATTTACTAATGTAAATTAGTTAGCTAATTTAGGTAGACAGTGAGACAATTGAATTATGTAGGTAGTTAGTTAGTTTATTTAGCTAATTTAGATTAGTAGTTAGATAGTTAGGTAATTTAGTTATATAGGTAGTACTTGTAGTCAATGTAGTTAGTAAATTTACTTATATAGTTTGATAGATAGTTAGGTAGTTTAGATACTTATTTATTTAGGTAGAGACTTGGATACTTATTTATGTATGTAATTTAGTTATACCCATATTAATTTAATCTGTTATAACTTTGGTGTTGTGCATACCAACTAGATGGACAACGTAGTCACCCTTTATCGTGGAGGAAGATGAGTTTGGGAATGTCAGTTTTGATAGAATGCAAAGGGTGCCTGTGATATTCGATGATCGGCTGTTGTTCTGTCAGTTGTTTGGTAGGGCTCGTGATGAGCTTCAATGCAATTCAAATGGTGATGCCATCTCAATTGAGGGGGTACTTCACTATGTAAGGGCCTGTTTGGGACTGCTCTGCTCCACCTTTTGTAGCTCTGCTTCCAAACTTTCCTACCAAATAGATCCAACTCCACAAACTCTGCTCCCAAAAAAAGATGGAGTTTTGGTCCAACTCCATGTTTTTCGCGGAGCTCCTCAGAGGGTACTCCACAAACCAGCGTTTCGTATATCCTCGTGGAGTTGGAGGTAATTACTCGCAATTGCCACTCGTTACACAAATAACGTTTCGTTCTATTTCCTTCCGTCTTCCCCCACCCGACGCAGCGAATATCGGTTCATCCCCCTCTACTCCCGTCTCCTCTCTCTGCTCCAACCCATCCTCCCTAAACCCTAGCGACGCCGCCGGTCATTCCGGCCGCCACGGCAAGAAATCTGGCCAGGTGATGGACGGAGAAGATAGATCCATTGATCCTGAACTAGATCCTCTCTTTTCTTACCCCCAAATCCCCTCCGTCTTCCCTCCCCCAACTTCGCATGAAGCTGCTACCGGTGTGTCCGTGGGTCGAGGAAGCTCGCCGGCGCCAAGGGTGGGGCTGGCGCGGCCTCCTCCGGCGGCGCCGCCGGTGGCCTCCGTCCAGGCCAGGATGGGTGGTGGTCGTCCAGGACCAGCTGCTGGCCGATCAAGGCAGGTCACCCCACAAGCCACGGCTGACCAACGCCCTCTGGCATGTGCTTCACGCAAACGACCACTACCAGCGAAGAAGAAAGATGAACAGGTATTGCTCCTTGCTGTAAAACTTCAATATGAGCTTCATGATGCCTTGAATAGATAGTATTTGTGCAACAGTGGTAGCAAAATTCAATAGATTGTCCTGAGTGCTTGAACATACTATTGCAATATCATGGTCAGGGTGATCAAATGGGCTGGAACGATGCACATTTGCAATTAGCCTGCGAGTTGATGGCTGAACAAGTTAGTAGAGGCAATCACCCAAATACTCATTTGAACTCTGTAGGTTATACTGAGGTCTCAGCTAGGTTTTTGCAAATGACTGGTATCTCATTATCAAAGACTCAAATTAAGAACAAGTGGGATAAATTAAAGGCTGATTGGACCATTTGGCTAAAGTTGAAGAGGAGGCAAACAGGCACCGATTGGAACAATGCGACCCAAACAATTGACGTGGAGGCTGAGTGGTGGAAGAAAGTAAAAAATGTGAGTGCTATCAGCTGATAATTTTATTCTGATCTTTTCTTGAAGAATTTAACTTGGCATTTAATTTTCCATGTTTATCTGTATCTGTAGTCCCTGGGCATTAGAACATATTTGATTGAGTAACTTTATCACTATTAATGTAGAGTTCAGTGTATGCAATTATCAGACTCACCATTGGGCATCAACCTATCTGTCATTCTTCATTGATAAATCTTGTCTGGGCTTATACCACATTTGGTTGTCCGCCAAAGTAAAAGATGTAAATTATAAACAAGTGTCAAGTCTGTCACATTTTTTTCCAAGTTAGCTTGGTTAAGGTGTGAAGACCATCTAGTTGTCCCTCGATGTTACAGATGTCTTTCTATATTGCTTATTGCATCATAGTCTTAAGGTGTGAAGACCATCTAGTTGTCCCTCGATGATACATAAATGAGTGAGAATTTGGTGCCCCTATGGAAGCCGAATGGCTGCACCTCATTTATTAAAACTGTAAGACACAATGCTTCATAAATTACAATACATTTCCAAGCATGTGGTGATGAACATGTAATCCCTATGTTGAATCATCACCTTCATTAGCATTAGTAGTTGCTTCTGCTGTCATACAGGATGGACATCACCTTATTCTTTTGTTTGACACATAAATTAGGCATGTGCGTACAACAAAGCTTGTTCAGGAAAGTATTGTAATTTATGAAGCATAACTGGGAAAACATTATTCTTTCCAGAACCATAGACCTGACCACTAGTGTTTTTGTTTTTGCAGGATATTCCAGGGTGTGGCAAGTTCAGAAAAAAACCTATCCAAAATGAGGATTTGCTTAGGGAAATGTTTAGAAATATTATAAATGAGGAAGCAGATCATTGGAACCCTTTTAGTGACAATCCTATTATTCCAACTAGCCAAGAGCAACCTTTTGATGTAGACGACAGTGAATATGTTGATGGAGAGAATAATGCCCCAGGTGACCCATTTGATGCCAACAAGGAGGGGGATGAGGAGGTTCAGAAGTCACTCCAAGTGCGGTTCCAAATAAAAACCTCGTGTTGTTTCTTGTGGATAGGAAAAAGGCAAAGTCAAGCACAGCTCTTCTAATGGTTGAAGCAATTTCGAAGATATCATTTGTTCAAGTTCATTTATAGCAAAGAAGCAAGAAGGGATCACCATCGTGGAAATAATGGAGCATGTGAAGGACTGTGGTGCGTGCGTATGGTTCGAGATGAGCATGACATTGCCACCCAAATTGCTTGTGAAGAAGGAACACAGAGAAATGTTTATGACCTTCCCTACTAGAGAAATTAGGCTCAATTGGCTTAGGAAGAGGCACAATGACAAATATGGAAGTTAGTTTTTTTTTTGCAACCTGTATGCTATTATTTCTCTATTTGAACCTAGAACCATGTACTTGAACAGGTAGCTATTTTTACTTCTATTTGATCCTGGAATAGGTAGCATGTACATGTATCTTTGTGTCTTGGAACAGTAGCATGTACATGTATGTTGTATCTGGAACAGTAGCATGAACTCTGTATGAACACTGGAATCTGGAATGCCACTATTGGTGCTATTTTTTACATGTATGTTGTATGCTACTATTGGTGCTATTTTTTCTCTATTTGATCCTGGAACCTGTATGAACCTAGAATCTGGAATGCTACTATTGGTGCTATTTTTTACATGTATGTTGTATGCTACTATTGGTGCTATTTTTTTGTCTCTAATTGGCATCCTGCATGGCCTTTTTTTTTACCTCTATGCAGAGTGATGATGACACTGATGATGAAACCGATACCTCGACAATGAGAGCATGGCATTTTGGAATCTTGTATTGGTGGTGCTAAACTTGCTGCAGCTTATGTTGAATTATATTGTGACAAAAATCCACCTAGGACATCACTCCTTAGTGGTATGGGCTGGTTGCTAGAGACGCTTAACACACCGGGAGAATGTCATTCGCAGCTTCGGATGAGCACACAGATGTTCTACGACCTTCATGATTTATTGGTTGGAAGGTATGGGCTGAAACCATCACTACATATAAACACTCAGGAGATGTTGGCAGTGTTCTTATTTGTGTTATCTGGAAATGAATCTAATAGAAAAGCATAAAACCGGTTCAAGCACTCGGGTGAAACTATTCATAGGAAATTTGATGAGGTACTGAATGCTTTCATGGATATGTCTAGAGATTTTATTAGACCAAAGGACCCCAACTTCCAAACTATTCACAGGAGGATAAGAGATGACCGTAGAGCATATCCACATTTCAAAGATTGCATTGGTGCTCTAGATGGTACTCATATCTGAGTTTCGTTGCCACCCGACGATCAAGTAAGATATATTGGAAAGTCTGGTATACCTACTCAAAACATTCTAGCAAGTTGTGACTTTGATATGAGGTTCACTTATGTGTCGACGGGACAGTGAGCTCTATGCATGATACTAGTGTCTGTGTACAATGCAATTAGAGTGGACGAGATCTTTTTCCACACCTCCAAAAGGTATTAAAAATATAACCATGCACTTCATTGTTTGATCAAATGCTTAAAATGTGATCGATATTTTGTTTCTAATAATTATAGGCAAATATTATGTTGTCGATGCGGGATATCCTAATCGTCCGGGATACCTTTGTCCTTATAAAGGTGAGAGGTATCATATGCCGGAGTGGCATAGAGGAATGGAACCAAAGACTCCTAAAGAAAGGTTCAATCGTGTTCACTTATCCATCCGCAATGTTATTGAGCGATCATTTGGAGTGCTAAAAATGAAATGGCAGATTCTATATAAAATGGCGTCCTACCCGATGTTCAAGCAAAAAATGATTGTTGTGGCTACTATGGTCCTTCACAACTTCATTCGTGAGCATGGCGGTGAAGACTTGGACTTCGCTCGGTGCGACCGTGATCCAAATTATGTTCCAGAGATTCCGGAAAGGTACTTCAAATATGTGGCTAGATCAAATGGCTCTACTAATGCACTGAATGCTCCTACTATAGACAAATTCCGTGATGACTTGACCACCGCTCTTTCTCTAGCTTGGAACTAGAATTATGTATTAGTCACTATTCTCTAGTTATCTATGGACAACTATTTCTATTAGAATGATGGACTTTGTTATCTTATTTAACATTAGTCATGTATGGACAATTATTTGTATCCGAAATATGAACTTTGTCAATTATCCATCAAGCGCTTTGAAATTTACGTGACAAAAGTATGGAATTATTTGGCTGAAATATTTGTTTTTTACTTTTCTCCAATAAATTATATGAGATTATAATATTTACACCATATTTGAATTGGTAAAAAAATATTCAATTACACATGCTCTGCATACAACAGAATATACACCAAACATCGATCAGGGGCACAGTAGACCTTTCCTATACAAACCTCATGTTTCCAGAGCTGGAGCTAAACTGTGTGCCAAACATGTCCACTTGCTCCAGAAACTCCACAGTGGAGCTGCTCTGTGGTGGAGTTGGTGGAGCAGAGCTAGAAAAGGTGGAGCAGAGTAGTCCCAAACAGGCCCTAAATCGGCCGTATTTTTAGGCAGTTGGTCCCAATTGCATCAGAGTCTCAATGGGACAAATATGTCAAAACTGTGATGAAGAATGAGTTTCAATGTTTGGATTTGGTTGTGCGGAAGTTGTCCAATAATCCCACCCCTCATGGGTATTCACCCCTAATGGGCATTCACCACCTCGTGGGTTCACGCTAGAACCGGAGAATCCTTGACCCTCTGAGCCTCCGTTACCCAACCGCGAGGTGGATACGGAAGATGTGGTTGCGGTGCCTGATGCTCGATCCGCCCTGAATGAGGTTGGAGTATGTCCTGATGTTTGTGCAGAATGTCAGACTGATGATGTTGTTGCTGCCCCTTAGGAGATCCCTTTGACCCAGAATCATCCTAGCAAGTGATGTAGTAACACTTTGGTTTTTCTTATTCTTCCTTCATTCCATTCATTTGTCTCAATTATTTCAATATTTGTGTTTTAAATGCAGGAGACAATCCTAATAATGATGGTTGTCCTCTTGTTCCTCCATCAACCAATGTGGACCATGGGTTTATAGCCTCTAACAGTGTGGATGTTGATATTACAGATGATGAGGAGCCTTATGGCACAGCAAGGGCCATTAATTCTGATGATGGCCGCTCAGTTGCAGCTTTGAGCTGATCAGATGTTTGTGTCCTGATTGTGATCCACTAGTTCATGAATTTAGCGACCTCAGTCATTCTCAACATGGTTATGAAGAAGGAAGAGACGACGAGCTACTAGAGGCTCCTGAGACCGGTGATAGTGTGGAAATTCAGAAGGGCATGGTCTTTAAGGACTTGCCCACCTTGAGAAGGTGGTTATAGGAATATTTCATGAGACGTAAAAAATCATTCAAGGTGAGGCACTCCTATGTGGAGCGCCGTTATATAGTGGTGTGTGAGAATGCTGATTGCAATTGGAGGGTTTATGCTCGGAAATATAAGGTCACAGGGAAGTTCAAGATCACCAAAATTGTAGGTCCACACACTTGTGCCCAGACAGATCTAAAACAGAAGCATCGACAGTTGACCTCTACCCTCATTGCCAGACGGTTGTACACAACATTGAAGGGTTAGCCTAACTTGAAGGTTAGGACAATTATGGAGATGACTAAGAAGATATTTAAGTACGACATAAAGTATGGAAAAGCATGAACGACAAAGCAACGGGCCTAAAGGATGATATATGGAGACTGGGAGGAGAGGTATGAGCAGTTGCCAGCAATGTTCAATGCAATAAAAGCAGCTAATTTAGGCATGCATTACGAGTATATCCCAAAGCTAAATGAATGGAAGGACGGGAGGCAGATATTCTTTCGTGCATTCTGGTGCTTTCCCCAGTGCGTCGAGGCCTTCAGGCACTGTCGTCCAGTGTGTATCCATTGATGGTACTTTTCTACTTGGCAAGTACATGGGTACACTATTGGTAGCCATTTTCTATGATGCAGACAACACATTGGTTCCTTTGGCTTTTGCTTTGGTGGAGAGGGAGAACAAAGATAGCTAGAAATGGTTCTTGCATCTTGTTCGGATACATGTCATTAGCCCTAGTAGGGAAGTTAGTGTCATATCTGATAGGCACCAGGGCATACTTAATGCCGTACAGGAGCAGATTCTGGGGTATGCACCTTTACACCACCATTGGTGCACTCGGCACCTTACCAAGAATTTACTTTAGAAGGATGGTACGAAGGACAACTTTCCTCTATTCGAGGAAGTTTGTAACACTCTTAGTGTTACACTGTAAATCATTTACTAAATCAGGCCATGAGCATCCTATTTGTGTGTTAATGCATGTGGGAAATGAGTAGATGCAGTGTCGTAACATAGAAGGATCAATAGGATGTTAATCGAAAAGTTATTCCATGATTCGTGTAATTATCAAGTAGGGTTGTAAACTAATTTTTATCGAACAAAAACAATATAGAACATATATGCAACACTTAAATAAAGTTGAAAGTACAAACTTTGTAGATGACAATGAAATACTTGGTGTTGATAAATAATGTTGCTAGCTTATATTTCTAAGGGTTTGGAAATGCAACTAGAAATAGAAAGTCATTCAACACTTAGAAGATTTCACGAACATTTGGTGAGCTAGACACTGCAATGTTTGGTAATTTTTGTATGGCAATCTGGTTGAGAGGTAGGGTAGTGTTATGGGTTATTTTGGTGGCCTAATGTACCCTCTAAAGTATGGTGAAGATTGTTTGGGTGTTTGGCCAACTGATTAGTTGATTTGGACGCTTTAAAAGTGTGCATGGCACGTCCTTGGTTGGTTTCCTCACGTAGGCGCGGTCACTGTGCCCCTAAGCCAATGTTGGTGTGCACGACTGGCTATGCTCGGTTGGTCGCTGTGGCCGACAGCCCTGGCGCACAGCTGCCCACCTCCCTACCGCGCTGCCGTCGCCGTAGTCCCATCGCGCGCTGCCGCTGGCGCTGTTGCTGGTGCCACTGGGGCCACACGTGTTCACCCTGTTGCGCTGCCCTACCCCTAGCTCACTGCACTGTGTTGTTGCCTGCCATGCCATAGCACGCTGTCGTCGCATCCACCTATGCCTCTACGCCACTGTTGTCCCGTCTTCGTGCACATGGGCTTGCCATGGCTACCGCGCGTCATTTCACCATTAACGGCGCTACGGTCGCCCTACCGTGCTACCACCACCTGCACGCCTACATGTTCCCTCCTGGCTGCGTTGGTTCGCAGTGCCTACATGTGTGCGCCAGCCGTGTCCCACCAAAGCTCGGGCAAGCTAGCCAAACCGATTTCCTTTTCCCCCAACCTTCTCTACCGCCCGGGCCAGCCGAGCCGCGCCATCAATCCGGCATGGAAAGGGCATGTCCATTCAATTCGCTGCGCTCCCGACTATGCCTTCGAGCCTACTAGCCGACCAACCCCGTACCGCATCCAACCATGCCGTGACAAGCTCCAATTTGGAGCCTTGCTTCTGACGTCGAGCCATTATAGGCTAAGCCCGCCATTGCCGTGGGCAAGACCCCCCTTGCCATCCTAAGCCAAATTGGCTGCACCCCCAGCCCCACCTCTCAATCCTTCTCGATGTGCACACCTGAGCCGTGTCCTCACTGCTTCTCTCGCGGCGCTGACAAGGCCGTGCCACCGTGGCCCACCATCGCCCTTGCCGTGCGCACGTGGCCGGCTCGACTGGGGTGGTCTCCGGCCGCACCACCACTTTGGTTAGTCTCACGGTGAGACCCTAATGCTCATACGCTGTCCATATTTCCTCTCTAGTGGTGGAGCTCGCCTGAACGGGGTTGCCACCATCACAGGTTGGCTATCGCCGTTGAGGAAGCTCCTGGATGAGCCCCCGCTCATCTCTTCACCGCCCATCGATTCGCGTCTGCACCTAGGTGAGCATCGGTCCTTTAGATAGGGCGGGGAAGGTCCCGGTTGGCCGGCGGGGGTCACCAGTGTCATCGGCCACCGCATCGGCGTGCGTAGCCAGGGTGTGGACCTCTCCGTTGCGAAGGAGAGAAGGGGCGAGGGTTTTGTTGCAAAGTTGTAGTCTATTGAAATAGTGCACATAGTGTTAGTAGTATTATTGGAGAACGCGAGGGTGTTTTTGCAAGTTGGTCGGCACGTGCGCGGGCTCCCCCGCTGCGGGCCACCTTCGCGTGTGTATGGGCCGCGCCATTCGTTAGTTGGCCGCACGGGTTGAATTCGTTTTTTATTTTTCTAGAAAATAGAAATATGTTTTATTTATAGATTCTGAGCTAGACTTTGAAAAATCATATCAATTCACATAGACGTCCAAAAATGATGAAATAAATTATGTTTAGTTCCTAAAAATATTGTCTATCTGATGGTATGATTAGTGGATACATGTCTGACTTGATGCTTGGGTATATTAATTCATTTGAAAGAGCTTAGTATTATGAGGTTAATATTTGTAGGAATTTTTGTGTCAAATGGTAATAGTTTTGTCCATGAAATGTTTACTGTAGGTTCATTGTATTATTATGTGCTCATTGTAATTTTTGTAGCCTGAGAACATGTTGGGAAATATGGTAGCTAAGTACTCCTTGTTGTAGTATATAGGAAATCGTTAATAAGAGTAAGAATATATTTTAGTTGCTAAGTAACACTTGTAGGTGAAACCCTGCTGGTTTGATGGGAATGATGATTAGCTTAGTATCTTAGTCATTAGAGCTAGCTTAGTGGCTTAGTAGATGTATTCTCATTTTAAGAACTGTTGTTGCCTTAATATTGAGCGTTGCATCGTCATTGCATGCATGCAGAGAATGAAATTGGTGGAGTTCATGACCACGGGTGAGCCAGAGTACGAGGAGATAATAGAGGAGTACGAGGAGGAGGTCCTCATCTAGGAGGGAGCCCTAGAGCCACCAGTTGCTGACTTTGCTGACACCCCGCTTGCCTAAGGCAAGCCCCGGTGCATAACTCTTATTTTGAATAATCACTGGATATCTATATGTGATGTGCATTTACGTTACAGGTATTTTATGGAAACTACATGCATATATAACCTACCTATGAGTCCTACTAGCATTGGTCGAGTAGCTGCTATGCTTAGGATTTTCGGTAGCGTGAGTAACTAGTCGTTACTCATAATGGGTGATTATTATTATCACATCTTATGATAAAATGGTGAAAGGAAAATGGAGACCGGGTAGGGAAATGGTATGGGTATTGGTGGGTGTAAGGGGTTGTGTCTCACGGCCAACGGAGCATAGCTTGGTTACACTATTTTCCCTGTCCATGTCGGTTAAGGATCGGCCATTGCATTGGATTCTAGTCAGGTCACAGACTTATTATCCTGAGCACATACTTATTTATGGGAGCAGGGAAGGCTCATTGCTCTCTTGTCATGGGTTTCGGCTCTTTTCAGACCAACTGATTGGAGGTGGGGATGGTGGAGATCTAAGCACCACACTGAGTCCGAGACTCAGGTGTGGGGGCTTGGAGTCCAAGTTTGGACGGGGACCTGGACCCCTTCATAGGAGAGTGGTGGGTTAGTCATGCTTGTGCCTGGGCTACAAGTGGGGCGTGTATTTCGGGGTACCCAGCTAGGCACATTGATTTGCGAATCACTAGGTAATCCGGTACGACTTGTCTACAATCTAGCACCGTAGTAAGAACTGGAAGACGAAAGATTGTGAAATGGATCTCTTTGCTCAACTCTTGCTTGAAAGTAGAACAGGTGCTTACCTAGAATGCTTAGATAATGAACTAATCATGACTGCTAATAAGAAATATACATAAGGATTCACTACTAGTATTGTTTTCCATAAAATGGAAACCTAACAAACCATAAAGCTTATCATATCCTTTGGAGTCGGGAAATTATTCCTACTAGTCGGGTAAGTCTTATGAGTACATTGTGTACTCAGGGTTTATTTACCCTGTTGCAGGTGTATCTTGAAGGGTAGCTATTGTGTGGAGGATTCTTCTGGTGGGCACAGATGGATGCTTGTATTCTACCGTTAGATGTTTATTGTAATTCCGCTGTTTAAATTCCACACTCTAGACTTGGTACTATAATAATGTATTTCTAAGAACTTTGATTGTATGAAATGGACTAAGTATTGTAAACTCGTTCTCATTATTGGATCCTAGAGGAAAAACGTGGATTATTCGAGTTCTCCCTTGGGGTGTGCTCGACGGAATCCGTCCGATGTAGCGTGCTTTCGGGGTGCTTAGTGTCTGGTGGAAGATGAATGCCTCTGAAGGTGTGCTATTTCTGGCGGTTCTTCCCTAGGTGGTATCAGAGCCAATAATGAGTTTATGAATTTCATAACTCTTTTCAAAACCTAAAATTTGACCAACAAAAGTTTTGCGAAAAGTAGGATGCGATAAAATTATGTAAATAAGTATAAGCCCTAGGAATATGGTCTATCTAGGATAGCAGCACTGGTTTTATCTAATCAATTTTCTACTGGTACACTAACTTATGCTGCGTAAGAATCGTTTTGCAAGCTGAAAGTGAGTGTGTGATGTCCCAAAATTTTTTGCGAATGCCGCTATATTCCGGCTTGAGTTAATGAGTAGGCTGATGCATGCATCATGAAAATAGAATCTTGCTTTAAACTAAACTTCTCCCTACACATATAATTTGGATTAGTGAATTGATAGGTTAAACTAAAAGAATGCTTTAATAAATCTCTTGTTCCTAATCTGGAGGATTGTTCCTAATGGTTGGTTCATATCTGTTTATAGATGAACGTGAGGTCTGGTCACGGGAGTACTAGCGCTGGGGCGGACCCGGGTGATAACAGTCACGATGAGGGCATTGGCAACAACAATGGGGAGAACAACGAGGCCCCACTTCTGGCTCCTCCTCCTCCACCACCGCCACCTCCGATGACCCATGTGGAGATGATGGCGGAGATGCTAGCTGCTCGGCGTGAGTCTATCCATGCTCTAGCCCAGGCGATTGGTGGCTTCGCCCATGGGGGGCCACGGAGGCAACGGCAGGAACGGGGGTGGTGCCTGTGGTCCCGAGGGGCCCTATTCTTACCAGGATTTCTTGAAGATGCACCCACCCACGTTCACGCCGACTGCTGAGCCTCTAGATGTGGAGCATTGGCTTCATATTCTGGAGCATAAGGTTTTGCTACTCACTATAACTGAGGAGCAGAAGGTGCGCTTTGCAGAGCAGCAACTGTTGGGTTCTTCTAGTGCATGGTGGGACACATTCAATGCCATGCAGTCGGTGGATTACTGTGTGACTTGGCAGGAGTTTACCGCTACTTTTAGAGAGTATTACAGTCCTGCTGGTGTACTAAATAGGAAGTTGACGAAGTTTCTGGACCTGAGGCAAGGAAGCATGTCTGTGATGGACTAAGTAAACAAGTTCAACCATCTATCACAGTATGCTAGGACCCACGTTGATACTAAGGAGAAGAAGAGGGACCGTTTCTATCGTGGCCTCTCTTGCAGTCTTTAGAAGGAGCTGTACACTGGGAACTATCAGACTTTTGGTGCTATGATGGATGCTGCTATTGCCATGGAGGGACTTCAGTGTGACTCTTAGGCTGAGTGAAAGTGCAAGCGGGTGATTACTAGGTCTTCTAGTCACCCCCAGGCTCAGAAGGTGCAGGTTTTCAGGTGGGTGCCCTATCAGTCTTTGGGTGGGTAGTCATTCCGCCAGCCTCAGCAGACCTATCAGGCACCTCCCACTCAGTACCGTGCACCTACTCATCAGGTGCAACAACAGCTGTAGGGACAACAGGTCCCACCACGTCAGGGATAGGGAAACAAGCCTGGTGTGTGTTTCAAGTGTGGCAAGGAGGGTCACTATGCTCGAGAGTGTGCGCAGAACTAGCCTGCACAGTCTTCCCAACCTTCATCTAACTCATGTCTGATCAAGCAGACGATTATTAAGAAGAAGGTGCCCGTAAGCTGCTCGGGGCAAGTTAACTTCACTGAGGCTGAGGAAATCTTATAGAATGAACTGGTGATGGCTGGTATGTTTAGCATTGATTCCCACCCAGCATATGTATTGTTTGATTCTGGTGCATCACATTCATTCATGAGCATGGGGTTTGTAGAAAGGCATAGTATATCTCTTATGGCTATACCTATTACCTATAGAATCAGTACTTCAGGTGCGCAGTTGTGCGTTAATACTCGGACAGACATAGTTGGATTAGTGCTAGCCACTCACACTTACCGCCTCCAGTTCATGGTGCTGCCTGGGCAGGGCATAGATGCAATTCTAGGCATAAACTGGTTACCAGTTTATGGGGTAGTCTTGAACCTTAAGTAGAGAGTTGTTGAGTTACAACTTTCTTCTTCTGAGGATAGGATGTTGAAAGGATCAAGATGCCTAAGAGGGGGGTGAATTGGGCTAATTCTAAAATTCTTTGCAATAATTAAACCCTACACTTAGCCCACTTCACCCCTTGTGCCTAGAATGTGATTCTATTGATCTACCGCACAAAAGTTTAGCACCCTAAGTTCCAATCCTACTCTAGCATGACAATTCTAAGAATGTAAATACAAGAATTGAATTGCTCAAATGTAAATGCTTAAAGTAAAGAGAGGAGAAGAAACGCGGCGATGTTTTGCCGAGGTATCAGAGAGTCGCCACTCCACACTAGTCCTCGTTGGAGCACCCACATAAGGGTGTAGCTCCCCCTTGATCCACGCAAGGATCAAGTGCTCTCTATGGGCTGATTCTTCGACACTTCGTCGTGGTGAATCGCCCACAACCGCTCATAACTTGAGTTGGGTCATCCACAAGCTCCGCCGAATGATCACCAAACTCTCGATCACCACCAAGACATCTAGGTGATGGCGATCACCAAGAGTAACAAGCACGAACTCTCACTTGACCACAACAAGTCTAATGAGAAGGGTGGATGCACACTTGCTACTCTCCTTGCACTAATGAGGCCTTAATCTTGGATTCTCAAATCTCAATCACCTCACTAGGCTCTTGCTCTCTTAAGCACTCTCAAGGGTGTTTCTCAACTGAACAAAAGAGCAAGAGACCTCCCTTGGATGAATAGAGGAAGTATTTATACCCCCTCATTCAAAACGAACCATTAGAAGGTTGCATCAGCATTCAACGGGGTGATCGGACGCTCCGGTCAAGGTGACCAGACGCTCCGGTCAGTTCTCCCGCCATAAAGCCATTAAGTTGTGACCGGACTCTGACCTGCGTTCGGTCAGCACTGACCGAACACATCCAGTCATGAAAACTACTCTCTGGAACCTTACTGATGTTGACCGGACGTTGGCACCCAGAGTCCGGTCACTTTGTTGTTCAGCGTCCGGTCAGTAACCGGAACCTGACCAGCGTCCGGTCAGCACTGACCAGACGCGTCCGATCAGGATTCTCCCTCTCTGGAACCTTACTAGAGTTGACCAGACTCTGGCACCCAGCGTCTGGTCACTTTTCACTCAGTGTCCGGTCGCAACCAGACGGCTCCAGTTGATCAAATGAATCGACCGAACTCTACAGCCAGCGTCCGGTCACAACCGGATCAGCGTCCGGTCAATATTTGACCCTCCATTCACTTCCAACTCGAAATCATGTGTTAATGAAGTTTGCTCCAATTGATCTTAGGGCTACTTTGGAGCTACCTAGTGCTAGATTTGACAAGTGTGCACTATACTCAACCCACTAGACTCACCTAGGTCAAGCTACTAGTCCATACCCCCCTTAATAGTACGGCCAAAGGAAAAACAAAGTCCTAAACTACTCTAAGTGTCTCTTCAATACCAAACAACACTTAGAACTAGTCCATCCTTAACCTTGTTGTCCATCCTTTAAAAACCAAAACGATTTCCATTGTAGGGGCATGACAACCATGATTGCCCAATCAATTGCCATTACCATGACCTAACTTAATTGCCTTTGCAAAACACACGTTAGTCATAGTAATCTCGTATTGTCATTAATCACCGAAACCCAACAAGGGGCCTAGATGCTTTTAGATGTCTCTTCTTATGCCCTCAGATCCAGCCTTACTAGTTGTTGCTCATGTTGAAGCTTCTCTTGATCTTGCTTCTATTCCTATGGTCTATGAGTTCCCGGATGTCTTCCCTGAAGATCTACCTGGGCTGCCACCGGATAGAAATGTGGAGTTTTCCATTGAGTTAGAACCTAGCACTGCTCCTATTTCCCGGCATCCCTACTACATGGCTCCTAAAGAATTAGCAGAAATGAAGAAGCAATTAGAGGAATTATTGGAGAAGGGATTTATCCATCCTAGTTCTTCACTATGGGGTTGATCAGCTATTTTTGTGAAGAAGAAGGACGGTACTCTGTGGATGTGTGTGGATTACCACCCTCTCAATGTGGTAACCATTAAGAACAAGTATCATTTACCTCGTATTGATACTTTGTTCGATCAGTTAGCTGGTGCAAAGTGTTTTCAAAGATTGATCTTCGTTCTGGGTATCATCAAATTAAGGTCCGACCACAAGATATACCAAAGACAGCTTTCTCTACTAGGTATGGGCTATATGAATACCTAGTCATATCTTTTGGTCTCACCAATACTCCTGCATTCTTCATGTATCTCATGAATTCAGTCTTTATGCTAGAGTTGGATAAGTTTGTAGTGGTGTTCATTGATGATATCTTGATATACTCCAAGAACAAAGAAGAGCATGCACAACATCTTAGGATAGTATTGATTCGATTAAGGGAACACAAGCTATATGCCAAATTCAGCAAGTGTGAGTTTTGGTTAGATCGAGTGTAGTTTTTGGGACATGTTCTGACACCTGAAGGTATCTCGGTAGACCCAAGCAAGGTGCAAGATGTGTTAAATTGGAAGTCTCCAAAGTCAGTGCATCAGATTCGTCAGTTCCTTGGTCTTACTGGTTATTATCGGCGCTTCATTCCTGACTTCTCCAAAATAGCTCAGCCGATGACCAAGCTGCTCTAGAAAGATGTCAAGTTTGTATGGAATCCGGCTTATGAAGAAGCTTTCTAAGCCCTAAAGAATTTTTTTACCACTGCTCCTATTCTTGCCCAATCGGATATTGATAGCCCATTTGATGCGTATTGTGATGCCTCAAGGATTGGACTGGGATGCGTGCTTATGCAGGACAGGCATGTGTTAGCTTATGCTTCACGCCAGCTGAAAAAACATGAGGTGAATTATCCCACCCATGATTTAGAGCTGGCTGCTATGCTACATGCTCTAAAAATTTGGAGGCATTATTTGTTGGGAAATAAAGTGCATATTTATATGGATCACAAGAGTCTCAAATATATTTTCACTCTGTCTAAGCTGAACATGAGCCAACGGAGATGGCTGGAGCTAATCAAGGATTATAATTTGGAGGTTCATTACCATCCTAGAAAAGCTAATGTGGTAGCTGGTGCTTTGAGCCAAAAGTCGTATCAAGTTGAAGAAACATCCTTGTCTCTCAACCATGCTGATGTGCTAGCCCATATTGCTCTAGTCTCGGATTTACTTGAGCAAATTATTATAGAGCAAAGACAAGATGTTTTGGTAATCCCGCATATCAAGAAGTTAATTGTCGAAGGGCATGGTCCTCATTTTAGTATTGATGATCAAGGTGTAGTGAGGTTCAAAAACAGATTGGTGGTTCCATCAGGTGAGGAGCTTAGAAGAAAGATTTTGGATGAAGCTCATCATTCCAAGTTGTCCATCCATCCAGGAAGTAACAAAATGTACCATGATTTGCACCACTTGTATTGGTGGTCAAATATAAAGCAGGATATCACCAAGTATGTCGTGGAGTGTGATACTTGTGGTAGAGTGAAAGGTCCTAATTGCTAGAGGGGGGGTGAATAGCTTATTAAAAATTTATACAACAACACTTAACAAACCGGTTAGACAATTATGAGGCGAAACAAGTGTTGCTCTAGCCTACTAAAATTGCAAGCCACCTACCACAATTCTAGTTTCTATAGTTTCTATCCACACAATGGCTATGTCACTACACTAAGTTAGTGTGCTCTCAAAGACTAACTAAAGAGTCACACTAACCAAACTAACAAGCTCTCACAACTAGCTACACTAAAGAGCTTGATAACTAGTTTGCGGTAATGTAAAGAGAGAGAGTAAGATGGTTATACCGCCGTGTCGAGGAATGAACCAATCAATCACAAGAATGAATACCAATGAAGACCAATCACCTCGGAATCAAATGATGGCACAATGATTTTTTACCGAGGTTCACTTGCTTGTCGGCAAGCTAGTCCTTGTTGTGGCGATTCACTCACTTGGAGCTTCACGCGCTAATTGGCATCACACGCCAAACCCTCAATAGAGTGCCGCACAACCAACACAAGATGAGGATCACACAAGCCACAAGCAATTTACTAGAGTGTCTTTTGGCTCTTCGTCGGGGAAAGGTCAAGAACCCTTCACAATCACTACGATCGGAGCCGAATACAATCACCAACCTCCACTCGACGATCCTCGCTGCTCCAAGCCATCTAGGTGGCAGCAACCATCAAGAGTAACAAGTGAATCCTGCAGTGAAACACAAACACCAAGTGCCTCTAGATGCAAACACTCAAGCAATGCACTTGGATTCACCCCCAATCTCACAAAAATGATGAATCAATGATGGAGATGAGTGGGAGGGCTTTGGCTAAGCTTACAAGGTTGTTATGTCAATGCAAATGGCCAAGAGAGTGAGCTAAAGCTGGCCATGGGGCTTAAATAGAAGCCCCCACAAAATAGAGCCATTGTACCCCTTCACTGGGCACAACTCGGGGTGACCGGATGCTCCGGTCAGATCAACCGGACGCACCCTGCCAGTGTCCGGTCAATGGATGGCTGCCACGTCATCCCTCTCTTCAAATATTGAGCGCCTGATCCCAATGGTCAAGTCATGACCGGACGCACCAACACCAGCGTCCGGTCATTTCCAGTAAGGTTCCACTCATGACCAGACACGTTAGTTAGATCATGACCGAACGTAGGACCCCAGCATCCGGTCACTTCTAGTAAGCATCCACTCACGACTGGACGTGTCCGGTCATACCCGACCGGACTCACCCAGCGTTGGGTCACTCACTTTCTCCTCTGTGCGCTGCCACGTCAACAGGACCAGGCGCACCCCGCCAGCGTTCGGTCATGAAGTGACCCAGCGTCCGGTCGAAGATCGATGCCGGTGTCTTCACTGCTTCCACTGACCAGACGCACTGGTCCAGTTGAGGAAAACGTCCGATGCACTCTCTGACACCCTGTCTTTTCTGTACAGTGCGCCAATGGCACCGTCGGACTATCCGCACTTTATGGGCGGACACTCCACCGATGAAGTTTCTCACCCTTGCTCCCAAGTTTTAAACACAATGTGTATCACCTTTGTGCATGTGTGTTAGCAAATTTTTCACAAACATTTTCAAGGGTGTTCGCACTCCACTAGATCCTAAATGCATATGCAATGAGTTAGAGCATCTAGTGGTACTTTGATAACCGTATTTCGATATGAGCTTCACCCCTTTTAATAGTACGGCTATCGAACCTAAATGTGATCACACTCGCTAAGTGTCTTGATCACCAAAACAAAATGGCTCCTACCACTTATACCTTTGCCTAGAGCATTTTGTTTTTCTCTTTCTTCTTTTCAAGTCCAAGCACTTGATCATCACCATGGCATCACCATCATCATGTCATGATCTTCATTTGCTTCACCACTTGGAATGTGCTACCTATCTTATGATCACTTTGATAAACTAGATTAGCACTTAGGGTTTCATCAATTCACCCAAACCAAACTAGAGCTTTCAAAGAATTAAGGCAGACCATATGTGTACCCTGGGATTTTTGCAGCCCTTGCCTATCCCTGTTTGGAAATGGGAGGAGATTTCCATGGATTTCATTGTGGGTTTACCCCGCACATCCAAGGGCTATAACTCTATTTGGGTCATTGTGGATCGCCTTACCAAGTCCACTCATTTTTCTCCCAGTGGATACCAGATATTCAGCCAAGAAGTATGCCAAATTATATTTTGACCGGATTGTGACCCTACATGGAGTTCCTCTTACCATCGTCTCTAATCGAGGGTCAGTCTTTGTCTCTCGCTTTTGGGAGCAATTCCAGGAGTGTCTTGGTACTAGTCTCCTTCGAAGTTTAGCTTATCATCCGCAAATTGACGGTCAGACGAAAAGGGTAAATCAGGTACTTGAGGATATGTTGAGACCTTGTGCCATTTGTTTTCCTAAGAAGTAGGATGAATGTTTGAATTTAGCTGAGTTTTCTTATAAGAATAGCTATCAAGAAAGCATTCGTATGGCCCCATTTGAGGCCCTGTATGGTAAGAAATGTAGAACACCTCTTAACAAGGTTGAGGTGGGTGATCATGGATATTTTGAGCCTGATTTTATCAAAGAAGCTCGAGAGCAAGTCAGTATTATTCAGACCCATTTGAAAGCAGCTCAAAGTCGTCAGAAAACTTATGCGGACAAGTGAAGAAGGCCCTTGCAATTTGAAGTTGGTGATCATGTGTATCTCAAGGTATCCCCCATGAGAGGTGTACATCGATTTGGTGTCCATGGGAAGCTAGCCCCATGCTATGTTGGACCTTACAATATTTTGGCCTAGTGTGGTTCTGCTGCCTACCGTCTCCAACTTCTAGATATCTTGTTAGC
Source organism: Miscanthus lutarioriparius (assembly GCA_904845875.1). Taxonomy (NCBI): domain Eukaryota; kingdom Viridiplantae; phylum Streptophyta; class Magnoliopsida; order Poales; family Poaceae; genus Miscanthus; species Miscanthus lutarioriparius. The sequence goes on from CAJGYO010000001.1 coordinate 125,661,754, forward strand.
AGTACATAATGTTTTCTATGTTTCTTAGTTGAAGAAATGTTTGAGAGTTCCCGAGGAAGTAATGGAAATTGAAGGACTTCCCCTCTAGCCCGACTTGTCTGATATTGAGCATCCTGTCAAGATCTTAGATGAGAAAGAAAGAGTGACTAGAAACAGTGTGGTGAAGTTCTATAAAGTTCAGTGGCAAAATCACTCAGAGGACGAAGCAACGTGGGAGCAAGAAAGCTATATCTTGAAGCATTATCCCCACCTTCTTTCTAGTTCACTGAGGTAGCTGTTTACATTGAAACGAATTTCTTATCTCTTTTCCCACACTAGGCACATGAAATCTTAGGACGATATTTTGTTTATGGGGGGTAGATTTGTAATACCCTCGGTGTTACACTGTAAATCATTTACTAAATCATGCCATGAGCATCCTATTTGTGTGTTAATGCATGTGGGAAATGAGTAGATGCAGTGTCATGCTGCTGCCGCCGTAGTCCACCTCCCTGCCATGATGCTGCCGCCGTAGTCCAGTCACGCGCTGCGCGCTGCCGCTAGCGCCGTTGCCGGTGCCACTAGGGCCGCATGCGTTTGCCCTACTGCGCAGCCCTGCCCCCAGCTCGCTGCATCGCGTTGTTGCCTATCGTGCCACAGCACACTGCGGTCGCAGCCGCCTACGCCGCTGCCATCTCGTCTTTGCTGTGGCTACCGCGCATCATTTCGCCATTAGTGGTGCTACGGCTGCCCTGCCGCGCTGCCACTGCCTACGCACGTGCATGTTCCCTCCTGGCTATGTTGGTTCGCAGCACCTGCACGTGTGCGCCAACCGTGTCCCACCAAAGCTCGGGCAAGCCAGCCAGACCCATTTCCTTTTCCCCCTCCCTTCTCTGTCGCCCAGGCCGACCGAGCCACACCATCAATCCGGCATGGAAGGGTCTCGTCCATTCAATTCGCTGTGCTCCCAACTCGGCCTTTAAGCCTGCTAGCTGACCGACCCCGCACCGCATCCAACCACGCCATGACAAGCTCCAATTTGGAGCCTTGCTTCCGTCGCCGTGCCATTATAGGCTAAGCCCGCTGTTGCCGTGGGCAAGACCCCCCTTGCCATCCTGAGCCAAATTGGCTGCACCCCCGGCCTCACCTCGCAATCCTTCTCGATGTGTGCACCTAAGCCATGTCCTCACTGCTTCCCTTGTGGTGTTGACGCGGCCATGCCACCGCAGCCCATCGTCGCCCTTGCCGTGCGCACGTGGCTGGCTCGACTGGGGCGATCTCCGGCCACACCACCGCTTCGGTTAGGATCACGGTGAGACCCTAACTCTCATACATTGTCAATATTTCCTCTCCGGTGGTGGAGCTCGCCTGAACAGGATTGCTGCCGTCGTAGGTTGGCCATCTCCACAGAGGAAGCTCCTGGACGCGCCCCGCTCATCTCTTCACCGCCCATCGATTCGCGTCTGCACCTAGGTGACCATCGGCCCTTTAGATAGGGCGGGGAAGGTCCCGGTTGGCCGACGGGGGTCACTAGTGTCATTAGTCGCCGCGCTAGCATGCGCGGCTAGGGCATGGACCTCTCCATTGCGAAGGAGAGAAGGGGCGTGGGTTTTGTTGCAAAGTTGTAGTCTGTTGAAATAGTGCACATAGTGTTAGTAGTATTATTGGAGAACACGAGGGTGTTTTTGTAAGTTGGTCGGCGCGTGCACGGGCTCCCCCGCTGCGGGCTGCCTTCGCGCGTGTATGGGCCGCGCCAGTTGAATTCATTTTTTATTTTTCTAGAAAATAGAAATAGGTTTTATTTTTAGATTCTGAGCTAGACTATGAAAAATCATATCAATTCACATAAACGTCCAAAAATGATGAAATAAATTATGTTTAGTTCCTAAAAATATTGTCTATGTGATGGTATGATTAGTGGATACATGTCTAACTTTATGCTTAGGTATATTAATTCATTTGAAAGAGCTTAGTATTATGAGGTTAATATTTGTAGGAATTTTTGTGGCAAATGGGTAATAGTTTTGTCCATGAAATTTTTACATTAGGTTCATTGTATTATTATGTGCTCACTGTAATTTTTGTAGCCTTAGAACATGTTGAGAAATATGGTTGCTAAATACTCCTTGTTGTAGTATATAGGAAATCGTTAATAAGAGTAAGAATATATTTTAGTTGCTAAGTAGCACTTGTAGGTGAAACCCTGCTGGTTTGATGGGAATGATGATTAGCTTGGTATCTTAGTCATTAGAGCTAGCTTAGTGGCTTAGTAGATGTATTCTCATTTTAAGAACTACTGTTGCCTTAATATTGAGCGTTGCATCATCATTGCATGCATGTAGAGAACGAATTGGTGGAGTTCCTAACCGCGGGCGAGCCATAGTATGAGGAGATAATCGAGGAGTACGAGGAGGAGATCCTCGTCCAGGAAGGAGCCCTGGAGCCACCAGTTGCTGACTTTGCTGACACCCTGCCTGCCCAAGGCAAGCCCCGGTGCATAACCCTTATTTTGAATAATCATTGGATATATATATGTGATGTGCATTTATGTTATAGGCATTTTATGGAAACTACATGCATATATAACGTACCTATGTGTCATACTAGCATAGGTCGAGTAGCTGCTATGCTTAGGATTTTTTATAGCATGACTAACCTGTCGTTACTCACAATGGGTGATTATTATTATCACATCTTATGATAAAATGGTGAAAGGAAAATGGAGACCGAGCAGGGAAATGGTACGGGCATTGGTGGGTGTAAGGGGTTGTGTCCCGTGGCCAACGGGGCATAGCTTGGTTACACTGTTTCCCCTGTCCGCGTCGGTTAAGGATCGACCGTTACATTGGATTCTAGTTAGGTCATAGACTTATTATCCTGAGCACATACTTGTTTATGGGAGCAGGGAAGGCTTGTTGCTCTCTGGTCGTGGGTTCCGGCTCTTTCTGGACCGACTGATTGGAGCCGGGGATGGTGGAGGTCTAAGCACCACACTGAGTCCGGGACTCCGGTGTGGGGGCTTAGAGTCCAAGTTTGGACGGGGACCTAGACCCCTTGATAGGAGACTGGTGGGTTGGTCCTGCTTGTGCCTGGGGTATAAGCGGGGCATGTGTTTTGGGGTACCTAGCTGGGCACATTAATTCATGAATCACCGGGTAATCCAGTACAACTTGTCTACAATCTAGCACCATAGTAAGAACTGGAAGATGAAAGATAGTGAAATGGATCTCTTTGCTCTACTCTTGCTTGAAAGTAGAATAAGTGCTTACCTAGAATGGTTAGATACTGAACTAATTATGACTGCTAATAAGAAATATACATAAGGATTCACTACTAGTATTGCTTTCCACAAAAAGAAAACCCAGCAAATCATAAAGCTTATCATATCCTTTTGAGTCGGGAAATTATTTCCCACTAGTCGGGTAAGTCTTGCGAGTACATTGTGTACTCATGGTTTATTTACCATGTTGTAGGTGCAGCTTGAAGGGTAGCTGTTGTGTGGAGGATTTTTCTAGTGGGCACAGATGTATCCTTGTATTCTACCATTAAATGTTTACTGTAATTCCGCTGTTTAAATTCCATGCTCTAGACTCGGTACTGTTATGATGTATTTCTAAGAACTTTGGTTGTATGAAATGGACTAAGTATTGTAAACTCATTCTCATTATTGGATCCTGAAGAAAAACATGGATTATTCGAGTTCTCCCTTGGGGTGTACTCGACGGAATCCGTCTGATGTAACGTGCTTTCAGGGTGCTTAGTGTCTGGTGGAAGACGAGCGCCTCCGAAGGCGTGCTATTTCGGGCGGTTCTGCCACAAGTTGCCCACATGCTGGAGGTACCATTCTTCGAGGAGAAGTTGGAGCAGCTAAACATGGCAACAAATGGAGAAGGTAGGCAGCGGTTGAGAGGATTACCTTGGCTCGCACCGCAACAGTTTCTGCATCCACTCCTTGTCTTCCAGTTTGATCTCAATGTCGATCCAATACTCAAAATCACATAGCAGTGGAGGGGTCTGTAGTACATGCAATTGTTACACAACAAATAAATCATGCATGATTTCATATGACACAAAATAATTAATACACAACATTAATTTCTCACCATATTGTTAATGCAGCGCTGACGAAGTGGAGGCTGAAACGCAAAATTGGCGCGCATCCAATACCTCTGCATATACATGTCCTCTTCATTGGACTTGGCTACCTTACAAGGATCACCGCAAAAGCACATGGGCACTAGAACACCACTAGGCAGAGGCAATGGGTCGAAGGCATTTCCGGTCATCCGGCCATAACTACAATTAAACCAATTTTGTTCTAAAAACCGAAAGCAATGAACATTAAACCCTAAATCTTGGGTTTTCTATTTGTTGCGCATATATGAAACCATAATATAACACGATGATAAGAGATTACCTTGGCTTAATAGCTTTACCATGCCTTGGCATCCTACCGTTACATAATACAAAAAAATAAAACTCACTTCAAACACTAAGTAATAATGTATCTAGGGTTGCAAAATAGATGTAATATATACCAAATTAATGCATAAAAATGATGAGGGGAGAGAGAATACCTTGCCCACGAAGATCAATAGATCAAATCCAAGTTTCGAAGGTCAAATTCATCGATTCAAGAGATTGGGCGGGTTGGGAAATTTCCAAGTTTCCAAGATCAATCGATTCAAGAGAGTAAAAACCCAAGAGGGAGGAGGAACAAATGAAAGCAGCCTCGGCTAGGGAAATTTGGCTGTGGTTTTTGAATCCATGCTCGGCGCCAAGATCCATGGCTCCGACGTTGGCTCCATAGCTCCGAGCTTGGGGCCATAGATCTTGGCTCCGAGTTCGGCGCCAAGATCTATGGCTCCAAGCAAGGTTCAAAAGGGTGATGCCTCATCCCCGCCTAGGCGCGCCTAATTGTTGGGTGACGGGTCTCGCCTAGCCTATGGGGGTAGCTGGACTCCAAGGTAGGCGCAATGCCTAGGCTTCATAAGGCAGCGCCTCAGCGTGATTAGGCGGCGCAGAAGCGGGCTGGGCGGCGCCTGGGCGGACGACGCGGGCAAGCCGCGTGAAAATTTTGCCATCGCGGAAGCATGTGGGCATGAAGTTGGCATCAGGCCCGCGTGCGGGCCAAGAAAAGAAAGTGAGGAGCGCGCATAGATGGAATCGGGCGGCAAAGTATAAGAGGGAAAGAAGTCGCCACGCCCGCAGCTTCTCTCCGCCGGTCGCGCCCTACCGCCTCCCGTCGGTCGCGCTCATCCCCGCCGGTCTGCTGCTCGAGCTCCCGTCGGCGACTTCCCATCCCCACCGATACTGCTCCAGCCGTCCGCTCCCCTCCCCGTCGGGTGGCTAGCCGCCTGCACGACTACACCAACTAGCCGCTACCCTCCCCTGCTCGGCTATAGGTAGCCAGGTTGTAATACCCTAGGTGTTTGGCTTCTATAAAAGTGCATTTCATTTCATAAACATGTGCATCATCTATCTCATCATGCCATTGTACTGAAACATGCATATGCAACATTCTCAATTATGTTTGTTTCATACTTGCTTGTTTGTGAATGGTAGTAGTGCAACATGTGAATGCAACATGAGTTTCTCACACCTTGAAACATGGCAACATGGTAGGAATGTGGCAAGTTAAAATTGCAACAAAGGCATGAAACATGTGAAACATGGAATTGCAACATTAGAGTGAAATTGATTGTTTTGTTTCTTCATCACATGTGATCATTAGAAGTTGGTGTAGCACTTGTGTAAAGTGGTTGATTATGGTCTAATACACCTGAACTACACTTAGGGTAATTGATGGGACATTGTTCATGTGGATCAAATTGACTAAAATGCCCTCTAGTGGAGGTTTGACTTAAAATGACCTATAGAGTGCCACTGTTTGACTGATTCAAAAGACCAACTTAGAGACCTTGCATGACTGTGCACCATTTACCAAAGTTGTAGACAATTTATCAAGGAACAAAAGTTGTTTTATGATCAACTCATGAAAATGGCTAGAACATGTTCAAACAAGCCCACAAGTCATAATTCCATGCTGAATTCACACTTAGAAAATTTGCTAAGTCATAAATCCAGTTTCAGTTGGATCAAGCCAACTTTGGCTTGATGTAACTTCTGATCCATGGAGAATTAGATGATGATCCTTGAATAGAAGTTGGATATGGATGGTAGGCCTACAATTTTCATGTTCACGGTTTTTGCAATGGATCAACGGTTTAGCCGTATTAACACGTTGAAGTCGCGCTGTCAAGCGGTTCAAGTTATTCGAATGCAAGCTACGATGGCGACCATCGGACAACGGCGCCAGCGTGGTGACACTTGTCGCCGGTCTCCTTTCATTCACACGCCATGCGCGCTGACGCCATACAGCACGGCCGCACGGCCACGACTTGAGCAACACCCTGCGCGCCTGCCCGACTGGATCGTCAGTTCCATTTGCATCTCCTTCGCCTCCACCATGCGCAGCGATAGAGCCGCAGCAGCTCCTCCATTGCCAGCCGAGCTTCACCATCGCCTTGCGCGCTCGCCACTGCAAAAACGCATCGGCCAGTTCGTCCTTAGCTGCGTCGTGTTCTTCTCCACCTCCTCCACCTCTCAGCCGTGTCGTTTGGGGCTTGGTAAGGGCGTATTCGCCATTTCCTCCACCGTTGCCATGGCGGGACCTCGTCGGAGTTGGCGCTGCACGTGGCCAACTGCCACCGCGGCCTTCCCATCCTCTCCTCTGTGCTTGGTTAGCTTGGTAGTGAACTCCGGAAGCTCGTCCCGAGCTTAGCCGCACCCTACGGGGTCGGGCCTCGCCGGAGCCGGCCAAGCCGTGGCCATGCGCCACCATGGCTGTCGCCATTGCCTTTAGCCACGGCAATAGCTTCAATAGATGGTTCCACTAGACGCGCACTGGTTGTCGCAGAACCGACCAATTTATAAGAATACAAGTATAATGGCAATCCGCAAGCGGTCGCACTGTCATACTTGAACCCATATAAACCCGGTAGTCCGTCGAGTACCACGACGGGTCTCGATAAAACGATTTACAACAACCAAGATCGTCACGAGATTCAACATACATGCCACATATTACATAAAGTTCACGATACTTTCATCATCGAGTACGAATAGAAAGTTATTACAAACCAAGTTTGATAATTAAAGCGGAAGCAAATAAGTTCGAATATAAGTTTCCAACGTAGTTTGATACAGTGCCATGCCAGATCACGATCCACAAAAGCAAAGATAGGAATTACTAAGGAAGCACGCCCAAGGCTTATTCCTCATCCACAATGGGATAGAAGCAACTCTTGCAATAACCATGATACACGGTGCCATCTCGCAACAATGGGAAAATAAACCACGAGTACGAGAAGGTACTCACTAGACTTACCGTCATGAACCGAAATAAAATGACTCCAAGGATCATGCAAGGTTTGTATAAGTGGACGTAACTTGACAACATTTTGCGAAAAAGGCAATTAACCTTTGTACACTTGTGATTCCTTTATCAAGTTAATTATAACTATCCATTTCTAGATTAGCAACTACCCTGTGCCAAACATGTGGTATATTATTTAGAATCATACAATAGTAACCATAGCGGTATTGTAATTCCATATTCATCCCGAACCACCATGTTTCATAATATAGTCACTTTCACGATGTTGGGACTAGCCAAGTTTCTCACTATCCGGAAAGACGGCGATTGAATCGATTTCAACCACCGGGAATTTCTTCCTAACACAAACCCGGATCTACCAAACCACGATAGTCTTAGGTCACCTTTGGTACAACTCCGGTACACATTTCGCGGGTTCAGTCTTTGCGCCGCACTGTCTGGAACACCGGATGCCGGGATGCTCGAGCCAAACCTGCCCTTTGGGCTCGGTCGATCGTTCCCGGAAGGAGCGCGCTGTGTAACGATTCCGGCCGAGTTGAATTACTCGGCTTCATGGGTCGGAACGAGTTATCCGGCCAGACTAAGTGAGAGGCATGCGTTCAATCTTGTCGAAGCGCCAACAACGGTGCGGTCCTTAATCGACACAGACGGGGATAAGTCCACACCCAAGACCTCCATGCCTTGTTGCTTCCCTATCGACCTCCCGTCCGGTCTCAATTTACTTGTACCTCATGGTTCTGTTTCCACGATAGCGAGATATAGCCAACCGTGCTCCGGTATCCACCTATATCTCGCGGTGACGAGGACATCACCCGACTTCTACCGGTCTAAGCATGGCTAAGCATATATATATTCGATCCTGGACCTATACCGGTTAAAGGTGTAATATCTGGACAAGGAATGTACATGCATCAAGTGGTTTCATTCAACTCTTATAACCTAATGCATCAATCATAAATACGTAAGTAAACATTTGTAAATTACTGGGAGACTTATAATGCTCCGGGCTTGCCTCATGAAAAAGGAAGTAGGGCGGTGGTCGGGGCACTCGGAAGCTCTTGAGGTTCTCGCTCCACGCCTTCGAGTCTGCGGCTTGCGGATCCTCCTGCGGGTTCCCTTCCTCTGCTTCTTCGAATTCCAGCAACGTGATCTCTTCCTCCGATCCTAGATGCATGAATATGGTATAAGTATTATGAATGCATATATGTTAACAAGTGCATCACGTTGTTTGAGTAGGTGCATATCTCTTCTCGCTTACTACTTAACTACTTCTACAAGCATCGACTATGCCATAAACAGTATCCACTTGTTTCACTCATAACTGGAGTTCTACAATTCCAAATCTAGTGATCCTGGACTTTCTGGAAAGCTTATCAAATTTTCTACAACTTTGTTATTAACCATTTTACAGTCTACATCAGTTTCAACATGTAACTCCTCATACTCTAGAATCAGTCCGAAAATGATTTATCATGCAATATAAAGTAATAGCACCTCTACTTTATGTAATCATCCACAAATTGACAACCTAGAACCTACCAACAGTTTAAGCATACCAAACATAGTTAAGATAATAAAATGGCAAAGCCCAAACTATTTATTAAATTGCCTTTATTATTTTATTTAGATATCTAGGTTAAATAATAAATATATATCAGATGGGCTGAATAAATTCTCAAAAATTTACAGAGCCTTAATAATGCTATCAAAGGACTACTATAAAAATTTCATGTCATTTTACCAAGTAGAACATTCTATACAAAAATGACAAGGCAAAGCAAGGCTTGAAATAGCATAAATGGAAAATCCTATTGAAAAGTGTCAAACAACAGATTTCATATTTTTCTTAGCATCCATATGGTACTAGTATCACCTCCAATAAATTTCATGAATTTTGGACTCATAATTAATTTATAAAAATTCATGCAAGGATTAACTATTTATAAAAGAAAAATCTATAACTATAGATCTACACATGCACTGGTTCTAAAATTTTATCCAAGCTCATGTATGCTAAGAATAGCCTACCACAAAAATTTCATAATTTTTGGAGCACAGGAACTCTAGATATAAAATAAACAAATTTAAATGCATTCAAAAGCACATTTGAAATCCCTATTTAAATCTCCAAAAATTTCTACTGTTGAAGCCAAGAACATATTTTTCCTAAATACTACACTCCCTAAGGAACACAACCATATTTATTTCAACATTTTTGGAGCTACCAATCTGCAGATACAAAAATAACAAAACCAATCAAAAAGCTGGATTCAAAATGGTTTAGCCTACACTCTCTGTCATCATGACAGGTGGGACCCGCTGGTCGGGGACCCCACGCGTCGATGACACGGAGCGGAGCAGCAGCGCTGCCTTTGGGCCTTCTTGGCGGCTGCTCTGACTCGACGACGACGAAGCCACCGCGGCGAGTGAGGTCATCAGTAGGACCTACATGACTGGCGAACCTATTGAGCCATTTGGTAGGCACTATTATTGACCCTAGAGCTAGCGGCGGCGGCCATGGCGGAACGGCGAGGCTGGACCACGGCAAAACGCCGACGACGTCCTCGGTGGCCCGACCTAAGGCTCGGACGAGCACCGGGGTACTATGGCGGACCTATCGCGCTAGCTAACGCTTAGAGGGGGGACTGGTGGCTGCGCGCTACGGTGACAGGGGCTTACTTGGCGAGCTCCCGGCGAGCATGTGCGCGTGGCGATGGCTTACCAAACGCGAATGGCGGCACCGGAAGGAGCTACGGGTCTTGGGGAGATGGTAGTGCTATTGCGGTGCGGCGAGCAGCGAGACGAGCCGGTGGTGGCGGCTATGGCGACGACGCGGAGGTGCGGGCCGAGCTTCACTGTCATTGCTGGCGAGGAAGACGGAGCGAAAAATGGAAATGAAGCGCAGAGGCGACTCGGGCGACGACGCTGGCGGGGTTAAGGCCACCAGTAGGCGCGCGTGGCGTGGCTCAGTCTTGATCGGGCGGCTGGCGACCTTGGCCGCCGCCGGGACACGCTGGGCGCACAAAGCTGAAACCGGTCGGCCATGTTCATTCGCGATTCGGTTTAAATCGAGCGAGATGGCCGAGCTCGACGACGAGAATTGCTGCCGAATTTCCGCTAATCCGTCGCTCCAAAGCACAAGACGTCTAAACAAAATTTATAGCCCTATGTACCAGCTTCAATTGTTGTTCAATGATCGAGCTCTAATTCGCAATAGATACGGAGTAATCTCGTGCCCAACCTCGGTGTCGATCGGTTAGTTGATCAAACACTTGAAAAAATTTCCTAAGTCTTTGAAGGTTTGGATTTGCTGGTTTTGTGGGACCCATTCAAGCATGTTAGAAGCAAAATCAGTCCATGACTTAAAAATGAAAGTTGTTCCTTATGTCAAATATTACAACTTTGCTTTAGTGAACTCCTCCATGCAAGGTCTCTAACACCTAGTTCAACTTTAGTCAAACATGTCACTTTGAAATCAAGATACACATTCAAACTATGGCTAAATGACCAATTTAGCCCTAGCCCTAAATACCAAAGTTGTTCCTAATGATATCCTAAGCATGTTTAAACAATTTGCCAGGTCATTTAAGCATTTCATGTAGTAGTCACACATATAGCCATTCAAGTCAACACATGAAATAACACTTAAATGCTTGATCAAGAAATGTGGTCTTCATGAACAAGGTTCCTTTTGTTAACCTAAGTGTAGCTAAGGTGTTATAGTGACCGACATGACACACTAGCATTTGTTTGCACATGATCATATGCATATGTTACAAGGAACATGAAATAACAAGCAATGTTTCATATGTTTCGATCGAGATGTTTCAATAAGTAAATGATGATTTATGAATGCTTGATGCTCATGCTCATGTTATGCAAGTCAAGTTATGCAAGGCTAACACCGAGGTGTTACAGCCCTCCCCTTATAAAAATCTCGTCCCGAGATTTGCAAGACCTACCATTCTTGGAAAAAGGCGGGATAAACTTCTTGCAGATAATCTTCTCTTTCCCATGTAGCATCTTGTTCACTATGATTGTTCCACACTACCTTATAGAACTTAATGATCTTACTCCTTGTTACTCTCTCCATCACTTCTAATACTCGAATTGGCTTTTCTTCATAGGTCGATCCGATTGAAGTGCACGTTGGTGGGTGCAATAGCTTCTTCTTCCCAGATCAAGACATTTCTTGAGCTGAGAAACATGGAACACATCAAAGATTGCACTCATCTCTGGTGGTAGTTGTAGCTTGTACATAACATTTCCTTTTCGTTCCAAAATTTTGTATGGCCCTACATATCTTGGTGAAAGCTTCTTTTCATCCCAAATCTTTTCACGCCTTTCATGGGTGATACTCTCAAGTACACATAGTCACCTACTTCAAAAGTTAGTGGTCTTCTTCTTCTATCGGCATAACTTTTACTGTCTTGATTGAGCTGCCTTCATGTGTTGTTGGATGATACGTACTTGTTCTTGACTTCATTGACAAAATCAATACCAAAATATCTCCTTTCACCGGCTCAATCCAATTCAATGGAGTTCTGCACTTTCTGCCATACAAGGCTTCAAATGGAGCCATTTTGATACTCGCTTGATAACTGTTGTTATAGGAGAATTCAGCTAAAGGTAACCATTTCTCCCATGAACCTTTTGAAGATATAACACAAGCCCTAAGTAAATCTTCTAGGATTTGGTTCACTCGCTCTGTCTCTCTCACGAAGTTTGAGGATGATAAGTTTGAACTTCCGATTAGCTTGGTTCCCAAAGCTTGGTGTAAGTGCTCCCGAAGCGAGCTATGAACTGTGGTCCTCTATCTCGAGATTATAGTCCTGGTACTCCATGCAATTTCACGATCCGGGCAACGTATAATTCAGCGTATTTTCCCAACTATATACCGCGTGTTCACGGGTATGAAGTGTCTTGACTTGGTGAGACGATCAACAATGACCCAGATTGAATCGTGACCTTGGGGTGTTGTTGGAAGGCACAATAATAAAGTCCATACTGATCTCTTCCCATTTCCATCCTGGAATAGGCGGTGGCTGAAGTAATCCAAATGTTTTCATATGGACGGCTTTCACTCTCTGCAGCTTATCACACCTTGCAACATAGGTCATGATCTCTTTCTTCATCTTAGTCCACCAAAAACGGGTTTTCAAATCTTGATACATCTTACTACTACCCGGGTGGATAGATAATTTGGAGGAGTGAGCTTCTTCTAAAATTTGATTCCTTAGCTCACGGTCTTTCGGCACCACTAGTCGGTCCTCAAACCATAATACACCTTTTTTCGTCCAATCTAAAATGTTTGGTCTCTTGCTCTTGCATTTTTCTCTTGATGTGACTTATTCCTACATCCGTCTGCAGTAGCTCTATGATTACGCCTTCAAGCGAACAACTGATTGTGATATTGTGTAGCACAAAGAGGATGTAGCAAGTTGAATCCATCTTCCAATAGCGCTTCCAATTGTGTTGCAATGGGACTTTCGACTAAGTGCATCGGCTACTACATTAGCTTTACCCGGATGGTAATGCACTTCCAAATTATAGTCCTTAATCAATTCCAACCATCTACGTTGTCTCATGTTCAGTTCTGGCTGGGTAAAGATATACTTGAGGCTCTTGTGGTCGATATAGATATGACATACATTGCCCAACAAGTAATGTCTCCATATCTTTAGTGCATGGACAACGGCCAAAGTTCCAAATCATGTGTAGGGTAGTTGACTTCATGTTTTCTCGATTCTTGAGAGGCATATGCAATTACTCTCCCTTCTTGCATAAGTACACATCCCAAACCTACTCCTGATGCATCACAAAATACATCAAAAGGCTTTTCAATGTCTGGTTGTGCTAGCACTGGTGCGGTAGTCAACAAAGTTCTGAGAGTGTGAAAAGTCATTTTCACATTCTGGTGTCCACTTGTATTTCTCATCTTTACAAGTAGTCTGGGTCATAGGCTTAGCTATTTTTGAGAAATCTGGAATAAACCGACGATAGTATCCTGCTAACCCTAGAAAACTCCGAACTTCATGCACGGAAGTTGGGGCTTTCCAATCCATGACCTCCTGTACTTTTGATGGGTCTACTGAGATTCCATCTCTGGATAAAATGTGACCTAAAAATGGTACTTTGCTCAACCAAAATTCACATTTGCTCAACTTGGCATATAGCTTATGTTCCCTGAGTCTGGATAGGACAATCCTCAGATGCTCTTCATGGTCTGACTCATTTTCTGAATAAATCAATATGTCATCAATAAACACGACCACGAACTTGTCAAGTTCGGGCATGAATCTGAGTTCATCAATACATGAAATAAAGGTGGAGCATTCGTTAGTCCAAAAGACATAACCAAATACTCGTATAAGCCGTACCTAGTAGAAAAGCGCTTTTGGTATATCCTCCGTTCGATCTTTATCTCGATGGTAACCTTTGATCTCAAGTCAATTTTGGAGAATACTTTTGCCTTTGCTAGCTGATCGAACAAGATGTCGATCTGGGGTAACGGATATTTGTTCTTGATGGTCACAAAGATTGAGTGGTCTCATAATCTACACACATCCTCGGTGACTTATCCTTCTTTTTCACAAGCAATCTTTGGACATCCCCACGGAGATGAACTAGGTTGGATAAGACCTTTGTCCAATAGATCTTGCAATTGAACCTTGAGTTACGCTAACTCATTGGGTGGCATTCTATAGGGCCTTACGGATATGGGTGCGGTACACGGCACTAATTCGATCTTAAATTCCACGTCCCTATCCGGTGGTAGACCTGGTAATTCCTCCGGAAATACATCCGGAAACTCACAAACCACGGAATATCACATATGGTGGTGGCTTGATAGCACAGAGCTAGATGTTGGGGTTCGAACTCATGCGGAGAGTGGAACTAGAAAAGCATTCCCTCCCATGGGTTCTCTCAACATGATAGTACGGGTGCTAGTGTCAATAAGAGCACCATGATACTTCATCCAATTCATGCCTAAGATTACACTTATCGACAATCCACAGCAATATTATCAAATCATTGTGTACTCCTCCCTTGTATCAAAATGAGTACATTTTGACTATCTTTTTGGTAATAACAGATTCCCCCTATTTGAACTTATGTTAAAACCCCTTTACTTACTTCTATTATTTCTTGATCATGTCTAGATGCAAATGCTTGACTCATAAATGAATGAGAAGCTCCGAATCAAATAAAACAACAAATGGGTGCTTGTTGACAAGAAACATACCAGCCAGTGACAACTTCTCCCATGGGCACTTCCTCCACAATGGTATAGTGCACTTGTCCTTGACGTGCCTGGCATTCACCGCCTCTGATTGTTACTGCGTGGGGTTGCCATTCCTCTTGGGGTGGGGGCATTCCTTGGACCAATGACCCGCTTGGTTGCAGTTGAAACATGGTTGATTACTCGAATCCGGTGGAGCTGTCACGATTACCATTTCCTTTTGGTAAGGCAATAGTGAACATATACGGAACGGTTTCGTAGGCTCATATTACGAGCTTTTCGGTGGTGGAGGCCTGAACTTGGGTGCAGTGGGCGGAATTGTGGCCTAGCTGATAGGCGGCGCTTCATTGGAAAGATCCGGATGCACCGGCCTCATAGGCCCTCTTGCGACCTTTAGCAACTGCATGCATGTTGTTGTGGTTTTCTTGGGTCAAGGCATCACTAATAAACTCGTTGTACGTGGTACATCGAGAATTTGCCATAGTCTTCATCAGTTTGGTACCCAACCCTCGCTTGAAACTCTCTCTCTTTTCTCTTGATATCCACAAAACCGGGAGCATATCTTGACAAATTGTTGAATGCGTGCATATACTCAGTGAGTGACTTTGTTCCCTGAGTGAGCCTCATAAATTCGGCTGCTTTCATGCGCATCAGGCCCGGGGGAATATGATGTCCCCTAAAAGCCAGCTTGAATTGTTCCCAGGTCACTCGTGCATTAGCGGCGAGAGAGCGACAGAAGTGTGTCCACCAGATTCCTGCTTGGTCCTTGCAATTGGTGAGAAGCATACTCGCTTTCGGATGCTCGTGATCCTCAACAGACGGAATTTCGCTCAATGGTATTCAACCATTCATCGGCTGCGATGGTTCCTCGACCACCTTGAAGATTGGAGGCTTCGTGTCCGAAACTCCTTGAAGGTCTTGTGTCTTGATTTGGCTCGCCCCCCGTTGCTTGTGGGTGGCCACGAGCGGTGTTTTGCGCGCGATTAGGTGCAAAGCTTCTTCCATTGTCCTTTGGCTTCCCAAGAATCGAGCAAAGAACTCCTGAAAGCGGGGCGGCGGCGGTGGTGGTGGTAAGTCATCACCATTGCCATCGTGATCGCTACCGACTCCAACTACGGTGCGCGCATCATCTGCGAAGTTGCAACAATAAGCGATTATTGGTTGATGTCAAGAGATTGCAGATGAATCATAATCATGCCAGACTGAAATTACTGGAGAAATTCTCAAATTCACAATAAAAACAGAGGCATAACAATTCATTCTCGCAACATGGCATCCCCAATTTGACCACTTATCGCGCTCATAATGCAAGCAAAGTTAAATCGTGATCACCGACAAGGAACGGAATTGCATTGACGTTCATCCCAACATGCGATTGACATTACATGATAGTCTGGTTACTAAGGCCAAATTCGAGCTACTGTGTCTATTACATGAATACGGTGATACATTAGTCCTTCCACTAAGTGCTAAGCGATCTAATCCTCATCATGATCACTATCAAGGTCGACGCCAGGGATCATCTCCTTCCTCAGGTTCTACTTCTTCTTCAGGATCCACTTCTTCTTCTCCTTCCTCGTACCCTTCTAGATCCATTTCTGCGGCTCCAGGTGGGACATAAGGGTGGAGCTGATTGTTCAGAAGATGAACCTCTTCATGCAGATTATCATTGTATTCTTCCGCATTGGCCAGCTGCTGTCCTAGCTCAAACTGTCGAGCTCTTAGGACATTTTCCCTTGTCCAAGCTGCATTTCGCTGGTGAGTTAACCGAGTCATCTCTTCAGTGAGCCTTTCAATCTCGGCGTCGTGCTCCCTCTGAAGCTGACGTCGGTCCTCGCGGGCATGACCAAGAGCACCAGACACACGTCTGAGGCTACCTTCAACTCCATCCAACACTCTCATCATTGCGAACATAGCGCTCATGGAAGGGTTATCACTGTTCTGCCTCTCCGCTGCACCAATCTCCAAAGATTTTCCTCTTGTCTGCTGCCATGAGTCAGTGGAGGGGTTACCTCTTGGAAAGACTCCAACCAAAGCGGCTGCCAGCTCCTGAGGAAAACGTTCCATGATGTCTCTCAGGATCCCAAAGGCTGCCCTGCTAGCTGCTTCTTCAGCAGTCCTACCAGTTGACTCATAACACCAACTGTCCCACTCGAGAATCGTCACCTCGGGGACGAACAACGGCCTCCACAAGTAACTAAAGAGACCTTCTCCCAACTGCTCATTCGCCTGCCCGAGTAGCGGGGTTCCATTCCATCGGGATAGCCTACATAACTAAGTACTCTCCACAAGAGTGTAGGCATCCCAAACTCTCCAAGGAACGTGTGGCGTTGACGGTGCACGTGAGCAAGGCGACGGCGGGGAGCTCGCCTCCGGTGGACTTGCGGCGGTGCTGCTTTGTGCGTGCCATCTGCTGCACCCGATAACATGTACCCTTGGTGAGACAATGCCATAATGGATAAGAGTTACATAACCGAGTAAGAATTTTATAAGGGAGGAACAATGTAATTATGTGAATGGTAATTATCATGATGCATGCTCGTTCAGATGCGTCCTCACAAACTTAGGAAAAATTTGTTTCTAGCGGTGAACACGGTGGCATACATACGTTCTCTCATAAATAAGCGTAACTAATCGAGCTACACGTTTACGTTGTTAGTGTACCGCATAAAATTTCATTTCAGCCCTTAAACCCATAATGAATATGCATAATGTAATTGTAAATACTTCCATATATGTATACCCATACATATACTTCCGTATCAATCTACCCGACAGATAATTTAAACCCACAATTAAATACGTACCATATACACATGCAAGCATGCATACATAGCCGCATTACCAAAGCTACTCTTCCCGACCGCATGCTCACATCTTGCGGTCCTACACTCATCTTACCTTGGCGTGAGGCATTTGATCCATACATTACCATTCAAGTGAATGGCATCCATACAATAACACGCAGTATGGGACGACGAAGTAAAAACCCCATGTTAGTACTTAAGTAGCCACCTAAAAGTCCTTAATTTGGGCATAAGGAAAGTGATCATTGGCACACTTTAGATTTCAAATACCTATTATATAACTATTAGTTGCTAGAGAAGGGTTTTCGGAAAACAAAACTTTTGTTTTAAATACACTTGTGACAATTAACGTTGAATCTTGCTCGATGCCACCGTCATGAGAATCCGACCAATTTATAAGAATACAAGTATAATGGCAATCCGCAAGCGGTCGCACTGTCATACTTGAACCCATATAAACCCGGTAGTCCGTCGAGTACCACGACGGGTCTCGATAAAACGATTTACAACAACCAAGATCGTACAGGATTCAACATACATGCCACATATTACATAAAGTTCACAGATACTTTCATCATCGTCTACGAATAGAAAGTTATTACAAACCAAGTTTGATAATTAAAGCGGAAGCAAATAAGTTCGAATATAAGTTTCCAACGTAGTTTGATACAGTGCCATGCCAGATCACGATCCACAAAAGCAAAGATAGGAATTACTAAGGAAGCCTGCCCAAGGCTTATTCCTCATCCACAGCGGGATAGAAGCAACTCTTGCAATAACCATGATACACAGTGCCATCTGCAACAATGGGAAAATAAACCCTGAGTACGAGAAGGTACTCAGCTAGACTTACATCCGTCATGAACCGTAAATAAAATGACTCCAAGGATCATGCAAGGTCAGATAAGTGGACGTAACTTGACAACATTTTGCGAAAAAAGGCAATTAACCTTTGTACACTTGTGATTCCTTTATCAAGTTAATTATAACTATCCATTTCTAGATTAGCAACTACCCTGTGCCAAACATGTGGTATATTATTTAGAATCATACAATAGTAACCATAGCAGGTATTGTAATTCCATATTCATCTGAACCACCATGTTTCATAATATAGCTGCTACGATGTTGGGACTAGCCAAGTTTCTCACTATCCGGGAGAGACGGCGATTCGAATCGATTTCAACCAGCTGGGAATTTCTTCCTAACACAAACCCAGATCTACCAGCCACGATAGTCTTAGGTCACCTTTGGTACAACTCCGGTACACATTTCGCGGGTTCGTACTGCGCCGCACAATCTGGAACACCAGATGCCAGGATGCTCAGGCCAAACCTGCCCTTGGGCTCAGTCTGATCGTTCCCCGGAAGGAGCGCTGTGATGTAACGATTCCGGCCGAGTTGAATTACTCGGCCATGGCGGTCGGAACGAGTTATCCGGCCAGCTAAGTGAGAGGCATGCGTTCAATCTTGTCAGAAGCGCCAACAACGGTACGGTCCTTAATCGACACAGACGGGGATAAGTCCACACCCAAGACCTCCATGCCTTGTTGCTTCCCTATCGACCTCCCGTCCGGTCTCAATTTACTTGTACCTCATGGTTCTGTTCCACGATAGCGAATATAGCCAACCGTGCTCTCGGTATCCACCTATATCTCGCGGTGACGAGACATCACCCGACTTCTACCGGTCTAAGCATGGCTAAGCATATATATATTCGATCCTGGACCTATACCGGTTAAAGGTGTAATATCCGGACAAGGAATGTACATGCATCAAGTGGTTTCATTCAACTCTTATAACCTAATGCATCAATCATAAATCGTAAGTAAACATTTGTAAATTACCGAGACTTATAATGCTCCGGGGCTTGCCTCGCAGAAAAGGAAGTAGGGCGGTGGTCGGGGCACTCCGGAAGCTCTTGAGGAGGTTCTCGCTCCACGCCTTCGAGTCTGCGGCTTGCGGATCCTCCTGCGGGTTCCTTCCTCTGCTTCTTCAATTCCAACAACGTGATCTCTTCCTCCGATCCTAGATGCATGAATATGGTATAAGTATTATGAATGCATATATGTTAACAAGTGCATCACGTTGTTTGAGTAGGTGCATATCTCTTCTCGCTTACTACTTAACTACTTCTACAAGCATCGACTATGCCATAAACAGATCCACTTGTTTCACTCATAACTGGAGTTCTACAATTCCAAATCTAGTGATCCTGGACTTTCTGGAAAGCTTATCAAATTTTCTACAACTTTGTTATTAACCATTTTTACAGTCTACATTAGTTTCAACATGTAACTCCTCATACTCTAGAATCAGTCCGAAAATGATTTATCATGCAATATAAAGTAATAGCACCTCTACTTTATGTAATCATCCACAAATTGACAACCTAGAACCTACCAACAGTTTAAGCATACCAAACATAGTTAAGATAATAAAATGGCAAAGCCCAAACTATTTATTAAATTGCCTTTATTATTTTATTTAGATATCTAGGTTAAATAATAAATATATATCAGATGGGCTGAATAAATTCTCAAAAATTTACAGAGCCTTAATAATGCTATCAAAGGACTACTATAAAAATTTCATGTCATTTTACCAAGTAGAACATTCTATACAAAATGACAAGGCAGCAAGGCTTGAAATAGCATAAATGGAAAATCCTATTGAAAAGTGTCAAACAACAGATTTCATATTTTTTTCTTAGCATCCATATGGTACTAGTATCACCTCCAATAAATTTCATGAATTTTGGACTCATAATTAATTTATAAAAATTCATGCAAGGATTAACTATTTATAAAAGAAAAATCTATAACTATAGATCTACACATGCACTGGTTCTAAAATTTTTATCCAAGCTCATGTATGCTAAGAATAGCCTACCACAAAAATTTCATAATTTTTGGAGCACAGGAACTCTAGATATAAAATAAACAAATTTAAATGCATTCAAAAGCACATTTGAAATCCCTATTTAAATCTCCAAAAATTTCTACTGTTGAAGCCAAGAACATATTTTTCCTAAATACTACACTCCCTAAGGAACACAACCATATTTATTTCAACATTTTTGAGCTACCAATCTGCAGATACAAAATAACAAAACCAATCAAAAACTGGATTCAAAATGGTTTAGCCTACACTATCGCTGTCATGTGACGAGTGGGACCCACTGGTCGGGGGACCCCACGCGTCGTTGACACGGAGCAGAGCAGCAAGGCGCTGCTTGGCACCGCATGGCTGGCTCTGCGGCTCGACGACGGCGAAGCCATTGGCGGTGAGGTCATCGTAGGACCTACATGACTGGCGAACCTATTGAGCCATTTGGCCGGCACTATTGTCGACCCTAGAGCTAGCGGCGGCGGGCCATGGCGAACGGCGAGGTGGACCACGGCAAAACGCCGGCGACGTCCTCGGTGGCCCGACCTAAGGCTCGGACGAGCACCGGGTACTATATGCGGACCTATCGCGCTAGCTAACGCTTAGAGATTCGGCTTGCGGGCGAGCTCCGGCGAAAGCATGTGCGCGCTGGCGATGGCTTACCAAACGCGAATGGCGGCACTTTGGAAGGAGCTACGGGTCTTTGGGGAGATGGTAGTGCTATTATTGCGGTGGCGAAGGAGCAGCGAGGACGAAGCTGGTGACGGCTATGGCGACGGCGGAGGTGCGGGCCGAGCTCACTGTCATCGCTGCTGGCGAGGAAGACGGGCGAAAAATGGAAATGAAGCCTTGAGGCGACTTCGGGCGGACGTGGCGGGTTAAGGCCGCACCAGCGCGGCGCGTGGCTCTGGTCGGTATTGGCGACGCGCGCCGCCGCCGAGGGACACGCGTGGCGCACAAAGCTCAAACCGGTCGGCCATGTTCATTCGCGATTCGGTTTAATTCGAGCGAGATGGCCGAGCCTCGACGACGAGAATTGTCTGCCGAATTTCCCGCTAATCCGTCGCTCCAAAGCACAAGACGCCTAAACAAAATTTATAGCCCTATGTACCAGCTTCAATTGTTGTTCAATGATCGAGCTCTAATTCGCAATAGATACGGAGTAATCTCGTGCCCAACCTCGGTTTGTCGGTCGGTTAGTTGATCAAACACTTGAAAAAATTTCCTAAGTCTTTGAAGGTTTGGATTTGCTGGTTTTTGTGGGACCCATTCAAGCATGTTAGAAGCAAAATCAGTCCATGACTTAAAAATGAAAGTTGTTCCTTATGTCAAATATTACAACTTTGCTTTAGTGAACTCCTCCATGCAAGGTCTCTAACACCTAGTTCAACTTTAGTCAAACATGTCACTTTGAAATCAAGATACACATTCAAACTATGGCTAAATGACCAATTTAGCCCTAGCCCTAAATACCAAAGTTGTTCCTAATGATATCCTAAGCATGTTTAAACAATTTGCCAGGTCATTTAAGCATTTCATGTAGTAGTCACACATATAGCCATTCAAGTCAACACATGAAATAACACTTAAATGCTTGATCAAGAAATGTGGTCTTCATGAACAAGGTTCCTTTTGTTAACCTAAGTGTAGCTAAGGTGTTATAGTGACCGACATGACACACTAGCATTTGTTTGCACATGATCATATGCATATGTTACAAGGAACATGAAATAACAAGCAATGTTTCATATGTTTCGATCAGATGTTTCAATCGTAAATGATGATTTATGAATGCTTGATGCTCATGCTCATGTTATGCAAGTCAAGTTATGCAAGGCTAACACCCGAGGTGTTACACTGGTGAGGCGAACACCGTAGCACCGATGGCCTCGCCGGAGCTGTCACCGGCGACGAGTTGCGCCGCCGTCTTTCCTTCCTCCCCTGTCTGTCTCGCTGACGTGAGGTGTCCCCTTATCAGCGGAAGTGCGCAGGCGAGAGCCAGCATGGGCCACGCCGAGTTCTGGGCCGCGCTAGCGCGTGCTTCGCGGGCCGTCGTGTCCTTCGAGCCGGCCCAGCAGTAGAGTTAGGGTTTCAAGTTGTTTTGTTTGTTCTTTTTCACAGATTTGTGTGCATGTTCAAAAATGTGTATCTCCTAGTTGGTAGCTTCAAATGATGTGGTTCCAATTTTTTTTGAGTTCATGATATGTCTAATTTATATTAAAAATATAATTTATGCCATGTTCTGTTATGAAAAATGGAGTTGCTAATTATCTCTTTTAATCATGAAGGAAATAGGGGTAATTATATCTTTTTATATGTAGCTCCAAATGGCATGAAATTTTTATGGTGTACTGCTCATATCATGAATAGCTTGTAGTTAAATTTTTATATATTTTGGACACTGTATGTAGGAGATAGAAAATTCTCTTGTTTGCATGGATGGATCTTGTGTGAATTTTCATAATTTTTCTGTAGATCCAGTAAAGGTAAAATTTGTTGAGTGCCATTCTTATGATAGAATGATGCTAGAAAAAATGTGAAATCTATTGCTTGACACTTTTTAATAGGGTTTCCCAATTATGCTAGAAATAGACATGCCACCTGTTATTTTGGATACAACAAGATCTGCTTGCCCAATGGCTTTGAAATTTTTATGGTAGTCTATGTGAAGCATGAGATAGCTACTGTAATTTTTGTAGATTTTTCTGAACAGTTTTACTATATATTGCTTTAATTACCTAATTAACTAAATAAATTAGAAAAGGACATTAAATAATTTATTTAGAGGTTGGCACTATACTTTCTGATATTCCTTTGGTATGTGCAACAAGTTGGTAAACTTGGTTTGGTCCAATTATGCTTTTGCATCATCACTAAATAATTAATTTAGTAAACCTGTCATTTCTGGACAGATTTCAGGTTTACTGGAATTCGATTTGGTTAACGTAAGAATCATGCTTTAATGTTTATAAATGATTTGTAGAGAATTTGATAAGCTTTCCAGAATGTCCTCATGCAAGTCATTTGGATTTGTAGAACTCTTGTTGTGATTGAATTAAGGAACTACTCGTGTGCATATGAAACTTTAACTGCTGATTTAAGTATGCCTTTACTATTTCCTAAGCTGGTGGTAATGTTCCTAGGTGTTAGGCCTTTAACTAAAGATGAGCATCTTTATCTTTGGTTATGCAAGTTAGGTAAGTTAATCTCATTCTTCAAATTAAGTTAGATACATGTTTAAAGTGATTTGAATAGAGCTATTCTTAATCGATAAACGAGTGTCCAGTGATGTTTTCGTTAAACATTTACTGTGATTCATTCATCATGAGCATCATGTCATTCCTTATGCATCCATGATATTTATCTTGTGCATTGGCATGCAATAGGTGTACCGGAAGGTGTGACACTGCTGGAATTCGAGGAACCGAGCGAGGAGCAGCAACAGCCAACACCGGAGGTTCTGGAGGTGCAGCCCTCAGGAGAAGTGCTAGACGAGGTCGCCGTTGAGTGCCCAGATCACCGTCCATGCAACTTTGTGAAAGGCAAGCCTCAGAGCATATTAAGCCTCCTAATTTTCAAAATGCAGTTAAAGTATTATTGTTACATATATATATTGTTGCATTAAGTTTAGGTGTTGGATGCAAACACTTGTTGCATTGGTTATCCAATCCTTGTCCAGATATTGATACCCTAAATCCTATGTAGCTCAGGTTCATGTAGTGCTTAGCCCTGCTTAAACGCGGTAGAAGTCAGGTGATTTCCTGTCACCTGCGAGAAATAGGAATATACATATGGCACGGTTGGCTATATTTGCTATCGTGGAAAAGAACCTGTCTTAATTTGAAATGAAGACCGGGCGGAGGCTTGCCGGTTTGTAGTGACTCCGTCTGTGTCGCTTAAGGACTGAATCTTGGAGCCTTTCCTGTTCATGTTGAACGCATGCCTCTCTCTTAGTTGGCCATGTTCGAAGACCGACCACGAAGCCGAGTAGCTCACCTCAGGTCAGGAGTCGATAAGTATAAAGTGCGCCTCGGAAGGGAGCCGTAGGCGTGAGTCCAAGGGCAGGTGATTTAAAAGTCCTGATCGTCCTGGCAGAAGGGTAATCCCTGAGAGTGCTGGCGCTGATTGAACCCGTGAATTTGGTTCCTGAGTTGTCCCAAAGGTGACCCACGGCTACCCTTGAAATGTATGCTAGGGTGAGAGTTAGGAATACCCCCTCAGCTGAGTTGTAATTCGATTCGAGTCGCCGTCTCTCCCGGTTAGTGAGAACTTGACGGGCTTATCTCCAAAGTAGATACACTAAATAACATAATGGTTCGGAAATGATGATATGATGATGACAGCCTTATTATACCTGCTATGGTTACTATTGATTGCTCCTAATAAGTGAGTGCTCTAGTACAGGTGCTAATCTAGTGGACAGGTAAATGATGATAAGCTTGATACTAAGTTTAAATTGGTCACTATATTCATAAGCTCTTTTATGCAAATGTGTCAAGCTAGCCCACCTCATAAGTCTTGCATGATCCTTGGTGTCTTTTATTTCTGGTTTTATCGGGTAAGTCTAGCTGAGTACCTTCTCGTACTCAGGGTTTATCTCCCACCTATTGTAGATGACCAGTTCTACTTTGGTTGCTGCAAGTATTGCCTTCTTCCGGCTGGGGATGAAGACTAGACCGTTGGGCGCGGTCTCTCCTAGTTCTCGTACCTGATAATGCTTTTGTGGGACATGACTAAGATCTAGCAATGTATTTGAAACTATGAAGTTATGTACTAAACTATGTTGCTTCCGCAAATTTGAACTTAGTTTGTAATATTTTATTTGAACTCTGATGGATGTAATCCGGATGCCACTTGTGAAATGTTGTAACGAATGATGTGTTGTGTTGAATCACTACGGTCTTGGTTTGTATGTCGAGAGTTGTTTGAAATCCTTCATGATTTCCGGACTACCGGGATTATGGGAGCTTAAGTATAGGAATTTGATCACTTCGGTGATTGTTTTTGTACTTACGTTCTTATAATTTGGTCGGTTCTGTTACACAGGTACCCTGCCTTCCCCTGCTCGCTGTTGCTGTCTACTCTACTCACTGCCTCCTCTGTCCTCTAAATGAATCTGAAATTCTGAATGTATCATGTATGCCTTATCTAAAGATAGAGAGGTTGATCTATCATCTGAATCCAAATGTATGCCTACTCTGATTCTCTGAATGTTAGATTGTTAGCTAATATGTTTATTCTGAATGCCTGCTGTCATTTGGTAATATTATTGTCACTTGTTAATTGTTATTTGCTCTGAATGCCTAATTTCAATGCATGAATGCCTGAATGTTACTCTAAATGCCTGAATGTAGGATGTGTGACTGATTGTTTTAGCTGATTTGCTACATGTATGTATTGCCTGAATTTTCACTAAACTCTGAATGTATTGTCCCTAAAATCTGAATGTATGTATAGGATGTCGACAATAGAGGTTGCACCTAAAATTAAGAGAGCGAATCTCCTGAGAAGGAATTCAGATGATGTGGGATGGGAATATGGGGTTCTTGTTGATGCTAACAACAAGGACAAGGTGAAGTGCAAATTCTGTGACAAGGTGATGCAAGGAGGGATTTATCGGTTGAAGCAACATGTGGCCCATGAAGGAAAGAATGCGATGAAATGCAAGGCCAGAACACCAGAGGCTCTGGAGGCTAAAGAGAAGTGCAAGAAAGCACTAAATGATGCAAAAAGGAAGAGGGAGGAGAAGATTGTTCGTGAGCCAGAACTTAGAGAGAAAGTGAATGTTTCTCGGATTGGAGGTGGAGAGTTAGAGGAAGTCACTTGTATTGGAAGTTCAGTGTGGCAGAACCGCCCAAGATAAAACCAGTGCTGCTATCCTAGATAGACCATATTGCTAGGGCTTATACTTATTTAACTAACTTAATCGCATCCTACTTTTCGCAAAACTTTTGTTGGTTAAATTTTTAAGTTATGAAAAAGAGTGATGAAACTCGTAACCATTATTGGCTTCGATACCAACTGTGGCAGAACCGTCCAAAATAACTCGCTTACGGAGGCGCTCGTCTTCCACCAGACACTAAGCACCCAGAGAGTGAGTTATAGCGGTGGTATCCATCAGGCACACCCCAAGGGAGAACCCGAAAGATCCACATTTTTCCCAAGGATCCAATAATGAGAACGAGTTACAATATAGGTCCATTTCATACATCAGAGTTTCTTAGAAATTACATTATTACATTGCCAAATGTCAGAGTGCGGAATGATAAACAACAGAATTTAAAATAAACATCTAGCGCTAAGAATGAGGATCCGTTTGAGCCCACCAGATGAATCCTCCACACAAAGGTACTTCTCATGCATCACCTGCAGCATGGGTAAATAAACCCTGAGTACACAATATACTCGCAAGACTTATCCGACTAGTGGAAATAATTTCCTGACTCCAAGGAATATGAGAAGCTTTATGGATTGCTAGTTTTCTTTTAGCGGAAAGCAATACTAATAGTGAGTCCTTAGTTATGTTATTATTATCAGCCGTATTAAGTTGTTATCTATCTAGTCTATATAAGCACATATTCTACTTCCAAGCAAGAGTTGAGCACTATTTAAACGAGTCATTGGCTTCGCATCTAGGACCCTACTTCTATTTGAATTCATGTTTTACGAAGCCCCTGGCCAGACTAACAAGGTCCGCGGCCTCACCGGCCAAACGCCGGTGAGCACAGACCTCTCCGACACTCACCAACACCCCCATGAGCTTCTATGTGCCACGCGCAACGGATTGAGGTAACAAATGCCAAGAATGGCGCACCACGTAGGCATGGCCATGTGCCACAGCAGGGTCTAGCCGCGGTAGTCCGACGTCGGTGAAACCACCTAACCATATGCCTCTATTGTTACTCGGTAACCATCTACAGGCTAAGAGTATCCACCTTGAAGCCCTAATTGAATCACAACTGTGCCCAACCGAGCTGGCCACAGGAATGGCATCTAAGCCAGCTCGTCGGCGACAGCCAACACGCTCTAGGCTACCTAACCACTAATTGGCTCAACCGCCTATCCTAGGAGCAAGAGGGCCTTACCAGCGACATGTAGGATGGCTTGGATGAGGCCGCGGGGCACGGCAAGGTGACTGGCCACATACGCGGGGTCGCTCTGGCTCCTGGCGAGAGCGATGACGATGTTCTCGGCGACCTACGGCTCCACTGGCGAAACCACTACATGAGCGAGGTCACCAAGTCAATCACTGCCTAATGCACAACCTAATTGAAATAGTGAATCACCACACGACGCCTAGGCCGTGCGCCCGCTCCGGCGGCCATGGTGGACCGCCGCGAGGGGAACACCCCGCCTCACCTCACTGTAGGCCGAACGAACATCGGGACGACTCCAATCGAAAGCTCACTATCTGAGCTCGTAGTGTGCACGGTTACTTTGAAAATGGTGGAGTATGCGAGGCCAATTGTAGGGGTGGCACCTATGGACTTATGGCAGCCGGTGACGGCAAAAATTCAACTTGACACCCCTCCCTTGTACCACCACAACAGTGGCCGGTTAGGCATGAAGCTGTCCTTCCACTCGACCACCAAGTGTGCTCGGTACATGAAAATGGGGCCAACGCATTGGTTGGCTTTGGCGTGGCTCGGCCGGCCGGCGACCTTCCAGGCAACGTGACTGGAACTTTTGGCATGGCCTCGCGCGCAAGCGTGAGAACGAGGCAAGCAGGGCAAGCCCACGCGCGCGCAGAGCCGACGTCAATGGGAGCAGTAGCTGGATGGCGCACAGTGCGAGCGATGTGATGCAACGACGAGCAACAGCTTTAGGCGGACACGATGGAAAGGGGCAGAGCAAGTAGCCATGGCCGGGCCCAGCGCGCGCGCAAGCCGTGTGCTAGAGCACGGCAGCAAGAGACCTTGGCCGGCAGCGCAGAGCCAACGAGCGGGTGTGCGCACGCAGACACGACGATGGCCGGTGCGGCAGCACCGAGAGCCGGGCGGTGACCACACCCCAGGCGCTGGCATTGCTCAACCCATGACTTGCATGCTTTTTAAAGCCATTCAAAAACCCAAACCCAATGATTCAAGAGTCAATCCAGCTATTCTACACTCAAGAGGGTACCTAGGGCTATTGAACTAAGCCAAAGCATCTTGCTACTTCTTAACCCAATCGTTCTATAAAAATTGTCGAACGTAGCTTCGTCAACGCATTGTCCGACGTGGGAAATTTCGGCTAAGTCCTAACGATTACGTGTCGAATGCGATTTTCAAGTTACCCAACACACTAGCTAGTGAACCCCGTCCTCGACCGCATGTATTTTATCGTTGCCTACGAAGTTCATACTACAAACTTTATCAAAGTTCACATAAACATTCTATAGCATTTTTGTTCGATAAAAATTCACTTAGAATACTAAACGATATAAAGCGACATGAAATGTAACATTTGTTTCTTGTTTTGAATGAACGTTTCAAATGCCGTACGTTGATTTATACCCTATATTACACCCATGTACAAACAAGTATGATGCTCATGCAGTGTTTTAGCAAAACTATACAATGTAACACCGAGAGTGTTACAAATCTACCCCCCCTAAAACAAAATCTCGACCCGAGATTTCATGCGCCTAGTGTGAGAAGGAGATGGGAAATACATTTCGACGTAGCAACTAACTATCAGGACCAGAGAGAAGGTGGGGGTAATGCTTCAATATATATCTCTCATGTTTCCATGTGGCCTCATCCTCGGAGTGGTTTTTGCCACTACACCTTGTAGAACTTTACCTCACTGTTTTTGGTCGCTCTTTCTTTCTCGTCCAGGATTTTGACAGGGTGCTGAACATAAGTCAAATCAGGATGGAGGGAAAGGCCTTCAATTTCCACAGCTTCATCAGGCACCCGCAGACATTTCTTCAACTGGGAGGCATGAAACACATCATGTACCGTAGACAAGATATTGGGGAGCTGGAGTCGATACGCCACTGGGCCACACTATGCCAAAATCTTGTAGTGACCCACATATCGGGGTGCTAACTTGCCATGGATACCAAACCGATGCACCGCTCTCATAGGAGACACCTTGAGATACACATAATCTCCCACTCCAAACTGCAAAAGCCTTCTTCGCTTGTCCGCATAAGACTTCTATCGGCTCTGGGCTGCCTTCAAGTGACTCTGAATAATGGTGACTTGTTCTCGAGCCTCTTTGATGAATTCTAGACCAAAGTAACCACAGTTGCCCAGTTCAACCCAGTTAAGCGGTGTTCTACACTTCTTGCCATACAGAGGTCCAAACGGTGCCATGTGAATGCTCTCTTGGTAGCTATTATTGTAAGAAAATTCAGCTAATTTCAGGCATTCATCCCACTTCTGAGGAAAAGAAATGACACAAGCTCTCAACATATCCTCGAGCACCTGGTTCACCCTTTCAGTTTGACCATCAGTCTGAGGATGATATGCGGAGCTTCTGAGGAGGCGAGTACCAAGGCATTGTTGTAGTTGCTCCTAGAAATGGGAGACAAAAATTGACCCTCTATCGGAGATGATAGTAAGGGGAACTCCGTGTAAGGTTAGAATCTGATCAAAATATATCTCCGCATACTTCTTGGTTGTATATTTGGTGTCCACTAGGATGAAATGAGACAACTTAGTGAGATGGTCCACAATGACCCAAATAGAATCATAGCCTTTGGATGTTCAAGGCAAATCCACCACAAAATCCATGGAAATATCTTCCCACTTCCAAACAGGAATGGGCAAGGGCTGCAAATATCCGGAGTACGCATATGATCTGCTTTAACCCTACCACAAGTGATGAGGACATGACCTCCATACATATGACAATGCTTGGAGAACCATATGGAGACCAAGGAGATCAGCGAGGGTGTCCTAAGCGAGAAGGAGGCCCGAAGCTCATCCGTTTCGAGTCACCAAGGTGGAGGCCCAAATCAAGTTCGAATCCATCTCGGCCTCCAGGACCAGTCTGCCTTAAACTGGTCACCCAGGACGCATCTGAACTCTGTTTTCGATGATCCACATATGGATGGAAAGCTAATTGGATAAGGAATCCAATACAAGTGGTTTCACGTCTAAAGCTCTTCAGAATCAATGGGAATCGTCGAAACAATTCAGCATCTAGAATCTGCCAGGGTGCTGTGACACCGTATTTTAGTCTGTTGGACCATGTATCGTGTTTGGGCCCATTAGGGGGCGCGTCCAGGGGGTGACTCCCAAGACTCTATAAATACCAGCCATCGCTCTCCTTAGGGTTTGGGTTTTGTTTAGTTCTTGATTTTCTCGTGAAACAGACATTGTTTTGCTACAATTGTGCCGCCAAGGCTGCTTGCTATGAACCAGGGCCCTTGTTCTTGATCTTGTTCGCCTGTGGCGATTAGTCCTTTTGAATAAAGACTTGAACTCCTTCTTGTTTTCATAAGCCTCATATTTACTTGCAATTTCAGATTGCGTTCATCCCGTTCTTGCTTGTGTTCTCGATTTGCTTTCAGGAAAGCCTTCTCGGCGAGGTCAATCACGTTCGCATGGTTGATAACCAACGGAGCAGTGGTGTAACAGTTGCGGGGGTCCGAATTAGTCTTGGTTCGAAGCCTAGATCATAAACGTCGAGTCTCCATCAATCGACGCTATCATACCTTTCGAAAGATCGGGCCTAGTGTACATCAACAAGTGTCACACTCCGCGACATGCCGGATGATGTCATGCTTCATGTTGGACCACCAGTATAAATGGCGCAGATTATGATACATCTTGTTACTGCCAGGATTGATAGATAGCTTTGAATGGTGAGCTTCATTCAAAATCTTTCTTCTCAGCTCCTCCTTGGATGGAACCACCAGTCTATCCTTGTATCTCACTACTCCCTGCTGATCAACACTAAAGTGGGGGCCACGCCCTTCAGTAATCAATTTTCTGATGTGGGGAATTTCTTCGGGGCCTTCCCTTTGCTCTCGAATAATCTGTTCTAGTAATTCTGAGGTCAATGCAATGTGAGCCAACACCTCTACGTGGTTGAGAGACAAAGGTGTTTCCTCAACCTGGTGTCACTTTCGGCTCAAAGCATCAGCCACTACATTGGCCTTTCCTGGGTGATAATGGACTTCCAAGTTGTAATCCTTTATCAATTCTAACCATCTCCTTTGTCTCATATTCAGCTTAGACTGAGTGAAAATATACTTGAGGCTCTTGTGATCCATAAAGATATGCACCTTGTTGCCTAACAGATAGTGCCTCCAAATCTTCAGAGTGTGGACCACAGCAACCAGCTCTAAGTCATGGGTGGGGTAATTCACCTCATGCTTTTTCAATTGGCGTGAAGCATAAGCTATCACACGCCCATCTTGCATAAGCACACACCCTAGCCCCGTCTTTGAGGCATCACAATATACATCAAAGGGTCGGTCAATATCTGGTTGGGCCAACACAGGGGCAGTGGTCAGAAATGTCTTCAGAGCTTGGAAGGCTTCTTCATAGGCTGGGCTCCAATCAAACTTTGCTTCTTTTTGGAGCAGCTTGGTCATTGGCTAAGCTATCTCGGAGAAATCCGAGATGAAACACCGATAGTACCTAGTGAGACCAAGGAACTAATGAATCTAGTGCACAGACTTGGGAGACTTCCAATCCAACATATCTTGTACCTTACTAGGATCTACCGAAACGCCGTCAGGTGTCAACACAAGCCCCAAAAACTACACTCGATCTAACCAAAATTCACACTTGCTGAATTTGGCATACAGCTTATGCTCCCTGAGTTGAGCCAGTACTATCCGAAGGCGTTGGGCATGCTCTTCATCATTCTTGGAATATATCAGGATATCATCAATGAATACTACCACAAATTTGTCCAGCTCCGTCATAAATACTAAATTCATCAGGTACATGAAGAAGGCGGGAGCATTGGTGAGACCAAAAGACATCACTAGGTACTCATACAGCCCATACCTGGTAGAAAAAGGCGTCTTTGGTATATCATGTGGTCTAATCTTGATCTGATGATAGCCTGATCGGAGGTCAATCTTCGAGAACACCTTGGCACCGGCTAGTTGATCGAACAAAGTATCTATGCGGGGCAAAGGATACTTGTTCTTAACTGTTACCGCATTAAGAGGGCGATAATCCACACACATCCATAGACTACCATCCTTCTTCTTCACAAAATGGTTGGGCAACCCCATGGCGAAGAACTAGGATGGATGAAACCTTTTTCCATCAACTCTTCCAGCTGCTTATTCATCTTAGCCAATTCCCATGGAGCCATGCAGTACGGGTGTTTGGAGATAGGGGCAGTACTAGGCTCTAGCTCAATGGAGAATTCTACCTCTCTGTCTGATGGCAACCTAGGAAGATCTTCAGGAAAAACATATGGAAACTCACATACCACCGAGATGGGGGTAAGATCAGGAGAGGCTTCAGCATGGGCAGCAACAGGTAAGACTGGGTCTGAGGGTACAAGAAGAGACATCCTATCATCAAAAGAAGGAAGCCATAACTCGACACTTCTCTGCTTCAAATCCAAGACTACCCCATACACCCGCAACCAGTTCATTCCAAGAATAGCATCAATACCTTACCCAGGCATTACCATGAACTGTAGGCGGTAAGTGTGGGTGGCTAATACCAAGCTTACTGTGTCCATTCGGGTATTGATGAACATTTGCGAACCCGTGGTACGAATTCTATAGGCATACGGTATAGCCATAAGTGGTAAGTTGTGTCGATCTACAAATCAGATGCTCATAAAGGAATGTGATGCACCAAAATCGAAAAACACATAAGCTAGATGGGAATCGATAGTAAACATACCAGCCATCACCGATTCCTGCTGCAATATCTGCTCAACATCTTGAAATGTACTTGTCCGGATCTGCTGGGCAGTTTCTTCTTGACCACGATCCTCCTGAATAGTCTGGAGTTCGCTGACGATTGAGCAGACTGAGCTGACTAGTTCTAGGGACACGCTCGGGCATAGTGGCCATCTTTGCCACATTTGAAGCAAGCGCCAGGCTTGTTCCCAAATCCCTAGCGAGGTGGGACCTGCTATCCCTGAGGCTGCTGGGGCTACACCTGCTGCGTGGGAGCATGGTACTGTGTGGAAGAAGTCTAAGAAGTTTGCTAGAGCTGCCGAAACCAAGGCCCGCCTGATGATTGATAGGGGCCCCACCGAACAACCTGTTCCTTCTAAGTATGAGGGTGGCTAGAAGACCCCACAGCCACCCGCTTCCTCTTCCACTCTGCTTGGGAATCCCACTGCAAGCCTTCCATGGCGATGGCAGCGTTCATCATTGCCCCGAAAGTCTGATAGTTTGCAGTGTACATCTTCTTCTGAAGGATATAAGAGAGGTCACGAAAGAAGCGGTCCTTCTTCTTCTCGTTAGTGTCCACATGAATACCAGCATACTGGGCCAAGTGATTGAACTTATTAACATAGTTCATCACTGTCATACTCCCCTGTCGTAGCTCTAGGAACTCAGTCAGCTTCCGGTTGATGACACCAGCAGGAATATAGAACTCTCTGAATGTTGTGGTGAACTCCTACCAGGTTGCTGGATGATCTGGCTACTGCATGGCATGGAAGGTATCCCACCATGCACTCGTGGACCCCAGTAGCTGTTGCGCTGCAAAGCGCACTTTCTGCTTGTCGACCACATTCAGCAACAGAAACTTCTGCTCCAGAATACGAAGCCAGTGCACCGCATCCAGGGGCTCATCTGTTGGTGTGAAAGTGGGCGGGTGGGTCTTGAGGAAATCCTGGTAAGAGGAGGATCCCTCAGGACAGCGGGCACCACCACCGTTCCCACCATTTCCCCCGTGGCCTCCGTGGGCGAAGCCAGCGACAGCTTGTGCCATTAGCTCCATGGCACAAGCTGTCTCTCGGCGAGCAGCCATCAGTTCCGCCATCATCTCTGTGGGATTCATCGGAGGTGGCGGTGGCGGAGGAGGAGCCAGAAGTGGAGCCCCATGGCTCTCCCCATTGTGCTCATTGGCCTAGCCACTCTCGCCTTGGCCCTCGCCAAGACCGTGAGCCGCCCCAGCACTGGTGCTCCCACGTCTGGACCTTAGATTCATCTATAAGAGATAGGAACCATCCATTTAGAACAACCTTCCCGATCAGAAAGAAGGGATTAGAGAAATGACAGCACATTTAATTAAAGCATTCTTTTAATTCATCCTATCGCTTTACTAATCCATTTATACGTGTAGGGGGGATTTTAGTTAAAGCAAAATGCTATTATCATGATGCATGTACCGTCCTATACGTTCACTCAAGCCGGAATATAGCGGCATTCGCAAAAAATTTCGACACATCGCACACTCACTTTCCGTATGCTAGACGATTTCTTACGCAACGTAACTCAGTGTACCTGCAGAAAATTGATTAGATAAAACCAGTGCCGCTATCCTAGATAGACCATATTGCTAGGGCTTATACTTATTAACTAACTTAATCGCATCCTACTTTTCGCAAAACTTTTGTTAGTTAAATTTTTAAGTTTTGAAAAAGAGTGATGAAACGCGTAACCATTATTGGCTTTGATACTAATTGTGGCAGAACTGCTCAAAATAACTCGCTTACGGAGGCGCTCATCTTCCACCAGACACTAAGCACCCCGAGAGTGAGTTACAGCGGCGGTATCCGTCGGGCACACCCCAAGGAAGAACCCAAAAGATCCACATTTTTCCCAAGGATCCAATAATGAGAACGAGTTACAATATAGGTCCATTTCATACATCAGAGTTTCTTAGAAATTACATTATTACATTGCCAAATGTCAGAGTGCGGAATGATAAACAACAGAATTTAAAATAAACATCTAGTGATAAGAATGATGATCCGTTTGAGCCCACCAGATGAATCCTCCACACAAAGGTACTTCTCATGCATCACCTGCAACATGGGTAAATAAACCCTGAGTACACAATATACTCGCAAGACTTATCCGACTAGTGGAAATAATTTCTTGACTCCAAGGAATATGAGAAGCTTTATGGGTTGCTGGTTTTCTTTTAGCGGAAAGCAATACTAATAGTGAGTCCTTAGTTATGTTATTATTATCAGCCATATTAAGTTGTTATCTATCTAGTCTATATAAGCACCTGTTCTACTTCCAAGCAAGAGTTGAGCAATCAGTTCCATTTCATCATCTTCCATGTTTCAGTTCTTACTACGGTGCTAGACCCAAAAACAAGTCATACCGGATTGCCCGGCGATTCGCGAATCAATGCCCCCAGCTGGGTACCCCGAAAACACACGCCCCGCTTGTACCCTAGGCACAAGCTGGACTAACCCATCACCCTCATGTCCTTGGTGTCCAGGTCCCCGTCCAAACTTGGACTCCAAGCCCCCACTCCTGAGTCCCGGACTCAGTGCGGTGCAAGGACCTCCACCATCCCCGCCTCCAATCAGTCGGTCCGGAAAGAGCCGGATCCACGATAAGAGAGCAACGAGTCTTCTCTACGCCCATACCCAAGTATGTGCCCGGGATAATAGATCTGTGACTTACCTCGAGACTTAGGCAACGACCGGTCCTTAATTGACATAGACAGGGAAAAAGTGTAACCGAGCTATGCCCCGTTGGTCGTAGGACACAACCCCTTACACCCACCAATACCTAAACCATATCCCTGCCCAGTCACCATTTTTCCTTTCCACCATTTTATCATGAGTGGTCATCTTTATCACCTATTTACGAGTAACGGCAGGTTACTCACGCTACTGATATCCTGAGCATAGCAACTACTCGACCTTTACTAGTAGGACTCATGGGTAGATATATTTATGCATGTAGTTTCCATAAAATGCCTGTAACTTAAATGCACATCATATATATATATATATATATATATATATATATTCAGTGATCATAAAATAGGGGTTATGCTCCGGGGCTTGCCTTGGGCAGGCGATGGGTCAGCAAAGTCAGCACCAAAAGGCTCTGGGGCTCCCTCCAGCAAGAGGATCTCCTCCTCGTACTCGATGACTTCCTTGTACTCCTGTTCGTCGACGGGCACGCACTCTACCAACTCGTGATCTACATGCATGAAATGATGATGCAATACTTAGTAATATAGCAACAGCAACTCTTAAAATAAAGCACATCTGTCTAACTACTAAGCTAGTGCTACCGACCACGGTACTAAGCTATCTATTGCTACCAATAACAAGTATGAAGTATGGTATACATTATTATAGCAACTACATGTATTCTTACTCCTAATGTTGATTTACGCTATATACGATAAAGCAAGGGTAATAGCTACTCTATTTATCAACCTACTCTAAGGCTACAAAATTTACAGCAAGTAAATAATAATCTAGCGAGCCTACTATAAAATTTTCATAGCTATATCTATCACCAATTTACCACAAAAAATCCTACAATTATTAATCTACATAATACTAAGCTTTTCTAGTTGGAATTTATGAATCTACCATTGTCACAGCTAACTGTAATATAAATACACTAACAGGTGGATAGTATTTTTATGAACCTAACAAAATTGGTTTCACTATTTTTGGACAACAACACAATTTACTACAATTTATCAAAGTCAGCTAGAAATTATATGGAATAAACATTTGTAATTCACTGGATAATTGAAAATGGAATAAACATTTGTAATTCACGGCTCAGCCCACCCCGGTGTCCCGCCCGCGAGCATGCACAGCAACCGGCGCGGCCCACTCAGCGGCGCGCGACGCGGCCCACAATACGCGGCCCACAGCAAAGCCCGCGCACGGCTGACGCTTTAGCAAAGAAGCTCCCGTTCTTAACCCTATTCACGAGACTAACCCGAGCACTATTTAAACGAGTCATTGGCTTCGCATCTAGGACCCTACTCCTATTCAAATTCACATTTTACGAAGCCCCTAGCCAGACTAATAGGGATCGCGGCCTCGCCGGCCAAACGCCGGGGAGCACAGACCTCTCCGGCACTCACCAACACCCCCATGAGCTTCTACGTGCCACGCGCAATGGATTGAGGTAACAAATGCCAAGAATGGCGCACCACGCAGGCGTGGCCACGTGCCGCAGCGTGGTCTGGCCGTGGTAGCCCGACGCTAGCGAAACCACCTAACCGTACGCCTCTACTGCTACTCGGTAACCATCTATAGGCTCATAGTAACCACCTTGAAGCCCTAATTGAATCACTACTACGCCCAACCAAGCTGGCCACAGGAACAACATCTAAGCCAGCTCGCCAATGACCACCAACCCGCTCTAGGCTACCTAGCCACTAATTGGCTCAACTGCCTATCCTAGGAGCAAGAGGGCCTTACCAGCGACACGTAGGACGGCTTGGATGAGGTCGCGGGGCACGACAAGGCGACTGGTCATGTATGCGGGGTCGCTCTGGCTCCCGACGAGAGCGGCGACGACGTTCCCGGTGACCCGCGGCTCCACCGGCGAAACCACTACACGAGCGATGTCACCAAGTCAATCACTGCGTAATGCACAGCCTAATTGAAACAGCGAAGCACCACACGATGCCCAGGCCATGCGCCCGCTCTGGCAGCCATGGCGGACCGCCATGAGGGCAACGCCCCGCCTCACCTCATTGTAGGCCGAACGAATGTCAGGATGACTCCAATCGAAAGCTCACTATTCGAGCTCGTAGTGTGCATGGTTAGTTAGAAAACGGTGGAGTATACGAGGCCAATTGCAGGGGTGGCGCCTACGGACTTATGGCGGCCGGCGACGGCAAAAATTCAACTTGACACCCCTCCCATGTACCACCGCAACAGTGGCCGATTAGGCACGAAGCTATCCTTCCACTCGACCACCAAACGTGCTCAGTACACGGAAATGGGGCCAGCGCATTGGTTGGCTTTGGCGTGGCTCAGCCGACCAGCGACCTTCCAGGCGAAGTGACTGGAACTTTTGGCGTGGCCTCACGCGCAAGCGTGAGAACGAGGCAAGCAGGGCAAGCCCACGCGTGCGCATAGCCAACGTCAACGGGAGCAGAAGCTGGATGGCAGCGCCGGATGGCGAGCAGTGCGAGCGACACGACGCAATGGTGAGAAGCAGCTTCAGGAGGACGCGATGGAAAGGGGTAGAGCAAGCAGGCATGGCCGAGCCCAGCACGCGCATGCCGTGTGCCAGAGCACGGCAGCAGAAGACCT
Source organism: Miscanthus lutarioriparius (assembly GCA_904845875.1). Classification (NCBI taxonomy): domain Eukaryota; kingdom Viridiplantae; phylum Streptophyta; class Magnoliopsida; order Poales; family Poaceae; genus Miscanthus; species Miscanthus lutarioriparius. The sequence continues at coordinate 125,700,205 of CAJGYO010000001.1, forward strand.
TGGCCAGAAGCGTAGAGCCAATGCACGGGTGTACGCACGCAGGCGCGACGACGGTTGGTGCGACAGCGCCGAGAGCCGGGCGGTGACCACGCCCCAGGCGCTGGCATTGCTCAACCCGTGACTTGCATGCTTTTTAAAGCCGTTCAAAAACCCAAACCCAATGATTCAAGAGTCAATCTAGCTATTCTATACTCAAGAGGGTACCTAGGGCTATCGAACTAAGCCAAAGCATCTTGCCACTTCTTAACCCAATCGCTCTATAAAAATTGCCGAGCGTAGCTTCGTCAACGCATTGTCCGACGTGGGAAATTTCGGCTAAGTCCTAACGATTACGCGTCGAATGCGATTTTCAAGTTACCCGACACACTAGCTAGCGAACCCCGTCCTCGACCGCACGTATTTTATCGTTGCCTACGAAGTTCGTACTACAAACTTTATCAAAGTTCGCATAAACGTTCTATAGCATTTTTGTTCGATAAAAATTCACTTAGAATACTAAACGATATAAAAGCGACATGAAATGTAACATTTGTTTATTGTTTTGGATGAACGTTTCAAATGTCGTACGTTGATTTATACCCTATATTACACCCATGTACAAACAAGTATGATGCTCATGCAGTGTTTCAGCAAAAATTGTACAATGTAACACCGAGAGTGTTACATTCAGAGCCTCACAAATTAGGACCCATTGACAAATGGACGCGTGCTATTGATCCTAAAGCAACCAAATCTGAATCTTTCACTCAACAGAAGCTGAACAAGGAGCTTTGGAAAGAAAGAACACATGAGGTGCATAAATATATTGCAAGATGGGTCCATACACATGGTAAGTTCATATTCTGTATTTATATTTTAGAATTCATTAGATGTTATTATGGCTATAGTGAACACTAATTAACCTTCTTGTTTTTTAACATTGGAAGCAATACCATTTAATGCATGTGACAATGATGAGTTCAAGCAAATGGTTGAAGTAATTGGACAATTTGGGGCTAGACTTGAACCTCCAACTCAGTATAATCTGCGAGAGACATTGTTGGAAGAAGAATATGCAAGAACCAAGAGTTTGCTGCAAGAACATGAAGCCGAGAAGCTAAAGAATGGGTGTTCTATTATGACTGATGCTTGGTCAGATAAGAAAAGGAGAAGCATAATGAACCTATGCACTAATTGTGCCGATGGAACTAGTTTTATAATCTCAAAAGAGATGTCAGATGTGTCACACACAAGTGAAGTCATCTTTGAATTAGTGGACAAAGCAATTGAAGACATTGGTCCAGATAATGTGGTGCAAGTAGTGACATACAATGTCTCTAACAACATGGGAGCAAAGAAGCTATTGCTTGAGAAGAGACCTCAGATCTTTTAGACCTCTTGTGTAACTCACACAATCAACTTGATGCTCCAAGGAATTGGCAACATGGCTCGGTTCAAGAAGGTGATTGACCAAGCAAAAGTATTCACCATATTTGTCTATGGGCACACTAGAACATTGGAGTGCTTGAGATACTTCACAGAGGGAAAAGAGATAATAAGTCCAGGAGTGACTAGGTTTGCTTCAACCTTTCTCACTTTGAACAGCATACAAGAGAAGAAGGACCAGTTAAGAAAGATGGTGGTTCATATTAGGTGGGACTCATTGAAGGATGTGAAATCAAAGAAAGGAAAAGATGCCACAGCAATTATATTGAATCCAACCTTTTGGAAGGATGTCAAGCTAACATTGACTGTTTTTGAGCCATTGGTCAAAGTTCTCCGTTTGGTTGATGGGGATGTGAAGCCATCCATGGGTTTCATTTATGGAGAACTACTAAAAGCAAAGAGAGAGATCAAAGAGGCCTTCGGCAATAATGAGTCCCGGTTCAAGGAGGTAATTGCTGTTATTGGTAAGAAGATGAAAGAAAGACTTGATTCTCCATTGCATTTGATAGCTTATTTGCTGAATCCACACTATAGTTATAGTAACCCATCAATCTTTGATGAGCCCACAATAACAGAAGGATTTATCAGTTGTGTGGAGACTTTTTATTATCATGATGAGAATAAGCAACATCAGGCTGCCAACATTGACCTGAAAAAGTTTCAGAATAGAGAAGGACCATTTAACAAGAAGTTTGCAAGGACTTTTGAAAACTTTGATTACAACCCAGGTAGAGGTACTTGTTATTACAATAAATTTGATTACAACATGGTTGTTTGCTGTTTTCATCTAACAATAAATGGCTACTAACTAATAGAAGTATTTTTCATTTATTTCAGCATCATGGTGGCGGCTGCATGGAACTGAAATACCAGCTTTACAGAAGATGGCTACAAGGATCCTATCTTTGACATCAAGCTCTTCTAGTTGTGAAAGAAGTTGGAGCGGGTTTGAAGGGGTTAGTACCTGTCTACCTGAAAATTGCAGCAGCATTACAATTAAATTGCAGACATAAAAATGCTCTTATTTTAAATTTATAGGTACACACTAAGAAGAGAAATAGGCTTACTACAGTCCACCTGAATAAATTGGTCTATATTCAATTCAACTCCGAGCTGATTAATGATAAAGAAAATATCAAGTCAAAGAAGATCAGTGATGTTCTCTTGTCTAATGATACAACTGAAGCTCAAGGTTTTCTTCGTGAGAATGAAAATGATTGTGCATTAGTTGTCTATAGAGATGAGATGGAAGGTATAGGGATACCTTGGTCTGTTATTGGAGATGCCGTGGGAGTAGAAGAACAACTTGAGCTACGTAGAAGTGCAAGAGTGAGACAGCTTTATGAAGGAGAAGAATTTGACTCCGAAGAAGAATAGTTTGATGAAGATGGGGATGATTATGTGGAACCCTATTGAAGAAGAAAGATGATATGGTGGTGGGGTCTTTTTATCATGTCATGGTTTATCTTTTATCATATATGTCTGAAACTTATGAACTGCTGCTGTGTGACTGTGTTTTTCTTCTTTTGTGAGAACTATGTGGTATCTGAACAAGACCTTTATTTATGAATTGTGTTGTGCACTTGTACTGTTGTCATGTCCACTTGTTTGTGCTTTAAAATTTGTAATTACTGGCTGCTGATATGGTTTGTTCATGGATGGGAGATGGCTTAAATTATTCAGATAAGTGTCAACTTGCTATTTTCTTTTTTTTTGATGAACCGCTTGCTGTCTATTGAGTATTTACAAGCTGTCAATCCTTGTTGTAGGAAATAGGAACAAGTTGTCTATTGATTATTGAGTCTAAGACAGTAATCCACTAAGGTACGTCTACTACCCTCTCTTTTATATACTATATTCAGCTACTCTATGCTTCTATTTAACTAATGTATTCAGCATTTTCTGCTATATATATATAATATATATATATGTTATGTGCTAAATTAGCAAAACGTCTTAAAATGCCTAGGCTGGTCTAGGCGCTAGGCTATGGGTTAGCGCCTAGAAAGCGCCTAGCGCCTTCTTAAACTTTGGCTCCGAGGTATCTGCCACGTCAGCGCCACCTCGGTTGCCATGCTGTGCGTGGCCAGGCATCTCAGTGCCATAGGTAGTGGCGCGGAGACGTGTTGTCTCGAAGCCATGTGTTCTGCCGCCGATCCCAGGTTCCAAAGATTAGTTTACGTCGTCCAGGGGGCTAAACGTATTTTTTTTAAAGTCAAATTGAAAAAAATTAGGTGTTGTTACACTGATAGTAATTGCGTGAAACTTAAGCCATGGAAAGAAAAATATCGTCATCGGGTTGTTTTTATGTGCATCCTGAAATGCAGCCGTGACGTTAACATGGGCGCTACACCAGTAACACCAAGGTAGCTGTGAGTTACTATATTACAATGGTTGGTACCGCGTCGACGTGAGGCTGGTATTTTCACTATCTTGTTCGCTTGGTTGATAAGTCAGGCTAAAAAATATTGTTCGCTAATTTATTACGAGAGAAAAAATATTATTTTTTCCCTAAAAAGGTAGGGCTTATATGACAACCGAACGGGGCACCATGCGATGAGCAAATCCGGCGCGTAATGATTGGATTCGTTAGAATTTGATGATGGTTCTCAGCAACTCCGCACGTAGTACCCTGGACATGTTTTTTTATATTAATTACACGTGGCTGGCTCGTACGCACGTTCTTTGGGCAGTATACTTTCAAAATTTTTTGGGGAACAGTATACTTTCAAAATTGAAACTGGAACCTTGCAGTGCTTGAGAAAGGAAAAAAAAAAAAGGCAAAAAAGCTCTTGGAATCAATTCATCCGTACGCCACGCAGTGCGCGGCGCCGGCCGCCGGGGTCCGGGGACTCGGGGAGTCGGGGACACACGCACCAGTACCGCCAGTACACAACCCCGCTCTCGGTCCTCCGGTGCCATGCGGATGCGGACGCGGGAGCAGGCTGCCGTAGTAGTACTCCGGAGAGGCTGACACGTCAAATAAAACGATTCCAAAGTACTAGTACTACCACGCGACGCGTCCGTGCAACAGCAGCGGTCGTGCCCGGCGGTGCTGTCGGCCGGGGAACATCGCGCTCTGGGCCGGCCTCTCCCGCCTGCTAGTGCTAGGTCGCACTGCACGAGGCTTCGACGCGTAAGCTGGGCTGTGTTAGTTTCAGCAGCAGATTTCGGCCCATTTTCTGGGACAAAACAGTTCCTCCTTCCTCGTTGGGGACAGACAGTCGACACACAGAGAGAGATAGAGAGGGGGATGCTGCGGGTCTCGGAGGACGGAGGACGGCGCCGGGCGGCCCGCGCCGCCGGGTACGGCGACCTCGGCCGCGCCCTCCTCGACTTGCAGGCCGCCGCAGACCAGGTCTTCGATACCGTCTCCAGGCGTGTATGTGCCACCATGAGATTCCTCCCCTTGTCGCTCGAACCTAGACCCCACCTTCCTCGCTCCGTGCGCTGAGGAAATTCTCGATTCTCCTAACATTTGATTGTGCTTGTGCTCGTCTCAGACCGCCGAGGAGCGCGACAAGCTGTCGGCCATTTCGATGCGAATCAAAGCGGCCAAGGTAAGCTATCTACTGAGGTTGCGTTGTGCTAGTGGCCTAGTCGTACTACTCCAGCTGCCGAGTTTACCCTGATCAGCGCAACGTCTTAAAACGCTCAGTGAGGAAGTGGCGATGTTTAAGTTAGTATGCTTTTTCAGTAGCTGCGAGTCCTGCTGACTTCCCTATGTAATCAAATGGATTCTGCTGCACATCTCACCCGCCCGCCCGACCGACCTGGCTGGATAACCCATTGAGAACTACAAAAGTAGGTCTATTATTTATTTATCTGTATCATATTATATCCCATTTCGATTTTGAGATCCTATTTGGTGTGATTTAGGCCTGTAGCCTTGTTCCTTTCTGTAGTTCATTCATGTATTGGAAGTCCAGATACATCGGTAGCATGTCCTGTAATTGGGAGTGTTTCCCTTTTCATTCATCTTTTGAATTTGGTGTGAGCTTCAATTGGTTGACAGGTTGCACTATTTTTGCTTTCTTGAACATGTCTAGGCTAAGATCAAAGCATTATCTCAGTCAGAGGAGCCACTCACTATTGTTTCACCAGCCCGCCATCCTTTGAGTTCTACTAAACAAGAGGACTACAGACCACTCTTTCACGACAAACATGGTTTGCCTATAGCAACCATTGCTGTCAATGGAGGATTCAACAGAGTATGTATGGGTGTACCTACTTGCAGAGTCTATAGTCATTTGACTTTGGACTAAATGTGTTCAACTTTTCTGACAGACATGCCCTTTGGCAGGAATATGGGCTAGAAGGCACCCTTGAGCTCTTCCAGTTTTTCTCTGAGGAGAACTGTGATTATCCTTCTCCTTCAAAAGTTAGTGGCCTAAAGCTTACATTGTCCTTTGATAGTTTTCTGGCTGGTCTTTTCATGCCATTTAACATATTTTGGCAACCTTTTTCTGTGCTTATACTGCTGGGCATAAACTATTTTTGTCACATCCAGCAGTTTAGTTCCATTGCAAGCCTGGATATAACATATTGTGATTAAGCATGTATCTGCACTCATATGTGCTTTTTCTTAATTTTGACGGATTCTAACTATGGTTTTGTTGCTCCCTCAGGCTACAGATAAGTTTCCCAAAACCAAAGATGGCACATATTTGGAGAATCTTTTACAGACAGCAAAGTAAGTCATTTGATTTGTTCATAACAATTGCTGACAATAATTTGTATTGATTTATTCACAACTAGATTCTCTACTTGATCAAGTATGTTGATTTATTCACAACTAAATGCTACTTGTGCATTGTGTCAGCCGTCACCACCACAAACCTATGTATATTTTTCCTTCAGATCTACTTGATCAAGTATGTGGATAGCCTTTTAAGTTGTTGGGCATTGCCCTATTTGAGAAATTGAGAGGCAGATATGATAGGAGAACTTTTTGCAGGAGTACTGCCTTGTTGATTTGAAGTGACAAATCTTGCATGTATAATGATCATGAATACAGTTTTCTGCTAGAGTGCTAGATGAAATAGTAAACGATATTGTTGACAGTGGTGCTCTAGTGCTCTCTGCTTTAATAGGAAGCACAAGAAAAATGCTACCCAAGCACCACATACATCATGTTGAAGTACCCAAAAATCTAAACATTTATGAATTCGTCTAGATATTCATATATTCTTTTTTCATTTTCAACCTATAGGTTGTAATATAACTTTGTTGTGCTAACATTTTGATATTGTTCTAGGTAAGTACCTTTATAAATTAATTAGAAAGGATCCATTAATAAATATACTTGAATTTCAGCAATATTCTGGCAGACATAGGTTACATGTGTAAGTGTGTAAGCTCAATCAGAATATATGAAAGCAGGTAGAGTGCTGATTGTTGCTACCATTGGTTTTATTTGTCTTGGTAACAAGTATTTACATCTGTGGAATTAATCTAGAATACTGGATCGAGATATTTGCTTTTCATGGATCCGGTGTTAGTTGAAAAAGGACTTGACGTTTTTCTATTTTATATCCATGGGCCATTGGCTCATACAGATGCCCATTTAGCATCTTAGTGAAGATCAAGGTCAGATTATGACATGCTAGATTTCACTTCCTCTGATTTGATGCTGGTTAATAAGGGATTGGAAGGGATATAATTAACTACCAATTTGACCACCTGCTCAAAATTGGCATTGATGATTCACATATTTTTGATGAAATAATTTATTCTTTCGGTTGTTCTTTGATATCAAGCATTTTCATTAATCTGAGATAGTACTTATGCTTGTACAATTATGCTGGCTAACTTATTTTCTTGATTGATAGTGATAGCCATCCGGCTCCGGGAAACCATTTAGCATCTGACACCAAGAGTGACGAATTGCCACCTCCACCACCAAGTCTACTACCAAAACACCTTGTAAGAATTTCAGATTGAATACTCGTTTGCTAACTATATGGTAGTGAGGCTTCTGGATTATTGACCATAGTACTGAGACTAGAGCTACAAAAAAAAGGGAAGCATAAAATGCGCTTGACTTAGAATAGTTCCCTAAGCATTGCCTGGTCCAAATTTGGCAGCAGAACTATTATTCTTAGTTCCCTCATTCAGACTGAAGGCATTGCCCTTGTTTTTTATAGAATGTATAACTCTGCCTCCATAATATAAGTTGATATCCGCTTGTGCTTGGTTTGTGCTTTGCCAGAATTGGCTGGGTTTTCCAGTTTGTACCACAACATCAGATCGTAACATCTCACACGACCTCTAGCCAAACTAACTCTAATCCACCAGCAAGACTAGTCCAGATAAACAACTCTTTGTTCCAGAACTTCAAACAGTGTACAATATAGTTCAAGCTTAACAGAAGCAAAAGCAAACAACATCCTTATTGGACCAGAACAGTTTTTGACTAAGACATATCCTCCTATTACAAAATCATCCAATCCCAGCAGGCAAGGACTCAATTTGTCAACATTGATAGCTTGTCTTCACCTGTTCTTCAATTCTTCATGTCACGCTCATGCATGAACGCTGGAATTCCGACTACCACTGCTTACTTGGAAGACAAATTGCAATGAGTTAGACAAAGCACCTAGCACAAGTACCCAATAAAAAAATAAGGCAACATCTTTGTATTGTGATCCTTATTATAAAAAGCTTAATGAGCAATTGCTTTAGATTGGAAGGAAAAATACTCCCACTTTAGAGTATTTCTAAGTAAGCCTCAATAAAATTTGGCTAATGGGCAGAGAAACATTATATGGTAAGCAGTTTCCATCATATTTTACAGAATTTGCAACACTCAGTTCTGGGCCAATTTTCTTCAGCAATTGGTCAGCAGATTGGATCCAGTCCTTATGTAATTGCCACAGGAAAATCTAATTTTTCAGAGGTGGTTTAGAATACTCTATCATTTTCTCACCTCCAACCGCTGGGAAAGTTATATGTTTATCCAAGGAAGGTGTAGCGAAAATTCTATTTTCCTCCAAAGGCCATCTGACAGTATGTTCTTCATTCAACTGAGGCAACTCCCGCAAATTTACAAGTTCCTTCCATTCTTGAAGTTAATGGGGGATAGGGATCCCTTCTAAAAGATCAACTCTAACCCATTCAATTCAGAGGTTGAGCTTATAGAATGGTACCCTGAAAAGATACAAGTACCCTGATAAAAGAGAAAGTCAACACTGCCTACAATATAGTACATACCCCCCCCACACACACACACACAACTAATAACTCTTGATTGATTGTAATCTTTCCAAATTTGAGAACTATTTCGAGTTGAGTTCCCCCTTTTTGTTTTCCTTGTTGATATAGGAAACAGTCCATTTTTCTATTAACTGTCTTACTTGCTTAAGTATTGCCTTAATACATTCTGCTACAATTTTGTAGAGGTCTCCAGAATCAGATGATGTTACAGTGGAACCAGATGTGAATCCAGCCACTACTTAAGTTTCCATTGTCAGAGGACTAAAGTTTATATTTTATTTTGGAAGGACCTATAATTGTAGTGCCCGTGATAACTTGACTCTTGAGTATACCATCTTTTGTAGTATTAGGCCTTGTTTAGATTAGGGTTAGGAATCGGTATTTTGCACTGTAGCACTTTCGTTTGTATTTGACAATTATTGTCCAATCATGGCCTAACTAGGCTCAAAAGATTCGTCTCGTAATTTACAATCAAACTGTGTAATTAGTTATTTTTTTTATCTACATTTAATACTCCATGCATGTGTCTAAAGATTTGATGTGATGGAGAGAGAGTGAAAAAACTTGCAATCTAAACAAGGCCTTAGCTGTTTTCTTCTGGTTTCTTTCAAAATTTAGTTGCAAAGAAAAGAAGTACATGATTCATTGTAGCACGTGGGTGTGCTGAAAGACATGCCTCTGACATATGCGCTGTTTGCTCTATCCTAAAGCACAAGATGTTACTCTTCTGCAACTTGTTGATTGCAATGCATAATTATGTGACACACTGTCAGTTACCATTGCTAGCTACTTCCAGGTATTTTCTAGCATCCTGTTTGAATAAGAAACGCGCATTGTCCAGGAACCTGCATCAGGCATATGAGTGTACATTGCAGCAAAAATTGACAAGGACAGCACGTTCTGAGGCTGAGCTTGTTTTGGCTCGTAAACTGAAGATGGAAATGAAATGGAAGTACAGCCAGACTTCTTGTTGACTTGAGTTGTTAGGATTTCTTGGAAGTTCCCTACGGCTGATTGTGGTCGTAGTAAACGTAAGCCATGACAGAGTATCTCAGCACAGGGGTGTGCTCGCTCTGTTGGAGAGTTTCCTGCTAGGAAAGAGAAAGAACTTCGACTCCACATCCAATGGAAATTGCAGTGCGATTTTCCTGCGCACTTCCTGCTGCGATCGCACATGTGTGTGTGGCCTGGGCGGCGAGCCGATAAACATAAATAGCAACATAGTGCTCGCTCCTTCAGAATCATCTGAGAGTGTGTGTCAGAAGTTCTAGCTCGGCTATAGAGTGCGTGAGCAAATGGAGCTCTCTGTCTGCAAGGCGCTGCTGCTCACCACCCTCCTCGTCTCCTCGTCACGCCTTCTGCACTGGCCGATCGGATGCTCCGCGGGATGCTCGGCAGGGTCCCCGGGACAACTGGCGCTTCCTCCCCCGATGGACGCGGGAGACGGAGGAGAAGGCAAGCAGCCTGGCCAGGACCAGGAGCTCCCGTTTCTGGGCCGGGGCGTGCGCGCGTGCTTCCCAGCAAGTGCGGTAGGGAGATTCCACCAAGCGATGCTGGTGGTATTGCTGGCTCGCGGCGGAGGCAGGATCGCGGTCGGGCGCTGGCGTTCGAGTCGCGGGCGCGTGTGACGGTGTTAGCAACTGCGCCGCGGGTCCTCGCTGGGCGTGGCTGAGACGGAGGCTTGTTTCTCAAACTCCGTCCCCTGCCCGAGCTGGCGGACCGTCGAAGCTTGCAAGATGCCGGCAGAGTGGCGTACCGCTGCCTGCTGCCAAAGTCCTAGACATATATGCAAATCTTTATACTACCTCTGTCCCCAAAAGGATATAACTATGAGTTATGTGACAATTAAAGTAATTCACGTTTAACCAAATTTTTAATAAATAATATTCATATTTATGGCTACAAATCAAATTATTCTGAAAATACATGTAGTATTTAATCTAATGACATTTATTTTATATTATAAATAATTATATTTTTTTATTTATAATTGGTTAAACTTGATATACTAAAATGTGACACTGTTTCCGGAATTGTATTCTTTTAGGAACGGAGGGAGTATTGTGTGTAAGAACTTTAAACCAAAACTATATTGCCCAAAAATGCACTACTGGCCTTTGAACTTGGTTCATGGTGCCATCTATGACCAACAAAGTTCTAAAATGCACATTCATTCCTCTTAGATTTACTAGTCATGTGAGTTGAGGCTTAAATCATCAAAACTTGAGTTAATCCACCTATATGGCGCGCTAACTGCATGGTGACATGACACCAAAACATGGGGGCCATATGCTGATCTCATCTTAGGCATAGCGGCCCCGTATTTTGATGTCATGTCATCGTGCAATTAGCGTGCCTTGCATGCGTATGAACTCAAGTTTTAGTGATTTAGACCTCACATCATATCACTAGTAAGTTTAGGGATCTACATGTGTTTGTAAGTTTTAAGCTGAATTGTGGAGCAGTTTTTTCTTTTATTTGTTGTTTAAATTTAATACTCCTATTCCAAATTATAAGATATTTTAGCTTTTTCTAGATATATTATTTTTACTTTGCATCTAGACATAATGTATATCTCTTATAATTTAAAATTGAGTGAGTATTTATTTACCTTATTGAAAGGTCCTAATGGCTAGAGAGGGGGTGAATAGCCTATTAAAAATTTCTACAACAACACTTAGCAAACCGGTTAGATAATTATGAGGCGAAGTAAGTGTTGCGCTAGCCTACTAAAAATACAAGCCACATACCATAATTCTAGTTTATATAGTTTCTATCCACATAATAGCTATGTCACTACATTAAGTTAGTGTGCTCTCAAATGCTAACCAAAGAGCCACACTAACCAAACTAACAAGCTCTCACAACTAGCTACACTAAAGAGCTTGACAACTAGTTTACGGTAATATAAAGAGAGAGAGAGCAAGATAGTTATACCGCCGTGTCGAGGAGTGAACCAGTCAATCACAAAAATAAATACCAATAAAGACCAATCACCTCGAAATTAAATGATGACACAATGATTTTTTAGTGAGGTTCACTTGCTTGCCGGCAAGCTAGTCATCGTTGTGGCGATTCACTTACTTGAAGGTTCACGTGTTAATTGGCATCACACACCAAACCCTCAACAGGGTGCCGCACAACCAACACAAAATGAGGATCACACAAGCGACGAGCAATTCACTAGAGTACCTTTTGGTTCTCCGCCGGGGAAAGATCAAGAATCCCTCACAATCACCACGATCGGAGCCGGAGACAATCACCAACCTCCGCTCGACGATCCTCGCTGCTCCAAGCCGTCTACGTGACGGCAACCACCAAGAGTAACAAGCGAATCCCACAGCGAAACACGAGCACCAAGTGCCTCTAGATGCAAACACTCAAGCAATGCACTTGGATTCACTCCCAATCCCACAAAGATGTTGAATCTATAATGAAGATGAGTGGGAGGGCTTTGGCTAAGCTCATAAGGTTGCTATATCAATACAAATGGTCAAGGAAATGAGCTTGAGCCGGCCATGGGGCTTAAATAGAGAGCCCCCATGAATAGAGCTGTTGGGCTCCTCACTACACTGAACACGGGGCGACCGGACGCGCCGGTCGATGTGACCGGACGCAGGACCCCAGCGTCCGGTCCCCCGATGCTTACCACTTGTCATCGGTTTCAAACGCTGATCACCCGATCTCAACGGTCATCAGTACATTTAAGTAGTGACCGGACGCACCAACACCAGCATCCGATCGTTTCCAGTAAGGTTCCAGAGGCGAAAAATCACGACCGAACGTGTCCGGTCATGCCCGACCGGACACACCCAGCGTCCGGTCACTCAACGTCATCATATGTCACACTGACTGGACTCAGGCCCTGAGCGTCCAGTCATATTTCGCGCCAGCATCCGGTCATGAGACCGAAACCACACGCTCACTGCTGCCACTGACCGGACGCGTCGGTCCTAACGAGACCAGCGTCCGGTCACTTACAGTGACCTCTGTTCACCTGGGCTAAGCCATCGAACACGTCCGTTACGCTATGTGAAATCCTATCTTTTCTGTACAGTGCGCCGGTGGCACCGTCAAACGGTCTGCACTCTACGGGTGGACACTCCGCCGGTAAAGTTTTTTACCCTTGCTCAAATGTGCCAACCACCAAGTGTATCACCTTGTGCACATGTGTTAGCATATTTTCACAAACATTTTCAAGGGTGTTAGCACTCCACTAGATCCTAAATGCATATGCAATGAGTTAGAGCATCTAGTGGCACTTTGATAACGGCATTTCGATACGAGTTTCACCCCTCTTAATAGTACGGCTATCGATCCTAAATGTGATCACACTCTCTAAGTGTCTCGATCACTAAAATAAAATGGCTTCTACCATTTATACCTTAGCTTTGAGCCTTTTGTTTCTCTTTCTTCTTTTCAAGTCCAAGCACTTGATCATCACCATGGCAACACCATTATTATGTCATGATCTTCATTTACTTCACCACTTGAAATGTGCTACCTATCTCATGATCACTTTGATAAACTAGGTTAGCACTTAGGGTTTCATCAATTTATCAAAATCAAACTAGAGCTTTCAATCTCTCCCTTTTTGGTAATTGATGACAACCCTTTCACAAAGATATGAATTGAAATTCAATTGAATCCATGTTGCTTGTCCAAGCATATTTACTATGTGTAAAAGGATATGGATAAGTTTCATGAACTCCATATGGTAGCAATTGCTCCCCCTACATATGTGCTAAGAGTTTAGATTGTAGCTTGAATATATGCTTAAATAGGAAATATAGGAGACAATGTCTACCAAATGATGCTAAGGTATAAAAGATGGACCTTTGAAGCGTGATACAAATCGGAGTGCACCAATATACCATCCTTAGCACTATAGTTAGCTCGATACCACTTGGAAATGAAATCACTAGATAACATATACATGCTAGTTTTTTATTTCATCATTCAAACCTACAACTAGCATACACCACAGAAGCATGGATATTAAAATTTAAAACTTATGCCATGCAAGGAAACATATGAAATGCACATTTAAATGCTCCATACAAGTTCATAAGCTTGCTCCCCCTACTTGTGTGCTCAAAATTTTAATTGATCTCTTTCCTTTGTCATATCTCTCCACCTATGTCAAGTTCTCTCCCTTTATTGTCTTTTCATTATCTTAGTACACTAATATCTTTGTTTTTCTCCCCATATACTAATATCTTTGTTTTTCTCCCCCTTTGTCATCAATGACTACAAAGGTTCAAAATATAGATAGGTTGAGATTATCAATATCCATCAATGGAGTGAGGATCATTTTTCCAAATTTGGTCCAATCTAGATCATTTGCCAAAGATATTTAACTCAGTTTGATCCAAGGATAAGCTTCTTCACACCTCTAAATAAGGATTATCTTGTACCATGTTGAGTTAAACACTTAGAGCTCATTTTCTAGATCAAATACTAGGTTTACAAGCCCATAAACATGTCATATGCTACCACTAGATCAAGTTAAGCATAGTAGCAATAGTGGTACCATACAAACATCAAATTCATTTGATTTTCATGAATGAGCCTATTAGATGTGAAAGATGTCTAGATACACTAAACATGTCCTTAGCAAGAATGTATGACATGCTAATCAACTTTTACCTTGAATTGCTCGAAGGAGAGGCATGTCATATAAGTGGGGGGTGCATCAACACATATTTGAGAAATCCAATATGTTCAACTCATTCCTTAGCTTGCAAAACCTTTTCTCATCCAATTGCTTGGTGAATATATCGGCAAGTTGATCTTCGGTGCCTACACTCAAAATGCAAATGTCCCCTTTTTGTTGGTGATCTCTTATGAAATGGTGGCGAACATCAATGTGCTTTGTTCTTGCATGTTGAATCGGATTGTTGGTCAACTTGATTGCACTCTCATTGTCATATAGCAATGGCACTTTCTTGAACTTGATTCCAAAGTCACTCAAAGTGGCCTTCATCCAAAGTACTTGTGCACAACAACTACCGGCGGATATGTATTCGACTTCGGCGGTTGATAATGCAATACTATTTTGCTTCTTTGATGACCATGAGACAAGTGATCTTCCCAACAATTGACATGTGCCCGAGCTGCTCTTCCTTTCAACCTTGCATCCCGCATAATCCGAGTCGGAGTAACCAACTAGCTCAAACTTTGCTCCTTTAGGATACCACAAACCAACATTTGGTGTATGCTTCAAGTACCTCAATATTCTCTTTGTAGCCTTCAAACGACTTTCTCTTGGTGAGGCTTGAAATCTTGCACACATGCATACACTAAACATGACATCCGGCCTTGATGCGGTCACATAGAGTAGGCTTCTAATCATAGACCGATACAATTTTTAATCCACCATATTACCACTTGCATTACTATCCAAGTTACCATTTGTTCCCACTGGTGTGCTAATGGCTTTACTATCACTCATGCCAAACTTCTTGATCATGTCTTTGGTATACTTGCCTTAACTCACAAATGTACCATTCTTCAATTGCTTGATTTGAAGACCAAGAAAGTAACTTAATTCTCCAATCATGGACATCTCAAACTCATTAGCCATCATCTTTCTAAATTCTTCACAAAAGTCTTGATTGGTTGATCCAAATATTATGTCATCAATATAGATTTGCAATACAAATAAATCTTTTCCAATCTTCTTGATGAAAAGAGTGGTGTCAACCTTGCCCATCATGAACCCTTTAGAGAGTAGACAGTCCCTCAATCTCTCATACCATGCTCTAGGTGCTTGCTTCAAGCCATACAATGCCTTCTTCAACTTGTACACATGGTTGGGCTTCTTGTCATCTTCAAAACCGGGAGGTTGCTCAACATATACTTCTTCATTGATGTAACCATTGAGAAATGCACTCTTAATATCCATTTGATAGAGCTTGATGTTGTGGGCACAAGCATAGGCTAGCAAGATTCTAATTGCTTCCAATCTAGCAACCGGGCATATGTTTCTTCAAAGTCAAGACCTTCAACTTGTGTATAGCCTTATGCTACCAATCTTGCTTTGTTCCTTGCTACTATCCCATCTTGATCTTGCTTGTTTCTAAAGACCCATTTGGTTTCAATCACATTATGTCCCTTTGGTCTCTCTACTAATTTACATACTTAATTTCTTGTGAAGTTATTCAATTCTTCATGCATAGCATTCACCCAATCAACATCCTTCAATGCTTCATCTATCCTCTTTGGTTCAATCGATGACACAAATGAGAAATGCTCACAAAATGAAGCCAATCTTGATCTTATTTGTACACCTCTAGAAATATCACCAATTATAGTGTCCAATGGATGATCCCTTGCAATATTGGTTGGTTAGAGTATTGTAACTTGTTTGCTTGCACTTGCTTGATCGTTTAGTTGAGATAATGTACTTGCCACTTGACCTTGTTTATTTTTATGAGAGCCACTTGTACTAGCTTGATTTATATCATCTTACACATTTAAGTTAGAGAGCACTTATACTTGATCGTCTTCATCATCATCCACTTGCCTAGGTCTCAATTCACCAACATCCATGTTCTTCATGGCATTTGAAAGTTGAAAGCCTCTAACATCTTTCAAGTTCTCATTCTCTTCTTGTGAACCATTGGTTTCATCAAATTCAACATCATGAACTTTCTCAAAAGTACCACTTTTCAAATTCTAAACTCTATATGTTTTGCTTGTAGTTGAATATCCAAATAGGAATCTTTTATCACATTTCTTGTCAAACTTACCCAATCTAGTGCTTTTCTTCAAGATATAGCATTTGCAACCAAAGACCCGAAAATATGCAATGTTGGGCTTTCTACCATTCAAGAGCTCATATGGTGTCTTCTCTTTCAATGGGTGATAATAGAGACGGTTGTTACAATAGCAAGCCGTGTTGATAGCTTCGGCCTAAAAAGATTGACTCACATTGTACTCACTAAGTATAGACCTTGCCATATCAATGAGTGTTCTATTCTTCCTCTCAATAAGGCCATTTGATTGTGGAGTGTACTTAGCCGAGAATTGATGTCTAATTCCAAATTCATCACATAACTCATTAATTCTAGTGTTCTTTTACTTTCAGACATCTTGTTTGGCCATCCGTCTTATTCAAATTTTTTGTATAAATATCATATATTTTGTTATGACTTATTTTATTATTAAAGATACTTTAATAATGATTTATTTATTTTATAATTTACACAAATTTTTTGAATAAGACGAATGGTCAAACACGATGTCTGAAAGTAAAAACATTACTCTTTTTGACGGAGGGAGTAATGCGTATGGCGGTGCTACCGTGCTAGTATCTCCATGTGTTCTGGTCCTTTTCAGGGCTCATTTGGATCACATGAATTTCACAGGAATTATGACCCTGTTCGTGTGCCCTTAAACCCGGCTTGATCCGTTTTTTTTTATCCGGAACAGTGTTTTTCTCTCATAAATTCCTCCAGTATTTCTCCAAACCATCCAATTTCCTCCAGAATTCTTCTAGACAAACGGGCCCTGTATAGGAGTTTTATAAGAGTCTATTCATTTTTTACAGGAAAAACAGAGGAACATAAAGAAAAAAAATCGGGTTCCAAAGGGGGCTAACTTTGGTGATTAATTTAAGGCGGGCGGCACATGAACTTTTGCAGCCATTGCTGGCCAGTTTGAAGCAGGATCCTCCACGTGTGACGGATCTGAGACAACAGGCCGAACTATCGCTTTTGGTCTGAAAAAAGACTGAAATTAATGTCGGTTCTTTAGCAGGCAAACACGGCTGGTGGTTCAGGACGGACGGCTTCTCATCTGAAGACAAAGGCCCCGTCTGCCTGTCTTTAAACTTGGTTTAATTCTTTTTTTTTATTTGAAATAATGTTTTTCTCTCACAAATTTCTCCAACATTTCTCTAAACCATTTAGATTCCTTCAAAATTCAGACAAGCGAACAGGCCAAAGATTTCATCGTTTGCTAGCTCGCTCCTCGTGCTAGATAAACTACCACCATATCCCTACTCGCAAGCGCATTTTTCATGGAGTTTTCACGCGGGGATTGGAAAGCTTTACCAACCGACCACTGTGACAAGAGTATAGGTTCTATTTGACATAGCTCACAACAGCTAAACTGTTTTTTTTCAAGCACTTATTATCAAAACAGTTTCATGGTAAAGCTGTTTTTCTTCTCCTCTCTCGTACATATATGATTTGGGATAAAACTAAATAAAATAGTTTATCCTAGCTTCACCAGCCGCTTGGTGGGCCCCACGCTGTGTAAAGACGAGCTCTGCTACGCGTGAGAAACGGGTGCCGCTCGAGTGCTCGACGACCGCCGCCGGGGCCAGCGAGCGCCGCCGCGACCGCCGAGTGCGCTCAGCTGCCGAGAGGAGGGCCGCTGGGACGCGCGTGGTTGCCGGGCCGGGACGCGCGAGCTTGCGGGCGCCGCCGGGACGCAGCCGCTCGAGCTCGCAGCCATGGCCGGAAGGGCAGGCGCGGCCATCGGGGCGCCGGCGCCAGCGCCGGGGCGTGGGCAGCCGTGGCCGGCAGGGTGCACGCGAGCACGGTCGCCGGGGCACGGGCCGCCACGGCGCGTGCGAGAACGGTCGCGGTTGGTGCGTGCTGCCGGCGCGCGCGAGCACGGCCGCCGGTGGCGCGGCCGGTCACAACTCGCAAGTCGGATCTGAGGGGATTGGATGGCTCGGCCTTGGCGACTCGGTGCCTGGAGCCTTCCAGCCTCCGTCGCTTGCCATGGCAGGTGTGGAAGAGGCCGCGACCATCGTGGGTGCGGCTGCCGCTGGTGATGCAGGCATGTAGCGGCGCGGTGACCTCTCACATGCGAACCGCATCAGGAAGACAGGAAAGAGACGCACGTGAGGAGACGACGGAAAAATAGAGGAAGGAGGAAAAAAATAGAAAAAGAAAAGCAAAGGGCAATACAGTCATTTTATTGTTTTGGTCTACGATGTGAAACCATTTTACTAAACATTTTTTTTTAAATAACTTTGCTTCATCAAATAAGCTGCTTGTGAAACTGTTTTTCTAAAAATCAGTTTTAGCAGTGAAGTTAAGCCGTGCCACACACGGGTCATACTATTAGTACCCGGCGCGTGCCGTGCATTCCTCGGCCAAACTGAAAGCGTCCGCTGTAGACGACGATCCTGATCCGAATCTGATGTACATCTGCCGCTTTTTTCGAGGATCTCCAGTTTTTTTTTTATCTGTGCCTGAACTCACATTCTGTGCGACGCGGTTTTGGCAATCGCATTGACACGCGGTGCCTCCATGCGTTAACCGCCGTACCGACAAGCAGGAATTGGAGACTGACCAGTGTTTGTGTCTCGTACGTGCTGGTCTGATCCTGACCTCCTGAAGGACGTAGTACGTTAGCTGTCGGTCGATGAGCAAGTATGGGGTTTTGCGGGCGTCTGAACGGAAACTACATGGCCCGGCCCGGGTGGCCAACCCACCACTACGTTTTTGTGACACCTGGGTCTTAACTCTTAACTTCCAGTACAATTAGAACGTGGACTTGAGTTGTACTCGGCGCTCACTTTCGCTTGCGTCGCTACTTCTCATGCATGCAAAGTTGCAAACCCGGGTCTTCGTGCTAGTATAAAATGCTGGCCCACGTAGAGCCTCTGTGATCATTGTCAAGAGCGGATAGCCCCCAACCCAAACTCGAGTTGTCAGACGAGACAATACAGACGCGCACACACAAACGTAAAGAACCACCCAGCTAGCAGTAATTGCCCGCGAAGATGGCACGCCCCGTGCGCGCGATGCTGCCCTCGATCCTCGTCGTGGTCCTCCTCTTCCAGGGCGCCGACTCCTCAAGGCCATTGTCCACGGAGGAACGACAGCGACCGCGGGCTGATCCCACGGCCCCTGCTCTGTCCACCGTGCCGAGCCGCACCACCACCACGCCGCCGCCGAAACGGGATCTGGACGCGTGGCAGTGGAGACGACGACGGAGGACGAGGACGGAAGCAGGACTACCACCCGTGCCGAGGAAGGTGGCGCCGCCGCCGCGCGGCATTGTCGGCAACGACGACGACATCCGAGCGCGGCAAGCAACAGGATGATGGCGTCGGATCGAGGAACGGGAGGCCAGCGGCAGCGGTGCAGGTGCCGCTGCGTTCCAGGTTGGCACGGCGGTTTCTGCCAGCAGGGGTGGTGGACGGCGCGGACTCGGCTGCCAGGCCGTCGTGCCGCTCCAGCGACGTGCACATCGGCTGTACCCCGCCGTCGTCGGAGCACTGACATATCATTCACCGGGTTGGACGTGGATGCATGTCAATTGTCAAACACGGGCAGTCGGTTCACCGGACGAATTTCATTCGTTTTTTTTCGCGCATGGTCCTTAAATTTGGGACGGGGTAGCCAATTGCCATCCATCACAATCATGTAGAGGTGGTATATTGCATGAGAAAAGGTGAAGAAATCACATACTACTCCTGATCTAATGATGAAAAGATCTACATGTTTACGTGCAACCTGAATGCTGCAGTGTTGGCAATTGTGTTATAGTTAAACAAAGTGACGTGAACACACCGGCACCACATCAGACACGAAACACCTTTTCTTTACACAGGAGATCGAGCTACATTTTATTGAATTATAGAGATACACTGCTACACAAAATTTTTTGCGAGCCGTTTTCAAAATGGCCTTGGAGGCGGACGGGCCGGCTGCCTGCCTCGGTTATTCGTGGCAGGACAGCCGGCCTATCTTAACCGAGGCGGGCAATCTAATATAACTGCCTCGGTTAATGTCTATTAACCGAGGCGGGCATTATAACGCAACCGTCAGGCGGGCATTGTAACGCAAACGCCTCGGTTAATACATTAACCGAGGCAGGCACTATAACGCAACCGCCTCGGTTAATATATTAACCGAGGCGGACGCTTCCAAATAACTGCCTCGATTATTCAGCGCTGCGTTCGGACCTCGAGGCGCGGGCGCACAGGAGCGGGAGTGGGAGTAGGGCCCACGTGTCAGTCGCAGTGAGAAAAGCACAAATGTGTTGTGCGTTGGGATGATCCGTGTGCTACTCCACGTCAACGATCCGGAAGCGGGGCTGGTGGCCACTCGTGGCTCGCCACGCGTACAACCGAGCGGAAATAACTATCCCTCGTCCGTTCCTCTCTCTCGTCCGTCCCTCGTTCGTCTCTCTCTTCGGTCCCTCTCTCGTCGGTCTGTCCCTCCGGTCCATCCCTCCACGCACGCCTCCCTCTCCGGCGTGGAGGCAGTGAAGGCGGCTGGCGGGGAGGAGGAGGCGCACGGGCCAGCCCCCTTCGGTGGCGGCGGCCACCACACGTAGCAGCGGTGCGCGGGGATGCCCACACCGGCGACGGCGGCCCTCCCTCTCCTCCAAGCACGGCACGGAGGCCCCTCCCTCTCCTCCGAGCACGGCGCCCCTTCCCTGTCCCTCGTGCGTCGGCCACCAGATCCGGCCTCCAACGGTCCACCGGTGGCGGCAGGGGCGCAGATCAAGTCACCAGCAGTGGTGGGGGCGCGGATCCGGCCACCACCGAACGGATGTGGCCACCGGCGGTTGCGGCGCCGCGGATCCTACCATGGGCAACGGCGGCGCGTGGTACTAGGCTCGGTGGGCTTTTTTTATTTCGTGAAATTATTAACCGAGACGGGCTACTTAACTCAACCGCCTCCATTAACAGCGTTAACCGAGGCGGTTGTCTTATGCTGGTTGGCCAACTGTCTCGGTTAAGGCCACGATTAACTGTGACCTTTGGACCGAGACAGTTGACTTGCCCGTCTCGGTTAAGTGCTTTTGCCCATCTCAATAAAGTTTTTTTTTGTAGTGGTGATAGAAAGTTCACAACCATTTGCTGAAGCAAATTACAAGCACACTTCACGGACACGCCCGCTCCCGAGTTTTCATGCAGGAAAAGGCTCAGCAAGACAGCAACTAGCCTAGGCAATGTTGTCAAAAGAAAAGAAAAAAACTAGCCTATGGAAGTATGCAGAGGAAACAACGGTCAAACCCATCGGCCGTCGCTCCACGCAGGCAGAGCACCCTTTCGGCCTGGGCCCGCGCGCATGTCAGTGGACCGCACGCAGTGCATGTGTAGCTCCGGCTCAACAAGCTCGGCTCCTTGGAAGTGGAGGGGGAGCTCGTCGGACTAAGCCTAGACGTTCGGTTCTCGGTTAAAAAAAAAATCAGTTCTTAGAAAATAGGAACCAACCAGTTCTCAAAAATTCTGGGAACCCATCATTTTGATTTTTGATTATTTTGGTTCGGTTCCAGTTCTAACCGAACTAACCGAATTTTTTCAGAAGACCTCTAAACAACATTAAATATTCGTATTGTAAGGCAAATTTATATAACACTATATTATTTTTTAATAATAATAATTTATAAGAAAATAATATTAATATAGTAACACAAATATATAGTAGGTCAAATATAAAATACCACACACAAACCAAACATAATCTTACAAAATACAAGTAAGGGAAGTATAATTCATATAATTCGGTTACCCGAGTGTCCACAAAAGATGCCCGGCAGTCCTCCGAGGGGTATCCCACGAAGGTAGATTGATCGGTGGAGGTGCGCGTAATCAGGAACTGGATGGTGACACAAGACGCAGAGACAGCGATTTAGACAGGTTCGGGCCGTCTGATTGACGTAATACCCTACGTCCTGTGTTTTTGGTGTATTGTATTGATCTGAATGACCATGTAGATGTCGACTAGGGGACCTCTGCCTCTCCTCATATACTCTGGAGTGGTAGGGTTATAAAGAAAGTATTCTATTTGGTACTATACAATATCTTGTGGTGCACGTCGATCAATGCCGTGCACGCCTTGATCTTGTAGGCTGGGCCACCTCTGATGGTGCGGCCCATGTCTTGTCTTATGGGTACCGGGGGCCATACCCCCACAGCTAGTCCCCAAGCCTGACAGTAGGTGACGTAGTCACGTGGTGCCAGCGTCAGAAAGTAGAAAAAAGGCAGAAGACCGGCCGAGCAGGCAACCAGTCCACGGGCGGAGCCCTGAATTGAAAAGCGCACATTCACCGCAAGGTGAAGTGTGCCACTTAGTCCCCGAGGCTGCTGGAAGATGAAGAATGAATCTTATAGCAGGGTCAAAGAAAAAGAAGTCTGAAAGCTTGCCGACGTCATCTGATATGCACGTATCAAGACCCCAGACGTGCTGCCTAAGATCAGCACCGTGATCCGAATAGCAGAGCAGTTTGATAGCACACCGATGAGGCGTAGCAAGATCCGACCATCAAGGGAGTCCCCGGCGTAGCTGGCGATGCCGAGCACCGCCGAGGAGTCTCTGACGTAGCTGGCGATGTCCGAGCACCGAGGAGTCCCCAGCGTAGCTAGCGATGTCCGAGCACCGCCGAGTCTCCAACGTAGCTGGCGATGTCCACAAGGTGAAGTGGGGTGAAGTGTGCCCACTTAGTCCCCGAGCACGAAGAATCCGAGCGCCGAGAAGTAACCGACGTAGCTGGCGATGTCCGAGCACCGAGGAGTCCCCGGCGTATCTGGCGATGTCTGAGCACCGAGGAGCCTCCGGCGTAGCTGGCGATGAAGCACGAGCGACGAACAATCTGGTCAACTGATCGGCGGCGAAGTGAGTATTGAGTAGAAGTGACTAACGAACAGTCCGATCAGCTGGGCGGCGACGAAGTCCATGAACCTAGCGGTCCGACCAGTTGATCAGTGGAGAAGTCCGAGCACCAGGTGGTCCGATCACCTGGACGATGATCCTGCAATACAAATATGTAGAACGGGTAGTACATGATGTAAAAATATATGAACTCCGGAGAAAAATCAGCATTGACGATGAAATAGCATATGCAGCTCGACGATCAGTTGGTGTGAAGATGTATTTATATTTAATATAAACCGTCCGACTAGTTAGTGTGTAGCTGAGTCTCCAGCCCTAGCTAGCCCGTTAACCATAACGCGGAGCGCGGAGCCCGTGTGTAGGAAGAACAAAGCGTCGCTAAGGAGCCGCTGCCGACCACCCATAACACAGAGGGCAGACGCTCGTGCACGTGTAGGGAGGAGCCGGAGACAAGGCCGTCTCTGGAGACATCCGAACATCAACATGACTGTTCAGGGATTCAGAAAATCGTTTGGAGAGTAAACTTAGAGAAAATAGCTTGGAGAAACATTATGACGATATACAATGATCGAAGAATATTTAGAAGAATATTAAAGCATGACTTAGCTTGATTCATCGTGGCTGGGTGGAGGAGTCGGCGAGTCGTAGTATCCGAGGAGACAGATGTTGATGAAGTAAACCAGTCAGGATTCGTCCCTGACTGGGTCTTGATCGCATCGAATTCGTTCCCGAGCAGTTCTACGTTGAACCGAGTAGCTTGCACAGGAAAGCATCCAATTAGGTTGCCTGTTAATTACTTGCTTGCGTGGTCATGTAGATGTAAGTACGGGAAGTCCGCACGTGATGCATGTATATGCAAGTTGATCTCAGCCATCTCCTGGTTTGGCTTGCATGATGTCGTCTTCATGGTACTGTAGATTGCTTTTGTTCATAACGGATCATGATTGACTTGCATGCCTGACGTACGGCACAGGTAGATGCAGGTATAACGATTTGACCTTGCTTGTTTGTCGTGACAAGTTGCACACGTATGTGAAGCCGTAATATCCTGAATATCTTGGCTAGCTGTCCTGAGACGGCGAATTGCTCCCGTCGCGGTTGATCTTGAGATCCCATCTGGCCCCCATGGATCAATGCGCACGAGTCTCTGCGCATCAACTATCGACAAAAGATGCTCGACAGTCCTTCGAAGGGTATCCCACGAAAATAGATTGATCGGTGGAGGTGCGCGTAATCAGGAACAGAATGATGACACAAGGCGCAGAGACAACGATTTAGACAGTTTCGGATCGTCTGATCGACATAATACCCTACGTCCTGTGTCTTTGGTGTATTGTATTGAGATGAAATCTATGGAGATGACTCCTACCCCTCCTTATATGCTTTGGAGGAGTAGGGTTACAAGGAAAGCATACTATTTGGTACTATATAATATCTTACGGTACACGTCGACTAGTGTCGTGCACGCATTGATCTTGTGGGCGGGGCCACCTCTGATGGTGCGGCCCATGTCTTGTCTTGTGGATACCAACGGCCATACCCCACAGCTAGTCCCCGAGCCTGACAGTAGGTGACGTAGTCACGTGGTGCCAGCGTCAGAAAATAGAAGAAAGGTAGAAGACCGGCCGAGCAGGCAACCAGCCCACGGGCGGAGCCCTGAATTGAAAAGCGCACATTTACCGTAAGGTAAAGTGTGCCCACTTAGTCCCCGAGCCTGCTGGAGGATGAAGAATGAATTTTATAGCAGGGTCAAAGAAAAAGAAGTCTGAAAGCTTGCCGACGTCGTCTGACATGCGCGTATCAAGACTCTAGACGTGCTGTCCAAGATCAGCACCCTGATCCGAACAGCATGGAGCAGCTTGATAGCACACCGATGAGGCATAGTAAGATCCGACCATCGAGGGAGTCCTCGACGTAGCTGGCGACGTCCGAGCACTGAGGAGTCCCCGACGTAGCTGGCGATGTCCGCAAGGTGAAGTGGGATGAAGTGTACTTACTTAGTCTCCGAGCACGAAGAATCCAAGCGCCGAGGAGTAACCGACGTAGCTGGCGATGTCCGAGCACCGAGGAATCCCCGACGTATCTGGCGATGAAGCACGAGCGACGAACAATCTGGTCAACTGGTCGACGACGAAGTGAGCATTGAGGACTGAATTTTTTTCATTTATTTTGGTTTCCTCAGTATCAGAAACCGAATAAAGAACTGAAATTTTCGGTGTGGTTCTTTCGGTTTCGGTTATTTTGATTCAGTTTTTCGGTTGTCGGTTAAATTTGGCCAGGGCTACACACTGCGTCGTCTCTCTCCTTCGGTCCTTCCGATCCCCTCCCACTGCGCCGTTGCCGCCTGCCGCCTGCCGCCGCCGCTCCCATCGGACAACGACGAGCATGCAGCGGGTGCCTTATCTGCTCCTCCCATCTATCTCGTGCCTACCACCTCCTCTCTCGTCGCATTCGCCGCGCCCGCCCACTCAAACTCCCTCGCCCTGCCACACCACCGCTGCTTGCACCTGGGCCCCGCCCGCACGGCAGGCCACCACTTAGATGGAGCTCCAGATCTGCGACTCCACTATCTATTAGCTACCCTGGCGTCTGGATTGAGGCGTTTGGAAGGTAGGATGATTTCGTCACTGCTAAATGCTCCTTTTGTTTTCGTGCCCGTGCGGTGTGGTGCCGTATGATTTTTGCCTTTTCGTTTTATGCATTCGCACAGTTGGTTGGTATAATCCCTTCGTTTTACGAATTACGAACAACAACCATCGCTTACAATACATGGACCTAAACAGACACGCAGCTGTTTTGGAATGCCAGTGAGTAAAGCCCATCGAGGCTCTCATGTTTTTTAAGTGGGAAAATATTTCTATAGCTAAATGGAGCCAGGAAAAATATTTTCACAAGTTATAATTCCAAAAAAGGTTGCTAAACTTTCAGAAACAGAGTTCTGTAACATGTCTAATCAGATACAACCTTGGCACACCACAGATCTGTATTCTCTACCATAGTACCATGTCAGGGTATTTCATGCCTATTGTATTTTTAGATCTGTGGCAGAATTCAAATTTCAAATACGAATTAGTAACATGCCTATTCTATTTTTTTTTTATTGTGGAACAACACAAGTTCAAAATAGTGGCAATTTTGTTCCCTGGCATGTTTTCACTGTAAACATATAGATACTGTATGGATGGCCATTGCCATTTCAGGATGTCTTACATATTTGTAACCTTTTTTTCTGCATCAGATTTTAAGCAACAAACAGGAAAGAGTGAAGTATCGGAGAAGATGCCGCTGCGACCATTGGCAATGCGCCCTCGAAAGGACACCCTGCAAGCCAATGGTGTTGAAGGCCAGCAAGTCCTGTTCATGCAGCAACCTGCTCACACACAACACATTTTGCTGCCATCAGTCCAGTACCTGCCCAACCGAGCGGTTGCAACAACACAACAACAAATCCAAGCGGGTGGGTTATGGATTGGAGTCGCCCAGCCCAATGGCATGTATTTCCAACCAAACCAACCCATTGCTCAAGCCACGTTT
Source organism: Miscanthus lutarioriparius (assembly GCA_904845875.1). Lineage (NCBI taxonomy): Eukaryota > Viridiplantae > Streptophyta > Magnoliopsida > Poales > Poaceae > Miscanthus > Miscanthus lutarioriparius. The sequence continues at coordinate 125,726,973 of CAJGYO010000001.1, forward strand.
CCTATCGGCGCAGCAGCCCCAAAATATGTTGGTCCTATGTACACCCAAGTTCAAACTACAAATCTAAACTATGCTCTTCTTGAAATGGATCATGCCACAACACTCTCTGCAAGGCCAAATTATGTGGTGCATCCTTCTCACTTTATCCCAAGCAATGATTTTAGGCTTGCCCCAGCGCGTGGTAGCATTTCAGGTATCTTCTATCCAAAATTCATCTGAACCACTTTTCCTTTTTTTTTCCTGTTGCTGCGTGGTGTTTTCATCAGCACAAAAGCTTATTATTTATGATTCAACCCGCTTTCATGCAGGAATCAATGGACATGGCTATATGCAGACCCTGATGAAGAATGTGTCCACCATCGCCAGACCATGTGCCTCAGTAGGTGCAGTGCTATTCAATGTTGCATCAGTGAATGCAACCGGGATGAGTTTTAATGGAATTAACATAGATACAGGTCTTACGGGTTCAGGGGACAACAGAGATAATATTGAGAACAAGTCGTTGGCTAATGGTGATCAAGGAAGCGTTTGTGGGCCTGATGATAAGTACAATGAAACTGATGATGACTCTGATCCCGAGTTTGACGATGAGGCGGATATCACAGAACACAGTGATTCAAGGAACGAGGATGACAGCGATGGCGATGGCGATGGCGAAGGTGATGCTGATTTTGCAGAATACATCGATCTAGATGATAATCAGGAGGAGTGTGCTGGGTGTGAAGATGATCTCGAAGAATACAATGGGGCAAAGGCTGAATCACATCAATACATGGCTGCATCTACTGAAGAGGATGAGGAAGATGACCTGCCTGCCACTCAAACAAACATTGTAGAAGGTATGGAAGACCCAGTAGTCAATCATTCGATGAATGGCTCAAATGAACTTCAATACGAGACTGTTGATGTCGTAGCAAATCAATGCTCCAAGAAGATGTATTTCCAATGCAAAGTTTCATATTCCATGCACTGCAATTGCTCCACTGATGAAAGTACCCAAAAATTCCATGCCAGCAATGTTTCTTTTCAACATCATTTGGCTGTGTGTATTGCATTATGCCGTTTATATTTTGGTTATAAGTCATCACCAACAGGTTTTTGTTTGTAGGAAAAGGTGGCCGAAAGGTGTAAAGCCACCGGAATCTAGACAGCCTCGGGACATTGGAGCAATTGAGAAGGCGATGAGGAACGCGCAGAACAGGGCCACACTTTAGCCACAACACACATATTTGAGCCAGTACTTGGCATGGTGTTTGATTCAAGGGCAGAGGCCTACCAGTTCTTTAACCTTTATTCATGGGAGGTTGTTCGGTATCCGCTTTGGTTCAAGCGCAAGGAATCGAGTAAACAAATACCGAACAATGCAGGAGCTAGTCTGTGAGAAAGAGGTAAACAACTGAAGGAGATATTAACCTCATTGCATTTGTAGTTTGTAAAGTTTTTTCTGCACTTTGAAATCTGTTGACAATGCGTGTCAATTTTTTTTCTTGAACGGCGCAAGAGAGCTGTGTGTCGTTTCATTAAGAAGAGAATAAAAACAACGGAGGAGAGGCTGATCCTGCTCCCTCAAGTAACCAATTGCATGACTCTTAGCGCCACACCCTATGAAAAATAGACGACCACTGCCCAAAAAACGCCAACAGATATAGGTAGCAACCTACTAAGAAGCTGTTGCAGAGCCTTAGCTCCAGCCAACACCACAACAAACACTCTTCAGAATACTGCAGCTAAAACTCTTTGAACACAAGGACTAGCATCCTCAAAGACACACGCATTCCTATGCTTCCACAACTCCCAAGCAACCAGAATGATGAGTGAATTCAATCCTTTTCTTATCTCTTTTGGAACAGCCTTGATTGTTTTGCACCACCAGCTAGAAAAACGAGAATCCTCTAGCTTTGGTGCAAGGGGAAGCAAACCCAACACATGAAAGATAGCTGTCCAAACCTGCCTTGCGAAAACACAAGCAACCAGGATATGTTGTATTGTTTCATCATATTGATCACATAGGGGACAAACAGATGGGTGAGGAAGTCCTCTTTTTGCAAGGCGGTCAGCTGTCCAACAGCAGCCGTTAATTGCCAACCAAATAAATAATTTGCAACGGTAGGGGCCCAAGATTTCCAAACCCGCTTCCAAGGTGCAAAAATGATGGTCCCAGTAAAAACACCCCGTAGGCAGATTTGCTCGAATAAGAACCAGACCCTGTAAGTCGCCACTGATGGTGATCGGGGATGTCCTGATGGAGGTTAAAATCATCAACCAAGTCCCAGATTTGCAGATACACCACCAGGACCTCTACTGTTAGAGCCCCCTTGATGTCCGACACCCATATTCTGTTATGCAAAGCTTGACCCAGCATTTGTTGCTTCACTGCTCTCTTGGGAATGATCTGAATCAGGCTGGGAGCATAATCAGCTATTGTCTTTCCATGGAGCCAACGGTCCGACCAGAACTTGGTTGAAGCACCATTGCTCACCATGGTTTGCACAGCAACTTTAAGTAAGTCCTGAGCATCGCATGGCATCTGAACTGGCAGTCCAGCCCAAAGACGTTCCTTGTCAATCTTCTGTGCCCACAGCCACCTTATACGAAGAGACCAACCCAGAACTTCAATATTATGGATACCTAACCCACCATAACGAATAGGCTGCTGAACTTTCTCCCATGAAACTAAACAGTTGCCTCCACTAGCCTTCTCTTGACCTTTCCACAGAAAGCCACGTCTTCTCTTGTCAAGGGCCATTATCACCCATTTTGGTAATTCCTTGGCAATCGTAAGATAGATTGGTATAGCAGTGAGCATACAGCATAGCCTTTACGGTGATCAAACGACCGGCTCGGTTTGCAAGGGACGCCTTCCAATTAGGGAGCCCTGTGAAAAGTGTTGTTCGGCAGAAAATAGGACCTTCTTAACTCGTTACAACTTATGTGAGTTACTGTTGAAAATAAAAGCAGCACATTGGATGTTTCGCTCATATATGTTGTAATTGTGTCTAAGCTGAAACCTTTTAGTATTCAAAAGGGCTTGCTTTGTAGCCAACTAGAGGTTGCTTCTTTGCTTTTCTTTCGATATCTCATCGATCAGAGGGGTTTATCCTAACTGGCTTCTAAATGTATTTCCCTCCGAGGGCCTGGTCGATTCAGCGTTGGATCTTGAAATGCAATTCGCGATTGATAAGAAACATGCCCTTCCCCGATACAAGTCTAAATCGTTGTCAAGTACTGGATTCCTTCCTGGTTGTCCTTACTTACTATATGTGCTATCTGGGAATTCCTCCCAAGCTCTATAACTAGAATATTCATTTATGGAGTTGCCTTTGCCAAGAAAGTTTCCTTTCTTCGATGAACCCCGTTCGTGATACGATACTTTCTTTTTCGTGATGGGTACAGGGACATGATAATTTACCCTTTAGACTTGTGTTAGTATGTACCGTATCCATGGACTTTGGGCTATGGTACATCCATGTATGTATCCTTGGACAATAGGCACCTATGGTTGGTTAGCTTATGTTATGATGCTGCAGTAGAAAATAAATACTTCCTGCTGCAGCAAAACATCAGGAGAATGCAGCAGATTATCTTACAATAAGCACCAGGAGGTGGCTGCTTTTTTGTTCTTTTAGACAAAGAAAAAAACATGCTTCTTGTTCAGGGCTTTGCAGATGCTTAATTGCTGATTCTGCACTTGTCCCAGTGTTCAAATGCACACAGAAGTTAAAAACACAAACTAATCGCCTAACTTCTTATCCATTTTCCATGAAGTTAGTTTTCTCATATGTAGTAGACATCTCTCAGGCCTGTCTCAATAGGGTTGTTCAAAAAATGTAATTACCTTCTAGACTGGAATTGTAGAGCCCCCTGTGTTCTTAACACATTCGGAAAAACACCTTCTCCCCTGAGATGCTATGTATCCTCTCATGTTCTGTATAATTGTGCAAACTCATATGTGGAGATGAAGATGCTTTTTTACTTGTGCTATATTTTACATGCAGCAATAGCTCCAAAACGCCGGAAGTGAATTCACTTTTATTGTATCATCTCGATGTAATAACGGTGAATTAATAAAATCCTTCCTTTATCAAGAAAAAAAGGCAATGGCTCCAAAATTTGCAGGTTTTTCATGCAGCATATAAAAAAAACACACATATTGCAAATAAAGCCATTAGCATAGCTCCAAATTTTGTAAATTTTATTCCTGCATGAAACCTTAGGTGCAGCTGTTTTTTATCGCTGGATCCTGGCATTGATATTGTCAATTTTTGTTGATAAGGGTTTGACCCACGATGTACAAGCAGTTCGAAGAGAGAGAGGTGCAAGGCTAAGCTACGCCTCCACCGCACCGAGGACCATGGGTGGTATGTCAGTCTACATGTTGCTGACCATAACCATCCATTCTCTGTTTTTGCAGCGAGAATTGGTTATGGAATTCTCACAGCAAGATCGAACAGTGCACCAAGGACATGATCCGTTACTTGAGAGAAAACAACGTCACTATCAGCCGGGGGCATTGCATCATGGGAAGCCTGTATGGCAGCTTGGATGGTGTTCCATTTAATCAGAAAACTCTGTGGTCTGTCTGCGCTGAGATCGCAAGGGACCAGAAGGATGATGATGTTATGAAAACACTTTGGGTTTTCAGGCAGATGCGTGCAGAGGACCCTGGGTTTCAGTTTAGTGTTGATTTTGATGAAGATAAAAGGATTAAAACCCTGCTGTGGACAAGTGGTAAAAGTAGAAGCCAATGGAGCCACTTTGGAGGAGATGTGGTTACTTTTGATACCACATACTGTACAAATCTGTACAAGATGCCTTTTGGAATTTTTGTGGGTGTCAACAATCATTTCCAGAGTGTATTGTTTGCTGGCGTGCTTATGCGGGACGAAACTGCAAGCAGCTTCAAGTGGGTTTTCTACGAGTTTCTCACACTGACGGGTGGCAAGGCTCCAATGACTATATTTACAGGTGAGGTTTTAGGTATATGTAAAATCACAGTGCTTATTCACATGCTCTAGTGATAACTTTTTGCATGTATTTTTAATCATTTGTTCTAACTGCTTTGTCTGGCTCCAGATCAATGCAAGGCCATGCATAACGCAATCAGGTCAGTGTTCCCTGGTATTACACATCTATGGTGTAAATGGCAGATATTGAAGGATGCACCAGTAGAACTGGGTACACTATACAGAAGAAACTCTCCATTCAGGAGAGATTTTGACTACATTATCAATGAAATGCTAACCGAGGATGAATTTGAGAGGGCATGGGCTGATTTGTTGGATCGCTACAAACTGCAAGAACACCCTTTCATGATCAAGACATACAACAAGAGGAAGATGTGGGCGAAGCCATGGGCAAAAGACAAATTCTGTGCTCGAATGGCTAGCACTCAGAGATCTGAGAGTGCAAACAGCATGCTAAAAAAGTTTGTCCCAAGAAATTCTTCAATGAATAGATTTGTTGAGCAGTACAGGAAATTATTGTTCATATGTGATAGTGCGGAACACAAGGCAGAGCACCAGACAAAGCAGGTAATTGGTTGGTATTATTAGTTCTTCTATCCATTTCAAATCTGTGTTATTGTTCATTTTAGTGGAAAACCTTGAATCCTGTTTGGCCGTGAAATCTTTCGCCACATGAGTAATGATTAAAATTGTGTTTCAGCAAACAAAAAAAACACTGGTTGAGAACTCGGCAGGTCTGGACAATGATTTCCCAGGAAATCTCCTTGGCAGCACTAGCACCTCCAGTCACTGGCTCACCGCATCTTGCTTCAGGTCCTGGGGTAACACTGCTAGGTTTGATCCCAACGAGAGGCGCAAAGTGCTGAATCCCCTTATCATCTTGGTGGCATGGGAAGTTTGGAAACATAGGAATGCCTGCATTTTTTACCATGATTTTTTTTTTTTTTTTTTGGGGGTATAAGAAAATGGGGGAACCAGATGACCTTTCTGGTCTCTGGACTGCATGTTATATATTCAGGGAAACGCCTCCTCACGGGCTTGGATTACATCACGGTAGTTACACAACAACCTCATGTGTCTATCCTAACAACCTCTAATAATCTCTCCCTATACATATGCTGTACACCGCATGACTCGGTTGTCTAGGATAACTATGATGCATATCATCTAACACTCCCCCTCAATCTTAGCCACTAAGAAGGTTAAGATTGGTTCTGAACTGTTGAAGCTTGGCAGCAGGAATAGCCTTGGTGAAACCGTCAGCAAGTTGATCACCTGAGTTGATGAATCTGATCTCCAACAGTTTTGCAGCCACTCGCTCCCTAACAAAATGGAAGTCGATCTCGATATGCTTAGTCCGGGCATGGAAGACGGGGTTTGCAGAGAGATACTTAGCTCCCAAATTGTCACACCAAAGGCGTGCAACTGAAGGACACCGAATCTACAGTTCTTTCAGCAATTTCTGAACCCACATAATTTCGGCAGTTGCATTAGCCAGCGCTTTGTACTCCGCCTCAGTACTTGATCTAGAAACAGTAGCTTGTTTCCGAGCCATCCATGAGATCAAGTTGCTGCCCAGAAACACTTACAAAAGCCACCAAAGGAACAGCGGTCATCAACACACCCCGCCCGGTCGATCTCGAGAAAGCACTAACAAGCATAGAACTCAACTTCTTGATTTTGAGCCCCAAACTAATCGCGTACCACGCACATAGCGTAATATTCGCTTGACTGCACTCCAATGAACAGTTGTAGGAGCATGAAGATACTGACACACTTTGTTGACAGAGAAGGATAGATCAGGCCATGTTAGCGTCAGGTATTGAAGAGCTCCAACAACGCTTCTATAGCGAGTGGCATCTTCAGGGCTAAGTGGATCTCCAGCAGTAAGACTGAGCTTCTCCGAGACGCATAATGGCGTGTCAACTGGCTTTGCACGGTCCATACCAGACCTGGATAGAACATCAGTGGCATAGCGCTCTTGAGACAACAGCAAGCCATCACCAACTCTTTTAACTTCGATGCCGAGGAAGAAGTGAAGATCGCCCAAGTCTTTCAGAGCAAACTCGACTTGGAGATCTTTAAGTAGAGCTCATGATGGCCGATGAAGAGGAACTTGCCACAATGATGTCATCAACATATACCAAGACAAACATGGTGTATGAGCCCTTGTTATAATAGAACAAAGAGGTATCTGCTCGTGAGGGAACAAAGCCAAGTGCTTGCAGCTTATTGCAGAGTCGAGCGTACCAAGCCCGTGGAGCTTGTTTCAAGCCATAAAGTGCTTTATCCAACTTGCATACATAGCTAGGATGGGCCTTGTCAGCATACCCGGGAGGTTGGTGCATGTAGACCTCTTCTTCAAGAAAGCCATGAAGAAACGCATTTTGAACATCAAGTCGACGTAACGACCATCCCTTTGTCACAAATGCCCACGGATAGAATCGTGACGGATAGTGGCTGATTTGACAACCGGGCTAAAAGTTTCTCCATAGTCAATGCCATAACGCTTGTTTTGAAGCCCTTAGCAACAAGTCGTGCCCTTGTAGCGGTCAATTGTGCCATCGACCTTGCGTTTGAGCTTGTAAACCCACTTACGTACCAACAATATTCTTGCCCTTCTGGACAAGGCACAAGATGCCGGTTTGATTCTTGATCAAGGCTTGATACTCATTGTCCATTGCCGCACTCAATTTGCGATCATTAAGAGCGCATCAAGGGTGGAAGGTTCCTCTGCGAGCAGGTAGCAAGCATGCCCCAACGCACCGTGCCATCGCGAACTGCTTGGTGGGCGAATACCACGTTGAAGTCGAGTGGCGGCGATCGAGCATCGGTGCGATGAAGAAGCAGCATTGCCGAGGACGAAGGAGAGCCACGTAGCAGCGGCCGCAGAAGATCCCGCGAGGATCTGTCTGATAGCCTCGTGGAGTAGGCGATGGCGAGGTGTCGGCGACGGTCCCAGCGCCACGGATCTCGCTATGGAGCATCGAGCCCGGCGGGTGAGGGTGGCATGGGATTTGGCGTGAAGACCCAGCGCCCGCCGAGGGAATCCCAGTGGCCCCGTGTGACGCCTCCACGTGGTCGGGACGGACCACCGTACTGCCACCAGAGTCCGCGCCGGATCCCGAGTGTGAGGCGCCGACGCCAGCAGTGCCGTCAGGCGGATCGACCTCGGATCGCGCGCTGTGCCCCGACGGGGAACACATGAAATAGCGCGTGCCAAGCTCCGTTTGCACCGCATTTTCGCCGCCAATTGTACCTATGTCAACACCAGAGACAGGAGAACTTGCCGAGGCATTAGCAGTGTTAGGAGATACACCCTGCAGATCAAGTAATTGTGAATCCCCGAGGCTAGTAGAGTTGGTTAAAAGGACATCAGGTAGTAGCTCAAGTTCCTTTCTAAGACGAGCACCAGCGTTGGGGTGGAGGGACGCAAAGGGGAAAACTTGTTCATCAAAGATGACATCTCGAGATACATATACACGCCCTTGTTTTGGATCTAGACACTTGTATCCCTTGTGAAGTGTGCTATACCCAAGAAATACGCACTGTTTAGAACGAAACTCAAGTTTCCGAGTATTATAAGGGCGAAGATTAGGCCATACTGCACAACCAAAAACGCGAAGATGGCTATAATCTGGAGTCTCACCAAACAAGCGCTCAAACGGAGTATCATCATTGAGAACCTTAGAAGGTAACCTATTAATGAGATAGACAGCGGTCAAGAAGGCTTCATCCCAAAATTTGAGAGGAAGAGAGCCATGGGCAAGCAGGGAAAGACCGACTTCTACAATATGGCGGTGTTTTCGCTCGGTAGAGCCATTTTGCTGGTGTGCATGAGGGCAAGAGACGTGATGGGCGATGCCAATTTTATTAAAGAAGGAATTAAGCGCTTGGTACTCGCCACCCCAATCAGATTGAACCGCAAGAATTTTGCGTCCAAACTGGCGCTCTACAAGGGTTTGGAACGTATGAAAGCATTTGAATACCTCAGATTTATGACGAATTAAGTAAATCCAAGTGAACTTGCTATAATCATCAATGAAGGAAACATAATATTCAAAACGTCCAACAGATGTGGGAGCACGACCCCAAACATCAGAGAAAATAAGATCCAGAGGACCCTTGGACCCACTAACAGACTTGGGATAAGGCAATTGATGACTTTTGCCTTGTTGACATGCATCACAAATTCGCTGGTTATTGGAATCAAGAACAAAAGGGAGTCTATGCCGATCTAAGACGTGCTTGACGACCCGAGATGAGGCATGGCCGAGGCGGTGATGCCACAGGGAGGTGGAAGGCTTGACGGCAGTGTAGACTTGTTTATTGGAAAATGAAAATGACGGCGAGGTGGATGATGCATGCAACGGATAGAGCCCTCCTTCACATCGGCCTTTGTGGAGAGTTTTCATCGTCCCCTGTTCCTTGATCAAAAAATGATCGGGGTGAAACTCAAGATAAACATGATTATCTCTAGCAAGTTGATTTACTGAACAAAGGCTCTTATTTGCTTGTGGAACGTGGAGAACATTATTTAGATGAAAAACTCTACTAGGGGAAGACACAGTACTATGACCGACATGTGTAATCTCCATACCTGCACCGTCCGCGGCGTGAACATTGTCGCCGCCGTGGTACTTGTTGCGGGTGGTGAGGCGCTCCAGTTCGCCGGTGATGTGGTCGGTGGCACCACTGTCCACATACCAGTTCGATATCACGCCTGCATTTGAACCGGACGTGGCGAGGAGACGCTCTTACGAGGTGGCCCGCTGTAGTTGTTGTCGAAGCGCTTGCGGCGTAGCGTGTACGCCGGTGCCCTTCCTTGCCGCAGATTTGGCGAAGACCCCGGCCGGAAGTTGCGGCCATGGCCGTTCCCGCCGCCGCCATTGTTGTTGCCACGGCCACGGCCTCCCCTCCCCGCGACCGGGCCACCGCGATTGCCACCGTCGCGGCTGCTGCGCGATTGTTGGAGAGAGCCCCACCACCGCGGTTGCCCTTGGTGGCGGCGTGGCGCGGAAACTGGTGCTTGCCGCCAGAGTTTGATTCCTTCTTGCGCTGCTCGTGCGCGATCAGCTGAGCATAAAGCTCGAACGGTGATGGGCTCGACCACGCTGGCAACAGCAGTAATGATAGATTCAAATTCCTCACCAAGGCCCGTGAGGATGTAGGTGACGAGATCCTCGTCTTCCAGACTTCTTGCCCGCCCGACGCCATGTCGCCGGGAGGCCCTTCATCTTGGTGTAGTAGTCGGCGACGACGATGTGCCCTTGGACGCCGTGGCCAACGCCATCCGGTGGAGATGATGCGGCACGAGAGGCGGGAGGCATGTTTGGGCATGGATCGCAGCCCACAGCTCGGCCGCGGTGGTTGCGAGCGACACTTGCGCCAAGATTTCCTTCGATAAGGACGAGAAGAGGTAGCTAAGGACCCGTTGGTCCTGAATCATCCACGCCCGGTAGGCGGGGTTGGGCACCGGTCGCCCTTCTTGCCGGTCGCATCGACGGCGCCATCGATGAGCGCCAAGGTGGAGTGGAGCGCCGGTCTTGATGTAGTCCCCATCTGCGCGCCCTTGATGGTGGAGGAGACTTCATGGCGTGCCACATATTGTAGTTGGCACGAGTCAACTTCTCGAGACGGCAGGCGGCAGGAAGCCAAAGCGAAGGCCGGCATGGCAGCGGAGGAGGAAGAGCCGGCGGCCATGAGGATCAGTTCCGGGAGGAACGAAAAAAGCTCGATACCATATAAGAAAATGGGGGAACCAGATGACCTTTCTGGTCTCTGGACTGCATGTTATATATTCAGGGAAACGCCTCCTCACGGGCTTGGATTACATCACGGTAGTTACACAACAACCTCATGTGTCTATCCTAACAACCTCTAATAATCTCTCCCTATACATATGCTGTACACCGCATGACTCGGTTGTCTAGGATAACTATGATGCATATCATCTAACGGGGGGGTATTTTACTGATACACTCCTTACCTTTTCTACATTTTCTCTAAAGCCTTGGGTGTCTGCTATCATACAGGTGTTGATCGAAAGCGGAGTTTCAAAAATCCCTATGGCGCACATATTGAAGCGCTGGACTTGGGAAGCGAGGGATTTTGGTTACCAAGATATCGGTGCAGACACTAATGATGCTTCTGTCACAGATGAACACCGACACAGTCTGCTGCATGTTAATGCTCTGGAGGTTGTTGGCAGAGCCAAGAATGACAGGCAAATCCATGACATTGCAGCACGACACTTGAAAAGTGCAATGACAGAGATTGAGCGCCTAGTTGACTGGAGAAGTAACCAACCAGGGTACTCTTCACCTACAGACAATGGGTCTGATTCTGCATCAGATGCTGAAGCAGTGATTGGCAACTCATATGGTGCTGCTGGTATAAGCGCTCGTATGAGCGACGCAGAGATAGAAAACATGCGAGCACCAGCAGTCTGTCTGCCCCAAGGACGTTCAATATGCAATAAGAAACCATCTGCGCTTGATAAGGAAGGGCACAAAGGAAAAAGGGTCCCAATCTGAATCATTGTCAGTCTGTGAACGCTGCCAGGAGGAAGGGCATACTGTCAAGTCATGCCAGCTTAGGCCGAAAACTCAGGAGAAGGCAAAGTCGTTTCTCGATGGGAAAAAGAGAGATCAGATTGATTGGAGTGGGCTAATTTGTCCGGCAGGGCCATTAATTAGTCATCTGATTCCCATAACAATCTATGCTCCCCAAGTTATCTTCATGTAGTATTTAAGTGTTGCCTCAGTTACCATCCAGGTGACGGGCTTGACGGCCATTCTTTTTGTGTAGGGTCGTAGTTCTGCAGCCTACATGTATCTGTATGTTGACTGAGCATCTTTCTGTTTTGCTGGGCAGGAAACTACTTAGCCATCTTAACTACCCCAAAATATGCTCACCAAGTCAAAAAAAGATTTCGTATTTAAGTGTTGCATTATTAGTTATCATCCCGCTGCAAAAACATTTCAAGCGGTTGATTGGCAGATCAAGAAATCACCGCCATGAGCGAGTCGGAGCCCTTGTGGTTTGCTTCCCCTCCAGAGTCGACGCAAACCTTTTTAGAAGAAACGAGCCACGTTGATGGCCATCCGAACCGACTTCGCACACTGGCCGGTATGATGTTGCGCGTCTTGTGTAGGGCTGAAGCTGTGTCGAGGGTCAAGACGTCACAGCTCACACATGCAGCAAAATGGCCAAAAGCAACCACAGCAACGGTTCCAGGTCAAACACACAGCATGAGGAACGTTCACACGCTTAAGGGGGTGTTTGGTACAGCTAGGAGCTCCTAAATGTAGTCCCATTTAGTTCAATTTATTTACTTTTTACCTAAACAATATGACTAAATGGGATTAAAAGAGCTTTAGTCCTCTCTAACCACTCTGAAGTGACTAAATGAGACTAGACCATTTAGGAGAGACTGAATTTAGCAGCTGCAATCCAAACTGGGCCTAAGCAAACGATTCTGGACTTTGGAGGCCATGGTTCATGGTTGACAAGGAGCAGTTTGAAGGGCCGCCCCACGTGTAAAGATCTCAACTAATGCCAGAACTGCTTTTGTGTGCAGAGCAGCCAAACACAAATGTCTGATGCCCCTGCTGAGAGACCTCTAGTTAATTCAGGCTAGCTAGTTTCCGGGAAAGACAAAGACGAGCATTTCGTGGTCAATTCAGGCTAGCCACGACGGCCATGCGAGAGAGATTTCTTACCATATCGATCTTGAAGCAGCGGTGATTTTCGCGGAGTTTCCGTGCAGGAAAAGGCTCAGCAACTACATACATACCGCCGTGAACTTGACCGTCTCGGTGGCGGTGTGTACTGTCAACAGCTACTCAGGATCTGAGATAGTGCACGTACCGAGTCTACCTACGACGCCCACACGGCCACAATGCCACCGGCGACGGCATCGCGCGCATCACCGCACCTGTTTCGTTCGATCCACGGTAGCAGACACGTACGGTGCTCCTTCCTGATGAAGAGGCATATATAGCCGTCGCACCATCGCAGTCCACACGCATTGCAAGCTCGATCAAACATTCAAACTCGCGAGTTGGCACGCACGCACGCCGCACTACAGGCATGCACAAGATGATGAGGCGCCCTGCGGCCATGTACGCTGTGCTCCCGCTGCTCGTCGTTCTCGCTGTCTCCCTCCTCTTTCAGGTCTCCGACTGCTCAAGGCCGTCTCCGGAGGAGCCGCGGACCATTCCGCGTCCAGTCCTTCGCGACGACGAGCCGCACGTCCAGCGGCACCACCGCGACAACGCCGACGGGACCGGTACCACCCGACCCGCCGGTCTGGAGATGGAGGGCGCCGTCGCCGTGGAGAAGCCGATCCGCGCCGCCGCCGACGACAGTGGAGCGGGTCCGTCAGCAACGACGACCACGACGCCACCCGCGCGCGACGTGGTCGGCCGCCAGGTTGGCTCTGGGTCCACCAACTGGGGTGGCGCTCTAACGATGATGAGGCCGCCGGTGCGGCTGCGTTCCGAGCTGCCGCGGCGGGTTCTGGCAGGGGTACCGCCGGTGGTGGAGGGCGCGGCAGACTCGGAGGCCAAGTCGTCGTGTCACTCAAGCGATGTCCACGTCAGCTGCCCGCCGTCGCGCAACTGAATCACTGGACTGGACGTGGAAGCATATTGCATGGCCGGGGCGGGCCGGGGCATCGGTGGCCAGGCACGTGCATATTTCACGATTGTCTCCCCGGGCCAATTTCACGCGTTCGTTCGTGATCGTTCGGCGTGGAGTCGTGAACAGTTTCTGTCCCACTTTACTGCTGTGAGCAGCTGTTTTGCCCCTATTTATTTATTTGTTTGTTTTTTTTTCTCGAATACGCACGAGTGTGCATCTCTACCCCTATAATACACCACTTCAAATTATCCTACAGCCACCAAACAAATCACACCTCTACAAATACGGTAAACTACGCCCACCCCACAAAAACGCACACATCGGCTTCTGCTTTGATAACATTAAAAGCGTCGCACCAAATTAACTCTCACCCATTCTCTCTCCTTACTCAACCACGTCCGACGGCCGATATTCTTTGGATCTCCCACACCCATCTCCCCACTTCACCGCTCCACCCCACCCACGCGCACAGACGTCGGTGCCTTCTCTTGCTTTTTCGTTCCCCCCCTCAACCAGAAGAAGCCCGACGCCCTCGCCGCTGCCACCAAAATCGGATGCGAGCCCAAGAGATCCCCAACCCTACCTACCATGCCTTGCCGCCCTGTGCACTCTCGATCCTCGAATCGAGCAGGTTGACGGAGGAAGAAGGGAGCCTCGAGATGTTCCGCAAATGATCTATGGCGACACCGGCGTGACCACATGGAGCCCCTAAAGGCTAATTTGTTCTGTGGAGTACGCCATGGAGGCCGTCAGCGAGGATCCGCCCTACGTCGGGCTCTGCTCCGCACCCACGCCGTCCTCGCCGCCAAATCAACAAGCCCGCCTCAAGCTCTCCTCCTACCAGCGGAAGGTGTTCGCGTCGCCGAGCACGCCGGGTCACGCTTCGCCCGGCCTCACCTCCGACGGACGCGTCCTCTCGCTTCGCTTCCTCCGCAACGAGTGCATCAACCACTCCTTCGCTCGACTCAGGCGCCGCTCCCCATCTCTAGGCTCGCGCTCAAGCTCGCCGACAAGGCGTGAGTCCAGTCGTCTCTCTTTCAGCATCTCGGACTCTCCTTCCCTCCCCTCCCGTGATCCCGATCTCTCTCTTACGAGCCAGCCAGCGAGTGGAACATTAGAATTCCCATGGTTTGAGTCATTTGACGAGTCGATTTGTGCTTTAGTTCGGTGATTGTTTGTCCGATCTGCGATTGAGTCCGGCCGTTTAGGGTGTTCTCATTGATGCGATGCGATTTATTAGAATTTTACGGTAATATATAGTTTTCCTACTGGCTTGCCCTTAGTCCGCACTATTATGCTGAAGGTCTCCGTCCTCCACAAGTCTGAAGTCTGAACTTCTCTCTCCTAATCTTCACCTGATGTAGTTGACATGTTATTCTGATTGTAGTTGATAAGAACCGATGTTCTACTGTCCGAGAGCAAAACTAATACTTTCTTTCTATCAGCTCAGCCCCACAGATACAACTACCACCTTCTTTGTCAACGATAACTGAACAAGGACAAATCTCAGTTCGAGAAACAATGCTTAGTTGCTTACTCATGTTTCACATTCAAGTCTCCCTACTGTTGTTGCACCTACAAAGGTAACTGTTCGTATTTGTTTAGTTAATTTTTTTTGTGTGTATAAAGAGATCTTGTAAATGATTGCCAAATCAAGCACAAACACCCTGGCCCCTCAAGTATGCTGCTCTCATTATCTTCATACTTCCAGTAAAACTGCTATCATGTCATGGAAATTGTAGTGTTCTAGCTAACAATGAATCCAAAATATATATTCTTCAAATCCAAAATAGACACTTGGTAAGGATAAACACAAACTTTCTTTTAGTGTACTTTGCTTTATACAACATTTTAGTACTATACGAAAATTTAGTAGCTAACCACTGCAATTTAATGTGGGCGCTATGCTATTATAATGATGTTTTACACCATATTTTTGAGCTTATTCCAATGGAAGTCCATGATTGGAAAAACTGTACGAAGTCTTTAAAAAACGGATTTGAAGTCTGGTATGGGGATGTGAGAAGTAGGAGAGAAATATGAAGATGTTGTAAGGAGACGGACTCTGATGATGATAACGCAAGCTGAACATACATGATTCGATCAGAGCTCAGCGAGTTGTTTGGCGTGGGATATGGAGATGTTAGCTCTTAACTTTACAAATGTTTATGTACTTCATACACTTGAGTTTTTAATGACATGTAGCCTATTGTATAGCAGCTTTAGAGCTTTGGAGTATGAGTCAAAATGAGGAGGAATGAAATTATGTTCGTTACAATAGAATACGATGATATTGTAATTTTATTATAGACACACATTCTCTTTTTTTTATATACTTTTGAAAAATGTGATTTTATAAATAATAAAAAAATTATTTGATTTAAAATTATGTGTAATATGTTACCGTGTAAAACCAAAAAGGCGTGAGTGCCAAAGGTCAACATGTTCTATTTAAAGCTCGAAGGAATGAATAGAAAAATACAAATTATTTTTTTGTGTGTGTCAAAAATCACTTATTTTCAATTACTACTCCCAAGCAAGAAGCATCTCTATTGTCTTTGTTTGTAGATATACTCCGACGATCTGTAGAATTTGGTGTGGTCACTGGTGGTTGTGTGTGGTATAATGCCCCATCAGATCCTGTGAAGCTTCTGATGCAGGACACAAGAGTACTCATGAATTTTCTTTTTTCTCCCTTGGAGACTTGGTTTACAGACTAAATCATTGAATTGGAGATTGCAGCATGACTACTGCAATTATATTGAACTATGGAAAAAACATTTATTGTTTTCATATACGTCTTCAAGATAAATCCGTTACGTTAGCACGGGCATTATACTAGTATAATAAGATGAAGAGTTTATAATACAAGAATGCCGTTGCCAGCCGTTAGTTTTCTCAAAGTGCTACATTTTGAAGTTAACCGTCCTTTACTTCAAGCTAGAGCGCTCCGTCGCTAGGTCTGCGCCAAGGCTGCTAGTCCCCTTGCTCCAGCCTTGATCCATCGATCGGCTTCCGCTTTGATGAGCTGCAGTAGGTCGTTGACGCTTGATGTCGACTCTCTGAAGCACCTTGCGTTGCACTCCTTCCAGATTTGCCAAGAGACAAGGACGAACAGGGAGTCAAGGCCTGATCGGCGGTCGCCATCGAAGAGAGAGCATAGTCGCCGCCACCAGCGCAGTGTTGTAGCAGCTGGCTGTGGTAGCTGTCGACCGAGGGCATTTAGGATGTAGAACCAGACTTCTCTTGAGAGTGGGCAGACCGACAGGATGTGGTCGATGGTCTCTTGGCCTTGGTCATAGAGATAGCAGAGTTCCCAAGCCTTTAGGCCATGCCTTACCCTCCTGTCCCCGGTCCAATGGCGTCGTTTGAACGCGAGCCAGAGGAATATCTTCACTCTTAGCGACGCCCATGTCTTCCAAATGAGTCTATGGCCGAGGAATGGCGTGGACCCGACGTGCAGCATTCTGTAAGCTGATTTTACCGAGTAGTTCCCATCTGGTGTCCAACGCCAGATGATCCGGGCTGGTCTTTCGTCGAGCTGGGTGTTGTCCACCATGTGCCAAAGGTGCAGGTAGTCCATGATCGCCGGAATTGACAGGCCTCCAGCTATGCAGCGTGCCCAGTTCCGGTTGTTCAGCCCGTCTCTGACGGTTTGCATTTTGCGAACACGCCTGGGCACCATTTGGTAAACATATGGCGCTATGTCGCTGACAGATTCACCACCAATCCATCGGTCCTCCCAGAACAGCATTCGGCGGCCATCTCCAACCAGGGTGTAGGTCGACGCTTTGAAGAAGGCTTGGACTTGTGGAGTGGTTTTGATTGGTCACTGACTCCAAGCCCGATCTTGGTTCGACTGCTGCAGCCATAACCATCTCGTCTGTAGCGCATATCCTGCCAGCTTCAAGTCGCTGACCCCCAGTCCGCCAAGGTTTGTCGGTCTGCAAACAGTAGGCCATGCGACCATGCATTTGCCCTGGATTGATCGATCATTGCCGGCTCAAAAGAATTTCCGACAGATGGCATCAATCTCTTTTCTCGCCCATGCCGGTAAGTTTCTGCCATCATAGCATAGACGGGCACGGCGCGAAGGATTGACTTTATCCAGACAAGTCTTCTGCTTCTTGCCATCAGAGCGCTGTGGCACGGAGGCATTTTCCGCGCGACACCCTCCACCAGAGATTGGAAGTGAGACTTCGGGATGGCTCTCGTGCTCAATGGAAGGCCCAAGTATTTGATAGGAAAGGGTTGAACCTGGCAGCCTAGGATGGAGACTATGTCCTCTAAGGCATCCTCACCGCCATAGATCGGTGTGATAGAACACTTCGCCAGGTTGGTGTGCAACCCTGATGCCGCCCCGAAGATGTTCAGTATTTCCTTGACACTGTAGCTTCTTGTGCCGTTGGTCTTATGAATAGGATGACATCGTCAGCATAAAGGCTGCATTGGAACTTGACTCCATCGGGCTTCATCTTTCTTAAAACCCCATGTCTGGTCGCCTTGAGAAAGAGTCAGTGTAGCACATCCATAGCGATTATGAAGAGCATGGGCGATAGTGAATCTCCCTGGCGTACGCCCCTGAGGTACTTGATTGGTGGCCCTTGGTGCCCATTAAGTATGATCCTGGAAGATGATGTGCTCAGCAAGGACTCAATCCAACCGCGCCATATTGCTCCGAATCCGCATGCTTGGAGGACCTCCATCAGGAATGGCCAAGAGAGGGTGTCAAATGCCTTGGAGATATCTAGTTTCAGTAATAGCATCAGCACTTTCTTTCTCCGAATGAGGAATGCCGCTCTCTGAACATACTTGTAGTTGTCGTGTATGGAGCGCATCCTGATGAACGCGTTCTGATTGCGGTCTACTATTTCATCCAGTCTTGGTGCCAAACGAAGTGCAAGTATCTTCGATATGAGTTTGGCAAAGCTGTGGATCATGGTTATGGGTCTAAAGTCCGCCGGGGTGTTGGCGCCGACCTTCATTGGCAGCAACGCGACTAAAGCGCTATTTAGCTTGCCCATGTTCCAAGTGTTCCCGTCTGTGAAGGCTTGAATGGTGTCCATGAACTCTTGTTGAATGATTGGCCAGGCGGTTTTGTAGAAGGCGCCTGTGAACCCATCCGGGCCTGGGGCACGGTCGCTCGACATTTCTTTTATAGCTGCCCAGACCTCGTCAGCGTGTATCGGCGCATCCTGATCCTCCAGGTTAAGCACCTGGATCCCCAGCGCCTAAAAATTGAGAGTGATCCCTCCAACCATTACAGCCCCAAAGACCCCAGAAAAGTGTTGGTGGAGAGCCGCCTCCATTGATTCATGGTCTGCCCGGATGTGACCAGCCACCAGAAGTGCCGGGATAAAATTCCTTCTCTTCCTGTCCCTTGTGACTAGGTGGAAGTATGCCGTGTTTGCGTCTCCATCGGAGAGGTGACGGATTCTCGCTCTTTGCCTTGCCATAGTCTGTTCCAGGGACGACAAGCCCAGACATCTTAGCTTCATGCGCTTGCGTAGGCCGCTCTCCTCGACAGAGAGCTAACGCCGTTCTTGAGCAATGTCGAGACGCAGCACCAACTCCCTTGCCATCAACAGCTGGGCCTTGATTTCGCCGATCCTGGTCGCAGACCATCACTGCAGTTCACATACCAGAGCCCGGAGCATGCAGTCTAGGCGCACCCATGGATCAGTGGGCCAGATTGGACACCGCTAGGCCTGTGCAATGGTCTCTTCGTAGTCATCGAATTTGGGCCAGAATAGTTCGAAGTGAAATCTAGCTTTGCTCATCTGGCCCAAGTTTGTCTGGAGCAGTAGGGTGCAGTGGTCGGAGGCGTCGGAGCCTAAGCCGCATAGGTGCGCATTCAGGAACATGTCGTCCTAGTCAATGGAGATGAGGACTCTGTCCAGGCGAACGAGCATGGGGCACTCATGTTCGTTGCTCCAGGTGATGCATCTCCCATGTAGATGCAAGTCTTGCAGCTCCAAGGACGCCACAGTTCATCGAAATCGGCGTAGGTTGGCCCTGTCAATGCGATCATTGCTCTTGTCGGCCTCATTGAGGATGAGAATGAAGTCGCTGGTTACAGCCCATGGCCCTGTGCATACGTCCCAAATGGACTCAAGGTCCTCCAGGAAGAGTACCTTGTCTCCATCTTCTTGTGGCCCATACACGACAGTCAGCCACCATTTTCTTGGCTCTTCCACAGACTGCGTGTGGGCTGAAACTAAGACGGTGATTGAATAACATCCAACAAGCACATCAGAGAATGCGACATCAGATTGTCGCCCAGCAATGAGAATACCACCGCGGGTATGTGATGCAGGTAGATAGGCGTAATCAGAGAAGTCTCTTCCCAGCATCGAGAGTATAAGAAATTGGGAAATTACATCCAGTTTTGTTTAAGGCATATGATGGAAGGCTTAACATCATCGACTAGAGTACGGACAACGACACGTCTCACATGCGCATTTAGGCCATGCACATTCCAGGATAGTATGGTTGAAAGGATCTAAATAATGCATAGAGGGGGGTGAATAGGCGTATCTAAAAATTTCTGCGTAATCTCAAAGTCAAATTTTAGTGACAGTCAGAAGTCCCGACATTTTGGGCCGAAGCTTCTGGCATCCAGAAGTTCCGACGCAAAAAGGCGGGAGTTCCGGCACCTACGAGAATTGCATTACAAGTGCTAAAACGAACTTTGAGTGAAATATATCTTACAACCCCACTCCCTAGTGGTAAGGTGAAGTGTTGGGGTTGCTTATTTGACGCCGGAAGGTCACCACTTCGTAGATCGAGTCCAAACCCTAATAGAAGAGTTGGGGAGGAAGACAAACCAACACAAACAAATATGATAGCACAAACCACAACAACAATAAGCATGTCGGACACAAGAATTTATCCCGAGGTTCGGCAATCCCACAAAGGAGCTCCTATGTCCTCGTTGTTGAGGTGACCATAAAGGTCGGAGTCTCTTCCACCTCCTTGTCTCTCTCAAAGCAACCACAAAGGTTACTTAAGCTTTCCACTAAGAAATCAAGGGTAATACAAACTTTCCATGGCTCTTCCACAAGATGGAAACTCGTGGGCGACGCTTAGCCGGCTAAGGTTCCAAGAACCCAAGAGTAATAGGCGTAAATCCAATCGGCTTGATGAAAAAATCAAGTGCTCAAGCTTGTCAAAGTGATTCTCTCACTTAATCCACTCTCCTTTCACTCAAAACCCTACGGAAATCAAAGATTGGAGCAAATGGGAGAGAAGAGGGGTGCCTTGAATGCTTAGGAGCTGTTTTGGACGAAGGTTGGTGAGCAATGAATGAGTGGTCTGTAGCTAGAGGAGAGCAAAGAGCTATTTACACTCAGGCAAATCCAACCATTCAGATCTGTGTCGAAAGTTCCAACACAGATCGCTCAAAGATGGTCAACACAGTTAGAGCCGGAACTCCCGGCGAAATGTCGGAAGTTCCGGCAGTCAGGACTTTCCACTTTTGTCGGGACTCCCAACGCACAGCCGAGCCAGGGGGCTAAGTCCCATGGCATTGGAACTTTCGAGAGAGCCGGGACTTCCGGCACCCGGAACTCCTGACTCTCGTCGGGACTTCCGACGGACGAAGGTGCGCAGGCGGACTGGCGGCTAAGTCAGCAAGCACCGGGACTTTCGGCACCAAATGTCGGGACTTCCGACTGCCAGAACTCCTAGCTCACGCTGGGACTTCCGGCTACCAAAAGTCCATAAACTATGTCTAAGTGTTCGTGAGGTGATTTTGTGTCTCTCTTTAGATTTTATTTTTATGCTTGAGCACTCTATCTTCCTCAGACCACCTAAACTTGCATCCCTCTTTATAGTATGGCATATCTAAACCCAAAACAGAATAAAAATACTTTGAAGAGCGCTTTGGATTCGTCCTCCTTTTGCACTTGAAGAATTGAGGGATACCATTTCATCTTAAATCAACTCTTTGAAACTTTCAAGGGACTAAAGCTGTAATATATCTCATTAAGATCTTATTAGTCCCTAATTTGAATGTCATCAATACACCAAAACCCACATAGGATGCAAATGCACTTTTAATCTCTCTCTTTTTGGTAATTGATGACAACCAACATAGGCTTTTATAAAAATATAAGAATTTAAAGCTTTTGAACCCCAAAATTTATAGAGAGCTCCCTCTTAATATATGCAATGAATTTGAATTTCAATGATGATCATCAACA
Organism: Miscanthus lutarioriparius; assembly: GCA_904845875.1. NCBI lineage: Eukaryota > Viridiplantae > Streptophyta > Magnoliopsida > Poales > Poaceae > Miscanthus > Miscanthus lutarioriparius. The sequence continues at coordinate 125,748,787 of CAJGYO010000001.1, forward strand.
CATCACTTGCATATATTAAGATAGAACCCCCCCTAATTTTGCAATCCGTGGGGTGCAACAAGTGTATGTGAACAAGTGAATATCCGTGAAAAGGGAGATGCAATATGACATGTTTACAACAAGTAAAAGAAAATATGATGGCCAAGATCTTCAAGTAACAACTTGAAATAACACATGGCCATCCAAAGTAACATCCACCATTCACATTTAGAGACAAGCAATATAACTAATAGATATGTAGATAAACATTACTTGTCCTACAATCATCCATCACACACGCAAATATAGTTGTCTATCACATAGTACCATCACACGACATAGTTCATACAAGCTAAAAGTTTTAAAGTCTCACAAACTCCAAGTGACCAACTAACTTATTACAATAAGATCAAAGCCTAAAACTCCCCCTTTGTCAACAAGTGCTAAAAGGGGTAGGCCACGTGAAAGAAACAACTACTCATCATCATAGTCCTCATCATCGTCTTGGTCACCACCACCATCATCATCATCGTCATTGTCATCATCTTCCTCTTGGTACTCCTCATCATCGACATCCATTTGCGACTTGCCATAGGGACGGGGCTGATCGGATGACTCTCCATAGTATTCCTTGCAAGCCTCATCATAAAGCTCGAAAGGATCATGAAGTGGCTCCAAGGTCCGAGGCAGAGCAGAGGGAATGTCAAGCTTCTCTCAATGTGATGCATCCTCACTAGCATCTCTTGCTCATGCTCAGCACTAGCACAACAAGCTCCAAACATATACTTCATGAAGAACTTGAACTTGCTGGGGGCTTACCACCGGAGGAGGAGGAGGACTGAGGCTCCTCACTATGAGCACGGCAAGAGCACGAAGCACGCGGTGGAGAAGCACATGAGGAGGAGCCCGAGGCACCTTTGCCTTTGCCTTTGCCTTTTCCTTTTCCCTTAGCAGCCTCTTCTAACTCCCGCTTTGCCTGAAGCGACGTTTTGTTGGACAGCTTGAGAACTTTGTGAGGGGCATCTGAAGGGAAGTGAATGCCGGACACATGCTTAATGATATGCATGATGAATGGAGCATAGGGGTAGTGCTTCACCACATCCTTACTAGCCACGAAGATCTTGTCCCAAATATAACGACTGATGGAGAACTTGGTGCACTCATCTCCAAAGCAATCAAGTACAACCTGAGAATCCTCACAGAGATTAGTAGAGTCACCTATCTTGTGATATAAGATCTGACGGAGGATGTTGTTTAGCACATAGTAGTAGGGTTTCAACCAAACGGTCTTCCCATCAGCACGATGACCATCTAAATACATATACTGATACTCATCCATGGCAAGAGCGAAAATGTCAGTAATGGCAGTGGAGGTGTGATCCCTGCGGTCCAAGCCAAGAAGGAAAGAGAAGGTAATGAAATCAACCTTGTAGTACTTGCCTTCAGTGGTCCAATGAATGAAATGAGTCTTCGTCTGGGTGTCCAAGTGATAGGAGGCGTAGAACTGACAGATAATCTCACTGTTCCATGGCTTACGGAACTCCATCAATGGCTGCAACCCCATCCTCCTCAAGTCATAGAGCAGTTGTTGCATATTCGGTCTAGGCAGCTTGCTAAGCTCAAAGGTGTCAATAGCCTTCATCTGAATCACCGGAGCCTCTTGATTGTTGATGAAGCGAAGATACATGAAGTGATGGTAGAAGTCAAAATGAAACGGCTTCTAGAATCGGTACTCAATTCTTAGATCCTTGGGCTCATCATAAAGGTGTTGGGCATGACGACGACAAACCTCGGCCACATGTCGACGATAATCAACCTGCAGATGAGGGGTATAACCTCCAGCCAGATTGGGAGTGCGCTGCGGTTCCCGAATAATAGGAGTGGGACCATCGAACCGAATCATGCGACTGATCCCAAAGTAACCCGGAGCTGAAGGTGTCATAGTGCACACATCATCAGCAATGGCCCGTCCTTCTTGATCAAGAGCTTCTTCAGTAGGATCGATGATAGGAACATCACCAAGACCGGGAACAAACTCCTAAGCAACGGCACCAATGGGCGAAGCTTGGGCTTGAGCACGAGCATGAGCCCCACGACCACCAGTGGCATCATGAGAGAGTGACACCTTGGTGCATCTAGTCGGCCGAGAGGGTACGGCAGGATCTTGGGTCCACCTGGAACGCTTCTCGCTACTGACGGGGAGGAGAGGCATCACCATTGGAGGCCATTGCTGTGGGAAAACAAAGAGAAACTAAGAATCAAGGCAAAAGAAAGTTGAATGAGAGCCTGGGATGGAGAAACATGGATGGAGTAGCGATCAAAGGGTCAGAAGTCCCAGCTGGTGGTCGGGAGTTCCATCCCTAGAGCCGGGACTTCCTATGGTCGGGAGTTTCGGCCCTGGAGCTAGTACTTCCGGTGCACTTTGGTGGCCAATCCATACATGGGGCTCTAAATCTACGCAACCATTCACACAAGGAAGATAGAGGATGAGAGAGGGAGGAAGAAAAGAGACGAAAACAAAGGGTACATTGGAATTAGGGTTAGGGATAGCCATGGAAGTTGTACCTTGAGAAAGACAAGAGAATGAAGAAACGTCAAAAACCGCAACGAGCATGACGTCCTTGAATCAAATCCATAGGTAGATCGATGACAATCACGCACCACACCTTAACGGCCACACGACGATGAGGAGAGTTGAGGAGCGGAGGGAGGGGAGGCGCACAAGGGGCATGATGGGCAGCGCGCATGTCCTCGGGGATGCGGCATTGGTGAGGAGGGCGGCGGCCGCCGCTAGTGTCCCACATGGTGTGGCGGTCATGGTCGTCCATCTGCCTAGGGAGGACTTCTCTCCAACCCTCTACGTCGAGGACCAAGATTCGGCGGCCGTGAGGGGGGACCCGAGGTCCCAGATGCTGGTGCGTGGGCACGCATGCGTTGTCGCCAACGCGGCAGCCCAGTCGCTGCAGCGTCGGGATGCGCCCTTGGTCCGGGACCGGAGCGACGGCGCGGGCTTGTCGTGGCCTCCGTCGGCGCTTCTCCCTCTTTGCGGCGCTGCTGGCGGCCATGGTTCTTTCCCGATGAGGACTCCGTCTGGCCTCGTCGACAACGCAGGTGTGTGGCTGGGTGATAGGCCCTGCCTCCAAGTCTGCATGCGTCGGAGAGCCCCGGCGGACGGCATTGCGGTAGGAGCCCCAGGCTCCTTGCGCTGACTCCTCCTCGGTGTCATCGTCGAAGAAGTCAGAATCTTTAGACCACCGCATGGCTTTGGAGCGGCCTGGGGTGTCGGCGGGGTAGAAAGGGGGGCGCGGGGGGAGAGGACGGCAGGCCCCTTACCTTTGGGGGAGGTGAGGGAAGGGTGGGTGTCCGGTGGTGCATGGGCGGTGGGTGGCATGCTGGTGGAGGGGTGCAGGTGGGTGGCCGACGGTGCCTAGGTGGCGGGCGGTGGGCTGGTGGAAGGGGGCGGGTTGGGGGAAGAGTTCCATCCTCTAAAGCTGTATCTAGACACACAGAAGGAGACGTGTTCTCGTCTCTCTTGTGAAGGCTCTCGATTTGACTTTCAAAATGTCATGTTACATAAATTATGCTATCTCTGTTCTTTTAAATGATATATATATATATAACTGCTATTTAGGACCCTCGCTCTAAATAAAAATGTCGTAACCGTAATTTTCTCTCCACACGCGAATAATGGTGCCACCGCGAGACTAAAAAGGAAACACACCAGCATTTCTAGCATATCGCTCCGTAATTCTCTCTTTTCTCTCATTAATTCTCTCACTTTATTTTTGACAACATTCTCTCTCACTTGGGCCCTGTTTAGTTTCTCCCCTAAAGTTTACTCTCTATCTCATCATATGTTTGGACACATACATGGAATATTAAATATAGACTAAAAAATAATTAATTGTACAGTTTATGACTAATTTACGAGATGAATCTTTTAAGCCTAATTAGTCCCTGATTTGACAATGTGGTGCTACAGTAACACATGTGCTAATGATGGATTAATTAGGCTTAATAAATTCGTCTCGTGGATTACTGACGCATTCTATAATTTATTTTTTTATTAGTATCCGAATAACACATACGACATCTCCATGTGATACCCGATGTGATACCCCAAAATTTTACACCTGCATTTAAACAAAGCCTTATTTAAATGTGTGAGAAGAGATGAGAGAGATGCAGGTCACGACCTCCACCATGTTCCTATCCGGCGTAACCGTAATTGTTTGGCAAGTAGTGATATAACCATAAATCTATGAATCAAGCAAAGTGGTGCCTTGTATAAGAGCATCTCCAAGAGTTTGCTATCTCAACTTGGCATCCATATAATTTTGGCAAAACAAGAAAAAATAGCCTCCAACAGTTTGGCAAAACAACCTGGCATCAATAGCAACTTAGCAAATCTTCCTCTCCGCAGCAAGAAATATACAACGATATACTATATATTAAACTTTCGCATTTCGGGCTCTTCGTTTCATAGCGGGGCTCTTCGTTTTGTTAACGGGTTTTTTTATTTTACCAAGTCAAAAATGCCAAACTCTTGGAGATGGATTGTTTTTTTACTTGGCATATAATTTTGGGAGTTGGCAAATCACAAGATTTGCCAAGTAAAATTTGACAAATTCTTGAGATGCTCTTATACGTCACTAACCCTACTTTCCCCTCATTTCCCCCAGCTCCCGTCTGGATTAGAGCGGCGGCGACGGCTCGATCCCACCCGGCGGCGCCCTCTCCCCTCCACCTCGAAAGTCGGCGGCCTTCCCCAGCTCCCTTGCCGGCGCATCCTATGGATCCATCGAGGAGGCTGCGGATCCGGCGGCATCTTCATCCTCCCCATCGACGACATCTTCGTCCTCCCCTTCGGCTGCTATGGGACTGGCGATGGCGGATCCGACCTCACGTGCATGGCGGCCACCTCCGACGGCATCTACACCATCCTGGCGGCGGTGGCGGCGCCTCCTCCACCTTCGCAGGCGGCAGCGCCCTTGACCGTAGTGCAGTCCCGTGGCGGCCATCCCCCAGGTTGTGGCGGTGGCACCCCCTCCCTTTGGCGGCAGCGGCGGCGGCGGCCATCAATGGGTGGGCTGGATCTCCACGGCGATTGCGTGCCACTCTTGATCTTCACGGCTGTGCGGCCCGGCGGACGGCCCCGGCGGCGGCGCATCCGGAGCATGGGGCGGCGGACCACACCGCGTCGACACTCCCCTGCCGGCGGTGGAGCAGCCCAAGCGTGGACGCCCTTAGTGGTGTCGGTGAATGCAGATTCGGTACACTCCTAGGCAGATGCGGCCACCACGCCCCAAGCCTGCTGTGGATCCGGCGGCGGCCTCCACGTTCCCCAACGTCGGCGGTCCAACAGCTTCCTGGCGGCGGCATCTCCTTCACCTCTCAGCGACGGCGGCATCGACATCCCTTCGATCTGCTTCCACTTCCACTTTCCCTGTTGCGGCGCGGACAGATGCCCATCTCTTGTGGATCTGCTACCCTGCCACACATCTTTTTCGAGGATCCAGATGTTTTTGTGTAATTTGTGTTTCACGGTGTATGTGTTCTTGGTGTACATTAGTCTGAATAATTACTACTAAATTCATTCGTTGCTCTGCCATCCGACTGCAGTCGATCCGACGGCTTCGGCCCTACATCGGCTTATTCCTGTGATTTTTGATCGATTTACTTGATCGATTTTTGTCTGTATATGTGGAAAAATTTGTTCCTGTGATTTTTGCAAACCGAATGCACAGCTCTGTAGGGTGCTAGTTTTAATCCTATGAATTTACGGCCAGACCAGGTTTCATACTATTTGAGCATCTTCCGAAAGGATTATTATTATTTGATTATTATTATTCCAAAGGTTCAGAAGTTCCATTGTTTACTACCAAGAAGTCATTAACTTGCTTAATTTTAGGCTTTTATTTACGGCTAAGGCCAGTCTGGGAAGTTTCATGGCGTTTTCCAAAACTGCCATGTCATGCTAAATGAAATGAAACTTGAATGAAATAACCACTCTCAATGGAGAGTTTCATTCCATGGTTTCATAGCCATTTAATTTTAAGACTCATAAAGAGTTGGTAATTGTATTAAAAGAGTTTCATCTAGATGAAACCTATTTCTTCTCTCTCTTCTTAAATACACTGAAATGTCAATAAAATTGCCTATGTGACAACCTATTTAATACAAATAAAACTCTCACTGAGACTAGCCTAATTGAGAGAAATCAAATAATTAACTTCCTTAATTATAGACATTTACGTAGAATATAGTAAAAAAAATAAGAATATAGTAAAAAAAATATAAATCTAAAAAATAAGAATAAGAGAGAGTTCATGCAAAAGATAGATACACAATTACTAGTATTGATTATATCGGACGAAAAATGTATTGGTTATTCAGTGAAAAGATAGACCCACACTGCATCTTCCAACTGTATATGAAAATCGTTGCATAGAACATGCAAACACTGCATAAAAACGCTTCAACGCTGAAAATCGTTTCACATCGAGAAACGAGATTGCTGATTGCAATCCTTACTGACTGACAGCAGGTCCATGCAGCGTGACTGCGCGAGCGGTGTAGCCGCGTCGTAGTATTGTACTGTAGTTTGGCATGACGTCAAAAGTCAACTCATACTGTAGTAGTAGTAATACGTACTAGTACATCACGTGGAGCAGCACATGTCGTCAAGCGAGTTGACTGAAGCGCGACTAAGGGTGTGTTTAGTTGGAGAGGTGAAAATTTTTGGATGTCATTTCGGTTGTATCGGAAGGGGTTTTTGAATACTAATAAAAAAAACAAATTACAGAACCCATCAGGAAACTGCGAGATGAATCTAATGATACTAATTAATCGGTCATTAGCACATGTGGGCTGTAGCACTTAAGGCTTTTTCTAGACTAATTAGGCTTAAAAGATTCGTCTCGCGATTTTGTCGAGAACTGTGTAATTAATTTTTTTTCATCTATATTTAGTACTCCATGCATATATCCAAACATGCTCTTTTACTGTAGGAGACAATTTTTTTTTTAAAACTAAACCAGGCCTAAGACAAACCAAAGCCCACTGTGCACAAAGCGGCCGCACGAGGCGATCACGCGCGCGGACGAGTGAAGCAAAAGCAAGTCGCTCGTGTGCCCATCGCTGGCATTGTGCGTGCAACACGTACCCATCTATCTATGCTTTTTTTTTTGCTTGGTGGCAGTAACAAGTAGTAGTACTCCGTACTCTACTCTACTGCAAATAAGTACTCCCCCAGTTCTAAAGTACTCTACTCTACAGCTGCAAAATTAAACTATTTAAAATTTAATCAAATGTTATAAAATTAACATTAATATTTATATTATTCTGTACAAAATTAATGAAACTCAAATGGTTTGACTACTAGCTGCAAATAAGTACTCCCCAGGTTGGTTTACTCTACAGCTGCAAAATAAACTATTTAAAATTTAATCAAATTGTTGTGAGAAGGAAAACAACATTTATATTATGGCTGATAAGCCCTAATGAAACTCAACCAAATGAACACATTGCATACACTTTAGAAGTCGATTTATTTCAGGGTAGAGTGAGTATCATATTAGAGCTATTAATATATTTTAAATTATATAATTGTATATTACTCCATCGGTTCTAAATTATAAGTCGTTTTAACTTTTTAGTACATCTATTTTGCTATGCATCTAGATATAATATTATGTCTAGATACATAGCAAAATGGAAGGAAAAAAAGAAGTCAAAATGATTTTATAATTTGGAAAGGATGGAGTACTTTTAATGTGTTGAGTTTATTTTGATATTTGAAGACCATGTACTAGATTAAATGTAACTTTTATGCATATACTCTAGGAGTTTCCTTAGTTTCCACCCTCCTGCTCGTGTGATCTCGCTCTTCATGTTTATTGTCTCTGCAACCTGTGAATTTTGTGAGAGAACTGAATCTAGGTTGGTGAAATCATGATTTGGACAACTTTTTTTTTTGCCATGCTTTAAAAACGTTATATGTGACAAAAGGTAGTGGTCAAACGCTCCTAAAAACCGTGATTCTTTTTGACTCGAGACAGGAGACAGCAGGAATCACCGCGCGCACGCAGCGTGCTATCCGCTGCCCGGAATGCCGTCGTCGTTCGGTCGAATTGCCAAGCGGGATGGCCGGATGGCCGGATCTCTCTGACTCTAAGCGGTGTATTGCTCTAGGTGCGATCTCTTTATCTTCATCGAGGATGAGATGATACGATGATTGATTCGACCAAACACGGTACCATGCACGCAGCGCCACATGCCGCCATGGCGCCATCTGATGCCGTGTCCGCCACGCGCAGATGCAGGTCAATCTCGACCAGTATTACACTAGTATTAATACTAGTATATATTCCTCGATGGCTCTATCAACCGACCGACATGCTGAGATACGTACGGCGTTCTATCCCTCACCCCTCCATGGCTCCATCCGTCCAACTTCGTGGCTCACTGCAGAGGAAAAGAATCTGCAGACGAAGAAATTCACGCCACTTCACGGGTCCATGCACATGCACACGTGCACCACCACGGACCACTCGGCGCTCGCATTACGAAGAGCGTTGCCACGCGGTGTAGGGCGTGCGTACGCGTCCGTACATTACCACCGCCGGCGAGAGAAGCATGCGTGAAATTACCCACCTGCAATACATACGAGTAACGAGTAGTCTAAACAGACAGTCTCTAGCATTTCCGATTCTATACGTACGACCGGGGCCATTTTGTCGGGCGATGTCGATCGCCACGACCAGGGGACAAGGATATCCCCAGTCACCACTTTACAACTTCCCTGCTCAGTGCTAGCAACTGCTTACCAGACCGTATCAGTGATGAACTGATGACTCAGTCACCACCGATCCCGTCGTCTTCTTCTCTGCGAAGGCAGCGCCTAGTGACACTTGCGGGTGCCCCATGCATGCATGCAGCAGCGCATAGTCTCCGGCGGCAGCGCAGTCAAACAATGCAGCATATATATATGCATGCTTTGCTTCGTTGAATTTCGGTGTGGCAGCAGGCGAATCCTCATCTTTCTGTGGAGTTGGTAAGCACCGAAGATTTCACCCAACCGGCCGAGAAAGATACTAGCATGAAACGCGCATCTTGAGCTGTCAAATGTGGCGTACGTCTCACTGCAAGAGAATTAACGCCTCACTGCCAAAGTTAGTGACCCACAGTTACCGCGCACTTGCCTCGCTCGCGTTGCAATATGAACTTCGCAAGTTCGCATGCACATGCAGTCTATAAAAAAAACGCATGTTGTTACACTTCACCTATTGATCTCTTCAACAGCTCCATCAATCAGCTCGAGCTATGCCAGGTGAAGAAGCTTCATCACGCACCGAGCAGAGCAGAGCAGCGCCGTCGTGCCACTCCTACAACCCGAAAATAAACTGCCCACCGCCACCGGCGGGAAAGCTCTAGCAACCAAGCCAGCTGCTGGCTGCGGGCTGCCAATCGCAAGCGTGCGATCCTTCGGATGAAGACGTCTCGACGATGCTGCAATTATTTCACTTCATATATGTTTATTAATTTTGCTTATTATATGCACCGAAATAATTAGCCTTTGGAAGTACAAGCACGTTCTAGTGTGTGTGTGTACGGTAACCATTGTGGCACGCTAGAACAAGCTAAGTAAGATGTAAGTACATTAGAATTTCAACAATTGATCTACATGTACATGGATATGTTTGTGTATAGTGTAATAAAGCTTTAGAATTTCAACAACGCTAGCTGTTCTGTGTGCACAACTTCAACTTCGTTTCGCATCCATTGCATCACGCGCGACACCAGTCGGCAGTCGGCGCGACTAGCCACTAGCCAGTGTGCGCCGCTGGACTTTTGACATTTCTTCTCCACAACTTTCTATCCTTGGAAACCTTTATCTTATTTATGTACTCTCTGCAGTCACAAATACTTATTGACACGTTCAACTTTAATTTTTGCACGGTCTTAGAGGATATAGAGCTATAAACATGTACTCGTTCCACGCAAAACGCCTCTATCTCCCACGTTCGAATCCTAGTTAAGCTTTGGTACCCCTCCCAAGAGGAATGGCGACTTTTGAAAGTGTACTATCCTAGGTTTCCCTGACAAAATCTTGTTAGGAGTTCCATGGATTCAATTTTGTTTCTTTAAACGCTAGAGCTAATTTAAAGAGCATGCTTGACACATATTCCAAATTAAAATTGTTGTGGCATAAATTATACCACTCTGGATCGGAAGGAAATTATACCTCTGTGATAGCACGAGCGGCCCCTTCCACTTTTGTCTGATTCTGAAAGCGTGTGATGCGATTGGGTCATGACTAGAAATTTCACCATGTTTTGCATAGACCATCCAAAGGTACCTTATGCATGAAGGCATGCATGCACCCCCTCTAGCTTTTGAACTTGCCCTCGCGTTGCTCTCTTAACCTTCGACGACGCACGGCTCTCCGGTCGAGCTAGCCACTCGCACTAGTATAAAATGCACACGCTCCCATCGATCGGCCAATGTGTGTGTGCATGCAGTGCATCATTTTTCTTTCTTATATGCATATTAAGATCGAGCTCAGTTTAACTCTCCACTCTCCAGTCGTCGTCGTCGTCGTCGTCGTCACAGTGGACAGTGGCACGGAGGCAAGCCGTGCACGGCACACGTCCACCGTCCACGGTCCACAAGATGATGAAGCTTTCACGCCCCGTGCACGCGACGATCCTAACGCTGCTCCTGCTCGCTTGCCACCGTTTCCAGCTCTCCGACTGCGCCAAACCATCGTCGTGGACTCCGAGGGAGAAAAAAGCCGCGGTGTTTCCCTCTGCTCACCGCCATGACGCTGAGGACGACGCGCACCTGCCCAGCATGGAGCGGCCGATGGTTGGCGACGTCGTCGAGAAGACCAACGACGCTGCTGCCCGCGCGGCACCGTCGTCCGATGCGACGACACCTGTGCAGCAGGGCAAGGAGGAGGAAGGCGTTGGGTCGGGGCCGTGGCAGCAGCAGAGGACCGGAGCGCTCCGGCGGGCTGCGCTGCTGCTGCTGCGCTCGAGGTTGCCGAGGCGGTTTCTTGCAGCTGCATCAGGAGTGGAGTCAGGCACGGACGGAGCCGGGCTGTCGTGCCACTCCTACAACCCGAAAATACACTGCCCACCGCCACCGGCGGGAAAGCCCTAGCAACCAAGCCAGCTGTGCTGGCTGCGGGCTGCCCATCGCAAGCGCGCGATCCTTCGGATGAAGACGTCTCGACGATGCTGCAATTATTTCACTTCATATATGTTTATTAATTTTGCTTATTATATGCACCGAAATAATTAGCCGTTGGAAGTACAAACACGTTCTAGTGTGTGTGTGTCCGGTAACCATTGTGGCACGCTAGAACAAGCTAAGTAAGATGTAAGTACATTAGAATTTCAACAATTGAGTACATGTACATGGATATGTTTGTGTATAGTGTAATAAAGCTTTAGAATTTCAACAACGCTAGCTGTTATGTGTGCACAACTTCAACTTCGTTTCGCATCCATTGCATCACGCGCGACACCAGTCGGCAGTCGGCGCGACTAGCCACTAGCCAGTGTGCGCCGCTGGACTTTTGACATTTCTTCTCCACAACTTTCTATTCTTGGAAACTTTTACCTTATTTAAGCACTCTCTGCAGTCACAAATACTTATTGACACGTTCAACTTTAATTTTTGCACGGTCTTAGAGGATATAGAGCTATAAACATGTACTCGTTCCACGCAAAACGCCTCTATCTCCCACGTTCGAATCCTAGTTAAGCTTTGGTACCTCTCCCAAGAGGAATGGCGACTTTTGAAAGTGTACTATCCTAGGTTTCCCTGACAAAATGTTGTTAGGCGTTCCATGAATTCAATTTTGTTTCTTTAAACGTTAGAGCTAATTTAAAGAGCATGCTTGACACATATTCCAAATTAAAATTGTTGTGACATAAATTATACCACTCTGGATCGGAAGGAAATTATACCTCTGTGAAACTTCTCCATGTTCTTGGTGGGAACAAAAGTTTGAATGGTCTCTTTTACAATATAGTGGGGGCATCATAAAGAAATCTAGAAATCTTTTTCAGGATAAATTTTCGTGGAGTTCCCCTAGGTCGAGTTCTAGGAGGAAGCTCATTAAAAACAAACATACGCAAGTAAAATTTCTAGAAACCCTACTAGAACACAGTTTGTTATAAACATTTTTTTTGAAAAAAACTTGTTAAAATAGAGGTTGACTTTTATTCAGGTTCATGGACCACCCACTTGTGACGTCCCTACACTATTCATTAATCACCACACCGTCATTGACCTTGTACACTTGCCCATCAATCACCATCTAAAGGTATTAAACTTATAGCTTGGAGTAGTATATAGCAGTAGATACAAAAAGATAGCTCATGTGCTACGTACACTTACGGCCACGCGGTTGGCCTGTTTGAACCGTCATTGAAGACTTGAAGTATACTCCGTGGACATGGACTGTGGTACGTTGAGGCAATTTCCCGCCAGATGTAAGAGTGGAGGTATACCGCCCCCCAGCAGTCAGAAGTGCGCGGTGGCAGAAATGTCTCTGCAAATTCGCTCTCTAGCTGGCTCCAGTTCGCTTTGGTCGCCGCGCGTCAGTTTTGATGGAAATGCACCACCACTAAGGGGCTGTTCGGTTAGGCCGTTCTCGGCGTGGAATGGCCAGGAACCATTCCTACGCTATGTAAATCAATGAAGGAACAATGCGGCCGGGAATCAATCTCACGTAACCGAACGAAGCCTAATGGTTCCGTTCCATGCACATGCAGCGCTAGCTCGCGTTGCGCGACACACGACGTAGTAAGTTGGCAATACCAGTGATGCGCCGCGTGCAGCGTGCTCCATCATCCATCGATAAAGTAGATACACATACAGCTGCTATAGCACGAGCGCCCGACCGGGGGTGTCTTCCACTTTTGTCTGATTCTGAAAGCGTGTGATGCGATTGGGCCATCAGTAGAAATTTCACCAGGTTTTGCATAGACCATCCAAAGGTACCTTATGCATGAAGGCATTAGAGGCATGCACCCCCTCTAGCTTTTGAACTTGCCCTCGCGTTGCTCTCTTAACCTTCGACGACGCACGGCTCTCCGGTCGAGCTAGCCACTCGCACTAGTATAAAATGCACACGCTCCCATCGATCGGCCAATGTGTGTGTGCATGCAGTGCATCAGTTTTCTTTCTTATATGCATATTAAGATAGAGCTCAGTTTAACTCTCCACTCTCCAGTCGTCGTCATCACAGTGAACAGTGCACGGAGGCAAGCCGTGCACGGCACACGTCCACCGTCCACGGTCCCCAAGATGATGAAGCTTTCACGCCCCGTGCACGCGACGATCCTAACGCTGCTCCTGCTCGCTTGCCACCGTTTCCAGCTCTCCGACTGCGCCAAACCATCGTCGTCGACTCCGAGGGAGAAAAAAGCCGCGGTGTTTCCCTCTGCTCACCGCCATGACGCCGAGGACGACGCGCACCTGCCCATCATGGAGCGGCCGATGGTTGGCGACGTCGTCGAGAAGACCAACGACGCTGCTGCCCGCGCGGCACCGTCGTCCGATGCGACGACACCTGTGTAGCAGGGCAAGGAGGAGGAAGGCGTTGGGTCGGGGCCGTGGCAGCAGCAGAGGACCGGAGCGCTCCGGCGGGCTGCGCTGCTGCTGCTGCGCTCGAGGTTGCCGAGGCGGTTTCTTGCAGCTGCATCAGGAGTGGAGTCAGGCACGGACGGAGCCGGGCTGTCGTGCCACTCCAACAACCAGAAAATACACTGCCCACCGCCACCGGCGGGAAAGCCCTAGCAACCAAGCCAGCTGCTGGCTGCGGGCTGCCAATCGCAAGCGCGCGATCCTTCGGATGAAGACGTCTCGACGATGCTGCAATTATTTCACTTCATATATGTTTATTAATTTTGCTTATTATATGCACCGAAATAATTAGCCGTTGGAAGTACAAACACGTTCTAGTGTGTGTGTGTCCGGTAACCATTGTGGCACGCTAGAACAAGCTAAGTAAGATGTAAGTACATTAGAATTTCAACAATTGAGTACATGTACATGGATATGTTTGTGTATAGTGTAATAAAGCTTTAGAATTTCAACAACGCTAGCTGTTATGTGTGCACAACTTCAACTTCGTTTCGCATCCATTGCATCACGCGCGACACCAGTCGGCAGTCTGGCGCGACTAGCCACTAGCCAGTGTGCGCCGCTGGACTTTTGACATTTCTTCTCCACAACTTTCTATTCTTGGAAACATTTACCTTATTTATGTACTCTCTGCAGTCACAAATACTTATAGACACGTTCAACTTTAATTTTTGCACGGTCTTAGAGGATATAGAGCTATAAACATGTACTCGTTCCACGCAAAACGCCTCTATCTCCCACGTTCGAATCCTAGTTAAGCTTTGGTACCCCTCCCAAGAGGAATGGCGACTTTTGAAAGTGTACTATCCTAGGTTTCCCTGACAAAATCTTGTTAGGCGTTCCATGAATTCAATTTTGTTTCTTTAAACGTTAGAGCTAATTTAAAGAGCATGCTTGACACATATTCCAAATTAAAATTGTTGTGACATAAATTATACCACTCTGGATCAGAAGGAAATTATACCTCTGTGAAACTTCTCCATGTTCTTGGTGGGAACAAAAGTTTGAATGGTCTCTTTTACAATATAGTGGGGGCATCATAAAGAAATCTAGAAATCTTTTTCAGGATAAATTTTCGTGGAGTTCCCCTAGGTCGAGTTCTAGGAGGAAGCTCATTAAAAACAAACATACGCAAGTAAAATTTCTAGAAACCCTACTAGAACACAGTTTGTTATAAACATTTTTTTTTGAAAAAGTTGTTAAAATAGAGTTTGACTTTTATTCAGGTTCATGGACCACCCACTTGTGACGTCCCTACACTATTCATTAATCACCACACCGTCATTGACCTTGTACACTTGCCCATCAATCACCATCTAAAGGTACTAAACTTATAGCTTGGAGTAGTATATAGCAGTAGATACAAAAAGATAGCTCATGTGTTACGTACACTTACGGCCACGCGGTTGGCCTGTTTGAACCGTCATTGAAGACTTGAAGTATACTCCGTGGACATGGACTGTGGTACGTTGAGGGCAATTTCCCGCCAGATGTAGGAGTGGAGGTATATTCACTTGGTCACATCTCGTGCAAGTGCGAATCTTTGACTGAGCTAGCTGCATGCCACTTGCCGCGGTGCAGAAATGTCTCCGCAAATTCGCTCTTTTGCTGGCTCCAGTTCGCTTTGGTCGACGCGCGTCAGTTTTGATGGAAATGCACCACCACTAATGGTTACGTTCCATGCACATGCAGCGCTAGCTCGCGTTGCGCGACACACGACGTAGTAAGTTGGCAATACCAGTGATGCGCCGCGTGCAGCGTGCTCCATCATCCATCGATAAAGTAGATACACTTGCAGCTGCTATAGCACGAGCGCCCGACCGGGGGTGTCTTCCACTTTTGTCTGATTCTGAAAGCGTGTGATGCGATTGGGTCATGAGTAGAAATTTCACCAGGTTTTGCATAGACCATCCAAAGGTACCTTATGCATGAAGGCATTAGAGGCATGCACCCCCTCTAGCTTTTGAACTTGCCCTCGCGTTGCTCTCTTAACCTTCGACGACGCACGGCTCTCCGGTCGAGCTAGCCACTCGCACTAGTATAAAATGCACACGCTCCCATCGATCGGCCAATGTGTGTGTGCATGCAGTGCATCATTTTTCTTTCTTATATGCATATTAAGATCGAGCTCAGTTTAACTCTCCACTCTCCAGTCGTCGTCGTCGTCGTCGTCACAGTGAACAGTGCACGGAGGCAAGCCGTGCACGGCACACGTCCACCGTCCACGGTCCACAAGATGATGAAGCTTTCACGCCCCGTGCACGCGACGATCCTAACGCTGCTCCTGCTCGCTTGCCACCGTTTCCAGCTCTCCGACTGCGCGAAACCATCGTCGTCGACTCCGAGAGAGAAAAAAGCCGCGGTGTTTCCCTCTGCTCACCGCCATGACGCCGAGGACGACGCGCACCTGCCCAGCATGGAGCGGCCGATGGTTGGCGACGTCGTCCAGAAGACCAACGACGCTGCTGCCCGCGCGGCACCGTCGTCCGATGCGACGACACCTGTGCAGCAGGGCAAGGAGGAGGAAGGCGTTGGGTCGGGGCCGTGGCAGCAGCAGAGGACCGGAGCGCTCCGGCGGGCTGCGCTGCTGCTGCTGCGCTCGAGGTTGCCGAGGCGGTTTCTTGCAGCTGCATCAGGAGTGGAGTCAGGCACGGACGGAGCCGGGCCGTCGTGCCACTCGCACGACGTTCACATAAACTGCCCGCCGCCGTCGAAGCGCTAGTAACAGGCCCAGCTCGAGTGCGTGGTTCCATCTTTTCTTGTGGGCCTTCGTCTGCAAATATTTCCTTTGTCTGCAACTATTCGGTGTGCGTTGACGACTGTCGACCTCTCCAGAAAAGAAATGGTTCGGTAGTCCACCAATCGGGTCAAAATGTAAATGTAGGAAATCCTACCCTGATTTCAGAAAAAAATAGAGAAGGAACAGGACGTCTAGTTGACTACTGTTGGTATATTATGGTCTAGGCCCATATAATATATACAATAATTAATAAACTCTATGATTTGTATTAGATAATATTTATTGGTTTAGTACCAATATGTGATATGGACCAACCTTAGGCACATGAGGCTGGTGATCGGCTGGGCCTTGGACGTGACTAGGCATGCAGGAAGGCAACAAGCGTTCAGTATTCCATCTTGCCAATTAGAATTCTTGATTACGTAAGTTACAGAAGGTTTTTTCATTCCATTAATTAATTGGCAAATGAGTACAGGAGTTTCCTTCTCTAGCATTCATCGTATCTGCTACCTCCTAGTCTTCCTGAGTCCGCTGGCCTTCCCATCCGTGTGTGGGATATATTCCTAACTCCATCGCCTGGTCCAATTTTTCTGGGATTACTACGAAAACCAAAAGTTCTCGCTGTCTAAAAAAAAGTTTTCCCGTTCCGTCTCCTGCGCGCACACGAGATGGAAGAGTAGAGCCTCAAACGTCTCCGCTCATCGAGTTCATTTGCTCGGGTGAAGGGCGGCCATCACGTTTTTAGGGAGTGTCCGCAAGCGGCACGACTACTCGCTTCATCCCCTCCCTCGTCTTCGTCGGGTGATCTGCACGGCTTCCGTTCTTCACTGCATCGAGCAGGACGACTACAACGACAGGCATCATGTTTGCTGCATCCGGCTCTGCTGCAGGGTATAATCACTTCACCCGTCTTGTTAATTATATGATCTCTATTACAATCTTGCTGGTTAGTGTTAACTATATGATGGTCATGATTTATTCGGACAATAATATGTATCATGTCTCACTGGTTAGCACTATTTTAATATCCATGGAGATGTCTCATTTGAACAAGCACATATATGATATCATGAGTATTTTGTTTATATCTCTTTTACGGATTAAATTAAACTTGAATTTGCCTATATTTCTAACATTCAAAAACGTGAATATAGGCAATTTTCATCTGTTGGCTTTTCGGGTTTGCTGAAACCAACGCCATTTGAGGGCACTCACTATAAGAGATGGCGCCAGAAAACAATTCTGTGGTTATCCTCTATGAACTGCTTTCATGTGGTGCATGAGCAGCCTACTGGAGTGCGGACCTCTGATGAGAAGCGTGCATTCCAAAACGCTGACATCACATGCAAGGCTGCTCTGTTGAGTGTCATTGGAGACTCTCTTGTTGATGGATATGTGCCACTTCCGACCGGAAAAGCCATGTGGGATGCACTTGAGGCCCGCTTTGGTGTTTCTGATGCCGGTTCTGAGCTGTATGTTATGGAGCAGTTCCATGACTATCGGATGGTTGAGGGCCGTCCGGTAGTCGAACAGGCCTATGAAATACAGGCACTGGTAAAGGAACTTGAGCTGTTTGGGTGTGTACTTCCTGACAAGTTTGTGGCAGGCTGTATCATTGCTAAGCTACCACAATCTTGGACTGACTTTGCCACTTCTCTGAAACACAAGAGGCAAGAGTTCAGCACTGCTGAGCTTGTTGGGACTCTAGATGTTGAAGACAAGGCTAGAGCAAAGGATGTCAAAGGCAAGAAAGTCGGTGAGGGGAGTTCTAGCGCACATGTGGTGCAAAGGAACCGTCCAAAACCACAGAAAAAGAAATTTCAGCAAGGGCTTAAGCAACAGACCACTACTCCTTTCAAGAAGGGTAAGAAGATGGACAAGGAAAAGATGAATTGTTTCACCTGTGGCAAGACTGGGCACTTTTCTAGGGAGTGTCCTGAGGCTAAGTGGAAGCCTCCTCCACCACAGAAATCAGTTAACACCGTTGAGACTGATGCAGCTACATCTGGGTATGGTAAAGTTTTGCCTTCTGTATTTTCAGTTTGTCATTCACCTGATTGGTGGGTTGACACTGGTGCAAATATACATGTGTGTGCTGATGTTTCCTTATTTTCTTTTTACCAGGCCGGGCGGGCTAGCTCCTTGTTGATGGGGAACGGGGCGCGTGCGGCTGTTTGTGGTGTT
Source organism: Miscanthus lutarioriparius (assembly GCA_904845875.1). NCBI lineage: Eukaryota > Viridiplantae > Streptophyta > Magnoliopsida > Poales > Poaceae > Miscanthus > Miscanthus lutarioriparius. Next base: position 125,767,352 of record CAJGYO010000001.1, read on the forward strand.
GGTACGGTCGATCTGAAGCTCACTTCGGGAAAGACCGTGCAGCTGCGGAACGTGCATCATGTCCCCTCAATAAAGAAGAATTTGATTAGTGGTTCCCTGCTATGTCGTGATGGTTTTAGACTTGTGTTTGAATCCAATAAATTTGTACTCTCCAAGTATGGAATTTTTGTTGGAAAAGACTATGAGAGCGGAGGCTTGTTCCGCTTGTCTTTGGTTGACACTTGTTTAAGTTCTGTTAATCATGTGAGTCACGACATTGAGACAAATATTTGGCATTCTCATTTATGTCATATTAATTTTGGTTGCATGTCCTGCTTAGTTGGTTTAAATTTAATTCCGAAAATAGATATGGTCAAAGGTTCAAGGTGCCATGTTTGTGTTGAGACAAAACAAACTCGTAAGCCTCACAAGACTGCTGTGGCGAGAGAATTAGCACCGCTTGAACTAATTCATTCTGATATCTATGAGATGAATGGAGTTTTGACCAAAGGTGGTAAGAGATACTTCCTTACATTTATAGATGATTGCACTCATTTTTGCTATGTGTATTTACTAAAAACTAAGGACGAAGCGTTGCATTATTTTAAAATCTATAAAGCTGAAGTAGAAAATCAACTTGAGAAGAAAATTAAAAAGTTATGGTCCGATTGCGGGGGAGAATATTTCTCAAATGAGTTTACTAAGTTTTGTGCGGTGCATGGTATTATTCATGAGAGGACGCCACCATACTCACCACAATCCAATGGGATTGCAGAGAGAAAGAACCGTACTATAACAGATTTGGTTAACACCATGTTAGAGACTGCGGGACTATCTAAGGAATGGTGGGGTGAGGCTATATTGACAGCATGTCATGTCCTGAATAGAGCGCCCACTAAAAACAAAGAAATTACACCATTCGAGGAATGAGAGAAAAAGAGATTAAATCTCTCCTGTCTGCGAACATGGGGTTGTTTGGCAAAGGTGAGTGTGCCAATTAACAAGAAACGAAAGCTTAGACCCAAAACCATTGATTGTGTTTTTCTCGGTATGCTATTCACAGCGTGGGTTATAGATTTTTAATAATAAATTCTAGAGTTCCTGATATGATAGTTGGGACCATCATGGAATCTAGAGATGTAACATTCTTTGAGAATGAGTTTCCCATGAAAGGTAATACACCTAGCAATTCTAGTCATGAATCTATCCCTGAATCTTTTGAACCGGTGGTACACGCTGATGTTGAAACCCATGTTGAAATTTCTAAGGAGGATGATAACATTGTCACTCGAAAGAGTAAGAGGCAAAGGGTTATAAAATTATTTGGTGAATACTTTATTATATACTACCTCCATTTTCGTTTACTTGTCACCGAATTTTTACTGTAGCAATTTTGACCATATGTTTTTTTCTACAAAAGATTTTTAGATACATCAAGTTTTCACATATATGATTCTTTATTGAACATACTTCATTAGTGTTATATGCATTGAAGTATCTAAGATTTTTTAGAAGAAAAAACAGATGGTCAAATTTGCTACAGTAAAAAGTTGTTGACAAGTAAACACAAACGAAGGGAAGTACCTTGTGGATGATACTCCCACAACCATTGCAGAGGCATATTCATCTCTCGATGCTGACTTGTGGAAGGAAGCTGTACAGAGTGAGATGGATTCCATCATGTCTAATGGTACTTGGGAAGTGGTTGATCGTCCCTATGGATGTAAACTTGTGGGGTGTAAATGGGTATTAAAAAAGAAGCTTCGGCCTAATGGTACTATTGAGAAGTACAAGGCCAGGCTAGTGGCTAAAGGCTATACACAAAAGGAAGGAGAGAATTATTTTGATACCTACTCACCAGTTGCCTGTTTGACGACCATACGCGTACTTTTATCCTTGGCTGCCTCACACGGTCTTCTCGTTCATCAGATGGACGTTAAAATAGCTTTCTTGAATGGAGAGCTTGAGGAAGAGATCTATATGGATCAGCTAGATGGATTTGTTGCGAAGGGTCAAGAGGGTAAGGTGTGTAAATTATTAAAATCCTTGTATGGTCTAAAGCAAGCCCCTAAACAGTGGCATGAGAAGTTTGATAAAACTTTAACATCAGCCGGCTTTGCAGTGAATGAAGCTGATAAATGTGTATATTATCGGTATGGTGGGGGAAATGGTGTCATTTTGTGCTTATATGTCGATGATATTTTAATCTTTGGAAATAATATTGATGTGATCAAAGAAGTGAAAGATTTTTTGTCTAATAATTTCGAGATGAAAGACTTGGGTGAGGCTGATGTTATTCTTAACATAAAGCTATTAAGAGAAGAATGAAATGGTGGGGTAACTCTTATGCAAACCCACTATGTGGAAAATGTTTTGAATCGCTTTGGTTATAGTGATTGTATACCTGCTCCAACTCCTTATGACCCAAGTATAATTTTGAGGAAAAACCGCAGAATTTCAAGGGATCAATTGCGGTATTCTCAAATTATTGGTTCTCTTATGTACTTGGCTAGCGCCACGAGGCCTGATATCTCGTTTGCTGTGAGCAAACTAAGCCGGTTTGTATCAAATCCGGGAGATACTCATTGGAGTGCTCTTGAGAGAGTGTTGCGCTATCTCAAAGGTACAATGACTTATGGTATTCACTTTACCGGTATCCAAGGGTACTGGAGGGTTATTGTGATGCTAATTGGATATCTGATGCTGATGAGCTGTACGCCACGACCAGATATGCGAGCTTGGAGGTGGTGCTGTTTCCTAGAAGTCTTGCAAGCAGACTATCTTAACGAAGTCTACAATGAAGAAGAACTGATAGCATTGGATACTGCTAGCGCTGAGGCTGAGTGGCTTCGTGAGCTCCTTATGGATTTACTGGTAGTGGAAAAACCTATACCGGCTATTTCTATGAACTGTGACAATCAAACTATGATAACCAAGGTGCACAGTTCTAAGGACAACATGAAGTCCACAAGTTTTTTCTAGGATTACTACGAAAACCAAAAGTTCTCACTGTCTAAAAAAAAGTTTTCCCATTCCGTCTCCTGCACGCACACGAGATGGAAGAGTAGAGCCTCCGGAACGTCTCTGCTCATCGAGTTCATCTGCTCGGGTGAAGGGCGGCCATCACGTTTTTGGGAAGTGTCCGCAAGCGGCACGACTACTCACTTCGTCCCCTCCCTCGTCTTCGTCAGGTGATCTGCACGGCTTCCGTTCTTCACTGCATCGAGCAGGACGACTACAACGACAGACATCATGTTTGGTGCATCCGGCTCTGCTGTAGGGTATAATCACTTCACCCGTCTTGTTAATTATATGATCTCTATTACAATCTTGCTGGTTAGTGTTAACTATATGATGGTCATGATTTATTCGGACAATAATATGTATCATGTCTCACTGGTTAGCACTATTTTAATATCCATGGAGATGTCTCATTTGAACAAGCACATATATGATATCATGAGTATTTTGTTTATATCTCTTTTACGGATTAAATTAAACTTGAATTTGCCTATATTTCTAACAACTACTCCGTACTTCCATTGGCGCAATGTCAAGATATGTATATCCACTGCAATTGTAAATTTCACTACGTGCAAAATAGTTTGTAGCAACGAATTTTTTTAGGGGCGGCTGGCATTGGAGCAACCCCTACAATGACGAGCTCGGGCTCCAGCGCAGCAGCCGCCCCTACAAATGGCGTAGTAGGAGTGGCTAGTAATATGAGCCACCCCTACACATGCGTCGATTTGTAGGGGCGGCTGGTATGTAGAGGCGGCTATTACCAGCCGCCCCTACAAATATCCGCTGTATATATGAGTGTTCTATTTCTTTTCTTTAATTCTGGACTGCTGAGAGAAAACCTGTACAGAACTACAAAAAATATGGTGCACATAGGACTCAAACCTGACACCTCTGCACCTATACCAATCGAGCAAACCACCACGACAAGCCTTTATTGGTGTCTACTGAAGTTTTTGTCTTCTTCTTTTTTTACTTTCTCATATTCTCAAATTCAAATTTTATAACTAAACTTATGAACAAGTGCAGTTAAAATTTTGAATTGTTCAAAACAAACTCGAATGAAGAAACGACTAAAATAAAAGTTGTATGACTCAATGAGTTTTACAACTTTATTGTTTCAAATTCAAATTTTTAGATTTTTAGGCTAAATTTTGGGTTTTTAGGCTCCCAACCCGGACTTGGGCCTCAATTTTGCTTTTGGGTTACTAAAACCCGTAGGCCTGTTAAGGTTGTGTATGATCTGGGCCCCTGATCTGAATCAAACGGTCAAAGTTCGTCCTAGCCGAAACAAAACCAGCTCCAGCCTTCGGCCTCCCCCAAACCCTAACCCAAAACAAACCCATCACTCTCTCTCTCTTTTTCCCCAGCTCTTGCTCGCCCTCACTTTCCCAGATCTAGTGCGCTACTGAGTGACCTCCCGACAACAACGCCTGCGCGGCCTCTCGGCTCCGTCAGCATGTCTGCCTGCACCAAGCACGCCAAGCAGCCGGGCCTGCCGGTAGCCATCCAGTCCCCGTGCGGCGCCCTGGTTGAGCCCCACAGGCGGTCGTCCAGTCTGCACGGGTTAGAGCTCCCCCCTCCAACGGCGGTGAGGTACACATTCCTTTAGATCTGGTCCTCTCCTACCACCCTTGGCACATACAGACGCCTGATTTGGTTATTCGCGTGTCGATTGGGTGTTCTCTGATGGTGGTATGCTGGTAGTTCAGATCCGTCAAGGAGGGCGCAAGATCCAGCGTAGGAGGGCGATGTTGGCCCCTTTAGGCGCTGGTGCGTGGCGGCGGCCCTATGGCCGTGGCGCGGGCTCGTGCGTGCACAAGGGTGATGACCCCATGGCTGCCCTCGTGCGTGCACAGGTGCGGCCACAGTTATAGCATCTGCAGGTATAGTTAGAGTGTGGATTCAGTGAGGTTACTCCGGGTACCAATGGATTTCGAGTCTCCTTGTACGCAGGACAATCTGTGTGTTCCTTGTCCTATTGTTTTCTAGTTTATTTAATTCTTTACACTGACTTGGCAAATAGGTGCATGTCAGTGGAGGTGAGCGCATACTGTGATGGATGTACTGATCCAGTGTGGCCTGCAGCGTCGAATCAAACTCTACTGCATCTACATCGTAGGGTAAGCTTGATTTTTCCATGTGCTGTTGTTAGTGCTCACTTGAATAAATATACGATATACTGTATTTTGCTTGGTTAACTTAAATAGTTTTTGCTCCAAAATATAAATATATGAAACTGATAAGAGGAGTATAGTTATCTATTTAACTTAAATATTTTTTGCTATGTTTGATTTATTGCTGTTTCTGTAGTAGGTCTCGCATATCTGCAGTTAAGTTGAGTTTCAGTATAGTTTAAGTCTCGCATATCTGATGTAGCTGTTATGTTTCCTGCAGTAGGTCAGTGCATCAACTGTTTGTAGAAATGCCTACCCGGGAGGAAAATGATTATGCCGAGCTGGGAGGAAAAAGAATTTGTCTTTGAATTTTAGTAATTGATACCCTATAATGGTATATTTGTTAAATAGATTATATATTGCAGTCCTAGTGATTGCAAAGTATTTTGTCAAATAATGCCAAATAAAGTGTCTGTACTGCAACCAATGGAGCAGCTAGCACTGTTGATGGAGTGCTGATTGACAGTTTCTTTCACAGCAGCAGTTAATTCTTTGATTCTTTCATTTGCTAGCGGGTCCATCAGTCATGCTTCGATTCTTGTATCTGATAGCAGGTCCATCCGAGTACTATTGTCGATTGTGTTGTGACTGACTGCTTTTGTTAGTCTAAAGATATTTGTACCATATCTTTTTCAAATTTGACAGAAAATGGCTGAAACTTGTTCTCTTGTAGTGGAAAGAAGAGAAAGAAATGAAAAGAGACCTATACAAGGATGATCAACTCTTAGAGCTCGTCGGCGACCTTTACAACTTCATATTGGACTAGATTGTACACGTCAAAGGCATCTACCATGACTGAGATTCTGACTTAGATAGAAATCCTCAGTACCAACACCATCGTGACACTGAAAGGTTAGCTCCAGGCCGTTGATAACAATATGTATGGAATTTAACATTGGTCTTACCTTGTGGGACGGTTTGGACTTGTGGAACGAATTAGACTTGTGAATTATATCTATTTAATGATGGATTGTATATATTCTTATGAATTGGACTTGTAATGGTAGTTTATATAATGCTCTTGTGCTTGTGGTCAGATTTGAATTATATATATATATATATATGTTCTGGTCGAATTTAAATTATAAATTTGAATTTTTTTGATGGAAAAATATACTAGAGGGACGGTTCTAGACTGAACCGCCCCTACAAACAGGTATTATAGGGGCGGCTGGTACTACAGCCGCCTCTACAAATTAATTTGTAGAGACGGCTGATAACACCAGCCGTCCCTACAAATCAATTTATAAGGACGGTCTGGAAATCGCCCCTACAAATGCATGATTTGTAGAGACGGTATGGTAGGGGCGGCTAGCTGAGCCGTCTCTACAAAGCCTCACCAGCCATCCCTAGAAACTATTCATGTAGTAGTGTTTATATAAAAAAAGTATGCCAAAGATATTGATATGTTTAATAGTGTGCGGAAAGTTTCACGACCAAGGAAAAATCAGACTAATATAGAACACTTCAGTGCGAGTGTGTGTCTATGTGGCATAGTTTTTCTTGAGAAAAAAGAGATCATGTGTGTTGTAAAACATGCGGACTTAATCCTAGAAGGAAAATAGAAGAAGGAATAATAATCCTAGTCCGTTTGTATATGGGTTCTTACCAAACTCTTAGGTATTGGCAGGACTATATGTGGGAGTTCTATGTTGTAAATGATCAATATTGAGAGAAATAAAGAATAGTCTCCCTATCTCTTGTGTCTATGTATTCTACTTTCATCTACTATATTGATCATAAGAGACGAAGAGAGAAAGATTCTAATCGCTGGCAACATGTTTTATAAAACGTTATTAGCACGAAAAGCTCTACGTCGACATCGCCATTGAATTTGCCGCCGATCTTCGAAACCGACGTTTGTGCCGATGTCTCACGGCGACTACTTCGACGACGTCAATATCCTCGACGTTGTTAGCGGAACGGATTAGCTACCTCTGGCTGCTACCAATCTGCACTGCATCGACATGCATGGTCGTCATCAAGCATGCAGTTCTACGGCAATGTCAAACGTCATACGCAGTATGTATCTACTAATAACTGCCCTACGCGGCAAGTGGAGTAGATCAGATTGGGATCAACCTAGCAAGGTAAAAGAAAAATATTGATATCCGTATGCTATTTGAAAAGCATTTATTTATCACAAATTATGAATTTTATACTATGTATAATTGTAAGAACAATTTTTTAATGATTATACTTGAAACATGGTATAAGGTATATGGGCTCTCTAAATCTTGCAGACCTTAGACTAACCTTTGAGAGGCTCATATTTGTTTTTCCTAGCATAATAATTTTTGGGATGAATGAATGCCGGTATAAATTCTGAAAATTTGCATATACCATAATCCTAAAAAATACTAGGATGCTTCTAAGAATATTTTTAATAACCTTCCATTACCTTTTTGCACCTTGCTACCTGTTTACATGTAGTAAACTTATATGCACATGGTCCAATTTATGTTAACATATGCATGTATCAAAAGAAGAAGAAATTTCATGAATTACTCTGAATAATAGTAGAATTATTTGTTATGGTCATTATTAAATCCATGTAGGATATTTTGTTACCATTGAAGTGTAGTGAACTTAGGATATATTTCTTGATTACTCTCTAGAATGAGTATATGGCCAGGAGAAATAACAAATGTATTGTCAGACTCACTGCATGAGAAAAATCCCAAATTATGATTGCGGAATATCATATTACACTGAAAATCGAATTTTCAAGCTTGTATGCCTATAGATCAAGGTATAATGCTGCTCTATAAACAATAGCTTGAAGCTTTGTATTAAATGTCTAGAAGACAAAATGGTAAATAAGATTTTATCAATGTATATTCTCCAAGAAATGTCTCTTGTGTATAGAATATCAAAGAGCAATGTAATACATGAAGTATTGAATTTATCATCAGAAATTACTCAAATGGATGTTGAGTTATAATTTTTAGATAACTCTATGAACTAGGATATATGACTTGCATATGTTACACTCCTAGAAGGATCATGATTAATTCAATACTTCATGCAATTTCTTCTAGGAGTGTAACATGCATGAAGCTGGTTCATAGAGTTGTCTAAAAATAAAGCATGAAGGTGGATCTATAAACCACTATGAAATAAAGCATGCATGAAGCTGCTAAATGTCAAGCATAGAAGCTAAGATATGTAAGAATGGTTAATGAATTTTTAAGGTTTCTTTAGAAGAAGAACTTAAACCATGTGCCACTTGTATTGTCTTTAAACTTATACTATCCTGAAGTATCGGTACTAGTGGTGGTGGTGCATTAAGTTTTAATTCCCGTTGAATTAAGTGGTTCTTGTATACTCATAAAAGAGTTAAAGGTTAATTTATTAGCTTGTAGACTAATATGAAGCATTTAATATTCTTTGTTGCAATTCTTACTTGCAGTAACATGTGAGCATGGAATAAATAAGATTTTTATGTTTAGCATATAAATAATTGCCTATTTTTACCAATCTAAATAAGTTTTGCAATAATTTTATCCACAAAGAAGCCTCAGTTAACCATGAAGCTTATAGTTCTTTGTGCACTACTACCATGTAGGTGAGGCAAAACCGCATAATCTAATACCTCTTAGGAGTACTTGTCTTCCATTAGACACTAAGTACTCAAAAGAGGACACTAAACTACGTAGTGCCGTCGAGCACACCCTAAGGAAGAACTCAAAAATCCATATTTTTCCATCAGGATAATAAATGAGAGAATAAAGCTTACAAAATTCTTAAGTCATTTCTTACGTTACTTTATTACAGTAGTAGAATATTATGGTAGAACCACCTAATCTAATGCCTTCCAGGAGTACTTGTCTTTTATTAGACACTAAGTATCCAAGAGGGGACACTAAACTACACAGTTTCATCGAGCACACCACAAGGAAGAACTCAAAAATCCATATTTTTCCATCAGGATCATAAATGAGAGAATACAGCTTACAACATCCTCTTAAGTCATTTCTTACATCACTTTATTACAGTAACAAAATATTACCTCAATTGATTATAACAGCAGAATATAACAATGTTATCAGAGTTATAGAGGAAGCAAGATTAATTTAATAACATGTTGGAGCATTAACATAGTGGACATTTTCATGGAAGAGATGCTAGCAGATTTTACATCTTTTCTTATAAAAACTTTAGTGAGGATTATAAATAAACACTATAGTCATAGCGGGAAAGGAATCCTCTCTGAGCCCACCAAAAGGTTTCCACACACAAGGATATATATATACAAGTGCTTTTCATTGAACTCCTTAAAACTTAATGCACAAGCATAAGATAAAGTGCAGAATAATAGGGGTTATGCACCGGAGCTTGCCTGGGTAAGATATAACCAAAAGTTCACATTTCATCATAGTGACACAATCATCAAGGCATCATCTTTCTGCTACTTCAGTCGACTCCATGATCTATCGTTGTTCCCATTATGATATACGTGGATACAACGCAGAGACGCAATTAATCAATGGTAACCGTAACTCTTAAATATATGATTACGCTCCGCAAGCTAACGAGCTAGATTTAATGAGTAACGTATTGGTCTACGTATCCATGTCGTCAAATAAGGCTTTGTCTCCAGAAAAATGTTCTAGTTTCAAAATCCCAAGGTGCTTTGGCATTTTATTGATTAAATATATATTTTTGAACTAGGACTCATTTAGCTACCTTAACAAACTAATTATTATGGAGCTACAAAAATTACAGTGAGCACCTAATAATGTTAGGGATTTACTGTAAAAGTTTTAGAGCCAACACTATCACCAATTCATCAAAAAAAATTCCTACAAGTTTATATCTTATAATATTAAGCATCTTAAATTAATTAGATAACTCCTAGAAATATTACAAAACTATGTGAACAAAATATACTAGAAAATAGATCCTAATTTTAGGAACCTAACAAAATTTGTTTCACAATTTGTGGACACCTACATGATTTTAGATCAATTACATAAAACTGGTTCTTAAATAAAAATACAAAATCATTTCTAATTCTTTACTAAAAAGACGAACCAAACTGGCCCAACGCGGCCCACACGGGGCGTGGCCCATGGGGGAAAGCCCGCGCGCGTGATGGCGTTTTAGCGAAAACACCCCCGAGCTTCCTACTATTCTCGCAGCTAATATTCATCCTATTTACTCAGTCAGCACTTATGCACAAAAGACCCCGAGAGAAGCTGTCCTCGCATCGAGGAGGTCCCCGTGACCCCAGCTCTCACCGGCACGGCATGGACCGATATAGTCCCATTACGCCGGCCAACCGGGACCCTTGAAGACCTAGCTATGGGACCGATGCTCACCTATGGGCCGACGCGCGATGATGGGCGGTGGTTGCACGAACGGACGAGAAGCAGAGTGGGCTCTCCCTAGCGGCGGGCGACCTACAGCAGCGGCAACCGTGTTTCGGTGAGCCACAGCGTGCAACATATAATAGAAGTGATGGGTAAGCATTAGTGAAGCACCACGATCCTACCCGTGGTGGTGGCCTGGCCGAAGATGCCCCGAGGAAGTCTAGCCATGGGCGCACGGCGAGCTCGATGATGAACCGCAGCGACACAGTCGTGTCAGCGACGTGGAGGCGGCTATATTGTTGCGACTTGGGTGCGCATGATGAAGAGGGGTTCTAGGCGGGGCTAGTGGTGCGGTCAATTCGACATGGGATGGAGAGGATGGAGCTGGCCATGGTGAGGCGGGCTTTGGGCCTTAATGGCACGGTGGCGGGAGCAAAGCTCCAAAATCAGAGCTTGGCCTGGCCATAATCAAGGCGAGGGTGGGGGCGGTTGATGAGAGGTTGTGAGGAAGGAGCTGTGGGTGCATGGAATTGATGGGAGATGACCACTCGCAGGCAGGCGTGTTGGCGTGGCTCGGCGACAGAGAGAAGGAAAGAGAGAGAGACGGGGTGCGGCCGGTGACTCGACGAGGCGAGCCATGGCGGGACACGATCGACGCGACCAGCGTGGCCTATGGCCAAACGCTAACCGATAGTCACACATGCTCATGACCTACGTGGCCCCCGCACCGCAGTGCCATAAATGGCATGGTGACGGCGGTCCGGCCTCGTGTGTGCGGCATCAAAGAGAGCCGCCGATCGGCAACAAGGCGCGGCAGCGGCGTGTAGTCCGTCCGATGGCGGTATGGCAAAGCGCGTGATCACGACGTGATGCGATGAGCGATGGCGCATGCATCATGGCATGAGGTGGGTCAATGGCACGGCAGCGCGTGAGGTAGGGCAACACCGCTGAGCCGGGCGAGCCACAACAACGGTGGCTCCTCGTGGTCGGGTCAGGGTGACCAGGCTGGCCAAGCGCGGCAGCGCGCGTGTGCACGCAGAGCTCGCCAACACCACGACGGCGTGCCACCGTGGCCAGGTGACCACGCCTAGCCCAGAGGGCTAGCTCGAGAACGTTCTGTGCATGGATTTTAAGGCATCGACTACCACTAAACCATTGCCTCTAAACCGAAACCGACTTCACCACGATCAAATTGATATATGAGGCTGCTCAGCTGAGCTAAAACACCACATCACCCTCTAACGCAATCTCTCTAAATAAATTTCTAAACTTAGCAATGTCCAGCTGTACACAAGCTTGAAATTTTCTAAGTTTTTTGAGTTGAACTCTATTTCAAATTGCATTTCTAAGCTATTGAAAATATTACTAAGCAATATTATTTTTCAACAGTAAGTATTTCATTGTCATCTACAAAGTTTGCACTTCCAACTTTATTTAAGTATCACACACATGTTCTATAGTATTTTTGCCTCATAAAAATTGGTTTTAAACCCTACTTGATATACATGAGCTATTACATCAACATTGATTTAACATTTTTATTGATTATTTTAGGCTACAACAAATTTGTCAACACCTTCTATCACATGCATTATTACACAAACACGATGCTCGTGACATGATTTAGTAGTTGGTTTAGGGCGTAACACCTAGGGTGTTATAGCTCTACCCCCTTAAACAAAATCTCGTCCCGAGAATTGAAACACGAATCAGAAGGGGAAAATACTATTACACTTTGCAGATCTAAAATTACACGAAAGATCACACTATGTCGAACACTAAACCATACAGGGATTTAGAGATACATGGTTAAGAGCAACCTAATACAACCAAGGCTTAATTTAGAAGTCGAGATAGACAAGGACAATGGAGGAATAATAAGAAAATGATTATCCAAAATGTGGCGTATGTCCAACAGATCCAGAAACAGGAGACTGAGAACTCAAACATTGTGAACCCTAAGACCAACTAACCAATAGTACACTTGAACTTCTTCGACGAAAACCAGATCCTTTCTTGTTCTCAGCTTACGTAATCACCTCTGACTAACGAACCTAGTTCCTCGAATGATGACTAGATCTCGTAGCTCTGCTTTGAATTTGAGGGGACAGGGATGAAGGAGAGCAAAGGCCAAGGACATCTTATAGTGGTGAACGGAGGTGGGGCGCAGCGTAACGGAGGTGGAGGCGGCGTGGATGGAAAACACTAACGGTCATGAGGTGGGAAGAGCGTCAGCCATGGTGCGCTCCCTACACGAGCTTGAGTGGAGGAAGGAAAAAAGAGAGGAGAGGGGGTTCGCACTTCCAACTTTGAGTTGAACTCTATTTCAAATTGCATTTCTAAGCTATTGAAAATATTACTAAGCAATAATATTTTTCAACATCATGTATTTCATTGTCATCTACAAAATTTGCACTTTTAACTTTAATTAAGTATCACATATATGTTCTATAGTATTTTTGCTTAATAAAAATTGGTTTTAAACCCTACTTGATATACATGAGCTATTGCATCAACATTGTTTAACATTTTTATTGATTATTTTAGGCTACAAGAAATTTATCAACACCTTCTATCACATACATTATTACACAAACACGATGCACGTGACATGATTTAGTAGTTGGTTTAGGGCGTAACACCAAGGTTGTTACAAATATTACCTCAATTGATTATAACAGCGGAATATAATAATGTTATCAGAGTTACAGAGCAAGCAATGATTAATTTAATGACATGGTGGAGCATTAACATAGTGGATATTTTTATACAAGAGATACTAGCAGATTTTACATCTTTTCTTATAAAAACCTTTAGTGAGGTTATAAATAAACACTACAGTCATAGCGTGAAAGTAATCCTCTTTGAGCCCACCAGGAGGTTTCACACACAAAAGTCAGCGCTATGTATTCTCCGGTCACCTGCAACAGTGGGAATAAAACCCTGAGTACTCGATTGTACTCAGCAAGACTTACCCAACAGGAGAAAAATAAAAGACTCCAAGAATATGCAAGGCTTATTTTGCTTGTGGGTTATTGCATCTGACGGAAGCATTACTAAACGTGTGTCCTTATATTCAATTTTATTAGCAGTCATCGTTAGTTTATTAACTAACCATTCTATGTAAGTACCTATGCTACTTTCAAGCATGTGGTAAGCAATCAAAACTATTTTATCACCATTCAAGTTCCAGTTCTTACTATGGTGCTTGACCATAGCCAAGTCGTATCGTCTTACAGAAACGACGATTCGTGAACCAATGTATCCCAGCTGGTACCCCAAAATACACGCCCTATTTGTACCCCAGGCACAAACAAGACCAACCCATTCCACTCCTATAGAGGGGTCTAGGTCCCCGTCCAAACTTGGACTATAAGCCCCCACACTTAAGACTCGGTCTCAATATGATGCTTAGACCTCCACCTTTCCCCGCCTCCAATTAGTCGGTCCGGAAAGAGCCGAAACCCATGACAAGAGCATAACGAGACTTCCCACTCCTATAAGCAAGTATGTGATCAGGATAATAAGTCAGTGACCTGACTACCATCCATAGCAACGATGGTCCTCAATCGACACAGGCGGAACAAGTGCAATCTAAGCCTCGCTTGAATGCCTAACAAAGTCCAGATCCAAAGTACCATTCCACCCGGTCTCCAATTATCCTTCATATATATTCCATGTGATAGTAATATAATAACAACAATAATATCTTTCCTATCTCTCATGAGTGACAGGTAATCACTTGACTTCTACTAGATCCTATAACATAGCAATCTACATGATCCTGACATACTAGTAGAACTCATAGGATAAGGATATATATATGTAAGTGGTTGTCTTTCAACTCCTTAAAACTGAATGCACAAGTTTAAAATAAAGTGTAGAATAATAGGGGTTATGCACTGGGGCTTGCCTGGGTAAGATATAACCAAAAGTTAGCATTCCATCATGGTGACATGATCATCAAGGCACCATCCTTTCCGCTACTCCAGTCATCTCCATGATCCATTATTGTTCCTATTATGATATTCGTGGATGCAACGCAGAGACATAAATAATCAACGGCAATCGAACTCATAAAATACGATTACACCTCTCAAGCTAACGGGCGAGCTCTAATAACTAACGTACTAGGCTACCTACCACGTTGTCGAGCAAGGCTAATAAAAATTATTATGGAGCTACAAAAACTACAGTGAGCACCTAATAATGTTAGGGATTTACTGTAAAAGTTTCAGAGCCAACACTATCACCAATTTATCACAACAATTCCTACAAGTTTATATCTTACAATATTAAGCATCTTAAATTAATTAGATAACTCCTGAAAATATTATAAAACTATGCGAACAAAATATACTAGCACATAGATCAAGATTTTAGAAACTTAACAAAATTGGTTTCACAATTTTTGGTCAACTACAAAAATTTATTTTGAATTTACAATTTTGCCTTAGAAACTAAATTAGAAAATGCTTAGAAAAGGAAAAAGGGCCATGTGGTAATCGGTTCAAATTTCGGCAACCCAACGGCCCAAAGATCGTGAGCGCTTGATTTGCGTAAGGTCATGTGGTGGCCCAATCGACAAAGGTCAGGCGCCCCACGCGTTAGGTAATTTTGTAGAAAAGCCCCCGAGCTTTTAGAGATTAATACGACTACTATATGCACTATTCCTACTGTCAGTAATCTTGCAACC
Source organism: Miscanthus lutarioriparius (assembly GCA_904845875.1). Classification (NCBI taxonomy): domain Eukaryota; kingdom Viridiplantae; phylum Streptophyta; class Magnoliopsida; order Poales; family Poaceae; genus Miscanthus; species Miscanthus lutarioriparius. Next base: position 125,782,540 of record CAJGYO010000001.1, read on the forward strand.
AAACCCTCAGATGTTTTCACCTTTACCATGGGGAGGTCCCTGTAAACCCCGCGTGCCGGCGCGGCGGCCGAGGGCATAAAGCGGTTACGCCGAGCAAACTAGGCTCGCTACGACGGAATTAAGGGGCCGACCACCATCTACAGCTAAACGCGTAAGGATGGGTGGCGGTTAGGGACTTGTAGGCGCACTATCGTGGGCTACAAAGGTGAGTGGCTATCCGCAATGGTGGTGCGACTGTTCCGGCAAGACTACGCCCTCACAAAAAGATAGAGATGGCAGAGAAGCATTAGTAGCTCACCGCGATGTATGCCCTACTGACGGTTGAAGCAGGGGAGCGCTACGATGGTCTGGCCATGTGCGAGCCACCGGGGTGGCGGTGCTCCTAGATGGACACCCATGCGTCACCACATTGTCGATGAGTTCCCTGGCCAAAATAGCGCGAGCACCAGATGGAGGGAGTCTAGGCGAGTTTGGGGTTACGAGCAATTGAACTGCTATTAACCCTACAGGCCTTACCCACAAACCTACCGGCTCGACGGCACACATGACCGGTGGCGAGGAGAAATCGGAATTGACCACTGATAGACCAAGGCTGGGCTCAATGAGAATGTGACACCTAGCTAACTTGTTAAGCTACCCACCGGTGCGAGGAATTGGACTGGGAGGGCTTGGGTTGGTGATTATGAAGGGGAGAGGGCGGCGCATCGCCACTGCTAGATCACGTGACGCGGCCCTGTTAGAGGTGACCTAGCCATGACCCGATAGGGTATGACAACGCGAGGACATTTGCGCATGAGCGAGGGCAGGAGGCGCTCTGGGTAGTGCTTAGACGGTGCCAAGAGGGGCGCCAGCGCACGGAGCACTTGAATGCGGTAGCCGGGCCTGAGTGGCTCATCGGCGTCGGCTAGCGGGACAGGGCAAAGCAAGGAGGTGTCACCATCACCCTAAAGCTAGGGTCAGTTGACCCAGACGCGGCGAGCGGCGACATGGACTCGTGGTAGGTGAATCGCAGGGCAAGGCGACTACCACGTAGGCATGTCAACAACGGCCCCGGCCTCGGCCCAACCCCACACGCGGATCAACAGTCAAAATGGCACGTGCATGTGGCGACAGCGAGGGCACCCGACAACAGCATCGCAATGATGCCTAGCCATGTGACCGTGCAGTGGCTACACTAGCGTAGCGCAGTGGCAGTCCTCTAGCATGGCACAGCGGTGCACGCAGCAGCGTGGCAGCGAGGTGGGGCAGTAGCACGACGGCCAGCAGTTGTAGGGTGATGACAACGGCCCACTGGGGCCGGCCACGGCCAACCCACAGTCGGACAGGCCAATCGGGCACGGCACCGTGGCACACGGGACGTGGCCAGCCGCGCGACGCCGAGTGGCCACACGAGGAGGCCGTGCGCATGGGCCAAGCACATGACGTGCATGAATTTTGAAGCGCGTCTAAAATCTAATCTAACACAGTTGAAGCTAAACTACCTCGACCATGCTAAAGAGGGTACATCTGTCTACCATAAGGAGCAAAAACATAGCATTGACCTTTAGCTAGATTTTCCAGAATTAATTCACCAACATGGCATTGTCACACTGTTTTTAAACCTAAAATTCTTCCAAGTCTTGAGCTAAATTTGACTTCAAGTTTCATTTCCAAAGCCACTAGAAATACTAGCTAGTCGTATTATTTTTCTACAGCAAGAGTTGCATTGTCATCTATAAAGTTTGTACTTCAAACCTTATTTAGGTGTCACACACATGTTCTATAATACTTTTGCTCAATAAAAATTGGTTTTCCACCCTACTTGACATAACATGAGTTTTTGAAGAAATTTTCATTTAACATTTTTATTAGTCATTTTAGGCTACAAGAAATTTATCAACACCTACTATCACATGCATCATTACATAAACATGATGCTCATGACATGATTTAGTAGTTTGTTTAGGGCGTAACACCAAGGGTGTTATAGTAGGTAGAAGGGAAATTGGATTTCTTAGAAGCACTTGAACAATTGGACTATACTGGCATATGAGTTGATCTTAGAAGGACCAATTTAGCAAAAAAAGTATAATCCATGAACTAAGTATTTAATACTTTAGCCTAGAAACTAAAAGTTTATGTGCTACCCTAAATCTGTTGTTGTACACTAAATAGTACACTAGATATGTGAATTTCGTACCAACACCAATATATACTAGAAGTATGATTGAATTCTATGGAACATTAGAAATGATTATTTATAGATGATGCATGAAGCATATTACTACTTGAAGTAATTATGGCATGAAAAGGGGGAGGAATTTTGGGTAAAGACATAAGAAAATGTGGGTAATATATTTAATGGGCATAGCCTTCCTAAATCTATCTTTAAGTGCATGTATCAGGATTGAAGTCCTAGCCGCATCCCTTTCGGCTGAGTTAACTTTCTCTACATTGCACTAATAACAAGCAAGTTTGTAGCTTTTCATTTTCTTGTTATCTATTACGTTGGATTGAATACCAATATTCCACATTACACTCGAATGTGTATCACTATGTTGTGCTCTCATCAAGCTGCAACTATCTCCACTCCTGCTAAATATTAGCATATCAGCTATATTTGTAGCAGCAGCTACCTTATACTTCCCTCATAATTAGATTGGCTAGCTAGTACGTTATGTTCATAGTTCCCGTTGAACTAAGAAATATCTTGCTTTCAATGGATCGGATGTATAAGCAATAAATTGGTCTAGGGCCAAGTAGCTTAAGATCAGGGAGAGTTGCTTAAATTGAAATTGGTTAAATGGAGAAGTGACCCAATTGAATGGGATAGATTATAGTGGAATTTGAGTTGATAGATAAAGCACTTAACGATGATTTGGGATTTATAAAGAAAATGCATTTGAGGAATTTTACATTAATGGCAATTAGAAAATTTTAGAAGAAATTCCATGTGAATTTGAATGTTGCGTATTCTATACTTTTGAAGTATATGGTCCATTTTTTATGTATGAGTAATTGGATCATTTTTTTGGCTAAACAATAAAGAAGCTAGACAATGAAATAGTTTTCTAAACCATGATATCTACAAATCAGGGGAAGAACATTCTTGAGTTTGTAGGAATGCTGGACATTCTTAAGTGCACTTTATGTATTCTAACTCGCTGCATTTAGTGAATAATAACCCCCATATTAAAATATGTGCATGAATATTTCCCATAAAACTACATCATAGCACAAATGAATGGGCCTCCACTTATAGTTGGAGATACATGAATTTGAATTATTTTAAGCCCATGATAGGGGATATCTTTTGAAGTATGCTATTAAAGATCTAATATTGGCATTAGGGGGCGAGAAAGCCTATGTTGAATGCCAAATATTATTTCCATAGAAGGAAAATGGTCTTAAGAGATAAAATATTCCTTGAGGCTTGAAGCAGGAATAGTATCACGCACTAAATCAAATAGTAGTTTGACTAATACTCTTGTGAAGCATGAAGTGAAGCATATGCCAGATATTTTTGAAAATGAGAGGAGTAACTTGAAGTTATAAACTAGAAGTTGTGTTTACTAGTAGTAAACTAAATGTTGTATACTATCAAGCTAAAATCGACGAGGACGCCTGTGGATTATAGTTTAGTGTATACTTGTTGAATAGAAATAAATTGAAAATCCTCCATTCTCATGAAGAGAACACCTCATGAAGAAGGTTAAGTACCTCATGAAGCGGATCATTATAAAGATGAAATCCAACACACTAAGCGCGCGCATCATAGTGTTGGGTATGCAGAATAATAAATTATCTCTTGTTTGAGAAATAACAAAGAGATAGAATAATCTCACATGGTGAGGGTGTTGGGAGAAAATAATAGTTGTCGACAGCGCTACCTCTATAATTGCCAATGTTTCTCTTATGAGAACCTGGATCCAGAAAATAAAGTCCATGGCAAAGTCACCTATAGCGATTATATCATGTCAATGAAGAAAGCAATTGAGGTTGAATCTCCTACTCAAAAGAAATAAATGTTCTGCTATATCTCTAGCAAATGAAATTAATGAATATGAAATATGTAGTTAATAAGTGGATTATGAAGATCCATATAGTTCTAGAAGAATATAAATCGCAACATATGGAAATTAAATCTGATACAAAGTATTAAGAAGTCTAAGGTATAATATATTCCTGAATGAATATTGAAGTCTCAAGAAGAGCATGTCATAGAAGGAATATTCATCGAATGACTTTGTAGTGAATAACACTATCTCATTGTGTACATCACATAATAATCTCTCATGTAGTAGAGAATATATTTCATATAAGAGAAATGTTATTTACTAAGAATGATAACATCCTTGAAGGATTTAATCCATGAAGGATTTACCAGTCGATTCTTGAAAAGCATCATTAATCCCTGAAGTGAATGTAGACACAAGAAAAAGAAAATGAGGAATCCTAAATACCATGAAGGTGTCATACAAACACTCAGAAAGTGCATATTGAAAGGCTAGCAATGAAGTGATGATATCCTCTAAATACCATAGAAGGTATGAGAATATTGGTGATTTTGGCAATTGAATTATCCCCTAAATACCAAATGCAAGACTAGATTTATTATTTAGTGGTACAATCTAAATCTTGAAGATTTGTAGAACATATAATATGAAAATTCACTAAGCAAGAATTATAACTATTCAAACTCTAATATGAGATTTGATGCACTATCTAGAAGATATTGAATACTATCACTTATTTACTCCCATAATCATTTGAAAGAATTTATTACCCTGAAGGATAAATTTTATTTGTTTTGCATAACTAATAAGTGGTTATTTATACATGAAGCATATTGCTCTTGTTTACTCATATTATAATTCATTGAAGAATGACAAAGCCAACATTTTTCAAAGATATAGTATTATGATATTGCATACCATTATTAAGCACACATTTATGAAAAGAATGGACTGAACAATGCATTTCAAAGAATGGCTTTATGAGGGGGAGCAACTTGAGTAAATCTATTTTGAAGGTAATTAAAACCACTAGAATTACAAAGATCAAGTAGATCATATTATATTTTCTAAAACATTAAAGTTTATGCATAGATCATGAAGATAAATATCTATTCATGAAGAATAGAATATTCTGAAGAATACATGACCAAGAAGGTTAAATGTTGTACTCTTTTTTTCTTATGTGAGTCTTTACTTGAAGATTTATCATGCAAAGTTTTTAATGAGACAACATGTTGAAAGCTCTATTTTAGTTTTGGTGAATTAATGAAACCCTAAGTGCTAACCTAGTTCATCTAAGTGATCATAAGATAGGTAGCATTATTCCAAGTGGTGAAGCAACGGTGAAGATCATGATGATGGTGATGCCATGGTAATGATCAAATGCTTGGACTTAGAGAAGAAAAAAGAGAAAAACAAAAAGCTCAAGATAAAGGTGAAACTTGATAGGAGCCTTTTTGTTTTGGTGATCGAGACACTTAGTGAGTGTGATCATATTTAGGATCGATAGCCATACTATTAAGAGGGGTGAAACTCGTATCGAAATGTGGTTATCAAAGTGCCACTAGATGCTCTAACTCATTGCATATGCATTTAGGATCTAGTGGAGTGCTAACACCCTTGAAAATATTTGTGAAAATATGCTAACACACATACACGAAGTGTTATACTTGGTGGTTGGCACATTTGATCAAGGGTGGTGAAGTTTCGGGTCAAAAGGAGCTATTTCGTATTGATCGAACTCTGCTTTGGGCAGTGACTGGACTCTGACCCTGCGTCCGATTAGTGGTGCGCAGTGAAGGCCGCCCTCGGTCCTTTGATCGGACGCTGAGAAGAAATCGGACCGGACGTCCTGGGGGTGCATCCGGTTAGGTGATAACATACACCGACGAAAGCATCTAAACAGGCCAGTAAGGACCGGACTCTAGTCTGTGTCCAGTCACCTATGATCGGATGCGTCCGGTCATGAAAAACCGGCACTAGTGCCTTACTGGAAACGACCGGACTCTAGTGATGGAGTGTCCGGTCACTTTGAGCAATGTGTCTGTTCACAACTTAAGTACACTGATGACCGTTGAGATTGGGTGATCAGCATTTAAAGCCGAGGACACATGGCAAAAATCTGAGGACCGAACACCGAGATCCTACGTTTGGTCAATCCAACCGGCGCGTCCGGTGGCCCTAATTTTTCAGGGAACAGAGAGCCAACGGCTATATTCATGGGGGCCCTCTATTTAAGCCCCATGGCCGGCTCTAGCTCACTCTCTTAGCCATTTGCATTGACATAGCAACCTTGTGAGCTTAGCCAAAGCTCTCCCACTCATCTCCATCATTGATTCATCATCTTTGTGAGATTGGGAGTGAATCCAAGTGTATTGCTTGAGTGTTTGCATCTAGAGGCACTTGGTGTTCGTGTTTCGCTGTGGTTTTGGCTTGTTACTCTTGGTAGTTGCCGCCACCTAGATGGCTTGGAGCAGCGAGGATCGTCGAGCGGAGGTTGGTGATTGTCTCTGGCTCTGATCATGGTGATTGTGAGGGGTTCTTGACCTTTCCTCGGTGGAGAGCCAAAAGGTACTCTAGTAAATTGCTCGTGGCTTGTGTGATCCTCATCTTGTGTTGGTTGTGCGGCACCCTATTGAGGGTTTGGCGTGTGATGCCAATTAGCGCGTGAACCTCTAAGTGAGTGAATCGCCACAACGAGGACTAGCTTGCCGACAAGCAAGTGAACCTCGGTAAAAAATCATTGTGTCGTCATTTGATTTCGAGGTGATTGGTCTTCATTGGTATTCATTCTTGTGATTGATTGGTTCATTCCTCGACTCGACGGTATAACCATCTTCCTCTCTCTCTCTTTACATTACCGTAAACTAGATGACAAGCTCTTTAGTGTAGCTAGTCGTGAGAGCTTGTTAGTTTGGTTAGTGTGGCTCTTTAGTTAGCCTTTTAGAGCACACTAACTTAGTGTAGTGACATATCCATTGTGTGGATAGAGACTATATAAACTAGAATTGTGGTAGGTGGCTTGTATTTTTAGTAGGCTAGCGCAACACTCGTTTCGCCTCATATTTGTCTAAAGGGTTTGCTAAGTAGTGTTATTGTAGAAATTTTTAATAGGCTATTCACCCCCCCTCTACCCATTAGGACCTTTCACATGTGCAATGCAATTAACGAATGCGATGTACTCTTTTCTCCAAGAACCGTTTTTCCCACTGGATTTCCAGATGGAGTTTTTAATGACGCATGTGCATATCGTGGTAATTGTCCAAGGAGGAGTGTTGTAAAACTTACGGACTTAATCCTAAAAGGAAAGGAGAAAGAGGAATACTAATCCTAGTCTATTTGCATGTGGGCTCTTACCAAACTCTTAGGCCTTAGCAGGACTATATATATGTGGGAGCTCTATGTTGTAAATGATCAATATTAAAAGGAATAAAGAATAGCCTCCCCATCTCTTGTGTCTATGTGTTATACCTTTATCTACTATGTTGATCATGAGAGATGGAGAGTGTAACACCCTAGGTGTTAGGCTTGCATAATTTGACTTGCATTGCATGAGCATGAGCATCAAGCATTCATATATAAGCTTTTGCATTTGAAACATATGAAACATGCTTGTTATTTTATGTTTCCTTGTATGTATGCATATGATCATGTATGAATGAGTGCAAGTGGTTGATGTGAGTCACTAAAACATCTTAGCTACACTTAGGATGACTAATGGAACATTGTTCATAAAGATCACTTTGTCTAATTCAGCTTCTAAGTGATGCTATGCATGTTGACCTGGAAAGTGAAATGTGTAACCAATGTATGAAATGTTTGTGTGACCTTATGAATAGCTTAAACATGTTTAGAATGTCATTATGAATAACTTTGGTATTCATGACTAAGGCTAATTTGGTCACTAAATCATAGTTCAAGTGTTAGTCATCATTTAAATGTAGAAGGTTTGACCTAGTTTGAACTATATGATATAGACTTTGCATGGATGTGGTCACTAAAGCAAAGTTGTAGTATTTGATGAGAGGAACAACTTTTATTTTGGGGTCATAGGCTAGTTCAGCTCCTAATAGGTTTGAAATTATCTCACAAGAATCAAGGTTTCACTGTTTTTCAACACTTAGAATTTCGCTAAATCATTTCGAGCTAACCGTTTGACAGGCTCAACTTTGGGCTAATATATCTCTCTAACCATCAAGAATTAGGACTTGATTTCTAAATAAGATTTGTAGCTGGTACATAGCTCTACAAGTTTCGTTTTAGCATCATTCACTAAATCGCCATAGTTTAGGAGTTACAAAGGATCAAAATTTCACAGTCAGGCACTTGATCGGGCGACTGAAGAACACCGCGCCACGTCGGGTCGTGGCCGACCGGCCACAGAGCATGGCCGCCGCTTGGCTAATGCTGGCCGGCGATGGGCCCTCGACGCCGTGAGCTGGCGCCTGTTATTTGCATGCCTCGTGTCTTAGTTCCACGCACCCATGCCCGCTCCCTCACCTTGGTTGCTCGTTTTTTCTCTCGCTGCGGGCGCACCGAGCACCGCCACGCCATAGCTTTGCTCTGTCACCGCCTAGCACCCACGCCACCACACGGTCGCTGTCTCCACCTCGCCCACAGTTGCGCCACATCCCCCTCTACCTCCTCGACTTGATTGCAGCAGCTGACGAGCTTCGGTGAGGGCGAATTCGCCATTTTCTTCCTCGCCGGAGTTCTCGGCCACCATGGCCGCCTCCACGGCGAACCCACCACTGCTTGGCTCACGCGCGCGTTGCTTCCGATTATTTGCGTTAGAGCTTGTATAGGGTATACTGTAGTTGGTCGCATGAAGTTACCGTGCATGGGTGTCTCGCCGGCATGGAACACGGCGACCCGCGCCGCGGCGCTCCCACCTCCGTGCCACCGCGCACCTAGCCGGAGCTCGTCGGAGCATCCTGTCTAGCTTAGGTAGTAGCCATAGAGTCTCGTGGTCACCTTGGATCTCATGCGCCTCTCGCCGAGTTTCGCTATGGCCCATAATGGTCGGCGCACCATAGAGCAGCGCCGCCGTGCCGCCATGGCCGGCGACGAGCAAGCTCCGCCGCACTTGCACTGCCACCACCTAGGTCACTAGATGTGGTTTGTTCTGTAGATCACGTCGGTGCACTTGGTTTCGCTGGAGAGCTCACCGACGACAAGCTAGGGCCGGTCCGCGTGGCTCCCCTGCTTCTTGTGTCGCTGACCAGTGGGCCCGACTGACCTCTGGGTCCCGGCTGTCAGTGACACAGAGTTCTAGGATAGCTCATTTATTTTTAGATTGACATGCTAACTTTGAAAAATGATAAATTGAGTTGTAGAGATCGAAATCTTGTGAACCAAATTTTGTAGTGTTCCTTAGGAAGTGTAGTATTTTATAAAAATATGATATGCACAGTTTCTAATATTTTTATTGGAGATTTAAATGTGTTTAGATAAATGCTTTTTGTATGTTTACAATCTTGTAAATTAGATATCTTGAGCTAGAAAAATGATACAATTGTGATTCAAATTTTGTTAGCCTTGTGCTGACATGCTCTAGCTAGGAAAAATATTAAACTTGTAGTAAACTTGATTTAAATATGGTCATTCTATATATCTATTAATAAATGGTAATTTCTAAGAAAAATTATAGGGATAAAAATATGTAACATATTGATATGAATTTTTTTACAATAGCATGGCATTAATATGAAGCTAGAAAAAATATAGAATCTATTGTTTAACACTTTTTTATAGGGTTTACTATTTTCACTAAAATAATCCTTGCTAGCTTGTCATTTTTGCATAGAATGTTATACATGTGCAAATGGTATGAAATTTTTACAGTAGTCTATTGTAAGCACTAGGAATCTACTGTAATTTTCTGAGAATTTATTGTGCATATTTGGTGTATGTTTGTTATTTACCCTAATTATCTAATTAAATTAATAAAGGCATTTAAATAAATAGATTGGGATTGACCATGATGTTTTCTATGGTTCTTATGATGCATAGTAACTGTTGATGTCAATAGTCAAGCTTAGAAGCAATTGATTGTATACAACTAACTAATTATCACCTTATAATTCAAATACAAGGCTGCATGTATAGTTTTGATTGTGTGGATGATTTCATGTGGATAATGGTCTTTGCTATAAAACTTGTTAATAACAAAGTTGTAGATAAGTTACTAATCTACCTTGTGTTAAATTTTCACAATCATAGGGCATAAGGTTTTAGAGTTCTAGTTGTTACAAGTTTGCTGTCTGAAATGTTTACTTTCTGGATAGATTTGATTGACTGATTTGTTTGACCTAGATAACTATTGAATCATATCATGAGTACTAAAAGAAAGTTGTAGAAAATTTCATAAGCTTTCTAGAATGTCCACAATCATATGATTTCGATATATATAACTCCAGTTATGGTTAAAATAATTAGCTGCTGTTTTGTAGTTCACTAAATGAGTCGCATGAGTGTTTGCATAAGTAATAGAGAAGAGATATGCACCTACTCAGTAAAATATGATACACTTATTACTTTCACACCATGCTATTGAAATTTCTTACAAGGATGCATTCATCATGTTTTATCATACTATACTTGTCGACATCTATGCATTCGCAATATCTTATGTCATATTCATGCATATAGGATCGATAGAGGAGGTAACGTTGCTGGAATTCAACGAAGAAGAGGAAGGGGACAAGCAGGAGATTCCTCAAGCCACCGCTCTAGAAGAAGAGGAGCAGAACCCAAAAGTGCTCCCGGAGTGCCCTGACCACCGCCCCACTTCTTTTTTGAAAGGCAAGCCCCGGAGCATTCTAAGTCTCCCATTGTTTTACAAAATAATACTTGAGTCCTTTATATTTGATGCATTAGGTTATAAGAGTTGATTGGAACCACTTGATGCATATAATTTCCTTGTCCAGAAATATACCTTTAACCCTGTGTAGGTCCAGGATCGAATATATGCTTAGCCATGCTTAGACCGGTAGAAGTCGGGTGATTTTCTGTCACCTGCGAGATATAGGTAGAAGTCGAATATCAAAGCATGGTTGGCTATATTTGCTATCATGAAAAAGAACCATGGGGTAAAAGTAAATAGAGGCTGGGCGAAGTCTATGTGTAGGTTGACTCATGTGATTCCGTCCGTGGCGATTAAGGACCATACCGTTGTTGGCGCTTCTAACAAGATTGAACACATGCCTATCACTTAGCTGGCTGGATAACTCATTCCGACCGCGAAGCCGAGTAGCTCAACTCAAGCCGAGCCCTACTCTGTAAGAGTATGCACTCTAGATGGTAGTAAGGATGTGCGGGGGGCCAGGCGTGAGCCCAAGGGCAGGGTAGTCCTGATCGTCCTGGCATCTGGTTGTCCCTGATTGTGCGGCGCTGGGCGAACCCGTGAAATGTGTACTTGAGTTGTACCAAAGGTGACCTAAGGTGACCGTCAACAGCTGGTATCAGAGTAAGATTCAACATTAATTTCCACATGTGTATTTAAAACAAAGGTTTTTATTTTCCAAAACCCTTTTCTAGCAACTAATAGCTATATAAATAGGTATTTGAAATCTAAAGTGTGCCAGCGATCACTTTCCTTATGCCCAAATTAAGGACTATTAGGTGGCTATTTAAGTACTAACTTGGGGGTTTTTATTTTCATCGTCCATACTGCGTGCTATTGTATGGATGTCATTCACTTGAATGGTAATGTATGGATCAAATGCCTCTACGCCAAGGTAAGAAGGTAAGTTGATGAGTGGCATGACCGCAAGATGTGAGCGTGCGGTCAGGGAGAGTTAGCTTTGGTATGGCTATGTATGCATGCTTGCATGTGTATATGGTGCGTATTTAATTGTGGGCATAAACTGTCATCGGGTAGCTTTGATACGGAAGTATATGTATGGGTATACATATATGGAAGTATTTAGATTTACATTCTGCATATATAATTGTGGGGTTGGGCTGAAATGAAACTCTTATGCAGGTACACTAACAACGAAACGTGTAGCTCGACTAGCTTCGCTATATATGAGAGAACGTATGTATGCCACCGTGTATGCCGTTAGAAATAATTTTTTTCCTAAGTTTGTGAGGACGTATGGAACGTGCATGCATTATGACAATAATTATTCAATACTTGCATTGTTCCTCCCCTTATAAATTTCTTACTCGGTTATGTAACTCTTATCCATTATGGCCTTGTCTCATAAAAGTTGTACATGTTGATGGTACAGATGGCAGCACCAATTGGATGTGAGAATTTCCTGATGGTGTTCAAAACTCCTGCTTTGCTTTAGAGAGTCTTGAACTTTGCAGGGTATCATGAACCACCCCTTTATCATTGGAATGAAGAGTATCTGGAGGGACAGCCATGGTATGAGGTGCAGCTAACCATACCAGCCCACACACAGGCACCCTTCTGGCAGGAGTGGAAGGCAGAATCTAAAGGAAGAACTCCTTGGGAGGTTGCCTAAGTAGTGGCCTTTGAGGTGTTGAGTCAGATCTGTCAGCAGCATGGGGACGCACTTACTGGCAGTGTCGCTGGTTTGTTTCCTCGGGTGGATCCATCCATAGCAATATGGGAAAAACGCAACCACAATGCATTGATCCGAGATCGAGATAAGTGGGCCAATAGCTCTAGTCCTGCCATGAAACCATGTTTGCGGTGATGAAGATGTTCTATGCACGCCAGGACACCAGGGACTTCTGGCAGGAATCATACACCACTTGTATGGACAAGCTCATGAGGGCTGAAGCCGCACAATGTAAGCTCAAGAAGCGTGTGCGCAAGCATAAGAAGGCAGCAAGTGAAGCCTGATGGGAATCTAACCAAGCCTAAGTAGCTTTGGGGAACCTCCACACTCAAATGGAGCAAGTGGATATAGAGAGCTGCAGCCTAAGAAGCTAGAGCAGATGATCAAGCATTGCTTGCAGGACTGTGGGAGCAGCTGGAGGGCGCCCGTGCCGAGGCATCCACAGCTACACGCCAGCGGGACGCAGCAAACAACCGTGCCGCTGCAGCAAAAATAGAACGAGATAGGCACTGTGCCATAAGTGCCATGCAGGACCGTGCTGAAAGGGACTTACGTCAGCAGCCTGCACATGCCCAGCTTCGAGTGATGGACCTTCCGCATGAGGTGCATTATCTGAACAACCAGCTGAACCCAATTCTTGATGAGGAAGAAGATGGTCTAGATATGGAAGAAGATGACGACTGGGACGAGGAAGAAGTGGAGCCAGAGGAGGAAGATGATCCTATCTCCGACCTCGACAGTGATCATAATGAGGATTAAATTGCTTAGTGACTAGTGGAAACGTTAGATGTATCCTCGCTATTTATGTAATGGACCTGTAGTTTAAGTTTGGAATTTGTGATGGAACTATCATGTAATATTAGTACTTGCATGTTATCCCACGTTTGGTTGAACGTTAATGCAGTTCCAGTTCAGTTTATCGGTGATTATGATTTGATTGTTAACGCGTGGCGAGCCCGATAAGTGGTCAAATTGGTGGTGTTATGTTGCGAGAATGGATTATTATGCCTCTGTTTTTATTGTATGAATTTAAGATTCTCTCCAGTAATTTTAGTTTGGCATGATTATATAATTCATCTGTAATCTCTTGACATCATCCAATAATCACTTATTGTTGCAACTTTGCAGATGACTCGCACTCGTGCAGGAGCAAGCAGCAACCATGAGGGCAATGACGGTGACTTACCACCACCGCCACCCCGTCTACTCAGGAGTTCTTTGACCAATTCTTGGGAAGTCAAAGGACTATGGAGGAAGCTCTATGCCTCATTGCGTAGAACATGGCTCATGCCCACCCACAACAACAGGGGCCTGAGCCAAACCAGTACAACACCTTTAAGGAATTTCTAGTTACAAAGCCTCCTATCTTCAAGGTGGCTGAGGAACCACTTCAGGCGGACGAGTGGCTCAACACTATTGAGCAAAAGTTCCGTCTGCTAAGGGTCACCGAGCACCAGAAGGCCGAGTATGTGTCCCATCAGCTATAGGGACTGGCAGGGATTTGGTGGACACATTTCTTGTCCTCTCTACCTGCCAATGCATAGGTCATATGGGAGCAGTTCAAGTTGGCCTTTCTGGGACATCACATTCCCCCAGGGCTAATGCACATGAAGGCGGCTGAATTTATGAGGCTTACACAAGGGACTAAGACCCTTATAGAGTATATGCATGCTTTCAACAATTTGTCTCGCTATGCTCTAGGTTTTGTTGATACTGGAGAAAAGAAGATAGAGAGCTTCAAGCGTGGTCTTGGCACGAAGCTGATGAAGACTATGGCTAATTCAAAGTGCACCACCCACAACGAGTTTATTAGTGATGCTTTGACTCAAGAAAACCACAACAATCTACATGCGGTAGCTAAGGGCCGCAAGAGGGCAGCAGAGGCAGGCGCCTCAGGGTCATCTCAGTCAAGAGCACCTATAGTAGCTTGGCCATAGTTCTGCCCACCAGCGCCAAAATTCAGGCCCCCTCCACCTAAAGCTCAGAACAGCAGACCCTAGAAAGTGTTCCATAAGGCGTTCACAATTGCCTTACCCAAAGGGAATGGTGGTCAGGGAAGCTCCACAGGACCTAGGAGCAATCAACCCTGCTTCAACTGCAATCAGTTGGGACATTGGTCCAAGGAGTGCCCCACCCAAAGAAGAACAACAATCAGAACCAAGGGAATCAGAGGCAGGTGAATCCTAGGGCTCGTCCGGGACACATGCACTATACTGTTGTTGAGGTTCCCACGGGAGAAGTTGTCACGGCTAGTATGTTTCTTGTCAACAAGCATCCTGCTATTATTTTATTTGATTTGGGAGCTTCTCATTCATTTATGAGTCAATCATTTGCATCTAGACATGATTAGAAAGTAATTGAAGTAAGCAAGGGTGGTTATAGTATAAGTTCAGCTGGGGCTACTATTTCCGCAAATAAGATAGTCAGAAATGTGCTCATCTCTATACAAGAGAGGGAGTATAAAATGGACTTGATAGTATTGCCCGGGTTATCCATAAGTGTAATCTTAGGCATGAATTAGATGAAAGATCATGGTGTTCTCATTGACACTAGCACTCGCACTATCATGTTGAGAGAACCCAAGGGAGGTAATGCTTTTCTAGTACCACTTTCCCGAAAATTTGAACTCCAACACTTAGCTTGTGCTATCCAAACCACTACCCTTTGTGATATTCATGTGGTTTGTGAGTTTCCTGATGTATTCCCAGATGAGTTACCATGCTTGCCACCGGATAGGGATGTGGAATTTAAGATTGAGTTAGTGCCAGGTACGGCACCTATCTCAAGAAGACCTTATAGGATGCCACCGAATGAGCTAGCGGAACTTAAAATTCAATTACAAGAACTGTTGGACAAAGGTCTCATTCAACCCAGTTCATCTCCATGGGGATGTCTAGCATTATTTGTGAAGAAGAAGGACAAGTCCTTGAGAATGTGTGTGGATTATAGACCACTCAATGCTGTGACCATAAAAAACAAGTATCCTTTGCCTCGCATCGAGATCTTGTTTGATCAGTTGGCAAAGGCAAAGGTATTCTCCAAGATTGATTTGAGATCATGCTATCATCAGATAAAGATCATGCCAGAGGACATACCTAAAACTGCTTTCTCCACTAGGTACGGATTGTATGAGTATTTGGTTATGTCTTTTGGACTAACAAATGCTCCTGCCTACTTCATGTACCTGATGAATTCGGTATTCATGCCCGAGCTCGACAAGTTCATGGTCGTGTTTATCTATGATATATTGATTTATTCGGAGAATGAGGCAGATCATGCCGAGCATCTGAGAATTGTTCTGTCCAGATTGAGGGAGCATAAGCTTTATGCAAAGTTTAGCAAGTGTGAATTCTGGTTGAGTAAGGTACCTTTCTTAGGTCATGTCTTATCAAGAGATGGAATATCTATAGACCCATTGAAAGTACAAGAGGTCATAGATTGGAAGGCCCCGACTTCGGTTCATGAAGTTCGGAGTTTTCTAGGGTTAGCAGGATATTATCGTCGTTTCATTCCGGATTTCTTTAAGATAGCTAAGACCATGACTAGGCTACTTCAGAAAGATGAGAAGTTCAATTGGACACCAGAGTGTGAAGCAGCTTTTCACACCCTCAGGACTCTGTTAACTACAGCTCCTGTTTTAGCACAGCCCGACATTGAAAAGCCTTTTGATGTGTTCTGTGATGCATCGGGTATAGGTTTGGGGTGTGTGCTTATGCAAGAAGGAAGAGTTATTGCATATGCTTCTCGACAGTTGAGAAAACATGAAGTCAACTACCCTACTCATGATTTAGAACTTGCAGCAGTTATTCATGCATTAAAGATACGGAGACATTATTTGTTGGGCAATGTATGTCACATATATACTGACCACAATAGTCTCAAATATATCTTTACCCAACTTGAGCTAAACATGAGACAGCGAAGATGGTTAGAGTTGATTAAGGACTACAATTTAGAAGTGCACTACCATCCAGGTAAAGCCAATGTTGTAGCAGATGCACTTAGTCAGAAAGCTCATTGCAACACTGTGGAAGCATTGTTGGAAGATGGATTTAATTTGTTACATCCTGTTGTACTGCACAATATCAATATTAGTTGTTCACTTGAGAGCAAAATCATAGAACTGCAGAAGACAGATGTAGGTATATTTCACATCAAGAGAAAGATGCAAGAGCAAGAAACCAAGCATTTTAGATTAGATGAAAGAGGTGTGCTATGGTTTGAGGTCCGACTTGTGGTACCGAAGGACCGTGAGCTTAGAAATCAAATTTTAGATGAAGCGCATTCATCCAAGTTGTCCATCCATCCGGGTAGTAGCAAAATATATCAAGATTTGAAGACCCATTTTTGGTGGACTAAGATGAAGAAGGAGATCACAATCTATGTCGCTAGGTGCGATAACTACAGTAGAGTAAAAGCTGTTCATATGAAATCTGCCGGATTACTTCAGCCATTGCCTATTCCCGGTTGGAAATGGGAAGAAATAAGTATGGATTTTATTACAGGTCTTCCGTTGACACAGCAAGGTCATGATTCAATATGGGTCATTGTAGATCGCCTCACCAAGCCAGCACATTTTACACCGGTGAACACAGCATATCACGCGGGGAAGTATGTTGAGTTGTATATTTCTCAGATCATGAGACTGCATGTAACTCTGGGCATAATTAACCGAAGACCGAACCGAAAAGACCGAGACCGAAAAGTTCGGTCATGAGTTCGGTCCTGGCTCCTAACTAACCGAAGTAACCGATAGAAGTTCGGTCATATGTGTCGGTTAACCGAAGTGACCGAACTGACCGTAGTTCTGTAGACTTCGTTCGTAATGTCTTTATGTGTGATTGTGATTTGTGAGAACTGAGAAAGTTGTGTGCTAGAACTTGTCATAATAATGTGTGGTTTGTTTTATATATTGTGTTGTTATTTTTTTGCCTTCAAATAGCAAGCATGCTGTTGAAAATTGCTATAGATTCTGCTATTGTTTGTGGCTGCTACTCAGGTCTGGTTAGTTCGGTTGTGACCGAGACCGAACCGAACTAACCGAGACCGAACTTTCTCGGTCTTCGTTTTTTGCAAAGACCGATCGGTCCCAGGTTTCTGATGACCGAACTGACCGAATGACCGAGGAACTGAACTGATCGGTTCGGTCTGACCGAATGCCCAGGGTGAACTACATGGAGTACCAAGGACCATAATCTTATATCGAGGACCACAGTTTATAGCCCGTTTCTAGGAGCACTTGCACCAGGCTTTAGGAACTAAGCTAATTAGAAGTTCGGCATACCATCCACAAACTTCAGGGCAGACTGAGCGAGTGAACCAGATCTTAGAAGATTTGTTGAGAGCTTGTGTTATATCTTCCAAGGGTTCATGGAAGAAATGGCTACATTTAGCTGAGTTCTCCTACAACAATAGTTATCAAGCAAGCATCAAGATGGCTCCTTTTGAAGCCTTGTACGGTAGAAAATGTAGGACTCCGTTGAACTGGATTGAGCCCGGTGAAAGAAGATACTTTGGCATTGACTTTGTCACAGAAGCTGAAGAGCAGGTGCGCATTATCCAACAGCATATGAAAGCAGCTCAGTCCAGACAAAAGAGTTATGCTGTTAAAAGAAGAAGACCACTAACTTTTGAAGTGGGAGACTATGTATACTTGAAAGTGTCACCCATGAAAGGAGTGCAGAGATTTGGAGTGAAAAGAAAGCTTGCGTCTAGATATGTGGGGCCATACAAGACTGTGAAACGGAAAGGGAATGTCGCTTATAAGTTACAACTTCCACCAGAGATGAGTGCAATATTCGATGTCTTCCATGTTTCTCAGTTGAAGAGATGTCTTCGTGTACCTAAGGAAGCTATTGCACCCACCAACATAAAGCTTCAATCGGATTTGACCTATGAAGAGAAACCAATCCGAGTGTTAGAAGAGATGGAAAGAGTAACACGGAGTAAGATCATTAAGTTCTATAAGGTGGTGTGGAACAATCATAGTGAACAAGATGCCACGTGGGAACAAGAGGATTATTTACGAAAGGTTTATCCCGCCTTTTTCCAAGAATGGTAGGTCTTACAAATCTTAGGATGAGATTTTTATAAGGGGGAGGGACTGTAACACCCTAGGTGTTAGGCTTGCATAATTTGACTTGCATTGCATGAGCATGAGCAGCAAGCATTCATATATAAGCTTTTGCATTTGAAACATATGAAACATGGTTGTTATTTTATGTTTCCTTGTATGTATGCATATGATCATGTATGAATGAGTGCAAGTGGTTGATGTGAGTCACTAAAACATCTTAGCTACACTTAGGATGACTAATGGAACATTGTTCATGAAGATCACTTTGTCTAATTCAGGTTCTAAATGATGCTATGCATGTTGGCATGGAAAGTGAAATGTGTAACCAATGTATGAAATGTTTGTGTGACCTTATGAATAGCTTAAACATGTTTAGA
Organism: Miscanthus lutarioriparius; assembly: GCA_904845875.1. Lineage (NCBI taxonomy): Eukaryota > Viridiplantae > Streptophyta > Magnoliopsida > Poales > Poaceae > Miscanthus > Miscanthus lutarioriparius. The sequence continues at coordinate 125,801,525 of CAJGYO010000001.1, forward strand.
ATGTCATTATGAACAACTTTGGTATTCATGACTAAGGCTAATTTGATCACTAAATCATAGTTCAAGTGTTAGTCATCATTTGAATGTAGTAGGTTTGACCTAGTTTGAACTATATGATAGAGACTTTGCATGGATGTGGTCACTAAAGCAAAGTTGTAGTATTTGATGAGAGGAACAACTTTTATTGTTGGGTCATAGGCTAGTTCAGCTCCTAACAGGCTTGAAATTAGCTCACAAGAATCAAGGTTTCACTGTTTTTCAACACTTAGAATTTCACCAAGTCATTTCGAGTTAACCGTTTGACAGGCTCAACTTTGGGCTGATATATCTCTCTAACCATCGAGAATTAGGACTTTATTTCTAAATAATATTTGTAGCTGGTACATAGCTCTACAAGTTTCGTTTTAGCACCGTTCACTAAATCGCCATAGTTTAGGAGTTACAAAGGATCAAAATTTTGCTGTCAGGCACTTGATCAGGCGACTGAAGAACACCGTGCCGTGTCGGGTCGTGGCCGACCGGCCATAGAGCATGGCCGCCGCGTGGCCAATGCTGGCCGGTGACTGGCCCTCGACGCTGTGAGCTAGTGCCCGTTATCTGCACGCCCCGCGCCTCAGTTCCACGCACCCGTGCCCGCTCCCTCACTCTCGGCTGCTCGCTTTTCCTCTCGCCGCGGGCGCACCGAGCACCGCCACGCCACAGCTTCTCTCCGCCGCCGCCTAGCACCCACGCCACCACACCGTCACCGTCTCCACCTTGCCCACAGCTGTGCCACATCCCCCTCTACCTCCTTGACTTGATTGCAGCAGCTGACGAGCTTCGGTCAGGGCGTATTCACCATTTTCTTCCTCGCCGGAGTTCTCGGCCGCCATGGCCGCCTCCACGACAAACTCGCCACTGCTTGGCTCACGCGCGTGTTGCTTCCGATTATTTGCGTTAGAGCTTGTACAGGGTGTAGTGTAGTTGGTCGCATGAAGTTACCGCGCATGGGTGTCTCGCCGGAGCGGAACATGGCGACCCGCGCCGCCGCGCTCCCACCTCCGCGCCGCCGCGCACATGGCCGGAGCTCGTCGGAGCATCCCGTCTAGCTTAGGTAGTAGCAAGAGAGTCTCGTGGTCACCCCGGATCTCATGCGCCTCTTGCCAAGTTTCGCCACGGCCCGTAATGGCCGGCGCATCGCAGAGCAGCGCCGCCGTGCCGCCATGGCCGACGATGAGCACGCTCCGCCGCACCTGCGCTGCCACCACCTAGGTCACTAGATGCGGTTTGTTCTGTAGATCACGTCGGTGCACTTGGTTTCACCGGAGAGCTCGCCGGCGACGAGCTAGGGCCGGTCCACGTGGCTCCCCTGCTTCCTGTGTCGCTGACCAGTGTGCCCGACTGACCTCTGGGTCCCGGCTATCAGTGGCACAGAGTTGTAGGATAGCTCATTTATTTTCAGATTGACATGCTAACTTTGAAAAATGATAAGTTGAGCTATAGAGATCAAAATCTTGTGAACCAAATTTTGTAGTGTTCCTTAGGAAGTGTAGTATTTTATAAAAATATGATATACCAGTTTCTGATATTTTTATTGGAGATTTAAATGTGTTTAGATAAATGATTTTTATATGTTTACAATCTTGTAAATTAGATATCTTGAGCTAGAAAAATGATAAAATTGTGATTCAAATTTTGTTAGTCTTGTGCTGATATGCTCTAGCTAGGAAAAATATTAAACTTGCAATAAACTTGATATAAATATGGTCATTCTATTTATCTATTAATAAATGATAATTTCTAATGAAAATTATAGAGATAAAAATATGCAACATATTGATATGAAATTTTTTTACAGTAGCATGGCATTAATATAAAGCTAGTAAAAATATAGAATCTGTTGTTTGATACTTTTCTATAGGGTTTACTATTTTCACTAAAATAACCCTTGCTAGCTTATCATTTCTGCATAGAATGTTATATAGGTGAAAATGGTATGAAATTTTCATAGTAGTCTATTGTAAGCACTAGGAAGCTACTATAATTTTCTTTGAATTTATTGTGCACATTTGGTGTATGTTTGTTATTTACCCTAATTATCTAATTAAATTAATAAAGGCATTTAAATAAATAGATTGGGATTGACCATGATGTTTTCTTTGGTTCTTATGATGCATAGTAACTGTTGATGTCAATAGTCAGGCTTAGAAGCAATTGATTGTGTGCAACTAACTAATTATCACCTTATAATTCAAATACAAGGCTGCATGTATAGTTTTGATTGTGTGGATGATTTCATGTGGATAATGGTCTTTGTTATAAAATTTGTTAATAATAAAGTTGTATATAACTTACTAATCTACCTTGTGTTAAATTTTTACAGTCATAGGATTTAAGGTTTTAGAGTTCTAGCTGTTACAAGTTTACTGTCCGAAATGTTTACTTTCTGGACAGATTTGATTGACTGATTTGTTTGACCTAGATAACTATTGAATCACATCATGAGTACTAAAATAAAGTTGTATACAATTTCATAAGCTTTCCAGAATGTCCATAATTATATGATTTCGATATATATAACTCCAGTTATGGTTAAAACAAGTAGCTGTTGTTTTGTAGTTCAGTAAATGAGTCGCATGAGTGTTTGTTTAAGTAATAGAGAAGAGATATGCACCTACTCAGTAAAATATGATGCACTTGTTATTACTTTCACACCATGCTGTTGAAATTTCTTACAAGGATGCATTCATCATGTTTTATCATACTATACTTGTCGACATCTATGCATTCGCAATATCTTATGTCATATTAATGCATATAGAATCGACAGAGGAGGTAACGTTGTTGGAATTCAACGAAGAAGAGGAAGGGGACTAGCAGGAGATTCCTCAAGCCATCGCTCCAGAAGAAGAGGAGCAGAACCCAGAAGTGCTCCTAGAGTGTCCTGACCACCGTCCCACTTCTTTTCTGAAAGGCAAGCCCCAGAGTATTCTAAGTCTCCCATTGTTTTACAAAATAATACTTGAGTCCTTTATGTTTGATGCATTAGGTTATAAGAGTTGATTGGAACCACTTGATGCATATAATTTTCTTGTCCAGAAATATACCTTTAACTCTGTGTAGGTCTAGGATCGAATATATGCTTAGCCAAGCTTAGACCGATAGAAGTCGGGTGATTTTCAGTCACATACGAGATATAAGTGGATACCAAAGTACGGTTGGCTATATTTGCTATCGTGAAAAAGAACCATGGGGTAAAAGTAAATGGAGGCTGAGCGGAGTCTATGTGTAGGTTGACTCATGTGATTCCGTTCGTGCCGATTAAGAACCGTACCATTGTTGGTGCTTCTGACAAGATTGAATGCATGCCTATCACTTAGCTGGCCGGATAACTCATTTCGACCACGAAGCCAAGTAGCTCAACTCAAGGCAGGCCTTGCTCTGTAAGAGTGCGCACTGGATGGTAGTAAGGATGTGCGGAGAGCCAGGCATGAGCCCAAAGGCAGGGTAGTCCTGATCGTCCTGGCATCTGGTTGTCCTTGATTGTGCGGCGCTGGGCGAATCCGCGAAATGTATACTTGAGTTGTACCAAAGGTGACCGTTGATCTGGTCTGCCTGGGTTTGTGTTAGGAATAAATTCTCAGCTGGTTGAAATTGATTCGAATCACCGTCTCTCCCAGATAGTGAGAAACTTGGCTAGTCCCAACATCGTAGTAATTGTATTATGGAATATGATGGTTTGGATAAACATGGAATTACTATACCTGCTATGGTTACTATTGTATGTTCTTAAAATGATGTATCACATGTTTGGCACAGGATAGTTGCTAATCTAGAAATGGATAGTTATAATTAACTTGATGACAGAATTATAATTGTATAACTGAGTTAATCGCTTTTTATTCAAAATATTGTCAAGCTACCTCCAGTTATAAAGCCTTGCATAATCCTTGGAGTCAATTTATTTCTAGATTATGACGGGTAAGTCTAGCTGAGTACCTTCTCGTACTCAGGGTTTTATTCCCATTATTGCAGATGGCATAGTATATCATGTGTATTGCAAGAATTGCTTCTATCCCGCCGTAGATGATGAGTAAGCCTCGGACAGGCGTCTTTATGAATCCTTCTATTATGCTTTTGTGGATTGTGATTCTATGCTAGCACTGTATTTGAACTATGTGACAAATGCTAGTTTTCAAACCTAATTTGCTTCCGCTATTACTACTCTGTTGAACTTGGTTTGTAATAACTTTAATTCATACTCTGATGATGGAAATGTATCTGTGAACTTTATGTAATATGTGACATGTATGTTGAATCATGTATGATCTTGGTTGTTTGTGGATCGTTTATCGAGACCCATCGTGATACTCGACGGACTACCGGGTTTATATGGGTTCAAGTATGACAGTGCGACCACTTGTGGGCTATCATTGTACTTGTGCTCTTATAAATTGGACGGTTCTGCGACAAAGAGGGAAAGGTCCGAATCGCTGGCAACATGTTTTATAACAATGTGCATTTATTGATCATGTCGCCAAATCTATACCATGCATATGGACCATTGGCAACTGGAGACTACTTCCTCCTTTCCAAATTAGAAGTCATTTTAATGTTTTAAAATATACTCTATATTTCATTGTTTAAATTATGAAAATATACTCTAAATATAATACTATCCTATAAATCTTATTTAAATTACATACCTCTAATAACATCTCTACTATAATGGACCAGTCAAAATTATACTAGGTCTCCCAACAAAACACCCCCCGCTGGGAGCCTCCAACCATTGTGCACCTAGAAAAATACACACACGAATTCAGCACCATTAAAATCAAGGGTTAACCAAACACCTTAACCAAATCCGATGGCCACAATTCGATGTGGGATGTCAAGCTTCTCACCCCGCATTCTCACCCCCGCACCCTGCCCGCACTTCAACGTGGTGTCCGCCATTCAACGCTCCATCGAAACCAATCATCATCACCGAAACAAAAACCTAGCCGCCGCCACGAAACCTTTCGATAGCAAAAAAACCAACGTTAGAAACCTTCCTGGCCGCCACCGCGAAACCTTCCGATCGCCCTTCGCGGAGGCGAGGAGGAAGCCATGGTACCTGCTGTCAGCGTCCTGATCACCCGTGCCCACACCCTTCGTGGAGGCGAGGAGGAAGCCATGGTGCCTGCTGTCGGCATCCAGATCGCCCGCGCCCACGCCCTTCGCGGTCGGTGCTGCGGAGGAAGCCACCGAGGGGAGGACGAAGCCACGCCAATCTTCCACGACCTTCACGCGTGCGAGTGCGAGCTTTGTATTTTCCCCTGTGGTCGGCCTGTGCCCCTTCATATCCCTGCTGTGTTGTGCTTCGTACATACGCATAACGGTGGCACCGCGGCAGGCGCTGGACGACGAGAAGCACTACAGCAGCACACATGAGTCACTGAGTCCTCTGCAGTATGTCTCAAAATCTTCATTTAGGTTGTTTGTTTACTCATGTTTCTATTTGTATGGAAAATGGACCCTTGGCCCATTTACTTTGGATTTTGGTGTTTGATGATCAACACAATCAAATTGGACTAATAAATTTGCAAGTGATTGTTTTGTAGTTCAATAGGATGCAAGACGTGACTTGGACAAAGGCGACGTGATGATCCGATGATCAACACCATAAGCAAGACCTTAGAAGCACAAGAGAAGACCCAAGATATCAAGCAAAGTCCAAGCATGAAGATAGGAACCACGCCGTACGCAAGATCGCGAAGAAACAAGCTCACAAAAGTGACCGGACACTGGAGGAAAGTGACCGGACGCTCCGATCAAGAGGCTCGGCAACAGGAGCGACCGAACGCTGGATCGGACGCTGGCGGCAGATCGATCGGACGCAGGACAGCAGAGTTCGGTCGAGTACAGAGAGGTTCCAGAGCGGCGAAAATGCGACCGGACACGTCCGGTGGCATGTGACCGGACGCTGGCAGCGTCCGATCAGTAGTTCGTGGCTCCAACGGTCGGGACGACCGGACGCGATCAGCGTCCGGTCAGTAGCAGAAAAGCGGGATTTCATCCCCAACGGCTACTTTCTCAGTGGGGCTTATAAATACAACCCCCAACTGGCCATTTGACAAGTGTGGAGCTGAGGAAACATATCTAGGGTGTTGATACACCATTTTAGTGATCTCCACTTGCATAGTGATTAGCGTAGGTGCTTTGCGAAGTGCTTAGGTTGATTAGACCACCGCTTATGCGCTTGCTCTAGGTTTAGGCCTAATGTTTAGTGAGGTTTGCATACCTCTTATCACTCGATGCTTGCGCACACCATTGTTGTACATCGAAGGGGCTTGTAGTCTTGTGAGATCACACCAACCGCGTTTGTGGTGTGGCCACCACCGTGTACCGGAGGGAACAAGGCCCGCGGCGTTTCGGCCGGAAGCTTGATAGTAAAGACGGCGGGGAGCATCCAGGAGAGGCTTACCTGAAGGCACGTCGGAAACCCACTTGCGCGTGGGGAAGGCCCGAGGCTATCCACGGAGTTACCCGACCGGGAGCTTGGCCCTTGCGAGAGATTCCTTGCGAGGGGCTCCAACGAGGACTAGGAGGAAGCTTGCGTACTTCTCGATACCTCGGTAAAAATACCAGAGTTATCAACGAGAGTTTGCATATCTCTACCTTGCTCTTTAGCTTCCGTATTTATATTAATTGTATTACTCCTTTTGCGGTAGAGATAGCAACACACTAGCAAAACCGTAGTTGCACATTTAGATAGTTTATCTTTTGCATATGTTTTGCTAAAATGACCAAAAGAGGCCATAGTTTAGAAGTAGATTTTTAAATTACCTAATTCACCCCTCTCTTAGGTGTCACGGTCCCCTTCACTATTTTTGTCTCCCAATCTCTCCTAGCCTCCTAGGGCTAGAGACACGCGCATCACGCATCAGTTGTGGGTGTGGCTCACGCGTAGGGTGCAGCAATCAAGCTAATGCTCAGTTCGGGCCGCCGTAGCAACATCATGTCCTCATCGGGTCCTGATACTTGTCACCGTCGAGTGGACGGCAGTGGGCGCCCGTGACGGCGCGATCCTTGTCACCGTCGGCGACATTGCCCAGGTACTTAATTATAAGTGCAAATCTCTCAGGTATCCCATGAATATTAGTCACTAAAATTTGCAATAGCATCATCAGAAAAAAAAATAGAGATTACATAAAGCACCGTAACTATTCTTATCGTCTTCATCTGGTATACTTAATTAAAAAAATACTAGATGCATATTATTCACGGGTACTAGAGATTACATGATACTAGATACTAGCTTTGGCTATCTGTATGAGGCGCAGATCATCCACCATTACATGATACATATTATTTGCCACTGCTACCACAGACCACTATCGTGAGGAAACCCTACTGCCCGCCGCTACTGCCGGCTGAAGATCGTCGCTGGTACTTCACAATGTCTACGCCCGGAGATACACGCGATGCGCTAAGCAATATCACCAACATCATAGGTATGCTTTCAGTATGTATGTATACTGCACTTTTGGGGTGTCTTTCTAATTTCCTATATACATCCAAACGCCCACTTTAGATGACGCCTCGTGGAAGAGGGAAGAAATAAACATGCAACAGCGGATTCGTCGAGCTGAGATGTCCAGCGAACAAATAGAAGAGATGAAGAGAAAAAACGTGAATGCATGCGTGACTACCGAGCACGAAAAAAGGCTACATCCCAAAATAGTAGCACTTCCTGTGCTTTGACTGAAACAGTGCCCACAACAACACCCATGGGTACTTAATCTCTTCGATACTTTCTTTATTTCTATATAATGAAACCTACTTCCGGCGAGGCAGGTCAGCACATCAACCACATCCTTTATTTTTTCTCTGTTAACAAAATAAAACCATCGTCATATATTTTTATTGTGCTTATATATATTATATAATATTATATATCTATGCAGAATTTCATTTGCATCAGCTGCGTGGCAACCATGTAAGTGGCAACAGCAAGGGGGATGAATTCGACCCTGAACTATTCAAACCAACACATAATGGAGAAGATGGTACTATGACTTCTTAGTTTCTCGGATTGTATACATGCTCAAAGATATTGTGTAAAAGTTGAACTATGAAAAAAAAACTATTGGTTGTTTTCACGTGTGTCTCCAAGATAAATCCGTTGCGTTAGCACGGGCATTATACTAGTCATAAAAAGTCTCAGATATATAATTCCTTATCTACTGGGCCTATCAGGTGGAATTCAGCCCGTTCACATTAGCCAGTTGCTCCTTCATTTCCATTGAATTTTCACTTGACTGGGGTGGCAAACCATCCTTCAGGCAATCAGAGGCACCTTTTTAACCTTGCTAAACATGTGTAGGATTGTCCCGCGCAAGCGCTAGTGAGTACTCCCTCCACCCTAATTGTCTAAAAAATAAAAATATTATTTCCTGAGGGCTGAGGAGTAAAAAATTACAAATTTGACTAAATATATACAAAGAAGTACTAATATTTATAACGTAATAAATATTACTAGATTAGTTATGAAATAGATTTTTATGACGAATTTATTTGTGTTAATACTTTTTTTTATAAACATAGTTAAATTTAAAATTGTTAGATTTGAATCTTTTTAGATGGAGGGAGCAGTGACCAAGCTATCCTCTTGCATCTCGACTCTTTAATGTTCTGATCTTCTCAATCACTGCTGCATTGTACGGTCACGCCACCTGCGTTTCCTTTCAATGTTCATTCATAAAGTTAATTTCGTCCGACAATGTTGTTGTTTTGCATCTCGCCATCGCGGAGACGAGATGGCAGATTTCCATACGAGCTGGAACGTGGACTGCCCGGCACACGGGCGACGCAACAGCCAACGACGACACGTCTCCACGATCCACGTCACGGCCACGCCCCCGACTCCAGAACCGACTCATCAACGAGGCCGCCGCAAAAAAGCCCGAGCGGCCGCGTGAACCAAACCCAGACCATTTGAGCAAGTGCGTTTGAGGACAGCAAGGGTAGTCCCAACCAGACGTCGATGGCCCTGTCCACCCTAATCAGCACCCTACTCGCCGCCGTCGTTTGGTGCGCCGCTTACCTCGCCGCCGCCATCTCCTCCGCCTTCTGATTCCCGGCTCCCCCGACCCCAACATCTCCTCCTTTAGCACACCCCACCTCCAGCTCTTTTAGGTCCTACTACACTCGCAACCTTCGCCCCGCCGCCCTCGCGCCGCCATGGGGTACGCGCAGCTCGTCATCGGACCCGCTGGGAGCGGCAAGGTACCGGTCCCCTTCCACCCCGACTCCCGAGCGGATGCTTTGCTCGCCGGCTGGCGCTAGTCAGAGTTGGGGGCGACTCAGTTCGATTAGGGCATGATGGTGTTCCCTCGGCTATTATGTTTCAGTTCCTGCTTGTTTCGATCGGGTATACTTACTTTCGTAGTGATCTGGTAGGGTTTCGTTTCCCGTGCGAGACGATTTCCCTCTGCTCTGTTTCGGGGGCTTTTAGTTTGGATAAACCAGTCCCCTTTTGGATTAGAGGGGACAGAGGGCAATGAACTAATTTTCCCACTCAATCCCCTGCTGCCCACATGAAAAATCTGCCACATGTACCTGTAAGACCACTTGCAAAAATATGTTTTAACTTTTGCATACTTGCCGAAGGGCGGGCCTGGTGCAAGCGGTAGAATCTTACCGCCTGTGACCGGAAGGTCCCGGGTTCGAGTCGCGGTCTCCTCACATTGCACAGGCGAGAGTAAGGTTTGCCACTGACACCCTTCCCTAGACCCCTGCACAGAGCGGGAGCTCTCTGCACTGGGTACGCCCTTTTATACTTGCCACACTGGGGTTTAGGGTCTGATTAAGGAGGAGTTGATGATAGCTTGCTCTAATTGGTTACTTGTGGTGTGTTTGCAGTCAACTTATTGCTCCAGTTTGTACGACCATTGCCAGACTCTGGGCAGGACAATTCATATTGTCAATCTCGATCCAGCTGCTGAGCACTTTGACTATCCTGTAGATATGGGTAATTTTTCTTCTTATGTGTTACAATGTAAAGCTCTTGTCCACACTCCACAGTAAAGTATTGCTCTCACTTACTTTTTATTGCCTTGCATTTTGGCAGATATCAGAGAGCTGATTTCATTGGATGATGTTATGGAGGAGATTGGGCTGGGGCCAAATGGTGGTCTCATCTACTGCATGGAGTATCCTGTTATTTAAGCATTATTTTTGCTTATTTTATAGGCTGCCAAAGCTATTTAGTTGATTAGTTCTGAACTAATAGCCGTGTTGCTGGTGCATTTTTACACTTATTGCTTGTTAATGGGTTGGAGATGCAAAACCAGGCTGTTAGGAGCTGAAACTGGATTTGTGTTACCTTTTCTTTGCACTTGGTTGTTGCTCTGTGAGGCTGATATTTTGAGTTTCAACATTTATTGCATATTTTTTTTAAAGGGCACCGTTCATTTGTTTGACCATTAGACATAAGCCCTGTAGATTGTGGCCATGCAATCATTGGATATTCACTGATATGACAGAATGTGGCGGGACGGATTAGCTCAAGAACTAATCTAGCTAACTTATGACAACGTAATTCATGATGATATTGTTCCTTATGTTCATGGAGTTTGTTTTGCTAGGATTTTATGCTTTCAATTTCTGTTTCCTTAACAAAACCTCAGGCACCTAGAAGACAGCTTGGATGATTGGTTTGATGAACAGCTAGAGAACTACTTGGATGATGACTATCTTGTGTTTGATTGCCCTGGTATATTCTCAATTCATCTTTGCATGCTTTGATTGTTTCTTAATAGTTGCACGGTTTCATCTCGCTTACTATTCTTACCACTTACATTAATGTGACAAAACAGGCAATCATCAGTCTTTTTTTACTGATGTGCATTATACTTGTCCATCAATTATACACAAATACCATTTTGGGTTACCTCTGGTTTGTTTAGCAATTCTAGTGTATATGTCTTTCTAATAACAATTCTATACATGAAAAACTACATATTTATAGGGTTGACATCACATTTATCGGTTAATAATTTTCTGCACCTTGCTTTTCCAGGCCAGATTGAACTCTTCACGCATGTTCCAGTTCTGCGGAACTTTGTTGAGCACCTGAAACGAAAAAATTTCAATGTTTGCGCTGTTTACCTTCTTGATTCACAGGTTTGAATCATGAATAGAAATTTTCTTGGCAATGAAGATACATTAAACAAAAACACAAGCCTGATTTCAGTTGTTTTTTCATGGTCCAGTTTGTCAGTGATGTAACGAAATACATCAGTGGTTGCATGGCTTCTCTATCAGCTATGATTCAGCTTGAACTTCCTCATATCAACATCCTTTCAAAGATGGATCTGGTCTCCAACAAAAAAGAAGTAGAAGAGTATGCTTTTTTTTTTCTTTCATCCCTTGCATAGTTCCAAAGGTTTGAATTCCTTGTCTGTATTAATGTTCCAATGTCTCTAGGTACCTGGACCCGAATGCACAGGTTCTTCTTTCACAGCTGAATCGACAGATGGCACCTCGATTTGGCAAGTTGAACAAGTGTTTAGCTGAACTGGTAGACCTACTATGAACCATCCTTCATGCAAGCATTTACTGTTAAAATATTTTTATCAGAGTTCTTTAGAGTGATGCCATGCACCCATAATTGTTGGATTTGTGCATTTAAATTTATCCTTTGGATATAAATTGATAGCCAAGTTAAGATATGCTAAAAGTATAGCTTAGCCTAATGCTCCTTCAATGTGGTACTGCCATGGAACAGATCGTCTTCCTTGGTGCTTACGTCTTATAAGCTAGATACAGTCACAACAACTTTAGTGTGTTTGAGCATTTAATATTTGAGTTCTATGGTGCATGTATCTTGTTGTCCAATGGACCACGGGCAATTCACCTTTGTTTTGTTTATTTATGGATGGGAAGTGGAAGTATTCTATTACCGATTCTTGGCTGTGGTGTGGTCTTCTGGAGTAGATCAAATGCAAACACTGCCAAATCTGGGGAGATCTTAGAAAATTCAGATTGTGCTGGATTTTCACATGGATTTCTACCAGTTTATTTTTTTTAATCTAGTAAATAGTAATATATACTGAATTTGAATGCTTTACTTTTACTGAGTCGCCAAAGGGCCTCTAGTCCAACTGGTTAGAGCGTCCCGGCGGCACTCCTCAGGTCCTGGGTTCGACTCCCCGTGGGAGCGGATTTCAGGTTGGGGTTAAAAATATCCCCTCGTCTGTCCCACGCCAAAGCACAGTTCTAAGGACCGACCCGTTCTCACAGGGCGACGGTGCCGCTGTGTAAGGGTGAGGCAGGGGTTCGGGGGTTTTCTGGGCCTGCGTGAGAAGGTCTTCTTCTTAATGCAATGCCTGGGGGTGGTCATACCCTCGCAGGTCCAGTTTTACTTTTACTGAGTCCATATGTGTTCCAGTGGAAGCCTCATGAGTTATGATTGTCGGAAAGCGTATTGCATTAGCCATTTGAAGTAGTTCAGTTTCTTTGTGCTTGGCCACAAGCTCAGAAACATTGATATAAAGTTGTACAAACAAGCAGATGTATTCATTTACATGCTTGTTTAATTATTTTGTATACTGACGTGCTATATTCTTGTTTCCTTTGTACATATGTGAACTAATTCCAATATTCTACTTGTGTCACTTTCTTCAGCGTCATGTTTAATATTTTTATAGTACCTTGTTTTGGTGCTATCAACCTGCAATATTAATCTCAATTCCATCATGTAGGTTGATGATTACAGCATGGTTAATTTCATTCCACTTGATTTGAGAAAGGAAAGCAGGTAAACTGTTGTTTTGTAATGTTAACAATATATATTACATGGTTAAGTTTATGTTTCTTAGTGTATTGTGCAGAACTCCTGTAAACTACACTATGATCGATGTAGCCTTTTGTCACTGGATCCCTTGGCATGGTACTCTGCTATTATGCCTACAAATGCACATTTCATATACCACATTTAACCTGGAAGACGTACTTCCATCTTGACACCTCATTTCTGATGCAGTAGCAGTGTAGCACACTAGGCACCATTAATGTGTTACTATTGTGTATTCTGCTGCTGTTACAAAATCATGCTTGATTTGACCCTAGATCTTCCTCTGGGAATAAAAAGAAGTCTAAATGTGGCAACTTTATGAAAGACCGTAACAGGATATGTGTTATTTTAATGAAAAAGGAAGGGGACTTTAGCTAGCTTGAAATGAATTAGTATCACCGATTCGTTCTTCCTTGCTGACTATTATATTTCTTTTGACATGGTATTTGTGGATATGCAAAATTTCAATTCTTTTATCATGCTATTTGAATTTGTTCTGTTCTCGTAGTCATATCCCTAAATGGCCCTGTTTCTGCAGCATACAATATGTGCTGTCGTATATCGACACCTGTATCCAGTACGGGGAAGATGCAGATGTGAAGGTCAGGGACTTTGAGCCCATCGAGGACGAAGACTAGTAATTGCCTCATTGGATGCCGAAGGACTGCAAACTGGTTGGTAGTAGTCGTGTAGTGAGGAGTGGCCTTTGGGAATATATGTATGGCGCAGGCTGCATGCATGCAAAAAACGTCATAGGATTTTGATGACATCTATCTGGTCTATGCAAGTTCGAAACTAAAGCAGAGCACTCATATCAGCGTTCCAGTAAAAATGATTGTGCCTTGATGTCCTGTCTCTCTCATCACTCCTTGGTTTATCAAAATCGATTCAATGGTTGCCGCATTTGTAGTGCTACTAGAAACTTAGCAAGGGTGAGGTTGATGCCAAATCGATTGTGTAGTCTATGGGCTGGGCTGGACTAAGTTCGTTGAGCTGGCTCGGTAGTTGGTTGAAAAAATGTTTTTTTCTTCTGAACTCCTTTTTATAAAATAAAATAAGTTGATTTTAAGTGATTTGCGGCTTGTTAAGCTCGCTTTGAAGTTCTCTAATTTAGGAGATCATGATAAATAAGAGTGTCAATTTCAAAGAAAGCTAAAAAATGAAGTTGGCTCGTGAGACTGATAAATAAGATTATGTTAATTTTAAAGAAAACTTGAAAAAAATGCAGTTGGCTCATAATCCACCACTGTTTATGGGCCTTCGTTGCCCTCGTTTGCAACGGTGAGACGCTCGCACATTGGCAGGGCTCTTTTGAGCTGTTCGAAGCTTCTACCAGAATGGGTAGCTCATTTAGGGCTTTCCCAGATCGCGGAGGCACGTACGACCGCACGGAGGCGGGATTGGCGTCTCCGCTGCGGCGGCGGGCGGAGGATCTGACGTCGGCTTCCCCTACGCAATCCTCCTGGCTTTCTCCTGCTCGGGCTGATCAAGGACTGCCCTATGCGCAGTTGCCCAGCCTTGGTAGGACGGGACCTAGGGTTTGGAATTTGGGGAAGCCGATCTCGACGGCGATGACGGAAGCGAAGTTGAAGGATAAGAAAAAGAAGGCAAAGGTACAAGATAGCAGCGGTGCAGTTCTTTTCCTGGCGGACTCCGAGAAGAGAGCCCGTCCAGCTCAATGAGTTGCCTAAGCTGGAATTGTCGCGGTCTCAGCAACGCCACGACACTGAAAGAGCTTCGCGAATTGGCGAGGCGTTTTGCTCCATCCGTGCTGTGCGTCCATAGACCCAAATGCACAAGTCGTGGGTGGAAAATTTGAAGAACATCTTAGGTTTTGATCATTCATTTGCTGTAAGCAGTACAGGCCGCGGTGGTGGTCTGGGGATTTTTTGAAATAATAATGTGCGAGTGGAACTGTTACCATACTCACAGTATCACATTGATGTTATTCTTACAGAGGGTGATAGAGAACCCTGGAGGCTTACATGTGTGTATGGAGAGGCGCAACTAAGCGAGTGACACAAGACGTGGAGTTTGCTTAAATTTATTAAATCATCATCCTCACCGTCGTGGGTTTGCATTGGTGATTTTAATGAGGTTTTAGATCAATCGGAGCACATAGGCATTCAAGAAAGGGGCAGAGCTCAGATCGAGGGCTTTCGAGAGATGGTCGACGTATGTGGCCTCAATGACCTCGGCTTTGAGGGCCGCAATTGGACCTTCAAAAAGAAGGTGGCAGGAGGATCGTATTGTCGTGTCCGTTTGGATTGCGGTCTCGCCACCGCGGATTGGTGCAACAAATTTTCTCATGCAAAAGTTCAGCATTTGGCAGTTGCTGCTTCAGACCATGGGCCGATTCTCCTAGAGTGGAGACCGGCGGTTACCAGGCAACGGCAGGGTAAACGGTTCAGATATGAACAAATGTGGGAGACACACCTGGATTTTCCAGCAGACTCCTGGCAACGGGAAGGAGAGGAAAAATCACTGAGCGAGCTGCAGGAGAAGCTGAAAGGTGTGTCGGGGCACTTGTCTATTTGGGAGCGCACAACCTTTGGTCAAGTACGACATGAGCTCTAGAAATTAAACAAGAAACTAGAGGAGATGCAGTCAGATCCGGGACGGTTGGGCCCTTCCTAGCAGGAATTGAAGTTGGTTGAGAGAATTCAAGAGCTTAACCACCGTGAGGAAATTATGTGGAGGGAGAGATCTTGAGTTTTGTGGTTGACAGCTGGAGACAAGAACACCCTATTCTTCCATTTGAGGGCGAGCCGGAGAAGAAGCAGAAACAAGATTTCACGACTAAGGAAGCCGAATGGGCAGTTTACCGAGGTTGATCTTAAGCTCCGGGCAATTGTCACCAATTTCTATAGCAATTTGTTTGCTTATGAGGGTACGGATAATACGGAAGAGGTGCTATCTACTGTTCCAGTTAAGATAACACCTGAAATGAATAGGACCCTACTTGATCCCTACAAGGAGAGGGAGGTAAAGGATGCTTTGTTCCAAATGTTTCTGACAAAAGCACCGTGTCCCGATGGTTTTCTGGCGCACTTCTTTCAGCGACATTGGGAGCTTTGTGGCAAAGAAGTGACAGCCATGGTGCTGAAGCTTCTTAATGGCGAGGAGGAGCCAACGGACCCATTAGCCTGTGCAATGTTATATATAAAATTGCATCCAAGGTGTTGGCGAATAGGTTGAAGATTTTCTCGTCTAAAATTATTTCTGAGGAGCAATCGGCCTTTGTCCCTGGCCGCCTCATCACGGACAATATCATCTCCGCTTATGAGTGCCTGCATTTTATGAAGCAGAAACGAGCAAGTGATCTGAGATCCTATGCTCTAAAGCTAGACATGAAGAAGGCATATGATCGAGTCGAATGGAAATATCTCGATGCGATAATGCGCCAGCTTGGTTTCCATCATCGTTGGGTGGACACAATCTTGAGGTTTGTTAGGTCGGTTTCATTTTCAGTTCTATTTAATGGTGACAAACTTGAAAGTTTCAGACCGACACGCGGCATACGACAAGGAGATCCAATTTCGAGCAAATCAGGAGAATGCCTTGTGGATGTAGGGGGTCTTACAATCGTATTGTTCAGCGTCGGGACAAAGAATCAATATGGAGAAATCATCCATACACTTTGCAAAGGGCGTCAGGCAGCAAATCCCCGATGTTATCAAGAACGAGATGGAGGTTTATAATGAGGCTTTGAGTGAAAAATATCTTGGTGTGCCTTCAGATGTTGGGACTGCTACAAACGGGGCCTTTAAATATTTGAAGGACCGGGTTTGGAGCAGGGTTGAGGGATGGTTGGAACAGTGCTTGTCTGCGGGCGGAAAGGAGATCTTAATAAAAGTAGTGGCGCAAGCTGTTCCAACCTATTCTATGTCTTGTTTTAGACTACCAAAGGGTCTTTGTGAGCATTTAACCAGTTTGATGAGGAATTTTTGGTGGGGCTGTAAGGATGGCAAGAGAAAGACATGTTGGGTTGCCTGGGACCAGATGATCAAGCCTAAATCTATTGGCGGACTGGGCTTTCGAGACATGGTGCTATTTAATCTCGCTTTGCTAGCGAAGCAAGCTTGGAGGATATTACAAGAACCAAACTCCCTGAGTGCTAGAGTTCTAAAAGCTGTCTACTATCCAGGGAGGCGGGATTTTCTGGAGGCCGATCTTGGTTCCTCCCCGTCACGCATATGGTGGTCCATTGTTGATGGACGCAAAGTGCTAAAGGAGGGCTTGATAAAACGCATAGGCACGGGAGAAAAGACGGCAATCTGGACTACGAATTGGCTACTATCGGAAAATTTGGGACGCCCTATCAGGCTGGCTAAACCAAACCAACCTCAGTTCGTCAGTGAACTAATCAATCAAGCTGAAGCGGCGTGGAAAAGTGACATGCTAGAGGAGTTATTCACCCTTCTCGACGCGATGACGATTGCTAATATCCCTTTATGTACGAGAAGGCATGAGGATTTTTGGGTTTGGCACTTTGACAAACGGGCAACTTCTCGGTACGCTCGGCGTATTATATGTTGGTTCGTCGAAGGGAGCGCACGATGCGGCCGCGAGGAATAATGCAGGCCGATCAGATCATCGAGCGGATGCGAGGGAATGGATGTCTCTGTGGAAGGTGAAAGTTCCTAAAAAATCCATATTTTTCTCTGGAGGTTAGCGAAAGCACTCGCTACCGACCGGAGACGTACTTCACCATAGGAAGATGGCACAGTGCAGTGCCTGCTTCTTCTGTGGGATGGAGGATTCATGGAGACACTCTCTGCTAGAATGTACTATGGTGAGATGCATTTGGACGCTGGAGAAGAAAGAGACAGTGGAGCTCCTGAGTGAAATTTTGGAGAATGATGCTAAGCCTTGGCTGGATATCATGACAGAGATCTTACCACAAGAGGACGTCATTAGAGTGGCAATCATGTTGTGGGCTATTTGGTATGCACGGCGGAAGGCGATTCATGAGAATGTTTATCAAAGTCCTCTATCGACACATAATTTTGTGGATAAGCTTGTGTCGGAATTAGGAGAGGAGGCGCATGTGCAGCGGCCACAGGCTCGGGTGCATGAACGGCGTACGGCATCGATCGTACCCTCCTCGGGTTTCATTAAAATCAATGTTAATGCAACTTTGTCCAAGAATGTATCCATGGCTTCGACAGCAACAATAGTGAGAGACGAGGATGGGTGTTTTATGGGCGCCTCAGCGTTGGTCCTTCGGAGCATTGTTGATCCGTAGGTGATGGAGTCTATCGCGTGCAGAGAAGGGATGGCTCTAGTTGCAGATTGGCTAGTGACTGTCTGAACGTGGTGAAGAGCATTCGACAAGGTGATTTCGGGATGAACGGACAGGTTATCCGGGAGATCAATGTGAGGAAGGCAGCTTTTAGTAGTGTCGAGTTTGCACATGAACATAGGGACTCAAACATCGATGCTCATAGAATAGCTCGTAGCTCGATCCATGCCAAGGTAGCGTGGCATGTGTGGTTCTTGAATCCACCTGATGGTGTGTGTAATATGTACAATCCTATTTGATATAAAGAGAGTGGTGTTGCTAAAAAATCAGCCTGTTCGCTTGATCATATTTGGCTTATAAGCTATGGCTTATCACCAATCAATAGTATTTTTCTCTCACACCAAACCAACTAACAGTACTTTCAACCATGGTTTATAAGCCAAACCAGCCCAAACGAACATGACGAATAAAACTTAGGGCTTTTCCAACGCTGCTTTTTTACCGGTAACTGCAAGTGACATATAGGATCGGATAAAAAAAGTAGATGATCTACACTTTTCATAATTGCTTGCAGAAGCTACGTATGCTTGAAAGAGAAAAGATAGTCCATACTAAAAAAAAGAAGGAGAGAAAATAAATGTAAAGTATGATAAAAGGAAAAAATTTCTTTACAGACCATAAGTTCACACTCATGCGTCTTCAGGCAAACAGCGCAGAAGCATCGATAAATTGAGATAGCACGATAAGCATTCTCCACGTTGCTTGGGAAGCCAGTAGCGAGTGCACGAATCAAAGGTCACCTGAGTACCGGATGAGTAAGAGTAAATTTAATCTTATGCAAGAAAAAGTACAAGCGATGACATGCTGATCCATGGATAGCAGGATGGGGTATTCATCGTGTCATTGACAACCATCATCAGGAAATGGACTCAAGATCTGGGCCCTCGCCGACTAGCGAAAACCAGACAGTTCTCCATTTTCAAAATTTCAATTTTGACACATTTATTACAAGATAATGTATTTGATGAATTGATGGTCAAAACACATTTATTCTGCCAAAAAGGGGTCATCAAATGGGGCCATACAACCACCAATCATCCATATACTCGTAACAGCTGGTGCCTCGGTGACTACATCCTTGCATCAGGAAGCTGCCCTGCAAAATCATAATGTTTGGAAAAAAGAACTAGTAAGCATAATATGGGAAGATGCACCAAACA
Organism: Miscanthus lutarioriparius; assembly: GCA_904845875.1. Classification (NCBI taxonomy): domain Eukaryota; kingdom Viridiplantae; phylum Streptophyta; class Magnoliopsida; order Poales; family Poaceae; genus Miscanthus; species Miscanthus lutarioriparius. The sequence goes on from CAJGYO010000001.1 coordinate 125,820,813, forward strand.
AAACACTGGAAATGAGCAAGAAAGGTCAACAGATGCAACAAAACATTTCGATACCAGAGCATAAAGTGCTCAGTAAGTGCAAATAAGCTTTAAAATCATACACAAAGTAGCCAAGTTAAGTTAGAATAAAAGCTTAAGTGTATTAGGCATTTTGAACTAATTGATGGTTTTGCTAACTTGTAACTGTCTGACAGCCAGGCTAACTGGGTCACCGAATCTATTGAAGAGTTCCATCGAATAGACGGCTTCTCTACAGCATCCAAAGGTTCAAAAAGTGTACTTAAAAAAGAATAAGGTTCTTCTTTGACAGAATACTGGCAGGAAGAATAAGGTTCTATTAAATGGAACTTGACATGTTAATAACATTCTCCTTTCTATAACAACATCTGTTCTACTGAAATGAGACAGTGCACTGTGTCACAGGAAGCTAAGGTTCTACTAAAATTGAATTCCGAGTGCCACAAACAGAAGTGGAAAACAGCTCATAAGATTGATTTACCTGCACTATGAACACCATTCTCTAGCATTCTGGAACATTCGCAGCCAAGGGCTGGGGCCACTCTTCTCAACTTGCCATTCCTTGGGATACCATGGATATTGCCACATCATGAAGCAACGCTCTGGATGCGGCATCATAGCCAGGTGCCTCCCATCAGGCGAGCAAAGGGCTGCTATACCTAGTGGAGAACCATTAGGATTGAAGGGATAAGTCTCAGTAATATTGTTAGAATCATCACAATACCGCACAGGAGCCAGATTAGACTTCACAACAGTAGCTAGAACATTTTCATCTGGGAAGAAAGCTCTTCCCTCGCCATGAGCACTCCAAACACCCAAGGTGGAACCTTCCATCCCTTTGAACATAATAGCAGGAGAATCACCAATGGACACACTGGTAAACCGGCACTCAAAACGACCAGATTCATTGTGAATAAACCTCGGCTGGGACATATCTCCACCTGTACCAAGAGAACCTCCAACACCTGATCCTGGCACCCAGCCAAGAAGAGCCATAAGCTGACAACCATTGCATACTCCTAGGCTAAAAGTGTCTGGCCTATGGTAGAAGTCCTGGAATTGCTGAATGAGGGGTTGGTTAAACCTGATTGATGCAGCCCAGCCTTTCGCTGAATCCAGCACATCTGCATAGCTGAAACCACCAACAAACGCAATCCCACGGAACTCCTTCAGAGAAGACTTCCCAGCCAAGAGGTCTGACATTGCAATATCCCATGGTTCAAATCCAGCAGCGTGGAATGCAGCAGCCATTTCCCTGTCCCCATTGCTCCCTTCTTCACGAATGATGGCAACCTTTGGTTTCGAGGAAGCAGTCAACAGTTTCCCATCTGTGAATTTGGGGGTAAAAGACAGAGACCATGATGGTGATGTCCTGCATTTTAGCCCTTCTTTCTCAAGTTTGACACAAGATTTCAGACGTTGTAACTCTTCAAGCTGGAAGCTTGTTTCCTCCCACAGATCCCTGAGATCCGAAGTTTTTTCCTTGAGATGCAGATTGCCATCAACAAAAATTTCTATTTCTGGTGAGCTAGTAACTTCTCCAATAACATTAGCAGAAATGCCTGCTATTTCCAGCTTTTGCTTCACGATGTTGAGATATTTCGAGTGTACTTCAATAATGAGGCCAAGCTCCTCTGCAAAAAGTCCTTCAATAAGGCTCCTATCTTCTAAGTCTATGTCAAGCTTAAAGCCACAGTTACCAGCAAATGCCATCTCAAGAACACTCACAATAAGGCCACCATCGCTTATGTCATGGCCTGCTGAAATAAGACGTTGACTGAGCAATTCCTGAATGGCCTCAAATACCTTCTTCAAGTACAGAACATCATCAATGTCCGGGCAGTCATTTCCAATTTGATCAAATGCTTGTGCAAGAGCAGAACCACCGAGACGGCGATTTCCTTTAGCAAGATCAATATGCAGAAGAATTCCATCCTTACCGAGCTTCAAATCAGGGGTTACTGTCAATGTTATATCAGGACATGTCACGTAAGTACTGATGACCAGATTTCCAGGAGCCTTGACGACTTCACCATCACATTGAGCTGCCATGGAAAGACTGTCCTTTCCCCCATCTATTGCAATACCAAGTTCAATCATGCAGTCAGCCAATGCAACAGCTGCATCATACATATCTGCACCTTCGCCATCAAACTTTGCAGCGTACATCCAATTCCCACTTGCTTTGACATCAGCAAGTGATGTAACCTTAGCCCAAACAAGATTAGTCAAGGCCTCCCCAACAGCAAGTCTGGCCATGGCCTTAGGATTAAGCAAACCCTTTATTGGTTGTTCTCCAATGCTGCAAGCACCACCTGTTAGGTCTGTGTACGTCTGTGCAATCACAGCCACATCAGCAAGCGGGAGTTGGAGAGGCCCAACTGTCTGCTGTTGTGCAACAAGACCTGTCACACACCTATCAACCTTAGTGGTCAAGAAACGTTTTGAACACACGGATGGGAGCCTTAATACTCGCTTCAGAGCATCTAGTAGTGTCACCCCAGGTGCAATGTCTAAAGGCTCTGTGACTTGAGAAACACGCCTGAACTCGAAGGTCTTCTGAGGCATATCTCCTAAAACCTTTTCAAGCTCAAGTTCTTCAACAGGGGTTGGAGGAGGGAGGCCATTCAGCTTGGAATGCTCCACAGCAGCGCTATCAATCAACACAATTTTTCCACAGCCATCAATTTTCCCAATGACAGCCATTGAAACTCTTTCCCTCTCACAAAGAGATTCTAACAGGTTTCTGCTCTCAGGTTTCACAAGTAGTGCATCCTGTTCCTGGTACTCAGCACCCCATATCTCTAAGACCGACAATGTATGATCACCAACAACAATTGAACGGATATCAATTTCAGCTCCCTTGGGATATATTATTTCCTTCACGACATTACAATTTCCTCCTGCACCCTGATCATGGATGCTGATGATAGGATTGCTCTCTCCCATTTCTGCACATGCCCTGACTACACGATACAATTTCTGTGCCATCTCGGCATCTCCACGCTGTACTGCGTTGAAATCAAGCTCTGCATCGTTCTGGCCACTAACCATACTCGAGGCAGCACCACCGCCCATACCAATTCTGTACGCTGGACCACCAATCTTCACAACTAGCATGCCAATTTCTGGGTCACCCTTTGATATGTGTGCATGGTCAATTTGCCCTATAGCTCCACTGAACATTATAGGCTTCAACCATTCACGCCGCTCCCCATTTAGCAACCTCATCCCAAATGTTCTGGTATATCCCTGAATTAGAGGCTCACCAAACTTGTTCCCATAGTCAGATGCACCATCACTAGCATCAACAAGAATTTGCAATGGAGAGGCCAGATTCACTGGGTAAGAAAATGAAGGGTCCTCCCAGGGTGCATTTGAATTGTCAATTCGAAGATTACCAACACAGTAACCAGCAGTGGAAGCAACAACAAAAGAACCCTTCCCAGTGGCATGTGTGTCCCTTATACGGCCACCTGCACCCGTCTCAGCTCCAGGGTATGGTGCAACAGCACATGGAAAATTATGGGTTTCTGCTGTGAATAAAATATCTAGCTCACGCATGATAATGGATAATGGTGAAGTGAAACCCGGAATTGTTGGGCGTAGCTGAGTTACTGGGAATCCTTTTATTGCACTCGAGTTATCCTTGAATCCGATGACAGAGTTATTGGGGTTGGCTTTCAGGGGACTCTTCACTAACTGGAACAAAGTGGTTGGCATGGTCTCTCCGTCTATTACAAGCTTTCCATTAAAAAACCAATGTCTGCTATGTTCGCTATTGGATTGTGCAATATCAAAAAGTTCCACAGTAGTTGGATTACGTTTAATATCATCTCTGAAGAGGTGTGTATAGTAGTCAATATCTTGTTTATCAAAAGCAAGTCCCATCTTCACATTTATTTCTTCCAATGCTTCTTCTCCCCTTTCAATGACTGGAACAACACGGACAGGTTCAGGAACTACATCTGATTGAAATGATGTGAGCTTGTTGGGATAAATGCACTCTGTCATTCTATCATGAACCAATGCAGCGAATTCTTTGAGCTGACTTTCATCAAGTGGGTCACTACCAGGCTCAAGGCGCAAAAGGTATCTTCTTGATCTCTCTAGTCGTGTCACTTCTAATGAGAGAGATTTACAAATTGAGACAGCATTGGTCGAGAATGCTGTTGAAAATGTCATCCGGGGACCAACCTCAACAATGACAGTACAAGAATTTCTAGACACTTCATCCTCCAGAAAGCTCCTAGTTTGCAACTTCTCAGGTTCATAAGTTTCTGCTAAGAGCCAATGAAGCATTGAAAGCTTCTCAGGAGTGAGTGGATTATCCAATTGAATGTTGAAGCACTGCTCAGTCAGTATATCAACAATATTAGCAGAAACCTTCGCCTTCACTTTCCTGAGCAGCTCCATGGTTTCACTTTCTTGAAGAAATGGTATACGGTACAAGTGAATAATTCCAACATCCAACACAGTATCAGGTTTCTCAACTAATGGACTGTCAAACCCCTTGGATGCCACGGCCCCAGGAGATGACGACAATCGCATATTACGAGTCATAACTCTTTGTAGACGTGGCCAACAAATATGCTGTTGATGGAAGCAATGTTGAGTCATTCGCAATCTTCTTGATCCAAGACTTCTCGCAGGAAATAAACCACATCTTTTTCCCTATGTAGAGAACAAACATAAGGACAAGCTAATGCCAGCCAAAAATAAATTGTGTTATTTCATAGACTGTATACCATATTTCCAGGAAAGCCTTCAGTCCGTAACAGATTGCTTGCCGTCATTTGGCCAGGTGATGCCATCCCAAACCAAAGGATTTTTATTTTTTTTTATTCCTTGTTAAAAGAGAATGGGAGATCTGCACATCAATTGGGAATCAGGGTTATGTTGAATCAAGCGTGAAATTATAGAAGGGATGCAAAGATATAAGTGTACGAGAGATTGAGCATGCTGAAGCAAAGAAGATAAAACAATCATGATAGGAGATCATTTCTTTTGAACAAGGCGCTCAATTTATTTGTGACCCCAAAGATTACGGTGCCATCATTTCAAATGTCAGGAAGGTAGTGCTACTAATAAACTCATGCAAAACAGTTCCTCAAGTGAAAAATGTAGAGACATGATTAAAGAAAAACTATTTCTACAGGCTCACCACGGTAGTGTGCTTCTATAGGTAAGTTCAAACTTCAAAGACAAGGACACTCTTAGCCTGAACTCATTAACATCAAAGCACATTACACCATTGATTATTACTGCAAATAGTGACAAAAACTCTGCCTACTAATCAAAAGAAACTCTCTCTCCATTATTCATGTGATGCTACAACTTGTCTTCTGAATTGTTGTAAAATACAATTGCTGCAGTACACAAAGCTGTTAAGCCCTGAACCAAATTTACCAGCTAATACAAGTACACTGTGTACACCCTATACACATGCAAGCTGTCAAACATAGATGTTTCTAGATATACTGCATATATTATTGGTACCATATATTATTAGTAGCATAACAGAAGTGACCTAGTGTTGTCTCACGAGTCACGACAGTGACACATGGTTCAAAATATCTCGGTTTCAACTATCAGGCCGTCGGAACTCGGAACCAGTGGACACTGACCTCAGTACTTTTATCACTCCAAGCTGCTTTGATCAGTAGCCGAACCTCAAAAAGGAAAGTACTAGTAAACTGACTTGCTGCTATGCTGCTCCTAGAAGATAGTTACTCAATACTCACCACGTTGCAAAAAAAAAGAAAAATCCGGAACAATGAAACGAACTGGAAGGATCGGAGAAGGACGTATGAGATTTGATTCGATAGCTCTAGGCACAAAATAAACTCTCAGAAACAGTCGACCCAGAAAATATAGGGTTCCTTACCAACGAAAGACGCAGGAATCAACGCGCCAGTCGAGCCAAACGGGAAAAAGGACGAGTAGGACAACAGCACCGTGAAATGAACTCCTCGGAGGCGCGGACGGAACGCTCCGCTCCGCTCGGGCGGAGGCCGTGAGTGTTCCCGGCGGCGCGCCGAATACGAGACAAGCTTGCGGGGAAGCAGGAGACGGAGAACTGGAGAAGCAGCCGCCGCCGCCGCCGCTGCGAGCGCGAGAGAAAAGGGGAGGAGAAAAGGGAAGGCAAGATGCCTTTTCGCACTCACGCACCACAACGCAATGTTATTGGGGTTATTGGGCCGGTCCTAACCAGCGTGGCCGCCGCCTGTCGGCCCAGCGCAATGTTTGTTGGGCCACGGATTCTAAAGGGAATGAGCTCGAGCGCGGGGAGAGCGGGCCCGGCCGGCCGTTGCCGTTGCCGTTGCCGCAGTCACTGAGCTTTCACCTCTCCGCCGGCCGGCCAGCTGATGCTGAAATTTGGCTTATACCGATCATTATGCTGAAATGTTGCGAAAGAAAAATATTATTCTATAATTGAAAAATAATTCTAAATAAGATCAAACGAACAGGGCAGTCACCTGATATATTTTTTTTCACATGGTGTTGGTTCCATCCATTCCATGAAAACTCTTGGTAAGTACCCCGCGACGCGTACGTTGTGTCTTTCTGAGGTGCACGTGCAGGCGAGGAGACATTGCAGCATTGTGTGCGTTCAAGAGCAAGGGCAAGGGCAATGGCAATGGAACAACCGCGAAACGGCCCCGGATCATACGTACTAGCTATAAGCCTATAACCCAAGAAAGCTTCGCGCGTACTTCACCGAGGATCTCGGGAAAATGGCACCCTATTTCCTGCCGACTACTGCCGTCATGCATGAACGTGCTTTCCCCTCACTGGCAGCGCTTATATATACACATGCATGATGCATCCTCCGGCTTAGTTCATCACGAACAAGCCAAGGAAGGAGCCCAAGCCCAACCAAAAAGATCTAGCTAGAGATCGTGACGTACCCAACTAGTCGGTGTTTGCTGGTACTCCTACGTTGATGTGCTTGCATGGGTGTCCGCGCTACACCACCGTGTTCGATGCGCACGCGCAGGTTGCTGCTGGTCACGGCGCTCGTGACCTTGGCGATCACGGCGACGCAGGGTGCGACGCCGGGGCCACTGGCCGGCCGCCCGGGCACGGGGGCGCGAGCGCGACGAGGACGAGGAGATCGGTGGTGGACGCCACCACTCAGCGCGGGCCATCGTGTTGCACCCATGATCGCAACACGGGGGCGGGGGCAGCTCGTGCTGCCCACTGACGACGCAGATGAGCCCGACCCCATGATAGCACTCGATCGATTTGTACTTGGTTAACAGGTTTGTTTGCATTGATTCCAGCGTACTGGAGTATCAATTTGCAGAAAACTCCATTCGTTGAGTAACAAAGAGCCTTACTACAGCATAGGAGTAACAAATCGTTTGTGAAAAGTCGTACACGTGCCTGTAATTTCAATTCAAAGAACAAGGTTTCTCCTGTTGTCGTGCAAATGCAATCTACCTTTAAGAATGGATAGCTAGCGTGCCCGTGCGTTGCTACGGGATAGCTAACAATTTATATTAAAAACACACGGATCGTATGATAAGATAATAATATTGTAAAAATTAAATATCAACGTTAAAGTTATAGTTAATCCAAAAACCAAAGTTTGTAAAATTAATAGTCACGGAGAGCGCGGCGTCACAGGCTTATAAACTCTACTTTATAGACATTTCCGTGATGCGCCTAAGATAATATTTTATATCGACAGAAAGAAATCTCCGATATTCATTTCTTTCGTGTATTTGGGAGGGCATTGCAATGTGGCTAGGCAACGAACACATACGACCTTCTGCCTGGGTGCTAGGAGACTCCGTACAAACTTGGTGGAAAAACCTAGATCGAACACCTTCGACGGCGAGGTGAGGACTACGCTCCATTATCATTCTTGTTTGTTGGGAGGTGTTGAATGAAAGAAATGCAAGAATCTTTGAGCGCAAAGAATCCACACCAATGCATCTCCTCCAGAAGATCAAGAAAGAGGCTGGCTTGTGGACAATGGCGGGAGCAAAGCATATCTTCAATTTTATTATTGCGCGTGTGATTTAAGACCACATGAGGTGGGGCATGTTTGGCTTTTGCCCTCTTGTGCATATTTGTATATGTTTGTGTAGTGCCTTTCTAGACTCCTTTCTTTTTAATACAATAGGCAGCTCTCCTGCTGGCTCCATTTAAAAAAAAACAAAGTTCGTGAAATTAACACAGTCACGGAGAGTACGGCATCACAGGCTCACAAACTCTACTATATAGAGCGTGCGTTACAACGAAATGCCAAAATATTTCATGAGATAATATATGTTGTAGATCAACATCAAATTACCAATCATGAGTACAATGCGGCTCAAATTTAATCAAAACTAAGATACTGATATTTTGGCTAGGTGATCATGAGCACAAGTTTGTTTGACAATGCTAAGAGATTAGCGTATCATGCATTCTATATTTGTATGGAAATCCAACAGACATTTAGTGGCTTATGGAAAAATAAATAAATTCAGAAGACCATAAACGCATAGCAGACATTTTTTTTACCAAAACTGCAACTAGGCACTAACCCGACAACAGTTCGGGAACACAAACACCGTGATCCTGAAGCCCTAAGGCCCGAGGCATTACGAGCAAACAACATATTTATCAAGGGTAGAAAGCATTCAAGTCAGGTTGAATTAATGCTTACAAAGGTTCCAAGTACTAAAATAGAGTTCCAACAGGTGCGGATTATGTATATACATTGACTTAGGTAACAAAGAAACTAAAACGGCAGCATGATTCAGATGACAACAAAAGGGTAGAGTGATCTTGCTTAATATTGCAAACAGCTTCACGCTAACTCACATATTCGGATATTCCCAGATGGGTAGGCTCGACGGGACCATCAGCTGTCTACTTTCACCTGTCCATGGTGTACATGCAAAGACAAAAATACTCTCAATTCTCAAAATTAGTACCCCTATCGTGTCGCTGGAATGCCCCTCAAGATGACCTGCTGATGTGCAGATATCAGAAAGAACATATCTTCCCGAAGGCCCTTGGAAGTTGGAACTGATGATTCCAGGAAATTCGGACTGAACATGTTGTGAACTTATCTAGAATTTATCAGCATGCTGGTTAACTGTTCATATGTCAGCATGCATGTATAGCTACAAAAAGAAAAAAGACAGTAGTCCAGCACACAAAACAATTTCATTTTACTTTTAGGATTCCATCAAATCCTAAAAGAATCCTAAAAGGGCATAAATTCAAACACTTTACCAGTTTGCAGTACCTATAAAATGAGCTGGTTCTTTAGACTCGGTAACAAGTGGCATACCTTTTCTGAACTGAAGATCTCAAAGTGATATTAAACGGCTTGTTTGACGAAAGCAAACTTTAAACCAGTTTCCAAATATAACCCAGGAGAGCTCTAGATCTGTTAACATATAACCATTACTCATGGAAAATATATATGGAAAAAATAAATCAAGCCGAAGTGTGACCGATGTACTTAATTAGATAGCCAATTCTTAAATACTTACAAATCGGTGACATTGAGGTCCTTAATTAATTTCCAGAGCGTTGTATCAAAATTAGATATGTCAGCTAGCTTAACTGCAATTGAGACACATTAATGTCAGCCATTTGCTCTAAATAGAGAAGAATCAGATAAGGGCATGAGAGTTCCTAAAATAATGAACAAGTAAAACTGGGACAGGAAAACTAATTCCTCAAACAGCTAGCAATTAATCATCCATACAGTCAGAGACTTTGTTCCCAAGCACGCAAGAGCCCAGTCCAACCAACCATACCAATTCACACCATTGAGCTAAATTTAGTGATGGATTTGGGTAACAATCAACTCAATGAAAAACATATACAAGAGACTGACACATAGGATTTGATATTTCCATACAAAAACAGTAGGGTTAGATGATAGAGATGAAGCAAACAGCTAGAATACAAAATCAGTGTAAACTTGGTAACCTGTTTGTCAATCTATGGCGCTTTTTTTTTCTTCCTACCCTACCCAATCCCAGATAGGATATACTGAGGTGCTTAGCTGTTTTAGATAATCTTTTTATTACCTGGTTTAGAAAAAAAACAAATCAAGGCCCACTTGGAATTTAAATGGATTTGTGTACTCCAACAGTCCAACATGGACCATGACGGAGGCTGGATGAAACCAGAAACTTCTTAATGAAATCAGAAAGTTAAAATAGTAGCATTATATAAATTATAAATCAAAAAGTATAGAAGACCATGAAATAACATTTACGCTCACCATATTGATCCATGTGAGTTGACCATTATTCTTGTAACACCCCTAGTGTTTCGAGCTCGTTTAGCATCGCGATTTAGACCTAAGTCAAATTTTCGAAACGAGTCTCTCGAAATTTTTAATTTAAAATATACTTGATGTGATAAGTGAATCCGGTGACCCAGTTTTGTGGACTCGAATCAATGCCAAGTTAAATTGCTCAGTACGTAAAGATATTTAGGAATGTCCGAAAACGATTATAGCGAGTAAATGGCGAATGGTTTGTTCTATTAGATTACGCATGAAAAATAATTTTTATAAATAAAATATGATATGACTGGTATATAGTACTTAAGTAAAAATTCGGAGCATGATTTTTGTTGCATTTAAAATATCGAGTAACAAACTTTAATGCTTTAGCCGTGTTTGAAAATATAAATAGTCGGCTTGGTAAATAAATAATTGAGAGCTGAAATAATAACGCACCCCACCTAACTCGCCGGTACAACGCCCGCGCTGATGGATGAAAGTTGGCCGGGTTGCTGCTGCCGCGTACTGCTTTGCTTGTTTTCTCTTCCTCACTGTCAGTTCCGTCGCTTCACCCTGTGCATCTTGGCGTGCTCTCTGATCTCTGACCTTGCCTGCCTTGCTTGTCTCTGCTGATGATGCCTCTATTTGTCTGCCTTTTATTATCTCTGTGCTGCCGTGCGTATTGGAAGTTGGCCGAAACCACGAGCTGCTTTCTTCCTTTTCTATTGCTGCTGTCCGTGCTGCTCGTACGCTCTCTTGCTTGTGACAGCGGGTGGTCTTGTCCAATTATTTTAATGGGAGCACCAAAGAATGAGCCATCGCATTGCCGCCCGTTCTTCCTTCCTTTTGATCGCTTCAAAGATCGGCCTCCACCAAACACATAGCCGCGTGGCCGCATTTGTGTCATTGCTGCCTCTGCCCCTCGCCATGTCCTTTTTATTCCGTGTGCATGCAGGCGAGGTGGCAACCGCCACGCTGTTGTCCTTCCCTTCCCCCCCCCCACGCCTCTATGAAATTGGGGCGAGCAGGCACGCAGTCTCCTTGCTTTTCCTCTTTCTTGTCTGCCTTGTCTCTGTTCGGCCGAGCACCCACCGTGGCTGCGTCGCTGTCGCCTGGAGTTCGCGTGTGTGCGCGCGTGCCCCCGCGGCCGCGCTGGACGCAGCCCGAGTTCTTGCTCTCCCTCCCCAGCTCCTGCACCTCCCTTCCCGCCGCCGGTTTTCCCTCACGCGCCCGCGCGCGTGACCCCGCGCGCGGAGCCGCAGATGCCCGGCTTTTGTTCTTCCCCGCTCGCCCCCCGTTCACTCGGAGCCGCGCGCAGCTCCGCTTGCTGCTAAGCCGCAGCTGTGCCCGGGTCCGCAGTGCCGCGCCGTTGTCGCGCCTCCCGTCGCCGTCGCGTGTGCGCGCGTGCACGCATGCCCCACGGCCGTGTCGGTGCTCTGCCATCATCGCCCTGCCTTCCTCGCGAGTGCGCGTCGTGCCCCTCGGCCCACGCTGGTCTGCTGCCCCACAACGCACGCCTTTGCCGCACCGCAGTCGCCCGAGCCACCGCGTCGCCTGTCGTGCCTTGCCCGGGTACCGCACCGCATCTCTGTCGCCAACCACTGCCGCGAAGGCGCGCCCATGCCCCCGCCACAGCGTCCCGCACACGACTCCCTCCCTGCTCCTCCATCGCTTCGCCGCCCGAGCTGCTGCCTTGGTCGCCGGCGTACGCCATGCCTGCTGCTCCGTAGAAATCGCCATGGCCGCGCCCGCCATCGCAGCGGCTCGCGCCGTCGCCTTGGCTTGTTGCTCGGCCACCGCAGCACCTTGCCGCCACTACGCCCTGCCGCCGGTGCCGAGGACCCGCGCCTCTTTAGCCACGCCGTTGCCCTGCCCTTCGTGCGTGCGCGCGAGCGAGCGTGCCACGTGGTCGCGCCGGACCTCCGGCTCCACGACGTTGTTCCCTTCCGTGCGCCTCCTCCGCGGTCCGCGCGCCGTAGCCGTGCCGGTGCTCCACCGATGCGCGCGTGTGCGCCGAGTCCGCGCATCTCCCCGTGACTAGCTGTTGTCCCGCAGCCCCACTGCGTTGATGTGCCTTGTCCGCCGGTAGGTTGCTCCTCTGCTCCGTGCGCTCTGCTCCTAGAAAGGAAGGTGAGATGGGTGAGAATCCAAGAAGAAATGTTATACAAGGTCCTTACTGCGAAATACGTGACTCATCGAAATAGTGCCAATGTCCTGCGCGTTGATTTAAGTAAAGTACGAGGGCCTCGGTGTAAATTGGCGTCGCCGCTGTCTGGCCCTGGCCATGTGGGCCAGCCTGCTCGCCACGTCGTGCGTGGGCCATCGGCCTGCCTGCCGCTAGGCCGGCCAGTCATTGCCGCGCTACTAGGCCTCAGCTTGCGCCATGCGCTTGCCCCGCCCCGTCTGGGCCACGCAGCGTCGCTTGGGCCGTGCTCGCCCGTTTGGGCCGGTCTCGTGCTCGCCTGGCTGGGCCGCTGACTGCCGCGCCTGGGCCGTGCATGCCGCGCCCCGCCTGGGCTGCTCTGACAGCTGGGTCGATTTGATGACTGTTGTCCCTTTAGTTTGTACAGCGGTTGCTAATTTAGTTTCGGGAGAAAACTTGTAAAATCAATATAAAATTGTGTAGTTGACCAAAAATTATGAAACCAATTTTGTTAGTCTTCTAAAATCATGATCTACTTGTTAGTATATTTTGTTCACGTAGTTTGATAGTATTCTTAGAAGCTATATAATTAATTTAAGGTATTTAATATTGTAAAGATATAAATTTGTAGGAATTGTTATGATAAATTAATGATAGTGTTGGATCTGAAATTATTACAGTAGGCTCCTAGCAATATTAGGTATTCACTGTAATTGTTGTGGCACCAGAATAATTAGTTCGTTAGATAGATAATGATGCCTATTTCGAATAATGATTAAATCGACAGAATTGAATAAAGAAACACTTTGGAATTTTATAACCAAAACAATTGTTGGAAAATAACGCCTTATTCGAAAACATGGATACGTAGACTAGCGTTAGAGCTATCTCGTTAGCTTGTGAGACATAATCGGATTTCTAAGCATTTCGGCTGTCGTCGATTATTTACATCTATGCATTTGCATCAATGCATATCATATAGGTACGATGATGGATCAACGGATCAATTGAAGGATGATTGGGAATTCGAAGATGGTGTAATTGTATTCTCTCCAGGAGATGATGCAATAGGATTTCTATTCAGTTGATGGTGGATAATCTAAAGATACATATACTAACTTTTTAATATATATTTTACCTAGGCAAGCCCCGGTGTATAACCCCTACTTTTCTGCAGTTTAAATTATATTTATGCATTAAATTTAAGGAGTTGAATGAAACTCACTTGCATATATATCTTTATCCTAGGAGTCTTACTAGTATTACATGATCGTGTAGAATGCTATGCTATAGGACTCCGGTAGAAGTCGAGTGATTGTCTATCACTCGCGAGAGATAGGAAATATATTACTGTATTATTATCTCTTGGAAAAATATAAATGGTGGAAAGGAAAAATGGTGACCGAGTACGGATATGGTTTTGATATTGGTGGGTGTAAAAGGTTGTGTCGCCGCGGACGCGGGACATAGCTTGGTTACACTGCTTTTCCTGTCTGTGTCGGTTAAGGACTGGCCATTGCATAAGACGCTAGGCAAGTCACAGATTTATTATCCTGAGCACATACTTGTGTATGGGCGCTTGAAAGACTTGTTGCTCTCTTATCGTGGATCCGGCTCTTTTCGGACCGACTGTCAGGGTGGTTTTTGGGTTATGAGGTCCTTGCACCGCACTGAGTCCGGGACTCAGTGGCGGAGGCTTGGAGTCCTAGTTTGGACGGGACCTGGACATCCAGGACAGGAGGGTGATGGGTTAGTCCTGCTTGGGCATGTGTTTTCGGGGTATCCAGCTGGGGACATTGGTTCGCGAATCGCCGCCGAGTCGGTACGACTTGTCTTAACTCTAGCATCGTAGTAAGAACTGAAAGAGGAAAGATGGAATAGAAAAAAAATCTGATTGCTTACCACCTGCTTGAAAGTAGTACATGTGCTTACATAGAATGGTTAGTTAATGAACCAATGTGGCTATTAATAAAAATCGAATATAAGGACGCACGCTTAGTAATGCTTCCTGCAAATACAATAAACCCACAAGCCAGATAGCCTTGCATATCCTTGGAGTCTTTTCTTTTCTCCTGTCGGGTAAGTCTTGCTTAGTATAATTGAGTACTCAGCGTTTTATTCCCCCTGTTGCAGGTGATAGGTGGAGGCTTGAACTGACCTTTGTGTGTGGATTCCTCCTGGTGGGCTCAGAGAGGATTTTCTTTACGCTACGATCGTAGTTTTTATTTATAAATCTCACTAAATGTTTTTACAAATGAAAGTTTTATAATCTGTTGTCCTAGTTCACATATCAATGCTTTATCATGTCATGTTTAGATAATTATTTCCGTTGTAATTCTGATAACATGTTTATATTCCGCTGTTAACTTAAACTACTCATAACTCTGATAATATAATTACACTCCGTTGTTATACAATAAATATTATACTCTAATGTTGTATTAAAAGTGATGTAAGAAATGGTTAAGAATGTTGTAAGCTTTATTCTCTCATTTGTGATCTTGATGTAAAAATGTGGATTTTTGGGTTCTCCCCTGGGGTGTGCCCGACGGAACCGAGTAATTTGGTGTTCTCCATTAGGTGCTTAGTGTCTAATAGAAGACAAGCACTCCGAGAAGGCATTAGATTAGGCGGTTCTACCACAATTCTAGACCACCATTAGTTGTAGAACATGAACGCTAGACAAACTTCTTAATAGAAATAAATTGGTAGCTCTTATTTATAATAAATGTAATATTCTAAGGTCACCATTAGGCTAGAGAAAATGTGAACATGATTTGAGAAGGTCACCGTCGTACCACTTTTACCCCTACACCCAGTGGACTACACACGACATACAACAAACCTATAAACCTACAACTGTGTCGCTGACTAAAATCTTCCTCCGCCCATTCCTCGCCCTCGGACACTTCCCCTGCCTTGGCCCCGGCGTCGAAAATCTCTTCTACCACCACCTGCTTTATCTGGCCCTCTGAAGGCGAACATGCTCATCCATAATGTTCAGCGTCTGAACTCCCCACCCCACCACTGAAAACATCTGCCCCACCATAAAAAACATTATATTGACACTGAATTCAACATTCTTATATTGGTATTGTAAAAAAATCTAGAAAGTTATGCATCACCACAACAGAGAATCAGACTAACATGCATATCTAGGTGTTCCTGCAGTTGCCTTGCCAACTCCTCATCTCGGAACCAAGTGGCTTTCCTCTTCTCCCATTCATCAAGGGTACCTGAGCATCTTCTTCCTTAACTTTGCCCTTAACAAATTATAACGAGTAAATTGATATGAAAGGTAAGGTTTTGGAGGGTCACCTATATATATTGAGCAATTTGCTTTGATTTACCTTGCTTTCAATAGTGTTTTTGTTCACAGTATTCAAATCCTCATTCATTTGTTTGCTGTCAGAGTTAACTGGCACATGGTCATGAGCAACTGCCAACTTCCTAGCTTTATGAAAGGAAGATAGATCCAATCCACCCCACTAAATTCACCAGAGAAAAAGGGATTAATTTCACTGTATTTGAAGCCTATATAAGTTTCGCTATTTCAAAAGAGAACAGAAAAGCATGGTTCGCTATTTCAGTACAGGACAGAAAAGCATGGAAGATCATTGCATTACTCTGATGTGCGGGACGCTTCCGTCTTGTGGCCGCACGCCGTAGTGGACACACCCACTTGCCGGGAGGGACAGGATCCGGCTGCAAGAGAGGCAGAATGAGTTCCCAAGCAGGCAACTTTCGATGCAGGCGACGAGCACGACGTACGGCATGGCTCGGATCTTGCGACGCAGACTTTAAGGGCATTTCATTGAAGGGCTTACCTGCACGGAAATAGTGACTGTGAGTTGAGCACATTGGCGCATGAGGAACGGGGAGGGACGGCTTGGCGGTGTGCGCTCGCCATGGTTGCAGCCGCAAACCGAAGCCCTATAGATCAGCCATGGCCGTCACCGCCATTCATGGACTCGTGGCCCTGGTCTCCGAAATGCATAAGAGGAAGAGGGAGCCAGAAGATGATCACGTACGCGAATGTGGTGACGCGTCGAGAGGGCGGCCACGGCATCGATCCGGCTGATGACGGGTCGATCCGACCACCTCAACACTAATCTAGTTGGGGGAGATGAAGGGGCGGCACGTCCACGGGAGGGCAGCCACGGCGTTGATCTAGAAGACGGCGTCGATCTAGCCGCCCCATGCAGATCCAAGCCGACGGAGGCGACCACGACGCCGATCCAGGAGGCGACGTTGATTTAACCGAGGGAGACGGAGCGTGCGGCGGCGGCGCGGTGGATGCGTAGGCGTGTAGATGAATGACGGGAGCGATCATTCCTTTTTAAATCACGGGAGCGAGGTTTGAGGCAGCGGTTTCGTTTTAGCTCTTTCCTTTTAAATATCGCAAGGGACGGCCACGTCGGACCGAGGATGTGGGAACGCAGCAGGCAGGACGATGGACCCACGTTGGAATGTCGCACAAAAAATGTTCACGCTTTGTTCTTTTTAGTTGTAGGAGATGAATGAATTTAGCGTTGTTACTTGTAGTTGTAGCACAATTATGGTTGTCTAAACTAGTCCTGTATCATGTCTCATGGGGAATTATCGTTTTTGTGTATGTTTGGGATCGAAGGACTAACAATTGTGACAATAAAATGCATAAAATTCACACATTATAAAAGTGGAGCGGATTTGGTTAATTTTATAGGAACCACATTTGCATGGAATATAAATTTTTTGGACACCCGGTTTTTCCTAAGAATATTCGACGTGAGCCTGAAATGGCACGGCAAAAAGTGACTATAAAGATTATAAATTCCGTGAGGCACACCCCTATATAGAATCAGAAAAGGAAAATTCTCTTTCCCAGAATGGCAGGATTACAGGATCCCACCGTCTTCTCAAAATGCCAAAGAAATCCTTAAATAAAACCATTATTACAAAAACAAAAACATTATTACAAAAAAAAAAAACGATTTAGAAGCACATAATAAACGCGACCGGGAAAAGGGTAGTATTCTTCTCTGCGCCCGTTACTCCTCCCCCGCCTCCACCCATCGCCGCCGCGCGGCGCGGCGACGCCCAAGCCTAGGGTTCGCGAGGGGGCTCCCACCGCCTCCTCGCCGTGCGCCGCCCCGCCACCGACGCCTCCACTTCCCATGTCGCTCCGATCCGGCGGCCGCCAGCTATCCTTCGAGCTCCTCGCGGGCGACCTCACCGCCGACGACCCGGACGACATCTCCCCGCGCTCTCTGCCCGACACCACATCAGATGGCCAGCGCCGGCGCAGGAGGCGGTCCAAGCGCAAGCGTGGGTTCCGGAGCCCCCCGATCGACGAGGCGGCCTCGGAGGGGGAGCAGCAGCCGCGCGTGGAGGGCGGCGGCGACTCGGCCGCGGCGTTCAGGGTCCCAGGATCTGAGGTCGACTGCGGAGACGGTATGCGAGGGCTCGGACGCCGAAAGGTCTGCGGCGAGCTGCGTGACCTATGTTGGCGTGGAGCTGAGGCAGAGGAGCGTCTCCGGGGCCGGGAGGGTGTTGGCGGCGTCCGCGGATGATGGGACCAGCAGCTGCGGCAGCAGCACGCGGGAGAGTGCAGCAGCTGCTGCGGCGGCGGTGGCGGATGTGGCGGCCATGGCGTGGCAGCCTGAGGCGAATGGGGGCATGAAGAAGAAGCTGGAGAAGGAGTCGTCGCTGGATTGGGAGAAGTACATGAAGGATAATAGCAACATTCTCGGAGGTTCAGATCTTACTGTTCACTGTATGCTTTTTATTATGATAATTTGATGGTCCTTTCACCACTCCTCATTCTAGACAACACATTGTAAGGAGTTTCTTAGACGATTTCGCTTCATTTCTGTGATATGAACAAAGTAGAACATGATGCTGCCTGTGAAGTTTGTTGCATCCTAGCATTAGAGCATTAGGCTGGAAAGAAGGTCACAGTCTGAAATACTAATTGCTGGTCCATTCTTGGTGGATTTTCATATCTGACTAAATCTGGGAGATCTGATCCAAAACAGAATAATTATTTTAGTGGACCAATTTTCATTGCACTGGTAGATTCAAATTCAATTCTAATTTAGTAGCGTGCTATTGTATATTGAGTCAACAAGCCCTATATATGCATATTCACACCTCTATAAACCATTTGCTGTTGCAGAAGTTGAGCGCCTTGATAACTCACCATTCAGATATTTCCTTGGGGAACTATATGGTGGTAATTCACTAAGAAGCACAATTGCAGTGGGCAATGAGAAGAAGCGACAGCGGGTGTACAACACTATGTTTCATGTCCCATGGAGATGTGAGCGGGTATGCATCTGCACTTCTAATGGCAATACTTGTGGTACACCTCATGCATGTGATTTGAACTTTCGAGTATTGATGCTGTTCTAGCTTATTATCTTGCTTGATGTCAGGCATTGCTGGAAAATGGATCCAATATGCAAGAGTTATTCACAATTTGACATTTTTTAAATAATTAATTTTGCATGTTGATGAAACCAATAACTCACCATGTACTTTTGACTGAACAATCATGAATGAATTCTTGTCCTGGTTTGGGTATTGATAGGCAAAAATGTATATTGACTTAAAAAAAGGGTAGAATGTGCTGTGATGAACTTCATACTTGGTTATGTGTGTACTTAACATGTTTCAGGAGTTATTATGCACTTGTTTGTGTGATGAGAGAGATGTTTGATAATGGTAAAATGCTGCAGCTAATTGTCGCAGGATTCTTCGTCTGCTTGGATTCCTTTCTGTCGTTGCTTACAATTATGCCTGCACGAATTGTTATTACCATCTGGCGGGTGCTGAAGACCAGGTGGGTTTGCAATTTTACTGTGAATTAAATGAAGTATGTTCTAGTATTTTAATTATTTATTGCATGAAACAAATTTAGACTGAACTGTTGTTTAGCAACATATTGGCAGTGCCGAGACATTCTGCGATATATGATTGTAGATTCTGATTAAGCTTGATGTTGTCTTATATGATGTTCATAAAAAGTTAACTCTTAGTGATGTAATTTTTGTTTTAGATAATTGCACCTAAACATTACTTGTTGAGCCAGTCTTAGGGTACCTGTTCTGGTTCTGGTTGGGAAGCTTCTGCTTAAGCTAGTTAACCTTGCTCATAGATCTTATCACATAAACCTAGTACTCTGTTGTGGTGAAAACTTAATGCACTTTGACCATAGCTTTCTGATAAGCTAGTTTCTATTGGATGTATAACCCAACAATGGGAGCTTTAGTACATTTGGGATTTACAAGTATGATTTACTTTTTAGTATATTAACTTTTTTTTAGAGAACTTGCATATGGGAACTTACTTTCTAGTTAAGATAATCTCAGTTTGAAATGCAGCAGTGGCTATCTGAAAGAAATTGAGCTCCTTGTACAGTACATGATTTACTTTGAGAGGAAATATGAACCATGGAATAATTGCATAAATAGAGATAAACTTCTTGGAAGCAATACTTCACAACACAAGGCAAAAGTATTATTTGTTTTGCCTTTTCCAATCAAGTGTCTAGTTTATGCTTGGTATCCTCCATTGTCAATATTAGTTTACTGGGTAGATTGGCTTATATACTGATGTTCTTAGCATTTATTATAGTAAACTTTAGCGGTGCAAGAAACCACCAACATTATTTACTGTTTTACATCATTTCCTGATCTGATGATCTACATGTTTGTAGTTGTGTCTTTTCTACCATTGACTTGTTTTTGCCAGCTTTAGTTTTCACAAAGGCACTCTTTCCCATTCAGTCCCTCTTTAGTGGACATATTAGATCATGTAATCATTTATCCAATGTATTTGTGACAGGAAGTTTCGGCCCCAAATGCTGCTGATTTATCAGATTATGGATGTTTTGTAGTTCTAGCCCTTGGAGTTGCTTCTTTGCAAATGATAGGTTAGCCCCCCCCTTTTTTTTTTTTGCTTGAACAAGCGGACATCCTACGTATTTGATAAGCCACCCACAATTATTCTTTTTTTGTGTGTCAGATATTAGCTTAATTTACCATGTCATTCGTGGTCAGGGCACGATCAAGCTTTATGTCGTATACAACGTACTAGAGGTGAGTATACTATTTATTTAAAGTATACATTTATTATTAATATTTGTGTGCTTGACCTGTGTTTTTGTTTTAGATCTTTGACAAACTCTGTCAATCATTCGGTGAGGATGTGCTGCAAGTTCTGTTCAACTCCGCTGAGGGGTTGTCAGCATGCTCGACAGATAATGTGACATTTGAACTGATGCGGTTCATTTTGGACGAGGCGATAGCCGTTGTTGCATTTGATATCCTTTTCTGCAGTTTGCATCAGTTAATTTCCCTTTAAATGGTAGATGCAATTTGAATTAGAACCAGATAAGATCATGGACACCTGACTGCCTAATGATAAAGGTCACACACAGATCTGGTGGTGAATCTAGTGATTGCAATAGCAAAATTTTCAATTGAATATACAGTGGTATGGGTTTGCTTGACATCCATGTGCTCTAATTACATTGTAGATTTAATTGTGTTATCGCTACTGCTGCTATTTTAATATAAACATCGAATTTTGAATTCCTTAACAAGTTATACTTGTCCATTCATTTGTCTTGTTAGCTCAGGCGATCACCCTGTCAACATGTATTATTGCCCACAACAATGCATTATTGGCTCTACTGGTATCAAACAATTTTGCTGAGATAAAAAGTAATGTATTTAAGCGTGTTAGCAAAGAGAATCTTCATAGTTTGGTATACTATGGTGAGTGTGCTTATGATTTATACGCATATTATTCCAAACAATGTGCTTTTGTATTTATTCTTTGATTCTTTACCTGCTGAGCTACTTGCTGTTTTCATCATCTAAGTCCCTTAACCATGTCAAAAAATACTGAGTTGGACTTCATTAATGTTTATCTACATAGGCTTCTTTGCAAAAACTGAACCATCCACAAACAGCTTTTTGTACATTTTTTTCAATGTAAGGTTCAAAACCATTTATGTTACACAGGATCTAAACACCTAGCTTCAATCAGCAGTTTGATGGCAAAAATCAAAATATGTTCTCTAAATTCAATAATCATGTTCTAAATTTAGCAAACTTCATATTCACCTTTGTTCAGTCTTACATGCTGTTATTCTTGATAATTAATTCATATGAAGATGCAGCTTATTTGCTTATAACATTATAACTTGCAGACATCATTGAGCGATTTCACATCACGGCCTTTCTGCTATTTGTTCTTGCTCAAAATATCTTGGAAGCAGAGGGTCCATGGTTTGACAGCTTTCTTACTGTAAGTTTAATATTCTTCCATTTTCAGTACCTCTAATGCAAATATTTTCTTTTATCAAATCGAAAACTCGTTCAAACATTTTGTTTGTTATCACTGCAGAATGCATCATTGGTGTTTTTGTGTGAAGTACTTATCGATGCTATCAAACATTCATTCCTTGCAAAATTTAATGAGATAAAGCCAGTTGCTTATTCAGAGTTTTTGGAAGATCTTTGCAACCAGGTGAGGCGCTGATGCTTATCTCAATTCTATCCGTATTTCAGGCTTAATGATGTGTGCCATTTGATACAATCATACAAAAATGGATAACTAAGCAACAATTAGGTAGTTGAACATCTTCATCAAAAGTAAGAGGTACTTGATTATTATTATGAAGCTAAACTGTTAAAGAAAATAAAACATACACGCACAAAAGCACAAAACAGTTTAATTTTGTTAAGTGACATGTACTTTGTGACGGCTGTACTATTGCTGCATTGCTTACTTTTTTTCTGTAATTCTGTCAGTGAATTCTCTGATGGTACTGTGTTACTGTATTCTATTAGGTATATTTCTCCTAATGCCAGTGTTTGCAAATTTGTTTTATATGTTAGGATGCATTTACTGAAAAGGTCAACTTGCCATTTGAACTGATGATTGACATGCGTTGAGCATTAGTTTTCAATATATTCCAGGTCCTCCTTGGGGCACAGTTTCCCTGCTTTGATTGGTTGATCATACCAAAAGTTTGTGGCATTGAAGTTCGATTGCCCAGAATTTGAATATTATCCATTAAACCACCATTAATGACCATATTCTCTACAGATTTTGAATGACAAATCTGATGACCATAAGAAGGACCTAACATTCATCCCCCTTGCCCCAGCTTGTGTTGTAAGTACACGCCCAACTATCCATGCTCTATAGTGCCATGCTACATTGTACAGACTACTTACATGGAAAAAATGCCTTGTTTCTTTAGGTAATTCGTGTATTGACCCCGGTATATGCTACCCTCCTTCCTGCTGGCCCATTTATCTGGAGAATATTCTGGATTTTACTTTGGTCAGTTCTGACCTATTTTATGCTCGCCATATTCAAGACAATCGTGGGATTGATACTGCGCTGCCTTGCAAATTGGTATGTAAATCTACGGCTCACAAGAAAACAACATGTGGATTGAGTACATGGCACCACAATTCTGGTGCTACGGTTACAACATCTCTGAGAAGACATTTTGCTGTGGTGCATAAAGTACAGCAAGCACTGCAGCTGCTGAGAGTTATATGACAGAAGTATTGCTAGTATAGTACAGCACAGATGAATATTATAGTATCTTCTTCTAAGGGTTTTGTCGATTCGAGGAACAAATTAGTCCAATTTTGTGGTGTTTACGGTTTATTTCTGACCTCCGTTTGTGCATAGCTCAGCTTCATCGTAAATTATCTGCTGTCACCTAACCAAGATGTTCTGATCTGTCATGTAAGGCATGCTTATACATTTCCTTCAGAAAAAAAAATACTCTCATATTTCGTGTTCCACATCAACTCGACAAGATTTGTTCGCATTGCGTCTGTTTTTGTGTGCTATTGTCTGGTGCATGTCTTCGCGATAAGATTTGTTCATTATCATTTTCCCAATGCACTAGCTTTGTTTTTTGCAGTGTGGCACGTCCGGGTTTCATTGCCACAAAGCCACAACTACAGGGTTTAATCGCACAACAACGTTAACAAGCTTACAGAATCACCAAACGCTAAGCTCTCGAGACAAATTACAGAATAGCTTTTCTTTTTCTTTTCTTTTCTTTTTTTTTTTTTTTTTGTTTTGGGTACTTCAGGTCGGTTCGAACCATGGATCAAAAATCATGATCCAAATCTACCTTTGACCACTGACGAGTTGGGTTAGACTTTTTTTCAGATTGGGTAGATCTGGTAATCAGGTTGGATGGGCCACGAACAGGTCTCTGAGCCATTTCCCGACGTGAAGAAATTACCGTGTGTGTAGCTGTAGCGCCTGCAAACCGGGGCCACTACAAAGTGCGAAGTGGCCGACGAGGCGACGACCCGCCCCTCCGGCCTCCGGCCTCCGGGCCTCCGCCTGTTGCTTCCTTATCCAGCAAGCCGGGCTCCAACTCCGAGCAAAACAGGGGAGGATCAGAGACATCGCGTCGAAAACACACCACTCGGTAGTCGTTACTCGCCCGCTTCTCCCACCGGTTCGGGACTTCGGGTCTCGGCTCTCGCGGATGCGGACATGTGCGCGCTTCCCCTACTTGGTTACTCTACTCGTAGTCGTGTCGTAGGCGCTCTATCTTCGCGCGGCCACCTGGGCCTTTGTTCCTCCCGCTCCGACCAAGCGCTCGCAAGCTCGGGCTCCATGTCCATCACAAGGTTGGCCGCGTCGTACGTGGACCCCGGCACCGGAGTCCCCCTCCGCCGCGCGATCCTTTACGTCGTCCTGCTCCTCGGCTCCAACCTCGCCACGTTCCTCCTCTCCTCCCACTATTCTTCCTGCGCGACGCCTCCGGCCGCCGCGGCGGCGCCGCCGAAAATGGCTACTCCAACGACCACCACCGTCCCGGAGCAGCCGATGGACCTCCCGCTGGAGTTCCACGCGTTCGCGGGGCCGCACGCGCTACCGTACGGGCGCAACGCCAACTGGGGCACCGCCGAGCTGCGGCCGCCCGTGGGCCACCCGTGCCTGGCCTTCCCGGACCTGCTCGCCGCCTTCATGTCGTACCCCGTCAACGGCTCCTGCCCCGACGACGAGCTCCCCGCTCAGCGGCTCCTCCTCCGCGGCTGCGAGCCCCCGCCGCGCCGCTGGACCCGGCGCCGCCCGACCGCTCCGTCCACTGGTCCGCCTACACGTGCAAGTCCTTCCGCTGCCTCGTCGACCGCGCGCGCTCCCCACGCTTCGACGACTGCAAGGATTGCTTCGACCTCGCCGGTGGCCCGGAGCGGTACCGCTGGCTCAACGCCACCGGCAAGAAGAGGAACCCGCTCAACTTCTCCATCGACGAGGTGCTCGCGTCGGCGTCCCCGCCGGGCTCCGTCCGCATCGGGCTCGACATCGGCGGCGGCTCCGGCACCTTCGCCGTGCGCATGCGCGAGCACGGCGTCACCGTGGTGGCCACCATCGTGAACCTCAACGGCCCCTTCAGCTCCTTCGTGGCCGCACGCGGGATCGTGCCGCTCTACGTCAGCGTCGCCGCGCGGCTGCCCTTCTTCGACAACACGCTGGACATCGTGCACTCCATGCATGTGCTCAGCGGCTGGATCCCGCCCGCCGCGCTGCAGTTGGCGCTGTTCGACGTGTACCGGGTGCTCCGGCCCGGCGGGCTGTTCTGGCTGGACCACTTCTTCTGCGGGGAGGCGGAGATGGCGGCGTACGTGGATGTAATAGAGAGCGTCGGGTTCGGCAAGCTGAGGTGGGTGACGGGTAGGAAGCTCGACAAGGGACCGGAGAGGAAGGAGATGTACCTCTCGGCATTGCTAGAGAAGCCGCTCAAGAACTCGTGGCGCCATTAATTCCGGTAACTCTTGATCAAAGGAGGGAGGTTGGATAACGCCACTGTGATTGATGCGATCCTCGCTGAGGCAAGGAATGCACTGTTTGCTGACTAGATGGCTTGCTTTATTTTGTATGTATGCTTTTTAAGGCGGTTTGCGTGTGTTTGTCGTGCATGCGTCGTCGAAATTTTACGATCTTTCTGTAAGTGCGCATTTGTGTACTAGAAATAAATGGTTAAATTGATCATGTCAATGTCCAAAACAATGTCATTTTTCCCCATCGGCCTGGGCAATTATGCACTTTTTCATGTTATATCCTGCCACGGTGGAGATCAGGTCAGAGCAGCCTGCCATAGGCGCTTACAGACAGAAGCGGCGCTCAACCGAGCAGCAGACGCTTTGGATGCGGAGTGACCGAGTGAGGCGCTTGGACGCTCTGACAATAAAAACTAGTCGAAATACGTTCGTCGCGCGTTGTATGCTTCATGCTTGTATAGCTCAAAGGCTATTAAAGCAGACTCTTGTGTTTTTTAAACTACCTAAGCAGCTGTGAGGACGTGGAATGGATGGGGATTAATTATTCGGGATGAACACGGTGGAGCGGTGGGCTCAGGTGCTGGTAAGATTGACCACTGCCATGACGCTCTCCAAGCTGAAACTACTGCAGCCTAGCTTGCAGGGCGTTTTATTTGCCATGGATGCTGGGATTCAAGGGTGGAAACTGAGACTGATGCTTCTAACTTGAACTCGGCGCTTACTTCCTCATCATTTGATATGGCGGTGAATGCAATCATCTTTCGCGACATCAAGTGCTTATTGTATTCTGAATTTGTGTCTGCGAAGGTGCTATATATCCCCATGTCTTGTAATATAATAGCTGATGCATTAGCTAAATTGGGTGCATATTTAGGGTTAGGGTCAGGTGCTGTTGAGCTCTGGTCAGATTGTAATCCTGCTGCTGTAAACGATTTGGTGGACACCGATCAGGTGTTGGCCTCTATTTAATGGAAGTTTATTCCTTGCTAAAAAAAAGTTCACTCTTATGCAGGCGCTACATGATATGTCATCATTCTCTCTTTAAGAGAGTACCCTGATTTGTTTTGATGGGATTGTTTTAGGCGTTTTGACGGAACAGTTTAGGCCTCCTTTGAAAGGTAGGACTGTGAAAATGAATTGGTTTTTATAAAATTTTCTATATAATTTGTAGAAACCCTTTAGGTTAATATATCGTTGCCTAAATATTCACATTGTGACGGTCTTGCTGATGTTATTGCAAAAAAAGGAAAAAGAACTTTTGCTGATACAAAACATGATTAATATGATGCCGAAATTTTATATTATTTTTAGTATCTTAACAATCTTAAATGAAAAAAAAACAAAACTAGAAAGTTGTAATCTCATCGAGAGCTACTAATTTCATATAAAAATCAACTTCATCTAGAGTCGTATGAAAAAAAAATACGATTTTTCTAAGGTAGAATCTTACCGCCGACATGCGGGTCTCGTTTGTCAAATCCATGCCACATAGGATAACGGTATAGTAAACACATGTTTGGACCTAGATGAGATCTGTTACAATGACGGCCATGTTCGCTTGAACTTATTAGCTATAGTACAGTGTTTTTCTCTCACAACAAATCAATCAATAGTACTTTTTAGCCTGGCTTTTCAGCGAAGCGAACGTGGCCATCACCTCCAGACAACTTTAAGACCGCTAGTAAATTTTACTCCAGTGATATTGACGATGTAGGTAGCTGACGTAGAACAAAGAGAAAAAAGAATGATTATTTATATACGCGCGCGCTCTCTCTCTCTCCAGCTTGATTGTTTCATTTGAGGCAACTGGCCATCACTTCTCTCACAACATGCTTTCCTATTTTCGACCTGCATAAAATAGTTTGGTGCCCCTACCAAAGCATGCATTATAGCTATCTTTCACCTCCACGTCTATATCTAATTAGCTCCAAACCACCACCCCGGGTTGAGGATGCCCTAAATGAGCGTTAGATGTTAAAAATTATTAGCCTAATTATTGATCAAAGTTTTTAAAGTTTGAATCTTGATATACGTGTGCGTCAGATAAAATGGACCCGAGGGAGTTCTACCATTGAAAGTTAAGGCTCTTATTCGGACGCTACATGATATGTCATCATTCTCTCTTTAAGAGCCTATCATAGAGCCTTTTCCATTGTTTTAGGCGTTTTGATTGGACTGTTTTACGCCTCCTTTGAAATGTAGAACTTCGAAAATGAACCGTTTCTATAAAATTCCTATACAATTTCTATTTTTTGTGTTCCAAAAAGGCCTTAAGGTTAGGGCTCATTTGGTACAGCTCAGCTTCATTGGTGAAACAGTTTTTTTTTTTCTTCGGTTCCATAAAACAACTTCACCAGTAAAGCTAAAGTTATTTTCAAAAAAGTTTGGTAAAATAGCTTTTAAGGAAGACAACAGAGAAAGCTAGAAAAAGTTAATATTTTCAGCTTCACCTCGGTTCTTGTGCTGTGAGAAGCTAAAAAACAGCTTTTAGGGAGTTGTTTCATCTAGACTTTTCCGTAGAAGCTGAAAAACATCTTTGTAAAGCTAGGACAGAAGCCCTACCAAACATGATCTTAATATATCAGTCTAATTATTCTTATTGTGATGGTCTTGCTGATGTCCATTGCAAAAAGGAAAAAATAACTTTCACAGATAAAAATGATTTATGAGGGTTGTCAGCATGTTTCTCATATGAGCGGCCGGCACCTGAAGCCTACGTGATAATGCAGGAATGATCGGCAACAATATGCAACTATACATACATAATGTATAATACATTGATACTCTTTTGTTTCTTTTCCAATGTGGGACTTTCCACAGCACACATATTGCAGTCGCTATCACTGACAAATAGTAAAACAAAGGGATAGAGACAAAAATATAATGCCCAAACCTATTTGGAGCACACATTGCAGCACTATAATCAAGACAATCAATCTGCTGACTGAAACTTTACAGTATCATTTACATTCTATACATGAAAACCAAAAGGAAGGGGGTTCCCAGTTTTCCAGTACGCTCGCCAGAAAACAAAGAGAGCGAGCACACACGCACGGTTATGAATTCAATCTCTGAAGAGTGAAGAGCACTCCAGTAAAAACTTCTGAAGCAGTCCACTCAAATCCAGTGTGAAGACCAAGAGAAGGAATTCCATAAGCTGGCATCAACCAAACCTGGTTTGACAAAGAAGAGGATATCCGATTCGACCAATACACCATGCTACACTGCACATTCAGCAAAGCATATTGGAACAGGTGGTTAGCAGGCAGCCACATTCATAACAATGTTTTCCAAGATAAAAATTTTTGGGTGCATAGAGCCATAGACAAACCGCATCCTAAGGGCAGAACATGATAAATGGAGATGGATGTAGGTCTAGAACAATGCCCTACTAGTTTAGGAACAGTTATTTAGTCACAGTAGCAATTATAGCAACAATGCAGCGTTACAATTTGAGTTTCA
The DNA here is from genome assembly GCA_904845875.1 of Miscanthus lutarioriparius. Taxonomy (NCBI): domain Eukaryota; kingdom Viridiplantae; phylum Streptophyta; class Magnoliopsida; order Poales; family Poaceae; genus Miscanthus; species Miscanthus lutarioriparius. Next base: position 125,849,506 of record CAJGYO010000001.1, read on the forward strand.
TGGAGGTTATATAGGTTAGGGGGTGAGTAGAGCAACAGCATTAGGTTAGGGGGTTATATAGACTTTTTTCCTAAAGCCAGTCTCAGTGCGTGACAGTCTTGGAAACTGAGATGAAAACACCCTCTCTCAACTCACGGTTTCATATGCTAGTCACAGAATTAAATAGTTACATGGTGTTGCGATCAAATATGCCATATGAACAATAAGGCCACTTACAACACTATATAAAGTACAAACTAGCATAAAAAATGTGAACGAAAATAGTTTAATTTACTTCAACATTTGTATGATATAAATAAAAATATATATAACAGGGTCATATGTAAAATAAATTACATATAGCGCATGATAATCATGAAAGGTATGGTGCACACGAAGATGCAAGACACATGAGATGAGGCAAAACACATGGGGATGAAACTATAGACTCTCAATGCAGATTTCAGTAGAGTTTCATTGACTAGGTAACTGTGCCAATTGAGTTTCATGTCTCTCTTAATTTTCACGCCACCTCACCACTTTTCGTGACGTGGCAGTATAATAATTAAGTATGAAACTTCAACTGAGAATCTGAGATTGGCCTAATGTTTTGCATCTACATGGCCGTTATTCTAAGAATTACTGCAGTGACTGATCCCAAGAGGACTGCCTAGCCACATTTATTTTACCCTCCAGGTCAGCACATACAAAAGTTTCAGGTTATTTACGTAGCCATTGCATTACTCTGCTCCTTAAAAGCAGCCGGTGCAAATGACATGGCAAACAAAACCTCTTTTTTTGTGTGCGCTAAATAACCCCATTGTACATGCTCTAACAGCACGGTGGTATGTGAGGAGGTGTGATGATAGACCTTACAACAGTAAGGGAAAACAATTCAAGGGCACAACTATTTCCTTGTGATCTGATGTAGTGTATGGGTGTGGGTGTGAGAGTTTTGCGGTTTGGGTATATTGTATGGGCTCTTTACCCTTTTTCCCTTAATACAGAAAACATATGCACAGTCATCCATCATACTTGTGCACAATTACCTCAATATTGATTTAACAGTGTCCAGTTCAAGGGTGTACCTGGATCATGGCCATATTATCTACGTTTCACAGAGTTTGCTCCTCTGACAGCCTTAATTTGCTGTGATTCTTTAAAGCAGACAAAATGCACCAAAGTCTGTCCATTTGGATATATTGCAAAAGCACTATTTGCAACACGCTTATGGCAAAGAGAACATGTACTATCTCCATCAATCTTGAGAACAGCTTGACACCGCTTATACAGATCCTCCTTGACCTGAAAGATCAGTCAAGGATATAATAAGAATATTGATTGCGCTACAAAACAAATGTAGTAGATAAATGACAACAGTTACCAAATCATTGTTGATAGAAGCCTACTATAAATAAGCATGTAAATATAATACTCTCATATGGCTGATATGATAAGAGAGATGGTGTGTTTGACGAGAGAGATTGAGAACATGACAAGATACAGCCATTAATCTTGCACATCTAACTTAATTGGCATTGTCTGTTTGCATGTGCACAAAATGACTAGCATCATCATCATGCCATTTAACTTTGGATTGGAGATGCATACTAGAGTTGGAGGTCATTACATAAAGGGGCAAATCTGGACAGCAAATCCTAAAGCCAACATCTTTTATAGTAGCAGAGCTAGGAATATACCTTGACAACAAGAGTGAAAAAGCTACAACAGAATGTCAAGCTAACCTGCAAGTTTGCCCGGAAAATCAAGTTTTTGATAACCAAGTAATTGCGCCGATGTTCACTAGAGTTCCGCAATAGTGGCTCAAGAAATGATACAAGATCCTGCAAGTGTTCATATCAGATAATTAGAATCTTGAGAAATATCGGCAATGGATATTCTGACCGATGTGAAATTAAACAGTTGAAGCAATCAATAGTGGAACATAAGCATCAGAAACTGCAAAATTGTGTTATTTTTTCTTAAAAAAAGGCATAATTATGCCTAATGCAAGAGCCTGAATAACAGCAGAGTATAACAAACAACAGACTTATGCCGCATATGCAAAAATTAGAAGAGTACTACTCCCTCCGTTCCAAATTACAAGACGTTTTGGCTTTCTAGATATATTGCTTTTACTATGTATCTAGACATAGCCTATATCTAAGTGCATAGCAAAAGCTATGTATTTAGAAAAGCCAAAACATCTTATAATTTAGAATGGAGGAAGTATATCAATACATCTTCCTTAGTAAACTTCAAAACGGAAAAAAAAATCATATAATAGCTTGTCCATTTCTACACGCTGCAAGTACAAGAATGATGATGTGTAAAATCCTCGCTATTTCTCAGTTCACATAAGTGCATCACCGATATATTACATAGGGTCAGTAGCATTAGCACAGTCCAATCATAAGTTCATAACACCAGGATTTCAACTGTAATTCACTCCATGCCATCCCAGTGATCCCACGATGGCATTGAGGGATGACTCCCAAAATCTGGATGGCATGGAGTGAAGCAATTCGAATTTGGGTGGCATGTTGTAAAAGCGGACTTATTTGATGGCAAATATTTAACAACAAACATACTGCCACATGCAGGTCCTAGGCGTATTACTGTTCGCGCAAACAGTTCCTGAGCCTTCAAGCCCATGGAGCTAAACGCTGATTTTTATCTTTAGCTAGCAAGGAATTAGAAGACTGGATAGCAAGGATAAGATTAGTTCAGATTTTTAGGGGTTTGTTACCAGTAGAGATAAGATTAGGATTGATCTGTTAGGAGCATCCCCTAGTAGCTCTATAGGAGGAGCAGCTGGCAACCATGCTGGGGTAAGCAAGAAGATTATCAATCTATTAGGGTTGGTACCCTTCTATCCCTCTGCTTTTGTGGTGCACCTGCTGCCTGTCGGCAAGGTCACACTGCTTGGGTTAGGGCCATCTAGATCAAGTTCGTGGCAACTGGTATCAGATTGCTCTGGTTCCGTTTCCATTGGTTCCCCAACTCAAGGAATCATCAACCTCTCAGCCAATGTTGCTGACATCTCCACAACGCTACCAAAGCGATAAAGGACATGGTGGCATAGCTGCCAGCCTTAGCCAAGATGATGAGGGAGAGGGTGGAGTGGGAGTGCCACACGGCGGTAGCGGCAGGAGGCCAGACGCAGCAGTGTGACTCTTGGTGAGACGCCAAGAACATATGGCACGGATCTCCAACATTACAGCATTGGGTGTTGCCACGACTTCATCACCAACACTGGCGATGGTTCCTGTGAGTGTGCAGATTGTGCAGGCTGTATGTGCAGAGAGGCAGAGCAGCAGCAGCATGTTTCAGCCCTAGCTGCTATTATGCAGATATGCTGCACGAGGCCCTACAGTGGGGTGTGACTTGTCCTGCATGTCCAGGTGGACACAGCTGCCGTTCTTTGTGGTGGGAAGTATTAGGCAAGTCTATGTGTGATTAGCTATGATTAGCACCTGCTATGTATACTTGATTGTATTCCTTGTATACCCAGCCATATTGGCTAAATATATGAAGGTCACCCCCCCATATTGGGTGTGAGGTGTGTCTCTACATGGTATCAGCCTATCAGATCCTATTTTCCTGTCCTTTCCTCCCTCTCCTGCGACTCTCCCCCACGATCGCACCTTCCCCCACGACGACCCTTCACCCTTCAGCAACAACATGCCCAGCGCGTCTCCCTCGCCCCGTCACCCTCACCGGCTGTTCTCTCTCTCTCATCTCCGATGGCCTCCTCCTCCTCGGCCACCAAGCCGTCTTGCACACCACCTGCGCCATGACAGCACACTCTGCCATGGCTGCCATGAGCACCGCATGCTGCTGCCCATGGGCGATCGTGGCTCACAACTCCTCGCCACACGGTCAATGTCAAGTCCCACATCCCATTCACGCTGGACCTACAATCCAACTACTCCAAGTGGGCGTTCTTCTTCAAGTCATTTGTGCAGCGGCAAGTTCGCCTTCGCATCGCGCCATCGATGGCTCTGCTCCCCTCGTCCTCGATGATCCTCGGTGGGATGCCGTGGAGGAGTGCTGCGTCCGGTTGATCTCCGGCTCCGTCGACGACTCCGCCCCATCGACCTCGCCATGGACGGTGCCGATCCCACCGCCTGTGATCTGTGGTGGCCATTGAAGGGATCTTCCGCGCCAACCGGAGCCACGCGCCATCTTCCTCCTCAACGAATTTCAATCCATGGTGCAAGGTGACGGCACCATATCGGGCGTATCTTGCCACCGGCCGAAGATCAATGCCGCCGCCGCGCTCTTGTGACGTCGGCCATCACCAAGCCCAGACTTCGCACTCGCCCTCGCCTTCTTTGCTTCCCGTGGTATTCATTTTCGCGACCTCAATCCTCGCTTCTCCAACACCGTCCGACGACATCGCCAACTCCGTTGTCCTTCCCACATTCGCCAGGCCCATGACATGCTGGCCTAAAGGAGAGCTCTGTCTCGCCAATGACGAAAAGATGGTCGCCAAGACCGCCCACCACCTCCTCACCACCGCCTCTGTTCCACGGCACCAGCCGAAATCCGGCAGGAGTGCCGTGCTCTCATTCGCCACACCAACTTTGAGGTCCACACAACCCACACGTGACCAAGCTATGGCAGCACCAAGGGCGCGCGCGGTGTAACAAAGAAGCAGCAGGTAGCAAGGGCAGGGCAAGGGGCGGCTGACATTGAATTGGGCAATGACTGCTGCAGCAGCAGTTGCAGCGGCGTTAGCGTTGGCACCGGTCAATACCGACCCATGGGCCCTCGGCTTTGCTACAATCCATGGGCGCCATAGGGGCCCTCCTTCGGCTCAAGAGGGCTGGGCGGCCGCCAGCGTGCTTGGCGCCCTCCTCCTCCTCCTCAGAGCTCACCCCTTGGCGCCTCTCACCCCCCCCACGACATTTGCGCCGCTCCACGTCTCTCAACCAGCTCCCATGTGGAACCAGGCTGGTCTTGTCGCTACACTCAATCAGATGCATCTCCAGGGCCAGCATCCCTGGGTCCTGGATTCCGGCGCCTCCTCCCACATGAGCTCCTCGGATGGTATACTCCTCTCGTCATCCTCCTCCTCACTCTTCCATTCAGATTGGCAATGGTGCACATCTTCCTATTTCATGTCGTGGCAAGTCTGTTTCTTCATACACCAAATATTCAATTTTCATCTAAATAATGTCTTAGTTGTCCCATCTCTAGTTTGCAATCTGCTATCTGTCCGTCAATTTACTAGGGACAATAACTGCTCTATAGAATTTGACGCTCTTGGTTTTTCTGTCAAGGATATCCCGACCCGACGCGTGATGCTTCGCTGCAATAGTGCTGGTGATCTTTACACCTTCCCTGCTGCATCTTCCGCTCCACACGCCAGCATTGCCATCTCCACCGACCTCTGGCATCACCGTCTTGGTCATCCCAGCTCCGCCGCCATTGACATTCTTCGTCGTAATGCGTCCATCAGTTGTAATAAAGTAGAGCAACTGTAATGTATGGACATCCCCGGTTGCCTTTTGATTCCAGTTCATATACTTCCATGCCTTTTGAACTTGTTCACTGTGATGTATGGACATCCCCGGTTGCCAGTGTATCCGGGTATCAATATTATCCCGTTTTACTTGATGATTTTACTCATTTCTGTTGGACCTTTCCCCTCACTTGCAAATCTGAAGTCTCCACACATATTGCAAATTTTTGCAATTATGTCCACACTCAATTCAGCCTTGCCATCAAAGTTGTCCAAGCCGACAACGGCATTGAGTTCGTAAACAATACCCTCCATACTCTCTTTGCTTCCCGTGGTATTCATTTACGCCTCTCGTGTCCATATACCTCCCCACAAAATGGCAAGGCTGAACGTCTTCTTCGCACATTGAACAACATCAGTCGCACGATGCTCCTCCATGCACACATGCTCGCTTCGATCTTGCCGAGGCGCCGCCATGCCCACATACCTTCCGAACAAAGGCCCATGCTCCGCTGTTCGCCACGGCATTCCATATACTCTCCTCCACAACAAACCTCCCGAGTACTCCCACTTACGTGTCTTTGGGTGTCTCTGTTATCCGAACTTGACCGCCACGGCTCGCCACAAACTCTCTCCTCGCTCCACAGCATGTGTTTTTCTCGGCTATCCCTCTTCCCACAAGGGGTACCGCTGCTCGACATGGCCACTAAGCGCCATCATCATCTCTCGCCATGTGGTCTTCGATGAGACTTGTTTTCCTTCAGGCTTTATCCTCCAAGTCCTCGCCAAGCGACCTGGATTTTTTTGCTTGCAGGTACTACAGTGCGGTGCGTCCCGCACCTTTGCCCTCCGCCGCTTGGGCCGTCACATCCTGGGCCATTGAGGAGCGACCGACGACCCCGCGATCTTGTTCCACGGCCTCAGACTTCCTGCTGCTCCACCAGCTCCACCACCTGCTGCTCCTCCACTGCTGCCCCTGCTCCAGCTGCTCCTCCAGCTGTCCCATCATGGGACATCCAGCTTGTTCTGTCACACCAGCGCCCCCAAGCGCATGACGGATCCTCTACAGCACCAGGATCGGCTCCTGCATCTGCTCAGCAGCCTCCTGCCCCTGTCCAGCAGGCTATTGCTCCTGTACAGCAGCCAACGGCGCCCGCAGCTCCTTCGGCACCTCCCGTACAGCAGGAACGACGCATCACGCGGACCCAGTTTGGGGCCATACCGGTTATCACGGTATGTGGGGCTCTCTGCGACAACCACTCCGTCTCCACTTCCCTCCAACTACCGTAGCGGTTTGGCTGATCCAAACTGGCGTGTGGCCATGGCTGAGGAGTACAAGGCGCTCATCGACAACGGAACATGGCGCCTCGTGCCCCGGCCACCCGGCGCCAACGTGGTCACAGGCAAGTGGATCTTCAAGCACAAGTACCACTCCGATGGTACCCTCGCCCGCCACAAGGCTCGCTAGGTGGTTCGTGGCTTCTCCCAGCGCCACGGCATCGACTACGACGAGACATTCAGCCCGGTGGTCAAACCAGCAACCATCCGGGCTGTCCTCAGCATTGCTTTGCCTCCTCACGCTACCGGCCTATTTATCGCTGAGACGTCAAGAACGCTTTTCTCCATGGACATCTGGAGGAGACCGTCTACTGCCAGCAGCCCCCAGGCTTCGTCGATCCTGTTTTTCCTGATCATGTGTGTCTGCACAGAAGCGCTCCTCTCTACGGCTCAAGCGGGCTCCCGAGCTCTGGTACCAGCGTTTTCGCGACATACATTCGCCACTCGGCTTTGCGTCGCGGCGGCCGACACCTCCCTCTTTGTCTACAAAGACGGGACCAAGATCGCCTACCGCCTTCAGACGTCGGCGACATCGTATTTCTGCGTCCTAGACGGCATTTCTGACGAGATCATTGGGCGCCTCCACTGAAGTTTGCCATGAATGACCACAGGCGCACTCCATCACTTTCTCGGCATCTCCATCACTCGCTCGCCGACGGCTTTTGTTCTTATCACGGCGACAGTACGCCGTTGAGCTCCTTCAACGCGCCGGCATGGCTGAGTGCCACTCTACGACGACACCTGTTGACACTCATGCCAAGCTTTCTGCCACCGCCGGTGCCCCTCATTGTTGATCCGTCCACAGTCGGAGCCTTTTTTGGCGCACTCCAATACCTCACGCTGACCCATCCTGACTTGGCATACGCCATCCAACAGGTGTGCCTCTTCATGCATGATCCCCGCGAGCCGCACCTCTTGATGATCAAGCGGATTCTACGCTACCTGAAGGGCACTCACTCCTCCGGCCTCCACATTGGTGTCGGCCCCTTCGATCCTTTGATACGCCTACTCCTCTGCCGACCGGGTGGGTCGCCTGAGACTCTCGGCGCTCCACCTCCGGCTATTGTGTCTACCTCGGCAACAATCTGATTTCTTGGTCCTCCAAGCGTCAGACCACGGTCTCCCGCTCCAGTGCAGAAGCAAAGTACCGTGTTGTTGCTCATGTGGTGGCCGAGTGTTGCTGGCTGGGCCAGCTCCTGTAGGAGCTCCATGTTCCAATTGCTTCGGCGACGGTTGTCTAATGCGACAATGTCAGCGTTGTCTACATGACAACCAATCCCGTTCATCATCGTTGCACGAAGCACATTGAGATTGATATTCACTTCGTCCGTGAGAAGGTCGCCTTGGGACAAGTTCGGGTCCTTCATGTGCCGTCCTTTCACCAGTTCGCAGACATCATGACCAAGGGCCTTCCTGTCTGACTATTTACCTTCATTCAGTCCAGTCTATGCGTCCGGGATCCTCCCGCTTAGACTGCGGGCGGGTATTAGGCAAGTCTATGTGTGATTAGCTATGATTAGCACCTGCTATGTATACTTGATTGTATTCCTTGTATACCCAGCCATATTGGCTATATATATATGAAGGTTCACCCCCCCATATTGGGTGAGGTGTGTCTCTACAGGAAGGGATTTCTACAACACGCTGTGGCATTGTCATGGTCCAGAGACTCACCACCATGGGGCCGGCCATTGAGGGTTCTCACCATGGCCACCACCACAGCTTGAGAACGAGCTGTGTTCGAAGGAGGGAGGAAAAGGAGCTGGGTGTGCAGCTGATGCGCTGCCTCTCCTTCAAGCATCAAGGATGGCACTTCTCTCGGTTCCATAGGAGGACATTGATATTAAGGGGAGTGGGACAGAACACGAACAGAACAGCACAACTGTCCCTGCCTTGAGTATAGCAGAAGCTGCTACTCTTCCAGGAGATGAGGCGCTGTTCCTTCCTCAAGTAAGGGCAGCGTTAGTTATCTCATTGTCATTGGAAACACACAACAACAACAACATAGCCTTTCAGTCCCAAACAAATTGGGGTAGGCTAGAGTTGAAACCCACCAAGAGCCCCAAGTCATGGTTCAGGCACTTCAATAGCTGCTTTCCAAGTACTCCTATTCAAACATAGATCTCTAGGTATATCCCAAGCTTTCAAATCTCTTTTTATTGCCTCCCCCCATGTCAATTTCGGTCTTCCTCTACCTCTCCTCATATTATTAGCTTAGCTTAGGACTCACAATGCACTGGTGCCTCTGGAGGTCTCCTTTGGACATGGCCAAACCACCTCAACCGATGTTGGACAAGCTTTTCTTCAATTGGTGCTACCTCTAGGCGATCACGTATATCATCGTTCCGAACTCGGTCCATTCTTGTGTGACTGCAAATCCATCGCAACATGCGCATTTCTGCAACACTCAGTTGTTGAACATGTCGAATCTTTGTAGGCCAACATTCTGCTCCATACAACACAGCCGGTCTAATCGCCGTTCTATAGAACTTGTCTTTTAGCTTTTGTGGTACCCTCTTGTCACAGAGAATGCCAGAAGCTTGTCGCCACTTGATCCACCCTGCTTTGATTCTATGGCTAACGTCCGCATCAACATCTCCATCCCTCTGTAGCATCGATCCCAGATACCGAAAGGTATCCTTCTTTGGCACTACTTGACCTTCCAAACTCACATCTCCCTCCACATGTACAACTCCGCCAAAGTCGCATCTCATGTATTCGGTTTTAGTTCTGCTCAATCTAAAACCTTTAGACTCAAAGGTCTACCGACATAACTCTAGTTTCCTATTTACTCCCGCCTGGCTTTTGTCCACTAACACTACATCATCAACGAACAACATCACCAACGGATATCCCCTTGTATGTTCCTGGTAACCTCATCCATTACCAAGGCAAAGAGATATGGGCTTAAGGCTGACCCTTGATGAAGTCCAATTTTAATAGGGAAGTAATCTGTGTTACCATCGTTTGTTCGAACACTAGTCACAACATTGTTGTACATGTCCTTGATGAGGGTCACGTACTTTGATGGGACTTTATGTTTGTCCAAAGACCACCACATAACATTTCTTGGTATTTTGTCATAAGCTTTCTCCAAGTCAATGAAAACCAAGTGGAGATCCTTTTTCTGCTCTCTAAACCGCTCCATAACCTGTCTTATTAAGAAGATTAGCTTCTGTGGTTGACCTTCCGGGCGTGAAACCAAATTGGTTTGTTGATATCTGCGTCGTTCCTCGCAGGCGCTGCTCGATGACTCTCTCCATAACTTCATAGTGTGGCCTCATCAACTTAATTCCCCGATAATTAGTACAACTTTGGATATCTCCCTTGTTCTTGTAGATTGGTACCAATATGTTTCTTCTCCACTCCTCAAGCATCTTGTTCGATCGAAAGATATTGTTGAACATCTTGGTTAGCCATACTATAGCTATATCCCCGAGACATCTCCACACCTTGATTGGGATACCATCAGGGCCCACCGCTTTGCCCCCTTTCATCCTTTTTCAAGGCTACAAGCACCGTCAAAAGGAACAGGTCTCCAGAGCCCTTCCCAGTCATCATGGGGCCAACTTGGGCTTCAACCGTGGCCACCACCAGCTCGAGGACAAGCAGTGTCAAAGGATGGATGGAGTTGTGACATGAACAACACACTAGGCTTCTAGCCCGTGGGGCAAGATTGGATAGCAAGGAAAAGATTAGTTCAGATTCATTAGGGGTTTGATACCAGTAGAGATAAAATTAGGTTTGATCTGTAACATCTGTTAGGGCCATGCCAAGTAGCTCTATAAAAGAAGCAGCTAACAACTGTTATGTGGTAAGCAACAAGAAGAATATCAATCAATTAGGGTTAGTGCCCTTCTATCCCTGCCTCTGTGATGCGCCAGCCGCCTATCGTTGAGGTCGTGCTGCTTAGGTTAGGGCCATATACATCAAGGTTCGTGATGCTTACATATTTATTCTAGAAGTATGCATGATCAAAAGATATCTTTCATACATAGTATACCAGAAAAAAAAAAATACCTGGAGTTTAGTGTCTCTTGGTAACAACCTAAGAGCCTGAGCACCATTTATTCTGTCCCACCGTTGGCTTAACAGTTCCAGTGCTTCATTTAACATTATAGGGCCTCCGTCATTTACATCATCTCCATCACCATCACTTCGGCCACTATCTGTTCCGCTGGGGCTAAAGCGTATGTCATCAGCCCCCTCAATCTCAACGACCTTTTTACCTATGCGCCCCCCTTTGAGCTTAGTAGCAGTAGCCTTTTGGATTCCAGAGTATTGTGATGCGACTGGAATAATTTTCTGCTCAAATTCTTTTTCAGCTTTTCTTGGGTTCAGATAAATTTGTAGAAGATTAAAATAGATATTTGACTTGGATGGTTGTTCTTCTCTTTCCTCATAAACACGGTCACAATATGCAACTGCTCGCTCTGGCATCTGGAGCTGCAGTGGTACAAAAGATATTCTGGGTAACCTAAAAAATAATATTTAACCAGAACTCAACAATGTCAATGGATCAAGGCACACAAAAGCAACAATACCTTGTGAACATAGAGAGAGAGCGCTCTGAGGTGTTGATTTATTTTCCCATACAATATAGCTCGCTCCTCAAAAAGAGCGTCCTGGGGAAGGCGCTTAAGAAGTAAGTCTGTATTGTAACCTGAATTACTCTCCAATGTGGATATTAACTTCTTCCGTGTTGGGGAATATGTTCTCTCTGTCCAGTTTCCCTCTTCCTTCAGAATCTTGTACCAGTCTAGAACTTCAGAAAGGTACAGTTGCACCTTCAGATCAGAAGATCCAATTGTCAGAACATTAATCCATGCATTAATTATACTGTGAACTTTGTATGATAAGGTTAAGGAACAAAATCATCTAATCAGCATGAAATGGATTGATTAAATATGAATTTTCCAATATACTAACACAATACAATTGTACATACCAGCTCGTTTTGCAGATTAGGGTTGATCCCAGTATCATTCATTGAGAGCATTAGTTCTAAGTACGTTGACTGCAAATTTGGAGCATGCTGTTTCAGATATGAATTTACCAAATCTGCTGGAACATTTTCAAACAAAAAGAGCTGAATAGTTTCTGATGGGTTGCGCTCAAGGACGTACAAGGAAGACTCTAAAACCAGCATTGGGTCAGATCTACAAAGGGGCTGGAAATGAAAATGAAATCTCGAATCAGTCATATAAAAGTATAATAATGTGGCAGGAAGCAAAATGATTTCAAGATATCAAAGCAAAGATCCAAATGATAACCTTTAAAAAGATATCAAGAGATACAATAGAAAAACGTTACTATGCAACCAGTTTTGCTAATACTAACGAGCAATTGTCGGAGGACAACAAAAGCGTGAAACAGGACATGGTAGTATATTAAGCAATTATATGTGATCCTACCACATATCAATTAAACTTTCAAGTATATAAACTGCTTGGCCTACTGATCTAAGAGTCATCATGAGTTGGATATAACCACAAAGTATGCACAGAGAAACTAGTAAACATGGGTCGCACTTTGAATTTAATATTTTAATAGTGCCTTAAAATTTAGCATGTTAACTTATCAAAATAACAGCATAATTATACATGAACCCATCTAGCTTGTAGAAACAGTTGTTATGCAGACAAATAGAACACCATTTAGCAAGGCATATAAGATATTCGAGGATCATTTGAGCTAAATGTGAGCAAAGGACATAGAGATAATACCCTGAGATATTCAAGTATCATTTGAGGGTTAAATTTTTTATTAAAATATATATTCTCCATCTCAGATTTTGATTCTTCAACTAACTGATTGAGTAATCGTAGAGCTTCACGGTGCATTTCATTGCTTTTATAGAGTTCAAGTAAAACCATATATTCACTCCTTTCCTTCAAAAACTCTTCACATATCTTCAGGTCACAATAATTGAGTCCTTTCAACAGCTCTATTGCCCCTGATGACTGCCCAGTAAGAATAAGAGCTTGAAGCAGAGAAGTATCCAGTACAGTTGCCATTTCTCTAGCAATAGAGCTTGTATGTGTCTGAGCTCGTTTCTGAAAATAATAAAAGAAATAAAGTATGACTATTATGGATCAAATTCATTGGTAAATAACTGATATATTCTTAAATTTGCAACCATCTGCACAATTGAAAGACACCATGCACACTAACAAGTATACAGTGTCTCAGAAAATTTGGATGCAGTATCCTGATTCGTGACCAAAATCTACAGCTATATTCCATTTCTTACCAGAAATGCAATTCATTATGAACCAAGTGCCCATGATAATTGGAAGTTGCCCAGTTTCTAGCTCAGGTTATCATATGTCCATAATATTTCGATGTATCCCAGTTTAACTCCTACATAAACAAAACCATAGACACGCTTACTTTCTTCCATTCTAAATTTACCCTGGCCTAACTGCATACAACAGTGAATCACCCATAGAGTTCAACAGACCAATCTTAGAGACCAAGGAATGGAACTTCCAGACTTCTGTTAAAAAAAGGAGTAAACAATTTTCTGTCTAGGGATCCTAAAATGAATTTGGTTGTAGAAAAGGCAAGCTGCAGTACGAAGGTCAATAAACAAATAGCATTGAAGCAAACACTGATTCTAGTGTCAAGAATCATTCTCAGTCTCAAAAAAATATGAAATAAGATATACTTATACTTGCTACCTTGCTCAGCTTCTTTGGCTTATATGGCTCAGATAATTTCAAGCTGTGGTGAACAGCTCCAGAGACCACCTCCTCTGTTACTTCAGCCGTCGCTCTCTCAATTATTCCACTTCTTTTCTTCTGCAAATACTTCACAAGGGCAGCTAGAGCATTGTGACTCATTTTCTTTACCTCCAATGGAGATTTATCATCTGATTCATGAAGCTGTAAAGAGTATGATTCCATCTCATCTGTCACATCAGAGGATTCCCTTGCTAATTCTGGCATGTCCAGCAGCTTGTCATGTTCACCTATAATATTTGTTTGAGGCAGAACAATAGATGGGTACAGACATAAAACGTAAGTAATGTCCACATGTGAATCTGAAAACTGTTCCATTGCCTCCTCATAGCTCCCACTATCGAACAAAAAGTGTCCATATCTAATTCACAAAATCAAAAGGAATAAAGGATAAGATATCACTTAATTAGGTTCATAGAATCAAATGCATAATAACAAAAGAATATGACGTTGGCTTCAAGTAGATTTGGTGAATTAGTAGCTGAGATTAATGAGGAATTCCCTTTGAAACAGACAGCATTTTAATTTTTCAACCACCGTTCATAGTTGTTCACTTTGATTTGGTATAGTCTACAGAAATGCAAAGACCTATAGAATATGCATTGCCCTGAGTGACCAAAATTGATAATTTATGTTGACAGAAACCTTCAGGTTTCAGCCATATTTTTTTCCTGAGGATGGGAATTGGGAAGAACTTTCAGTTCTCATAAGCTATAATTTAAGTCCCATCCAATTTAATATATTAGTCAAATTTCTACAATTGTATCAAACTAACCTGGACTTCTGTCTACTTAGCATGATATATTGCTGATGCTGCATACCAGTCATATACTAAAGTAAAATAATACACAAATTTACTTCCCTAGGTGTACATGAGTGCATTAACTCTTTCAGAAGATTTTTTTTATCTTTTACATTACTTGGCATACATCAACCCTACTATGTTCTATTGAACATCTCAAATTACATAAAACATGTGAACACCTACCCAAAAAAAAAATCATGCTGTTCTATACTAGTCAAAGGAGAAGATACATGTCTGGGGAGTTAATATATTATGAGAAGTGTATAGAAAAAGATATGGATTCGGAACAGCTTGACAAAAAAGGAAGGGGATACATAGTAACTTGTACTATGTAGTGATAAAATATAGAATTATTGTGGCCTTTCTTTTCTAATGTGAAGGGCGTACCCAGTGCAGAGAGCTCCCGCTCTGTGTGGGGTCTGGGGAAGGGTGTCAGTGGCAAGCCTTACCCTCACCTGTGCAATGCGAGGAGACCGCGACTCGAACCCGGGACCTTCCGGTCAGAGGCGGTAAGACTCTACCGTTTGCACCAGGCCCGCCCTTCCTTTCTTTTCTAATGTAGAATCCGAAAAAAACTTATGTCACTAGATTCCAAATCAGTATTATTGTAGGCTTTCTTTTCAACTGGAAAATACAAACATACCTTATGTGGATTGAGCTTTCCTTTGCAGCTCGTAAATTTGAATCCTCTGGTGGAAGTAGCTTACACAATGCTAGCGCCTCATCAAATTCTCCAGAAGCGGTCAATTGCACTATCTGTAGAGCAAATATGTAAGAGTCACCGAAATAATTGAGATGGATAATTTAAGATTTACTTGAATTTTCAGATAAAATAGCATTCATTAGAAATAATAAAGGCCTCAACACACTATAATCTACTGGTTAAAATTTGAGATGGCCTATGAACAGAAAAGGGGTACAGACGTAGCTACTTTCCTATGGTTTTATAGATGTTGCAGTTGGCCCATATTTTATATACAGAGTTACAAAATTTAATTTAATTTGATTTTACTTACAATTTTTTTGCTGTAAATCATTCATAAATTTGTCATTAATATTGGGGAAAAAAGGGAGTGATTCCTCTCGTAGCTAAGCAAACAAGATTTGTCAAGTAACCGTGGGGGAGGGGGGATAGATTTCATCAAATTACAGATCTGAAAACAGGTTTTCTCAAATTGTATCAGGTTCGATTGTACAAGACATTATTAACTATTAATTGATCTAAACAATGGGCTTTAATACTTATTACATAAGTAGCACAACAAAATTGTCCTACAAATAGAGTTGCAACATGAACATTCTCAAAAGAAATGAGAAGGAAGGTAAAACCATAACAAAACTAAGCATGATAAAAAGGACCATGTACTATATTTGTTAAAACATATATCAATGTTTAACTGATCTTAAAATATCTTATAATTGGTTGCCAGCTACTAACAGTCTAACAGAGTAATTAGAACTATTGTATTTAACCGGAGATGGACAAAATGATAAAGACGGACACGAACCCAAATACTGGCACCAACACAATCAACAACAACAACAACAACAACAAAGCCTTTAAGTCCCAAACAAGTTGGGGTAGGCTAGAGTTGAAACCCAGCAGAAGCAATCAAGGTTCAGGCACGTGAATAGCTATTTTCCAAGCACTCCTATCTAAGGCTAAGTCTTTGGGTATATTCCATCCTTTCAAGTCTCCTTTTATTGCCTCTACCAAAGTCAACTTCGGTCTTCCTCTGCCCCTCTTCACGTTACTATCCTGGCTTAGGATTCCACTACGCACCGGTGCCTCTGGAGGTCTCCGTTGGACATGTCCAAACCATCTCAACCGGTGTTGGACAAGCTTTTCTTCAATTGGTGCTACCCCTAATCTATCACGTATATCTTCAATTGGCACCAACACAATCATCGTATCATAATTAATAAACTGGACAAGAATACCTGAGCGCCAATAGGAACGGGCAACAAACCATGAACAGAGTTAGATAGCGCAGCAAGTATACAGTTGTCAGTTTGGACAAGCTTTTGAACATCACGGAGCACAACTGTCTGAACCAATGCATTGGGGGCCCTAAGAGAGCGTATCTGAAATAGTATCAAGTCATGAAACTTATTACTATGATACTATACTTACCACTGAATATACCAGATAGGTAGATAGTAATCACTCACCTCAACATGCCGTGGCAGGCGTGCCACAGCATATGGTCTATGTATAACAACAGAAGCTGGTGTGTCTGACCAAATTATTCTGCCGTCTTGAATAAGTTTGCCATTTTGATAAACGAATACCCCAATGTTATCCTAAATAAACATACAGTACTATAAAAAACTAACTGAAAATAAATAAGAAAGAAAACAGGAATTCTTCAAGAAGCTAGTTAAGTGTTGGGAATCTCAATGGCTTCAAAAGAGATTCATATAAAAACTATTTCATTCCGTATCATATTTGCACTGATATATTGGAAAATTTTCTCACTAGTAGCAATGCTATCTTAGTACATGAAAGCTAAGGGTCTTACATAAACTTTGACATAAACATTTCAGAATTTCACAAGATAAGATTCCCCTTAAATTAGAAAATGGAAATAAGTACATTGTTAGAACATCTGCCACTCTTCTCGTAAAGCATAGAATAATGTCACTTTTGAACCAAAAAAAAAAGATCTGCCATCTAACAGATTTATGAAATGGGACAGGAATTGGACACAGCATCACGAAAATTGAAGTATTATACCTTGCCAAGGATCAGTTCCCCAGTAGGAAGAGGCACAACTAAAGGAGGAGCGATCCTCCCAGAAGAAAACACTTCTGTTAGTGCCCCAGTCATGCTATTTATTATCATATATTCCCGCCTGATTCCAAGACATATGTTATCACCACACCAGGCCATTGATTTCAAAATATCTGGCACTCCAAATTCCTTCACTTCAACAAATTCTCGCCCACCTGACAAACAGAGACATGTCAGAGTGACATCATTGAAATAACCAAATCCCATAGTCTAGAACATCTCTTATCTTTGATTCTTTGTCAGCTTACATTTGCTATACAACCTTACATAATTCCATTAACAGGTACCACATGGAACCAACATTTTAATACTGGCACAAAGCAACCTCTATTCTTATATTGATACATCGAATGCTGGTAATCAAACATATGTATTGTTCTCTGCCCGCACTTGGGACAATGCCTAGATTTTTCTTCTTGTTTTTTTTTTTTTGTACAGGCCATTTACCTACCATTAGTTTCAAGAAAATGAAGTCTACCACATCAGAAGCTTTCTCAAATTACAAATGTGGATGCAGTCACACATTGCCTGCCAGAAAAAAGTTCTGAAAGAGATGGATTTCCATGAAACATATTCTGTTCTCACAATTATGACAGGCACACGTTTTAATAAGGTGGAACAGGGAAACCATACCTATTGAAGAACTAGATCAGGCTAAGCATGGATAATACCAATGCCACTAAATCTAAAAAAAAGAATTTCAACAACAGTGTACCAGGGTTTTAATGGGCTCAGCATGTAGGCGCGTGAAGACTGACTAGAGATGAAAAGAGTTGCTGAATACAACCATGGTATATCTCTGAATAGAAAATTTGACCGATCAATGTGAAGTTCAAAACTCTCAATACAGTTTTTAAACTTAAACAGATTAACTACTCGATTTTGTGCCAGTTTTATACCTCTTTAAGCAAACACAATCGATCTGATATTCGCACTCTACAACCCAACATATTCCCACTTCCAATCCTCCAATTGGAATTCTACCAAACCTAAACCGATCGCATGGTCAACCCCATGGGAGAAAAAAATAAACTGGAATCATAGTAGTAACAAACAAATAGGCAATGCAAATGAGTTCTCACTGTCGAGGCGGAAGACGGTCAGTCGCTTCTGTCGACCGACGGCAAGGAAGCCCCGCCGCTCGTCCCAGGCAAACACGTTGGCCCCCTTTGTCTTGCTAGAGACGACGGCGACGGTCTCGAGCCCGGGGAGGCGGTGGAGCGCGACCCACTCGGAGAGCGAGATCAGGAGGTCGCTACTGGCGCTGACCTCCATGGCTAAGGGCGGGCGCCGCCAGAACCGCGGCTCCTGCCGCTCCAGCGCGTAGGGCCCGTCCCACCGGATCTCGCCGCCGCCGTCGGAGGAGGGGGAAGGAGCGGAGTAGATGCGCAGGGAGCAGTCGGAGCCCCAGAGGAAACCTTCGGTGTCGGAAACCGCGACGAGGAGCTTCCCAGCGTGGGAGGCTACGGCCTCGATGTGGCCCGGCACGTCGGCCACCAGCTCGACAGCATCATACGCGCTATGCACCATGGCCAGCGGCCCGATCAAGGGGGCGGTTCCTCCACGGCTGTGTTAGACGGCTGCCGCCGTCGTCCGGCGAGGGAGGAGGGCCGCTTCGAGCCGGAGGTCGAGGCGAGCAAGCGATGAGATCGTGACGTTCCGCGGTGGCCGGCGTGGTATATACCCAGTTTGGGAACTCGGGAACGAAGGAAATCCTCTCCACCAGGCCCACCTGTCAGTCCCTCTGCACCTGCGGTACTGCAGAGAAGACTCGTCCGGGTACTGGATGAGCAATATTTTCGCTGCTACAGTTTTTGTCTTCGATTATGTTGCTGTATGTTTTAGACTTGCTGGATTACTTTTAGTTTCTCTCAATTCATGGGGACCAAACAATGCTTAATGTAAGCCATCTTAGAACAGCTATCGTCCTGTTCGTTTGGGCTTGTTTGTCTAATAAGTCATGGCTGAAAGTGCTATGGGCTGATCTGATGTGAGAGAAAAATAATATTCATTGGCTAAAAAAGTATGGCTTATAAGCCAAACAAGTCCAAACAAACAAGGCGTATATGCACACATGTTGTATATTTTTTTTCTATACGGGTCTAACACGACCTACATTTTAAATCAATAGGAAGAAATATTAATTGGTAAAACTGTATACTTAGGTTCTGTTAGTTTGACTGAAAAGTATTATTCATTGATTTGTGTGAGAAAAACACTATAACATGATTAATAAGTCAGATTGATAAGTTCAAGCCAACATGGCCTTATATTCAACCATCAGAATCACACGCCCGAATAACTAGGGTCATTATTACCAACCAAAGACTTTCAAGCTCTCACTTTTGCGCTCTTTTCTCGAATACATAGGGTTTACTTATCTTTGTATTAAGTAGAAAATAAATTTACACGATGCGTCATCCAATGGCGCGCTAAAGAAGGCAAGAAATGTTATATAAAGCACAACCTCCTTAGCTAAGGGTGCCTTTAGCAGTTACTCACGCACTCACTTATGCGTTCTGATTCTGTCCAACCATATGAGATTCAAAATTTTGTTGTATCAGCCGCAGAAACCATTAGCCGAACAGGCTATGGTTCATTTATATGATGCTACTGTTAAGCTTAGGCAAGTGCCGGAATGAAGTCGGCGTAAGCTCCACCTAGAGGCCCAAAATACCATGCTAGCAAACAGCTGCCTCAAAACAATGGCACAGGGTGGTATGATGTGGTAACATTTGAAAAGAAATAAAATAACTAATATAGTGAAATAATGCTCAATTGGTTTGATTGGTTATAATGGAACCTTTTCCACCCAGGTGCACAAGTTAAGGCTAAATATTCTTTGCAATTTGTCAGGCAACGGGTGCTCAAAAGAGTAGTTTTTTTTCCACACCGGTAAAACCGAATTTCATTAACGCAACAACGAAATTACATAGAGGATCAGTTCAGAAGCAACAAAATGAAAAGCGACACCAGAAAACGCATTCATGCAAGTGATTACAAAGGGAACCCATGCATGAATCTAAACTGCCGTAACTTCCAAGCGCTAAACGACTGCCTAAAGTACCCAGTATACGGTAAACAAGCGTTCCATACAAGGCCCTTGCCCATCACAGCTCGCAGGCTGAAAACTAGACAACTGATCAACCAGCATAAGGGATCAACTAACTCTGCACGAGCAGGGTGTACATACATGCGTGTTTTGAGAGAGAATTTTGCGCAGCATTAAGTGTTTATAAATAAACTAGCAAAGCCAATCTTGAGGCTATAAAGCTTCTCAAACAAACTTGAAGCAAGTAGCTGCATGGACCACCAACTATAACGGAACTAGGATAAGTTCATCCCCTAAAGTTTAGTCTCTATCATATATATGTTTGACATATGCATGGAGTATTAAATATAAACCAAAAAAATAACTAATTGCACAGATTACGACTACTTTGCGAGATGAATTTTTAAACCTAATTAGTTCACGATTTGACAACGTGGTGCTACAGTAACATGCGTGCTAATAATGGATTAATTAGGCTTAATAAATTCATCTCACGGATTAATTAGGACATGTATAATTTATTTTATTATTACTATCAAACACTCGCATGTGACACCCGATGTGACACCCTAAACTTTAGCGTCCGTATTTAAACACCACGGACCGGATGTGCAGCAGTCCGACCAGTGCAACCCAACAACAGAAGCCAGCCCAACCACCAACAGCCTGATCGTTTCGGCTTATTCACTCGTGTCTGGCTTATAATCCACGGCTTAAATAGTGTTTTTCTCTCACACCAAATCAATCAGCGGTACTTTCAGCCATGGCTTATAAGCTAATTCAGCCGAAACGAACATGCTGCAAAACGCTACTGCAGACTAACAGCAAATCAAACAGCAACAAAAAAAATTCTTTTTTATCTTGCAGTAAATAAATTCTTATAACACAGTGAACAAGTTAAACTTCATTGCCAAGATTCACAGACGGTAGAAAGGCGCAAATCACAGGACAGCTATTTACAGCATCTCTTCTGTAATATGTCCCTGTACAAAATTTCCAGTCGGATTGCGTGCGACATGGATAGTGCTTCTCTTTCTACTGCCTAATCCTCTACTCTACTACCACCAGTCTACTACTACAGATAACATTCGGTATTACATCGTTACTAAACTTATCACATACCACTACAGCAACGCACTTTACACAAAAAGGTCTCAACAGTATCAGAACTGGTTTACTCGTCAGACTACTACCGTCAGGCATTGAGTTACACAAAAGGTGCAAAAGAATTGTCACTTAACTTCAGGTACCATTAGTGTCTCATCCAGAAATTGGTCCAGCGGCCATGAGCGCGCCACTACAGGATATGCAGAGAAATAATGGTGGTACCGGAGCACCATCTGCAATGCCGACACAGCGTGTGTGGTGCCAGACATTGCATGCATCGCATGCCACCATGCGCTCCCCATCGTCGTCCTGTGCACCACAAACACACTGCACCTCCCACGCATCTGCACCTCCCTGGCACCGCAGCCCAGTCTCCATGTCCGCTCCGTGGCCATGCACACCGATGGTGTCACCAGACTCTGCTCCACCAAGCATCACCGGATCCCATTTATCCCCCGCAATGCCATCCAGTGACTCGGCCTGGAAATCCTCAAAGAAGCAGTATGTATCTCGCAATGCATGCTCCGCCTCAACAAGCAGCTCACCTATGGATGTATGCAGGGGTACCACCACGATATCCCCTGGCGGCATTGGCCTTGTAAGTTCAGTAGCCTCCCATGGCTGTGGTCGCCACTCAACAAGGAACCTTAGCTGGTCATCAGACTCATCCCTAAGGCCCCACCATTTCACCCAGTGCTTGCAGTCCAGTACAGCCTGTGCTGCTTCACTGCGTGCCTCCACCATGGCTCGGCACACAGCACGCAGATCCCGCTCCGCCTCTGCTGTGTTTGGCCATCGGACTGCAGGAGGGCTGTGCTCTGCATCAACTTCCACTGGCTCAAGCTCATGATCTGCCTGCGGCTGTGGCTCAGGCTCAGCATATTCCTCAAGGCTGAAGTGAAGCACACGGTTCTCAGGGTCAGGCACGCGGCGCACAATGTGGTTACCAACAACAGTGTCATTGAGGGACTTGATGACGAAGTCCAGGAGACCAGTGTCACCGATGGCACCCCTGGCAGCATCTCGCACTGCCTGCCGTGTTATCCTTGTGCCATCGGCATGCTCCCGCAGCTTTTCAACAACAACCTCTGCAGCACTAAGCAGACGCTTCTTTGACCACCGACACTCAAGCAGGTCAACTACGTCCTCAAAGCGTTGGTATGGCTGCCTGAGCCTCTTCACCATACATGACTTTGGCAGCAAGAACATCAGCCGTGGGGATGTCTTCACGGGAGGAGGAGAAAGCGGGGCCTCAAGGTGCTTCCAATCAAGGAGGCAGAGGAGGAACTCACGGACTGTAGCCAGAGGTTTGTTGGAGAGGCGGCGGTAGATGGTGACCACACGACGGACATGACGACTACGGAGACAATCAACAGGCAGGGTAGCAAGGGCTTCAAGTGCAGCAGCATAAGTGGACCTAGACACGCTGAAACAACCCTTGGCAAGGCAGTACCCCCAGCGAGTGAACCATGTCTTGCCTTGTGCCACTCCAAGCAGGAGGCGGAGGTCCACAGAGTGCTTCTGGGTCAAGTCGACAACAGAGACGGCTCTGCACAGAAACCTTCCAAAGCTCAGAAGATAGAAACAAGGTGGGTTATCTTTCTTGAGTTTACAGCCTTCATAAAAGTTACCAAAGTTCAGAATTTGCTGGTGTACTTATAAAGCACAACTAGCTAACAGGTACTTAACTGAAGAGTATTTCTGAACAGGGAAGAAAGAGTATATTACTTTACACGGAGAGCTGCGCAAAGCTGATCCCATATATCCATGATCTGGCAGCCAGAGAGGAAAGTGGAGCCACCATCACGACCATGGAGAGTCACAAGGTGACCAAAGCCATTACTATGGATCAGACCCTGTAGGAGGTGATCGGTGTGCCCAAGCAACGCATCAGCCCTGATTGGCTGGTCCCAGTCGACCACTGCCGGAATGATGAAATGGTACTTCCGCTTTGACACCCAGTGGTGGCTCCAACCTGAAATTGCGGTCCAGATCATGCACTTATTTCGACCATTGCTGAGTTGGCATTTACAGAACTAGGATGTAAATCAATGCACGAAACAACATCTTTTCCAGAAGAAGAAAGAAACTTTAAGAGGATAGGGGCCACCATTATAACCGCACTGGTATTTTCGGAAGTGATTTAAAAAAATTTGAAACAAGCAACATGGAGTAGTCAATTCCTGGCAATGTGCACAGGAAAATAAAGGGTCATAAGTGCAAGAATGTGGAACAGAAATGCAATTCCTATTATTCACCCAACGTTGTATGTAATCAGAATTAGTAGTAGTTTATCGCTCATTCAGCGCATTTCTCAACAGGTAGGAACGATAATTGCAAGTAATTATTACTGAAAAATATCCCCCAAGAATCTTCCCTACGGTCACGAAGCCCAAATCACACAGAGACAGAGCATTTGTAACAACAGTTCTACTAATCCACACATCCAAATCAGCAAAAATCGGGAATAATTCACGACTAAAACCTAATCAGCGCATCCATCAAACATTCAAAACCCCGCGAACGAAAGAAGCGCGTGCTGCGCCCAAATACGCGATGAAGGCCCCGGGAAGCGAAGCCAACTCACCGGCGCAGCGACAGAGATCGCAGAGCGGCGAGGGCGACGCCGCGGCGAGCTCCTCCACGGCGACGATGGGAACTAAGGCGCCCGTGCGCTCGTCCGAGAGCAGCGCGCGCCACGCCGACCCGGAACCCGGTGCGCAGCTCCACTGCTTCAGGAGCCACCGCACGTTGTCCCGGAACGCGCCGCCGAGCGCGGCCGCGTCCCCGCCCGGGAAGTCCCGCAGCGGGTACACGCGCGTCCCCGATCCGCCCCTCGGCCCAGCCGCCGACAAGGCGGCGGAGTGCTTGAAGAGCGCGGAGGCCGAGGAGGAAGACGACGAGGTGAAGGATGAGGACGGCAGCCACGGGCTCGCTTCCTCCTCCTCCTTCGCGGCCGCCGCCGCCGCCTGCGAGCTCTGTCGTGGCGGCGGCGACCGTCGCGGGTCGAACCGCCGGAGCGCGCGCGTGGACGGCATTGCCCAGAGCGGTCGTCTCCTGCTACGGGCGCTGGGGTTTTGGTTCGCGGCGGCAGGGGCCTTCCCGTAATTTGTTGGCCTGCGAGTGACGGTGCGAGCGGTGTCGCACGCCGAGCTCCACGACCCAAATGCTCGCGCCGCTGACGCGCCGGCCCCACGACGGTCGCTTTCCACGCGTTCGCCCGTGACCTCGCGGACGCGGAGCAAGCCGTGCCCTCCGCTGCCCCCTGAGGCTATGCTCCAATGACATGTAGGACCTACCTGGCTGGGCATTGGCCTGGGGTCATGGGTCCCTCAGGTCAACGGCTAAACAACAGTGGCGTGGTCGCCGACGTGTGGACAGGCAGGTGATAGCTGAGGGCAGTCCCAACGAAAGAAATAAATAGTTTATATAACCTAGGATACCGCACAAAAAAAATACTATTTTTTAATCCATAATTTCTATGAGTAATAATTTTTTTTTCAGCCTTCTGGTCGCCGACGTTTGGACAGGTTTTTGTGTATTGGTGATAGCTTTCTTGGGAAACCATTTCTATGATTTTTACTCTCTTTTTTCATTAATTACGTTATCATGTCAATGTTTTACCTACGTGATAAGTTATTTAATAATGATAAAAACATCGTCAATACATCGTTGGGACTAGCCTGATGGGATAGGAAGCGCCCGTTTCGTTGGCCCCGCGATCGAGACGCAGCGGGAGCGAGGTCAAATTTTTGGGGTGACGTGGCTCTATTTGGCTTCCGGGACCCGGTGTTCAGATGCATTGTACCTGACCGGTTTGTCTGTCACTGGCTGTTGCCCAACAATTCACTCGCGCTAGCAGGGCTATCTCAATCCAGGTGTGTTTGTTCGAAGAATGAAGTGGTTTATTTTCTTCTCATTTTCAAAGTTTTTATTTAGTTTGTAAAATAGAATTAGTTGATTTATTTATTTAGTTTGTAAAATAGAATTATGTTGATTTATTACTATGTTATTTTCCATAACCTATAATTAGGTTGATTTATCTAAAATTTATAGGATCAACTCATGATACACCACCTCATGAAGCATGGGATAATTTCATGAATCAAACACGCTATAATAACTTAAATGGTTTCTATATTTATTTATTAATTAAAGTATTAACTAAGCAAAATAATAATGTGATATTGAAATAGAGAAGATAGATGAGGAAATAGTTTGTTAAGCTAGTCTTAATGAGAGTTTGAAAAGAGTTTCATTCTCAAATATACATCATGTTCGCTTGGCTGATAAGCCATGGCTGAAAGTACGGTTAGCTGATTTGTTGTGAGAGAAAAATATTATTCGTTGGCTGAAAAAGTATGGCTTATAAACCAAACGAACAGGGCGATACAGTAACACATCAGCAAATTTGCTGACTTGGCAGCTTATTTATGAAGAGAGAGATGAAACTAGCCGTGACACAGTTACTAACACAAAAACTGACGTGGCAGTCTTAGTAATTGTGAGATTAAACTCTCCATTAAAACTGACTAAGATACGAAGAGATGCGACGAGTAGATAATGGGAGCAACTATAGTCTAAGGGTTGTAGGTGAGGTGAATGCTGGGATAGAAGAGAGAGAATATGCACGAGAACAAAAAAAATTGTTAGATAAAGAAGTGAAACAATAGCCACCAACAGGTTGTACTATTAGCCTTCATCTAAATAGAAGAGATACGTGGATAAAAGTTGTTTTAAAAGAGCTGGCCATTGAAAAATATTTATACGTGTAGCCTCTATATATTTAAAAGACACAGAAAGTAGACGTAATTTCTAGCATCGAGACCGCTTTTATGACCGGTACTCTTAAAATCAGGAGATCCCAAAAGAAATTACGAGATCGGCATTTGATGGACTGCTCGATTATTGCTTCGAGACCCTGTTTGCTTCAACTACTTCAGCAGTATTTTTTAATAAATGAATATTATTTTTTTCTCACAATAAATCAGCGTAAGCTAAATTTTAGTGAAACGAGCAGGGTCTCGATGAAGGCACTATTTGTCTTGGTGAAAATACAAGTTAGCTCTGATTTCCAATTTTCTACTATCTTCATTGCAAATTATAAAAAAGAATTGATTGTTTAGATATAAAGATTTTATATATGTATATTTATAGGAAAAAATCTACATGATCCCAACTATTCAGGGTGGACTACTTCACCCCTCAAACTATAAAACCGGATTTTCTACCGCATGAACTTTTCAAAACCGGTTAAATAACCCCAAAAACGGTTTTGGACTATGGTTTTGCTACAATGATTGTGGTTTTATCTTTTTCTTTTTTATTTATTTTCGCTGAATCTTTGAAAAATCATAGTAAATAATCATAAAAAAGAAAATCTAATTTTATTGGACTCCACATGAGTAGATCTACAAAGTGAACATATAATATAGTATGCTTTAGTATAAAGTTTTTTGCTGTAACTTTAGATCTATGCTTTTCTTTAATTAATTGGAATAATTCATACCTACAGGTTCTATGGTCTACTTATGGTGAAATGTTTATGATGAGCTCATTATTGTATGCTTGAACTGTAGTAAAAATTTCATACTCATTAGATCATGTATAACTTAGTCATAGATTTATTTAGTTTTATGCAGGTTAAATCTATACTTTATCTATAACTTAGTCATAGATTTATTTAGATCATGTATAACTTATAAGCCGTACTTTTTCAGCTAACGAATAATATTTTTCTCTCACAACAAATTAGATAACAGTACTTTCAGCCATGACTTATCAACCAATCTAACAGAGCGAGTAATTATTAGTTCCGGCGTAATGAGAGTCGAAATAACTTAGAAGAATAGTGCTTTTTTGCGAGGAGAAGATAGTGTTGTTTATTACGATTAATTAAAACCTTTAGATACAAATTGATCTATACAACTAGAGGCTGTAATTAATCGAGCTACAACTAACGGTCTGACGTACTAGCTTGCACGGAGCGAGCTGCACGTGCCACAAATTTTACTAAGGCCATGTTTAGTTTCTCTGAAATCCAAAATTTGGCACTATGTAAAAAGAAGATTTCCCGTCACATCAAATTTGCGGTACATGCATGGAGTACTAAATGTAAATGAAATAAAAAACTATTTACACAGTTTGGTTGAACTTTGCGAGACAAATCTTCTGAGCCTAATTAGTTAATATTTGAACAATAATCCACAAATACAAACGAAATTGCTACAGTGTTCACCGTCACATCGAACACTGTGCAAATGCCGAATCGGCAGCGAACTAAACGCGGCCTAAGTTATTGAAGAGAACGAATGTTTAGCTAGGACAGAGGACGCGTCATTGGGTTGCTGGATTTGGGTCATAGCAGATCTGATCTACCCTCTCTCTTCTAAAATAGAAGTCGTTTTCGCCTCATGAGAAATCAGTTTTTTTAACTTTAACCAATTATATATAAAAGGATATTAATATTTATAATACATAATCAGTATCATTAGATAGATCATTGAATATACTTACATAATAAACTTATTTGGAGATATAAATGTTGCACGCGTTTTCTACCAACCTAATCAAAGCTGAAAAAGTTTGACATGTACATATCCCATAACGACTTCTATTATAGGATAGAGGGAGTAGTTGCCAGTCGGTCGGTATGACATCCTCGGCCATAACAATAAGGGTCCACATGGTGGTTTGAAATGCAAGGAATGTTGACTCAGATGGACATCGATGCCGTCATCGTCAGAAGCTTTCTGCCATCGTCTGAGGTGAAGTTCCACGTGTTCCTATGTGTGCACTTCATCTCATCATCTCGCGCTAGATGTCCTCACCCTTGTTCTTGAGCCCACGATGACCATTTTGCTGACAACCATTCCCTCGATCAGAGACGGACGCAGGGATTAAATTGTAGGAGCTGCTCATCTTCCTTCTTCTTCCAGCCCCTCTATTCCTCCTCTTCCTTTTCTTTCCTCTTCTCCTCTTTCCTATCTCGTTGTTAAATCCATGAAGCTCTGGTGGGTAGGGGGCTTGTGCCCCCACAACCCTCACATTGGATCTGCCCCTGCCCTCAATGAACGTGACGTTGATGGCAAAGTATTGTTACGGCCGACGACCAGGTGACATGGTCGTGCTACTCATCAACCGTGGGAACACTGTCGGATGATGGAGTGCCGGCGACTAGCAGGGACAGCACGATGATGACGAGGCCTCCGCGGGCCATGCTGCTTGCAGCGCGCAACAGTGGGGATGGCTGTGATGAGATTTTTTTTGAGAGAGGGTGTTGAACTTCGTTGCCCTGGTACGAGACCTGCCCTCATGGCCCCACATATATATAGAGATCTGTGCCGGCCAGCGATGTGTGCGTCGTTGTCACACGGCTAGCTCTGATACATGCTTGTGCAGACTGGACCATATATGACATCACTGGTGGAATTAGGAATTTTGATTAAGAAGAGTGAAATAAATATGATGGCACCTTATAAAGTGTAATAAATATATATATCAAATGTATGTCTCAACAACTTTTTCAATAATTACACATATATAGTTTGAATTCATAATGAAAAATCACAATATTATGATTAGAAAGTGAATTGATGACTTACTGTACATATACCTATAGGGTGTTACAAATTTCTCACGATGTTAGGTGGAGGGGGGCCACGTCCCCCCTGTCCGTTACGTACTAGGGGTACATAATAAATAATATGCGTCTTACTTGCACACTTGGATTTGGTTAGGTCTAACTTATAACCCTCTTTGGTTCCAAATCAGCTACTTAGCTGTCCATTATATGTTGTTATACGTGTATTCTACTTTTGGTTCCAAATGTTGTCTTTTGTTATCATGCAACTTATTAAAATGTAAATTTAATTCGCACGTACTAGGAGCACAAACAGACATCTTTCTTCGACACTTCCTTTGGCTACCTCCAACCTCCAACACTCTATGTTCCAATTCAACTACTGAGCTTGGCTGAGCATCTCGGACGCCATCAGGTCCATCACTAATTTCTCCGCCATCCTAAAGAAGTATCTCTCCCAGCAGATGCGCTAACAGCTTCGCTAATACTATAGACTTGCCATTCTTGCCTCCTATCACGATGAATTTGGCTATCCAGAGCGCCTCACGATGCAACTTCCGGGGCTTTCGACTCCATTTCCACGCCGGGAGCTCGGCCACCAAGGGTCATCATGTCCATGTCTAGAGCTCGATCGTGAGGAGCTCGATCGGCCGACGGGCCAGGGACCATGTGCTCGGTGCTCCCATGTCTATATATGTTCGGCCATCCTCGATGCTTCCTGCCCTACATAGAGCTTGTACTTCATTCCAAATTGTAGACCGTTCTGTTTTTTACCATTTACTATGTATCTAAATATAATATTTATCTAGGTTGATATAAAATACTACCTAGAAAGGTCAACATGACTTGCAGTTTGGAATGGAAGGAGTACTTGAATTGTTCGATGAAATGATTAAGCAAACTGCTATTTTTGCAAACGGGATGCGATGAGATTGCTGCATGGTGGTTTAATTAGATGCTTTGATAGGATCCGTACCTCTAAAGTCCCATGAACAAAACATACTCATAATCTTTATATTCTTTGCAACCGTCATGTTTTCTTTCATGATACATGTCAGTTGAAAGTTGTCCATTGGTGGAATATGACTGTTGTTTGAATATAACAGTAGAGATTTTCAACTTAGATACGGGCAATATTAAAATATGTTGTAATTAATTTGAATACCAACTAAATATATATTGGATAAGAGGATCGGATGCAATTTAGCTACTCCGTTAGACTACTGAGTAATGCTCTGGAGAGTGAATCTTTTAGAGTGGGTAGCCAAATAAGAATATGAAGGATGGAATTTAGAGCGTCTCCTAGGGATGCTCTTACACGATACACTTTTTTTTTTCCAAATGTTGTTCTCTTTTGTTACCCAGCAGCTTAAAATAATGTAAATTTAGGTTGTACGTACTAGAGGTACACAACACGCGTCCTCCATTACATTGTTAGCCATAGACCATCCATTTAGGTAGATTTAGATGATGATTATTATATATTATCTTCTAGGAAATAATAGGGGAAGTATTTATAATATTTTTTTATTTTAGAAATTTACTTCCTTACTAGCTTTTTTTAAGGAAGCCATGCAGCGCACTTTATTGATTATCAAATAAGATTGCATCGTTTACAAGGCTTTCAAGAATAAAATCAGGGGGTAAAAGCTCTAGTTTGATTTTGGTGAATTGATGAAACCCTAAGTGCTAACCTAGTTCATCTAAGTGATCATGATATAGGTAGCACTATTCCAAGTGATGAAGCAACAGTAAAGATCATGATGATGGTGATGCCATGGTGATGATCAAGTGCTAGAACTTGGAAAAAAAGAAAGAGAAAAACAAAAAACTCAAGGCAAAGGTGAAATTGATAGGAGATTTTCAGTTTAATGATCGAGACACTCAGCGAGTGTGATCACATTTAGGATCGATAGCCGTACTATTAAGAGGGGTGAAACTTGGATTGAAATGCTGTTATTAAAGTGCCACTAGATGCTCTAACTCATTGTATACGCATTTAGGATCTAATGGAGTGCTAACACCCTTACAAATATTTGTGAAAATATACTAACACACATGCACGAAGTATTACACTTGGTGGTTGGCACATTTGATCAAGTGAGGTGAAGTTTGGAGTCAAAAGGAGCTATTTCGTATTGATCGAACTCTGCCTTGGGCAGTGACCGAACTCTGACCCTACGTCCAGTCAGTGGTGCACAGTGAAGGCCATCCTCGGTCCTTTGACCGGACGCTTAGAAGAAATAGGACCAGACGCGCTGGGGGTGCGTTCGGTCAGACTATGACGTACGCTGACACAAGCATCAGAACAAGCCAGTGAGGACCGGACCCTGAGCCACGTCCGGTCACCTGTGATCGGACGTGTCCGGTCATGTTTTTGCCTCTCTGGAACCTACTGGAAATGACCGGACTCAGGCGTAGCAGCGTTCAGTCATCCTCGCGGTGCGTGTTTGGTCGCAACTTAACTGTTGAGATCGGACGCTCAGCATTTGAAGCCAAGGATGATGTGGCAGCCATTCGTTGACCGGACGCTGACATGATGCGTCCGGTCGATCCGACTAGCGTGTTCGGTCGCCCCGATTTTCAATGGATAGGGGAGCCCAATGGCTCTATTCGTGGGAGCTCTCTATTTAAGCCCCATGGCCGGCTTTAGCTCAAATACTTGGCCATTTGCATTGACATAGCAACCTTGTGAGCTTAGCCAAAGCTCTCACACTCATCTCCATCATTGATTCATCATCTTTGTGAGATTGGGAGATAATCCAAGTGCATTACTTGAGTGTTTGTATCTAGAGGCACTTGGTATTCGTGTTTTGCTGCGGGTTTGGCTTGTTACTCTTGGTGGTTGCCGCCATCTAGACGGCTTGGAGCAGCGAGGATCGTCGAGCGGAAGTTGGTGATTGTCTCCGGCTCCGATCGTGGTGATTGTGAGGGGTTCTTGACCTTTCCCTGGTGGATAGACAAAAGATATTCTAGTAAATTGCTCGTGGCTTGTGTGATCCTCATCTTTTATTGTTTCATTGATTGATCACTTACCACGTGGCACCCTATTGAGGGTTTGACGATAGTAATGCCAATTAGCAAGTGAGTGTATGGACCTGGAGCCACAAGCAGGGCCTCTCAACATAAACATAGTAGTAGTAATTAGCTTTGTAAGCTTGTTAGAGTTTGCAAGTGAACCTCGGAGGAAAAATCATTAATGCCTTGATTGTCTCCATGGTATTTATTGATATTCATTGATTGATCACTTCAGCCAAAGATTGAAAGATTAGAAGATATACCTCTCTACCACTCTCTATCAGTGTATTTTCATTGTACATTCATTTTTTCAGCCATAGAACTTGTTTTTTTTCAGCCGGTAGTCAAGACTAGATAGTGTAGTACTTAATTGTATCACTTTTGCTAGATTGATCACCTGTGTAAATTTGAGATATAGCCTTATTATGATATAGTGGAGATCATAGAAAATAGAATTGGGTAGGTGGCTTACAACCCTAAGTATAGTGTTAGCGTAAAATTCGCTTCGCCATCTTATTAACTAATCATTTATCTTAGTATTGTTATAGAAATTCTTAATAGGCTATTCACCCCCCTCTAGCCATTTCGACCTTCCAGGAGTTCATCGATCCAAATACAATTTTCTCCTGCTGATAAAACTACTCTAGCTAACTCATACGCAACTTTATTGGCTTTCCGATCGTAGTGCTCCAAAGATATTGATTCAAAATTTTGCCATAGCTGAAAACATTTTTATTGTGTCCATAACCTCCATACAGTCTGAGTGTATAATAAAACCATTGCATCCCATCTGTTGAGCTAAAAACAATCCCTCCTTTAGTGTCATCACTTCCGCCTTAGGTGCATCTACAACATGCTCCCTGTAAGTATACGAGCCTGCTATGAAGGCGCCATCTGAATCTCTTATAACAACACATGTTCCTCCATCCTCTGGAACTTCCATCGACATTTATTGATAGTTTCACTGCTGGAGGTTTCTTCCATCCCACTCTTTGTCTGACAGTCCTTTTCGTAGCTCTTTGATAATTAGTAGCCAGAGTGGCAATTGAGAGAGCTAAACGCTCCGGCCGCTGGATCACTTCTCCATGAACAAATTTTCGGCGTTCCCACCAAATTAATTCTGCTAGGCCGACGTGATTTAGCTTTTCAAGTGGTCGAGACATCTTTATCAGGTCAGCAACAGCTACCGAACCTGATCTATCTGAATCCATAACTCTTTCCATCTTCCTCCAAATGCCAAGTCTCGCAACTCGCATGGAAGGCAACTAGAAATACATGACGTACCTATCCTATAAAAAATGTTACATCTAAATGCATTTTGTAAACAATCATGGCTTTAATTTATCCCTATGCACGATAGTACGTTCTGAGGTCACCTTTAATCCATGAAAAAAGAACTACATATCTATATCTCTTATAAAACCAAACCCCACTACAAGTTTTATCTCAATATGCAAGACATCCACATCATTTCCCACTACCTATCCACGTCATCTCCCACTAATAGCTATGTCATCCCATCAATTTTCAATCTCTTAATGCAAGCTATTCACACCATCTCCACTAAGCACAATTTAATATCAACATATAAGAAATATAGAGGCATTCATATATTGCTATTTTTTTTGCCATTCCATCGCCTTGCCTTCTCTAATTTTGGTAAAAATGGATGTAAAAATATATAGGTTTAATTCATACATGTAAGAATTTTTTTATTTTTAAGAAAGTTCCTGCAGCAACGCGCGGGGTATGTATCATCTATACGCACATGCCATATATCTAAATGTTTGTTTGACCCAAAACCAAGAGCACATAGGGGCCTAAAAATCAAGTATGACCCAATTTATTTATTGCATCATAACTTTTGCAGACTTATGCTATAATTCTATATTTTTGTTTTCATTTAAGCTATTTAGACCCCCAATTTATTCCAAAAAGACTAGAAAAATCATCTAAATGCATGTTAAAAATTAGCATTTTGTTAAATGTGTGAAGTGAAATTCAAAGTTCCTTAATAAAGGGCAAGCTCAATATTAGGTTTTATTTTGAAATTATATTTAAAGAATTGGAATCAAGATCAAAGTTTTTATGACATGTCTCTACTAATTTCAAAACAAAGCCATTTTAGCATGTCTTTCGTTAAGAAAATTTGAATTTTACTCGAGCATGTATGCTAAAAAAATCATATGCCAAAATACTACTCCCCAAATTATAAATTCAGATGTTCTTTTTTGGAATTTTGGAAAACATTTTTTAGGCCAAACAAGTTAAACAATAAATGGAAATACTTGTTGACTTATAAAAAATCTTATTATTATTTTGTTAAGATAAAATTGTATTACAAGTTGACCAAAAGTCTTTTTTCCATAAGAATGTTTGAAAAAGTTCGATAATGAAAAGGCATTATATATTTTGTTTATTCGGCACATACAGGGTATACTTTTGTAATTACCACACAAAAGTGCATTTCAAAAATAAAGGTTCATTATAATGTCGAATTCAATCCACAAAAACACATGTTCAAACAATCACGTATGGACCTTACACCTAATCAATAGATCTAATCATGTATGTGATTGATCGTTGTCTATCACATTAGTTAGATCTAATAGATCCAATTACAAGATATTTTGTCTACTGTTTGTCTACTTTCTAAATAAAAAATACAAATATATATATTTTATATATTATCTTGTACGACGTAATATGTAGTAGCCAACATTTAGATCAACAATTCAAAGTTATCTGGGAGTACAATAGCAATCCCTAAAACCATATGTGCATGTTTCATCACAGAGAACCCAATAAGCCAAGCTAGATCAGTTTGCTATCTAGGCACCCAATTATCACACCAAATACCAATACTCTTTCCATCCCAACTCTCAAAATTATAACTTTATTTGTTAGAAAGAAGGCACTTTAACCTCGAATATACGACTGGTACAGATGATGTGTGGCACACTTAATTTTTTCTAGAAACGTTTTTCCTATTTGTGTAGCCTTTTGTTTCTGGAACATATAGTGGCACTATGTTTGGTGGAACATTTTTTACCGACCCCTTTCTAAGATAGAAAAAATTACCCACTTGTTTCGACGGAATATATATTAATGTTTTGCTGTAGAATTCCATATAGAGAACGATTTTCTACTAGTAGGAAAAAATAAAAAAATATCTAGAAGAGGGTGTGCAACTTATATGCATTATTACAGTCGCACTTGCGATTGCGACATATCGATATCGTACACCGAATTTACTGTCCCCGATTTTTTTTTTGAAGGCTATTTACGGGCACAGCCGTCAGTTGCACAGCTCGGGCCGAATGAACCCAGCAACTACGGCATAAACTGGCCCAATAAGACTGACACCCATACGTAAAGGCCAGTTAGAAGAACCCGGCACGATCAAGAAGGCTACGACGTGTGTGGTTTTCCCTTTTTCCTTTTTTTTGTCCGGTGCTCTACGTATGCAATTAGACAATAACACCAATTTCTTTTACGAATTACGTAGGCACACACAAAACTTATCCCTACGAGCATCCCTAAAAGATTAAGCTGATAAATTTTGAGATCGATGAAGTTACCGTAGCTGCCAAAATCTAAAATAATAAATAGAGAAAAATGTGAAACCCGTGACGTTGCCGTCTCGTCAAAGTTAAATCTTGCCACGAAAGGATCAGTTTCAGTATCTACAGAAGCTTGACTTTGTCGGGTTTTGTGGTCGCTTTCTCAAAACTAAAATTATTCACTAAACCAGAATCAAGCTGCTTTGTATTCCAGGTTTAGTACTATCGAGAGTATGGATTGAAGCGGCTGGATGGCCTGACGCCGCCTTATCCAACTGCAACGTGCAACGTGCAACGGATACTTTCGACACTACTTCAGTATTACTTTTTAATAAATAGTATTTTTTTCGTAACAAGTCAGTGTAAGCGTTAGCACAATGTTTCCGAGCGCCCAGCGGTCTTGGCGATCCATCGTCGCATCCGCCGCCCTCTTCTGCTGCAGTTCTACGCCCCTCCAGCTAGCAGCTGTACCAAGCCCGAGAAGCCGAGGACAGTGACAGCGTCCCTTTACGCCGTCCAGCTAGCCCGTACCTACACTGCAGCGAGTAGGACATTCGACCTGATCCAGTCGACGATAATGTATCGGATCAACATAGAGCCCACCTGCGTGCTTGACGCGGACGCGGACTGGCAGACGCAGTGGTCACGCCATGCCATGCACAGCGCGACAGGGCAGGGCAGCGGGCCTGGGCAGCGCGAGTGGTCACCGGGCCTTTCGGGCGACGAACGCGACACCAGCTGCCCGAGGACTCACACCACGGGAGACGGGGGGCGCCTTTACTACCATTGCCAAGTCGTAGGGGCCAGGGAGCACCGAGCGCCGGAGCGCGCACGACGGTGCCGCAAGAATGCAACTGTTATGCCGGAGAGCAAAACGGGGACGCGAAGGCAAAGGCGACGCCCGACGCCGGCCGCCGGGGCCCCGGCCTGGGTGGCTTGGTTCGCCTGGCTCCTTCGGTTTCGGCGAGCCTGGAAAGGGAAGGGCCCGCGCCGCGCGGTCCACACGACGTCCCTGGCGGTCACGGGCCACCGCGGGCGCTGCGCACGCGCGAGTCGACAGCGCAAACTCCGCCGGTCGGTTTCGCGCCCCAACCGCGCCCGGCCCTGTGCGCTGTGCCCTGCCCACTCACTTGACGACAGGCTGTTTTCCCGCCAGTTTCTCGCCGTCGGATCTCAGATGCGATTCCATCCCAAGCAGCGGCCAGCGGGCGAGCGGCAGCGCCTGCTCCGGCCGGCCATGGCACCGGCCGCGGCTGGAGCTGTCGCGATCGCATCGCGCTGGCAAGATCAGCCGCACCGTTAGCCGGCCACAGGTTTTAGAGAATCCGATACGCGCCTTTAGGTTCCTCTCGGAAATGCTGTGCCATTTGTTCGAGAGCGAAAACGTCGTGTCGTGTTGTTGCAATCCTACGAGCATCAATGCGCTCGCGCGTGCACACAAATACGGAAATCTAACGACCGGTCCACCGGGAAAACGACTCTTCCAGCATCGCCAGCGCACGCAGGCAGCGCTTGCATTGCATGGTCCCCGGCCAGAACCGTCGAGGCCAGCCAGGCGAATCTGGCTCCGCGCTTTCCCACGCGACATTGCCCGGTGTCGGATCAGCGAGTCCGCGTCGGTCACAGACAAACCAGATGGAATAGCCGAGTTCACATATTTGCGCTGCAGAGCACCACCAATTGGTCAGGGAGGTCCAGAAATATACCACCCAGACGCAGTTACGTGTGCCGGTGTGCGTGTCTTCTGAAACGAAAAATTGGAAGGGTTGCTGCTGCTGCGCATGCCATGCCACCCTGGGTTTGAGATGGACACAATTTGGAAGCTGCCCCTGAAGATAAAGCTCTGTAGTTTGTACAAAGTCCAAACGCCATTACGCCAGGCGCCGCAACAGCACACCGCACACCCCCACACGCCCGCGCACAGGGCTGGACTGCGCCATCGCCAAAAATACGAGTAGAAGAATACCAGGCGGCAAGAGTGCGTTGACAAAGCTTGTTTAAACCCAGGATGTAAAGTTTTTTTTTTGTCATATCGGGTGTCATATGGGAGTGTTGTATGTGGTGTTTGGATACTAATAAAAAAACTAAATTATAGAATCCGTCAGTAATCCGCGAGACGAATTTATTAAGCCTAATTAATCCATCATTAGCACATGTGTTACGGTAGCACCACACTATGCAATTAATTATTTTTTAGTCTATATTTAATACTTTATGTATGTGTCTAAATATTCGATGGGACATGAAGTAAAATTTTAGGGGAGGAACTTAACCAGGCCTAAATCCAATGGAACAGGGCCATGCACTGGAGTCACGATCAGACAACTGGATGGCAAATTCCAGCCTCGTTGTCACCAGATATACACACGGGCCCCATCGTTTTCCTCACCGTTGTCTTGCCTTCGTTTCAGGCAAGTAGGCGGGCAGCGGACGCTTCTCCAGCAAATCAGCAGTGCAACGCTGTCTGTCCCGGGTTCCTACCGGTGGACAGGTTGTTAGCGTGGGGAGTTCGGTTAGCGCCCTGCTTTTGTTTTTGCAGGATCCACGGTCTGCACCAAAAGCTTCGGAGCACAGCTGAAGCTAGTGC
Organism: Miscanthus lutarioriparius; assembly: GCA_904845875.1. Classification (NCBI taxonomy): domain Eukaryota; kingdom Viridiplantae; phylum Streptophyta; class Magnoliopsida; order Poales; family Poaceae; genus Miscanthus; species Miscanthus lutarioriparius. Next base: position 125,887,544 of record CAJGYO010000001.1, read on the forward strand.
GTTGTTTAGTGATGAGAACTCAGTTTAGTTGAGCTGCCTCACATGAATTAGGTGCAGCAGCGGGCCTCACATGAACATAGATGGTTAGCTGAAGCTTCTGCTCTGGAGATTTGACGGTCACCAGGCCATTTCAATGTCCAGGTAACCAAAAGCCAAAACATGTTAGCTCTATACTTCACATGAAAAGGTATCTATGTGTTCGATGATTATGGCCAGATAAGAGACCAGATCATCACGAATTATTGAGCTATTACAGGTAGTGGCCCTGTCCGTTTGTCTTGCGAGCCATACTATTTCAGCGAACAAACAATGTTTTTTTTCTCACAACAAATCAATACTTTCTATGGCTTTTCAGCAAAGCGAACAGGACCAGTGTCATGGACTCATGAACCTTCATGGCCATCCCAGAGAAAAAAAAAGGTAGTAATTGATAACAGTAAGTATCAGTGAAATGATCATAGCTGAGGCGTTGCTTCAGAAGAACACGGAAAAACTTCAGGCTAGGGTGAGACTTCTTGACGAATTCAGGATCACCTTCATTTGTAAATTGTCAATATCCGATACAACCCAACAACCCTAGCATTCTTCTACTTTAATCTTAGCAAATGACATCGTCAATTAGCAAATATTTCAAGCTTCCAGCCAATTCTGAGACAAGATCATAGCATACATGATCAAAGAGCAGCTACACGGCAGTACAGAGCCGAATAAAGAGACATGGAAAGATTGGGGGTGAAGAGACTAAAAGAATGAACACAAGGATCGCTTGAGCCTTCTATTTCAATGGAAGCATAAGGTTTTGCACACCCTAGCAGCTAACTGTCTATCTTCCATCAGCAGAGGTGAACGACTCTGCGAATCCAGGCGGCCTCGTAGGGATGCTGGTCTGAGTGTTATCCAAACTTGCAACAAATGAAGAGGTTGCACCATCAAAGTGGCTGCTATCCTCGAATGCCTGCCATCTCTTCAGAGCCTGAGGCAGGGTCATGTTCAGGTCGATACCGTAGCTGTCATCAGAGTCTGGGTCGGTTGGTTTCCAAACTTCCGAAAGGGTAGAGAGCACATTAACAGCATGGCCCATGTCAGGCCTCTGGTGTGCTTCCCTAGCGCAGCAGTGACCAGCAAGCTCTGAAACAGTACAAACACTAGCATATGTCTCCTCATCAAGGTCAATAACAGGGTCGATTGCTTTGCGGAATGTTTCCTTGTTGAGCTGCATTCTCCGGAACCATGTAACTAAATGCATGCTGTCTTCAGGCTGAGTCTCATCAAGTGCCTTGCGTCCTGTAATCAGTTCCATCAAGATGACCCCAAAGCTGAAGACATCAGCTTTTGTGGTCACTCGTCCAGTAACTGCAAATAAAAATGTTCATTTTTGTTAGACAGATGTTGCAAGTAGCATATCTAAATTCATCAACACACTTTTCAAAAATGGAGAATGGCTGAAATTATCAATTAGGACAATGCAGGAAAGATGATATAACTAACAATTTAGGTTACCTTGTTTCCAAACAGGAAGATGAAGGGCAAAATGCTAGTTACAATTGAAAGGTACAATTAAAGCTCCATTGATGGTCTTGGGCTATTGAAAATGTCTTAGTGGTACAAGGGAATTATCCAGCACGCAAAAGAAAACTTAAGTTTATGTTGAATAGGTAATCCGACCATAGATAGTAATGCTTGGGGTTGGGGTGAACGAACAATTACAATTTTAAATGGGTCTTACTCCGCAAATAAACTTATTCTAGTTGATCGCAAGGTCAACCAAAACTTAAAAGATCTTTTCAGGTATCACATTTGGAAGTCCAAATTTCTTAGTGAGCACCTAAAGTATCTCTCATGGAAGGTACGAGAAGCAAGTCACAAGCCACAACCAGGGGCGATGCCAGAGTATAATAAGGGTGTGCACATGCACCAGGGAAGAAAAATACAGTAGTAAGTATGCTGATTTCTACCATATAATACATCATTCACAACTAAAAAGTCATTCTAGAGGAAAGATGGTAACATGCGAGTATTCATGATATTATTATGTATATGCCATATCTCAAATGTATTATGCTTAACTGTTTGGTCGTTGAAATGAAGTCATTTCAGAGGAAAGCTATTAATATTTAACCACTAAATGATATTATTACAGGTAGCTGTAGGTTAGATGTAATGTGCTTGTCAATTGAACTGAACAATAAGCATCTATATACTTGGTAAGAAGAAATATAGGATGATCACCTGCATACTCTGGTGCGAGGTACCCAAAAGTGCCAGCAAGCCTTGTCTCTATGGAGACACACTTCCCATCAGCTGGTGCAAGTCTGACCAATCCAAAGTCTGCCACCTTGGCCTTCATGTCATCGCCAAGAAGTATGTTTGATGGCTTCAAATCTCTGTGGATAAAGGTCTGCTGGGCAAGGCTGTGAAGGTACTCGACACCCCTTGCAACATCAAGTGCAATGCTTAGTCGCTTTTTCCATTCCAATGGCCGCAAATTGTTCTCTGACCACTCAAACAGGTGTTGGCTCAGTGTCCCCTGTGGCATGTACTCATAGACAAGAATCCTTTCATTGCCATCAAGGCAGTAGCCCAGCAGTGAGACAAGGTTCCGGTGACGGACCTTGGTCAAAACAGCAATCTCTGATTTAAATTCATTTAGCCCCTTGTTACCCATCACACCAGCCTCCATCCGCTTTACAGCAATTTTCGTGCCATCATGAAGCTCACCCTTGTAAACAGTGCCAAACCCTCCTCGACCAAGGATGTTCTCCTGACTGAAGTTGTTGGTCACATTGCGGAGAACTTGGATCGAAATGACCATATTTCCACTTTCAACAACATGGATGTCCCGTGGACCACTGCTCGCTTGGCTATATGTCTCGCTTGCACGAGCACCACCATTAGCATCCCCCCCTGCAACTGTGATTTTAACCATGTCATCTGAACCTGAGTGCCGAGGATGGATAACCATGGCATGTGGACTCTGCACCCTTCCGAAAGGCTTCTGCTTTCTCTTGTAGCAATAGAATCCTAATGCAGCAACAAGGCCTAGTCCAACAACTGTACCAACCACTGAGCCTGCAATGACTCCAACAGAAGACGAAGAGGAGCCACCATTGTTACCACTGCTTCCGCTGCTGCCTCCCCCCGATGGACTGTTGTTGCTACCACCTGATCCTGCTGCTGGTGCAGGAGCATCCTTGCCTATGTTAGGGTTACCAGCAGATTTCACCACTGCACTCTTGGAAGCAAAGGTAGGAAGTTTCCCATTGAGATTGTTGTTTGACAAATCGACATCTGTCAGCAAAGGCAACGCGGCAACCTCCTCAGGCACAGTACCAGTGATGCTATTGTTAGCAAGATTTAGCACCTTAAGTGAGCTAATCTTCCCAATGGCCGGTGAGATACTGCCACTGAGACCCTTGTTGGTAAAAGTCAGCCCAGTAATGTTACCTTGGATGCAACTAACACCCGGAAACATACACGGATCATTCCCCTCCCAATCCTTAGCAAGTGAGGCCGGGTACATGAACCCAGCAGCAACCTCAAGCAGCAGGCTCACACGGGGATCGCACGGCTTCCCGGCTTCCTGCACACAGAACCGCTCTGAATCTGCTTTCATGTCTGTCCCTGCAACAAGTTGATCAGGAATCTGAGGAATCGGCCCCTGCAGCAAATTATTCGTCAGGGTCACGTTCTTCAGGGCCTTCAACTTGAAAAGACTCTCAGGCACCGGCCCTGTGAGATAGTTGTCGCGGAGTTGCAAATCCCATAGATTATCAAACCTCGCGAAGTCCGGCAAGGGCCCAGTGAATTCGTTAGATTGCAGCCACAGTTGCTCCAGAGAGGTCATGTTGCTTACAAAGCTAATCGACCCATTGAGGTGCATGCCATTGAGCCAGAGCTGCACCAGCGGCGCGCCGGCCAGCGACGCCGGTACGGGTCCTGACAGCTGGTTTAAGGCCAGCGACAGCCGCTGGAGCGCCTTCATCTCACCCAAGAAGTCTGGGAGCGTGCCAGAGACGTTGGCGCCGTTGGCGGAGAAGTTGGCGAGGGAGGCGCAGGCGGCGAGGTCGGTGGGGAGCGTCCACGACGCGAACGGGTTGTAGTCGATGTCGACGGCGGTGAGCCCGGTGAGGCCTTTGAAGAAGTCTGCGGGGATGGAGGCGAAGTTGTTGTTGTGGGCAAGTAAAACCTGAAGCGAGGAGAGCCCTGGGAGCGAGGGCAGCGGGCCGGAGAGCTTGTTCTCGAAAACCTCGAGGCGAGTGAGCTCGGTGAGGTCGCCCACCTCCGGGGGCAGGGTCCCCGTGAGGCCGCGCTTCCCGACCTGGATCGCGGTGACGCGGCCCGACGAGTCGCAGGACACCCCGTCCCACCGCTTCGGCGAGCAGGGATCGCCGGCGACGTCCCATCCCAGCGTCTTGTCCGCGCCAAGCGCCTTCGCCACCGCCCGCATCGCCGCCACGTCCGACGGCGAGGTCTCCGCCGCCGCGCCGGCCGCGAGCCCCATCAGAGCCAGGACCAGCCCGCACCACCGACCGGCGGCGCCCTCGTGCCGCCGCCGCCGCCGCGCGGTGGAGGCGGTGGGAAACGGCATTGTGTCAGAGAGAGAGAGAGACAGAGAGAGAGAGAGAGAGAGTTGGGGGAGAGATGAGAAGAGAGAGAAACTAAGTTTTGGGAGGTGAGATTTAAGTGAAGAGAGAGAGGGGGGTATAGTACAGGGCACATGGGCGGGGAGAGGGCCGGTGGCACATGCGTGGGCCCCTCCCGCCGTGTGTGCTAGGGATGCAGCCGCCCCGGCGTGATAATGACGGGACTACCCCCTCCCGGTCACGCCGGTTTGAACCCGGTCTCGCGCAGCGGCGAGGGCACGAGAAGAGCCGGGGCGGCGGGGCAGACGACGCCAGCTCACGCCCGCCGACGCGTGGGGACCACGCGGCGGTGGCTGTAAAGCGCCGCGATCCCTGCACCAAAAGGCGGGGCGATTTGCGCCTGTCTCCGCGCTGGAGCAGAGCTGGACGGCCCGCCCGGGGCCCAGACGCCAGCGTCACGAGTGTTCACGCGCGGCAGTTGGGCCATGGACTGTGGCAGAAGCGGGGGAAGGGAGAACGAAAAAAAGGCTAAGGGAATCCAAGACGGCTTCTCCCTCCCTCATATAAGGCGTGGGGCCGCGAGATTGCCGTGTCGAATCGCTACTGGGTTCAGCGCGGGCCCGGTATGTCAGTGGTGAGGTACGGACGGGTAGTCACGGACGCGTTGGCCGGCGTGCCGCGTCCGGCTCCGGAATTCAATGGACGACGGGGAGAACGGGTCGGGATCCTCTGCGGCTAGATTGCTGTACCGGTGGTCCGGTGGTACCCATCCCTCGCACGGCGTGTTGAAATGCCACTGCTGCTGTACCACTGCACGTAGCGTGTGGCATCTCTATGCGCGGCCGGCGAGTTATGTTGGGCCCCGGCTGCGGCCACGGGCCACCGCCCACCGCTGCGGTGGAGTGCCGGAGACGCAAGACGGTTGGTTGACGTTGGCGAGTATAGGAGGACACGGCGTCGGAACAGTAGGGAGCCATTGCCCCGCAATGGAGGCAAAGGTGGTGTTGGTGTGGCTGGCCAGAGTCCCAGAATTCGCCACGATACAGACAACACTCTTCGGAAATTCTCGTTAATGGTGATTTCTAGGATTTCGGGGGCAGTTTTGATCATCGTCCTCCGTGAAGATTCCACGGCTCAGGCTGGGAGAATCTCCTGCCACTAAAAAAATAAAGTTGGAATATTTTTTGGGGTGATATTTATTTTGTTTTGTCCATCTGTCCACGTCTGCGATTCCACAACATCTTAATTACTGATTGATCGTGCCATTCTTCTTAATTGAATATTGCCTGTCATGTGATAGAGAAATCACGCAAAATAGGAATTAGAAAATTATTGTGCTATCCATATACACATTGCATGTTTGCATACACCAGCATACATGACAACAAGTAAAAGAAAAAAGAATTAACACGGAAGGAAAGAGAATTAAAACAAAAGGAACACCTTTGCATTTCTGAGAACCTTGCCAAATCTGGCTACATTTAATTACTTCCCCTCTTTGCATTTATAAAAGGGACAATTTTTTCCTTCTTTCATTTGGTTTCACGCTCACGTGTTCCATCGCCCTCGCTTGCTGTTTCTTGCGTGAACCATAGTTGATGTCATCTGTCTTCTGTGGCTCAGCCTCCCAATCCCAAGAAAAGATATCTATCTCTCCCTGACTGGAGATCCGACCTGCCAGAGGATCTCCATGAATCCATCGGGCAGTGTCTCGCGTCAGACCACGACGCGGCGTCCTTCCGATCCGCTTGCTCCCCATGGCACGTCGCCGTCCCGTTCGCGACCTTCGGGCCGCTCCTGCTGCTCCCGTTCGACCCTGACTCGGACCGCGTCGGCTTCTACTGCGTCCCGGAGAAGGTCTTGTCCAAGACGCTGCCCGACGTGCGCGGTAAGGTGGCGTGCGGCTCCTCGTGTGGGTGGCTGGCGCTCATGGACGAGGCGGCGTCCGTAACACTGCTGAATCCATTCGGCGGTGCCCGTGCCCCCCGCGTTGAGTTCCCGTCAGCAGACGAACACGTCACGGCGGCGTCCTCATCAGAACGCGTTGAAAGGTCCTAATATGGCTAGAGGTGGGGTGAATAGCCTATTTAAAAATCTACAAATCAGCTAGAGCAATTTGATTAGTATAACAAATAGCGTAATGCAAACTTGCTCTAGCTCTACAAGGGTTGCAAGCCACCTATCCAACAATTCTAGTTGCTATGATAAATAACCACACAATTTTCAATGCTACTACTCACTAAGAGCTCTCACACTTGCTACACTAAAGAGCTCCACTAGATGAACTTAAAACAACAAAGCAAGCTCTCAATTCTAATTACACTAAAGAGCTTGCTACAACTAGTTTGCAATAATATAAATGAGTGAGTAGAGTGATTATACCACCGTATAGAGGAATGAACCTGAGTGAGTAGAGTGATTATACCACCGTATAGAGGAATGAACCAATCACAAGATGAAGATTAAACCAATCACCGGGAGAATACAAATGGCAAGAGACAACCGATTTTCTTCTGAGGTTCATGTGCTTGACAACACGCTAGTCCCCGTTGTGTCGACCAACACTTGGTGGTTCGACGGCTAAGAGGTGTTGCACAAACCTCGTCCACACGATTGGACACCGCAAGAACCTACCCACAAGTGAGGTAACTCAATGACACAAGCAATTTACTAGAGTTACCTTTCGGCACTCCGCTGGGGAAGGTACAACTCCCCTCACAATCACCGGAGACGGCCACGAACAATCACCAACTCGTGTCGATCCTCCACTGCTGCACCAAGCCGTCTAGGTGGTGGCAACCACCAAGAGCAACAAGCGAAATCCGTAGCAAAACACGAATACCAAGTGCCTCTAGATGCAATCACTCAAGCAATGCACTTAGATTCTCTCCCAATCTCACAACGATGATGGATCAATGATGGAGATGAGTGAGAGGGCTTTGGCTAAGCTCACAAGGTTGCTATGTCAATGAAAAAATGGCCAAGAGAGTAAGCTTGAGCCATCCATGGGGCTTAAATAGAGGCCCCCAAGAAATAGAGCCGTTGTATCCCTTCACTGAGCACAACACGGGGTGACCAGACGCTCCGGTCATATTGATCGGACGCAGGACCCCAGCGTCCGGTCCTCAGATCTTCGCCACGTGTCATCGGCTTCAAACGCCGATCGCCCGATTTCAATGGTCAAGAGATGACCGGACGCGTCAGTTAGAAAGTGACCGGATGCTGGACCTCAGCGTCCGGTCGTTTTCAGTAAGGTTCCAAACACGATTTTTCTCGACCGGACGCGTCCGGTCATGCTTGATCGGACACAGCCAGCGTCCGGTCACACAGTGTCTCCTCTGTGTGCCCCACGTCAGCGTACGTCAACACTGACCGGACGCACCCTGCCAGCGTTCGGTCACAGAGCGACCCAGCGTCCGGTCGTTTGACCGACGCCAGCGTCTTCGCTGTTATACCTGACCGGACGCGCCGGTCCAACCGAGGCCAGCGTCAGGTCACTTCCAGTGACCTCCGTCTTTTCTGTCTAGGGCGCCGGTGGCACCGTCGGACTGTACGCACTCTACAGGCGGACACTCCGCCGGTGGAGTTTCTCATCCTTGCACCTAAACTTCACCACCCTTGATCAAATGTGCCAACCACCAAGTGTATCACCTTATGCACATGTGTTAGCATGTTTTCACAAACATTTTCAAGGGTGTTAGCATTCCACTAGATCCTAAATGCATATGCAATGAGTTAGAGCATCTAGTGGCACTTTGACAACCGTATTTCGATACGAGTTTCATTTCTCTTAATAGTACGGCTATCAATCCTAAATGTGATCACACCCGCTAAGTGTCTCGATCACTAAAATAAAATAGCTCCTATAATTTATACCTTTGCCTTGAGCCTTTTGTTTTTCTCTTTCTTTTTTCTAAGTTTAAGCATTTGATCATCACCATGCCATCACGGTCGTCATGATCTTCGCCATTGCTTCATCACTTGGAGTAGTGCTACCTATCTCATAATCACTTTGATAAACTAGGTTAGCACTTAGGGTTTTATCAATTAACCAAAACCAAACTAGAGCTTTCACGTGTGTCTAGGGTCCACGGCTGGTGGGTCCTCCATCCCACCAACGGCTACGGGAACGTGGATGCCGTAGGTAGAGCCATCAAGCTAGAAGACATGAGGGATGTGTTCTTCCGTGAGATCGTGCTCTCGGCGTCACCTGACGCCGCCGGCCGCGAGTGCTTGGCCATGGCCATGCTTGGGTACTCCATGGAGGTCGCGTTCTGTCGGGTTGGAGTCGACAGCGCATGGACGCTGCTCGACACCAAACTAGAGTTCTCCATGGGGTCCAACGTCTACTACCAAGACAAGTTCTTGGTGATCGACTGCACTGGAGAAATCTTCGTCTACAGCAGCAACGCCGTCGGCGCTACTCCAACCGTGACGCTGCTGTCATCGCTGTCGCCACCTGCGGGGCTCTGCCACCGCAGCTACCTGGAATCAAATAGTGAGCTGCATATTGTGGGTGCCGTGGTGAGCACGTTCCACAAGACACAGAGCTTCACCTACAGCAGCGCGATCTATAAGTGCAACCTCCACGACCGTACGTCGGAGTGGTCCAGGGTGAGGGACATCGGTGATCAGACACTGTTCGTGTCTAAATATTTCAATGAAAGCTTCAGTGGAACAAGTGTATGTAAGTATAAGAAGAACAAAATCTACATATCTGAGCCATTGTATGGGGATTCATATGACTTGGTCCATCGACTGGAGATCGTTGATATTGCTACCGACGCATCCGAAGTGAAGCCCGTCCAGGAAAAGATACAGGGTTTCGAGGCTCTAGGTTGGATTCGACCAAATCTCTAGAAGCTCTAGAGTTTATGAGCCCACGACGCCGCGCACTCCGTGACTGTGTTAAATTCATAAACTTTATTTTTTTAGATTAAATGTCACTTTAACATTGATATTTAATTTAACAGTATTGTTATCTTATCGTGCGATCCGTATGTTTTTAATATAAATTATTAATTATTCTGTAGCAATGTACCAACACGCTACCTAATAAAAGAAAAGGACGAAGGAAATAGGATTCCCAGGCATCTCGGGCTCGCGCTTCATTCATTTCCACCTGCCATGGCCACATGATGCTTGCATCGGTCGTTACACCCTAGTTATGTTCGCTTGTGTTAGAAATCTGTACTTCTTAACTTTTTTTTAGTTAAAATAATATTTTCTCTTATAATAAATCATTTAGAACAGTGTTTTACTTGTTTTTTTTTTAGCCAACCAAGGCCTAACCGATTTGCATGCCCACCTGACCAATCGCAGCTATTCCTACTCAGGTCTGTTTCTCTGAGAACGCATCGAAGCTCTACCCCGAGCCCAACTGCGCCACTGCCGCCGTTGCGCGTGTGACTGTTCGTGCGGAAGGCCTCACAGTTGGCTGCATGCCTGCATCGCCCGGCCCCTGACCTGAGCACTGACCGGTAGTCGTCTAAGGCTGCCTTCCAACTGCCGGCACGTGGCGCGGCCTGCTGAGACGACTCAAGGTGAAACCGGGGCCCAAAAACAGCCTGAACTACCGTCGTCGATCGTGATCTGAGTTGTTCTTTTGCAACAGGTCATTAGATGGGGGTTAAGGATGCGTTTGATAATGACCACCCATTATCATGTTTCTTTCCTAAACTAGGTTCATGCCCGTACGTTGCTACGGAATAACTAAACTTATGTACTAAAAACACACGGATCGCATGATAAGATAACAATATTGTAAAATTAAATATCAACATGATATTTAATGTAAAAAGCAAAGTTCATAAATGGGCGCGTGTTGCAATAGGAAAAAACAATGTCGCGATAATTTGAGTATTAATGTGTGTTGTATTGTTACTAGATCAGTGCCGAAGAGAAGACAGTTGGCAAAGCTTGATTGCCAACGCTCTGTTCGGCTAATTTGTTGTGAGAGAAAAATACTATTCTATGGTTAAAAAGTGGAGCTGATTCTGGCTTATAAGCTCAGATGAACAGAGCACAAGTGTTTGTCGGCTACATCATCATGTGCTACCCAAGCTATGGTGCACAAACAAAAGTTGTATATTATATGGTTTTGATTGCTCGAGCGGATGTTGTTCAATCAAATCAGGCATCGAGTGAGGGGGAACCAATCAATTTTTTCCCAGATAAGTATCAGCTAAAATCACTTTCTTAAGGAGGGCTCATAACTTCAAATGAGGCATGATTGATTATTCACGGAGAGCTCAGAACACATATTGATGTTTAATCTGTTAATGACTTCAGTCGTCTAGAAATCAAAACTCATTTTGTTGTCATCATAGTACATCCAAAACTTAGGTGACGTTTTCTTTGGCCATCACCCATTCTTGTTCCTCCTGTCTGCAGCAATAGTGTCGCTTCATTTTAGCAGATCGATTGTCTGTGTTTGCCCCCGCCTACCGCCAACCAACCTCCATCCATGACTCCCCGCCCTTATCTGACCCAATGAAAGGACCTAGGATGCCGCCTAGAGGGGGTGAATAGGCGTTTCTGAAAATTAACACCTTTAAATGCGGAAACAATTAGAAAAATGAATTTCCAAAATGAAAACTCCAAATTAAGAGTAATACCACCCCTCACAAGTTAGCCACAGAGTAAACAAGGTATAAATAATATATCTAGAAGCTACAACCCTGCAACATAAAGTTAGAATAGAGATCAAATAATATTCAGTACTGAGCTCTAATACCGGACGTGTCCGGTATACATGATTTCTGCAGAGCAGCCCCAAACTTGCTCCTTTCGATATCTATCTACAAACCAAACTATAGGCACCTACTAGAGATGACAATATACACAGAGAACCTGCAGAATAGCTGGAGAAATGCGAATTGAGATACGATATTTGTTTTACCGAAGTTCGGACACGTTCGAGTCCTACTCTCCGTTGAGGAGGCTGCGGGCGACCCAGCGAAGGTCAGCCCTAGAGGGTACCACGAAGGTCACTCTAGCTGGAGTCTTTTCCAACTCCTTTTCCTCCTTCCACTAATTGATTCCGAGGCGGCAAAATCGATCGTTACAAACTTTTCGAGGCAACCCACAATCTCTCGGGTGCTCTCCGGTGACGCATAACCGTCTAGGACCGAAGAGTCCAAGAGTAACAAATGCAAATCACGAGATTGACAATATGCACAAGTGTTCAAGTGGTGGCTTGCTCTCTTTTTCAAATTCTCTCTTAACCCACAAATGGATTTTGCAATTTGGATCACACACTCACTAAGAGAGGGTTTAGGAGAGTTGGCAAGGCTCAAAACGTGTATGTGTATCCGCAGAATCAGCAGCCTCCAAAGATGGAGGCTTGGGGGTATTTATAGCCCCCTTGGAAAAACTAGCTGCTTGCCATACACATCATATACTGGACATGTCCCAGAAGACATACATCGCCCCAACGGTAACTAAATTCTGATGACAATGTGAGGCGTTGGAACTTCCGATGAACGTCGGAACTCCCGACTTACGTCGGAATATTTGAAAACTAAGATATTTGAAAACTAATTTGTGAGTTGAACTCCCGATGAATGCCGGAACTTCCGACAGTCGGAACTCCCGACTCACATCGGAACTCTTTGCCCTCAAGACATTTGAAAACTAGCCGTTGGCCACTGGTCGTCCACACCAGACACGTCCGGTATGAATACCGGACACGTCTGGTATGACCAGGACAGTGAACACTAAGTCAGTTAAGCGCGAGACGTCGGAACTCCCGACCGTCGGAACTTCCGACTCACGTCAGAACTCCCGACGAACCAACTCGAGAGCAACAAGAATTTTATCGTTGCTGGGCACATACCGGACACGTCCGGTATCAATACCGGACAATCCGGTATTGCCAGATCAGCAAAACACAAGTTAGCTCTTTTGCCTCTCAAATACTCAAAACTCACATGGGTTGGCTTGAGCACTTATGAAACATTATCTATCAACATGATGCATCTCTCTTAATAGTACGACATTCCTATTAACTCAATTATAAACAGTATAATGAATTTAAACCTTTTGAGTTGATCTCTTTCAACCAAAGCCGTGTATTCCACTCTTTATCAAGTGAGGGTGCCAACATGTTGATATTGATCATTTCACTTGAGCATAGCCATCTTGAGCACGTGACTTGATTGCATTCATCAAATTTGAATAATCCCAAATGTATCAAGTCACTTCCATCAAACACTCTAATAGTGATTTGATCCTTCACATTGACATGACTATCATAGCTTGATTAGTACCTCAACTAAATGCAAGTACTTTCTTCTTCATCCTAGTTAGGTTCTTCAGCCGCCAAGCCGTCGCTTGCCCTTCACCCTTGCTTAGTACCTCAAAGCCTTTCCTTGCTATCTTCACCATCTCAAGCCATTAAGTCACATCTTGTGTTGAATCATCCATTCATTTGTATTGTTATCTTTTTTATTTCAATTTAGCAAGCTTCAAATATGAGACCATTTCCATATGCAATCCCTCATGTCTCATTAATTAATTCTTATGAGCTTTCTTTCACACAGTACATAGAAATCCCACAATAAATTAGCCTTTGCATGAATTCCATTTGCATTGTTGTCTTATGCTTGAACTAGATTGTTTATACAACAACACATCATTTTGGCTTTTATTAATTAGCTGTGAGATGACCTATTACCTGTCCACACTTAGCAAATGGCTTAGACCTTTAATCACGTTGTCATTCAATCATCCAAAACCCACTAAAGGGCTAGATGCACTTTCAATCTTCCCCTTTTTGGTGATTGATGACAACTTGATTAAAGCTTACAAAAGAATATAAACATTTATACTTTTGGGTTCAATGATTTATGAGAGGCTCTCCCTAATATGTGCTTTTGATTAGAATTCACAAAGTGACATCAAATGTCAATTGCACATACTAAAATATATAGGAGACTCCCCCCTAAATCATTACATCCGTGGGGTGCATATGTGTGTGACAAAGTAAAACCGTGATGCATATAACAAGATATATCACACAAGAATAAATATAAAGACATCACATCAAATATTTTCATTCTAGCATGCATAGTCCTTATGAAAATAAATATAACACATGTATGTCATACATAGCACTTATTATACATTTTCTCAAGTCCACAAGCTACTAATATAATATAAATAAAGATTATATCTCAAGAGATACATAGATAAAGTATAAGTGAGTCTTATCTCTCACATGATACAATCTAGCTCAAAAGATTACATTAATGAAGCTCAAAAATTAAAAATCAAGAAACTACAGCCTGCAGTACATATCTTCAGGTACAAAGATAAGCAAATGAAACTATCATGAAGCTTTAATCAGTCTCTCTCCCCCTTTGTCATCTATCACCACAAAGGTCCATCAATGACATACTAAGGACAGAGGGGCTGCAGGCTGTCTCTGAAAGCTATGATCACTCATCATCATCTTCATCTCTACCAGCATCCTCATCATCTGAGCGTGTAGCACCAGCTGGACGAGAACCACCCGCACCAGATGGGTCATAGAAACTACCCATGAGGTCACTCCACCAGTCTAAAGCATACTCATCTATAGCACTGGGACGTGGCTGAGAGTGAGTAGGCACCCGAGCCTGTAGTGGTAAAGTGTCAGGGTGCTCTAGAGCTTGCTGCTGCTGCTGTCGTTGAAGGAACTCAGCAAACTCTACGTCGTACCTGCCCTGCTGCTGCTCCTCAGTCTCAGGCTCACTAGCTGCCTCATCTGATAGTGGAGACATAGGAGGATCAAGCTCAAGTCTAGAAGCAATCTGCTTCAAAGTCCGAGTATCCTTCCTCCTAGCCTCCCTCTCCTTCTGCTGACAGGTCCGTATATCCTTGCACATCCCAAAGATAGCACTGAACATCTTGCGAATATTAGAAGGAGGACTGTGGTGATGTGAAGAAGAATGTGAAGGAGCATGTGGTAGAGGAGAAGCTCGTCCAGCTGCTGCACCACCTTCAGGTGAATCTGCCTCTGGTGCTGCTACTCCTCCTCCTGGTCCTACTAGAGGTACCGTAATCTCTATCAAGTCATCTATAATCTTTAGGACTTTATGCTTCTTGTCATACTCAAATGTGTGTCCTGTGATCTTCTTAATCATAAACATGATGTAAGGTGCAAATCCACAGCCCTTGAGGGGCCTCTCTCCCACACTCCTGATCTCTGACCAAATAAAGTCAAACACACTAAATGGCTGAGCATCAGGTGCCATCCTGTGGAGTAGGTTCCTAGAATAATCTACAATGTTGCCCTTGTCTCCATCCTTGTAGTCAATAGTCTTCCTGAACATCCTATCCAGGTATCTGTAAGTAGGGTGAAGACCTATAACCTTCCCCAGTGCTCCTCTCTCACCTCCTGGTGGATACATGTAGGCGAACTGCTCATGAGGTAACACCTGCTCGGTGTGGATCCTGTCTCTCTAGAGGTCCTCCTCTGAGAAGCCAAGAAAAGCTACAAAGGCGTCGTAGTCAACATTGTACCACTAGCCTTCAAGCATCCAATGCATACGCCTCGGCTCCTCTTCCACAAATAGAGTGGTATAAAACTGTGCAATGACTTCAGAGTTCCAATCATGCACAAACTCTATGAGCATGTATACACATGTGCGCTGACAAGTGGCAATGGCATAGTCAATGGAGGACTTCTATAGCTCTCTGACATGTTTCCAATCTATCCACTAAGACTTGGCTACCACAGGATTCCTAGCAAGTATCACACTAGTATAATAATCCAGATGGAACATAGTGTGAAAGCGATGATCATACTGAATCCTAGGCAAACCTCTAGGATCTCTTGCTCTCATAGTCATACCCTTTTCTTTGTAGTTGACTCTGACAACATAGTTGGGTAAAATGGGAGCATGTACTTCAAGAAGGCCATAGTCCATGCCCTAACCTGTGTGGTGCACTAGAGGTGCCTGCTGCTCCTCCTCTATCTCCTCAGAGCTATCACCATCATCTGAGTCTCTGTCTGAGTCTCTGTCGGTGCTCTTCCTTTTCCTGTGCTCAAGTCTGTAATCCTTAGTTTCATCACCAGAAGAGGGGCTGCTAGCACCATCACCACCCTCTCTGTACTGTGGAGCGCCCCTAGTGGCTCTAGAGGGTCTCCTGCTACTGCCCTACTCCTGCTGACTGAATCTGGGATGCATGTCCTGTCTTGCCTTCTTGTGTTTCTCCAAAGTTGGATCATGCCTATACTTGGACCTAGGCTCCTATCTTCCGCTCATGACTGTTGTCCTGTATCCAAAGATATGCAAGGAATTTTAGATACATGCCCAAACGATAGCTTATTTTAGTTGAAATATAGAAATAAGAATAATTATCCTATGCTTTGCAATCACCTCAACCAAACTAGGTCACAAGGTTCACAAAATACAATAGACAATCAAACTTAGTCCTATGAATGAACCACTGAGAAGATTGAAACGAGGGAGCAAAACCTGCTGGTATGCATAGAGCGGACAGCAACCCTAACCAGGGTCCTTCGCTCAATATTCAACCAATCCAATCCAAACTCTGGGCATTGCTTCTAGATAGATAATGTAGCATCTCTACCGAAGGGATTTCAAAATAATGCCCTAACCGCTTAGATCGGATGAGGTCTGAGATTGGGGTACCTTGAGAGAGTGAATGAAGATATGAGTGGAAATCCAAGTCCCAAAGCCTTCGATCTTGATGCAAATCTCCTTTGATCCAATCTCCCTCTCTTCCTTTTCACGGTGGAAACTTGAAATTGCCAATGAAGATTGAGGAGAGGCGGCTGGGTTGGCAGGAAAAAGAAAAACCTAACTTGGTCGAAGGGGTACCGGCCGTTTTTATAGCCCCGCTCATACCAGACACGTCCGGTAGCATACCGGACACATTCGGTATACGCGGGCTGACCCAAATTATTCCAAAAGGTATTTTCTCTCTTCCAATCCCCTTCTCTGTTATTTCTCAGTCCAAAAAGGTATATAGTTTGATCCAAACTGAGTATCATCACTTTTCTTATCCAATACCATAAATAGATTTTCTCTTTTCCAAATATTTGGTATAAACAAGATTTTGCTTGCTTGAGAGAGATATAGTGAGACATAGTAGAATGTGGACTTAAGAAAGCCATGTCATGTGTGATTAGCCAATCAAACAATCAATGAGAGCTATAATCAACACATGACAAGGCTAGGTCACAGAGACCAAGATCCAAATAGTTTTTTTCAAATTCACACCACCTACACATGCTAGTAATGAGTTTTGAAAAACATCTTTCCTATGTCACACAATGCACATTCTAGCATATAAAGGGCCTTAGATGCACTTATAATGTATGTATGTAAAAACATACCTTTACCTTTAGCCCACTAGAATACCACTAAGAAGATACATATCATGATAATTCTTTATGTTGACCTCAATTGCCAAATAATCATGCTAGATACATTTTC
This sequence comes from Miscanthus lutarioriparius, assembly GCA_904845875.1. Classification (NCBI taxonomy): domain Eukaryota; kingdom Viridiplantae; phylum Streptophyta; class Magnoliopsida; order Poales; family Poaceae; genus Miscanthus; species Miscanthus lutarioriparius. Next base: position 125,904,576 of record CAJGYO010000001.1, read on the forward strand.
ATCCAAAGAACTACAAAGAATGCTAGATAAATTTGTTAGTCCACAAAGGTGCAAAATAGAAACTGAGTTCCCCCTAAATAAGTGCTTTAAGTAATTTAAAAGACTTTTATCTAGCACTTTATTCTATTAAGAATTTGGAAGTCAATTTTTTATTTTGAACCACAACCAAATAATTTGCCATATTTAAATTTGAGTTCAAGAGATGCTCACAATTCACTTAGATTTGGTAAACCACGAGCTTCTGAGTAAATTAATAATATATGAAAATATATGGATTAAAGACTCAGTTGCAATCCAATTAGTGTTCTGGTTCTTGCAATACCGGACATGTCCGGTAGTATACCTGACACGTCCGAATACATAGAACAGAAACACTTTATTTCTATCCCTGGCCATATCGAACATGTCCGGTAGTAATATCGGACACGTCCGGTAGGTGCAGGACAAACACAATTAATTCGTTGCTTATGATTCCTCGTTTAGCTCTAGTATTTATTGTACACTAGCCTCTCAACAAATAAATTACTCTACTAGAGAGCTATTAAAAGCATCATATGGCAAACATGATATTATCAAGTAAAACTAATTTGCCACATTCAATTTTTCACAAATATGCCTATTTGTGAACTATTGAACACAAAACGAACAAAGTGACTATACTATAAGGTTTAGGTACTTGTTACCAATGGTGAGGATGAAATATATGATATATTCATTGAATTATCTTCGGGTCAACCATATAAGAGATTATGATAAGAATTTGTTGATAGATTGAGTGAATATTATCAAATTGCTTGCTCAGCCACCCCGAATCCTTCATCTTATTACCAAGTACCTATATCATTAACCTAAGCACACTTTGGTACCCAACTCTTGTTGGATCCTTTTGAGTTAGTCAACAAGTGCTTAGGCACCCAAATGGCTTTAGTACTAGTTTGTGGTGAACACATCACCTTGCTAGTGCTAACTCCATTTGTGATCTTTCAAAGCATATCATTATAAACAAATGTGTTAGGTTTAGAAGCGTTACCATTTGGGCATTCATGGCTTAAATGCCCCTTTCTTCTACAAGCATAGCATATGCGACCTTTGTTTGCTCTATGCTTGCTTTGCTTGTATGGACATCTATCAACTTTGTGGCCCATCTCATTGCATCCATAGCATCTTCTTATTTCAACTTGGGCTTTCTTTCTTGCCTCTTGATACATTAGGCATTTCTTGGTAGGATGTCCTAATTTCTTGCTCACGAGACAAGTGCTTTGTCCATCACTTTTGTTTTGGTTGGCCAACTTGTTTGAGGCCTTTTGTTTGGCCGCTTCACACTTGTCGGCCCAACTCTTACGTGGACACATGGCCCACTCATATCCATATAATCCACAACCATAGCATAACCTTTTTCCATGTTTTTTGCTCTTGGTTGTGTTAGCCTTACTTGAGATGTGATTCTTTTGTTGGGCTTTGGAGGAAGCAAGGTTTGAACCCTTCTCAAACTTCTTCACCATATTATCACGGTTATCTTGAGAAGGTTGTGCTTTCTCCTTACGCTTCAACCGAATCACATCTTTCTTTAACCTATCCACCTCTTCTTTGAGCTCTATGTTTTCTATGAGATTTATCTCAATCGAAGATTGGCTTGCTTGAGGAGCACACTCATTAGTACAAGAAATATTTGATTGAGATGGTGTACTAGTGAGTGAATGTGTGAGAGGTTGAGAAATTTTTACCGATGTGATCACAACCTCATGAGCTACCTCAAGCATGATGCTTGGTTCTACTACTTCCTCATGAGAGCACTTTAGATGAACATAGTTTGCTTGTAGCACATTATACTTGCTTGATAGTTCATCTAGCCTTGCCTTGAGCTCAAAGTTTCCCTTCTCTAGTTGTGAAACACTAGAAGAGGAGTTAGTAACTAAAGCATTAGTAACTAAAGCATGCTCAATTGATAATTTTTCATACCTTTCACTTAGAGCCTTTAGTTCTTCCATCTTAGAGATAAGAAATAATTCTTACTTTTGAAGTGATTGCTCTTGCTTCTCAATCTCTTCTTCAAGCTCATCATTCTTTTCAACTATCTTCATGAAGATGAACTTATTCTTGCGGTTGAGATAATCAAGGTTGTAGTTGTCTTTAACTTCAACATCACTCTTATCTTGATCATCCACTTGTGCTTTCTCCTTTTCTTGATCTTTCTTGTTACTCTTCTTCTTGCTTTTCTTGGCCATGAGACACAAGTGATGAGTATCATGAGATACTAAGGTTGACTCATCACTTGGTCGCCACCGAGCTTGAGCATCGTTGCAACACACCTACTTGCTGCTTTGCTGCCTCGGCCATACCGGACACGTCCGGTAGGCACACGTCCGGTATGTGTAGGCAGACAACAAGTCATGCGGTGCTTGCACTTCTTGCTCCGGCTCGGCGCTCTTAAGGTCTTGTGAGGCTTCTTCGCTGCATGAAGACACAATGGACATACTTTCCATTGACTTGATCTCAAGTGCATCATCACATTTGGATTTTCCATATAAATCAAAAAGTCTAGTCCAAATGAGATGAGCACTCTCCGGAGGTGGTTGTCCATTGAAGATTGCCTCATCTTGAACCTCTGCACTCAATGTACTCAAAATAATATTAATAGCTTGAGCATTGAGTTGCACGCATATCTCTTCCTCTTTTGACAAATTTTTGTAGTTGCTCCAATCAACTATAGAAAGAGGTATGCTTGCATCCACAATATGCTCAATAAGAGGACTAATATCTCTAAAAGCATTGAGTACATGTATTGACCAAGGTAGAACGTTTGAACCATCATTTTGGAGAAGCATCGACTCCAACTCGATAGGCATCGACATCCTTTTCTCATGGCGGTGAAGCTTTAGGTCAGAACCTTGCACTGATACCAATTGAAAGGACCTAGGATGCCGCCTAGAGGGGGATGAATAGGCGTTTCTGAAAATTAACACCTTTTAATGCGGAAACAATTAGAAAAGGGAGTTTTCCAAAATGGAAACTCTAAATTAAGAGTAATACCACCCCTCACAAGTTAGCCACAAAGTAAACAAGGTATAACGAATATATCTAGAAGCTACAACCCTGCAACATAAAGTTAGAACAGAGATCAAATAATATTCAGCACTGAGCTCTAATACCGGACGTGTCCGGTATCCACGATTTCTGTAGAGCAAGCCCGAACTTGCTCCTTTCGATATCTATCTACAAACCAAACTGCAGGCACCTACTAGAGATGACAATATACACAGAGAACCTGCAGAATAGCTGGAGCAACACAAATACCAAATGAAATGCGAATTGAGACACGATATTTATTTTACCAAAGTTCGGACTCGTTCGAGTCCTACTCTCCGTTGAGGGGGCTGCGGGCGACCCAGCGAAGGTCAGCCCTAGAGGGTACCACGAAGGTCACTCTAGCTGGAGTCTTTTTCAACTCCTTTTCCTCCTTCCACTAGTTGATTCCGAGGCGGCGAAATCGACCGTTACAAACTTTCCGAGGCAACCCACAATCTCTCGGGTGCTCTCCGGCGACGCATAACCGTCTAGGACCAAAGAGTCCAAGAGTAACAAATGCAAATCATGAGATTGACAATATGCACAAGTGTTCAAGTGGTGGCTTGCTCTCTTTTTCAAATTCTCTCTTAACCCACAAATGGATTTTGCGATTTGGATCACACACTCACTAAGAGAGGGTTTAGGAGAGTTGGCAAGGCTCAAAACGTGTATGTGTATCCGCAGAATCAGCAGCCTCCAAAGATGGAGGCTTGGGGGTATTTATAGCCCCCTTAGAAAAACTAGCCGTTTTATAGCCGACGTTGCCTACCGGACACATCCTGTAAGACTTACACTGCCCTAACGGTAACTAAGTTACAGTGACAATGTGAGGCGTCGGAACTCCCGATGAATGTCGGAACTCCCGACTTACGTCGGAACTCCCGACCCTCATCATATTTGAAAACTAAGTAACTGAGTTGAAATTTGTGAGGTGTCGAAACTCCCGACGAATGCTAGAACTTCCGACAATTGGAACTCCCGACTCACGTCGAAACTCCTAACCCTCAAGACATTTGAAAACTAGCCGTTGGCCACTGGTCGTCCACATCGGACACATCCGGTATGACCACGACAGTGAACACTAAATTAGTTAAGCAGCGAGACGTTGGAACTCCCGACCAATGCCGGAACTCCCGACCGTCGAAACTTTCGACTCACGTCGAAACTCCCGACAAACCAACCCGAGAACAATAAGAATTTTATCGTTGCATGTCCGGTATTGCCAGATCAGCAAAGCACAAGTTTGCTCTTTTGTCTCTCAAATACTCAAAACTCACATGGGTTGGCTTAAGCACTTATGAAACATTATCTATCAACATGATGCATCCCTCTTAATAGTACAACATTACTATTAACTCAATTATAAAGAGTATAATGAATTTAAACCTTTTGAGTTGATCTCTTTCAACCGAAGCCGTGTATTCCACTCATCATCAAGTGAGGGTGCCAACATGTTGATATTGATCTTTTCACTTGAGCATAGCCATCTTGAGCACGTGACTTGATTCCATTCATCAAATTTGAATAATCCCAAATGTATCAAGTCACTTCCATCAAACACTCCAATAGTGATTTGATCCTTCACATTGACATGACTATCATAGCTTGATTAGTACCTCAACTAAATACAAGTACTTCCTTCTTCACCCTAGCTAGGTTCTTCAGCCGCCAAGCCGTCGCTTGCCCTTCACCCTTGCTTAGTACCTCGAAGCCTTTCCTTGCTATTTTCACCATCTCAAGCCATCAAGTCATATCTTGTGTTGAATCATCCATTCATTTTATTGTTATTTTTTTCATTTCAATTTAGCAAGCTTCAAATATGAGACCATTCCATATGCAATCCCTCATGTCTCATTAATTAATTATTACGAGCTTGCTTTCACACAGTACATGGAAATCCCACAATAAATAAGCATTTGCATGAATTCCATTTGCATTGTTGTCTTATGCTTGAACTAGATTGTTTATACAACAACACATCATTTTGGCTTTCATTAAGTACCTGTGAGATAACCTATTACCTGTCCACACTTAGCAAACGGGTTAGACCTTTAATCATGTTGTCATTCAATCATCCAAAACCCACTAAAGGGCTAGATGCACTTTCACCCAACCGCCATCCTCCTCCGCCCGCAGCTGGCGGCGTCACCAACATCTCGCTGCTTCGCCCCGCGCCCGGCTCCTCCGGCTTACCGGCTTGCAACCGGAAAACGGCAATGGCAACCCTCTCCCCAAACTTGACGCCTGAAATGCCTCCATGATTTCAGGCGGCTGAAGTCTAGGAGATGTGTATCTTAAAATTTGAAGCAATAAAAAACACTGTAGGAATTCGAAAATCAGCAGTGAAAGGTAGAATCGCTCCAACTGCTTCCTCCCTGACACCATGTCTGCACCACGATCTGCGTAGGAGAAATGAAAAGCTCTAAGCTAGAAATCAACTTTGCCCATAATGTGACAACCATTGGGATTCTAGAAAGGAATGTTCAGTTGCAGAGGCCACACCATCCCTGGAGGCAATTGCCTGAGGGGCACTATCCACGCTGCAAGCACGCTGTCACGACGGCCGTGGAGATAGACTTCTCGACGATGAAGAGCGTCCTGGAGATTCTCCTGAGCAGCACCAACGTTCTAGTTCATACGCGGCGGTGGCATGCTGACTCCGCTGGCACACACAATATAATGGCCATGCTATTGTCCTCAAAAGAAAACATTGCAAATCATATGCACAGATGATGATCAAATAGAGTGTTCTGTTCAACAAATATCAACAAAATTTGGCCTCTTAGGTTCTATCCTGCAAAGTACAAACAATGAAAGAAAGCATGTGTAGCAACCAACGACGTAACCACAAGATTTACTCCATAATAGGTAGAAATTCACAAGGAGCCAAGTAGATCACAAAAATATCTTGTTCTCTGAGACAAGATCACAGAAGCAACATCCTATGGAGGATAACAAAAATTGAACATGACATGATCTCATAGATGAACAAAAAAAAACAGCATGCTGACAGCAGTAGCATACTCATATATGATCACAACAGTAGTATGCTCATAGGTAGAAATAACAGAGCTTGGTAATGATGTTGAGATCTCAATAGGTCATTTTGTTATTTCTTTGGTACAAAGGGGATCAAACATAAATAAAATTAACATTCAAAAGTTGGATTGACCTTTCTACCTCTTTTGGCCTCTCTGTCGGCATGGTGTAAATGGCTAGTGAAAGCCATAGCAATGTCGGCATGGAAAGCTAGTTCAGAATGCTCCTACTCCGAAAATGGCAAGCCAATTCAATATAAGTATGAATGGCAGGTAGCCTGATTATATCAGCTTGTAGTGTGCATTGGTGATCTTTTTTTTTTCAACCGTGAACTTAATTTCCTAATCATGTTTCATTCTGTAGATCAAGTTTTTGTGCTATATGAATTTGTAAATAAGTAGTCAACCAATTTGGTGCTGTTTGGATTTTTAGCCCATTCAGAATGAAAAAATAGGTGAACTTTTAGAATATTTGTAGAAAAAATCATTCAAGAGGTCAGCTTAGACTAATTTGATGGAAACAAAAGGATGCACCTCTACTACATTGCACACACATGAAAGAAACCGAACACACCTGAATATTCAGTCATACTAATTCATATAAACGTCTGGTGACTGAATATTTAGGCATGCTAATTCTTTATTCTGTCATGTTAATTCATACAAACACTTGAAAGAATATTGAACACACCTTGATGATGCATCCATTGAAGAGGAGACAACGGTGCAGTCAATGCAAAGTGACCAATGGAGGTCGATGTCAGTGAAGTCGTGCTTCCTGTCAATGGAGAAAAAACCACCAGGGAACGACATTACTCCCGACAATGAAGCCATTGCAATGGATGGTAACATGGGAAGGGTGAACCTGATGTTGATGTTTGGAGGTCGGCTGCACGTTGTCGTCGGCTGAGGCGGCACGAGGATGGAGGTGGCCGCAGCACCGAGGACGATGCCGAAGGCACCACGAGGCCGTCGTACATGCTGTGCATCATGTCTGCGACTCCGACGATGAGGTCAACGGTGACAATGCCCAGTCGCATTGACGTCGCTGACAACAGAGAGGCCGCAAATACCCCCGCATGAAGATCCGATTTCCCCTGTCCCCGCTGGATTTGCATCGGCTCTGCCAGATCGGGGCGCCACTATGCCGGATCGGCGCTGCCGTCGATGGAGGGTGGCGGTGCTGCGCTTTGTTCGCCCACCATTCCGTCGCTTTCCCTGTGACAAGCGTGCAAGACGAAGAAGCGCGTGAGATTCAGGGAGACGCCAGCAATGCGTAGCTTAGCTAGCGTCGACGGCGGCGGCGGAGACCTAGGCGTGGGGTAGCAGCGGCGTGATGTGGGCAGCCGCGATGCAGCGGGGCATGCGCTGTAGCCTAACCTGAGGTCGTGGTAGCGGCGGCGGCGGTGGCGAGACCTAGGCGTGGTCCTCCGGGTTCGACTGGCTTCCGTGGGGGTTCAGCTGGACTCGGCGGTGCCGGAGGACGGGACGGGCAAGTAACGTTGAGAGGCAAGGATCAAAAGGTGAGAGCGGTTTTACGGAAGGGAGAAAAATCAACGGATTTTTTATGGAAGGAAGAGATTACCGCGACGACACGAACGTTTCGGTCCCACCTGCCGGCGCCTTCGAACGATCATCGCGGTACCGCATGAAGGAGGCAGAGAGACGACCCAAAAATTGTCGCATTGTCTTAGTTTTGTTATTTTTAACTGTATAGAAGATAAATGCATGGGTAACCATTTATTCGTCATATCTTAGGTATAATTTGGCAAAGAAATAAATCAATGATAGGTGGGCTACAAGTTTATGAAGTCGTAGACAGAGTTGTGGTAAAGAATCAAACAATATACTAACAAACTATGACATAGAATACGTTTGGTAGGGCTCTGGATTTTTATAGAAATATTTTGAATTTAGATTCTCTCATGAAATGTATTTTTTTAGAATCAGAATCACTTTATAAAATTATTTGCCTTGTAGGCTAGATTCTAATTCACAAAGTTTTTTTCTCATAAAAATCAAATAAATGAAAAGAAATGCTTCAAAAAATTTTGGAACCTTTTGCATATGAAGATAAACTTAAATACGACCCATTTTAACTTGTTGCACTTAAAAAGGACAACTGGAAATAATTCAATCCATAGTGCAAAAGAGAGGTAAGAAATGAATCGGACGAAACTACTCCCAAGCCGTTTCATATGCGTAGTGTAAAAAAAGAATTGTTTCTCTGGGTTCTTGATCGAAACACTATGGCATGTCTATGTTTGGAACAAATTCTTACGAACTATGTCATAATCGAAATTGTTCCAACAAACCAAACGGGCCCACAATTGACTTGTTGCACTTAAAAAGGACAACTGGAACAAATGCTTAGCCATGGACCAAACACACATAAGTACCTATGTAACGGAGCACATTTCTATATAGTATAAGTGTAATGTGATAGTAGAAGTGTCAAATTGCAGTCTTTGGAGCTACTCCACCATTGTCCATTGAGGTCTGGTGCATTCTGTCCATGGAACTATTTCTAGAGCCGTTTTTAAATTCCTTATGAGCCCAGTAAATATGGTCGATCGGGTTTGCATTTTTTTAGGGTGTCGAGCTTGCATTAAAAAAAAAGAAACTAATTTCTCGGCCCAGTAAACAGGAAGCCGTTTCAAAGTCTAGAATGGGTCTGGCCCATAAGGACTGCTGGTCAAACCATGCTTACTACAGGTGTGGAGGTCCAACTCAATTGCTAAGTCCAAGCAGCATAATTCGGAAAGCAGAATATGCACAAAGCTGCTACAGACTACAGTACAATCTTTCTCGCGCGGGCGGCACTGCCAGGACCCAGCGTGCCCCTGACCAGAGCACCCGTCCGCCCACCCCCAGCGCCCCGTCTGCAGCCCCCTCCCTGGCACGCCACACGCACCATCCTCCTTCCCCCCCCCGCTTGCCCCAAAATTACCAACAACATAAAAACTTGCAACATGAATTTTTTTTTTAAATGCAACGTACGTCTAAAAACAGATGGAACTCTTGAAATATGCACTTACAACATGTGTGTAGAACATATGAAAGATGCAAAAAAATAACATTTGTAACTTGCAACATGAAACCACTTGCTGTAATATAAAAACATTTTAGAAGATACTATTGCAACATATGTGGGTGAAACATATGCAACGTCCAGATGAAAAACAATTGCAACATACGTCTGGAAATAGATAAAACATTTTGAACAAACACTTGCAACATGCATCTGAAACACTTGCAACATATGCAACATCCCCTAATCTACTTTTGCAACATCAAAATGAAACAATTGTAACAAACATCTAAAACGCCTGAAACAATTGAAACATACATATGCAACATAAGGGAGGGGAAGGCCGGGGCCGGTCGATTCCAGCCGTTCGGGTCAAAGCTAGCAACGAGCGGCAGCGCGCGAGCACCACCGCCACCGAAGCGGGCTTGGCTCGGGCAGGCGGGCGCACTAGCACCAGCGGCGCAGCCACCATTGCCACCAACACCGCTCTTGGCTCGGTTGGACGGGCGGCGAGCGCGACGAGCGGAGCGAGTACCACCAGCACTAGCGCGCGATGGGAGGAGCGAGAAGCGCTCACGATGGGGGCGATCGAGCGGCGCCGGATGGGGCGTGCGGCAACAGCGAGGCAGAGTGGCATCCACGTTCAGGACGGGACGGACAAAGTGGCAGTGGAAAGGCGATGTGGTGAAGAGGAGAGAGCGGAAGGGATAAAATGTTTTTTTCTCTTTTTTTTAGAACGGTAGGAGATGAGGGCAAATGGATGAGTGGGGTTAGGTGGTATCGCGGTCCACCATTGACACCGTCTGAGTGAACGGACGTCGTATACCTAGTATTACCTGTAGTCAGCCTGTTCGTTTGGTCGTAAACGATCGTGGATTATAAGCCAGAACAATATTTTTCTCTCACACCAAACCAGCCAACAATAATAATCCACGATCGTTTCAGCCGAAACGAACATGCTGAGTATATGCGATGCAATCTCATGCAGGCTGAGTATATGCGATGCAATCTCATGCCATCACTATTACCATTTATGCGAATAAAAAGGTAGCCTGATTACTTCTGTAGTTCTGCTTTGTCAGCCAAGCCCCAGAAGAAGTAACTGTTTGTTCATGCATGTCACGGCCATGTGTACGGTCTTGGTCTGCACATTGTCCAAGATTACTTGCTCTCTTGCAAAGCCAGGAGCTGTTGGACATAAGAGGCCGATCGATGCCTTGCTTAAACACCCGGCTGGGTGATATACCAAACCCAAAACCACCATCCCAGTGTAACCTCAGATTCCCGGGCAAGGCAGGCGCCACCGTCACCTGCCCTCGTGGGCTCGTTAAAACCACCAGAGCTCCCATGCAAAAACGGCTGCAGCTACAGATCAAACTACTAGCCCCAACAGCCCCCTGCCTCCACTCCTCTCTTCCGGCCCGCCTCGTCGCTGCTGCTTGCGAGCTGCAGACGACTCGACCGACCGATCGATCGATCGTGTCTTCTTCTTGGCCGCGGCGGAGAGCTAGCGCGAGCTCTAGGTAGCAGGCGGCAGCCATGGCGCACGGGATCATCGGGAGCCACCACCACTCCATCTTGGCGTCGCGCGTGGGCATGGTCGCGCACGTGCTGTTCCTGACCACCGCCGTGCTCATGCTCGTCTGGCTGCTGCACTACCGGGGCGGCGTCAACATACAGTCCGAGGACCCCGAGCAGATTTTCAATGTACGTGTTATGTGTTATGATCGATTTCCTCTCTTCAGGTTCATCGCCTTTGTCCAGTTGTTGAGACGAATAGGAGCTCATCTCCCAATTAATAAATCGGATGCAAGATCAGCTGAAAAATATATAAATATTGAAGGATAATTATTCATGAAATGTTTACCTTACCTCGCCTTTAATTTTGTGGCACACCATTTGCAGGTTCATCCATTTGTGATGTCCTGGGGGTTCATTCTTCTGATTGGGGAAGGTATGCACAACTCCAACCTAATACTATTATGGAATCGCTTTAAAGTATGCCATTATTTGAGTATTGAATCTATGATAAGTGCCCTGGAATGAAACTTTTAGAGGCTGCTTATGTTTATTCGACACGACGGCTGAGCAGAACCATTGCCGAAAGCTAGCCCCCCACGAAGATGACAAGATGCAGTAGTTGTCCTTGTCGGAATGGGCCACGTGATTCCTTTTTTTGTGTGTGAAGAAGAAGGCGATCACGTCTGCACTTTAGACCTGCTGACGATAGGTGCTGTAGCTTAGTACTAGTAGGGGGGATTTGGTGGCATCAAAAGCAATGGACAAGCTCGTCGTCATTAAGTGCCAATCAGTGTGTTTGGTGCGGGTCTTAGCGCCAGTCTAGTCGGATTTTTCCGATAATGACAATTCTGATCGCTACGTTTTCCTGCCAAGCACGTACGACGATCAGAGTAGCAGCAACTGCACCATGATTATGTTTCCCGGGGAAGATAATTACAAGCATGCTGAGTGTTCGGCTCGACTAAAAGATCTACTGTTTATGCTGGTTTTTGGTGAGAGAAAAACACGGCTTCGGCTGGAAAAAAAAGACTAGCCAGCCAGCCAAAGATCGCTGATCAGGTCACAAAATTTGTCTGGATTGATGTCCGGTCATGGAGCCATTTGCTGCTGTTGCAGATCGATGCAACGATAGTTATTGGTCACACACTGAAAAAACAAACATATATAGGCGTGCTGACAATGAAATTCCAAATCTTTGCAGCAATCCTGGCATACTCGACGATCCCTTCGCATATAGTAGAACACCGGACGCAGAAGATGGCGCACATGCTGATCCACCTGGTGGGGCTCATCCTGGGCATCTTCGGCGTGTACGCGGCGTTCAAGTACCACGACGCGGCGGTGGCGCCGGACCTGACGAGCCTCCACTCGTGGCTCGGCATCACCGCCATCGCGCTCTTCGGCCTGCAGTGGCTGTTCGGCTTCGTCACCTTCTGGCTGCCCGGCGCGCACGTGGACACCCGCACCGCGGCGGTCCCCGCGCACGTCATGGCCGGGCTGGCGATCTTCATGCTCGCCGTGTGCGCCGCGCAGACGGGGCTCGTGGAGAAGAGCGCCGCGGCCGCCTCCACCGCCGAGATGAAGCTCATCAACGTCACGGGGATCTTCATCCTCCTCTACGGGGTCACCGTCGCGTCCGCAGTCGCGCTGCGCAAGGCCTTCTTGTAGGCGGCGGCGCGGCTTTGCATTGCCCCCGCGCGCGCGTCAGTTTGATGGGTCGGCACTCCGCAGCCTGGCGCGCGTTTCGCCGTTGATGTGACACGGTTGGTGTTTCACTTGTACATGCGTGAGATGTTTTGGTTGGTTCGCTTGTAATGTTGTGCATATTGATTGAGGGGGCGTTTAGTTTCCACCAAAATCCAAACTTTGGACATTATGTAAAAAGAAGATTTTTCGTCACATCAAATTTGCGGTATATACATGGAGTACTAAATGTTGACGAAATCAAAAACTAATTACACAGTTTGGTTGTACTTTGCGAGACGAACGTTTTGAGCCTAATTAGTCAACGATTGGCCAATAATTCACAAATACAAACGAAACGATACAATGTGCTATAGTGCTGGCACAGTGATTTTAGTTGTCCAAAATCGGGCAACTAAACAAGGGCTGAGTTTTCTGCGGCTGTATGCCTTCATCTTTTTTCTTCCAAAAAAACACGAGTCAGCACCATGCCATATTCTATTTTCTTAAAAAAAACACTTAGAATTTGTCATTCATAAAGGCCTCCAATCCAATAATTTTTTGCTATGTATCTAGATACATAACAAAATTGATATACAAGAAAATTAAAATGATTTATAATTTGGAACGGATGGAGTGCTGTATATAAGTATGAATCTTACTTCCCACTTTGAAGGTAGTATAGCTCATATGTTTTGGAACAAAATTTCAATCTTACATGATCATCTTTCTGGAGATAGAGGAAGTACAACTCATCTTGAAGCACAGAAAAAACGTTCCCTTGCTCGATATTGCCCTGAAGACAGAAAATGAAATTCATGAAATAAATTTTATATTTTTTTACACACAACCGCATTACCCAATGACCGGCGACGCCGGTGAGCGGTGAAGGGATCAACCACGATTCCAGCAGGGCAGTGATGGAGGTCGCAGACACGCTCCGCGCGACTCACAAGGATGAAGTGGGATGCCCTGTCTGCTCGTTCCGGGGGATCGGCGGTTCTAAATCTTACCAGTTACCACTGAGGTGATCAGGTGAATAAAAAGGACTCGACCCTACTTTCAACGTTTGGTGTTTTGATTGGTACATCAGTTTCAGATAGGAGGGTTAAGTGGACACGATTAGCTGTTCATTTCTTGTTCCCAAACAGTTATAAAGGAACACAATTTCTTCATCATCGAGCCGCTGTCATTAAGTTGTCGATGGATCATATGTACGGATAGATGAAATTGTAAGCTTACGATCCAACGGTGAAGCATAATAGAGACGATGTGAATCAATGTGGTTGCAGAGAAATAGAAGTTAATGACTTTGTAGATTCCATCTATATAGGTTATATAAATATCCATATAGACTAATCCATAACGATCGAATATCTTTTTAGTTTCAATTAATTTTGCAGTTATCGAATCACAAGTTCTGAATCTCTCACATATATAGTCATGACATAAATATTACATTTTCACTACATGAATGCATGGCTTATCTTTGCACTTATCTTGCGCAAGTATTGCATGAGCAAGAGCCGGCAACCACGCTTTTATAGAGACCCAACAACTCAACTAGCCGTTATACCCCTTCACTAAGCTATCTGTGAACTGACTGGACGCGTCCGGACATGTTCGATCGCTGCTAGAATGCCACGTGTCCCATTCAAACGTATATAGCCGTTGGCGCCCAACTGCTCTCTCTACGCGAAAGTCAGTGAACAATCGGACGCGCCGAAGAAAAACGATCGCACGCTCGCTGGGCAGCGTTAGGTCAACTCCAGAGAGCTCCCAGAGCCAGCGTGGAGCGACCGGACACGTCGGTGTGCCTGACCAGACGCCACTAGTGTCAAGTCACTGCAAACCGCGCGCACCACCTCCTTTGACCAGACGCACCGCTCAGAGTCAGGTCAACGTTTCAATCAGAGTCCGGACACGATGAACATCTACACCGAGAGGTCTAGGGCATGACCTGATGCGTCAGATCCAACGCGAACGGACACATCCCAACGTCCAGTCATCCTTGCCTTAGCTTCTCACACCGGGGTCCAATACCGGAAGCATTCGGTCTCAATTCTGGACGTGTCCGATCTCGTCTGCGCCACCGCTCGAGTCTAGCATACCGGACGTGTCCGGTATCAGGGTCGGACGCGTCCGGTCACCCAGTGACCAGCGCGAAAAATTCTTTTTTTCAACACCCTTGCTTCTATGTGCCAACACCAAAGTGTCTTACCACTTGTGTACGTGTGTTAGCATTTTTCACAAGTATTTTCAAGGGTTAATTGTTAGCATACTAGGCCCTAATGCATATGCATGGAATCATGTCACCTAGTGACACTCGATAACCGTTTAGTCAAAGATTTCTACTCTTTATACACTACACCACAACACCATATCACCGTCAGACATCTGACGCTAAAACTTTTTTTTATCGATGGATGATCTGACGCTAAAGATAACTCATAGACAGCTAATTCTCTATTTAGAGATTAACTGTCTGTCGCTATAGGTAATCATCTTTAACGTCGAACTATCTGTCGCTGAAAATAGGTATAGCATCAATTCGTCTGTCGCTAAAAAAAGGGTGTGGCAGAACCGCCTAATCTATTGCCTCACAGGAATGATTGTCTTCCATTAGACACTAAGCACTCAAGGGAGAACACTAAATTACTCGGTTCTGTCGGGCACGCCCCAGGGGAGAACCCAAAAATCCACATTTTCGCCATCAGGATCACAAATGAGAGAGTAAAGCTTACATCATTTAACCATTTCTTACATCACTTTTAATACAATATCAGAGTATAATATTTATTATTACAACAGCGGAATGTAATCATATTATCCGAGTTATGAATCATTCAATTAAACAGTAGAATATAAACATGTGAATAGAGTTACAGCGGAAATAAATATCTAAACATGACACGAGGAAGTGTTGAAATATAAACTACGACAACAGATTATGAAACTTTCGTTTATAAAAGCATTTAGTGAGAGTTATAAATAACGACTATGATCGCAGCGTAAAGGAATCCTCACTGAGCCCACCAGGAGGTATCCACACACAAGAGTCAGCTCTAGCATCCACTTGTCACCTGCAACAGGGGGAATAAAACCCTGAGTACTCAATTGTACTCAGCAAGACTTACCCGACAGGAGAAAAGAAAAGACTCCAAGGATATGAAAGACTATCTAGCTTGTGGGTTTATTGCATTTGCAGGAAGCATTACTAAGCGTGCGTCCTTATATTGGATTTTTATTAATAGCCGCATTGGTTCATTAACTAACCATTCTATGTAAACACCTGAGCTACTTTCAAGCAGGTGGTAAGCAATCAGATTTCTTTTTCCATCTTCCATCTTGCATCTTTCAGTTCTTACTACGATGCTAAACCGTAGACAAGCCGTACCGGATCATCCGACGATTTGTGAATCAATGCCCCCAGCTGGGTACCCCGAAAACACATGCCCCGCTTGTACCCTAGGCACAAGCAGGATCAACCCATCACCCTCCTATCCCGGGTGTCCAGGTCCCCTTCTAAACTAGGACTCCAAGTCCCCATCCCCGAGTCCCGGACTCAGTGCGGTGCAAGGACCTCCTCCACCAAAAAGAAACCCTGACAGTCGGTCCGGAAGGAGCTAGATCCGTGACAAGAGAGCAACAAGTCTTCCAAGCGCCTATAGACAAGTGTGTGCTCGGAATAATAAGTCTGTGACCTGCCTAGAGTCATATGCAACGATCGGTCCTTAATCGACACAGACAGGAGAAAAGCAGTGTAACCAAGCCATGCCCCGCGTCCACGGCGACACAACTTCTTACACCAACCAATACCCAAACCATATCCCTGCCCGGTCACCATTTTCCTTTCCACCATTTATATTTTCCAAGTGATAATCATTCAGTAATATATTTTCTATCTCTTACGAGTGACAGGCAATCACTCGACTTCTATCGAGTCTTGGAGCATAGCATTCTACACGATCCTGTCATACTAGTAAGACTCATAGGATAAAGATATATATGCAAGTGGGTTTCATTCAACTCCTTAAAACTTAATGCATAAATATAATTTAAACTGTAGAAAAGTAGGGGTTATGCACCGGGGCTTGCCTGGGTAAGACATATATTAAAAGTTAGTATATGCATCTTCAGATCATCCACCATCAGCTAAAAACAAGCCTATTGCATCATCTCCTAGAGAGAATACCACTACACCATCTTCGGATTCCCAATCACCCTTCAATTGATCCGCTAATCCATCATCGTACCTATATGATATGCAATGCGATGCGATGCAAAGACATAATTAATCAACTACAATTGTGACTCGTAAAATATGATTTACGCCTCTCAAGTTAACGGGCTAATTCTAACGACGATTGTACTTATGCTACATATACACGTTGTCAGATAAGGCGTTACTTCCCAACAAATTATTTTAGTTATATAAACCAATGGTGTTTCTTTATTCCATTCTATCGATTTAGTCCTTGTTCGAAATAGAGCATCATTATCTATTTAGCAAACTAATTATTCTAGAGCTACAAAAATTACCACGAATACCTAATATTGCTAGGAGCCTACTGTAAAAATTTTAGATTCAACAATATCACCGATTTATCACAACAATTTCTATAAGTTTATATTTTTACAATATTAAGTATCACAAATTAATTATAAAGCTCCCAAAAATATTACCACACTATATGAACAAAATATACTATAGGTAGAGCATGATTTTAGGAGACTAACAAAACTAGTTTTACCATTTTTGGATTCTTACACCATTTTATATTAATTTTACAAGTTTACCACCGAAACTAATTAGTTAAATGTTTTATAGAAACAAAAAAGGCCGATAAAGTGTAAAGCGGCCGTGGTGGCGAATAATCACATTGGCGGCCTTAAGCCAAATAAGACAAACCTGACTAAGCAAAATGCCCACCAGCCAGCGTTCTTGCTGCCCAGTGGCGTGGTAAGGGCGTCGACCCAAAGAATCTGGAGCGGGGCATTGGCCCAAAGTGGGCACACTACCAACCGGCCCAGGCGCGATGGCAGAGCCACAAACCGCCCAACATGGCTCTCGCCTAGGAGGCGGCGCGAGCGGCCAAAGCAAAGGCAGGCGCGCGACCCAACAAGGCAGCGATCTTACGCAAGGTGTGACTACGTCCCAAGCGGCCAAGCAACGGCCCAGGCGCGGGGCAAGGCGCGACACATACGCGAGAAGGCCACTAAATTTCCTTAAATTATGACAAGGTCCGACAACACTATTTACTTAAGTCTAGTATTTTGCGTAAAGAACCTCGTATAAAATATTTCTTGGATTTATCACCCGTCTCACCTTCCTCCTTCCTAGAGACAGAGCGCACGGAGCAGAGGGAGCACCGGCCGGCGGTCAATCCCGCCCGACCGCACGCAAGAAAACGGAAAAACCGGCAGTAGGCAGGCGTGGCGGGCCAAGCCCATGCGCACGCAGCACCGGCGGCATGGCCGGTGGCGGTGGCCCACAACGCCACTGACCACGCACGCCGCATGCATGCAATGATTAGCCGGCGGACATGGCTCTCCACGTGTGGGGCGGGGCGCAGCGGCTTCGGTCACGGAGAAGTCGATGACGCCTGCCCAGGGCTGCGCCGGTGGAGGAGCATGGCTGCGGCTGGCAGCGGAGCTGCGTAGGTCCCGGGCAAGGCACGGTAGGCGCGGGAGGGGAAACGGCGGGACACCGCGACGACATGGCACGAGCGCGTGCTCGGGTGGCGAACCAGCGCGGGCCAGAGTGGGCGCGGCGAGGGTGGTTAGCCATGGCTGGCGGTTGTGCGTGGTCAGCAGCGAAAAATGGAAAGGGGCGGGACACAGCACGGCGGCGTGGAGCTCTGCGGTGGAGCGGCGTTAAGCGTCGCGTGGCGCGGCGTTGCTTGTTGTCTGCGCGCGTGCTATGGCGGTGTGATGGTGAGCGCCGGCGCGGGGAAGGAAGAAGCGCGCTTCGCGGCTGCGCATGGAATGCGCTGCGGAGAGAAAAAGGAGGGAGGGGAAGCAGCGCTCGGCTCGGCTTAGAATAGCAAGCAAACCTGCACGACGAATGAGAGGCGAGCGGCGGCTGGGGTAGGACGCTCGTGGCGCAACGTGGCCGACAAAGCGCGTCGGCTAGCACGGATAGCACCAAAAGCTATGAATGCATGGAGTCAATGGCAACAGCACCGCGTCTAGCCAGCTTGCGCACGGCAGAGAGCGGATGCAACCCTATCGGACCCAACGTGCAGTCGACGTCCACAGGTTGGCCAACGGGGCAAGGCACGGCAGACCGGCAACCAAGCAAGTGGGGACGGTAGCGTGGCGTCGATGGCTCGGCACGGCCAGCGCTCAACCGGACACAACCAAAGCGTGCAGAGACGCATGGAGACCGCGGCCCAAAGGCCAAACGGGCAAAACCAGTGCCATGCACTCTTTTTATAGCGATGCCAAGGCCACCAAACAACGAGGTTAAGGTTCGACCAACTTCACTAATCCAAAGTCCATGCCACCAGCTAGCTAGGGAAACACCCGGCGTGACCAAAGAGCGACTAGGGTAAAAGATACGAGAAAGCCAACATGAGTTCGTCGCACAGCGCGCCGGTTCACGAACGGAGCACCGAACGTAGTTCTATGTGCGTTCTAAGAGTTTCGAGCCATTCTTGGGATAACCCCGCTACGTCCAACCATTCTACGAACCACTCCACACCAAAACACTTACGATGATACAACCAGCGATACAATAATATAAAGTTAGTGTTTAAGAATTTAGCGAGAATTTAAATGCTAACACGTCATTGTCAATCGTTTCTGACTTAGAAAATTATAACTTTTAGTTTTGGACTAACATCCAAGAGCTACTCCACTAGTTAGTTCAATATAACTCACCACGAGTGATACTTTTAAATATAAGTCAAATTCCAAAATCCGAGAAAATCATTTTCCAAAATTTTCTTAGGCCTAAATCGCGTCGCTAAATAAGATCGTAACACCGGGGTGTTACAAAGGGACCCACCTTGCTTAGGCGTCCACTTACATTGAGCTCGCGCGCCCACTTGCATTTGGCATTGGCGCTCGGTTTTCAACTTTGGCGCATGTCTTTTAGTATTGGCACGTGTAGGAATAGAAAAGACAGTCAAACAAATAAAAAACTCAAAACCACCTAGACCTAAATCCTCCATACGCCTCTGGCACCCCACCCCATCGCAGTAGTATGTGCCACCCACGCTTGCATGAGATAGATCCACCGCTCCCACCCCATCCCGTCGCTCCCAGCTCAGGTCCGGCGCCCGGCGCACGCCGCCGCTAGCCCACACGGCCGCCGCCGCTCCTCTGGTATCTTGGCGCGCCAGCCGCCGCTGCCCAAGTCCGCCGTCCCCCCCCCCCCCCCCCGCCCGAAGCGTCGCCTACCCTAGATCTGCCGTCGCCCAGCCACTTGTAACACCCCTGGTATTACGAGCTCGTTTAGCACCACGATTTAGGCCTAAGACAAATTTGCGAAACGATTTTTCTTGGATTTTGGATTTTAAACGTACTTGAGGCGATAAGCAAATCCTGTGTGACTCAGTTTAAGTAGCCCCGGGGGAGATGTACTCATGGCCTAGTAGTGCCTTTCCTTGTTTTTCCCCATTGTGTTGACCTTCCATTGTGTTCTGAAGTAGTGTGTTTGTTTTGCAGTCTTATGATGCTCGTATGCTGTTCACAGGTGTAATATGCCGCTCTTCTAGTAATAAGGGTATGTGTAAACGATATATCCTACGCTAAGAGGTTAGTCCGGATGGTTTGGTTATCATCGTAGTGCAGGGGAGTCGTGTGAACCTTAGTATAGTTTTGAATCTTAGTTATCGTTTTCGTCGTCACGTGTCTGTAGACGTCGCGAAGTTATCGCTCGCCGCTTGTCTCTATCGCCATCGTGGCTGTCTTGCACTCCTCCGGACATCGCTTGCTCTTGCATCCGTGCGGACCCCCGCTCTGCGCTTGCCATGCTGCTCATCTTGCTCGTCGTCGCTAGACACGAACGTCATCGCCTGCACTCACCTCTTTTTCCTCCGCGATAACGCCTTTTGCTCGACGCTTAGCCAACTGCTACTTCGCGTCCACCTCCACATGCCGAATCATCCCCTCGTCGGACCCCCAAGCTGCCTTGTGCTGTGCCATCCCTCTTGCTCCACGGCACCACCCTTCTGCTTTGCCTCGCCGGCGCCCACGCCACCAAGCCGCCCTGCTGCTCGCACAAGGCACACGCTCGCCTCCTCTCGCTTGCCTAACACCATCGCCTCCATTGCTCTCCCACCTGCAGCACCTCGCCTCGCTCCTCCACATGGCCGTGGCTGCTTCCACGCCGCTCGCTAACGCCCGCCAACGTGCCGGACGCTAGCCAAGCTGCTTCGCGCTAGACTGCCATCGCCTCTCATCGCTTTGGTCCAGCGCAGTGTTTAGCGGCCCCGGCGAGGCCGCGCGCATCTCTCCCGCTCCCATCCCATCCGCACATAGCCGCCACGCCCCTTCCCGCTCCACTAGCCGCTTTCTCTTTAGGCACTCTCGAGCCGTGTTCTGCTACCCCAGTGTCTACTCCGGCCATCCCTTCTCGCGTCCACGCCGCGCCTTGGCGAACAACCCTTCTCGAAATACCGCCTGCCGTCTCGCCTCGCATTAGTAAGGCTGCCCTCGCCACCGCCGTGCCACCACACCCACCGATGCGCCTGCCGCCGTCTTTGCTCCACCTTCGCCGCCCCACCACCAAGCGCTTAGTCCTAGAGCCGCTGTTGCCCTCGTCGTCCCGCTTTCGCCTGCTGCTAGCACCATCGCCTCGCCTTCCTTTCATCTCCATCCAGTGCGCGTCTCCTCACTCGCCTCCCGGTCCCCTCCGTCAGCCGCGGCCCTCGCCGCTTCCCTGGTCGCCAAGCAACCGCTAGCCTTGTGGCGGGCCGCCGCCACGGACCATCGCGGACGGATTCATGCCAAGCATGCGGTGGTCACCGCCCGCCGTCAGGGCCGGCCAGCTCTTCCTCACCGCCGTCGAACCATGCATGGGCCGGTGGATTGCTTCGTGCTCTGTTTTTGTGAAGGGGAGAAGATGAGAAAGTGAATTAGAGAATGCTTCAGGGTTCTCGATGCGAAGTCAGTGACTCATAGGAATAGTATCAAACGTAATAGGTAGAACCATGTGGTAGAACCGCCTAATCTAATGCCTCTCAGGTGTGCTTATCTTCTATTAGACACTAAGCACCCAAGGGAGAACACTAAATTACTCGGTTCCGTAGGTCACACCCCAGGGGTGAACCCGAAAATCCACATTTTTGCCATCAGGATCACAAATGAGAGAATAAAGCTTATAACATTCTTAACCATTTCTTACATCACTTTTAATCCAACATCAGAGTACAACATTTATTATTATAATAGCGGAATGTAATAATATTATCAGAGTTATGAATTATTTAATTGAACAGCGGAATATAAACATGCGATCAGAATTACAGCGGAAATAATTATCTATTCATGACATGATGGAGGGTTGATATACAACTACGACAACAGATTATGAAACTTTCATTTATAAAAGCATTTGGTGAGAGTTATAAATAACAACTACGATCGCAGCGTAAAGGAAATCCTCGCTGAGCCCACCAGGAGAAATCCACACACAAAGGTCAGCTTAGCCTCCACCTGTCAACTGCAACAGGGGGAATAAAACCCTGAGTACTCAATTATACTCAGCAAGACTTACCCGATAGGAGAAAAGAAAAGACTCCAAGGATATGCAAGGCTATCTGACTTGTGGGTTTATTGCATTGCAGGAAGCATTACTAAGCGTGCGTCCTTATATTCGATTTTTATTAATAGCTGCATTGGTTCATGAACTAACCATTCTATGTAAGCACCTGTGCTACTTTCAAGCAGGTGGTAAGCAATCAGATTTCCTTTTTCTATCTTCCATCTTTTATCTTCAGTTCTTCCTACGATGCTAAACCATAGACAAGCCGTACCGGATCGCCTAGCGATTCGCGAATCAATGCCCCCAGCTGGGTACCCAAAAAACACACGCCCAGCTTGTACCCCGAGCACAAGCAGGACCAACCCATCACTCTCCTGTCCCGGGTGTCCAGGTCCCCGTCCAAACTGGGACTCCAAGCACCCACCCCTGAGTCCCGAACTCAGTGCGGTGCAAGGACCTCCTCCACCAAAATAAAACCCTGACAATCAGTCCGAAAAGAGCCAGATCCACGACAAGAGAGCAACAAGTCTTCCAAGCGTCCATACACAAGTATGTACTCGGGATAATAAGTCTGTGGCCTGCCTAGAGTCTTATGCAACGATCGATCCTTAACTGACCAAACAGGGAAAGCAGTGTAACTAAGTTATGCCTCGTGTCCACGATGACATAACCTCTTACACCCACCAATACCCAAACCATATCCCTACCCGATCACCATTTTTCCTTTCCACCATTTTATATATTCCAAGTGATAATCATATAGTAATATATTTCCTATATCTCAGGAGTGACAAGCAATCACTTGACTTCTACCGGAGTCCTGTAGCATAGCAATCTACACGATCCTGTCATATGAGTAAGACTCATAGGATAAAGGTATATATGCAAGTGGGTTTCATTCAACTCCTTGAAACTTAATGCACAAATATAATTTAAACTGTAGAAAAGTAGGGGTTATGCACCGAGGCTTGCCAGGGTAAGATATATTAAAAAGTTAGTGTCTGTATCTTCAGATCATCCACCATCAACTGAATATAATGCCCATTGCATCATCTCCTGGAGAGAATACCATTACACCACCTGCGGATTCCCAATCATCCTTCAATTGATCCGTTGATCCATCATCGTACCTGTATGATATGTATTGATGCAAATGCATAAATGTAAATAACCAACGACAGCCGAAACACTTAGAAATCCGATCACGCCTCACAAGCTAACGAGATAGCCCTAAGGCTGGTCTACGCATCCCTGTTGCCGAATAAGATGTTATTTCCCAATAATTGTTTTAGTTATATAAACCATCGGTGTTTCTTTATTCACAATAGGACATTATTATTTATCTAGCAACTAATTATTTTAGAGCTACAAAAATTACGATGAGCAGCTAATATTACTAGGAACCTACTGTAAAGATTCCAGATCCAATACTATTACCAATTTATCACGGAAGTTCCTACCAGTTTATATTTTTCAATATTAAGTATCTTAGATTAATTATATAGCTCCCAAAAATATTACCAAACTATGTGAATAAAATCTACTAACAGGTAGCTCATGATTTTAGGAGACTAACAAAACTGGTTTGGTATTTTTATGATTTTCTATTATTTCCTACGAATTTTACAAGTTTACTTTATAAGCTAATTTAGAATTTACCTCAAAAAGAAAAGGGGCTGACGGCACTAAACTAGCCAGCAGCCCCGGTGAATGCGCGGCCCACAGGCGCGCGCGTGGCCCAGGCGAGGCGCTCGGCCCACGAGCGGACGGTGGCCATCGGTCGGCCCAGCAGCGCTGTAAGACGCGGCGGCCCAGGCAAGCCGGCCCGCGGCTTAAGCACACAAACAGCAAGCCGGCCCAAGAGGGAAGACCCAGGGCACGGGCGCGATTTTATAGAAAACCCCCTCTACGATTGTCTAATCGCCAAACCCGATTTGCACTATTTCTTACTCTGTGTCTTATCACAATAAGCCCTATACTTACCTCTATTTTCAAACCACGGTCCACGAAGGACTCTAGAGCAGAGCATCGACAGTGGTGTGGTCCGGCAGCGGCCAAACCGGCTGCGGAGGGCACGGTGGCGCCGGATGAGTGATCGCTAGAGGCGCAGGGCTATCGGGGGGTTAGCGCGACTACGCAGGACCCCGACGGCCCATGGTGGCGTGCAGGGCCTGTCTACCCATGTGCAGACGCGACTGGCGGCAATGGCGCGCGCGTGCCGGTGAGACTACTATGATAGAGGCTAAACGGGGAGTCAGGGAAGGGTCAGTGACTCACCACAAACACCTCTGAAGCGTTGTCTAGGGCAGGAATGGCTTGAGGCGGGCCGGCCACGTGCACGGTGATGGGCGGTGGCGCTTTGAGTGTGGCGCGGCCGTGTCAGCTCGTCGCCGGTGAACTTCCTGACCAAGCCGAGACGAGCATCACATAAAGTAGGTTAAGATGAGTTATAAATTGCACTCAATCGAACTGCTACCGTTGCTTTGAGCCTTACCCCGAAATCATGCTCTGTTCCAGCGGTGAACTGACGGACAGCGCGGAAACGCCAAATTGGTGGCCATCGGTGTTCGGCTGAGGTCCAGTGCGGTAGGGAGCCTAGCTAGCTTCCCAAGATACACGCATGTGTGAGGAAAGGAGCTGTGAAACTCGCTGTCGCGTATGATGGAGAAGGCACGGCCATGGCATGGTGCGGCCGAGTGAAAAGCACACAGCGAGCCGGCAATTAAAGCGAGCGGTCATAGTTGGTGGAGCGATGCGAGCACGTATACACATGCGAGCTAAGTCTCGATGCGACGCACCCGAATTGAAACGACCAAGCTCGAACAGAGCTCACCGTTGTCGGCTAGTGGGACAGGGTGGACAGGAAGGGCAGGGAGTAGTCCCATCGCAACAGCGGCCGGGCCAAAGACATAGTCGCGACGACTTGGCGCACGCCCCAGGACTAAGCGAGGTGGATGGAGCGGACGGCGAGGACAAACGCCATGTCGGCCAAACGACAGCGACTGCGGTGTCGAGCTCGTCCCCAAGAGACACGACGGACAACGCACGCACGTGGACTCACAGGGTTGGCCACACGGCAGGGAGGGCAACCAAGTGAGCGGGGACGGTAGCACGGTGACGGTGACTCAGCTCAGCCAGGCGCTCAGTCAGCGGGCCAGGCCACGACGCGGCTAGACCTGGCCAGAGCTCACCGAGACACGTGGTGACCACGGCCAAAGGCCGAACGGCCGAAACCAGTGCCGTGCATGCTTTTTAAAGTGATGCCAAGGCCACCAAATAGAGAGGTTAAGGCTTGGCCATCTTCCCTAATCCAAGGTCCATGCCACCAGCTAGCTAGGGAAACATTTGGCGCGACCAAAGAGCGAATAGGGTAAAAGATACGAGAAGGCCAAGAGGAGTTCGTCGCACAACATGCTGGTTCGCGAACCGAACACCGAACGTGGTCTTCGCGTGTGCTAACGGGTTTCGAGCAAATCCTGGGATAACCCCGCTACGTCAGACCACTCTACGAACCACTCCACGCCTAAGTACTCACAGGATGCCACTAGCGATACAAGAATATCAAGTTAGTGTTTAAGAAATTTAGCTAGAATTTAAATACTAACACGTCATTGTCTATCGTTTCCGACTTAGAAAATTATAACTTCTAGTTTTGATCCACATTCAAGAACTACTCCACTAGTTAGCTCAATATAACTCGCCACGAGTGATACTTTTAAATATAAGTCAAATTTTAAAATCCGAGAAAAATCGTTTCAGAAATTTCTTAGGCCTAAATCGCGGTGCTAAACGAGCGCGTAACACCAGGGGTGTTACAAACCATAGGGGCATTTTTGAAAAAACAGTCAGATTTGGGCAGACCGCCACGCCTAGGCCGCTTGCGCCGCGCGCTGGGCCGGCCTGCTCCCGCGCGTGGGCCGGCAGCTCATCTGCCTGGGCTGCCTTGTTGCTGGGCCGCTTGTGCCTGCGCACCTAGGTCGCGCTCGCCGCGCGTCTGCTGGGCCGAATAGGTCGCACTGGCCTACTTAGTTTTATAAATCGAGTGTTAATTAGTTTCGGAAATAAACTTGCACAATCAATATAAAAATTTGTAGGTGTCCAAATATTGTGAAATCAATTTTGTTGAGTTCCTAAAATCAGGATCTACCTGTTAGTATATTTTGTTCACATAGTGTGATAATATTCTTGGAAGCTATATAATTAATTTAAGGTACTTAATATTGTAAAAATATAAACTTGAAGGAATTGTTGTGATAAATTGGTAATAATGTTGGATTTGAAATTTTTTACAGTAGTCTCCTAGCAATGTTAGGTACTCACTGTAATTTTTGTAGCTCTGGAATAATTAGTTTACTAGATAGATAATGATGTCCTATTTTGAATAATGATTAAATTGATATAATGGAATAAAACTACAACTTGGGTTTATGTAACTAAAATAATTATTGAGAAATAACACTTTTCTTGACGATGTTGATACGTAGATTAGTACGCTCGTTGTTAGAACTAGCTTGTGAACTTGAGAGGCGTAAATCGTATTGTATGAATCAAGGTTGCAGTTGATTAATTAATTTTTGCATTGCATCGCATTGCATATCATATAGGTACGATGATGGATCAACGGATCAATTGAAGGATGATTGGGAATCCGAAGATGGTGTAATGGTATTCTCTCTAGGAGATGATGTAATGGATTTTCTATTAAGTTGGTGGATGATCTGAAGAAGCAAATACTAACTTTTGGTTATATTTTACCCAGGTAAGCCCGATGCATAACCCCTATTTTTCTGTAGTTTAAATTATATTTGTGTATTAAGTTTTAAGAAGTTGAATGAAACCCACTTGCATATATATATATCTTTATCCTATGAGTCTTACTAGTATGATAGGATCATATAGATTGTTATGCTGTAGGACTCTGGTAGAAGTCGAGTGATTGCCTATCACTCGCAAGAGATAGGAAATATATTGCTGGATTATCATCACTTGGAAAATATAAATAGTGGAAAGGAAAAATGGTGACCGGACAGGGATATGGTTTGGGTATTGGTGGGTGTAAGAGGTTGTGTCACCGTGGACGCGGGGCATGGCTTGGTTACACTGCTTTCCCTGTCTGTGTCAATTAAGGACCGGTCGTTGCATAAGCCATCGAGGCAAATCACAGATCTATTGTCCCGAGCACATACTTGGGTATGGGTGCTTGGAAGACTTGTTGCTCTCTTGTCGTGGATCCGGCTCTTTTGGACCAATTGTCAGGGTTTTGTTTTGGTGGAGGAGGTCCTTGCACCGCACTGAGTCCGGGACTCAGAGGCGGGGGCTTGGAGTCCCAGTTTGGATGGGGACCTGGACACCCAGGACAGGAGGGTGATGGGTTGGTCCTGATTGTGCCTGGGTTACAAGCGGGGTGTGTGTTTTCGGGGCATCCAGCTGGGACACATTGGTTCATGAATCATCGCTGAGTCGGTACGGCTTGTCTTATGCCTAGCACCATAGTAAGAACTGAAAGATGAAAGATGGAATGGAAAAAGGAAATCTAATTGTTTACCACCTGCTTGAAAGTAGAACATGTGATTACATAGAATGGTTAGTTAATGAACCAATACGGCTATTAATAAAAATTGAATATAAGGGCGCACGTTTAGTAATGCTTCCTACAAATGCAATCAACCCACAAGCCAAATAGCCTTGTATATCCTTGGAGTCTTTTCTTTTCTCCAAGTGTTTTATTCCCCTTGCAAATCAACCCACAAGCCAGATAGCCCTGCAAATGCAATCAACCCACAAGCCAGATAGCCTTGCATATCCTTAGAGTCTTGCTAAGTACAATTGAGTACTCAGGGTTTTATTCCCCTGTTGCAGGTGACAGGTGGATGCTAGAGCTGATCCTTGTGTGTGGATACCTCCTGGTGGGCTTAGTGAGGAATCATTTACGCTACGATCGTAGTTGTTATTTATAACTCTCACCAAATGCTTTTATAAATGAAAGTTTCATAATCTGTTGTTCTAGTTTATCTATCAATACTTCATCATCTCATGATTAGATATTTATTTCCACTGTAATTCTGATAATATATTTACATTCCACTGTAACTTAAATTGTTCATAACTCTGATAATATGATTACATTCCGCTGTTATACAATAACTATTATACTCTGATGTTGTATTAAAAGTGATGTAAGAAATGGTTAAGAATGATATAAGCTTTATTCTCTCATTTGTGATCCTGATGACAAAAATGTGGATTTTCGGTTCTCCCCTGGTGAAAGGTCCTAATGGCTAGAGGGGGGGGTGAATAGCATAATAAAAATTTCTACAACAACACTTAACAAACCGGTTAGACAATTATGAGGCGAAGCAAGTGTTGCGCTAGCCTACTAAAATTGCAAGCCACCTACCATAATTTTAGTTTCTATTGTCTCTAACCACACAATAGCTATGGCACTACACTAAGTTAGTGTGCTCTCAAAGACTAACTAAAGAGCCACACTAACCAAACTAACAAGCTATGACAACTAGCTACACTAAAGAGCTTGATAACTAGTTTGCGGTAATGTAAAGAGAGAGAGCAAGATAATTATACCGCCGTGTCGAGGAGTGAACCAATCAATCATAAGAATCAATATCAATGAAGACCAATCACCTCAGAATCAAATGATGAACACAATGATTTTTTATCGAGGTTCACTTGCTTGCCGGCAAGCTAGTCCTCGTTGTGGCGATTCACTCACTTGGAGGTTCACGCGCTAATTGGCATCACACGCCAAACCCTCAATAGGATGCCACACAACCAACACAAGATGAGGATCACACAAGCCACGAGCAATCCACTAGAGTATATTTTGGCTCTCCGCCAGGGAAAGGTCAAGAACTCCTCATAATCACCACGATCGGAGCCGGAGACAATCACCACCCTCCGCTCAATGATTCTCGCTGCTCTAAGCCATCTAGGTGGTGGCAACCACCAAGAGTAACAAGCGAATCCCGTAGCGAAACACAATACCAAGTGCCTCTAGATGCAAACACTCAAACAATGCACTTGGATTCTCTTCCAATCTCACAAAGATAATGAATCAATGATGAAGATGAGTGGGAGGGCTTTGGCTAAGCTCACAAGATTGCTATGTCAATGCAAATGGCCAAGAGAGTGAGCTTGAGCCAGCCATGAGGCTTAAATAGAAGCCCCCATGAAATAGAGCCATTGTACCCCTTCATTGGGCACAACACGGGGTGACCGGACGCTCCGGTCATATTGACCGACGCTGGTCCTCAGCGTCCGGTCACACGATGCGTGCCATGTGTCCCCTCTCTTCAAATACTAAGCGCTCGATCTCAATGGTCAAGTGATGACCGGACGCAGCCGCTCAAAGTGACCGGACCCTGAACCCCAACGTCCGGTCGTTTCCAGTAAGCATCCAGAGATGACTTTTCACGATCGAACGCATCCGGTCATGCTTGAAAGGACACACCCAGCGTCCAGTCACACGGCGACTCCCCTGTGCGCTGCCACGTCAGCTGGACCAGACGCACCCTGTCAGCGTCTGGTCAGAGACCGACGCCAGCGACTTTGCAGCTTCTACTGACCGGATGCGCCGGTCCAATAGAGGACAGTGTCCGGTCACTTCTAGTGATCCCCGTCTTTTCTGTCTAGGGCGCCGGTGGCACCGTCGGACTATCCGCACTCCGCCGGTGAAGTTTCCTACCTTTGCTCAAATGTGCCAACCACCAAGTGTATCACCTTGTGCACATGTGTTATCATATTTTCACAAATATTTTTAAGGGTGTTAGCACTCCACTAGATCCTAAATGCATATGCAATGAGTTAGAGCATCTAGTGGTACTTTGATAACCGCATTCTGAAATGAGTTTCACCCCTCTTAATAGTATGACTATCAATCCTAAATGTGATCACACTCACTAAGTGTCTCAATCACCAAAACAAAATGGCTTCTACAATTTATACCTTTGCCTTGAGCCTTTTGTTTTTCTCTTTCTTCTTTTCAAGTCCAAGCACTTGATCATCACCATGGCATCACCTTCATCATGTCATGATCTTCATTTGCTTCACCACTTGGAATGTGCTACCTATCTTATGATCACATAATAAACTAGGTTACCACTTAGGGTTTCATCAATTCACCAAAACCAAACTAGAGCTTTCAATCTCCCCCTTTTTGGTAATTAATGACAACCCTTTCACAAAGATATAAATTAAAATTCATTTGAATCCATATTTCTTGCCCAAGCATATTTACCATGTGTAAAAGGATATGGATAAGTTTCATGAACCCCAAATGGTAGCAATTGCTCCCCCTACATATGTGCTAAGAGTTTAGATTGAAGCTTGCACATATGCTTAGACAGAAAATATAGGAGACAATGTCTATCAAATGATGCTAAGGTATAAAAGATGAATCTTTGAAGCGAGATACCAATCAGAGTGCACCAATATACCTTCCTTAGCACCATGGTTAGCTCGATACCACTTGGAAACACTTGGAAATAAAATCACTAGATAACCTATGCATGCTAGTTTTTCATTTCATCATTCAAACCTACAACTAGCATACACCACACAAGCATGGATGTTGAAATTTAAAACTTAAACTTGTGCCATGCAATCAAACATATGAAATGCACATTCAAATGCATCATACAAGTTCATGAGCTTGCTCCCCCTACTTGTGTGCTCAAAATTTTAATTAATCCCTTTCCTTTGTCATATCTCTCCCCCTAAGTCAAGTTCTCCCTCTTTGTTGTCTTTTCACTATCTTTTACACTATTTCTCCCCCTTTGTCATCAATGACCACAAAGGTCCAAAATGTAGATAGGTTGAGATTATCAATGTCAATCAATGGGGTGAGGATCATTTTCCCAAATTTGGTCCAATCTAGATCATTTACCAAAGATATTTAACTTGGTTTAATCCAATGACAAGCTTCTCCACACCTCCAAATAAGGGTTATCTTGTACCATATTGAGTTAAACACTTAGAGCTCATTTTCTAGATCAAACACTAGGTTTACAAGCCCACAAACATGTCATATGCTACCACTAGACCAAGATAAACATATAAGCAATAGTGGTACCATACAATCATCAAATTCATTTAATTTTCATGAATGAGCTTATTGAATGCGAAAGATGTCTAGATGCACAAAACATATCCTTAGCAAGGATGTATGCCATGCCAATCAACTTTTATCTTGAATTGCTCGAAGGAGAGGCATGTCATATAAGTGGGGGGTGCATCAACACATATTTGAGAAATCCAATATGTTCAACTCATTCCTTAGCTTGTAAAACCTTTTCTCATCCAATGGCTTGGTGAATATATCGGCAAGTTGATCTTCGGTGCCCACACTCTCAATGCAAATATCCCTTTTTGTTGGTGATCTCTTATGAAATGTTGGCGGACATCAATGTGCTTTGTTCTTACATGTTGAATCGGATTGTTGGTCAACTTGATTGTACTCTCATTGTCACAAAGCAATGGCACTTTCTTGAACTTGATTCCAAAGTTACTCAAAGTGGCCTTCATCAAAAGTACTTGTGCACAACAACTACCGGTGGATATGTATTCGGCTTCACGGTTGATAATGCAATACTATTTTGCTTCTTTGATGACCATGAAACAAGTGATCTTCCCAACAATTGACATGTGCCCGAGGTGCTCTTCCTTTCAACCTTGCATCACGCATAATCCGAGTCAGAGTAACCAACTAGCTCAAACTTTACACATTTGGGATATCACAAACTAACATTTTGTGTATACTTCAAGTACGTCACTATTCTCTTTGTAGCTTTAAATGACTTTCTCTTGGAGAGGCTTGAAATCTTGCACACATGCATACACTAAACATGACATCTGGCCTTGATGTGGTCACATAGAGTAGGCTTCTAATCATAGACCGATACAATTTTTGATCCACCATATTGCCACTAGCATCACTATCCAAGTTGCCATTTGTTCCCATTAGTGTACTAATAGATTTGCTATCACTCATTCAAAACTTCTTGATCATGTCCTTGATATACTTGCCTTGACTCACAAATGTACCATTCTTCAATTGCTTGATTTGAAGACCAAGGAAGTAACTCAACTCTTCAATCATGGACATCTCAAACTCATTAGTCATCATCTTTCCAAACTCATCACAAAAGTCTTGATTGGTTGATCTAAATATGATGTCATCAATATAGATTTGCAACATAAATAAATCTTTTCCAATCTTCTTGATGAAAAGAGTGGTATCAACTTTGCCCATTATGAACCCTTTAGAGAGTAGGAAGTTCCTCAATCTCTCATACCATCCTCTAGGTGCTTGCTTTAAGCCATACAATGTCTTCTTCAACTTGTACACATGGTTGGACTTCTTGTCATCTTTAAAACAGGGAGGTTACTCAATATATACCTCTTCATTGATGTAACCATTGAGAAATACACTCTTGACATCCATTTGATAGAGCTTGATGTTGTGGGCACAAGCATAGGCTAGCAAGATTCTAATTGCTTCCAATCTAGCAACCGAGGCATATGTTTCTCCAAAGTCAAGACTTTTAACTTGTGTATAGCCTTATGCTACCAATCTTGCTTTGTTCCTTACTACTATCCCATCTTGATCTTGCTTGTTTTTAAAGACCCATTTGGTTCCAATCACATTATGTCCCTTTGGTCTCTCTACTAATTCTCATACTTGATTTCTTGTGAAGTTATTCAATTATTCATGCATAGCATTCACCCAATCAACATCCTTCAATGCTTCATCTATCTTCTTTGGTTCAATGGATGACACAAATGATAAATACTCACAAAATGATGCTAATCTTGATCTAGTTTCACACCTCTAGAAATATCACCAATTATAGTGTCCAATGGATGATCCCTTGCAATATTTGTTGGTTGGAGCATTGGAACTTGATTGCTTGCACTTGCTTGATCATTGGGTTGAGATGATGTACTAGCCACTTGATCTTGTTCATTGCCATGAGAGCCATTTGTACTAGCTTGAGTTGTATCATCTTGCATATTTGAGTTAGAGAGCACTTGCACTTAATCATCTTCATCATCATTCACTTGCTTAGGCCTCAATTCACCAACATCCATGTTCTTCATGGCATTTGAAAGTTGAATGCCTCTAACATCTTCCAAATTCTCATTCTCTACTTGTGAACCATTGGTTTCATTAAATTCAACATCATGAACTTCCTCAAAAGTACTACTATCTAAATTCTAAACTCTATATGCTTTGCTTGTAGTGAAATAACTAAGTAAGAATCCTTCATCATATTTCTTGTCAAACTTGCCCAATCTAGTGCCTTTCTTCAAGATATAACATTTGCAACCAAAGAACAAAAATATGCAATGTTGGGCTTTCTACCATTTAAGAGCTCATATGATGTCTTTTCTTTCAATGGGTGACAATAGAGACGGTTGCTACAATAGCATGCCGTGTTGATAGCTTTGGACCAAAAAGATTCACTCACATTGTACTCACTAAGCATAGACCTTGCCATATCAATGAGTGTTCTATTCTTCCTCTCAACAAGGCTATTTGATTGTGGAGTGTACTTGGCTGAGAATTGATGTCTAATTCCAAATTCATCACACAACTCATCAATTCTAGTGTTCTTAAACTCACTACCATTGTCACTTCTAACTCTCTTGATGGTTGTTTCAAACTCATTGTGAATGCCCTTGACAAATGATTTGAATGTTACAAACACATCACTTTTGTCCATTAGAAAGAATACCCACGTGTATCTGTCTAATGAAAAACAAGCACTCCTGAGAGGCATTAGATTAGGCGGTTCTGCCACACCCCTCCAGCGCATGGCACCCCGAGCGTGGCCAGTCCTGGTGAGCGGCTCCTCCCGTCGCGTCGTGTCGCTGGCCACCGCTTGCCCCAGATTCGGTGCCGGCGCCGCCTCTCCTGCGCACGGTGTCTCGGACGCGGCTAGTGCCGGCAAGTGGGCCCACTTTTGAAGCCGGCAACGGCGGATCTAGAGGAGCCCACCACCATGCCCCTTCCATGTCCGCCACTACCCATTCACCGGCCCTCCACCTCCTCTAGGCCGACCGGACTGGAAGAAGGGGAGGAGAGCCGCGAGGGAAGACCACCTGCGCCACCGCTGTTGCCGCCGATGAGCTACATCTCTGACTGCTTCCTCCTTAGGTTGTGGCTTAGGACTTTCTCCTGGTCGAGATCTCTTGTGATTTGCCTTGTTTGTCATATCAAGACCTTTGCTGTTAGAAGCCAAAGCACTTTTCACATTTCATGTTCTGACTACTCTGTTGTACTATTTGGTGGTGTGCTAATTGACATAGTGGCAGTATCAGGACGTAACTCGCCATGCTGACTCGAAGCATTCTTACACCGTTGTTCCCCGTATTTGCATATCTCATCATACTAATTTTCTTCCTAACTTGCAGTTCGACACTCGGCTATCTGTATTCGGAATGGACCTGATCTGAACTAATCCTAGGTATATGCATGTATGTGCAAAATGGATCTCCTTGTTATGGTCTTTCTGCATGATGTGGATTGAATTTTGTTAATATACCTATCTATGAAATTTGGTCAAAGTTAGGGAAGCAACTGTGTACTCAATCTGTGCAAAAACAAATTGGTTAGTTATCCACCGTCCATTCCATCACCAAAGCACGCATTTTTGTTTCGTGCTTAGATCTTTTATTATATTAATTTCTTTCAGTAAGTATACCAAGGAATGATCTGATATTCCCAATGAACTTGGATAGATGGAAATTTTCATTATATTGTCTGACAGACAATCAAAATGCATGTTTAATCCATATCACTGCTTATTTGTTTGGAAATTTAAGGTTATATTTGAATCTGTTGTCTTGTCTGACATTAGGGCCCTCTCTTCTCTATACTGAACTTTGCCAAAACATTTCATACAGGATCTGTATTTATGTCCATACAGGATCTGCATTTGTGTCGCATGTGCTGGTAACCAGGTCAGTGAGGAATATATGATATACAAAATTCCGTGATTTTTGTTATAGACCAAATAAACATGTACAATGGTTATGATGACAAGAATTGTTTCTTGTTTGTATTTTTAACATGTTTCTGCTTATCGTAAATCTAGCATTAGGCTGATGCTCTGTACAATTTAAATTGACCGATACTTAATTGAAATATGAGTTGCATGCTTATGTATATCCATAGTACCATGATAGCATCAAAGAAAATTCACAAGCAGCTGCTCAGATTTCATATTGTCCTGCTCAAGGTATGCAATCTTCTTTAATTTTAGTTTTTAATTCTATTTTTGTTATCCCAATTTAATTAATCATCCATATATACTTTGTTATCACAATTTAGGTAATGGATACGATGCATCTTGATGTTCGACCCATCATGCATTGCAAGTTCAGGTACTGCTTCATATCTTTATCTATATGTGTCACTTCAAGTTAATTGAACAACCCGAAATAAAATTATAGACGTGTGATACTATTGCTGAACAAAAACCTTCATGCATTGTTTTTTTAATCCACCTGTTGTCCTAGGTAATGGAATCTGAACTTGATCATGCATGTGAATCATATATTTAGTTACTAGTGACAGTAAGTGAAGAAGTGGTATAACCATGGCTAATTTAGTTACTGG
The DNA here is from genome assembly GCA_904845875.1 of Miscanthus lutarioriparius. Taxonomy (NCBI): domain Eukaryota; kingdom Viridiplantae; phylum Streptophyta; class Magnoliopsida; order Poales; family Poaceae; genus Miscanthus; species Miscanthus lutarioriparius. Next base: position 125,940,269 of record CAJGYO010000001.1, read on the forward strand.
TGACACTAAGCAAATAACTGGAATTGCAGAACTCAACTATTTGTGTTAGATTGATTTTTGCTGCAGGATTGTTAACCTATTTATATGATTTGAACCTATTTATTTTTATATGATATATGAACTGAACCTATGCTTTTTCATCTATGCTCCACCATCCTTGATGGGCTACCTGTTCCTAAATCAGCTTCCTCCAACAATCCAGCATCCAATCGATCATCTGCCCAATTTCCCAAGCTCAAAGGATAAAGGTACATTATTTCCATGAACTTTGTCTAATAACATTGCACTTTCAGACTTGTATGCACAATAGGTGTTAGAACTTGTGATACTCAATACTCATCTGTAGATTCTTTTAGTGCTCATCAGTTATGACTTTAGAATGTTTAGTTACTCACATTTCTAGGCTAGTAGGCAGTGCTATGCTAGAATTATTTGCTCTTATGTGATGTTTTGGAATTATGGTAATGCTGGAAAATTCCTCATCAGACCATCTGTTATACATGCGATGTTTTGGAATTATGGTAATACTTGAGAGTTATACATGCACCTATGCTAGTTGAATATTTTGTCCATTGCAACTCACTATATGTAAATTGCATTCTTATGAGGTAGATTGGGGAGGAGGCGAGCAGACACTCAACTCAGGTGAACACACACTGAACTTGAGCTGATAGCTTCTCTGTATTGCATACAAGTGTACATATATTTAGTGAAATCTACAACTGGATGTTATTTCTTTCATGTGGTGTAACTAGGTTCAGCTAGTAGTGATATATATAACAACCCCAACTAGATTGTTGATTTATTGATATGTAGTAGCTGCTGCAGCTATCAATTCTCTGTTTTTAGTTTTAGTATGTAACCTGAGTTTTCAGCATGTATGAAAACTGTTTGTTTTTTAGCATGAGTTCCATGTAAGAACTTCTTGTCATCTAATTAATCTACCAGAACAATTGCTAATGGACAGAAAATTCTACCAAGTATTTGCGCATGATTTAAAATGGTATTCTTCATGTGCTTTGCCCTTTTTTATATATAAATACTAGCACTGATTCTTAAATCTCAACAAGTATGTCTTAGTTGGAGTATAGCACTCTAGCTTGAAGGATGGCAGCTTAGATGACTGGGCTCTTGATTCTTATACTATTTGTGCCAATCTGGTTCATAGGCTTATCATTGTTGCTTATAAACTCTTTGTTTCATCTTATGTTTTAAAAGGAATGACGACTAGGAAGATATTCTTGTCCCTTCTTATGATCATTATGTTTTAGAGGATGTTCTTATTGTCTCTAGAGGAAATAGATGAGATGGTGAGCTTATCTATGTGAGCTGTTGTAAAGTTTTGGTTAAATTTGTGAAGATGCATGTATGTTTGTTGAAGTTGAATCTTAGTTGTGTAGTGACATTTGTATTATTGTGGACAATTGTTGATGGATTAATTTTTATTTTTTTAACCATTTAAAATTGTCTCGTTGGACTGTCTGTCGCTAAAACCATATGTACCATCGCACAGTTCGTCGCTAAAAGTAGCAATGGACTATCTGTCGCTATAAATATTCGAGGCAACAGATTATCTATCGCTAAAAGTACTGTCTGACGTTAAAGATTTTTAGCGACAGGACTTATAGCGTCTGTAGAAGTCTGTCGCTGTAAGTTTTTAGCGTCAGATTGTTTGTCGCTGTAGCCGCTTTTAGCGTCATATCATCCATCGCTAATCTTGGTGTTGTGGTGTAGTGATAGTACAACTATCGATCATAAACGTGATCACACTCTCTGTAGTGTCTTGATCATCAAAAACAAAACATATCTTATACCTTTGCCTTGATCGCTTTGGTTTTGTTTTTCTCTTTCTTCTTTTCCAAGCTGAGCTTGATCATCGTCATTTCATGTCCACCTTCATCACCATGGACCTGGTCTTGCTCTATCACTTAGATTGGACCACTTTTTCTAATTCACACACTTAGATCAAAGGTTAGTCCTAAATTTCATCAATTATCCAAAACCAAAATAGGGCTTTCAGAACCGTGGCTTCTAAAAAAATTGTTGCGAGTTGTAGGCTGTTTGAAAGCTGCTGTAGGTTGTGGGTTGTAGAAAAATTATAAGATGTTTGTTCAAACAAGTATAAAACTTACCTCCTATCTCTATTTTCCTTGAAACAACCGTTAAACTATTCTCTATCTGCACTATTCAAAAAGTAGAGAGCCAAAAACTAAAAGCAGGATCCAAGATGTTTTCAAAACTATACTATAAAAGTATCTACTTTAGCTTTTGATTTCCACCCATTTGATTGCCTTTTGGCTCTTTGGATGGAAAAAAATAGCTCCCAAAAAGTCTAACCACGCACCTAGCCGTAGACCCGATCTCTCAACCCAATGTCAGCAATGAACTCTCCCGTAAGATCTTTTTTCTATTATCTATAAAACTTAGACCTTAACTAGATGAAGAATATTTGATGGTCTAAAAAGACATGGTTTTGTAAAAATGATTTTATTTTAAAAGCCATGTGTGTGCGATAGCTCGATCGTGGGATGCCACATTTTGTACAATGCTTGTGTTGTTGTATGTCCAAGAGCATGTAATAGAGTTGCTGATAGATTAGCTAGCTATGGGTGTACTTTGAATCAAGGTTCATGTATATACATGAGTCATGCTCCAGACATTGTATTGTATTGGCTTTGGTTTCTGGCGATCGGCCTGGAACCAGGGATTAATGGAAGTTTCCTTCCCTTTCAACAAAGAAAAAGAAAAAGGTTCACGGGTTCTGTTTTTTTTTATAAAAAAAAGACCTCATGGGTTCGAGCCCATCAACCCGTCCCGATTAACAAGCGCTTCGACGAGGCCGGGCCTTGGGCTAATTCCGGCCCATATGGGCGTTCAACGGCACGACAAGCAAGCGGTCACGTCCGAGCTGATTTTTACTTGCAGTTGCAGTGGCCAGTGGGCGACCCTGTCTCTGACCCGTGCGCACGCCTCCTCGCCTCCTCATAGCAGACGGCGCCAGCGCCGCCTCCCTCGCCATCGGCCGGCGACGGTAGCTGCTTTTCCGAGTCCGCAGCCCTCGGGAATTTCGACCGCTTTCTCGATCGCCACCTACACGTCTGGTATTATTACTTCCGCCCGCTCGCCTCGCTTCCTTGCCCTCGCTGCTCCCCCACGAAAAATTCTCGAATCCCCCGAACCCTAGGGCGGCAGAGGAGTCGTGCTTCGGTGACGGGCTTGATTTCGTTCGCTCCCTCCCGCTGCTGATTCGTCGCCCTGTTCGCTTGTTTCTCATAGCTGGAACGCGGTTACTCTCGGTGAGTTTCGTCGTCTTCTGTGTTGCGTTTATTTTTGTTCGTCGGAGATCGGTGGCATTTTAGTGGCGGAACCTTGGGCTTCTCGCGCGAATCGTTTGTAGTAGGGCGCAAGTGCTCTTTGAGATGGAAGTTTAATTGCAGTTGTTGATAATTTCTTATTCTCCCTCCCTTTTTAGGAGAGATTGGGGGGTGCATTCGGACCATTTCCTTCGTCTATGGTATGAACTCCATGGCTTCTTTCATTGTAATTTTGGCTAAAACTTGACCGTTTCTCATGGAAAATTTTGGTCGGTCAGTAGTACTCCGACCAAGTCTTGTACAAGTGCAATTCTCCATGCACCTAATCTCTTAGTCAATTTCAACTTGGTTGGACCTATAACTTCAGCGCCTTGGCTTTCAAATTTTCTCGCTCCATATGGCTTCTTTGCTGTGCCCCTGCTGAAACTGTACTTAATTCACATTTTATATTTCTTGGCTGTTGTGGTGATTGAAGTTGTTGCAGTGAAAACTAGAAGAAGAAAAGAACGGCCTCGGAATGGTTAGGAACCAGGAACTGGAAGAGGTGGTCCCAAATGACTCGGACCCTCTTCTTGGGAGGGAGAACAGGGAGTCTCAGTCATCGGTGGAGCTGTCACCGCCACAGCCAGCAACTGTGAGCCCACCGGAGATTGGGGATGAAGAGACCGACGGCTCTTCTGCTGGGTGCTGCCGCATTTGCCTTGAGGCTGAGTCTGAGATAGGTAATGGTCCCAATGAGCTACCTCAGTGCATTTTCATTATGCCTGTTAGTTCACTTTATTTCAATTCAGGAATGCTTTTGTCTGGTGTTAATCTTCTGTGCGGTTGTAGCAAGATGAAAATGAAGAATACTCATGATATTTTGCTTACCTTGTCTATTGGTCTAACAAAATTCTCTGCACTGCATTTATTGTGTGGCTAATAGAATATGATATGGCTTGGTCACAGGATACATCCAACAAAATAGGAACAGGAATGATATCTGATCTGAAGTTCTGCACCCAGATACCACAAGCATTAAGCCTTAACTAGGAGAATAAGCAAGATGCACAACTGACTAGGTTGCATAAGTTTTTTTTGCATTCCCTATGCTATTAGATAGAAATCAAAACCTGTCTTCTTAGGCTATCAGCATTTTCCTTGACGTAACTGATTTAATGACTACCCTGGATAATATCTGCAATGCTGTTGTGACATCTGAGTCCTGTCAGCCACTTACAAGGAATAAATATTAGTTTGTTCTTGTTGAACAACAACCAATTTGTAATTCAGCCGTGGTGTGTGAATAAAATGAAATGAATTGCCTGTGTATCAGGATTCAGGATGTGTATTGGGCTAACATTTTGTTTTGGGTAATTGTACCTGTAGAAATGCTTAGGATACAATATATTTGTTGGGTGAGTTTTATTTCCCTATCCAACCAACCAATGATGTAACTGTAAACCTTGTGATTCCATTGATTCTTTTAATGTTTTTGCAGGTGATGAGCTAATATCACCTTGCATGTGCAAGGGAACTCAGCAGTTCGTTCATCGTTCTTGCCTTGACCACTGGCGGTCTGTTAAGGTACACCCAGTGCTTTCCTAACATCTTCCGTGCCAATTTCCTTCAAGGACATGCTGTGTGCTTTTCGATTGTATTGTCAACAATAAATATCTTTAGTTTGGTAATTGTACATGAAGACTTTAGTGTGGGATAGAGGGAACATATTACATAGAAACCTGCACAAAGCAGTGGTGGGCTAGTTGAAGTTATATGGAGAGTAATGCAGCTATCATTGATCAGGTCATGTTGTATTGTAGAATGAGCAGGAAATAGCAATGCTGCATAGATTTTAGGTTTTGTTTTCCTCTGGTGGTAGTAGATGATTGTGCTCCTGCAATGCACAAGAACCCAAGCCTTTTTCTTCATTGGGCGTACCCAGTGCAGAGAGCTCCCGCTCTGTGCGGGGTCTGGGAAAGGGTGTAAGTGGCAAGCCTTACCCTCGCCTGTGCAATGTGAGGAGACCGCGACTCGAACCCGGGACCTTCCGGTCACAGGCGGTAAGACTCTACCGCTTGCACCAGGCCCGCCCTTCATGCCTTTTTCTTCATTAACCATTTTTTTTTTCTTTCAAATGGCAGATTCTGACATTGCAAAGATGTCATCACAATCAGAATTTTGGTGTGTACTGGCAGTACACTACCTGTTAGAAGTTGAGCCGCATCTCTTCAAGCTATCTTTTTTTTTCAGCTTGATCTGGAGGTTAAACTGTAGAATGCAGAGTCTTGGCTGCCATTTCTGTGCCACGTAAAGTCTAGCTGCACTAAACCTTCTATTAAAGTTATGCTTGAACTTGTGCTCCTTATTGGCCTTCAGTGATTCTCTTTGCACTGATTTCCTAGTTAGATGTTATGGGTATTCAAGTACAGTATCTTAACTGCTATCTTCATTAAGTTGTCTTCTATTTATGTGGAATCAATGGAGAATAAAGTTATGTACTAGTTCTGATTTTGATATTTCATGCTTTTTAGGAAGGATTTGCATTTTCACACTGCACAACTTGCAAAGCTCAGTTTCATCTTCAAGTCGAGACCTGGGAGGATAACTCATGGCGTAAAATGAAGTTCAGGATCTTTGTTGCAAGGGATGTTCTCCTCGTCTTTCTTGCTGTACAGCTTGTAAGTCTTTAACATTTCAAAGCACTTAAGTTACGCATGTTCTTCTTTCACAAAACGAATCTGATAGCTTTACTTTTGAGACGCTCACGTTATGATTCATCCTATGCAACTCATATCATGTTACTACATTTGAAACTTTGTTCTATGCCTTAAGTATAATCTATTTCATTCTTTCTACTTTTTCAGTAAAATAATTAGAAGTAATGAAATCGAATCTGTTTGCTGTTTCACTCAACTCCTGGGTATAAATTGTGATTCATCCTATTGCAACCTATATCATGTTACTACATTTGAATTGCTATTAATGCCATAAGTATAATCTATCTCATCATGTCTACTTGTTCAGTTTAATAATGAAGTCATGAATCGAATTTGTTTGCTGCTTCACTCGACTCCTGGGTATAAGTTATATGGTGAATATTTGTAAAAGAGATATGTAGTTGAAGAAACATGATGCAATGCCATAGGACAATGTGTTTTGCTATCAAAATTTTAGCAAGTGAAAATTACTTAATCACATTGTTTTTCATTGTTGCAGACTATTGCTATTATCAGTGCGATTGCATACTTTCTAGACAGGGATGGAAGTTTCCGGAACAGTTTCAGCGATGGTTGGGACCGCTTCTTGTCAAAGCACCCCATACCATTCTACTATTGCATAGGTAGGCAAATTGTCTGTTTTCCTATCCATTGTCATGAATCATGATGCATCCGTATTATAGTTGATGTGTGCATTTTGGTTATTTACAGAGGAACTTATTATGCCTCTGATAGAAAACTGACTGTATGTTTGAAATGCAGGTGTTGTGGTTTTCTTTGTGCTCCTTGGATTCTTCGGGCTGATAGTACACTGCTCATCCTTCAACGACAACCAGGATCCATGCTTGGCTGGGTGCCGGAACTGCTGCTATGGTTGGGGCATCCTGGATTGCCTGCCTGCTTCGTTGGAGGCATGCTTTGCCCTGGTTTTGGTTTTCATCGTTGTATTTGCTATCCTTGGCATCGCCTACGGCTTCCTCGCTGCAACCATGGCGGTCCAGAGGATCTGGCAGAGGCATTATCACATCCTGACCAAAAGGGAGTTGACAAAGGCAAGCAACTTCCCTCTATTATAGATCAGTATTCTTAATATCAAGGGCAAGCAATGTGCATATTCAATTGATCCATTCAAATTATAAGCATTCGAGTACGTCAATGATGTGAGGATCTTAATTTTTTTTTCTTTTTCAAGGTAGCTGAACCTTGCACTTATGTTATGCAGGAATACGTGGTGGAAGACCTTCACGGCAACTACACGGCGCCAAAGCTTGATCCGGAGCATGAGGAACGGCTGAAGATGCTGAAGCTCCTCTAGAGAGACAGAGAGAGAAGGAGGTGCACGCCTTCCTGTATCCATGGCAAGGGCGTCAACATGGGTGAATCCTCTCTGCGTCCCAGATCACAGAATGATCAACACATAACAGTGTACAAAAAGATGAAATCCTGCTTGGACCTGTATGAAATCCCTATAGGTTCTCATGAGTTTCACCTTCTCGGTAACCTTCGTCGAAGAGTTCTAGTGCCGGTGGCTTTCGTTTTTCGTATCTCCGAAAGTGTACGCATGTTCATCTTTTTCTCTTTCCTTCTTTTTTTTTATAAAACGATTGAAAGTTTGTTGTCTGAATTGATCCTGCTATTTCGTTACCTTTTAGCGTCCGAAGCAAGAACTGTATCAGTGCGCAGGTTGTGTAACAACTGTGGTAATATCCATTCTGAAATATTATTCCGTTGCTTGCAGTTGTTACATGATTAATCACAGTTTACACGACACATTATACTTTCACTTGTTGACTCGCTAGTAAACTGAGCACGAGAAGCACATCACGGCTAGCATCAGCCGGTGCCGGTGACGCCGAGATCCTGCTTCCCGTCCTCCGTGCCGGCGCCGAACACCGGCCCGCCCTTGCCCGCGGCATCCTCGACCGTGTCCTCCAGGTTCCTGACAGGCAGCCCGCGCTCGTCCAAGCCAGATCGGAGCTCCGTCCGCCGAGTCTGCCGTCTCTCCTGGCCCTGGGCAACGCCGCCACCCGTGGTCGCAGGCGCCGACGTGTAGGTGGTCGCCGTGAAGGCGCCCTTCGGCTGAGCTCCTTGCGCGCCTGACATGATTGCGCTCCGATGCTCCCGGCGTGGCGGCGTCTGTCGTCCGGTCGATACGGTGCTCGCCGGTGGGTACCTTGCTTTAATAACGTGGCTTGTGGTAACGTGTCGCGCCATCTGTACTGAGCTGCTGCCACGTGGAACCGAGTTCCTCCAGAACTTGAACACGTGTGTCGGTGTGTGCCATACATAGCTTGATCGTCTATGCTCCCAAATGGCTCACGGCTTCTGTTTATAAAAAAGGACATTGATAGTCCGCCCCGTCCGGATGGATCCGCACACGAAACGACTGAGCGCGTCCACCAACTATTTGTCCTATCCTGTGATTTCCCGCGCCCACTCGTTCGCTCCGCTCGTCCACTCTCCCTCCGCTCCTCCACATCCACTCACTGCCGCGCCGCACGCCGTTCTCCTGGCCGTCCCCGGGACGGACACTGCGCCCGCGTACCAGGTCGCTGCCGCCTCTTCCTCCCTCTCTCCGCGACCTCCATGTGGCCCCCACCGAAGACGAGGACGACGGCGGCGGCTCCGACGAGGTAGGTCGGTTATTCTTTAGATCCGAGCCCTCCTCCTCCTCTGGATCTGAGGGACGCGGCGGTGGCTTGAGTTCCGGCAAGCTCTAGGGTCCTATACCCCTCCTCCCTTCGGTGAGTTCGAAGGTGATGGGCTAGGGGCTGTTTTGTACGTTTTTTTTTTGCTGTTTCTCCCGTGTTGCAATGGGTATTTTGATGTTGCAACAAATGATTTTTGAATGTTGCAATGGGATTTTTTTTTGTCGTTGCAACAGATATTTTTGCGATGTTGTAGTACTACTGTTTGAGATGTTGCAGTACATAATTTTTCGATGTTGCAGCACATATTTTTTCGATGTTGCAGTACATATTTTTTCGATGTTGTAGTACCTGTTTTACGATGTTGCTTTACATGTGTTTTCGATGTTGTAGTACATGTTTTTCGATATTGCAGCACTTTTTTTTTCGATGCTGCAGTACATATTTTTCGTTGTTGCAGTGCATGCTTTTCAATGTTACACTACATATTTTGCGGTGTTGCAGTATTTATATCCCGATGTCGCACTGCATAGTTTTCCATATGTTTGCAATGTTGCACTTGAAGTGTTGCGCGGTGGGAGAACGGGGTGCGTTGGGAACGAGGGACAAGGCTGCGGCGGGGAGCGGAGGACAGGGACAGGTCCCGTTCTATTCCGTTCTATACGCGGGGGGAGGGGGGTTTGTTCTCTTTCGCGCGGGGGGCAAGCGGGCTTTGGGAAGGAACCGACTTTCAAACGCACTCCGCGCGCTGGACATTCGGCACTAGAATCGCCGTTATAAAAAATCAGGAAAAAAGGAAAAAGAATTCACGGTTCGAGCCCATCCACCCGTTCTAATTTGCAAGTGCTTCGTCAAGGCCGGCCTTGGGCGAATTGCGGCCCATATGGACTCAAGCCCCGTTTGGTAGTGCTCCCGGACCGGCTCCGGGAGCTATTTCGCGACTCCTCCTACCAAACGGGTACCAAGAGAACAACTTTCTTGGAGGAGTCATGTGATTTGCGCTGAGAGGGAGTGAAGATGAGAAATGGAGCCGAAAAAACTAGCTTCCCTCAGCTCCTGCTCAGATGCGCGGGCCCTGGGCGAGTTTGCCCCTCAGCGTGTGCGGGGAAGACGGGGCATTGTCGCCGGTGCAGCCACCGGCCATCGAGAAGGATCCGCCGGGCCGGGCTGCGCGGGCACGGTTGTCCGGGGGCGCGTGGCCGTCTGAAGGCACGCCGGGCACGCGCTCGCTTGGGTGTTAGAGCGACGACGAGGTGGAGGCGTGGAGCACGACCGCGCGGTGAGGAGTAAAGGGGCGCAGTGGCCGGTGCAACTTGGGAGGAGGAGGAGGAGGAAGGGGCGCCGACAGAGACCAGCGAGTCACGGCGCACTTCCTGGCGGCGGCGATTGAGATTGGGAAGGAGAGTGCGACCGCGTGATGAGGAGATAAGGTTGAAGGAGATGCGGTCGGACTGCATATGGCTACGACGGTGTGGGGGACCAAATAACGTTGGAAAAGAAAAGAAAAAGAAAAAAAAAGATGGGTATTATGAATATTTCGTCATTTTAGACTAGCAGGCGAAGTCTATTTTGCCAAACGGTCTAAAAAACTGATTCAGCTCTAAACTAAATCTGCTCCACGAGTAAAGCCATAACAGAAGCTGTTTTGGTGGAAGCCGGAACGGACCCTCAGTCGATGATGGAAAGGAGTCACGACGGATTCATCATTTTAGCAGCAGGCCTGGTAGAGGGCGGCGCAGGGACACGGTGACGAGCGGCACATACGAGCTGCGGACGGTCATGTACGAGCACTCGAGCAGTGGAAGAGGAATGGGAAGGAAGGTATAGAGAAAGTACTCGTTTCGTATGAGCCCTCGATTATTTATCTGACGGCCAAAAAATTCGAGTGCTGGGACCTACTGCAGCACCTTCTAGAACCTATGACACCCACAGTACTACGGAACCAGCGATACCCCTGGCTCCCTGGTCGTCAGAAGTTAGAACACACGGTGGTCGATGCGTCGACGCCAGGAAAAAACCACTAGGGACGCGGGCTTGGCAGCAGGTGTAGTCCTCGCGATGTCTGAACTCTCGATCTCCAGGGCCGGCCCCGGTTGGATGGACGACCGGCTCGTAGCCGAGCCGCAAGCATGGCCATTACTTCCTGTGCATCTTCGGCCTGTTCGTTTGTAGTAAAATGATCGTAAATTTTCAGTCAGAACATTACTTTTTTCTCACACAAATCAGTCAGCGGTACTTCTTCATGAAACAGCAACGAAACGAACCAGCCAACCGAACAGGCGAGTCGGTGAGTCGGCCAGCAGGGGCTCTCCATTTCTCTCGTTGCGTACCTTTGATTTCAGCCAGAGCTTATCATCAGGGGCTCTTCATTTCTCCCGTTATGCATTAAGCCTGCATTGACTTGTTGGTTTGGTCGAGCTTATCGGTCGGTCAACAACCGTTTTTCTCTCAACAACAAACCGTCGGTCGGATTATCGGTCCGTAAACCGATCAAATGAACATACTCACGGTTTTTTTTTCAGTCTGAGAGGCACCCATCACTCGTCAGGAGTTGAGTTGGACAGGACAGGACGATTATTGGCCGCCGGTCCATGCAGGCTGCATGCGTCTGCCGGCCGGGCGCGCGCTGAGATTTCGCCTCTCCGTTTCAGCCGCGCAGCAGTGGATCGGATTCGGATCGCGGCACTTTTAATTCGCGATCTGGGAGGCTAATCCGAAACAGACCGCGTTTAAGCGTCGTTGGACAAGCGTCGGGGTCACCAGGGAGAGGGCGTCGACTTCCTCCCGCGAAAAGAAGAAAGAAAGAGAACCATGAGACCATGACACGAGAGGGACGAGTAGGATCACCTGTAGTAGTTCTTCAGCAGTAGAGGCACCAGTGCTGCGCTGCTCAATCTGATATGGTTGTCGGTGGTGTGTGATGCTGGCGCTGTCAGGGCATGGACCAATAATTGTACGCCTGCCTGGTGCCTGCCAACTACCAAACAGCCTACGAGCCGGTCCACCAGGCAGGCTAGCCTCGTTGTAGGCTTCTCATCACATGCCTGCCCGGAGACCGGAATCCGAAACATCCTTGTACTGACATGACTCCCGACAAGGCCGCTGCACTGGGTGATGCGATGCCATATGACCATATGATCGGTCATTAGTACTAGTAATAGAACCAGTAAAGAGGTCTCTCATGCTTGACTCTCGCCTGCTGTACGTTCCCCAACCACGAGCTGCAACTGCAAAGACAAACAGCCTGTTCGGGAGGCCGTATCGTATCGTGGATTATTTACTGCTGGCTGGTTTGGTGTGAAAGAAAAACACTGTTCCTAGCTGAAAATTTACGATCGTTTACGAGCAAGCCAACAGGCTAGGCCAAGAGCTCTCTCCTCTCCTCCATTTCATGTGGATGATCGAGCACAAAAACAGCCAGCCCAAGTCCCACTTGAATTGAACGGACACGAGATGGCCGTTCATTTGCGACAGACACCGATCGTGATCGGGACGGCTCAGGGATCCTCCCTCCGTGCTGTGTTTTTCCAAGTGTAGAAACCTTCCCAGGTGTTTTTCCGCCCATGAAATTTCGGCCTATTTTGATGGTGGCAGGCAGCGGACGCAGAGGCGCAAAGGCCCCTCAGCTCCACAGCTTTTTCTCAAAGAAGAGGTGCCATACTGCCATTTGCTAGCCGCGCCATATGACTGCTCCACCGGTACATGTGTGTACTACTGCATGTGCAGCAGTCCGACGAGGCCTCTTTTGGCCAGTTGCAGTTGGTGGCGGGTCCGGCGATCGATCCCCCTCTGATCTCGCCAAAGCGACATCTGAAATCTCCTCATGGAGGTGGTGGTGGAGCGGGGGCATTGAAGAACCGTGCACGAGAACCGCCGCCTACTTTCACTGCCTCCTCAACGCGACGCCGTCCTCTCGCTCGCTGGGATGCCTGCCTGATGCACTTGGCCACACAGTCATCAACCAAGTGCACTTGCACGCAACTTTGCTGTCCAAATGTTAGGCCGCCTTGGTTCGTTCCTAGTAGAAGCTGCCGCATGCATATATGCCTGCATTGCCGGCACGGGGGCTTGAAAAGCGAATCATTGCAACGGAAACGAAAGGCAGCTATGATGTCTGTGTGTTTTGGGGATTCAGCCCCGGCCATGCATGCAATGCAACCAGTTGGCTATGGAACCAGCATTGGACGGGTTCAAGTCAGGGCACGCGAAGAACCGCCCAGTTTTTTTTTTTTTACTACAGATGCGGCGAGGCACTTGTTGAGTGTGCCTAATGACGCACGCCAGCCTCACCGGCTCCTCGATTTGTTCTGCGCTTGTGACGATGACCAGATAAACTGCGGCGCAGAGTAGTAACAACCAGATTCCAAGCAGTCGACGTCGAGACGTTTAGACTTTCATAATGAGAAAACGATCGGCATCAGGAGAGTTTGGTTGGATTGATCAGACGACCCACTAAGAAAGGCTTTTCCCGTCCTTTTGCAGGGACCACCCTTATATTACGATAGAAGATTCCCACGAACATTTCGTATTGTAACAGGGAGCGAAGCGATTCACCGTCGCCATGATATGCCCGTGTGACTCGGATATACTATACGCCGGCCGATAGGCGATAGGGCTTGTCTTCGCCGACAGCCATCACGGGCAAGCTTCTCGATAGGGCTTTTAAGGTTATCTTCTTTAAACTTTGACTACAGCCATCAAAATATGGGCAAGCTATATTGACTATATTTTATAAATATTTTATAGCAAAAGTAGCGGTACTTTTTATTCCCGACTGCGTTTATAGCGGAGAGAGCATTATTATTCCGTGCGTGTGTTTCTGACTTCTGGTGAGGCACCATCATGCGAGCGCTAGCTACTGCGTCGCGTTTATATATCCATCTGCTGTTCAGGTCTTGTGTTTTTTGGGAAATGATACTGTAGCACTTTCATTGTTATTTAGCAATTAGTGTCAAATCATAGTCTAATTAGGCTTTAAAAGATTCGTCTCGTGAATTTCATCTAAACTGTGTAATTAGTTTTATTTTTTATTTATATTTAATGCTTCGTGCATGCGTCCAAAGATTTAATGTGATGAAAAATCTTGAAAAATTTTATAAAATTTTAGGAACTAAACAGGCACTCAGTTCAGTCCAGTTGGATATGATCTGGTGAATGGAATGAACGGGCAGCTCAGGGCCGGCGTCGTTTTCAAAGTGGATTTCATGGATGGCAGAGACGACTTTCTGCACTTATCTTCTCTCCCCTGAAATAGCGAAACGCAATAGTTTTACAAGATTTTTTTTTATTTCTATAACTTTATAATTTTTTATTTATATTAAGAGGAATGGTATAGAAAATTCTTGTCATATATTCATATTAATAATTTCTAGATAATAAAATAATACAAATTTCTTGTAAAATGTGGAGGATGGATGGACGTGGTCCACGTGGAGGCCTGTTCAGCCAGATGGCCTAAGTTGGCTCTGTAGAGCCTGGACAACAGACGCATAAATTCCTCTAAAAAATCGGTGCATAAATCATAGAAAATGTGTGAGCTTAGCTCTGTACGAAGAGCCAATTTATCAGTCTCTCTCTTTACGCAATGAAATATTCTATGAGCTAGCTTTTTAAACACTGCTGAAGCTAACCTTAGAGTTGTTTGATTGGTGGCCTGAAAAATTGCCTAGGATAGACAGCCACTTGCAGACATTGATTTTATCGGCCTATTATGTAGTTATCTACATAAATACTTTTTAACAGTGGCGGATTTAGGCATAAGCTGTGAGCCCACTTGGCCCCATGACTTTTGCCAAAATAAGTTTAGCCCTTTTCATAAACTTTGCAATTATATGTTGATTATGTTAATTGGCTTAAAATCAACAAGTCTGATGCCATAAGTTTTGAATCCTAGATCCGTCACTGCTTTTTAACAGAGCAAGCAGCAACCAAACATATCCTCTCTCGTAGCCTAGCCACATCGACAAAGGGTTGGGGTGTAGGCTGTGATCATCACATCAACCAGCCTTCTCGTTTGTTGCTTTCAGCTAGGACTTACCAATCAGTCAATAGTGTTTTTCTCTCCCAACAAATTAGTACTAATCAGATTTATCAGCTCAGAAACTAACTAACGAACAGCCTGAACGACTCGTGGGTGGAAAGATTCGGACTAAAGCATAATAATAACAATGCAAAAGCAAAACGAAGTACTCCGTACCAAGCTAGCTCCGTACCCGGGCATCTATCGTACGCGAACGCGAGGCAACGAGAAGACACGCGAACTCGGCGGGCGCTGCCGGACGGCACGGGACAGGGGCCGCCTCGTTCCTTGTTCCGGCCACGGGTGCGGGGCTGGGCCACCCACCCCACCGGGATCGCTCGACAGCGCGGTTCCGAGCGGACTGGATGGGTGGACGTGGTCCACGTCGATCTCGCCGTTCGCCGTTGCGCTGCTGCGCGGTCGCACACGCAGTGGGCGCCCGTGAGAACGGATCGGATCAGATCGGAGCTCGGAGGCCACGACGGGGGTGCCTCATTTCTTTGCCTGCCCACCTGCCGGCTCGGCTGCTCCAGCACCAGCAGCGTGAACGGCCGTGCGCCCATGCCATCCGCAACAACGCTTCGATCGTGGTGCCGCTGTGACGGCACGCAGAACGATCGTAAATTTAAATAGTATTTTTCTCTCACATCAAACCAGTCAGCAGTAATAATACACGATTGTATACGATTGTTTTAGCCCCAAAAGGGAGGGCCTATACACCTCAAACGGAGCCTCGTAGACGACGGGTATGTCATAGTCCTATTGTAGCGCTATGTGAATGTCCAGAAGCTGCATATATTCAAGGAGAAACCACAGTACCACACCCGGCCGATCCACACCTGAGATTCGAACACGGGTGGGTGGCCTCCACGACGGGAGCGCGTTTGCTTTCGACAGGGATATTGCGCGTCCATTTGGCGAGGAGATCGCACGGGCCACTTCCCGCTCACGTTTCTTTGACAATTCTTGTTTACAAGTCACCGCAGTCCAGTCCTCAGGTAAATGTATGCAGGAAAAATCAAGATTTCACAGATTCAGAATCTAGTATCTGTCACTGCTATACACCTTTCGCCTATTTGGACACGTCGCGCTCCATGAAGAAGCCTGCAGCGTCGTCGCGTGAAGGGGAAGCACGCACCGCCCGTCTGACGAGACGGCGACCGGGGTAGCTACCCGATCCCGACGGCAAGTCGGCAACAGGTGGCAGCCGTCGTCGGTATTAAGGCCCTGTTTCATCGTACCGTAAAACTTTAGCTATATATTTTTAGTTTTTTTTGTCATGGGATCAAATAGAGGACTAAAAATGAGCAAATGGCTAAAAATTGGACTAAAATCTTTTCGTCTCAAGAGACTCTCAACTGAGCTAAACTCTCTTAGGACGGGTGCTGGACGTCCCATACCCTTTGCCGCTCGTATGCATGGCTGTGCATGCATAATTAAATGAGGGTAAATCAATCATCGTAGATTAGAGGACTAAAGTTTAGCCTATGATTCCAAACAGCCCAGCAGGACTAGAGTTTAGGGGCTAAATTTTAGGAGCTAAATTTTAGTCCTTGTACTAGTGATCCAAACACCACCTAAAGAGCCTGTTGCTGGTTGGTTTCAGCCAGGGCTTATCAGGCAGCCAACAGTGTTTTTCTCTTACAACAAACCAGCATCAGCCGGACTTATAACCTCAGAAACCAACCAGCGAACAGGCCGAAGATCGTCGTGGCCTAGCAGCCCTTGCCACTAACATCGTCGTGACACGACGGTGACCGGCGCCGGGGCTCGGCAGAGACGGGGCGACCGACACGTAACGAAAGCTGCTTTACAGGCCCCGTTCGTTTCGCTGAAAAAATAAACTGAAACACTATTCCGATGATTTGTTATGAGAGAAAATACTGTTCCAACTAAAAAATAAGTTAAAAAGTACGGATTAAAACACTCTATGTTTGGCTTACCCATATTCGGCTTGTTTGGCTTCTTTTTTCAGCCGGACAGGGCCTGAGAAACGAACAGGGCCATAACCGCTTGCCATTCGCGTGAGCCTGGGATCACATGCAAGTAGCGTGTCGTGTCGTTACTTGAGGCATATCTCGACCTAAACCACTACTGTACCGGAGCCCGGTCACGTTTGGCGTGCATGGAGAGCAAAAAAGAGGATTATTCCCCGCTATCGTCCTTGCCGTCTCATCCGAAGTTTAGCTAAAAGCACCGGTAGTAGTAGAACAGTAGAGTGATAATTACCATCAAATTTTCCTTGTAAAGGAAGCCAGTTACCGCTAGCTATCCATTCGGATGGTCATGGAACAAAGTTGCTCTGAACATCATTACGCCGCATTTCTTTCTAGCACACTAGTAGAGTAGAGTGCACACGAAGCAGCTGTATGGCCAGGTCACGGTAAAATGACTGAATAGACTACCACACACGAAAACAGCTGCGCGCACGCCGAAACATTTTTTTTAAGAAACTGGAGGGGCCCAAGCCCCTACCGATAAACTTTATTATTTAAAACAAAAAGAGGCAAAGACTTACAGAAAAAATTAAGGAACAAAGAAAGAGACAAAGAAGAGCAATCTAGATCGAATTCCTTTGAAAATTAGATCATTTCTCGCTGACCGTATAGCCCAACAAATGAGAATTACAGCTGCCATAAAAAACTGGGATTGCAACCTATCCTTGAAGTAATCATCAATTTCAGGGAAATCTTCATTTAGAGGGATGTCACTATGTATTATCCTCCAGCACTGTTTTGCAAATGGACACTGAAGAAAAAGGTGCTAACATGTCTCTTCTGTGTTTTGCAAAACATTCGTCTATGGATAGGTAGGGGCCTCCCCTCCTGACTTCTAAAAACAACATACGTCTACGGATACGAGCTGCCCGCTTTTTGGTAGTATAAGACGTCGTACAAGCGTACGATACTGGTGCAGTGGTGCTGCTTGCGTTGCGTGTGAGCGACTGTAGTGCAAGCAACTTGCCGATGGAGTCAATGTGCATGAAACAATTGGGCTCACGTCTGACCAAATCACCAAACTACTGCTTTTCCAGATGCTCCGTTCTTTTTAATATGAAGCCACGTCGCCAAACTCTTTTTAATATGAAGCAAACAACTGGAAGTGACGTTTGTTTTCGTGGTCGCATATATAGGCATGTGGCCTAAAACAAAGTAAACAGTAGGCACGTCGCGTCAGATCAAAACAAAGGCTATACTTTTCCAGATGCTCCGTTCTTTTTAATATGAAGCCACGACGATCGCATAACACGGCACTGTACTACTAGTTACCCTGTTTGTTTTGAGAAAATTTGGCTGCCGGTGCATGTGCTGATTTGTCGTGAGAGTGAACCTTCGCTAAAAAGTGTTGAAGCCGTGCCGAAAAACAGGAAAAAGGAGAAACAGGACAGCAAGCAGTGCTTGGTCTCCGAACCCTCGTGGCGTTCCAACCAATGGGCTTCGTCTTTGCAGTTGACGCGTGTGTATCTCCGTGAACAAATAAAACGGCTGTCAGGCGAACTAGCTGAGATCCCTGATAGCTGTTTTATTGGGAATTGCTCTGATGAATAAGAGCATTATCCCGGGACAACACGGGTTCCTCGTTAGCGTAGCAGTTTCGCTTTTTCTATGTAAAATATGAAGAAAGTTGGGACGTGATAATATATATACTATACTACATGCATATGCTTCCCTGTGCCCTTCCTTCTGCCGCTGGGCATTGCAACAGCCTGCAAGTTCTAGGCGCACCTGTTCTATAATAGCTTGACAAATGATTGGCGTTCCATCCTACTATGTCGTTCGGCATCAAACACACCTGATCATAAGCTGTGTCGTCGTCCAATGATTTGGATTTGGTGCAGCGAGCTGGCCTATCCCAACGGCCATAAACATGCATGATCGATCACTTTTAGTATATACACTTTGAGGCGGCACGCACGCACGAACTGCTGCTCCACTATCCTGCAACCAAACACGAGCCGAGTGTGCAATAATCTCGGTCTTTCGGGGGGCAAAAGCGCGCGATAATATCTCCTCACGAAAAAGAAGTGCAGTAGTAGAGTAATCAGCTGCATGCTGCTCATGGGAAGGGGAAAAAAAAGGAGGCTCTTTGGAACCGAATAATGGAAGAGGGAGGGAACAGAAAGGGTTTCCTGACCAGTAATCGCACTTCACCCATGTTTTTGACAGAGCATCAGTGATGGCAGCAACGAACGAAGCGGAGCGGATCGGCAAAAGATTTGTCCGTCCGGGGACATGGCGGGCATTGTTGACTGTTGACGACCACCGCCTCATTGGACCCGTGCCAGATTTGCGTTTGCGCCACCCGGGGCGCCGGCCCCCACCCACCCCCAGCCCACGCGGGCACGGGCAGGGCTGGCAGGCAGGCCGGCCAGGCAATGCAACAAAAATCCCCGAGACGGCGACGCGCGGTCACAACTGCCCAACCACTGCCCGCGACCGCGCGGCCCCACGAACCCCGTAAAAGAAACCCGAACGGATTCACCGATCACCAGGCGTCCAGAGCACACGGCAGCACCCGTGCCCGAGCCCGGCGGACGGCAAGGGAGCCGGGGTGGCGCGTAAGTGGTGAGGTGCGGTGGTGGGGCTCGGATAAGAGAAGGGAAAGCGACGGGGCAACAGCACACAAGCTGCGGGCAGCGGCAACGCCGAGCGCGGCGACGGGGCGGGGTGGGGTGGACGAGGCGCAAAAGGCCGGGACCCATGCCCCATCGCGCGCGCGCCCGCAGGGTCGAGGGAAAAAAAACCCACGGGGTTATTTTAGTGGCAGCGTATCTCGTGAAATCCAGGAAATTCGATTCACTCGAAGCCCGGCTGCTTTCTCCCCCGTCGCGAAAAGCCGCAAGCCAACAAAAACACATCAGAGCAGCAGCGGGAGAGAGAGAGAGAGAGAGAGGGGTAGGAGGGAGGGCGGAAAAAAAGCGAGGAGGCATCCTCCTCTCTCCTCTGTCAAAGGATTCTCACAGAGGAGGAGCGGGCGGGCGGGCGGAAGCAGGAGTGGTCGGTGGCCCTGCGGCGCGGCGCATGTGAGAGCTGCGGCGGTGGTGGGGAAGGGGAGCTGGGATGGGGGTGGGAGGCAGAGGGGAGGCCGCGGTGTCGGCGGCGCCGGCGGAGGAGGCGGCGGGGAAGGATGGGGAGGAGGGTAGCCGGTGGACCATGAAGGAGAAGCTGATCGCCGCGGCGGTGCTGGTGTGGGTGCTGGCGTCCGCGGCGTCCGGGGTGGTGGTGCACAGGAACATCCGCCACGCGGCGCTGCAGAAAATGGAGGAGGGGCTCGTCAGCATGTGCGAGGAGCGCGCGCGCATGCTGCAGGACCAGTTCGCCGTCTCCGTCAACCACGTCCACGCCCTCGCCATCCTCGTCGCCACCTTCCACTACGAGAAGCACCCGCCCGCGCTCGACCAGGTCCGCCTCCCTCCCTCGCCGCGCCGAGCTAGCTAGCGAGCTCCACCACCGAACCGAGCGAGCCTGTCGCTGCTTCTGCCTAGTACTACGTCCGTTGCTTGTTTCCTGCTAGTACTTGTCGGCGCGATCCCTGGCTTTCTGTTCTGCGCGCGCAGTTAATTGCGTGTCTCGCCGTCTCTGGAAATCCTCGCTGTTCCTCCCATTGCCATAAGCCCATAACACCTCGACCATGTTACCATGTACCAGTACCTGCTCTGCCTCTGCTGCTTCCACTTCATTTAATTACTGTCAAGTCCATGGTTCCCTTGTGCGCAGACCGTGCCACTTCTTAAATGGAATTCTCTCTTTGTTTTTTTTTTGTGTGTGTGCGCGCGCGCGCGTAGTAATTTGCCGATGCAGATTACTGTTCGGCTGTTTTGTTTGTCGGCTGCAGGCTTTACTTTCGGTCGATTTGTTTTGCAGGACACGTTCGCGGAGTACACCGCCAGGACGTCGTTCGAGCGGCCGCTACTGAGCGGGGTGGCGTACGCGCAGCGGGTGGAGCACGCCGACAGGGAGGGCTTCGAGCGCCAGCAGGGGTGGATCATCAAGACCATGAAGCACGAGCCGTCCCCGGTGCAGGATGAGTACGCGCCGGTCGTCTACTCGCAGGAGACCGTCTCCTACATTGAGGGGCTCGACATGATGTCCGGCGAGGTCTGCGGCGACGTTTCCCGTTCGTTTCTTGCACTGGGCTACAGCTGTTCCCTGCCGGTGTTGGTTCTGAACCTGGGTGTGTTTCTCTGGTGCTGCAGGAGGACCGCGAGAACATTTTGAGGTCAAGAGCATCGGGGAAGGCAGTTCTTACGAGACCATTCCGGCTCATGTCGAATCACCTGGGTGTCGTATTGACTTTTCCTGTCTATCATGTGGATCTTCCTCCTGATGCCAAGGAGGAGGAACGTGTTGCTGCCACCGCAGGGTGAGGTTTATCTCCGTTTTCCAACGAACTTCAGTTTACGCCTATTCTTTGTAGAATCCACTGCCCGTGGCTATTCAGACGCTGCAAGATTTACATGACTTGAGAAAAAGTGAGAATCCCACCAAACAAATCAATATTTCTGCTTTTGCTGACCGCCGCTTCAGAACTTTGAGCTAGCAAAATCGAGGAGAACGAAAAAAATCCCTGTGGTATGCTGATTGATTATAATCGACTCTGCTGTAAGCGGAAACAAATAGGACCTATGTTTTAGTGGTGAAAGTGTATGGGGCTCATGCTGAAGCAGTTGTTTGTGACTCTAGAATCGAAATGAGACTGAGATACTGATAGAGAAACATAATTTCTATGCTTGACTCAGGTGTTTCTCTTTCGTCCCTTTTACAAGCGATTTTTTCTTCTCCACTCTTTCCACTGTCTTCTCCAATTGCAGCGAGCGAGTTTCGGTGAGGGAGGAACAAGAGGAGGAAGAACGCTGTTGGATTCAGATCTTGGGTGTTAGATGGATGGGGTAGTGTTCTATAGATGGTGCCTACATAAATGATCTTAGCTGTAATTTTAGTCAAAACCGCAATAGTTTTACTTATGTCAGAAAATCAAAAGATTTAAATGCTGTCCACACTTGGTGTTTGAAGTTCATAATTGGCAAAATGACTTCTTTTTTATTGTTTATTATATTTCGAGAATAATTTCGCTGACTATTCAACAGATACCTTGGGGGATCATTTGATGTAGAATCATTAGTGGAAAATTTGTTGAGGCAGCTAGCTGGCAATCAGGAATTGGTGGTAAATGTTTATGATGTCACAAACAGTTCGGACCCTCTTGTCATGTATGGATCGTTAGTTCTTCTTGGCATCCCCTCACCATCGCACATCTGCATGCTAGATTTTGGCGATCCATTCAGAAAGCATCATATGGTTTGCAGGTAAATGTGTGCATTCGTTAGTGATTTTCCTGATTTATTCTTGGACACGGTCTAATTGCATGTCCCACTGTCCATAATCTGAGCAGATACAGAAACAAGCCTCATCTCCCATGGTCTGCAATTTCTACGCCATCTGGTGTCTTTGTCATAGGTATGCTTGTGGGGTACATCATTTTTGCCGCTTGGAGTCGTTATGATAATGTTAAGGAAGATTGCCGGAAAATGGAGGAGCTGAAAAAACAGGCAGAAGCAGCCGATGTTGCTAAATCTCAGGTTTAAGTTAGCTTAATTTATTTGATGTTGTAGAAGGGCAGGCCTGGTGCAGTGGTGAGAGCTGTCTCACTGAGTCACCAGGTCGTGGGTTCGAAGCAACCTCTCCACAGATTTTGCGGGGGAAAGGCTTGTCTCGGTTTATCCCTTCCCCAGACCCCACTCATGTGGGAGCCTCCGGCACTGGGTCTGCCCTTTTTTTTAATTTATTTGATGTTGTAAGTTTGAAGTTGCATTTCTCGAGAATCTAAAAGACTCTTTTTGTCAATGGTAGTTCCTTGCAACTGTTTCTCATGAGATCAGAACGCCCATGAATGGAGTTCTAGGTGAATTTTTTTTATACTACACATTCCAGTGATGTCAATGTAACTCATTCTTAGGAGGCAGATGATTTATCCTTTTTCTTGGTTTTGTAGGAATGCTTGATATGCTGTTAGACACTGACCTAACGTCAACTCAGAGGGATTTTGCACAAACAGCTCAAGTCTGCGGAAAGGCTTTAATATCGCTAATCAATGAAGTGCTTGACAGAGCCAAAATTGAAGCCGGAAAGTTGGATCTTGAGTCTGTACCATTTGATCTGAGATCCATCCTTGATGATGTCATTGCATTATTTTCTTCAAAGTCAAGAGAGAAGGGAATTGAGGTTAGTTTTTAGTTCAATAACACTTTTTTTTACGAACCAGCACTGACAGTGACTACTTCTATTGACATAGAAGAAAGATACAGGCAGTTAGCCCTGGGAGGCTACCTACATGAAAAGAAAAAAAAGTAAACTCTAATGCCGGGCAGGCAAGAAAACAACCGACACGCACGGCACACCACACAGCACACACATAACGCAAATAATTTGATAACACTTGTACCTACTACAAAAAGCATCACTCAAGCATTACGATTAACCATGCATTATTTCCATCGGCATCTCTTAGACCCAATTTCCATAAATGTCCCTTCACCATAGTCATACATCCTGCATCTAACTTTTATTGTTCTATCCTTACTAATTTCCTTTTACTCTCCAAAATTGTAGCTTGCTGTATATGTCTCTGAAAGAGTTCCTGAAATCTTGTTGGGTGATCCTGGAAGGTTTCGACAGATAATTACAAATTTAGTGGGCAACTCAATTAAGGTAAGCGTGCATGACCTTTCCTCCCAAGCATGTCTGCAAACAATGAGGACCATTTTATCTAGAGATAGAACAACTTAATTTTAGCAAAATGTACTGCAGTGTTTACTTAGTACTCTGAAGTTTGTTGCCAGCTTTAGTTTATGATTGATATTTGCTTGCACTGACAGTTCACAGAACGGGGACATATTTTTGTACAAGTTCATCTGGCAGATCACTCAAATCTTGCAACAGAATCCGAAGTTGAGCCGGTGGCTAATGGGATGAATGGACATAAAGATGAGAAAACTGCTGTAGCAACCAGTGTTTCTCTCAACACACTAAGTGGCTTTGAAGCTGCTGATAGCCGAAATAGTTGGGAAAGCTTCAAGCTTTTGCTTTCTTGTGAGAAAAATGAGATGCCCTATGAAAGTGTATCTGATAAAGTTACTCTTGTAGTAAGTGTGGAAGATACAGGAATAGGTATACCATTGGAGGCCCAAGCCAAGGTGTTCACACCTTTCATGCAGGCTGATAGTTCGACTTCCAGGACATATGGTGGTACTGGAATTGGATTGAGCATCAGCAAATGTCTTGTTGAACTAATGGGTGGTCAGATAAACTTTGTCAGCCGACCACAAGTTGGGAGTACATTCACATTTACTGCAGTTCTCCAAAGATGTGACAGAAGGGCTATTGGCGACAGTAAGC
The DNA here is from genome assembly GCA_904845875.1 of Miscanthus lutarioriparius. Lineage (NCBI taxonomy): Eukaryota > Viridiplantae > Streptophyta > Magnoliopsida > Poales > Poaceae > Miscanthus > Miscanthus lutarioriparius. The sequence goes on from CAJGYO010000001.1 coordinate 125,964,344, forward strand.
CTGTTATGTTGCACCCTCTTCCATCCAGTTTCAAAGGTTTATCTGCACTATTGGTCGATAGAAGGCCAGTAAGAGCTACTGTAACTAAGTATCACTTGCAAAGGCTGGGAATTGCCTGCGATGTTGTTGCTACCATTGAATTGGCTCTTGGTGTGCTATCCGGGAGAAATGGCAGTTCCCTAACCAGGTACTTGTCTTGCCTATGTACTCTCTAAAAGTTAAAAATCCTGAAGTGATTGAGCTACCATCTTGAGGATGTAGGAATAACGTGGCATACTTGGCTGCTTGGATACTTAAATGCATGTGACTTCTCTTCAGAATTGATATTTGGTTTTCAACAAATTTTGTTGCATATGAACACTTTAGGCATATTGATCGCTTCAGAATTGATATTCCCAGCATAAAATATTTTTATACATCCACTGACCATCCCACTCATCAATTCACTTTTGTGATCAATACTAATTTCTTCATCATTTTCAAAGCTGCAAGATCTACATTAAAAACACACACACTTACACAAGTCAAGACTAAATTTCTATATCGATAGTGTAAGAAAACTACAAATTGTTAATTTGGATTGGGAATGTCCACCTTCAAGCCAGCGAGCCGTCGACTCCCTTATGGCCTTGCCCAACCTAGGAACTTCGTGGTGCAGCGGTGGCGCATGCTAGGCCGCCAACATCCTTGCGCCCTGCCTTGCTGGCTTGCCAAGACTAGGATGCTAGCTAGTTGTTGCACTCCGTGCATAGTTATTGTGGTGCACCTAGGCGGTTAGAGAGAAAATTTTAGTAGAGGTTAGTGAATAGGAGAGATACGCGAGAGAGAACTGTGTCTAATCGGTGTCGAACTGCGGTGCTGCGTGAGAGTGATAAGAGTCGCACGTGGCGGCATTGAACTGAATATGTAGGCTGTTGAGTTACCTGTGTTGGTTTGTTTGATGCTAGTTACTGTTGGCCCTCGATCTCCCTGCACAGGTGAGCAACCTGCTCACCAACACTCACACACACTCACGGCTAGAGGTAGAAGAAGAACTCTTGGAGAACAGAGCACACACACAGCACAAACACTTGTTCTGAATGTGCAGCAACTGAACTGATTTGCTTCATTCTAGTATATATACAAGTCTAGTACCAACTATTCGGTACACTAGTACAAGGGTGAGATTACCCCCAACTACTCCTACATGGCTGAACTAGCCACTACTACTTGTGGCCTATTGCCATACTCGTACAAACTAGTACATGAGATAGTGGCCTATTGCCATACCTCTACAGGAACTAGGATGGACAGCAAGAGCTGACCAATCAACTAATCTCCTGCTGCAGCAAAAGATCAAAAGGGAGCAGCAAATTATCTTACAGTTACTTGAGTTGGATATGTCGCGAATAGAAATGGAGTAGGAGTTTTGATTGATAAGAGCCTCAAGAATGGTGTGGTGGGAGTGAGAAGGCAAGCAGATAGGATTATCTTAGTCAAGCTTGTCGTTGGTGAAATGGTCTTGAACGTAATTAGTGCGTATGCCCCCAAGTAGGCATCGACGAGAGTGCTAAGAGACAGTTCTGGAAAGACTTAGATGGCCTGATTAGAGCTATACCTAGTAGTGAGAAGCTTTTTATAGGAGGAGATCTTAATAGGTATGTAGGTACTACGAGCGTAGGTTTCGAGGCAGTTCATGGAGGTTTTGGGTATGGTAGTAGGAATCAGGAGAGGGAGGAAGTTCTGGACTTCGCGGTAGCTTTTGACCTGATGATAGCCAACACTTTCTTTAGAAAGAGAGAATCTCATCTAGTACCTTCAGTAGCGGACAACACTCTAGCCAGATTGACTTTGTCCTCGCAAGAAGAAAGGACAAACGAGCATGTTTGGGTTGCAAGGTGATACCAGGGGAGTGTTGTTTCTCAACATAAGCTTTTGGTGGCAGACTTTCGTTTTCAGGTGCGTGCCCGTAGAGATAAACAAGCTAAGATTGAAAGAACAAAGTGGTGGAAATTGAAAGAGGAGACGTCAGAGGTATTCAGAAAAAGGGTTATCAAATAGGGCACTTGGAAGGAAGAAGAGGACATAAACAACATGTGGTAGAAGATGGCAACCAATATTCGGAAGGTGGCCTCAGAGGTGTGTGGAGTAACCAAAGAAAGTGGAGGCGAGGTTAAAGATACTTGGTGGTGGAACGAGGAAGTCTAAAGGGCTATTAAGGAGAAGAAAGAATGCTATAGACGTTTGTACCATGACAGGAGTGTGGACAACATAGAGAAGTACAAGGTGACAAAGAAGACTGCAAAACGAGTTGTAAGTGTGGCAAAGGGTAGAGCGTACGAGAATCTTTACCAACATTTGAGTACGAAGGAAGGAGAGAAGGACATTTACAGGATGGCTAAGGTTCGTGAGAGAGACAAGGGACTTCAACTAAGTTAAGTGCATTAAGGATGAAAGGGAACATCTCTTGGTGAAGGAGGATGAGATCCGACATCGATGGCAAGAGTATTTTGATAAATTGTTCAATGGTGAGAATACGGACACAACCTTTCAGTTGGATGACTCTTTTGATGACACTAATAGACGCTTTGTGTGGAGAATCCAAGAATCTGAGGTCAGAGAGGCGTTGAAAAGGATGAAAGGAGGTAAGGCGATGGGACCGGATGGTATCCCAATCGAGGTGTGGAGATGCCTCGGGGACATAGCTATAGTATGGCTAACCAAGTTGTTCAGCCATATTTTTTGATCGAACAAGATGTCTGACGAGTGGAGGAGAAGCATATTGGTACCGATCTACAAAAATAAATGGGATATTCAAAGTTGTACTAATTACCGGGGAATTAAGTTGATGAGCCATACTATGAAGCTACGGGAGAGAGTTATCGAGCATCGCTTGAGAGCAATAACGCGGGTCTCTATGAACCAATTTGGTTTCATGCCCGGAAGGTCAACTATGGAAGTCATTTTCTTAATAAGACAAGTTATGGAGCGGTATAGGGAGAAGAAGAAGGACCTACACATGATTTTTATTGACTTGGAGAAGGCTTATGATAAAATACCAAGGAATGTTATGTGGTGGGCTTTAGACAAACATAAAGTCCCAACGAAGTACGTCGGGCTCATTAAGGACATGTACAACAATGTTGTGACTAGTGTTCGAACAAGTGATGGAGACACGGATGACTTTCCGATTAGAATAGGACTACATCAAGGGTCAGCTTTGAGCCCTTATCTGTTTGTCTTAGTGATGGATGAGGTCACAAGGGACATACAAGGGGACATCCCTTGTGTATGCTTTTCGCGGACGATATAGTGCTAGTTGATGAAAGCCGGACAGGAGTGAATCAGAAACTGAAGTTATGGCGGGAGACTTTGGAGTCCAAAGGTTTTAGACTCAGTAGAACTAAAACTGAGTATATGATATGTGACTTCGGCACTACTACTCGGGAGGAGAAAAATATTAGTTTGGAATGTCAAGTAGTGCCTAGAAATGATACCTTTCGATATTTAGGATCAATGCTACAGAGAGACGGGGATATTGATGAAGACGTTAGCCATAGAATCAAAACAGGGTGGATGAAGTGGCGCCAAACATCTGGTGTCCTATGTGACAAAAGGGTACCACAGAAGCTAAAAGACAAGTTTTATAGGACGACGATTAGACCTGCTATGTTGTATGGTGCTGAATGTTGGCCTACGAAAAGACGACATGTTCAACAGATAAGTGTCGCGGAAATGCGTATGTTGCGTTGGATTTGCGGTCATACAAGAAGGGATCGAGTTCGGAACGGTGGTATACGTGATAGATTAGGGGTAGCACCAATTGAAGAAAAGCTTGTCTAACACCGGTTGAGATGGTTTGGACATGTGCAACGGAGACCTCCAGAGGAACCGGTGCGTAGTGGAATCCTAAGCCAGGATAGTAACGTGAAGAAAGACAGAGATAGACCGAAGTTGACATGGTTAGAGGCAATAAAAGGAGACTTGAAAGGATGGAATATACCCAAATACTTAGCCTTAGATAGGAGTGCTTGGAAAACAGTATTCACGTGCCTGAACCTTGATTGCTTCAGCTGGGTTTCAACTCTTGCCTACCCCAACTTGTTTGGGACTTAAAGGCTTTGTTGTTGTTGTTGTTACTTGAGTTGGATATGATGCTAAGAAATGGTGAATTCGGCTAAACTTGAGTTATACACACACACACACACACACACACACACACACACATATATATATATATATATATATATATATATATACTATATACATAGGTTTCTCAAAATAGTTTGGTATTCCTGGGAATACCCATGCATATACGTAGCTCCGCCCATGTACTAGCTGGTACATTTCTATTATAATTACCAAATTCATCGTGTTGGATCTGCTTTCAGTTTGTATCACTGCTTTGGTCTGTAGTTCTCATTAGATTCTTGCGTGTTATTTATCTAGTTCAAATTTCACTTATGGTAAATGTTTCAGTGAAAATGCAGTTTTTGCTCTATTAACCTGTAGAATTCAAATGTCTACTAAACTACTACTTTTGACATGCAGTTTCACTAATTGTTATCTGTATTTCTTTCGACATGCATTTTCTTTCGTTTTTCTTGGATCTAACTAAAGTTTTCCGAATTCATCATGCAGCACGAAGCAACCATGCATGTTATTGATTGAGAGTGATTCATGGGGCTTCAAGATTGATGTTTCTTTACGATCTAGACTCCTGGAGATGAAGCAGAATGGTCACACACATGTATTACCCAAAATTATCCTTCTTGCAGCTGCAGAATCGGGCAAACTCAAAGCACAGTATGCAGTTGATTCTGTGATCACGAAGCCTCTGAAAGCAAGCGCACTTGCCGCTTGTCTATTCCAAACACTTGGTATCACACGGTCAAGCAACGAGAGACGCGACAACTCAGGTTCTCTTCATGGGTTGCTTCTTGGCAAGAACATATTGGTGGTTGATGACAACAAGGTAAATCTTAGAGTGGCTGCTGGCACATTAAAGAAATTTGGAGCAAAGGTGGAGTGCGTGGAGAGTGGAAAAGATGCTCTCGCCCTCCTACAAGTCCCATATAAGTTCCATCTTTGTCTCATGGACATTCAGATGCCCGAGATGGATGGGTGAGTTCTATACAAAGCACACTATGCTTGTTTTCTCCCTTGTCATTCTCTGTTTTAAACCAATATTCCTCTACTTGGGACACCAGGTTTGAGGCGACCCAGCAAATAAGGGCAATGGAAGCGAAGGCCAATGAGCAGGCAGTCGCCTGTGACGATTCAGAAAGAGACGGCGCGACAAGGGCAGCAAAATGGCACCTGCCTGTTCTTGCAATGACCGCTGATGTCATCCAGGCCACCCATGAAGAGTGCACGAAGTATGGGATGGATGGGTACGTCACAAAGCCCTTCGAGGAGAAGCAGCTCTTCCAGGCGTTGAAGAAATTCTTGGACCCCGGCATGTCCAGCTAACACCGAAGTGATGCGTTGGAAAGTGAGGCACCATTCTCCATTCTGTAATTCCCTAACCGTGGACGCAATCTGATCCCGAACAAAGACCGTCCATCGTGGGCTGCTCGTCGATCATGCTAGCGGGGTAACAGCAGGCAGCCAAGTGCTGCACGCAGCACGGGCCTTTGCTGATCTGCCTATCCCTGTTTATAGCACTAGTATGGCCTGTGCGACAATGTTGGAGCTGCCTGCGGCTGATGCACGTCGAGCATAATTTTGTTGTACAGCTTCCCGCATTTTTGTGCTCCTGTTCAGACCACTGAAAGAGGCAGGCAGGCTCGCTGGTGCAGTGCAGGACTGGAAGGAAACCTGACTGCCTGAGAGTAGGTTTTTTTTTGCTGTTTTGCATTGGGATTTATGATGTATTATAATCAGCTAATGTGCGATATAAGCTGATGTAATTGGCTCAATGCATTTCCATTGTTATGGATATGAGTTAGGATGGCATTGGTAAGACTACACTATTGGGTGTATGCCCTTCCATTATCCCTCCAAAATGTTAAAATGTGCAAAGGGAATATCCCTGCAAGTTGTCTTGGACAAGATGCAGCCAGCAACACCTTGGATCCATCTGGTATGCAATGCCCGTCCTGCCCATGGAGAGTGATGAAACATGAAACATGAACCATGACTTCGAGTACCTTTTTTCATGGAGATACTGATATTTCTTTGCTGGAGTATTTAGACACGGTAATAATAAAATCTTCAGGGGCTTACTACGGCCTGTTGGTCATTGCAAGTTAATCTTCCGAAAAGAATTTGCCTTGGTTATCCATAGAGCACAAAAGTCTTACTGTCCACAAATAATCATCATAGCTAGAAAAAGGAACCATGAGTCCATGACGAACGAAAAAGTATAATGGGCCAGCGTACAGGCCCATTGCAAAGCCTACAATAGGCTAATCACGGTTGAGAGCCTCTTAGATATCCAGGCCCTTCTAGCTTCAGATAGCCTTGAGCCCCTGATGATAATTAAAGGGAAACATTGTTTCAAAAAAAAAATTAAAGAGAAACAGCCAAAATTTTCTGGCGGTGGGCGCACGTCCACGGCACCGAATCCACGGATGACAAGCGGCGATGTGTGCTGGCTCTCTCTCGCGCGCGCGTGCCGTGTGCCCGTGTCTGCACGTCGACCTCAGCGGATCGCGCCTACCTGATCAGACCAGGCCGCCAAACCAACTTCGGCGCTTCGCTTATCCACCCTCTGCCCGTGCCGTGCCCGAGAGCACTGAACGAGCCCACGTCTCCCTCCGCGACCTCCACACGCGCACAGGACAAACGCCGGACGGGGCGGAGCACGAAGCAGGTAACGAAACGGGAAGGAAGATATTATTTTCTTTCCGCTGGTGATCTCGTCGGTTTCTGGCGCAGAGACGCAGGGGCGCGCTGCACCCCGCACTCGGCTTGTGGCGACGGTGAGTTGAGTTGGGGATGACTCGTGAGGCCGTGCCGCCGTGGAGCTGCCGGGTCACGAACTCATGACCCACGAGACGAAGCCGTCCTTGTCCACGGGGAGAGTCGGAGACACCTCTGGAGGCTACGTGGACCCGTGGATGCGTCTCTGCCGATCGCCCTCGTTTGGGCTTGTTCGGTTGATTCGGTGTGAGAGAAAAATATTGTTCGCTGGTTGAAAAAGTATGTCTTATAAACCAAACACGACCAAACGAACAGACTGGATGTGTTCGGAGCCAGAAAAAGATCTGTATGCCGTGTGCAGTCCAGATTCACAGTGGCCTATCAACGTCAATAACACCCTAACATGTCCTTCTCGCATAAAATATATCGTCCTGTTTGTTTGGGTTTGTTTGGCTGATAAGTCATGACTGAAAATATTGTTGGCTGATTTGGTGTGAGAGAAAAATATTGTTCGTTGACTGAAAAAGTACGACTTATAAGTCAAACAAACCCAAACAAACATGATATATATATATATATATATATATATATATATATATATATATATATATATATATATATATATATATACACACACACGGATTAGTTAGTACTATATGATTTCCCTTTTCAATATATATATATATATATATATATATATATTGAAAAGGGAAATCATATAGTACTAACTAATCCGACCAGTACGTGGCATCCACTACACTCATCAGGAAGATGCTAACCAGTAATCACACATCAGCTTAAATGGTACGTGTAGGAACTTGGTCGTTAGGGACGAGGTTGAGTACTTTCGCCTTTTAGCATCGAGTGTGCCTCAAGAATGGAATTGTCCAGCTGCAAAGGGCCCGTGGCCACGAGCGAGACGTCAAGCAAATGCTGCCAACATATGAAGGCCCTGTTCGCTCAGCCAGAATCAGTTCCAGTTTTTTAGCTATAAAATCTCTCATAACAAATTAGCTCTATAAATTAGCCACAGTAGCAAATAAGTCCTACCGAACAGGACCAAAATTAGTAACCTAATGTTCAAATCACTGTCTCACAAAAATAAAATCGTGAGCACCTTCTAGTTACTTCCAGAACACTGTCAGGTTCTTTGTTTCTGCTACTAATGTTTTGCCCTTTTCGTGGATTACTTCCAAAACACCGTGAGGTTCTTTCTTTCAGCTACAAATTTTGTACTTTTCATGGATTATTTTTGGACATGTTTGAATGCTCTATATTTTACTCCTAGCTTATATATAGAGAATCAAACGAGCTAACCCACAAACCTATATATAGTATAAATTTTATGGATTACGCTTGTACCTTTACTCATACCTGGTCAAGTAGTGAGCTAAGCATAGCTTGGGTTGGTTAAATTTCTTTCGGTACATCCTGTCCATATAAGTTCAAGTGCATTTTGTGCTCATAGTGGCAAGGTGGTGTTAAGGTGAATGTGTGTCCACGGAGCCGCCGCCTAGGGTATATAGATAAATGCCGCCGCCCTTGCTCCTAGGGCCTCGCCGTCGCCACGCCTCTACCTAGGGCTCCTCTTCTTCTTTCTCTCCGGTGCGTCTACTGGAGGTAAGGAGGAGAGGGGACCCATCTATCTTTTTTACAGTTTTTAGTTCCAGTTTGTTTAGGGTTTAGTCCAAATAAATCTTTCGATGAAATCAGATGATTTTCGGACGGGATCATGCTTTTCTACGATGACTTCGATGATTGTCATGATAAGATCGTCGTTGTAGGCGTCGATTTCATCGGCAAGGGTTATGGCCTTTATCTGCAATGGGAGGGGTGTTTCTGGGAGCCCCTACGAGGACAGCGACTCTAGGTCATCGATTTTCATCGTCGATGGTGACGGAGAGGATTTTAAGGTCTCAAGATGATGTATCTTTAGCCTATGTCGTACCCGACAATACAACTGTTAATATTTTTTCAGCGATTTAGATGCGCTTTGGACTGGTTCCGAAGCGTTGAATCTTGCGTCATGTCCAATGTTTTGGGTTGGTAATTGGATTCGGTATATGGACTGCACTTTAGCTCCGGTGTTCGAATGATGCCACTCAAGAAGATGAAGATGAAAGAATCTAGATAGAGTACTGTATGTTTTTTGTTTCAAAATTTTTCATGAGTAATTTGGGGATGTACAGTGCCAAGATTTAATATAAGTCTTTTTTTCGGAAAAAAAGTGAATGTGTGTCCTGTTTATGTTTCTAAATAAATACTACCGTAGTATTTTTCGAGAAAAAAGGTCGACAAATCTTTTCTTTTTAAAAAATAATTGTTTATTTTGAGATATATATAGCCTTTTATTTTACCGCAGGGCATGAGAACCATAGGCGACTATCGTGACACTTGCGCCGTCGCCTGTAACTTTCCAGCCTGCGTGTACGCTTTCTGTTCATTTATATCTCTTTCATTCACACATGAAAAAAATTGGACCTGGAAAAAAGAAAAGAAAATCAACTCGCCACCTGTTCTAACACGCGTGGTGAAAGAAAGAACACGGCGGCTGCTGTTTCGTCTCCGTCCGCGTGCTCTGACCCCCAGCGAGCCCACGGCGTCGCCCTATATAATTGGGGCCTCAAAACCTCTCCTCTCATCAGCAACGAACTCCAGTCTCCAACCAACCACAGCAGACAAAAGATCCCCAATTCCGTGTCCCCGAACCCCCTCGAGTTCGCACGGGCTCCCGGCTAGATTCGTGCGGTCTAAGCTTCGAATCGGCGCATGGAGGCAGCAGTAGCCGCGGCGCTCAGGTCGCCCACCGCCGCCGGCCCCTCGCGGCGGTCCGCGGCCCCGGGCCCCAGCTCGCTCCCCTTTGACCGGAGACGCAGCTTCGCCTTCGGCTCCATCAAGGTAGGAGGAGCTTCCGGTTCTCTCTTACGGCTAAAGCTTAGACGGGTGTTTGTTCTTTTAGACAGAAAGAAAAGGCACTTTGTATCTTATCATCTTCGGGTTCTGGCATGCTTATCTATCTGTTTTTTGGTTTTTGTATCCGTGCTTGTGGAGGAATGATTTGGTGCGATTATCCTGCAATTTGTTCATTTTGTATCCTCATAAGATTCGGTTTCTCATGTATAATTCGTCTGAGCATGGAAATGGGGTGGTTGCCTGACGCTGCTGGATGCTATGAGCAGGGTCTCGGGCGGCAGCAGCTCACCTCTAGGACCAGGAGGCGAAGCAGTGTGGTCAGGGCTTCCTTGTCCCCCTCGGAGTCTCTGCCACCGTCCTCGTCGATCGCGCCGCTCAGGATGGAATCGCCGGCGGGGCAGCTACTCTCGCAAATCCTGCACACGCACCCGCACCTGCTGTCTGCCGCCGCCGAACAGCAGCTCGAGCAGCTCCAGACCGACCGCGAGGCCGAGAAGGAGAAGGATAAGGAGAGCGATGCTGGCGACAAGCCGACAGGTGGCGACCTTGTGCTGTACAGGTAATTGTGAGTTTTTAATCAGCGAGTTTGTTTCCTTTGTTACTTTCGGTGCATCTAGCAATAAGAAGATAGGATTTGGTAAAGATGCTTGTTCTGAGTTATCCAATTGGATCCGGAGTATGACAGACTATCACATAGGAATTGTATAACTGTCTAGTTATCCTCTTTGTCAATTGTGCGATGCCAAGAGAGGAAAGGGACAAACTATTCTAGCCTTTTTTATTGAGATGGAGTGACTGTAGTTCATATGTGAGAAATTGATAATTATGATTTAGAATTGTTTGGTGAGCCATACTGTAGCTTCCTATAAAATGGGAATATTCAAAGTTCATGTGAAAGCTCATCTTGTTTATTACTTCTAACAATGAATTAATTGTTTCCTGTGACTTGGAGTATTGGAGAAATGTTGGCTAATTTCCCTTGTTTTCTGGAAATAGGCGTATTGCTGAAGTAAAGGAGAAGGAACGGAGAAGGACTTTGGAGGAGATACTCTATGCTCTGGTTGTTCAGAAGTTTGTTGAAGCTGGTGTTTCTTTGGTTCCAGCACTCTCACACTCCATCGATTCTTCTGGAAGAGTTGATCAGTGGACAGAAACTGTGGAAGAGAAGCTTCAACGTTTACACTCGTCTGAGGCCTATGAAATGATCGAGAATCATCTCGCTCTCATTCTGGGGCAGCGTCAAGGTGATGCCACTATTGCAGCCATAAGTAAGCTCCGAGTTGGCCAGGTCTATGCTGCATCTGTGATGTATGGTTATTTCCTCAAGAGAGTTGATCAGAGGTTTCAGCTCGAGAAGACAATGAAGAGCCTCCCTTGGGGATCAGAAGAGGAAGATAGTGCTTTGAATCAAGTTATGACGACCGACTCGATGCCTTCAGCTCAGGCTTCTAGCTCTCATCCAGAGATGGGCTCGTGGACTGCACCTGACTTCAATGCAGGAGGGCCTAGCCAATCTATCAAGCCTTCCTGCCTTAGGTCGTATGTCATGTCATTTGATTCAGATACGCTTCAGAGGTATGCAACAGTCAGGTCAAAGGAGGCCTTTGGCATCATTGAGAAGCACACAGAAGCGCTATTTGGGAAACCAGAGATTGTAATCACACCTGAAGGCACAATTGATTCTTCTAAGGATGAGCATATTAGGATAAGCTTTGCTGGGCTGCAAAGGCTGATCCTGGAGGCTGTTACTTTCGGATCGTTCCTCTGGGACTTGGAGAGCTTTGTGGATTCCAGGTACCATTTCGTGACCAACTAAGATGGTCATCCTAACTGAAGAACGATTCATGGTTTACGGATCTGGTCTGAATGTCTATGGGCTTCGGAAAGACTGTTGTACAATGATGTTAGACAGTTACCACACCCCTTACTGTATATGATGGTATCAATGATTTTCCCAGTTTTATGGCATCACAGAATTGTAAAGACCAAATGTCATTAGCCTGATATTTAGCCGTTAGGTTCTATTGACATCAGTGCTGCCCGCGGTGCGTAGCGATGTATTTTATGACTATCCCCTCTGCAAGTTGTAGGAGGAATTCTAGGTTCCTAGCCAATTCTTCAGCGAAGCTATTATTCTCGTTGCAGATTCCTGTTATGATGATTTGAGTTGTTTCTTCTTTTTGGGAGCACGACCATTTCGAACTACAGAATTCTTCTGTGTATTTGAATGGGGATGAAGTTTCGTTTTTTTAAAATGTATTTATTTATTTTTGTTGATCCAAAACTCACTGCTTTGAACTCAACCGAATTGCTAGTTCAATTTGTTCGCTAGGAATTCGATGATTATAATTTGACCCTGACATGCCACATGCAAACATGTACAGTAGTTGGATTTGGAGTGTTGTGACATCTGAACATGTACAGCTGAGTTTACATGTTCGAGCAGCAAGAGGAATAAGTGAGGTGAGACAAGAAAATGTAGTTACAGCATCTTATTGTCACCAAGCATGGCTGCTGCTGCTGCTTCCAACGAGAAAATCATGGAGCGCAGTTCAAGGCTTCGTAGTCTTCAATAATCTTGATAAAATTCTTGACCATGAGCCTCCCTTCAGTAGTTATGATGCTCTCTGGATGGAACTGCACGCCCTACGTAATAAGAACGTCCACGGATGTAGATTCAAAATGGACAACAGTAACACTTATAAAAAGATTGTTTTTTTTTGTTTTCTATATTTATAAAAATTAAAGTAGGAAAAGAAAGAAACAGTTCGATTTGATTTGGAAAAAAAGGCTTCAGCTTACTGTACACAGCAGCAATGGTGTAACCAAGTACACCGGCAGAATGCTGATAGATGGAGGCACTAGTGAAAGCACAAACAAAAAGTCTACTAATTTTGCCCTGGTTGCCAGATAGGCAAATTCAAGCAGCCTATGCAAACCTACCCTAGTATATGTCCATGTCAGAATTCAATCAAAATCTAATCTGCTTCCCTAGGTTATTTAGTTATATATTGTGCTGGTGAATGATCCAGATGTGAGCCTGGAAGAAGACAACTTGTGTTGATGAACAGGTAAATGCTATCATGGGTTGAAGTGAACAATCGCAAAGAAGTATGATGACATGCTTCAAAAGGGTTGTGAACTTCCAGTTATGCACCATTTTTAGTCTTTCTGTGGAAGTAAAAAATCACAAGGCAACAGAAAAGGCGTTTAATTTTTTAGAAGGCAAGCAACTTACAAACACAGTAGCAAGTTTCCAGATTACATGATTTGATTTGAAATGATGTTTCACATTATGTTGTTATAAATAAAAAAGACATGTGAGCAATGTAAGACATAATCTGCTGCTGATCTTTCTCTTGTTGCAACAGAGTTGGCATTCGGTCAGCTCGGCTGTCCAGTCTCTACTGCTAATATGGCAATATACCACTTTTAGTACATTAGTTGGTAGCTATTACATCAGCCATGTCTTGGTAGTGGGCTGATCTAAACTTTGTACTGCTAGTACTTGGAGTAGTTGGTGTACCTTAAGAGTAGGTAGTTGGTGTACTCACCAACAACTATGTACCTGGTAGAGGTACTAGCACTTGTATATATATCACACCTAAGGCAATGCAAAATAACAGTTCAGTTTGCTACATCCAGAAGCAGAGCTTTCGGCCAGCGCTAGGCTTGTGCTGTGTGTGTGAGCTATTCTCAATATCTTCTTCTACCTCTAACCATAGTGGGTGAGTGTGCTGGTCAGCTTATTGCTTACTTGTGCAGGGCAGCCGAAGGACCAACAAGTGGTATCAGAGCCGTACAAGCGCCGTCGCCGGACTAACCGCTGGCGATGACGGACGATTCGGAGATGGAAGACAACAGCGGCGCTGCTGTGGCTGCCCAGCCACGACAGGAGGTCGTCGTGCGCACAGTGCGGAAGGTCAGCGGCACCAGTTAGCCGAAGATGACTCGCACCAACTATGACGAGTGGGCGGTGACCATGAAGGTCAAGCTCAGAGCCCGACGGCTCTGGAATACCATTGACAAGGGCACCGACAACGAAGAAGACGACATGTCAGCGTTGGAGGCTATCCTCGCTACTATGCCAGCGGAGTACAGGAGCCGTTGGGGGCGAAGAACTCTGCTAAAGAGGCGTGGGAGACCATTGTTGCGATGCATGTCGGCTCCGACCGCGCAAAGAAGGCGACGGCCCAGCTGCTGAAGCAGGAGTACGCCAACCTCAAGTTCAAGGATGATGAGTCGGTAGATGACTTCTCCCTACGCCTGCAATCGCTCATCAGCAAGCTGAGGAGCCACGACGTCACCATCGACGAAGAAGAGGGGGTCTCCAAGTACCCCCACTCCGTGCCGGTGAAGTACATCCATATCGCTCTCTCCATAGAGGCGATGCTGGACTTGTCCACCCTCACCATTGTGAATGTGACAGGCAGTCTGCAGGCGGTGGACGAGCACATGGAGCAGGCCACAACAACGACGGACAACAGCATGTTGCTGCTGACAGAGGAGTGGGCTGCCCGGATGAAGGAGAAGAAGTCTGGGGAAGTCTCCTCCAGCCGCGGTGGCGATGACAAGCGCCGCAGCAAGGCTTCTTCGGAGAAGAAGGTCAACCCAACGCCTGCCGGCGCTGCGGGAAGACAGGCCATTAGGCAAAGGAGTGCCCAAATCGTAAGCAGGAGAAGAAAGCTGAGGCTCATTTAGCGCAGCCTGATGAGGATGATGAGGCCACTTTCCTGATGGCGACGTTCTATGCACTGCACGACGCTGAGGCCAAGGAGAAGGGAGATGTGATGGTGGTGGAAGGGCACGACAAGGCTCTGAAGGCTGTCAACCTCGACGAACCGTGCGCCCAAGTCCACCTCGGACGTGTGGGCGTCGAGCAGGAGCAGCGGTGGTACCTGGACTCCGGCGCCAGCAACCACAAGACGGGCTCCAAGGAAGCCATCTCTGAGCTCGACGGCAACGTGACCGGCACGGTGAAGTTCGGTGACAGCTCAATGGTGGCGATCCGAGGGCGCGGCACCATCATCTTCAGGTGCCAGAACGACGAGCACCGCGTGCTGACGGATGTTTATTACATCCCGCAGCTACGTTCAAGCATCATCAGCATTGGCTAGTTGGATGAGCGCGGCAGCGAGGTACTGATCAAGGACGGCGTCCTCAGGATCAGGGACCGGGAGCAGCAGCTTCTTGCCAAGGTGAAGAGGTCCCGAAACCGGCTGTACCTGCCCGACTTGAAGGTGGAGCAGCCCATCTGCTTGGCTGCATGGCACACAGAGGAGTCGTGGCTGTGGCATGCCCGGTATGGCCATCTCAGTTTCAACGCTCTTGGTCGGCTGGAGAAGATGGTGGCTGGGCTACCTCATATCGAGCACGTAGGCGAGCTGTGTGACAGCTGCCTGGTCGGAAAGCAAAGAAGGTTGCCGTTCCCGAAGACGACGAAGTACCGCACGGCGGAGGCCCTCGAGCTGGTCCATGGTGACCTCTGCGGGCCGATCACGCCGGCGACGCACGACGGGCGCAAGTGTAACACCCTAGGTGTTTGGCTTCCACTAAATTGCATGTCATTTCATAAACATATGCATCATCTATGTCATCATGCCATTGTCACTGAAACACACATATACAACATTTGCAAATTCTGTTTGTTTCATACTTGTTTGCTTATGAATGGTAGTAGTGCAACCTGTGAATGCAACATGAATTGCTCATACCTTGAAACATGGCCATATGGTAGTAATGTGACAAGTGTAAAATAACAACAAAGTCATGAAACATGTGAAACATTGCATTGCAACATTTGGGTGAATTGCTTGTTTTGTTGTTTCATCACATGTGATCATTTGACATGGGTATAGCACTTGTGTAAAGTGGTTGATTATGGTCTAATACACCTTAACTACACTAAGGGTAATTGTTTGGACACTGTTCATGTGGACCAAAATGACCAAATTGCCCTTTTGGAGAGGTTTGACTTGAATTGACCCTTAGAGTGCCACTGTTTGACTGATTCAAAAGACTAACTTAGAGACCATGCATGGCTGTGCACTCTTTACCAAAGTTGTAGCTAATTTACCAAAGAACAAAAGTTGTTTTATGACCAACTCATGAAAATGACTAGAACATGTTCAAACAAGGCCCACAAGTCATATTTCCATACTGAATTCACACTTAGAATTTTTCTAAGTCTTTAAGGCGATTTGCAGTTTCGAGTACCAATGTTTGGAGACTTGTATCTCCCTAACCAGGCCGAACCAACTCGAGCTCCAATTGAAGAAGTTGTAGTACTCACTTCGATCTTCAATTTTGTTAACTACACCATGAATCGATCGCCACCGCTTTGGGAGTTATGGACCGTCAATTCACTGCTGTCGATCGTGCCATCGAGCGTCGTTTGATCCGTTTTGAAAAACCGACAGAGCCACCGTGGCCGACCGGCGGCGAAGAAGCTTCCGCCCGGCGTCATGGCGCATGGCCGACGTCTCCACGTCGCGCGTCCGAGCTCCAGATGAAGGCCAACGTCTCGCCACTCACTCGTTCACTCGCCATTTCGCTCGCCATCTCCTTCTCCCGCGAGAGCACGGTGGCCGGGACACCGTGGCGCCGCCGAGCCAAATCCTCAACACAGGCGCCTTGGTCCGATTCATCCCAGCCACAGCATCACCGTGAGCTTCTCCACGTCCTTGACCCCACCGTCATTCCATTTTCGACTCGGTGAGAGCTCACCGTGAGCGCGGCTCCACCGGTCGCCATGATGCCGCCGGCCGAGAGACGTTCGCGGTGGCGTCTTTCTCGAGCCCTCTTACCGTCCCTTCTCTCCTTAAGCTTCTTCTGCCGTGTGTGTGTGAAGCTCGTAGAGTGGGCCATTAGGGCCGAGGCGTCGTCGTCTCGCCGGAAGCTACCATGCGTGGGGGTGGCGCCACCATGGCCGTCGCCATTGCCAGCAAAGACAATAGCTTCGATTGAGAGCACCGCTAGATGCGGACGAGCGAGGACAACATCGTAATACCTGGCTGACTCATGGGAGAGGCCACCGGCGACGAGCTACGCCGCCATCCGTTCCTCCTCCCCTGCCTGTCTCTCTGTCGCGTGGGACCCGCGCGTCAGCCGTCATTCTCAGGCGGGAGTCAGCGTGGGCCGCGTCGCGTTTGGGCCACGCCAGCGCGTGTTGTGTGGGCCGCCGAGTCTGACCGGGCCGGCCCAGTAGCTGAGATAGGTTTTCTTATTTGTGTTTTGTTTTATTCTTTTCACTGATTTGTGTATATATTCAAAATTATGTATCTCCTAGTTGGTAGATCCAAATGATATGGTTCCAATTTTGTTGAGTTCATGATATTGTCTAGTTTATATTAAAAATATGATTTATGCCATGTTCTGTTATGAAAATAGGAGTTTCTATTTCTCTTTTAATCATGGAGAAAATAGGGATAATTATATCTTTTTCTATGTAGCTCCAAATGGCATGAAATTTTATGGTGTACTGCTCATATCATGAATAGCTTGTAGTTAAATTTTCATATATTTTGGACACTGTATGTAGGAGATAGAAAATTATCTTGTTTGCATGGATGGATCTTGTGTGAATTTTCATAATTTTTCTATAGATCCAGTAAAGGTAAAATTTGGTGAGTGCTATTCTTATGCTAGAATGATGCTAGGAAAAATGAGAAATCTGTTGCTTGACACTTTTTTATAGGGTTTCCTAATTATGCTAAAAATAGACATGCCACCTATTATTTTGGATACAGCAAGTTCTGCTTGCCCAATGGTTTTAAAATTTTTATGGTAGTCTATGTGAAGCATGAGATAGCTACTGTAATTTTTATAGATTTTTCTGAACAGTTTTACTATATATTGCTTTAATCACCTAATTAACTAAATAAATTAGAAAAGGGCATTAAATAATTTATTTAGAAGTTGGCACTATACTTTCTGATGTTCCTCTGGTATGTACAACAAGTTGGTAAACTTGGTTTGGTCCAATTATGCTTTTGCATCATCACTAAATAATTAATTTAGTAAACCTGTCATTTCTGGACAGATTCTAGGTTTATTGAATTCGATTTGGTTAACGTAAGAATCATGCTTTGATGTTTACAACTGATTTGTAGAGAATTTCATAAACTTTCCAGAATGTCCTCTTGCAAGTCATTTGAATTTATAGAACTCTAGTTATGATTAAATTAAGGAACTACCCGTGTGCATATTAAACTTTAACTGTTATTTTAAGTATGCCTTACTATTTCTAAGTTTGTGGTAATGTTCCTAGGTGTTAGGCCTTTAACTGAAGATAAGCATCTTTATCTTAGGTTATGCAAGTTAGGTAAGTTGATCTCGTTCTTCAAGTTAAGTTAGAGACACGTTTTAAAGTGATTTGAATAGAGCTATTCTTAATCGGTAAACGAGTGTCCAGTGATATTTTTGTTAAACACTTACTGTGCTTCATTCATCATGAGCATCATGTCATTCCTTATGCATCCATGATATTTATCTTGTGCATCGGCATGCAATAGGTGTACCAAAAGGAGTGACCCTGCTGTAATTCGAGAAACCGAGCGAGCAGCGGCAGCCAACACCGGAGGTTCAGGAGGTGCAGCCTTCAGGAGAAGTGCCAGACGAGGTCGCCGTTGAGTGCCCGGATCACCGTCCGTGCAACTTTGTGAAAGGCAAGCCCCGGAGCATATTAAGCCTCCTAATTTCCGAAATGCAGTTAAAGTATTATTGTTACATATATATATATATTGTTGCATTAAGTTTAGGTGTTGGATGCAAACACTTGCTGCATTGATTATCCCATCCTTGTCCACATATTGATACCCTAAATCCTATGTAGTTCAGGTTCGTGTAGTACTTAGCCCTGCTTAAACACGGTAGAAGTCAGCTGATTTTCTATCACCTGCGAGATATAGAAAGATATATATGGCACGGTTGGCTATATTTGCTATCGTGGAAAAGAACCAGTCTTAATTTGAAATGAAGACCGAACGGAGGCTTGTCGGTTTGTAGTGACTCCGTCTGTGTCGATTAAGGACTGAATCTTGGAGCCTTTCTTGTTCATGTTGAACGCATGCCTCTCTCTTAGTTGGCCGTGTCTGAAGACCGACCGCGAAGCCGAGTAACTCACCTCAGGCCGGGAGTCGATAAGTATAAAGTGCGCCTCGAAAGGGAGCCGTAGGCGTGAGTCCAAGGGCAGGTGATTTAAAAGTCCTGATCGTCCTGGCAGAAGGATAATCCCTGAGAGTGTTGGCGCTGATCGAACCCGTGAATTTGGTTCCTGAGTTGTTCCAAAGGTAACCCACGGCTACCCTTGCTAAGTATGCCAGGATGAGAGTTAGTAATACCCCCCTCAGCTGAGTTGTAATTCGATTCGAGTCGCCGTCTCTCCCGGTTAGTGAGAACTTGACGGGCTTATCTCCGATGTAGACACACTAAATAACATAATGGTTCGGAAATAATGATATGATGATGATAACCTTATTATACCTGCTATAGTTAATATTGATTGCTCCTAATAAGTGAGTGCTCTAGTACAGGTGCTAATCTAGTGGACAGGTAAATGATGATAAGCTTGATGCTAAGTTTAAATTGGTCACTATCTTCATAAGCTCTTTTATGCAAATGTGTCAAGCTAGCCCACCTCATAAGTCTTGCATGATCCTTGGTGTCTTTTATTTCTGATTTTGTCGGGTAAGTCTAGCTGAGTACCTTCTCGTACTCAGGGTTTATCTCCCACCTGTTGCAGGTGACCAGTTCTACTTTGGTTGCTGCAAGTATTGCCTTCTCCCAGCTGGGGATGAAGACTAGACCGTTGGGCGCGGTCTCTACTAGTTCTCGTACCTGATGATGCTTTTATGGGACATGACTCAGATCTGGCAATGTATTTGAAACTATGAAGTTATGTACTAAACTATGTTGCTTCCGCAAATTTGAACATGGTTTGTAATATTTTATTTGAACTCTGATGGATGTAATCAGAATGCTACTTGTGAAATGTTGTAACGAATGATGTGTTGTGTTGAATCACTACGGTCTTGGTTTGTATGTCGAGAGTTGGTTGAAATCCTTCGTGATTTTCGGACTACCGGGATTATGAGAGCTTAAGTACAGGAATTTGATCGCTTCGGTGATTGTTTTTATACTTACGTTCTTATGATTTGGTCGGTTCTGTTACAGCAAGTACTTCATCCTGCTGGTGGATGACTGCAGCCGGTTCATGTGGCTGCAACTTCTTACCAACAAGACCGAGGCAGCAGAAGCGGTCAAGAAGTTCAAGGCGCGTGCGGATACGGAGAGCGGCAAGAAGTTGCGTGTACTGCGGACTGATCGTGGCGGCGAATTCACTTCGGTGGAATTCGTTGCGTACTGTACGGATCAGGGTGTGGTGCGACACCACACCGCGCCGTACTCGCAACAGCAAAATGGCGTGGTGGAGCGGCGAAACCAGACGGTGGTCGGCATGGCTCGATCCATGATGAAGGCCAAAATTATGCCGACAAAGTTCTGGGGAGAGGCGGTGACCACGGCGGTGTTCATCCTCAACC
Source organism: Miscanthus lutarioriparius (assembly GCA_904845875.1). Classification (NCBI taxonomy): domain Eukaryota; kingdom Viridiplantae; phylum Streptophyta; class Magnoliopsida; order Poales; family Poaceae; genus Miscanthus; species Miscanthus lutarioriparius. Next base: position 125,984,644 of record CAJGYO010000001.1, read on the forward strand.
GCGGGCAAGACGCCGTTCGAGGCTTGGCATGGACGCAAGCCGAATGTGTCCTTCCACAGGATATTTGACTGCGTCGGCCATGTGAAGAATACCAAGCCTCACCTCGGCAAGTTGGAAGATAGGAGCACGCCGATGGTACTCCTGGGCTACGAGAAGGGCATCAAGGCGTATCGGCTCTATGATCCCAAGAGAGGCAAGGTGATGATCTCTAGGGATGTGGTGTTCGATGAGATGGCGACCTGGGACTGGGAGGGTCCGGGCACGGGGGAAGTTGGCAGCTTGAGCAGCACCTTCGTCGTCGAACACTTACTCATCCACGGTGGTGGAGACGCTGGAGAAAAGGTGCTGACCACCCCAGGAGTGGTGCCGAGCGGTCCAGCAGCAATGCCGACCACTCTAGAGGGGGTGCCAAGCACTTCAGCAGCAGTGTCGAGCGCTGCAGCAGTGGAGCCGACCACTTCAGGAGTGGTGCCGACCGCTCCAAGAGTGGATCCGACCACTCCAGCAGTGGTGCCGAGCGGTCCAGCAGCGATGTTGACCACTCAGGCAGAACATGGAGGCCATGGACCACCGATCGAGTTCACCTCTCCACCCACCGACATCGACGAGGACGTGGACGCTTTCCACGACGGCGAGGAGGTCCGGTTCAGGCGGGTGGACAACATCGTTGCCGAAGGGGGAGCTCCTGGGTTGGCCAGTCGTTTTCTCGACGACCCAGAGCTGCTCCTTGTTAGTGCAGAGGAGCCACCGACATTTGCGGTGGCTGAACGCGACGACAATTGGCGTCGGGCGATATTGGAAGAGATGAAGGCCATCGAGGACAATGGGATATGGGAGCTGGTGGATCCACCGGTGGGCTGCAGGCCGATCGGGTTGAAGTGGGTCTACAAGGTGAAGCGGGACAGCGCGGCGCCATTGTCAAGTACAAGGCTCGGCTCGTCGCCCGCGGCTTCGTGCAGCGTGAGGGTATCGACTTCGAGGAAGTCTTTGCTCCGGTGGCGCGAATGGATCCATTCGCTTGCTGTTGGCCATGGCAGCAGCGAAGGATTGGCACGTCCACCACCTCGACGTCAAGTCTGTGTTCCTCAACGGCGAGCTCGCGGAGACGGTCTTCGTCAAGCAAACTCCGGGCTTCGCCGTCAAGGGCGCTGAGCACAAGGTGCTCAAGCTGCGCAAGGCGCTCTATGTGGAAAGGAGCTCGCGGCGCGGCGTGTATGTGGACGACTTGATCGTCACTGGAGCGCGGGCAGAGGACATCGACGACTTCAAGCGCGAGATGGCTGCTCGTTTCAAAATGAGAGATCTCGGCGCTCTCTCCTACTACCTCGGCATTGAAGTGAGGCAGGGGAAGGAGCACATCTCCCTGGGCCAGCGCGCCTATGCGGAGAAGCTACTGGAGCGCAGCGGCATGGCGGAGTGCAAGCCGTGCGCAACTCCAATGGAGGAGCGGCTGAAGCTGTCCAAGCACAGCATGGCGGCGAAGGTGGACGCGACGCGCTACTGGAGCATCGTCGGCGGGCTGCGCTACCTCACGCATACTCGGCCGGACATCACGTTCGCGGTCAGGTATGTCAGTTGCTTCATGGAGGACCCGCGCGAGGATCACTGGATGGTGGTGAAGGGGCTGCTGCGCTACGTCAAGGGGACGCTCGATCAAGCGATCATCTTCTCCAAGAGTGGCGGCAAGGGTGGGTTGCGGCTCACGGTCTTCAGTGAGGCACCCCCAAGGCAAAGTAAGGTGAGCTGGAGCTCACTGTTTTCAGCGAGGCAGACATGGCGTGCGACATCGACGGGCGACGGAGCACCTTCGACGTGCTCGTCTTCCTTGGAGCGGCCCCCATTGCTTGGCAATCACTGAAGAAAAAGATCGTGGCACTATCGACGTGCGAGGCGGAGTACGTCGCAGCAGCCACGGCAGCGTGCCAGGTTGTCTAGCTGCGCCGGCTGCTGGGCGAGCTAACCGGCGAGGAAGCTCACCCGCCAGCTCTGATGGTGGACAACCAGCCCGCCATCGCCCTCGCCAAGAACCCTGTCCTACACGACCGGAGCAGGCACATTGACATCAAGTTCCACTTCCTCCAGGACTGCATCGATGGAGGGCAAATCGTCATCGAGTTCCTCGTGACCGGCAGACAGCTCGCTGACATCCTCACCAAGTCACTCTGGCGCCTGCGGTTCATGGAGCTGAGGAAGATGATTGGCATGGATGAGGTCAAGGCATCGGGTTAGCAGCAGGATTAGGGGAAGAATTGTAAGACATAATCAACTGCTGATCTCTCTCTCTCTCTTGCTGCAGCAGAGTTGGCATTTGGTCAGCTTGGCTGTCCAGTCTCTACTGCTGTAGCAGTATGGCAATAGCACCTTTAATACATTAGTTGGTAGCTATTACATTAGTCATGTCTTGATAGTGGACTGATCTAAGCTTTGTACTGCTAGTACTAGGAGTAGGTAGTTGGTGTACTCACCAACAACTATGTACCTAGTAGAGGTACTAGCACTTGTATATATATCACACCTAAGGCAATGCAAAAGAACAGTTCAGTTTGCCACATCCAGAAGCAGAGCTTTCGGCCAGCGCTGGTTTTGTGTTGTGTGTGTGAGCTGTTCTCAATATCTTCTTCTACCTCTAGCCATAGTGAGTGAGTGTGCTGGTAAGCTTACTGCTTACAGGCAGCCGAGGGACCAACAAGCAAACCTGAACATGTTTGTATATCCTGTGGCGAGCAGCCATGATCAACCCATCATCTGTCCATGCAACAATTTCCAGGGTATCATGTGGGAAACTATCCTTCTCAATTACAAGGCTGTGATACCTTCCGGCCTGGAATGGGCTACAGGACAAAGTTATCAGACTTTTGCATAAAAAAATAACTTTCAACATTAAATACCTACTATTGGAAAGTAGTGTCTCGAAATGCGCCTATTGTAACTGAAGTGATATTCTTCAGCCGCAGGTTAAATAGCATAAAACATGTGCATGCATATCTTCCGTTCTAAACATTAATGATCATCATATTCACATGGGTGAGGTGACCAAAACTCTTTGTCGAAAATGTTGTCATCCTGTTGCAATTTTTGTATGTAACTGATGCTAAAATATTGAGATTCAAAATTCAAAATTATCCTTCACAGTCGCATCTTGCAAACGATGCAATTATAACAAGAAAACTCTCCATTTCAGAGGAGCTAGTAAAAGTGTCTCTCCTGTAATATTTATGTTAAGAGAAAAGATTTTATTCATATTTTTTATATTTGCAGTAACCTAACTGGATTCTCCAAACAGAGATTTAGAGAACAAGACAAACTACCTTCCTTCCCCAAAAAAAAAAAAAAAAAACAAACTACCTTCCTTACCTATCTGTAATTTCTAGGTTGCACATCAATAAAAGCTAACTAAGCATAGATAAATAAATAAAAAGCTAACTATGCAAACAAAGATGGTTCAACTATGTTTCCTTTGTGGCAAACCTAATAATGGAACAATAAGAAGCAAATCTGCCTCTGTCATGACTCATGACACAAAAAAGGAAACTAGGATGATACATCCAATAACACAACTCTCGGTGAAGACTTCATTCTGATTTAGTGAACCAAACTTCTAGATTGCCAACATATTTTTTGTTGGATTGCGAAGCTGATTGTACCATAGTGAAGTATCTTTTTTAATTAAAAAAACACAGTCCACATTTGCACTAAACAAAACTTTTATGCTCCTATAAATCATGTATCATCACTTCACATTTTGCACTTAAGCGTGATTTTTTGAGCTTATTGCCTATGTCCCTAATTAGTAGGCTACTTATATTGTAAGCTGGTCTAGATTGTATTAACTTTTAACTTTTCTAGAGAAATAAATGGGAGGCCAGACACAAGAAAGAAGATAACTGAGTATCAGGCCCCACACATGGCAAGTTGTATGCCAATTAAACCCGATGGATGGGAAGCTTAACAAGGGATCTTACTTTGGAAGATCGGAAAACAGAGTTCCATCAAGCTTCTCATCATAATGAACAAGGGATCCCTTTCCATGCACCACTCCATAAGGAGATCGGACAACCTTCCCTACAAACAAGAAACAAGAAAATAAGACAGGCTTGAAGTCTAAAGATACTACTCAAGTGAAGAACTTGTGCATATACAAACCACCAAATGCCTCCCCAATGCATTGTAAACCCATGCAAACCCCAAACAACGGTATAGAGGGCCCAAGCTCTGTAACTGTTTGTAAGGATATTCCAGAATCTTGAGGAGTGCCTGACATTTCAATTTTGTTAAAAAGAGAAAATAATAATTTATAGACATGCCAAAACACAGTAGGTTTTAAGACTACATTCATTAGCATCTCATATGTTAGTATTAATGAATGAAATTAGTACAGAAAAATGCTGACCAGGGCCTGGGGAGATAAGTATTCCTCTAGGAGAAATCCTGTAGATCAAGCAACACATTGCAGGTGATATTATCAAGAGAATTCAACATGTAAACTTGTTGAACCTTATACAGGAAAGAACAGTTACCTACTTCTTAATTTCTTCCACAGTGATCTCATCATTGCGATAAACCTCAAAATTAGCTCCAACCTCTCCCATGTACTGCATATAGACAAATTTAAGGAAACTTCAGTGATCAGTACAATCCATAAGAGAGTGTATATTTGTGAGAACTTCTTTTTTTCTTTCAAGAATGCATATTTGTTCATATTTTCCATTGTGCATCCATTTTGGTCCTCTTATAGCCACATGTTTATAGTATTTTGAAGTTACATTATCAGTCCTTAGTTCCTAATCCCTGAGGTTTCTAAGAAAAGTCATAACTATGTTTTGATTGCTTATGCCGGCTTCATTTGCCAGAGACTTCAACTGGGCAATGTCAAAGTTTTTCAATTAGATACCCAAAGATAGAATGTATTGAAAAGAGTGTGGAAACTAGAAAGGCTCGCTCCTTCACACTAATCATGCCATCACATCACCAATCTAAATTACTTTGAAGTTACCATAATGCACGGAGAAGTTTCTCCATCAGTAATGCAACAGAATATTGCTTTTACCTGGCATAAATTATATGTGAAGCTATCATAGTTGTCTATGACTATGATTGGTCTAATATTTTGCTTTACTTCAACAAATGCATCACCACCTTCCACTGCCGAGATAGCAGATTTAGCAACAAACTTTTGCTGTTTAACGGTTGTGGTTCCACTGAGTGCTCCTGCACGATCAGTTAAAATATCTATTATAATTAAATAAACAGGACAAATTAAAGTAATTCTGTGAATTCTGTTTTTTCTTGTTGTTTTATTATTAATGGCAATCGTTAGGATAAAAATTTCGAGTGATGCTAAGCTATCACAGCTTGCTAAAAGAATTTACACAGATCTCTTTGACCATTCCACTAATTGATCAGCGAACAAGAGTCTTAGTTCGTTTCACAGAACAGGAAAAGCTTAAAGCAGAATCTCGTTTCATCAAAAAAGAAAAAAGAAAAAAGCAGAATCTCGTTTCAGCACTCCCAAATTCTAAGACTTATATAAAGAAAAAAAAACAAGGAGGTCACTGATGGAGTGATGGGGGCAGGTGAGACAGAAAGAGACAGACAACTAACTTGACTAAGTACACGGAGCTTCGGACTTCGCCGGCGGAGGGCGGCCGGCGCCCACAACGAAGGCTATTCGTTTCTCCTAGATCGATCTCGGATTCGTCCCGATCGAGGGAGCACAATCAAGATACCCGACGGCGCGGAGCAACAAAGCAATAAATGCAACGTACCGCCAACTCGCTTACCTACGCGGCGGCTGGAGAGGCGGCGCGGCTCGGCCCGCGGCGTCGCGGCGGGGTGGATCTTGGTTACGAGGCGTGCGGCGTAGGCCATTGGGTTGGAGCGAGGAGCCGAGGAGACAGGGCGGCGTCGGGGTCGGCCGGAGTGGAACAGGGGCAGGAATCAACACTGTCCTGTTCGGGGGCCGATCAAGTTTCTCGCGTTTGGTGGGAATGGGACAGCTAGGACCGTCAGCGTTTCTTCTCTCTTATTATTAGGTGGACATACATATACTTGAAAAAAAAATAACTCAACGCTACTGTATATTAGCTATTAATTAGGCCTCATTTGGGAGAGATTGTCCTCTTCAGCCAGCTCCCCGGTAACAGGGAGTCTTGTAAAATGGTTCCGTTCGGCTTGCTGAAACTTGGTTGAATTGACGAAAAAACAGTCTGAATTGTTGTGAGAAAAAAATACTGTTCTAGCTAAAAAAACAAGTTAAATAGTACCGATTATAAGGTAAGCCGAACGGGGCTGTCGTAGCAATGGCCTATGACCTGTTTTTCTCTTTTATAGAAATAAAATAGGAGCCGGTAAAATTAGAAAAAAAAAAACTGTTTTACTTGTCCAGCTCCTCCGTGGGAGCCAGGAAAAATAAAACTATCAAATAGGCCATTAGCATATGTACTCGATGTGCTAGCTCTAAACATGATTGGAACTGTATTTTTGCGGATGTTGCAAACTACTCCGATCCATCTGTCCTAAAATATGCAAATATGAGAATTGTCTAGTCAAACTAGTTTAAGTTTTACCGAATTTATAATAAATAAGTTAATATTTATGTCTCGAACTAAGCTTACTACACAAATATATTTTATATATAATTTAATTATACTTATTTTATCATAAATATAAATATTAATATTTTTTGTAACTTTGGTCAAACTTTAAATTGTTTGATTGCTCGAAAAATGATAATTGCATTCGTGCCTCAATAGTAGCTCAAGCACCAGCAACAACATGCATCTTCTTAAAAGCTATCTATTCTCTGTGTCCTCTAAATTTGACTAATTATTGAGGAGATAATCAGTATCTGTTTGTTATGAATGCACATTCACGGTCTATATATGAGATTTACTAAACATTATGAATCTTAATACTTAGGCAAATTTTGCCGTGGGACACTGAAGAAACGTGTAATTGGCCGCCATACACCACAACGACAAGAATTTGCTAGAAGGCAGTGTAAATTTGTGACTGCTTGCCAAGAGACACCGCACTAGATATTTTATTTATTTCTCGGTTTCTGAGAGAAAAGGCGGAGGAAATGTCCAAACTACCCTTGTCTTCAACCTGTGGTTGCAGCACGTGGCGAACAATCAGGCTTGGCGCCCGACGAGGCCGCGCCCCCATCCCCGGAAAGCCCGCGTGGCCATGCCCAGCGGGGCCAGGCCGGCGCCCGCCATGGCTGCACCTGCCCCCCGAAACGCAAATGTGCATCGTCCAGAGAGACGGACGCAAATCTCTGGCGTCGTAGTGGTGGGCCCGTAGGAGCGGGGCGCGGCGAGGCGCGGCCAGGCGGACAACTGCAGGGAGCCGCCGCGGCGAGGAGATGGACTCGGAGAAGCGCTCGTAGAAGACGTTGAGGTCGCGCGGGAAGACGAGGCCCTGCGCGCCGCAGCCGAGGAGGCCCTGCAAGAAGCGGAGCTCGTCGGACTCGGACCAGATGCGTTGGAACTTGAAGGGCGGCTGCTGCTGGTCAGATCCACCGCCGCCGCAAGCGCCGCCGGGCACGGGCGCGCGAAGCGGGTCGGAGGAGGCCAGGGACGAGTTGGATGGGGGGCGAGGACGATGGCCACGGGGAGCGGCGCTTGATGGGGAGCTTGCGCGCGGCGGAGGCCGAGGGCGGGGTCGGGGACCGAGAGGGCCTGTTGGTCCGGCCATGGAGCGCACGGATCGAGCGAGCGAGCACGCCCCCTCTCTGCGGGCGACGAGAACGAGACGGGACGGGAGGGAAGTGGCTTTTGGGTAGGCTGTTGGACGAGGCGAGTTTTGGGTGCGGGATCTTTTACTGTGCGTGACCCAAAACTACGAAATAGGTCTCTCATTTGGGTATGTCTCGTTGGAGATAGCCTTAGGCGTGGACAAATCAGCGACCCCTGCAGCTACGGGTTATGGCGCCATGGACGGCTACACACGAGCTAGGTACAGGTAGCCACGTATGGGAGCATGTACACGGAAGCATCTCTCTACTCTTGTGGTTGCCAAAACAGCGGCAAAGAATGAGAAAGCCAGCAAAGTAATAGGATGTTTGGTTTGCCGCCCCAAACTGCCACGCCACGAATGTGGCGAGCCACTGCCTCGTTCGCTTGACTGATAAGCCTGTTATGAGAGAAAAATACTATTCGTTGGCTAAAAAGGTACGGTTTATAAGCCCAACGAATAGTACGCACGTCCGCCTACGGTGTTGTTTGGTTGCAACTTCAACCACGGCAGCTACGGAATCTCACGTAAGACTGTCTCCAACGATGAGACATAAATCCAATACCCATTCTCTGATTTAGGTGATATACAGTAGAAAGACTCCGGTACCTAAAATGGAGATTCTCCAACGGGCCACGCAAATTAGCCCTCTTCTTCCTCTTCCTCGGTCTGTCCGCCGCCCACCCATCTCCACACCCCCGGCGCCTGCGTGGTGGCGAGCCCCATGTCGAAGACGAGCGGCCGCCCTGGCGAGCCCTCAAGAAGAGCGCCAGCGCCAGCCAGGCCCGACAACCGAGGGTCGCGCCCGACGGACACCAGCATTTCTTGGGGGCTCTCGCAACTCGCCCGAGCCGGATCTCCTCGCGTAGCCACTCCCCCCGGCTCGGCGATGACCTCGACCGCCACCGGCGTCAGTCCACAACCGCACGGCCTCTCGCCCTCCGGCGCCACGCATCCGGCTCTCTCGCGCCAAGGCCAAGCCTCCGCCAACAGACCACTCGCCGTCCGCCGGCCGCGTCCGCCGCGGACCCGCCTGGAGGCGCCGGTGGGTGGGCCCAGCGCCTTAGGACCCGCCTCGGGCTCGCCTTGCCGAGCCGGCCACGCCCCGTCGCGAGCCGCACCTCGCCGCGGGCCCACTGCAACGGCGCCAGACATTTGGGTCGTCTCCCTCGCGAGACGCTTATTTGCCTTCCGATTGGGCTGTTACACAAAATGCGTCCTGTGTTTGCGTGTTCCGTTGGAGCTCGTTTTTTTGCTACCCAAACTACTGTGCAGCACCTATTTTGCATTTGGTGACATCGTTGGAGACAGTCTCAGAAAAACACTGCCGCAACTGCAGCTCGCCACAGCTCACCGCACTTCGGACGTGGTCGGGTGTGGTGGCCGATATCAAACACGCCCTAATCTGCGTACGAGAGAATGGCCCTGGCCCGTGGACACATGAAGCTGTGGAACTACGAACTAGTACTCCTACTCAAGATTCAAGAAAGGGGCTAAAATGTGTCATTTCAATCTTAGTAATTGTATACGACGATGATCATTGTCGAAATGACAAAACAAAAGATTGTTAGGAGTTGCAAGAACTGACAAGCCGTACGCGCGCTGAAGCACAGCGTAAGATTTTCAAAATCTAGCACTTTGGTGGTTGATAGCGCGATATCCATTCAAATTTTGGTAGTTTTTATTAGGCCTGGTTGAGTTCAAAAAATTTTTTTAGAAAAAACTATCATCGAATCTTCGTTGTATGCATTTGTATTAAATATATTCGAAAAAATTTAATCTGCAATTTGGTTGGAAATCGTGAAAGATATTTTAAGACTAATTAGTGCATTTAGTCATAAAAGTGCTAATTAATTTTGCGCTATTTTTGGATTAATATTTAATAAATTATCTCACCGCTTTAAGATTTGATGTATGTAATTTTTTTTTATTAGTATTCAAAACCTTTTATGGAACACAAACATTTAATATGGTTCGAAATTTTTCATTTCACGAACTAAACATAGCGTTGGGTCAAATTCTGTTGGTGCCGGTCCTGACACTGGCCGTCCCACCACATCCAATCCACGCACCACGCGAACCCGGCTGAAGGAACCGAAACCATCGCCGGCGCGAGCCGTGGCATCGGCGCGAGCTGTCCGCACGTACGGCTAGGCCCGGACAAAATACTCGCGTCTCATGGACTCGCTCGATTTCTTACTGGCTCAGTTTGAATCGACTCGACTTGTTTTAACTTTTTCATGAGTTGAGTTTGATGTCTATCTTTCTATTTTAACAAGTCAGCTTGAGCTAGCTCATGAGTCGCTCACGAGCTGAAACGAGCTAAGATCTATTAGCCCACGATCATGAATTTAGAAGATGATGATGTTGATCTAGAAATGTACAACTATTCTATTGGTACGTAATCTTTATTTTCAACTGTTTCATATGAATTTTGATTTTATAATTGTTGTGGTATTTAAATATTGATTTTATGGATTGTTTTTTACGGGAAGATGATGATGCTAATATTGAATTCGTGGACTTTTCTAAATTTATGGTGACAAGCAACTAGTTAGTATGTTGGAATTGCATAATCATGAATGGACCAGCTATGTTGCATGGTTGATACTTTTGATAAATCTAATATGTATTAATTATGTATGTTGCATAATAGTAGATGTCACCTTCTAAAATTAATATAACATAAATATTATAAACATATGTGTCCTATTTTTTTTAATTAGCTCACATATGTGTCCTAATTTTTTTTTAAGTAGCTCACAAGCTAAACGGTAAACCGAGCTGTACCTCTTGGTTATAATAATGGACATCATCTTCTAAAATTAATGTAGCATTTCGTATTATAAATATATATATCTTTATTTTTAAGTAACTTAAAAGATTCATCTCAGATTTCTAAGCGAACTAGTAATTAGTTTTTTTTTCGTTCATTTTAAGACTTGATATATCGAGCTAAAAGCTATACCTCTGGATCATAATATTAACAAGCCGAGCTAAACCTAACGAGCTAGCTCTGGCTGGACAAAGCCGAGACGAGCTCATATCCAGACCTACGCACGTCGGGGCTGGCCGTCCCCCGCCCGCCCGCGAGTGGGAGGCCACTGTTTCCTCACGCACCCGGGTCGTGAGGGCAGAAGGGCGTGGGGCCATGGTTCCCACCGCGGGGCGCCGAGCGCGCTCCTCCTCTCGCGCAGCGCCAGCGCCAGCGCCAGCCCCCGCGCCGTGGCTTTATATACGCCTCTTCCCAACCCTACCGCACCATCACCACCACCGCTCTCTCTCTCCTCTCCTCTCCTCTCCTCTCCTCCCCCCCGCCCGAGCTCACCAACGCCCCTCCTCCTCGCCGCGGATCCCCCGCTACACCGGTAACCGTCTCTCCCTTCACCCTGTCTGAAGCGTCGCTAGAGTCCCTTGCCTGCCTGCCTCTGCCTGCGCGTGACGCAGGGCCGGGCGCGGTACGGCTCTCCCAGATCCGCCTGGCATTGCTCGCTCGGGTCGTGCCAGGCCGATCCGATCTCGCACTTGCGCGCTCCTGCCGCGGATCCGGCCGGATCTCGCGGAAATTGGAGCGCGCGTTTCTTTGAAATGCCGCAGATCTGCTTGCCTGCGCGCGTGATCTGGAGTCGTCGCGGGCCTTTCGTTAACGGAATGGCCCGATCTGTGGTTTGGTGGGGCAATGCCATGTTTTTTGCTCGTTATAATTGCTGATTTTGGGGAGCTTTTTCTACTGTCTTATTATGTTAGGAGAAAAGTAGAGACAGACAATAGCTTCAATTGATGCCTTCTAGAGCAGATTCTGTAGAGCAACTCGTGGAAACAAAATCATCTATCGGTGTCCAATTCGTATATTTGCTTCCTTAATTTCTGCTTGTTTTAACAAATGTGGCACCGGCCGAGCTTTGCTGTAGGTAGAAAATGGCTGACGCCGAGGATATCCAGCCCCTCGTCTGCGACAATGGAACCGGTATGGTCAAGGTAAGCCGCCGATTTGATCCCTGATGAAACACTTGTTCTTCAGAATGCAAGGTTCCCGGTGACTGCTGGTGCCCTAACAACAGCAACTTCTGGCAGGCTGGGTTCGCTGGCGACGACGCCCCGAGGGCCGTCTTCCCCAGCATCGTGGGGCGCCCGCGCCACACCGGTGTCATGGTCGGGATGGGGCAGAAGGATGCCTACGTCGGTGACGAGGCGCAGTCCAAGAGGGGTATCCTGACCCTCAAGTACCCCATCGAGCACGGAATCGTCAGCAACTGGGACGACATGGAGAAGATCTGGCATCACACCTTCTACAACGAGCTCCGTGTGGCTCCCGAGGAGCACCCCGTCCTCCTCACCGAGGCGCCCCTGAACCCCAAGGCTAATCGTGAGAAGATGACCCAGATCATGTTCGAGACCTTCAACACCCCCGCCATGTACGTCGCCATCCAGGCCGTCCTCTCGCTGTATGCCAGTGGTCGTACCACAGGTGAGCTGATTCGATTCTCTACTGAACCGTAGCCTTTTGGAATTTAGAGATCTTAGCAATTTTCAAATCTGATTTGCTGCAGTAGTCAGTAATCTCTGAAATCTGTTGCCTCTCAGGTATCGTGCTCGACTCGGGAGATGGTGTCAGCCACACTGTCCCCATCTACGAGGGATACGCCCTCCCCCACGCCATCCTTCGTCTCGACCTGGCTGGCCGCGACCTCACCGACTACCTCATGAAGATCCTGACTGAACGCGGCTACTCCTTCACCACCACTGCTGAGCGGGAAATTGTCAGGGACATGAAGGAGAAGCTCGCCTACATTGCCCTGGACTACGACCAGGAGATGGAGACTGCCAAGACCAGCTCTTCCGTGGAGAAGAGCTACGAGCTTCCTGATGGACAGGTCATCACCATTGGCGCTGAGCGCTTCCGCTGCCCTGAGGTCCTCTTCCAGCCATCCTTCATTGGGATGGAAGCTGCTGGTATCCACGAGACTACCTACAACTCCATCATGAAGTGCGACGTGGATATTAGGAAGGATCTATATGGCAACATCGTCCTCTCTGGTGGTACCACTATGTTCCCTGGGATTGCTGACAGGATGAGCAAGGAAATCACTGCCTTGGCTCCCAGCAGCATGAAGATCAAGGTGGTTGCTCCTCCAGAAAGGAAGTACAGTGTCTGGATTGGAGGATCCATCTTGGCATCCCTCAGCACCTTCCAGCAGGTAAATAAACGTAGCTGCAAAAGACTGCATTCCAATTTCCTCAATGTTGATCTAGTATGTGCTTACAAATTTGCTTACAACTGCAGATGTGGATTGCCAAGGCTGAGTACGACGAGTCTGGCCCGTCCATCGTCCACAGGAAATGCTTCTAATTCTTTGCGCCCAAGAAATGCAAGCCGAGAGGAGCCATTATCACCAGCCTCCTGCCCTGTTTCTTTCTCTTTTTGTTGATGTTTCTTCATTAGCATGAACAAAGTTTTATGCCGGCCTATCGGCCACCGCTTTCTTCTATTCATCAAGACTGTAATATCTATTGTTACCTATGCTTCTCACTTGTGATTTTGGACACATATGTTAGCAATTTTAATGAGATGCCTGATGAGGCTACTAGCATATACATATGGTGTTCAGATTGTCATTGGTTATTGATGTCTTATGAATGAATAATATCAAATTTTGTCATTGTGATCTCTCTATACCTGTATTGTTGTTACATGTGAGAATTGAGACGCTGTAACCTTGCCTCGTTGCAGTGGCATTTTGATTCCAGTCCCCTGTTCCACCAGATTCCCTCCTGTCTTGGGTGCGGTGCTGCTGCATGCATCAGAATAATTCTGTTCAGGCTTTAGCAGCGCATGAAGCACCCTTTGCTGCTTCAAAAGTTGTTCTAAACGTCTCATCAACACATCCTCGTTGTTGGGATGAGGAATCTTTCCTCTTTTATTTCAAACAAAACGCGACGGAGTCTGGAATCATGTGATGCTTTGGCTGTCGTCGTCTGGTTTTCTACAAGGTACGAATAGTATATTGTGGGCCGATATGCAGTTGGCCAATTGCCACGTCTTTGACAGCCTAGGACGTTGGGTGAGCCTTCATTGCTTTGTGTGTGTGCTCCACGTGTCCCTGCCTGATAGTTTTGCTTTGTCTTGTGTTTAGCTGGCAATGGCCAAATGGCTTCAAAAGGGCTGCACAACGCGGCCAACCATACACAGAACTAAAGAACCGGCCTGCAAATTTCATCGTATTTAAATAGACAACAACAAAATGATGCCGGTTTCTAACGTTTCTATGTGTTTCATTTCAGTTTTTCTACTTGATTTTCCAATCAATGTGTGGCCTAGGCATATGCAGACAATGTTTAGATTTGCCCAAAACTTGTAAATTTACCTTTTGGAATAGCTTATCGACAACTCTCAACGTATCCACATCAGCATCACTAGCTGACTTTAACAGTTTCTTGCTAATTGAAGCAACAAATAGGAATGCAGACAGGGTCAACGAATGAAACGGCAAGAAATTGAATTAGTAAGTGAAATCATATCTAGCCATTAAATGCTAGAATTTTAGGCAATTTCAGTAATAATTTAATCTAGAAAATAGCAATAATCAAAAGGTTTGTGACATCATATATGTGCTTGTGTGATCTAAGCATGAATAGCATGTAGATGATACTAACCAGCAAGATATTGATCCAAAACTTTACTGGATAGCGAACAACAGAAACATACCCAACGGCAGAGCCGGATGCACTAGTCGATATAATGCATGTCGATGTAGTTGTCCCGCACAATGCAGTGTAGAAGGGAAGCAGTGCCGATCACCAGAGAGCCTTCGCCTTGCGCCAGGAGGAAGGGGACGTAGCGAGTAGTCATGCCGTCAGCGACACTCCCCCAAAACGTGAGTGCCGCCTTCCACCCGAGCAGGTGAACTCGTAGACGACAGGCGTTTCGGAGGCCTACTCTCCCAGGACTCGTGCGCGCAAGTACTGGGACGGAGAAACTTTGAGGCAACGGAAGAGTGGTTGTTGCCGGTGAACCGGAAGATTGACAGAAGGGAGGCACTATTTAGTCACTTGCGGGGTAAGCGAAAGGGCTCAGGAGGAGTTCAAGAGACAGGAGACGAGAGAGCTCTCGCCATCATCGTTCAGCGGCGGTAACGGAGGAAACTCCCGTCATCAAATCGCCACTAATTAAAAATGGAAGAAACTCTCGTAATTATGCGACTTGATTGGCAAAGAAACTCCCCTCATTAAATCGCCACCAATTAAAAACGGAAGAAACTCCCGTAATTATGCGACTTGATTGGCAAAACACGGCTCCGTACGTCCGCTCGCTGCCTGCCTGCCTCGCCCATGGCCCAGCCGCCGCCGGCGACGGCGGCGGCAAGCACGCGTGTGGCACACCCGTGTTCTTTTTTCAACTTCTCAATATAGGTGGATAATATCCAACCATATAAATTGAGTTACCATTCAATCAAAATCTCGTATGGTATTAAACCATAATCAGCACATTATGTATTACACGCCATAAAGTTTATTGGAATTATTAAATATTATATGGGCTAAGCCTATAATATATCCAACAATAAACACATATATAGTACATGAAGCAGGAATGGACACAACACAGGCAAACAGGGCACTGGAGAGCTATTTTTAACTCGACGATTATATGAAAAAAAAAATTGCGCACTGTAGTCTGTAGCACCATGTTCATCACATTCTGCAAGCTAACAATTTGTTGTTTCATGAGAACCACCTCAGAAAAGGCAACCTGAAGAGTTTCCTGTGCAAAGGTGAGGACCTCCCCTGATGTTGATCCTTCCCTGGCATATCTAAGTGCGTCACAATGCAGCTCACTATACCGCAAACATTCGTCCAAAACAAAGCCATTCTTCGCTTCTTTCGTCCACCGTTTCAGTATGTAAAACTCTGGTATGCACGTCAAGAGCTAAGAATAACCTCAGTATATGCTGACATAAGATACCAGAACTCTCAAACTTACAGCAATTGCATTGAACCCTCTTGCCAGTGATGTCATACATAGTTGACAGAGCGTCCTTCATGACTTTATACACAGTAATCTACCCATCATTGTTCAGACTGGAAACATAGTATCATAATGATTCAATGAATTCCTCCTCAAACATGTTAAAGATTGTTATTGTGTATATTTCTGACACCTGTTTCGATATGTTTGAGGGAATTTTTAAAATAGGCATGGTAAAAGATGTGGCTAGATCTTCCAGAGCTTCCTTTTCTGCCCATCCAGCCATCACATGTTCAAACAGTGAAATAAGACGGAAAAGTTGTTGTTTTGTTGAAGTATTTCTTGAAGAAGCTTCTCAAGCTTTCAGGTCTTTGATTTGCTGAAAGTTCAGCAGTAAAAACATTTTTGAAGTACACAGGAACCCATCTTTGCCGAACTCTGTATAGAGACTGGAGCCAATTCCAACCTGATTCAAATATTTCAGTTGTTTCAGGCTCATTAATGCACACTCCAAATTCCTTCAAAAGAAGCACTTCCATAATATAAATTAGCCAAATTTTCCTTGCATATGTTTAATATCTGAGAATTACAATACAGATGGTATGTCTGGAAATACTTTTGCTACTGCTGAGCCAATGGCTTCATCATAACTTATAGTTAATGATGTAGGATGGTGTGCACCCATTGCAGCGATCCAGTTCTGAACTGAAAGAACCAAACGTAGGAGGATTCTGTGAAATCAGTAAGTAATGCACAACTGAACACTACACTTTGCAAGTGATGACACAGTTAACAAAACTAATGGAAAAATGTCCTCATTCTCTACAAAAGATGTCTCAAGCTTAACACCACTCCCCAAATAGTAGTATGATGTTTTAACTTTGTCATCATCCCAGAAGGCATGTCTCAATCATTTTTGTCAACCTGAATCCTGGAATGCATGAAAATGTAGGATTCTCAGCATTTTTTTCGCGAACATGCCTTGGCACGTGTTTCTCAGCAGTCAACCGCTTGAAGTATCCAATAAGCTTTTGGGTACCGTCCAGCCCAATAGCACAACAGCAAGGTTACTCTCTGTTATTTCTTGATTCTGTGGAGATTGATTCTTAAAACTCCTTCCATATTTTCGTAGCCGCACATTAATGGTTGGCGCTATTAAATTTTCTCGAAGAACACTAGTTTTTGCAAGTGCGACAACTTCACTGTTGGACTGAATGTAGTGTACCTTGTCTGGTACCGCAGTCAACTCATGTGTACTCCCTCCGTCCCATATTAGACAATGTTTTAGGATCGCTCACTGAAACCAACGCTGAAACCAAAAGACCAAAATGCCCTTCAAGGAATAGAGATGGCCTGTTCGCTTGTAGGAATTCTGGAGGAATTTGGATAGTTTGGAGGAATGTTGGAGGAATTTGTGAGAGAAAAACACGGTTCCGGATGAAAAAAGAAGCGGATCAAGCCGGATTTAAGGGCACGCGAACGGGGCCATAGAGATGTTCCGGGAAAAGAGAAAAGTGTATTAGAAAAAGAGAAAGGTGTATTGAGAAGTGAAATTTGAATGCTATGAGGTCATCCATTTAAACACACAAAACGCCTCATGATACTAGACTCATCACTCTTTGAGCACCGGGACTTGCTAATACGCACAGAGAAACCTATCCGGCTAGCATCAGCTATGTAGATCACCTTTGCAGCTTCCTTTGATTCAAACTCCATGCCAGGTTCAGTATTTTTCAGGTTCTCTTTGTTGGCATTATTATTCATGTCAACAAGTTTGCTGCTGATATCAAATGCCATCTGGTTTTGAATGTGATCATCATCAAATCATCTTTGCTTGAGGCACTCTCCATGACAAGAACTCAGTTTCTAAGCACAGAAGGTGTGTTTCCAGAACCACGAGTCATACCCTGGGGGAAAAAAAGACAACTCATTCCATCGACAGAACCACAGATGCAAAAATGTGTAACATAGAAAAAGAATCAGCATAGATAATTAGCTAAATGAAAGAGAAACTGTCCTTTAGATTATACAAACTAGTCCACTTGAAGCCTGATGTCAAAAATTTTTTTGTTGAAAGGTCAACGGGGGGATTTTCCCCACCTGAACAAATCAAATCAAATGTTTAAATTTACACAATCTTTTTTTTTTTTTTGCGAATAATAATACATTAGTGTCTCAATCAAGGCAACTCCAAGGCTTTTGTTGTCTGCCATCTAGAACTAAACCAACGCGAAAGAGACAGCCATAAAGATCCATTTTTTTCTCAAGGTGGATGCAGTCATGCAGACCATGGAGTCAATATTCTATAACATAGAAGAAAGGTATCATATTATGGAGTTGAAACAATGAAAATATGATGAAATATATTCAATCATTTAAGCCTCTAGTTCATACATCTTGAAGGAATTATGTTTATCGTTTGGTCATCAAATATCTTTTAAATATTCGTCTTGCCCTGAACCAGGGATCAATTCATGAGCTTATTAGCCTGAGGAGAGGGGATATGGCAGAGAAAAAAAAAGAAGTCATTTGCACAAATATTAACGAGTAAGCAGACTGGTTTATATTGCAAAAACATTATATCTATATTTTTCAGTGATTACGTTACAGATCGCAGAGATGTTAAAAGACAAGATGACCTAATCAGCTGGCAGCTATGCAGGCTGGTGCCGGCTTTACTTCAGTGTTTTTTTTTTGAACGTAAGATACTTCAGTGTCACTGCTTTACATTTCTTAAGTCGAAACACACAGCCAGTGTTTGTTCCACAGACCTTCAAATGGTGACAATGGGATGAACAATATCAGTCAGCACACAATACACAAGCATATATATTGCAGGAGAGGAGCATAACCTGTGGCCAAAACCTGGCCAAACAAGGTGCAGATCTAGTTGTCAGCAGCTGAATCTGAACAGAAGGGATACAGGTTATGACAGTCCAATCAAACTTTGTGGGGAAGTAAGAGATTCGGAGGCAGAAAAATGGTCAGATGTGTCATGAGCCATTTGTCACAAATTGTGGAATAGACAAATGTTATAAATCAGTCATAAGTTCTAGACTACCATAGTGCTTTACACAAAACAGGCAAAAGCCTCTATACAGTATTGGTGCTACTCAAAGGTCAAACCAAAGCACTCTTCTGCCTCCATTGCTTTTAGAATCGTATTCTGATCTGAGGCGTTCCATTTCAGAACAGTAGTGGGTGTTACTGATAACAAAGAAAAAAAAAAGGTTTTTTCACCATGACAAAATCAATAAAAGGATTTGAGAATTGTAGTGCAAAAGAAGTGAACTAATGTATTCTTAATATTTCTGAAAATATAGAAGCAAAAAGAACGGGTACCTCATTTCTCCTTTGCTCAGATGAAAGCAGATTTTAAGATCTTATAGAAACTGAAAAGAAATACAATTACAGACTAGCATCCTAATTTGCAGATCTAGACGGAGAATTTTCTGAATATTTTTGTCCAGTGAATCTCTGTTAAAATGAGCAACTACCACTCAATCGATCTTCGTAATTAGTATCATCAACACACGCCAGTTAACGTGCGAAACAAGGTCAGTGCAGGTCTGTTTAGGAATGTCTGGATCCAAGCATATAGATGCTTCCCAAGATTCCAGAACCAAGGAAATTAAACCTCTGGGCAGCACTGGGGTGCTGTGTGTCCACGTTTTCTTGAGGCAACAAAGGAAGATTAAGGAACACCTAGAAGGACAGTTGCGCATGGTTCCTTGCTCATTGTAGCACAGGACACAGCCCCAGACCCAACAGTACACCCTTTTTCTTTTTTGGATGAAACAGGAGGGCTGTGAACCCCTACTGAAATTTTATTGAAAATAAAGGTAAAGGTATAAAAAGTTACATCCCTTCAAGAAACGAAGAAGGTCAAGAAAAAAATTAAGCAAATTACACAAATGGATTGACTAGCTCCCGGATGCCTGCGGCTACTCCGCCCTGTCCGCTTGGATTTGTGTGCCACCCGCGCCAGCTCCGTTTCCCTCGCTCGCATCCGAACCGCCCGTTTCAGATCCTCTTCCCACGCTGCTTGGATGACTTGCCCCCGCGTCTTCCACACAGCACGCGGCGCGTGGCGCACGTCTCTTCCAGGCCGCTCGGAAGACTCGCCCCCGCATCTTCCACAACAGCACCGCACGGCCTGTGCCTACTCGCCACACCACCGGCGGCGGCATGCGCCTCCATGCGTGGGTGGCTGCGGCTTGGCCCTGCCCGCCCTCATGGACACCAACGCCGGCAGTCTGCACTTGCAACATGAAACACTCGAATGCAACATACATTTGAAACAAATGAAACATTTGGGACATACGCTTGCAACATATGCGTGAAACATGAAAAACATTTACTGCAACATAAGACTAAAATAACTGAAACATTATAAACATACTGTTGCAACATATGTGTGAAAACATATGCAACATCCAGATAAAAAACGATTGCAACATACGTCTGAAAACAAATAAAACATTTTGAACAAACACTTGCAACATATGCAATATCCAATATCCTCCGATCTACTTTTGCAACATCCATAAGAAACAATTGCAGTATACCTTTGATATGATTGAAACACCTGAAACATACATTTGCAACATAGGAGAGGAGAAGCCTAGGCCGGTCGATTCCACCCGTCGGGGTCGAGAGAGCACCATGGCCGCGTGGGGTGGTGGGAGCTCGGTCGCCAGGGTGAGAGAGGTCGCCGCCAGGGGTGGGGAGGGCGCCACGCGGGGTGGAGAGCCGCCCACTCCCCTGCAACACCACCGCGCCACCTCCATGGATCTCGTCGGTGGCGAGTGGATCTCACCGAGGTGGGGGAGAGGGTCGCCGAATCTGCAGGTGTTGGGGCTCCCGGTGAGGGAGGACACTGGGTGTTGGTGCGCTGCGGCAGGGAATGAGCTGCGCGAAAGGGGTAAGGGCAGGAGCGGAGCGGCGTGAGGCGTGCGAAAGTTGATTTTGTTTTTTAGATGAGCGACCCATGCAACAATGAGTGGAGCGAGGCGTCCGGCCTTCTGAACATCTTAATAGTAGCATTATTGTTACACAAAAGCTTCTAGCAGTACCCAATTCAGTCACTGCAAAGCTGCCACCGTCTCTTCCTTTCAGGGAATCAGGGATAGACCACGCGCAGGCCAGACAGAAATCATTCAGAGATCCTCTCCCCTGGGCCTCTCGAGATTGTGGCCCAATGTGTCGAATTGAGCCCATTTGATGAACCCTTATTAGAGGCCCAAATTCAGTGAGAGGTCGAAGGGCCGATTGTGCACACCGGCGAAGCCTACCCGTCCCTTTTGCATTTGGTGGAGCTCTGTCGGAAGTCCTGCATCCCGCACAACAACAACGCGCTTGCTACTTACTCAAAAAAATCTTGTTTTACATAATGCTGTATTTTAAGGTGATCTTGACCCTATTTGCTATTAAAATATAGTAATAAAATCTAAAACATATGGCATTTCGAAAATACCAAACAGATATACCATGTGATTATTACTACATTCTTCTTATATCAAATATTTCAAAGTTCTACAGACATTAGACCTCATCCCATCCAAAATACAGCTACTTTCTATGCTCGGAATACACAGAGTTGTCATTCGCCTCCTATTGTCGAAACCATAGGCTCCTCTGTGCCATCACTGTCCCCCTCCTCCCCCCCCCCCTTCGTGCGGTGGGCTCACTAGCAGTGAGAAGAACCCCCTCATCGTGTGGTAGAATCGGGACCCTCTCTTATCCATTCTAGTCATAATGATTAGAGTTTAGATTAAATAAATTGTATTCCAAGGGCTACCGAATGACATCGTCTTTGTCGTTTTCTCGTCAGATCTTGTTTCATGCAGATAATTCGGATGCAAATGCCTATCTAGGCATCCAACCTGGTGTTCTTCACATTATTTTTGTTTTTGCAGGGTTGATGTGATTGGTGAATACGGTCATATTCCTTGTTTGTATCTTTGTGTTACTGACTCGGTGGATTCCGATGTCACCATAGGTCGGCAGTTATCTAGACTTCTGGTTTTAGAATTACTGGTATTGGTTGTACTGGATTGATGACCCCTTAATTTTTTTTGACAACGAGGTGACCAATGCTCCTTCAATGTATTAGATGCATCAAGAGAAGTTCTCCTGTTGTTGGGTCATTTGGCTTTTCTAAGGTTTGGAGCCTATCATTGTGGAGGATTGGAGGGTAATGCTTCGGCAGTGGTCATTGATGTTATCGAGTTTCAACATATCATAATTCAGAACTAGACAATCGTCAAGGACATGATTGGAAGCGAAGAATATCATTAGAGGCTCTAAAATCACTTCAGTCTATTTTTCTTATTGTTCAAAGACTTAGATTTCATATAACCCCTTCCCTTTGAAAAAGTATGGATTTGAAAAATCCCACGATATTGTACACATATTACTAATTGTTGTCATATTGCTAATTTTTGTCTTATTGTGTCGTGGAAGGAATATAACTTGTTCATTGAGTACACGTAAACTACAGTTGTATGTTCTCAAATATTAACAAGCTACTTCATCTATCCCAAAATCACAATTCTCGCATTTCGTGTTAAACAGTTTAAAGTTTAACCAAATCAATAAAAAATAGGTATATTCAGTAAATATTATCAGATTGATTATGAAATGTATCAAATTATATCTATTTAAAATCATAAATTTTAATAATATTCCCTGTAACAATAATCACAACTAAAGAAGCTTGACTTGAAATGTACCTTTTTGGATAGGTAGTATTTTTTCGCCCTGTTCGCTTGAACCTATCAACCCGGCTTATCAGCCATGGAATAGTGTTTTCCTCTCACAACAAAACAATATCAGACCGTCTTATCAGCCGTAAAAACCATCAGCCACAACTAGACATGATTGCCTATACAAAGAAGTAGCGCAAGCCACAATGGAGACATGGAGTAGCTAGCTAGCGATGCTGTCCTGGAGAGGCTACAAGAACATGGAGACATATTCGATCCGCAGTTGACATAATATTTTGCTTAATAGTAATTGTTTATTGTTGTATATCATGTTGTAGACATAAGAAAAATGGATCGATAATCGTGATTTGTGGATCCTAGATACGATATTGACATAATGACATCTTTTGGAAAAGCTAAGCTTACATATAATGCTATATGCTCCATCCATTTAAACTATACACCGTATCTAGATTAAACATAAAATTTATTGAACAACCTTTCTAAAGTATATACATTTTTAGTTGATATAAAAGATATACCCATATATTCAAATCTTGCCTATCTTTAATATGAATTTATTTTGTACCAAGTGCTGCAAGAGTTGTTGATATACCCATGTTTCTGTTCTAATAAAGACTTTTTAAATACAAATATGTCTTATAAAAAGAAAAAGAAATGGAGATAATACTAGTTACCCCTACGTTCTAAATTATAAGTCTGCGAACACAAGGTTGATATGTGCCCATATAGTTCATTTTGTGACGAGTGATTGTCAGCATGATCCACGACCTAAGTTGAGTTTGTGAGCTAACCATGGCGTGAGTTGGGTTTTGCAACATGTCTCTTGGTTTGTGGTGTGTAGGTGTAGAGCTCGGAGGCGGTGGTCGACGGTGAGGTGAAGGTCAAGTAGGGACGTGCCGTGCCGATGGACCAGGAGTGGTGAAGGATGGACATGAGGCAAGGACCGAGGGACCAGGAGGCCAGGTGACTAGCCACGGTGGCTGACATCCGGGATATCGACAAGCGCGAGTGTACAAGGGAGCGACCGTGTTGACCAAGTCAAGACAGCGGACGTGCAAGTTGAGCGGGGCTCAGGAGGACTTGGCGGACGGCCGGTCGAGGATGGCGGTGACACGTGCCGAGTGACGGGGGACACGTATGGAGTACGCTACTCGCGGGCGATTTGGTGGTTTGGGCCTCAAAACCATCGGTGGCCAGTTTCACGGGTTTGGCCCTCAAAACCCGGGCGGAGGTTCCGAGGAGGAACGGACGGCACATGGCGGCATCGAGGAGTACGCGTCGAGGCGAAGCTATCTCATGAATGGTGCGGTGGCCGTCGGATGAAGATTACCTCGGGTTGGACCATAGTGGCCTCGGGTTAGGTGGTTCGACTCAAATATGTAAGGGCAAAACTGAGATTGTGTAATAGCCATATTAAATAGGATGAGGGAGCTCCCATCTCTCTCACCTCTTTCATTTTACTTCATCCTTCTCTAGGTTTCTCCTCCACTTAGGTTTTCTTGTGAGAGAGGTCCACAAATTGGATAATTTGTGTAAGAACCGAAGATTGCAGCGGGAATGGAGGCCCTAACCTCCTTGTATCATCCGGGGTTCGATTTGTGAGTTGTTCTTGTGAATCGCGTTTGTGTTCTTCACGTTCTTCTTTTCCCCTTCTCTTGTGTGGTTCGATTCGTCGTTTTGAGACCATTTTGATTCGTTTCTTTTGCACTGAGATGAACTAGGACGTGAGTTGAGCCTTTCCACCGAGGGATTTCATCTAATTCCTCACGAGTTCATAGATCGGGGCAAATCAAGCTCTAGGGTTGGAAAACCGATGTTTTTCGTGTTCATCCAATTTCCTGTTGATTGGACTTACATTGGGTGATGATCTCCTAGAGGTAGCTCACCTATTGCCTTGTGACCATGTGGTTAAAATTTGGTGGCAATTGGTTTTGATTTGGTCGTAAATCAAGATTTTCCTTGCTCCTGGTGTTTTTCAGGCGACTCTGTTCGTGCTGATTTTGTGACTCACGGATAGTCCGCCCCTGACCCCCAGACAGTCTGCCGTTAATGTTCATGTCGCGAGCAGAAGGTCTTTTTTTGGTCATGTTTTGCTGCTCTAAACGCCGGACAGTCCGGGCCAACCCGCGGATAGTCCGGGGCTGCTGCTGAAGCGTGTCCAGAACTGTTTCAGCAAGTTCGTTTTCTGGTGTTTGACTTGCGGACAACCCAAGATTCAACCACGGATAGTTCGCCATTCTTCTTTCTGCCTAGGTCAGAACTGTTTCTCATCGTTCAGTTTTTGGGAGTTAAATGCCGGACAGTCCGGCCCTCAACCCCGGATAGTCCAGGACCTGACCCACAGACAGTTCGGGCTCCCTACGTCAGACAGTATGGGCCTGTGCAGATTGTGTTATTTTTTCTTATTCTTTCAAGCACTTGTTTTTGTCTGTTCTCGGTTGATCCGCTATACCTCTTGGTCATCGCCAAAGGTACCCAGCCACCCGTTGGCTTGTGATCATACCATTCTCTAGTGTCTTTGCTCTTGGGTCGTAATTTTGGGACAACGGCTTAAAATTTCAAAAGAAATTTGAGGCTCCCATTCACCCCCCTCTGGTCACTGTTTTAGGTCCTTCAATTGGTATTAGAGCCAGTTAAGGATCATTCCACCTTAATCGGTCTGTGATCCACGAAGGCGACATAGAGCTTGGTTCCGGCAAATGACCGTTCTTCGATGGAACAAACTTCCCCTATTGGAAGATTCACGTGTCGGCGCATCTTTAGGGAATTGATTAGAAAGTTTGGGAGATTTGGGAGAATGCTAATTACGTTGTGCTTGATGCTCGCAACACTCAGGATCAAATTGATCAACATGACACGCAGTGTTCTCTTTTCGAGTCTTTCACTTTCTGAGTTTGAGAGAGTCTCCGATTGCACAACTGCTCGAGAGATCTAGGTGAGGCTTCAGAGCTATCACGAGGGAACCATACAGGTCAAAACTAGACTCTTTGAGATGTACAAGCGAGAGTATGAGAACTTCTCTCAGTTGGATGGAGAGTCTATCGATGCCATGTTCTCTCGCTTTTAGATGATTGTGAAGAAGATGCGGGCAAACAAGCAACAACTACCTTATGATGATCATGAGAGGGCACTCAAGTTACAATATGCCCTAGATCAGAAGGTTTGGGATGTGAAGGTGTCCGCTATAATTGAGTCCGCGAACTACGACACCCTCACTATGGATGAGCTTTTTAGCAAGCTCAAGTCCACCGAGATTGATTACCAGACCCAAGCCAAGATCAAGAACCCCTCTGCACCGACTATGGCTTTGGTCTTAGGTAACAACTCAAGTTCTTTAGCTAACCCTTCATAGATGTCGTTTGCCTTGTCTTCTTTGGTGTCTGTCACAGAGGAGCAGTTGGAGGCCCTTAGGGATGACGAGCTGGCACTAGTCATCAGCCGGTTCTCATGGTTTCACAACAATCGCTTGAATCACCGACACGGTGGTGGTCCATAGGAAGGATGCTATGGTTGTGGAGACCCCAACCACTTTGCCGCCCACTGCACCAAGAAGAACAAGCACTTCTCCAACAAGTATGACTCTAGCAAGCGCAAGGACAAGGACGAGTACACCTCTAGCAAGCACAAGTCGAAGGGAGGATTCGACAAGGAGGTGCTTAATAAGATGTACCTCAAGAAGGCCAAGGCCTAGGAGTGCTCCTTCATTGCCTCCCTCAGTGACCTCGACAATGACACCGACAACGACCGCTCTTCTTCCCCCTCGAGCGACGATGAGTCTGAGAGGAAGCGTGAGGACAAGCTAATTGGGCTCTGCTTCGTCGCCGGTTCCACCCACAGAGGGTTTTGCACCATGGTGGTCGATGCTGAGGTGAAGGCTAGCAAGGACATGGTTCCCGTCAACGACGATACTACTGAGGTAACACCTTCCGTCGACTATCTTGTTGCTGAGCTTGAAACCATGAACGACACCTTGTTTAGCCAAGATAAGCTGCTAAAGCGTGTTGCCCATGAGAGAAAAGAGTTTAAGGACAAGCTAGAAATTGCGTTGAAGGAGCTTGAGGAAGCTAAGAAGCTCGTTGTAGTAGTGTTTGACGAGGTTGAGTGCGGTGAGTGTGTTGTTCACATGTCCAACCTTACCGATTTGCAATCAAAGTATGTTGCTTTGCTTGATAAGAATGATGAGTTGAAGTCTAGGTTTGGCTTGTTGGGTGCGTGCAAGTCCTGCTCAGGCTTGTAATCTGAGCTGACAGAGAAAGTTGCTAGGATCTCTTTGCTTGAGAAGGCTAGTTTAGATAGCACTACTGCTAGGTGTGCATGCTATGAGGGTTTGGAGCTAGAGCTTGAGTCCTGCAGTCACGACAAGATGAGAACTGAGGAAGACAACACAAACCTCCGGTCCATCTTGAGCTGGGTGTCCTGTAGTGAGCCGCATTTTGGCATGATGATGAGCCAGTTCAGACGGGGAACTGGTGCATCGGGTGTAGGCTTTGCTGTAGGTGGGAAGGGTGAAAATCTCTATGGCAAGGTTGAAGAATACAGTGGATTGATACCAACTAAGAAACCTACCACTACTCCCAAATTGATCAAGATCACTCCACCTGAGCCTACTTTGCCTACCACCAAAGATGGAGTGTTTGAAGAACCTCCAAAAGCTCCACCCCAGAAACAAGTTTGGGTTCCAAAACCTAACCATCTCAAGAACCCGCTTCATACTCTACCAAATGTCTCTGAGGATCCCCTTCCTAAAGCCAAAAAGCCACCAAGAGTGAACCATACCCACAAGAGAGTGAGCCAACAACCACCCAAGAGAGAGGTGAGGTATCACTATGACTACTGCCTATGGTCATCTTGCTGAGTTTTGCTTTAGGAGGAAGAGAGATGAGCGACGAGAGTACGAGTTGAACAACTAGAACATGTACGGCCCGTCCCATGGTGTACATGTGCTGCCCGTTCAGAGGCGTAGTGCTAGGCCTAGAGGTGCAATGCCTCAAGGTGCTAGGCATCAGGTTGTGAGACCACACGGTGGTCATGCCTGATGTGGTTCAGGTCGTGATCAATATTTGGACCTCGCGGTAGTGGCTTTCAATCCTACAACATTAGCGTTCCATGTTTTCCCCCACATGGTGTTTGCTTTCCTCAAATGGGACACGGTATGTTTGGTATTTTTCCTAACACTTTTCCAGGGCAAATGAGCCAACACTGGTATCCTTCATAGTTTACTAACCCTAGTGTTGTGCCATTTGCTTATTCCATGCCCTTCTATTGATACAGGACGAAGGCCTGGAGAACACGTGGCTCATTGATTCCGGCTGTTCGTGCCACATGGCCGAAAGTTCAAAATGGTTCTCCAGCCTTCGACCCCGTGCAATGTAAGGAGTACATCACATTTGGGGACAATAGCAAAGGTAAGGTGCTTTCTTGTGGGACCATTTGGGTCAATGAGAGTTTTGTCTTGAAGGATGTTGCTTTGGTTTCGAATTTGTATTTCAATTTGCTTTCAGTTTACAACTCCTTCAGGATGGCTTTGAAGTGCACTTTAAGACCGGCTTGTCTCGAGTTCTAGATTCTCAGGGAAATCTTGTTTGTCGGATTGTCCCTTTTGGCCATGTCTTTCGAGCTAATTTTTCTCACTCCTTTGGATCTTCTCGATGTTTGGTGGCCGGATCCTCCTCTTAGCTTTGGAAGTGACATAGGAGACTGGGTCACTTGAGCTTTGACTTACTAGCTAGGTTGAGCTCACTTGATCTAATCCGAGGATTGCCCAAGTTGAAATTTGAGAAGGATTTAGTTTGCCACCCTTGTCGTCATAGGAAGATGGTTGCCGCTTCTCACCCACCTGTGAGACAAGTCATGACCAAGGAACCTGGCGAGCTACTTCACATGGACATAGTTGGTCCAACTCAGGTTCGATCAGATGGTGGGAAGTGGTACGTTCTAGTGATCATGGATGACTTTTCTCGCTACTCTTGGGTGTTTTTCATAGAGAGTAAGGATGAGGCTTTTTCACATGCTCGGGATTTGATTCTTCGGTTGCAAAATGAGTCCCCTAAGAATGCCATGAGAGCGATTCGCAGTGACAATGGCACAGAATTCAAGAATACTCATTTTGAAACCTTTTGTGCTTCTTTGGGCCTCGAGCATTAGTTTTCCTCTCCTTATGTCCCCCAACAAAATGGCGTTGTTGAGCACAAGAATCGAACCCTTGTTGAGATGGCTAAGACGATGCTCGATGAGCATAGGACTCCTATGAGATATTGGGCCGAGGTGATCAACACAGCTTGCCATGTCTCCAATCGCATTTTCCTTTGAGCTTTCATGAAGAAGACTTCTTATGAGTTGCGATTTGGACGACCACCCAAGGTAAGTCACTTCAGGGTGTTTGGGTGCAAATGCTTCATTCTGAAACAAGGTAATTTGGACAAGTTCGAGTCTAGGTCCTCCAACAGTATTTTCCTTGGTTATGCTTCTCACTCTCATGCATATCGTGTTCTTAACCTTGAAACTAACCGAGTGGGGGAGACCTATGAGGTTACATTCAATGAAACCATGCATTGTTCCACTCCGATCTTTGATTGTGCAGGTGATCAGGAGATTGGTGAGCGCATCTTTGTGGAGGAGGAGCAGGAAGATGCCGATTGGGGTGATCTCGAGCCGACACCACCGGCTGCCCCTCTTGAGCCTACGCCGTCTACTTTAGCTCGTGGCCCCGATCCTTCTTCTTCCACTACTTGGGGTCCATGCAAGCAACCTCCTCAGCCTGTGCTGGCTGCACCTGAGGAGGCCCCAGATGCTGTTGAGGGGGAGGCGACTTCTTCAATGGGGGCACCTCAGCACATTCAGCGTCGCCACCCACCTCAGACCATGATTGGCGACATCGATTAGTGAGTCACGCGGTCCATATACTATGAGCAGGGAATTGACTTTCTTCCTCGGGCTACAAATCAAACAAACTCATGAGGGGACGTTCGTGCACCAAGGCAAGTACACTAAGGACGTGCTCAAGAAATTCGATATGGGTGAGGCCAAGCCTCATTCGACGCCCATGTCGACCATGATGGCCCTGGATACGGATGAGGAAGGAGAAGCTATGGACCAGAAGGAGTATCGAAGCATGATTGGGTCGTTGTTGTACCTAATGATGATAAGGGCGGACATTTAGTTCGTGGTTTGTTTGTGTGCACGCTTTCAGTCTTCTCCGCGCATGTCTCATCGTCAAGCGGATCCTTAGGTACCTTCATTTCACACCTGAGTTTGGTCTTTGGTTTTCGGCCTCCTCCTCTCTTTCTCTTTGCGGGTATTCTGATTCGGATTATGCTGGGTGTCGTGTTGAGAGGAAGTCCACTTTGGGGACTTGTCAGTTTCTTGGATCTTCTATGGTGTCTTGGTCTTCTCGCAAGCAGTCTAGCTTCACCCAATCCACCATAGAAGCTGAGTATGTTGTTGCTGCTTTGGATGATAACTACTTTGAGAGACTTTGGGTTAGAGTGTAGGCGAGTGTCTTTGCTTTGTGACAGCACCAGCGCCATAAGCGTAGCCAAAAACACAATCCTCCACTCAAAAACAAAGCACATAGAAGTTCGCTTTCACTTCTTGTGTGACCACTATGAGAAAGGTGATATCGATCTGCACCATGTTGATACCCAAAACCAGCTTGCAGATATCTTCACAAAACCACTTGACCAAGCCCAGTTTGCTCGCTTGCGAGGGGAGCTTGGAGTTTGTTTCCTTTTTAGAGGAGGGGAACTTTGGTTGTTGTACTCTAGTTTTGTGTTATTTTTAGCTTAGTTTTTGCTTTTGTCCTTTGTGTCATATTGCATTTTGCATTTCATTTCATCATGTATTATAGTGCATTTTGAGCTTCATGACTATAGTGATTAGATTGAAATTATGCTCTGTTTGGGATGTTATGCATGTACCTAATGGTACTTTTGGCTTATGCTCTTTTTGATCAAATGATACATGTTATGAGCTGAGCTTGTTTTTCCAAACTATGAACTCGGCTAAAACTTGTTGAAACATGAAAATTGTTCACCGCTGAGATTGGTAACTGCATGTGTAGGTCTTGTTGAGATCCCTTATGCTATCATTTATATATTAGGTTGTTATGTCTCATGCCTTGAGTCATTCACTTGCTTGGACAACTTTTCTTTGTGCTAAAACTTGATAATCAAGCTAAGTGATGAGAAAAGATCGAGATGGGTCTGTATTGTCCTACGTCAAGGTATCGAGACAACTTCCAATTGCACATTTGGATGAACTTGAACCTTGTAGTGGATGTCGAAACCACTGTCTTAAGCTTCTAATTGTCTATGACATAGGCTTGGCATGGTTACTAAGTTAGGCCTGATAGTACCGATAACCTCTCGCGCATACATGTTTTGACTAATTCTTGTGTTAAGCTGCAAACTCCGATAAATTTAAATTTTGATGAAAACACAAGTATTAGGTTCGTCTTTGACATGATGTGTGACCGTTGCTTGGAGTAGTTCACCTTGCATACACTTGTTAGCACTAGATTGATTTCCAGTTTATACCTACTATGTGCTACTTTCAGCGATGAATCCCTTGTTGACATTGCTTAATATTGCTCAAATTGCTTAACTATCATATTTCATTTTACTTGATCAGTTTGAGCATTTGCTGCACTTGTAATTGTTGCTATACACACATGACAACACTAGTTAGAGCATCTTTTCACTCTAATTAGTATACTCCTGAAGCTTTTGCATTTCTGCATCCTTTGCATTCATAGCATATTTGATGGGGAGTTGCAGTCTTTGAGTTTAGCTTAATAAGTGCATGTGTCAACGAGGGGGAGAGATTTCCACACACAAAAGGGGAGAGATACCAAACCCACCTCATGTTGAGTGCATGCATTTGTTTAGGGGGAGTTGCGTTTGAGTTGCTTCTGCTAGATGTGTTGAGCCTTTGCCTCTTCTAGAGGGTCTTGCTGCTTTTCTAGCTTTTTGAGCTTTGCTAGTGGTGTTGAGCCTGTTTTGCCTCTTCTTGAGGGCTAGCTGTGTTGTACTTGGTTGCATCGAGCCGTTGCCCATGTCTTTGGGGACCAAGTTTTTGCAAAGTGTTGCTCATTTCAAATGACCCTGTTTTGGCTTTTCTCTAGCTTTTGGTCATTTGGGTGAGCTCTTTGTTTTCTCTTCTTCTTCTTTTTCTTTTGCTCAAATTGTTCATGTGTTGATGTTGACAATGCACTCATCAAGGGAGAGATTGTGAACACAAGGTTGATACGTGCCCTTATAGTTTGTTTTGTGATGAGTGATTGTCAACGTGATCCACGACCTAGGTTGAGTTTGCGAGCTAACCATGGCGTGAGTTGGGTTGTGTGACATGTCTCTTGGTTTGTGGTGTGTAGGTATAGAGCTTGGAGGCGGTGGTCGACGGCGAAGTGAAGGTCAAGTAGGGATATGCCGTGCCGATGGACCGAGAGTGGTGAAGGACAGATGTGTGGCTTGGACTAAGGGACCAGGAGGCCTGGTGACCAGCCACGGTGGCTGACATCTAGGACATCGACAAGCGCAAGTGTACATGGGAGCAGCCGTGTTGATCGAGTCAAGATGATGGATGTCGAGTTGAGCGGGGCTCTGGAGGACTTAGTGGATGACCGGTCGAGGATGGCGGTGACACGTGTCGAGTGGCGGGGGATGCATATGGAGTACGCTACTCGCGGGTGGTTCGGTGGTTTGGGCCTTAAAACCATCGGTGGCCAGTTTCACGGGTTTAGGCCTCAAAACCCAAGCGGAGGTTCCGAGGAGGAACGAATGGCACGTGGCGGCATCGAGGAGTACGCGTCGAGGCGAAGCTATCTCATGAAGGGCGCGGTGGCCGTCGGATGAAGATTACCTCAGGTTGGACCATAGCGCCCTCGGGTTAAGTGGTTCGACTCAAAAATATCTAAGGGCAAAACTGGGATTGTGTAATAGCCCTATTAAATAGGATGAGGGAGCTCCCATCTTCCTTACCTCTTTCATTTTGCTTCATCCTTCTCTAGGTTTTCTCCTCCCCTTAAGTGGCTCGGACTCTATTCGTGCTGATTTCGTGACTCGCGGATAGTCCGCCCTTGATCCCCGGACAATACGTCGTTATTGTCCACGTCGTGAGCAGAAGGTCTTCTTTTGGTCGTGTTTTGCTGCTTTGAACGTCGGACAGTCTGAAAGGTCCTAATATGGCTAGAGGGGGGTGAATAGCCTATTTAAAAATCTACAAATCAACTAGAGCAATTTGATTAGTATAACAAATAGCGAAATGCAAACTTGCTCTAGCTCTATAAGGGTTGCAAGCCACCTATCCAATAATTCTAGTTGCTATGATCTCTAGACACATAATTTGCTATGTCACTACTCACTAAGAGCTCTCACACTTGCTACACTAAAGAGCTCCACTAGATGAACTTAAAACAACAAAGCAAGCTCTCAATTCTAATTACACAAAAGAGCTTGCTACAACTAGTTTGTTAGAATATAAATGAGTAAGTAGGGTGATTATACCGCCGTGTAGAGGAGTGAAGCAATCACAAGATGAATACTAAATCAATCACCGGGAGAATATCAAAGGGCAAGAGACAATCAATTTTTCTCCCGAGGTTCGTGTGCTTGCCGGCACGCTAGTCCCCGTTGTGTCGACCAACACTTGGTGGTTCAGCGGTTAAGAGGTGTTGCACGAACCTCGTCCACATAATTGGACACCATAAGAACCTACCCATAAGTGAGGTAACTCAATGACACGAGCAATCCACTAGAGTTACCTTTCGGCACTCCGCCAGGGAAGGCACAAGACCCCCTCACAATCACCACGATCGGAGCCGGAGACACTTAACAACCTCCGCTCAACGATCCTCGCTGCTCCAAGCTGTCTAGGTGGCAGCAACCACCAAGAGTAACAAGTGAATCCCACAATAAAACACGAATATCAAGTGCCACTAGATGCAATCACTTAAGCAATACACTTGGATTCTCTCTCAATCTCACAAAGATGATGAATCAATGATGGAGATGAGTGGGAGGGCTTTGACTAAGCTCACAAGGTTGCTATGTCAATGCAAATGGCTAAGAAAGTGAGCTTGACCCGGCCATGGGGCTTAAATAGAAGCCCCCATGAAATAGAGCCATTGGCTCCGCAGTCCACTGAAAAACAGGGCGACCGAATGCGCCGGTCAGATCGACCGGACGCTGGACCCCAGCGTCCGGTCGCACGATGTGTGCCACGTGGCCCCTGCTTCAAACGCTGATCGCCCGATCTCAACGGTCATCAATACATTTAAGTTGTGACCGGACGCGCTGCTTGAAAGTGACCGGACGTAGGACCACAGCGTCCGATCGTTTCCAGTAAGCTTCCATTCACGTAAAATCACGACCGGACTCACCCAGCGTCCGGTCACTCGGTATTTCCTCTATGCGCTGCCATGTCAGCAGGACCGGACGCACCTAGTCAGCGTCCGGTCACTAAGTGATCCAGCGTCCGGTCGAAGACTGACGCTAGCGTCTTCCCGTTTCCACTAACCGGACGAGCCGGTCCTACCGAGACCAGCGTCCGGTCACTTACAGTGATCTCCGTCTTTTCTGTATAGAGCGCCGGTGGTACCGTCGGACTGTCCGCACTCTACGGGCGGACACTCCGCCGGTGAAGTTTCTAACCCTTGCTCAAATGTGTCAACCACCAAGTGTATCACCTTTGTGCACATGTGTTAGCATATTTTCACAAACATTTTCAAGGGTGTTAGCACTTCACTAGATCCTAAATGCGTATGCAATGAGTTAGAGCATCTAGTGACACTTTGATAACCGCATTTCAATACGAGTTTCACCCCTCTTAATAGTACGGCTATCGATCCTAAATGTAATCACACTCACTAAGTGTCTCGATCACTAAAATAAAATTGATCCTACTATTTATACCTTTGCCTTGAGCCTTTTGTTTTTCTCTTTCTTCTTTTCTAAGTTCAAGCATTCGATCATTACCATGCCATCACCATCATCATGATCTTCACTATTGCTTTATTACTTGAAGTAGTGCTACCTATCTCATAATCACATTGATAAACTAGGTTAGCACTTAGGGTTTCATCAATTAACCAAAACCAAACTAGGGCTTTCACAGTCCGAGCCAACCCACGGACAGTCCAGGGCTGTTGCTGAAGTGTCTCCATAACTGTTTCAGCAAGTTTGTTTTCTGGTGTTTGACTTGCGGACAACCCAAGATTCAACCGCGGACAGTCCGCCATTCTTCTTTCTGCCTAGGTCAGAACTGTTTCTCATCGTTCAATTTTCGGGAGTTGAACGCCGGACAGTCCGGCCCTCAACCCCAGACAGTCCGGGACCTGACCCGCGGACAGTCCGGGCTCCATACGACAGACAACAAGGGTCTGTGCAGATTGTGCTGTTTTCTCTCGTTCTTTTGAGCACTTGTTTCCGTCTGTTCTCGGTTGATCCGCTGTACCTCTTGGTCATCGTCAAAGGTACCCAGCCACCCGTTGGCTTGTGATCATACCATTCTCTAGTGTCTTAGCTCTTGGGTCGTGATTTTGGGACAGCGGCTTAAAGTTTCGAAAGAAATTTGAGGCTCCCATTCAAACCCCCTCTGGTCGCTGTTTTCGGTCCTTCAAAGTCATTCTATCTTTTTTTAAGTCAAAATATCTCAAATTTTACCAAAATTATAGAAAGAATTAAAAAAATTTATAACATCAAATAGGTAAACTATAAAAATATAATAAATAAAGAATATAATAATACTTATTTGTATCATAAATATTATTATTTTATTATATAAATTTAGTTGAACTTTAAATGATTTTACTCTAAAAAATTAAAAAAATTGATCAGACATTATTATAATTTAGAACCGGGGGAGTATGTCATATTTCTTTGACTGGTTCTGATTTCCCCAGCCGAGTAACGACGATATGCAAATCATGGAAGCGTGGTGCTGACCACAACAGAAAATCCTGAATCGTTCGTGCATCGCCCCTTTGTCATAGAATGGAACCACATGGAATCGTGACCAGCTACATGCCCCGTAGTGGCTCGAACGTTCCGCAGTCACGTTTTGCCTCCTACCGAGACCACAGGATCTTGCAGGGGAACCATTCACATTCACTGTACCTCTGTTGAGGTACACCACTAGAATCTCGAGCTTGGCGACACGATACGATAATGTTATATAGTACTACTTGACTACTTGAGTAGCATGTTGTCAGTGTTTCGAGTTGTTATCGACGAGTAAATTTATATTATTATGCGTTTGATTCGGATGTTATGCTTAGAGGACACGAGATTTATACTGGTTTACATGTCTGTATCGGATCTTGATGTGTCGATCGGTTCGGGATCTCCTTCATGGGGCGTCCTGCTTTCTCTTTTATAGGCCAAGGAAAAGCGTGGGTTATAGCAGAGGAAAATGAGAAGAACCAGAGAGAGGAAGGCCTCCAGGATCGCTGGGTCTTTCTTCTCCTTCATGCGGGTCCCGCCGACCCTGTAGATGTCAACAGAGACGGCTCCACGTTGCGGCCCTATCCGTCACTGGCGCCATGCGCATGCGTCATCTGCCGGTCATGGCGCTCCACTCCGTCCTGGCGGACATTGTGGTGAACTGGCGCGCCTGTCAGTGTTCGTACGAGGGTTAGGCAGAACAGCACCGGTACGCCCGACGTTGTTCTTGATGTGAATCCTCAGGTATGGCCCGTCGTGGCCGCGGGTTACATCGGGGCATGCCGGTCTCTCTCCTTGGTGTCAGAGTTTTGACCCAGGCCCATACGCTTGGACCTGAAGTAGTTGGCGGCGGTATGAGTCCCCGTCGGGCGAGACGGAGCCCGCACCCAAGGAGTCTGGCGAGCCGAAGCCCGCGGTCTTGGGGTTGGGTGAGGCGGAGCACAAACCCAAGGGTTGGGCGAGGCGGAGATCGCGGCATCGGGGTCGGGCGAGGCGGAGCCCACGACCTCGAGGTCGGGTGAGGCGGAGCCCGCCCCCGAAGGTCGGGCGAAGCGGAGATCGCGGCCTCGGGATAGGGCAAGGAGGAGTCCGCCCCCGGAGGTCGTGCGAGGCGGAGATCGTGGCCTTGAGGTCGGGCGAGGTGGAGCCCGCCCTCGGAGGTCGGACGAGGCAGAGCTCGTGCACCCGGGGGTCGGTTAGAGCTATAAGCGCGCTCTTGACTGCTCGGTTGAATCAATGTTGATGATCATTAGCTCTTCCTATTCGGGTACCTTAGTATTGGTCCCCGACACATGTCATGTTA
This sequence comes from Miscanthus lutarioriparius, assembly GCA_904845875.1. NCBI lineage: Eukaryota > Viridiplantae > Streptophyta > Magnoliopsida > Poales > Poaceae > Miscanthus > Miscanthus lutarioriparius. The sequence continues at coordinate 126,021,319 of CAJGYO010000001.1, forward strand.
TCTGTCTAATGGTGCGGAACATGCAGCTGAACCTCTGAAAAGATACAGCCAGGTTTCAGCGAGCGGGTCAAACCAAAATTCAGTGAGACATTGCGGTGCTTGCTAAATAAAAAGCACTCCATACAAGGCAACGTTTAGCAGAGCTTCATTATTTGATTTTTACATTTGTTTTTTTTATTCTCTAGTGATTTTGATTAATTCTAACAAAGAAGCATGTAAGAATTAATTTTAGAGTAATTCTGGTGGAGATTCAATAGGAGCAGTAAAGAGCGGGATTTTTTAAGCTCCCAACTTCCAATGTGATGTAAATGGAGGATGTTTGTTCCCATCAGAATCTGTGCGTGGATTGCTTCTCAAAAAAAAAAAAAAAAAAAGTGGACTTTTGTTGTTTGGCTAAGAAGTAGTGATTCTCACATAAAATCTACTAAAGAAGCGCCACCAAACGGCCCTTATGTATATATAAGAGTGTTTTTTTTTAAAAGGCGTAAGAGCTAGCTAAAAGAATTAAAATACATGGAAAATATCCCCTAAAAGTGTAATAACTCGATTCTAGAGCTCAGCATAGCAATAACGTAAAAGCGGCTCACATTGCCAACACACGCCTATCGATCATCAGGAAGGTGCACAAGCGTGTAGATGATTTTTTTCCCTCTCATGATTCGAATTTGTATCTCCACACGCACGCAGCCGCAACATTTGAGCCAAAAAGGCTGCGACGATCCGATGGGATCGGCTTATTTTTTCAAATTTGAAATGGTTGGACAGTAAAACAAATATGTTTTTCAAAGGTTTGATACAAATTTCGCATCACAATTTGTATCTCCCAAGTCCTGCACAGCAGCCGAGCATCTTTTCTTTTTTGATTGAAAGCTCAGCAGATGAGCATCTTTCCAGCTCGCAAATACGCTCCTGCCGCGACGGTAGCGTGATAGGATCAGATCAGACAAGACAGTTCATGGCAAAGCACCACGGCCGAATGCAGCGCACCTCCTAAACACGGCCGAATGCAGCGCACCTCGACCGCCTGTGGTTCTGGGCTCTCTCTCTCGCGCGCCGTCGTCTGTCGCGGGCACGGGCGCCCCCACAACACACCACACCACACCACACGGCACACGGGAGCTTCGGGCCGTTTCCACCGGGTGCCGCAGCGCGCGGCGTCGAGGGAGGGAGACGCCCAGCCAGGGTCGTGCATGTGCGTGGCGCGAGGAAGATCTGCCCCCTCCATGTCGCGCGCGCCTCCCCTCAACCCTCTACCCTTGCCCGTGGATCGCGTGGCCGCGTCGCGGTCGCCGCCGCAACACGCACGCGAGTCGTGGACGTGAGGGCTGGAGGCGTCTCCGGGACACGCCGGCGTGAGCCCATGTGCCGCCAACCCGTGCACGGTCCGCGGCAGGGGGGTTGGACTGGACTCGGTGGAAAAGGGTGACGGCTGACGGGTCGGTGGAGGGAGCATACGGATATGGGGGAGGGAGAGGACGGTGTCAGGGCTCCGCGGTGTGGCGTGGAGATAGTGATTGCTCGGTCAGTTGTGGTGTGATTAGCTGCTGCTGGTCAGCTGCTGGTAGGTTTGTCGGCGTGCGAGTTGGACTCACACCACTCGCTGACAGGCACCTGCCTAGCACGCAGCACCCTAGCTAAGAGAGCCTGGTGCAACGTACGTCTAGTTTGAAACGCCAATAAGCTGTTTCGCTAACACATTAGCTTAAATTCGATGAAAATTATTTATACTGAAAGACGAAAGATCAACAAACAAACAAAATAAAACAAGGAAGGAATGCACTCTACGAGCAATGCGAAGAGTGCAGAATATATACTTCGTCATGATGTAATGGATGAGAATAGCACGCAAGCAGCCGAGGATCCGCCACGTCTACAAACGAAATGGCCCGAATAAGTACCACATGTTTCTGTATGCTTCGACTAAAATAAAGTGAAGGTAGAGATCTATCTATTCAAGACAAAATCACAAATTATTGGGACAAGCTGTGCATTGTAGTAGGTGTAGTAGTATACTTTTTTTGGGCGTCTGGGCATACACAGCTCAAGTTCCAATGCTGATTAGTTATTTAACTACGTACACTATTTGATTAGTCTTCATCTTAATCTGTACAGTACACTCGATCCAAAGAGCATAAAATAGGCTGTGCAGGAGGCACCGACCCACCTTTTTTGTCCATGAGCATTGAGCAAGCTACTACCGTATTATTCCTCATTAGGCAAGGTTCCAAATCAGATGGAGCCGTACTCACTCCAGTGCTTTCAGTGTAAATATGCTATGCTAATGTAATCAGCCTGGTAAACATAGTACTGCTAACAAAAGTCTTTCAAATAGGAAGGAGGTCCCCACTCCAATTAACGCTATGGAATGTTCCAATGAGAAAAGTCGAAATTAAATAGGACCGGACCGCATGGAAAATGTTGACAACGTAACGCAGTGTCACACATATACGGTGTTAGAATAGTATTCATTTTTCAAGCATATTAGTACTACCCTGTCTTAGTTTCGCAAAAAAAAGTACTACCCTGTCTTTCTAGAGTTGTCTTAAGTAAATATGAATAAATTTCTAGAGTTGTCTTAAGTTAAAGTTTTTTATATTTAACCGAATTTATATAAAAGAGTACACATGTTCATGATCCCAAATGAGAATATTGTAGAAAATATATCTAATGATATTAATTTGGTTTCTACATTTTTTTCCTATAAAGTCAAACATGAAAAGTTTGACTTAACAAACTCTAGAAAATAATTTGTTGGGGGAGAAAGTAGTAATATTATGGAACATTGTTCTTTGACAATAAATTTTCTCTTCCACCTTCAGTCCTCCTTCACACATATAACATTTTTCGATTTTTCATGCTAGATCCCATGTATCTAGTCATAAAGAGCAGAGGAAAGAGTTCCATTGTACTACAAGGTACTCCATCCGTTCCAAATTATAAGTCGCTTTAACTTTTTTGGTACATCCATTTTATCATGCGTCTAGATACAATATATGTATAGATACATAGCAAATTCTATGTAAAAAAAATCAAAGCAACTTATAATTTGAAATGGAGGGAGTAGTTTTTTTTAGCGGAGATAAGCTTTCCAATCCGTCCCCCCCCCCCTCACACGCACACACAACAAAAGTTAACATTCTCATGTTCAAAATTTGTCATACTAAAAACTTTTCATTCTAGCTCACTAAGATATAATAAGTCCATCCACATGAATTCAGTTCAGTAATTAGACACAAAAAATGACAGCTAATATGCACGCCAGCATGTAGGTCTATATGTTGTTATTGTGCAAGGACCAAGGTTAGCAAGTGAGAGTATAACACGTACATTAACCGTGATAGATCCCACGTGTTGTATATAGAGATAAATAGCACAGGAAAGATTTCGTTCGACGGGTGTCTCTGTGATGCCATTCCTGGCATCTAGTATGGCTAATTGTTTGAACAAATCATAACAAGTTCGATCTGGTCCAAATTTGACAATATAAGAAAGCAAAGGTTGTGCTTTTTTCGCGAACAAGCTCATGGTGCCTGTTTTTCATTAAGAGGAAAGAAAGCGATTGTTGTGCTTGTGCACGCATCGCAAGCTTAGACGCGTTGTTTTAGTCCTGGAACCGAAGATGCAGTAGATCTCGAAAGATATGGCTCACTTATCAGGACCATTGCACCTACTACCAGCTCTCCTCCCATTCAAAGAAAAGCCATATAGGAAAGTCAACCAGTAGTACTTGGCTTGTGCTGCTTGTTGCTCGCCTGTGCTCTGGTCCTGAACCACAGCCCCAGCCCCAGCCCCAGATTACAAAGATCTCAAGAACAGCCATACGAATCTTGACGTGCCCCAAACTGCCAACCCACAACTGTACGTACACATCTCATCACCCACATTGCTGCGGTCTTCCGTGCCTCCTCGTAATAATAATCATCATCATACTAGGCGTTTGATCTGCATCCCAGCAAGGAACTGAAAGATGTTTACAGCTCATATATCCCCGGCACTGGCATACTAGATCTCTCTCCTCTCGACCTCCCACGTAGCATGCACACAACACAGCTGCAGCTAGCTCAAAGAGCCACATGCCTATAGTAGACTAGTCTTAGTAGCTAGCTAGAGAGAGAGGGAGAGGGAGAGCAGAAGAAGCAACAAGAAGAGAAGAGAAGGCAAGAAGAGGTTAGGCTAGCGGAGAGGAGAGGAGGAGAGCCGGCCGGCGCACAATGGATCAGCAACAGCACCAGGAGCGGCCGCGGGAGGTGTACCGGGAGTGCATGCGCAACCACGCGGCGAAGCTCGGGACATACGCTTCCGACGGATGCTGCGAGTACACCCCCGACGACGGCCAGCCCGCAGCGATGCTCTGCGCCGCCTGCGGCTGCCACCGCAACTTCCACCGGAAGGCGTTCCTGGACGCCGCGGCGGGGGCGCACGGCGGCGGCGGCGGCGGCGCGCACGGCGCAATGCTGCCCTCCCACGGCGTGTCCCCGGGCTACGGCATGCACCACATGGCGATTACCATGGGCGGTGACGCCGGCGGCGCGCACGGCGGCTCCGGGGACAGCAGGCGCCGGACGCGGACCAAGTTCACGGAGGAGCAGAAGGAGCGCATGGCGCGGTTCGCGGAGCGGCTCGGCTGGCGGATGCCCAAGCGGGAGCCCGGCCGCGCGCCGGGGGACGACGAGGTGGGCCGCTTCTGCCGGGAGATCGGGGTCGCCAGGCAGGTCTTCAAGGTATGGATGCACAACCACAAGGCTGGTGGTGGCGGCAGCGGGGGCGCGGGCGTCGGTGGAGCCGCGCAGACTTCGTCGTCCACGACGCGTGGCGGCGGCGGCGGCGGTGGCGTTGTTGGAGGAGGCGGGAGCATGTCTCCGGCGATGGGCACCGATATCGAGGACGACGAGGAGGTGAGGGGCAGCGAGATGTGCATGTAGGCGGCAATGGCGTATGGCCTCGCCCTGGCGGCGATCGATGATTAACACCTCCTTTTGCTGCTAATTCCTTTGGGTGATTTTGCTTCGATGAGTTGATGAATAATTGTTGATGCTTGATGATGAGATATTCATTGTTATCACGGCTCTGCTAATTAATGCTGTGTCATTTGATCATTCAGTCATTGATATGTTCGTGATCTCTTGCCTTCTTGCTAACTATCGCCATGAAATTTAAGTTCGGTGACAAACTTGAACTGGGTGCTTTAATGAACTCACTACAAAATCCCCGTTCAGTACATGCATGCAACAACTGCTTGGAGGTTTACATGAACTCACCTCAGAAGGGGGTTAGTTTCTCGGCTTCATCAGTAACCACTATTAATGGATCAGAATGACTTTGTATAAATATCATTATAAGTTGCATTTATGTTTACTCCAAACATACTAGATTGCTACATAAAATTCAATGTGCCCCAACAAGAAGACAGAAACATGTAGCCGGGAACAACAGGTGAGGATGCCATACCAAGTGAACTAATCGTACCTAACATATTTACATCAGTACATACAAGCATGTATACAATTTTCAGGAAAACTGAAGAGGTGCTGACTGAAAGAATTATGACAATTAGAAACTAAAGAGGACTATTCTACCCCCCCATTTTCTTGGAAATGTTGTGCACACGGTTGGTTGAGGGTGTACTCTCTCCATCCCAAAATACATGACCTAATAGGCTAATAGCTAATAGCATTCAAATTTTGTCTCAAAAAGTTATCATTCTCACTTCCCAATGCATCTTTCTCTTCTCCCATTATACCCTTCTTTTTTCAAAATACATCACCATCTCTACATTTTGAGGGGCATTTTAGTCTTTTACCTTCTGCACTGGTCACCGTCAAAGAGTCTAAAAACGTCAACTAATATGGGACGGAGGGAGTAGATGTATACCTATACCATTCAATAGATGTATATTTATTTTTAACATAAATCCATCGTAGTTACATTGTTTTTTTTAAATGTCTCAAATAGTTTATACTCCATCCATTCTAATTATAAGATATTTTGGCTTTTCTAGATACAATATTTTTTCTATGCATTTAGATATACAATATGTCTAGATACACAGGAAAACAATACATCTAAGACAAACAAAATATCGTATAATTTGAAACAGATGGAGTACATCTGAAACTGCTACTTCTCATGTGTGTTGGCACATTTGCTAACCCGCATTTTTCAGTCCCTCAGAGATGACTTATATGCTTCTACGGTTGTACTTTTGCTGTGTCATTTTTTAGTATGCTTTAATTAGTTATGCGGTTATCTCTCTATCCAAAATAACTATAAAAATTAAGTGGACACAAAGAACTACATAAAAGGTAACAAAACCCTAGCGTGGAGATTTTTCTTTTTCTTTTTTTAACGCCATCCATATGTTATCATGAATGAGCATCGAGTGAGGTCTTAGTCTTACATTAATTATAGTTTAACCACACACGCGCAAATAACGGTATGATCTACACAGTAACATGAACTATGAGGTAGAAAATTATGGTGCCTAAACGACTTAGAGGTTGTTTGGATGCTATCTTCCTAGACATGTTCATGCCTAGGCAGCCATCGCAACCTATAGTGGACGTGCTGGTGTTAGGCGAACTCGTCTGAGGTGGAACCAAACAATCCCTTTAGAGCACAACCCAAGCAATGTAAGGTTCAAATTCAAGAAATTTGTGCAATGCAATATATTTCTCACTTTACTGAAGGTCAATTACGTTGCTGTGTTCGTGCAATTGATGCTGAGATATCATGTCATTTTTTAACTAATGAAATGGAACTCACCACTCATTACAACCTATGCACTTCTGCCATTTTTACAGAACGGTGCTTCTTTTTTGTCACTCGCATGCACTTTTAGGTGCAATACTCCTGAAAGTCTACATCTACGTAGCCATTAAGCTCAAAAACATGTGACGGGCGCACACACCTTGGACGGAGACATAAAGAGGGTCTCGGGTACATCGCGCCTTCGCTGTCTTGCTCCTGCAGCCTATTGACACGCCGTGTCCCTGTTCGCTTGAACTTATTAGCCGTATCGTTTTAATAAAATAACATTGTTTTTCTCTTACAACGAATCAGCATCAGCCGTTTTTTCAGTCAGCCTCCAAACAGAGCGACCCATGTCCCTAATCCACATAGGATCTGAAAATGTGACAGCGCGAATCCAACGCTCACCCCCCTGTGTCACACTGAGAGAGAGCTCCACGGCCGACTGAGATCCGCTACTACTCTGCAGCGAAAAACATGATGTATACGGACAGCACCGTCCCAAATATACGTACGTGCTAGGAGTAGTAGTATATATATACGTACAAATGTGAAACGCACGACGAAGTCACTCGCAGTCAGGACGCGGGTCCGAATGAACGGATCCCTGCAGCTCCGGTCCTTGGGACCCTCCACCACGCGACAGGTACACACGTACTCCAAGAGTCAACGTCCATGCTAAAGATACCTGCGTCGCCGCAGGAAAAAGGTGCAGGCGTGACATATTGACACGAGGCCGTAAGGCCGTATAGCAGCAGGCAGCAGCGATGCAGCGCTGCGAAAGCCGGCTCGTGCCACGGCCACGGACCTGCTGCCAGTAGCTACCGCCGGGCCGCTACGCGCCACCGCCGCGACAGGCTTACCCACACGACGGTGTCAGGACACGGACAGGAGGCGGTGACACTGGTAGTAAGCACGCACGGTGCGCGCGGAACCGGCAGCGCCGTGCCGCGCGCCTTCACGCTGCCGTTACACGATCCCCGGTTTCGGTGGGCGGGTTTGGCTGTGGCGGCCTGGCGGGGCTCCGGGCTCCGGCTCGGCTCTCCTTTGATTCCATTTCGTCGCGTCGCGTCGCGTCATGCTCCCATGCCGCGGCCCGCGGGGCAGGGGCAGTGCGATCGGTACGGCGGATTCGCTCCCCCGCACTTGGCGCGACGTGCGCTCACGCCGGAACAGTGCTGCTGCCGCGGGAGCGGGACGGAGTAAAAAAGATCGTGTGCGGCTGCACCTGGCGGCTGGCGCGTACCGGCGGCCGTGGCGTGCAAACGCAACGCAGGTTGCAGTGTGCCCGTGCGTTGCGTGCCATCCTCGATTCCTCATTGGTCTGGCTCTGGCCCGTTTGCCCATTACTGCCTGCCGGGTACGCTGCCCTTCTACTCCTACGCGGTCTCCCGTCCGTCTCCCTGCTGGCCGTCGGAGCAACAGGAAGGACCACCGATCCCCGCCGGCCGCCGGACGGCTGCTCCACAAGATCTGGGAGATCCTGTGAGTGACGACGACCCTCCCCTCGTTTCCCTCGTAAAAATGTCTGGGCGGCGGCAAAGCTGAGGGCGATTCAAGAAGCCGCCAGGTGCCACTTTACCTTTACGTGAGCACTGCCGGTGTTGAGATGTTGTTAGAGCATTAGCAAAAGGTCACGCCTTACTTAAGGGTTAGGCTCTGAAGGGCACCCTAAACATCAATAAGAAGAGATGTTCACGGATGAGTGCTCAGCAGTACTTGTTTCTCATTGCTGAATGTTGGGATAGCTACTCCCTCCATTCCGATTTATTATATAGTATCAATTTATTTTTGTCCTAACTTTAACCAAGTTTTTCACGAAGAAAATATTAACACATACAAGTTCAAAATAATGCACTATAGAAACACATTTAATAGTGAATCTAATAAAACTAATTGAATGTTATAAGTGATGATGTATTTTTTTCTATGAACTTGATCAAAGTTAGACAAATTCAGTTTAGAACAAAGATAGGTGGACTTATAATTTGAACGGAGAGAGTACCTTTAAAGACTTGCTTAGAGCAACCACCTCACCCACAAAACACACTTTTTATTTTCCTCAGAAAGTGTCGAAGGTGGTAATATATGTACGAGGGATCATGTGAGATCCATTATATTCTCTCTCTCTCTCTCTCTCTAAATAAATAAATAACATTGTTGTTCCTTAAACATGCACAGGAGCGTAGCTGATCGATGGAATTCAGTGCGTAGTGAAGTTTTTGGGCGATGGACATTTGAGAAGACACGACCCTACCATCGAACGGTAGGATCCTCGATATTCCTCACCCGCTACGATGATCTGATAGCGAAGCCTGAAAGGACCTGTCTGTTTGGCTTTTGCAGCTGTATGGCAGGTGCGCTGAGTCACATAAAAAGAGAGGGGGAATCCTCGCCCCCTCCTGATTCACGATGAAATGCAACCACTTTACAGTCTTGAGACTGCATATGAAAACTGCTATCCACTTTGATCGCGTTGGCCTCGGGTACACCGTTACAGATTATTTGCAAAATTCTCCACAAACAAATGTGAGCTAACTACACCAAAAACAAACAAACAAAAATCCTCTCTTGGTGTTACATGAGATGCTATCTCGCAGCATATCTGCATATAGATTGTTCAAGTGTTATTTTCCTAATACAACAATGCTGTTGGCAAGTTTTCTAACTATCGTTCACCTTGAAGAATGTGTACGAAAGAACAATATTGTTGATCCCGTCCATTTTGGGGTCTGTCTCAAACTCAGGATCGATATAGAAGAATACCTGAGAATTTCACGAGCATTTGTCGTCAAAACATAGTGCACAAATAGTAGTAGATAACAGTCAGTATGCAATATTGCTTAGCAAACTAAACTTACTGGCATGTCAATCTGTTCTCCAGGAAGAAGTGTTTGCTCCTCAAAGCAGAAACATTGTATCTTATTGAAGTAAATCGCAGCCTGCAGGATAAAAGGTAAAATACTGCTGTAAACTCAGACGAACAAGTGAAAACTTCTATTAGCTAATGACATGGTTACTATTCTCAAGCTCAGTGCCTCTGTTCCATAGCAACATGAATAGACAGACAATTTCGCAGCATCTTATCAAAAGTTTTGTATTCTCAAATTTTCTCTTTGGTGTTTGACATGCAATTTCACAAAACCAAAAATATATTGTCTCGAATTTTCATCTGTCAACATCTGATCTAACTTCAAAGCAAAACGGAACAGGAGTGTGCATAATAAGTTGATAACCTCCAAACACCATTCCTGTGGCTCTGTATTTGCCCACAAGTCTTGCTTCCCAGGACATGCCAATATGCTTTAGGGTGAAATTGTGCATCATTATTGATAAGTCATTTGATTCAAAACAATGGTGTGCTTTATTTCATACTGAGATTTTGCAGGTGTACAGAGACAGTAAAGCATCCATTAGTTCTGACAGGCAAACGGAACAAACAAAGTCAATTTGACAGACTTGGTCAAATATTCGAGACTTAAGCAGCCTGATAAGCCTATATAATCTTCAAGGAATGAAGGATGTCTACTGAAACTAATATCCAGAAAATAATATAAAAAATCTGCTACATGCATCTGGTTACAATATATCAATGACATCCTTATCACCCACTACAATTTGTTCCATACGAGAATGCTCTCACAAAAAGGGTGTACTCATGGAAGAAGAGTGTTACTTACACCTAGCATAAACTATAGAATATTGCCAGAAGGAAAATGCTACATTATTGAGTAAACCATAGTATAGTAGTAAACAGTGTTGTGCCAAATTGACCAAACTATCACACAACATTTCTAAATCAATGATAATGTCATTAGCTTCCAAGAAGAAACAGCAGGTATATCCGTATATGTGAATTACGTTAATAGTAACGAACGGAACCCAATTGCAATTTCAAACCTTCATAGGAGCAACATTATATGTGGATACACCAGTAATTGGAGCTGAACTGCGATTCTCAGCAGTATAAAAAGCCAGAGCACTTTCACCAGGTTTAACTCTGACCTAAAATAAATGAAATAGGACCAGAATAAGTATACATACGACAGAAACTGCTCAATATCTGGACTTGAATCCCAAATATTACCTCTCTCTGTGTAGGGATGAACTTCCACGGCATTCCATCAGCAACATCAGCATTAAATTGAACAATTATTTCTCTGCAAGCAAAATGAATGCCTTGATTCTAAAACGAATGAAAAAACAAAGTGCAAGAACAACAATAAACTCTAAAAAAGCACAACAGCAGAAATACAGATATCATCAGTGCATAAGCTCTAAGCATGTAAAATAAGCAGCGGGGAAAAAGGTCGATTTACTTCATTAAATCATAAGGGCATTGTATTTCAAAGGCCATCTCCGTTGCATTTAAGGCCCAGATCAGTTTTTAGGTAACCCCACCATATATCAAATAAAAAATCACAATGCAAGTTTCCTGAGCGGCTGACTTCCGCTCATCCCCAATCTGGTGCCACCCCCACCCACATCTGTCTCCTCCGCATCCTCCAGCGCCGCCTACACTCCGACCTGCATTTACCACCTCCACCCCCTCCAGTACCACCCCATCACAGAAACCCTGCTTTGCCCCCCTCCACCGCACGCCACACGCCACAGCCCAGATGTCGCCTCCTGCCCCCATCCCAGCAACGCTAGCTCCGTCCCCTCCACCACTCTCTCCCGATCCGACCAGCGACCACCACTACCGTGAGGGCCACCACAAGCACCGGTGACCGTGGTGGGGGGAGGTGCCAATGCCATCCCCAAACACGCGATGGCAACTGCAACATAGGCAAACTCAATAATTTAATCCTTGAGGTTGTGGCCTTGGCTTGAGGTCTGGCTTTAAAAATTCTCTACTTAGAACCTCCTTAGAGTCGACCCTGTTATGTATTAGGTCGACCCTAACTTCCTTAGGACCTCCTTATTCCCAACACTCCGGATGCCCTAAGGAAACTAGGCATATGTTCGCTCAAGTTATACAAGAGCTAGCATACGATTAAAGCACACTATCATCGTAGGAATGAAATGGTCATCGAGAATGTACCAACTTAGCCTTTACCATAGCATGGCCTACATATCTTTTCACTGGATCTTGTAAGTCCTGCGCTGTCATATAAGCTTAACTTTTGAAATCGAAGTACATGTGACCATAAACACTGTTAAACAGACATCAAGGAAAGAAAGTCACAGTGCCATGTTTGAGACGTAAAAGAAGATTCTAATTTACGCAACTGACATCTAGCTGAAAGCACACGATTGTTTTTAGCGTTTCCACAAAAGTAAGGCCTTTTTTTATCTTTCAATCAAAATAGTGTTCCCAAGAAACTAAGGTCTTTAATGGAGCGTTCAGAATGGCATCCCAGGGCAAAACTAAGGTCTTTAATGGAGCGTTCAGACGAAACTATTTCGTTGAATAATTGGTTCAGTAATACAGTGTTAGTTCAGGAACATGAAATAACTAAAAGAGTTAAATACACTGGCGCCCTTAAACTTGTGGCGCTGTGCCACTTAGGTCCATGAACTCTCAAAATCGAAATTTGACTCCCTAGACTTGTTAAGCGGTGCACCGCAGGTCCATACCCATTCAGGAGGCCCTGATTAGGATAATTTTTTTACAAAAAACACCCTGCTATAAACATGTTCTACGTCTGGCTGGCCACGGCACTCGCGACCCGCCGTCCGTCTCCCTCGCCCGTGGCGTCCGCGGCCGGTCATCTCCCTCGTGGTGCTGTCATAGGCATCAGACGTGCGGGGGCGGGTGCTGTCACAGGCTCACAGCACGCATCGGCAGTAGTGGGCTTCTCCTTCTCCCATGCCTCCTGCATGCGGTTCGGGAGGGAGCTGCCAGACACGAGCAGGAGCTTTTCCCACGACCGCTGCTGCACGGGATCGCGGCCGGCGTGCGCCTCTAACGCCAGCAGCGACACGACGGCGTCGCAGCAGCCACAGTGGACTCCCGTCCTGGTGACCACGCCCGAGACAACCTTGCCCTCGCTGCTGTTCACTGGCACGTAGAACACCTTCTCTCTGTCGGACAGGAAACCGGTGTCGATCAGCCATGTCAGTATGGTGCGCCTCTTCACTGTTGTCGTTGCCGCCACGACCGTGCTCCTCCTCCTAGCGACCACATTGCGCCTGCTGCCGCCGCTCGGCGAGGCCGCGGCGTTCTGCTTCCTTCTCCTCCTGTTGCTTGGCGTTGGTAGCGGTAGAACAGGGACGATCTGAAGATCGTTGCTAGCAGCGGCTGCTTCTCAATGACGAGGTTTTTCGCGTTGGCGGCGGTGATCGTGTCCTTTCTACTGCCGTTCGCTGCCGCTGCTTAGCGGCGGCCCTCTGCCTAGGCGCTTGGACGACTCCGGCTTGCTGTTGTCCTTGTCCTTGGGCGCACGTTTCCTGACGCGGCCATTCACCGCAGCAGCGACCTCCCCTCCAACCGTGGTCGGCATGGTGAGCACAGGCCATAGGGGGAAGGCGTTGCACCATGCCATCTGTTGCTGACGGTGCCCTCTTCTTCCTGGCTAATCCGGTGGCAGTCGTGGCAGCATCAATAATCTGATGACGCCAGCGACAGCACTGCCGTGGACGACGACGACACAACGGCCGGCAACGCTGCTCCCACTGGCTCCTGGCGCCCCAGAGGTGAACTATGCGACGGACGCCGTGGGCACGCAAGCTCCGGGAGCATGCTGCTGTACCATGGCGTCCGCGACCTCTGGGACAGCATCATGTCCACGGAGGCGTGGCTGGCCGGGCATCCCGGCAGGGCCAGACCGATCCCATTTTCTCGCGCCGCCGCGAGGGAAGCGGCGCCGGGGACCACGCAGGTGGACGGCCGGCCATGAGGGAAGCAACTGCGAGGGAGAACATGTTCACATCCCGTTTTCGTGAGGAAACAGACGGCCGAACGCCGCCGTGCGCGAGGGATACGGAGGTAGAACATGACTTGGGGTGCTTTTTGTAAAATTTCATCCTAGTCAGCATCTCTCGAAGGGGTATGGACCTGTGGTGCACCACTTAACAAGTTCAGGGGGTCAAATTTCGAGTTTGGGAGTTCGTGGACCTAAGTGGCACAATGCCACAAGTTTAAGGGCCGCCGGTGTATTTAACTCTAACTAAAATCCAAAAACTGGGTATTCCCATGTTCAGCCAGGCTCACCGCGATGATGTAGTTCCGTCTCGAGCATGCCGCGAGATCTTCTCCTCCACACTCTGCATAGAGTACAAAAACACTCAAGCTCATGAATCCGAACGCTCACACTGGATATAACATCGTACCAAACTTTCAATGGGTTAATTATTTCTAAGGCAACTCCTAGTTGCTTAAGTATAAGCCACATTTCTGAACAATTGCATGAAGTTAGAGTTAGATATAGACATACCTAAGTTTACTCAATGGTCAAGAAATTGGCATACCAAGAATCAGGCAGCAAATAAATAGCACAAACATACAAATTTCAATCAATTCCACAAACAAATTCACAATAATTATGTCTCAGTGATGTCTAAATATATGCATCATCTATGTCAGCATTCACCCAGGAAATGAACCAGAACAATAATGTCTTTTAAGAAAAATTAAGGAGCACATTCCTGAGTTACATTAGTGTACAAACACCAGTGTGCATGGAGTGCAAGATAAGATGGGACATTCCATTTCTCTGGGGGAAAATGAAAACTTGCCAGTCCCACCTTCACCATTTTTTTGGTTTGGCATATTTCCATTGGCTTGATTTGCTACCATGTTCTTTAAAATAGTAAATATTCTCCATTTTCCATGTGTCGTACTATTTCACAATTTTCGATATGGTACATGGCTATGTATGACCAGAACAGTTTCAGCCTAACCTGTAAAGAATGAAAAGCCCTGAGCCAGTGATAACTCCAGCAGTCCAGGGTGGCAAGTAAAGGCTTAAATGAAGCCAATAGCAGGAGTAGGAGTACATCTGGCCACCAGGAGCTGCCTCTCCGGTCAGGACTCCTCACCTACAAGACTCGAACTCTCCTCCATCTTATGGTTCGGGCACTGGGCTTACTGTGGCTCAGAGATGTTTCTGTTGCAGCGCAATGCTCCCTTCTCCCCCTACCATTGCTGGCTGCTTGCTTTAGGCAGTGGAACATATGACTTCACATTCCTTGTTTTTATAAGCGTTTTTTTTAAACAAACACAGCAACAAGGGTAACACAACCTTTAAAACTAGACAACTCCTAACAACTCAGATAAAGATCATATTCCCTTCATAATAAGTACATGATAACTATGAACTAAATACAACATAGGTGTCACACCTGGGGGTCGTCAAGGACAGGCGGACTAGAAGCAGGAAGGCTACAGCTCATTCGCATGCTTTGTTTTGTTGACGTGCTGTCATTTGATTGGTCATAATCGTTATGTGTGGACCTACATGGAGTAATGTTTAAAGACCTGGCAATGTGTACAAAGAATGCTGAACAATTTTCTACCAGTAAAAGTAAAGCTCGGTAAAGGAGAACTTCTCCCGTTCCTCACAACTCACGTTGCCTGTGGATCGTTGGTGACCACAGGTGTGAAAATAGACTTGAAATGCGCCTATTTCTACAAGAAATATATAGTAGGCCGTATCAGCTTAGGTTACTAAACCCTACCAGTGATAGAGATGGAGTGTTGCAAACTGCAAAGTGCAATTAGCGCCGGCCAATGATGAAATGGAGCACCTAATCCTAATATACGAACAATGGGCAACGCACATCTGCACATAGAATAACTGGATCGAACCAAATCGAAAATGAGGGCAAGTCCAAACCTCGCGTCGTTGGGTGGTGCCGCCGTAGCCGGTAGTCTGGCAGAAGCGACGGTATAGCGGGACGGCGGCGTACGAGGCGCCGACCATGGCGACCGCAACGCCGAGCAGGTACCCCAGAGTCCGTCTCGAGCTCTTCTCCCGACCCGCCGCGGTGGCGGCCGCGGGAGGTGATGACGAGGCGAGCCCGCGCCAGAGGAAGGCGGAGTCGGAGGCGGGAGGCCACCCATTCTGCGGGCCATGGAGGCGGAGGAGGGAGGGGGAAAGTTGGTGACGGAGCCTGGCGAGCGGACGCATCGCCATCGCGGCGGGAGGCGCGGCGGGCGGTGGTGTCGCCGCCGCGTTGTACTCTTTCGTCTTTCCTCTGTTCTTTCTTCTTTCTTTTTCCTCTTTTTTGCTGCGCGAATGCAACGGAACCGGGTTTCTCCAGGACGGCCTCTTTTGGATGGGCCGACAAAAGGAATTCGCTCCCAGAGAAACTTTACAGGCCCATATTAGATGCGATGAGTTACAGGCCCATACACTTCCTTCCCGCGGGGAGATGTGTTCAACCCAACATTTTTCTCACAAAGATAAGCTATGGACCTATTTGCTTGCTCTCTTTGAACAAGTGGTGATATTTGTAATATTTTCAAATTTAACATGGTTTGACCTAAACTAAAAATACCTTTTATTTAAGGACAAGGTATATACATAAAAGAGAGAGAGAGAGAGAGAGAGAGAGAGAGAATAATCATGATTTCAAATGCTTGACAAGGGATATACATAAAAGCAACATTCATGTTTGACAAAAAAAAACTGATATGGATTTTAAAGAAATCGAGCTTGGTGACTTCGTCACACTGAAGAATATGAAAAAAAAATTATAACAGTATTCTAGTTTATTTAGGGGAGAATTATCTATTTGGCACTGAAATAAATCAGTGTTTCGTATTTGGCACTCGAAAATTTGAACTTTCCTATTTGGCATCAAGTTAAAATTTTCTTTCTTAAATGGCACTGCCGTCCATTTAGGACAGTAACGGTGTCAAGTGACTGGCAAAATGATACGAATACCCTTGTTTGTAGCAGAAACCCATGGTGCCAAGTAGGGAAAGAATAAATAAACAGGGTTGGCCTGTTGTTGGGTTCGTGCATGTGGTTGCTGGAGAGGTGTTCCGTGCTTGCTGGCTCTAAACGGGCTTCGGCCTTTTGGTCTTGGGCCCGTAGGAACACAACAGAGGGAGAGGGGTACGGAACACAGAAAGGGACAGAGCAAGAGCGTCGTCGTGCTCCTCAGGCACACGTCCGCCATGGACGGCGCTAGAGCTCGGCTAGCGGGCGATTTCGGCCACCATTCTCGAATCCAAGGGCATGGGGAGGGAGAGGAGAGGTAGGGGATTCACGTAGGCTAGCTACCTCGACCGATTGCAGCGTGGGGAGGGAGATCGACGGGCGCTCTCCTCTCTGTGCAAGGACAGAGGAGGAGGAAGATGAGCGAGGGGTGGGTGGCTACGGAGCTGAGCGGCTCAGTGTGGTTGGCGTGGTGGAGGAGAGTCAAGAGGCGAGAGAGGCGCCCCTTGTATAAGCAGTTGGAGGAGCGGGCTCAACACCACGGCATGGCCGCGACAGAGCTGGCACACGGAGGACGGGCGACGTGCCTAGCGCAGCTGACGCCCGTGCAGCACGGCGTGGGGTAGTAGCTTTGCAGAGCTACGGAAGAAGGCGAGCAACAGGTGGCTATGGCGCTGAGGCGACAGCCGTGTTGACGGTGCAGCAGACGTCGGGGCAGCACGGCCTGCATGGCGCAATTATACCTTGTTGCTCTCCCTCTTGCTCGCGGTTATACCTTTGCTCGCCGCGCCATGCGCTCGCCATTGCCACGCTCAAGCTCTGCCACCGCGTTAACAGCTGCTCGCACGGTCACAACCATCTCCGACGCCACCACCCCAGGCCGTGGCTCGTCGAGGAGCCTCGCTAGCTGGTTGCGGTGGCGCAGGCCACGCACCCCCCTAGGCCGCAGCTCGTCGAGCAGAGGCCGGGAGCGGCCTCCCGTGGGGTGGCCTACTCGCGCTCCGGCCGTGGAGCCAGGGCAGCCTCACACAATGGCACAACAGAGCCACGGAAGAAGCGGAAGAAGGTCGCGGGATCTAGGATTATGGGGGCTCAGCCAAATTTCAGCTTCTGTATCTAACAGAGGGGTACATTGGACATTGGGAGAAAAAACTAACACGGTCAAACCAGTCAGCTAACAGATGACCAATGAAAATGGACGGCAGCGCCATTTAAGAAAGGAATTTTTAACTTGATGGCAAATAGAAAAGTTCAAATTTTTGAGTGCCAAATACAAAACACTGATTTGTTTCAGTGTCAAATAGATAATTCTCCCTTTATTTAGCGCTTTAGGTGATTTGTGCTAAAAACTCAGTGTACGGAGACAAGGTGTTATAGATAAAAATAGAAATATGTAAATTAATTCTTGCATAATATGGTAGAAGTTTCAACCATTAAGCATTCTCCTAGCTACTACCTCTATATTACCATTTCAACTGCTAGAATTAGATAGTCATTGCTTCATACTCTCCTCGTCGTCAAACCCTAATCTCCTCCGCTCATCTATTTCAACCATTGGATTTAGATCCAACCACACTATTCTCTTCTCACCTCATATATAAATATCACATACCCTAGCCTCCACCATATCTTTGCCCCCCGCTACCGCCGCCGCTACCACCATCTTGCTTATCAACGCCATGAAGGTAAGTTTTTTCTCCACCACTTCTGCTTTCTTTCTCGATTCCATGGTCATCTAACTCTCACCCGCCGCCGTTGTGGGGGGGCTTTCTCTATTGATAGAATCTCCTTTATTCCGATGACTCTTTGTTTAGGGTGTGTTTGGAACCTTGTCGCGGTTTGTCTCGTCTTGTTTCGCACCATAGCTCAAGGGGAGGCCGATTCATCGCCAAGCAACCTCAAACCAAAGGTGGTAGAGGTTGAATCGGTGCGGGGGGAACCTCGATCTGATGACATCTGAGGTTGGGGAACCTTGATCAAGCAGCATCGAGTCCTATTTGGTGCTGAGGAACCTCGATCTGGCAGCAGCTAAGGCCGAATTAGGGGGGGAGGGGCTCGATCTAGTGGCATTTGAGTCCATTTTGGCGTCGAGGAACCTCGATCTAGCAGCGACTGAGGCCAATTCAGCATGGGGAACCTCAACCTAACGGCATCTAAGGCCGATCCAGTGCCGAGGAACCTTGATCCAGTTGTGGCTAAGACCGATTCGGCAACAAGAAACCATTATTCGGCAGCGGTAAAAGGCCGATTCTTCACCAGGGAATCTCGATTTGCAGTGGTTGAGATCGATTCTATGCCGAGGAACCTCAATCTGGCGGCGCCAAAGATTGGTTTGACATCGAAACCTCGATCTAGTGGCGGTGGAGGCTAATTTGGTGACGGCTCAGCTACCCACAGGAGCACGCAATTGAACCTTGCTCGTGCAGGAGAGCCGATTTGGCTTGCCTTTGTTGGCAAGGATTTTCTTGCCTAGAAGGGCAAGCTTGCTGTGCAAACAGGTGAGACGAGGCGAGCAACCAGCAAAGGTTCCAAACATACCCTTAATGTATCTACTTCTTTTGTCAACGCTAATGCCATTATACTTCAAAGTAAGTGTCACTCTTTTCTTTTGTGCAATTTGGATAACGCCTCCCTTTGTGCAATTTTTATTATTGGGAGCTTTGAACCACAGCCCCTCTCATGAGTCATGACTTCGACCTAGTAGTGGCGGCGAAGTGGAAGAAATGACACTGATGAGGACGAGATATTGTCGACAACCATGCAAGAATCTTCACAAAGGATCGAGGTAATGTAAATAAACTTGTACACTTCTAAAGTTTTCTGACTTTTTTATTTAGCAGAAAAAACACTTAAGTAGCCAATAAAAATATTGATTCTGTAGCGCAATAACCTTTGTCGGATTTCGTAAAAGGAAAATAGCCACATATCTAAAATGGGGAATGGAGATGTAGCCATGTAGGTTCATTGTCTTGCGCGGTGCAATACCTCTACATCAGTTCATCAGCATCTCTGCTATAGATTTTCAGCAGGTTACAAGGTCAAAAGCATCCCAGTCCTGAGCCCTGATCCAGAGCACGCAACTGCGTCCCTGTGTAGTGCCATGGAGCTCACTGGTTCCGATCAGGTCTTTCCTTGCCCCGGTGATGTGTCACAATTTGCAACTATAGTGCATGCGCATTTCTGCTGGTGATGCACCTTCAGTTCATCACTGGGTGCAGTCGTAAACCTGACTACCTGAGCCCACGAGAGCAGCAGGGATGCAAAGCTTTAGAATGGGACAAGCACATCTGCACATTGTGTGCTAGCTCACCTGATTTATTTCCTCGAAGGACAATGATTCAAAGGAAGAAT
The DNA here is from genome assembly GCA_904845875.1 of Miscanthus lutarioriparius. Taxonomy (NCBI): domain Eukaryota; kingdom Viridiplantae; phylum Streptophyta; class Magnoliopsida; order Poales; family Poaceae; genus Miscanthus; species Miscanthus lutarioriparius. The sequence continues at coordinate 126,041,247 of CAJGYO010000001.1, forward strand.
TGAGAGAAGCATTCAAACTGTTTGACAAGGACTAGAATGGCTATATTGCAGAAAAGGTAAACTCCTTGTTTCTGCAAGCTCTTATCCATCCGATCACTCTGCTCCCAATTATCTTTTTTAGACGAGCATCTACACACTAGTCAAGATTTCCAAGCAATAAACTGTTGGCATTTTGTCTTGAATGGTTTAGAGCCAATCTAGAATGGTAATGATGCTAGACTCTACAACAGTTGTAGTGTTGATCCAAGCGATCAAATCCACACGATACAGCTCTGCATCGACAAACAACAAAAATACTCTATGAATGTACACTAACTTTGGCAAAACTTTCCAAACCTCAGCATTAACAATCCAGTTGGCAGAAGGTGCTAACCATGTACCCTATCTTCCTAGAAACTTTGCATATAAGATGCCTAGGTGGTTTACAAAGGGGAATTACGTACCGGTGACGGGTACTGTAACTAGTATCAAGAGGATCAACCATCATGTACTCTTGTCTAAGCAGTTAGTCAGACAACAACAACATGGGCCCTGTTTGCTTTGCTGAAAAGCTAGGCTAAAAAGTATTGTTCGTTGATTTGTTATGAGAGAAAAATATTGTTACTTCGCTGAAAAAGTACGGCTGATAAGCCAAGCGAATAGGGCCATGTTCTATGTCATAGTGCTTCTTCTACTCATTTGAGCAGCATCCTTTGTTTGAACTCATCATAGCTCACAAGACCATCACCGTTCGTGTCCGCCTCCCGTATCATCCCTTTGACCTCCTCGTCAGTCTGTTGCTCCCCAAGGTTTGCCATCATGTCACGGAGCTGCAGAGTCAAATGATATTAACTGATGCCAAAAGTTTATTATTTGGAAATCTCGAGTAGATGTCCCTCTATAGAAAGAATTGGCAGTATAGTGATCGAGTAGGTAAGAACATGCTTAATCGAGGGGTTTACCTTAGCTGCAGAAATATAGCCATCCCGGTCTTTGTCAAACATTTTGAATGCTACTTTCACTTCTTCCTCTGAATCAGTGTCCTTCACGAGCATAAATCAGGTGAGTTAGTACCAAAAGAGTGCAAATAATACATAAATTGTATTTTTCTTGAATACACAAAAGATTTACATATCATTGTATTAAGAAGAAGAGTTTAAACATATAGATAGCGCGCATCTACCTAGCGCCAAGCCGTAGCTGACCATCTAGTAGAAGATCTCTAGTTTTGATATTACATAAAAGAAAACAACCAATACCGACGCAGCGGTGCGACCTAGTAGGTGGCCTTGCGTCTTTGTAGCTACCTGGACGAGCCCTTTCCACCGTTCGGGAAGAGCGCGTCCAGCGCTTCAATGTTAGACGCAGTCAGGTTGCCATCAAAGATCTTGTCAAAGGCCTCCAGCTCCGACGTGGATCACGCTGATGGACCCTTGGTGTAGCCCATACGCTCCATGATCAGCACCTCACCTCGCTTGGAAGCAGGTATTCAAGAGCCTCTGAGCCGCCAACCGTCTGCTCCGCCATGGCATCACCGGCTTAGCAGGAGGCTGCTTAGGAGGCTCACGAATAAGCGGAGAGTCGACCTTCTTCAGCACGCGCCTGGTGAAGCTCTTGAGGTGGCGTGCGACGGAGCTGTCGTTGATGTCGACCGTGCGGTCCTCTCGAGGCGCGTACTGAACATGTCATCATCCGCCGTGGCCTCGGGTGGACCACAGCCAGTCGGACCACCCTCCTCGTCTTCCGTAGGGGCAGCAACTCCTGAGGGGGTGGTCTGCGCCACCTGAGGTGGCATGACCTAAGCCTGACCGTGCTCAGGCGGCCGTGGAGCGAAGCCCGTTGCCATCTGAGCAGGGATACCGAGGCGGTCACTAGCGGCCGTCCGACAGACCACGAGCAAGGCTGCAATCTCCCCTATCATCGGGTCCTCTAAGACGTCGCGTGCAGTGTGTGGCATCCAAGTACTGTGTGAGTAATAGATCGAGCTCGAAAAGGCCTCAAACCTCGATGGTGGGCTCACCGTGACCCTCCTGGGTAGTACAGTCGGGTGCGACAGTGATTTCTGGCGTCGCAGCGGTGCCGGCAGTCTCGCTGCGTTCAGCTGCAGTGTCGCTGGAGGAGTTGGTGGTGTCTACCACCGGCCATCTCCAGCGTCTTGTACGTCGCCGCCTCATTCGCCGTCGCCACCGCCGCCCTCGGTCGATAGACGCAACAGCAGTCAACGCAGGCACGGCTCCACCCGACTCCATCGGACTGCCGTTGGCGGGCGGGTGGGCGGCCGAGGTACGGTCCCGGGCAAGTGGTCGTGGCCGGCCACCTGTGCCGGTAGCTGTAGGACGCGTCGCCGCTTGCAGTCGTGCGTGAGGTGTCCGAATCCCCTACAGCGTAGGCAACGCGGGGGTAGCCTACAGGTCGCCACCCGGTGCAAGGATAAGAGACAGTTGAAGCACTTCCCATGTAGGTCTGGCGGAAAGCGGGCGGAGGGTGGACATTCCTCCGAACATGCAGGACGTGCAGGATGCACAGTGCGTGCCCCGTCAGAGCTGCTTGGTGTTTCTCGCGACAGGACCTTGCACCAGCCATTAGCATCCAGAGCGGAGATATGCCTACTCCTGTCGGAGCGTGGTCCGAGCCTTAGATCGGCTGGCACGCGCCGTGCAACTCGAATGTTGCCGGCGCCCGCATCCTTGCCACGGACAGGAAGCCCATGGATGAGCCTCGGTCATGGCCGATGATGGCTGATGTGCCTACGCCGCCCTGCGGCATAGTTGACGCCACCAACAGTAGTGGGGCGGCCGTCGTAGGCGGTGGTGATGTCCTCAGCGGCTGCGACTCATGAAGAATCGCGTCGAGGTAGGGGGTTGGGGAGGCGTTCGGCGACGCATCCGCATCGGAGTCATCGAGATTCATGCCTAGGAACCGAGTTCATGGTCGCAATCCCTCGACATGGGCGAGGGGTCCTTGGCCTATGGCTGCAGCTGCGCGACAGATCGGCCATCTCGTTCACCAGCGGCGCCAGAATCAGCTCCCATGCATTGCTGTGGGCCAGCCGCGGCTGTGCCATCCAGCCTTGGTGCCGAGGCGGAGTCGGCTGCGTGGAGGCATCGACAGAGGAAGCAGCCGCGGAACCACCCGTCTGGGGCCCATTCGCGCGGGGTTCAATCTCTTCTGAGGGCGGTGCCGGCATCCGCGGCGGCGCTATGTCAACGTCAATCGTGGATCTGCCCGCACGTGGGTCGCCAGCGCAAGGTCCTCCCATCTCCGTCATTGGTGGAGACGGCTACATCGGCGGTGGTGGCCCAGCGTGCGTGCCATCGCCGGCGGCCGCAACTTCGCCCGTCCACGATTGGAGCGGCGGCGACGGCGCCTCGGTGGTGGCCGAGTCTATAGGGCAGTGAGGGGATTGGGTAGGGGAGTGGGGAGAGGAGAGAGGGGGAGGTGGAGGGGTCCGCTGGCATTGGGATGGCGGCCGACGACGACGGCTGGGGGCGTCCGCCAGGGGCGCCCCCTAGGGTTTCATCAGGTATTTTGGACATCAAACATTGTAGGAAGATGCCATTGTTAACACTAAAACCCGTGCTATGCTATGATGCTTCCAGTACCACTGTTTGCTTTGGTCTAATCAAGCTGGCAATAGACCATTCAAGCCGCTAGTAGTATGTATTGAATCAAAATGTTCGTTTCATATTAGGAATTTCAAATGCTAGTGTGCATTGCATTCTTGCGTAAGAGAAATAACACCTTCTCAATAAGATAAGTACCTGAGCTCACGAGGGCAGCAGGGATGCAAAGTTTTAGAATGGGACTAGCAGCACAAGCACATCTGCACATCGTATACAAACCTGATTTATTTTCTCGAAGGATACTGATTCAAAGGAAGGATCAAAAAAGCATTCAAGTTGTTTGACAAGGGCCAGAATGGCTATATTCCTGCAACAGGTGAGGTAAACCCCTTGTTTCTGCATGCTCCTATCCATCCGATCACTCTGCTCCTAGTTATCTTTTTTAGATGAGCATCTACACGCTAGTCGAGATTTCCAAGCAATAAACTGTTGGCATTTTGTCTGGAATGGTTTAGAGCCAATCTAGAATGGTAATGATGCTAGACTCTACAGCAGCTGCAGTGTTGATCCAAGCGATCAAATCCACGTGATACACCTCTACATTAGACAAACAACAAAAAAAAATACTCCATGAATGTACACTAAGGTCTCGTTTGGCATAACGTAGCTTAAAACAGCTTCACAAGCAGTTTTTTCGGTGAAGCCGAGTTGTTCTGAAAAAACTGTTTAACAAAACTAGCTTCATGCATAGCTGAGGGAGCAAAATGAGGAAGAGCCGTGAAAAGCTACTTTTTTAGCTTCACTTCTCTCCATCCCTTTGTGAGGGCATTAAAAAAAGGAGTTTCACCCATAAACTGTTTTGAAAAAGAGTGTTTGGCAAAAAAAAAAGCGACTCATAACTGCCGGTGAAACTGTGCCAAATGGGTCCTAACTTTGGGAAAACTTTTCAAACCCAGCATTAACAAATCCAGTTGGCAAAAGGTGCGAACCATGTACCCTATCTTCATAGAAACTTTGGATATATGAAGCCTCGGTGATTTACAAAGGGGAATTAAGTACTGGCGACAAGTATTATAACTAGTATCGAGAGGATCAACCACCATGACTCTTGTCTAAGTAATTAGTCAGACACCAACAACATGTTCTATTCTATCAGCCTGTTCGCTTGTTGGTTTCAGCCAGGGCTTATCAGCCAGCCAACAGTGTTTTTCTCTCACAACAAACCAGCACCAGCCAGTCTTATCAGCCCAAAAACCAACCAGCGAACAGGTTGTATGTCATAGTCCTTCTACTCATTTGCGCAGCATCCTTTGTTTGAACTCATCATAGCTCACAAGACCATCACCGTTCGTGTCGGCCTCCCATATCATCTCTCTGACTTCCTCGTCAGTTTGCTCCCCAAGGTTTGCCATCATGTCACGTAGCTGCAGAGTCAAATGATATTAACTGATGCCAGAAGTTTATCATTTGGAAATCTCGAGTAGATGTCCCTCTATGTTAAGAATTGGCAGTATAGTGATCGAATAGGTAAGAACATGCTTAAGCCAGGGGTTTACCTCAGCTGCAGAAATATAACCATCTTGGTCTTTGTCAAACATTTCAAATGCTTCCTTTACTTCTTCCTCTGAATCAGTGTCCTTTGAGAGCATAAATCAGGTGAGTTAGTACCGAAAGGGTAGAAAGAATACATAAACTGTATTCTGTATAGCAAACATCGTAGGAAGCTGCCATTGTTAAACTTAAATTCGTACTATGCTCTGATGCCTGTATGCTTTGGTCTAATCAAGCTGGCAACAGACCGTTCAAGCAGCTAGTAGTGTGCATTGAATCAAAATGTTTGGTTTCATATTAGGAATTTCAAATGCTAGTGTGCTTCGCATTCTTGTGTAAGAGAAATAGCACCTTCTCAATAAGATAAGTACTGTGAGCAAACCAGTGATATTTGGCATTAAACAAAAAACCTTAACATTAAGCTGAATCTCTAACACCCTCACTTCAGGACACAGTATGGAAATCATATAAATTAGACTAAACAAGCTATGAAGCATTATTCTCGAGGGGAATGTCTCAGGGCATTTCCAAGTTCTGATCCTAGAAAATATGTACAATATAAGTTTGGAATGCAGCGTATAGAGCATCAAGTACATTGGGATAACATAATAAGAGAAAAACGTAGGCCATACTTTCAGTTTGTGTGCCATCAAATTCAAGAATTCAGGAAACTCAATAGTTCCGTTTCCATCGGCATCAACCTCCATGATCATATCTTGCAGTTCATTACCAGTGAGGTTTTGACCCAAGGACTTCGTCACAGTTCCCAGTTCTTCGCTAGTAATGAATCCTGTATACATGTAAGTGGAAGAATCTCATGTGAATTCATTTTTCAAAATCTGTTAAGGAGCAAAAGCACAAACCACATATTTCCTAATTCCTAGGCTTGATAGTATAAAGTTAACAACACGAAACATTTCGCGTAGATTATGTAAAATGGTGACAAGTTTCAAACAAAACACACCCTTCATCTGAACCAAAGATCACTGAAACTATGCACTCAAACTACAATGTACAGTTCAACTGTTCAAGTGATGAACAGATGCACATATAGGCAGATAAAAGACGTCAAAGGTAGAAAAGAGTAGACACCATCTATGCATAGCTGAGCTAGATAACTAAGATGCAGATACTGAGATTAGGAACAAAAATTAACACAAACAACTCTGAAATTTTTGGTACCAGTAATGTAGCCTCCGTATTGTTTATCCCTAGCCATGGCATCCAATTTTTCCATAAGAACACATGCAATCCCAGTAGCTAATCCATTCTTTATCTCTAGTCGAACAGGCAGCAATGCAGGCGGGGTTACTGGTTTTTACAGATGGAAGGCTGCTACAACTAGAACAAAATTGACTGTAATCAGATTCATATGCATAGGACTGCAGATCAGGAATTCAGAACCGTGCCAATCAATCAGAGTGTGGATATAGAGATCTGGGAAAAACAATATGCACAAACACCTCTGAAAATTCTGACAACAAACCTCAAGGCAGATAGGTAGAAATTCAGATACGAGACAAGTTCATGCAGGAACGAAAAAAAGAAGCCAGCAAAAAACCCAAACAATCAATCCCTAGAAGGCTAGAATTCCCCATCCCGGTGTTCCCAAAAAACCACTCACCCTGATTCTAAGCATGGCACGGGTTGAGCAACAAAATAGATCGAAAAGTCCCATGATCTACTAGCAAACACCGAGCGGATGGCCGGATGGCCCAAGAAACCCTTCGAAGCTGCACCCGCAAGGGTTTAGGAAACGACGAACACGTACCGTCGCTGTTCTTGTCGAAGAGGGCGAAAACCTCCTTGAACGCGGCGATCTCTTCCTCAGTGAAGTGCTCCGCCATCTCTCGTCGGTCGATCCTGCGTCTCTTCCTTCCGCCGCTTCGTTCACGCTCTTGAGCCGTGGATGGTGCGCGATGCTGAGGCTTCACGGGGACGCGTGCTTAGGAAGGTTTGCGTTCGCGAAGAGAGGCCTGTCTGGACGGCGAGGAGGACTCGAGTGTGGGGGCCAGGGATCGGGCAGGGAAAGGTTAAGCAGAAGAGGTGTGGGCCCCGGTCTTCCTGAGTTTCGGTGGGTCTCACCTGATGCACATGCACCTCGAGGGGAAACGCCTGGCAGGCTTGCTCACTGCCAAGTGGGGGCCAGCCGTGGCTTATTTTTTCTTTTTTTGTTGACTGGCGTCTGAACATGGGCCCTGCCCAGTGGACTTCGTCGTGATTAGAGGTTGCTCTTTTTCACGGGCCGAAAGTTTAGGCCTAGCAGGCCTAATTCATGTAAATTCCACTATCCACCCCGAAATCTAATAGGCCAGCTGGCCAGCATCCCATTACAATTCACAAGGCCCAGGCCTAAATAAACATTATCTCTTCAGACCCAAGCCTGCGATCGGTCCATCTGTGTCGGCATTGAAGGTTAGCAAGCACTGCAGCAGGTCCGAGATATCGAGGTGCTCCAAGTCAGGGGCCGCAAGAAGAGATCGACGAGGAAGCCGCAACCGGTGGTGCTCGGATTAATGCGCGAGCAGGCATCGATCTCTAGGGCACGAGAAAATTGGAATTCTACCATTATTATAGGACGTGGGCTAGGTTGCCATCCCGCAACGGAGTTCTAAATTGCCATTACGAAACATGTGCAGTCCGCTAGAATGCCGTCCCTTGTTTTTCGGGAGAGCACACGGACGCACGGAACGGAGGGAGGAGAAACGGATCGACGTCGGTCGACCGGGCGCTCCTCCGCTTCCTCTCTCCACGCCAGAGCCATGACTGCAGCGCCTCCCCCCACGCCGGCCATGACTGTAGCGCCCCCCGCCCCCCCCCCACGCCGGCCGTGGATTGCCCTCGCGGCCGCGGCCGTCCCTGCCCGCCCACACCTTACCGCCGCGCACGCTCCCGCAGCTTCCTGGACTCGGCCAGCAAGCCGCAGTCCTCGCCGCCGCCCACGTAGCGGCCCATCACGAAGAGCCGCGGCAGCGGCGCGCCCTCGCCGGCCAACTCCTGCACCTCTCAGAGGTACTCCCCGTGCCGCTACTGCGTGGTTGCCGTCGGCGGCCTCGGACAGCAGCTGCCGCGACGAGCTGGACGCTGACGACGAAGCTGTGGATGACGAGGAGTTCGACGGAGAGCTGGACGCACGCAGACATAGGGTTGGGCGAGGTGACGCTCTCCTTCTCCCGTCGCGCTGCCGAGTGCCGAGCCGAGCGATCTGCTCATCTTCGTGTCGCCATCAGAGAGGTGATTCCGGCGAGGAGACGTTATTCCGGCGCGGCCGCAAGTGACAAGGACGAAGAACGAGATCCGATTCTTGGCGAGGACGAGGTCGACGGACAGCTGCACGGGTCCACGTCCTCGCTGTCGTACATAGCGCGGGAGGCAGCAGGACCGCCGTGCCGCTCGCTCGCGGAGAAAAGGAGCAGCTCGATCCGTTTCGTGGCCCCCCGTTCCGTCCATGCTAACGTGAAAGAAAGAAGGAAAGGGCAGGGACAAGAGTGGAAGAGAAATTCTTTTTTCATTTTTTTGGAGTCTCAAACGCATAGAATGTCATTCTAGCGGACTGCACAAGTTTTATAATGGCGATCTAGCCCATTAAAGGATGGTAATTCAGCGAAAACCACTTCCCATGATGGTAGGATTCTAATTTTCTCCGGATAGAAGGGGAAGAAGAGGAAGAGAAAGAGGAATAAGAATAAGACGGCGGTGGAGGAGGCACAGAGGAGGAAAGATGAGGTTATGTCCGAGATCACCACAAATGCGAGCAGCATCTTCCACCTTCCTCCGAGAGTCAACAGACCCAAAAGCCTATCGCAACGGAGGACCATAGCGCAGCGCTCTCTGGAGGGACTTGTTACGTTCCTCATCAGCTACTTCCGCTATCTCCCTGTCTCGGAGGCCCTGCACTACCTTGTCCTGTTGAAGGCTGACCTGCTAGTAGCCGTCCTCCTCATCGAGCACATCCAGGGCGTGGGCTGCAGATGGTTCCCAATCTCCTCGCCAACCATGGAGGTAGCCCTGAGGTGTGCTGCCATGTCTGCCTCACTCCCCAAGCCGGCCCTCTTTGCAACCAGATCGCTGTTACTGGCCTCGCGTCTTGAGGGGCTCTCAAAGATTCTTACCATTGATCGTGGCCTTTCTGTTTATGCCATCAAGCAATTCCACGAATTGCTTGAGGAACCTCTCAAGGAGCCACCTTGCTCTTCGGAGGCTGTTTGGCAGGCGACTCTTCGCTTAAATCGCTACATCAAAGGAACAGCCAGCATCAACACTTTCCCCCTTGAATTCAAAGAGACTCTGAGAACTTTGCTTCTACAAAAAATCCATTTGTTGTACCTCAAAGCAATCGCGCTGCTTCCGAGGGATGCCTTGCGCATACGCCATCACCAAGGACTCCTCAAGGCCGGCTACTGCTTTGGTCCAGCTAATGACCCTGTCACCAACATCATTCTCAATACCATCTGGTACGACGCTGTATTCCCTCCATCCAAAGAGTTTAAGGTGGACATGATCAGCACCAAAAGTCTTGTGCGCGTCGAGTGCCGCTCCCTCAATGGCCTCCTTGCTTTCCTCCGCGTCGTCTTCCCTGAACTCTCTGAACATGATGCCATACTGTACCTTCTCCACTCCAATGCTAACCTTGAAGAAGCCATTTTCAGAGCAATGCGTAACCTTGATATGTCGAGCTCTTATGTGGATGCTTACAAGGCTGCAGCCGATGCGGCATGGCATCCTCAGCCAGATGCACTGGCTAAATTTGCGGTGTCAACACGCCCAAGTTTTTTGCCAATTTTCAAGGCATCGCAAATGGTTAGCCGCACAGTCACCTCCAGCGAGGTCGAGCTCATTGCAACATATTTTTCAGAGAAACCATGCCGTGGAAAGTCTGTGCCCTCAGTTCCAGAATTAGTTCCTGGAGCAGCCAAGATTGTCGAAAGACACCAGCAAAAGTTCATGGCTAATCAGTATTTCATCCGCAGAAAGGCGAAAGCTGCATTGAAAAGATATGCAAAAGAAAAGGTTGATTTTCTCATTTTCTTTATTCGTCTCCTATTTTTGTTGTTTTTGCTTATATAGTTAATATTAATGCAAGTCTGTTAGTATCTTCACTGACCTGAATGCCTTGCTATAGGGAATAGAGTATGAACATGTCATCTGTGGTGCAAATTTTGATTTACCTGAGAATGGCCGGCATGGTTACTTTCGGAATCGCAATGGATTTCCAATACACTCATGTCAATTTTCTGGCAAGACCAAAGTGTTCACAGCCTGATAACACGGTTCCAAATCTTTTTTTTCTTGAGTGCAGCAATGTTGAAGAAGACCGAGATAGCCTATTTCCATGCCACACAGAACTAGAGTCGCCTACAGATTCTGGTATGATCTCACACTTGCACTACTATTGAATATGCATGAGTGAACATTTCCTCAAGTTTTATAAGGTGCCATCAACATAACTGCTTCGAAGTGCAAATCATTGTTTGTCTACACACCTTGACATCATTAGCTTCAAGAACCACTTAGTAGTTTGTAGTACGTTCCCTAGCTCCTATAATACCCCACAAAATTTAAAATGAAAAATAACCTTTCATTCCTGATGAACTTGGTGCTCTAGGCATTACTGAAGAACCCTCCTAGTTGTTGGTTTGCAGCTTCAGCACCAGCTACCCATAATCCTTAGACAGCTTGTGTGTAGCCAAAGTTGTTTTTACAAAGGCTAGTATTGACTGTGTATGTGGCTGCTCTATCTTGAAGCTTTGGGGCTCATGATTGATGCCTTGCATTTCCATGCAAATGTGAGAAGTTCTATTGTTCTAGCATTGATCATGCCCATTAGCTTTGCTCCTTAGTTATCTTTTGCAGCAGGAGCAAGGCGGGTTATCCGTGAACCCGCAAATAGGCTTAACTTTTTACGGATTATTGTGGGTAACCTGCAAAATTAAGCCTATTTGCGGGTTCGTGGACAATCCGCCTTTCATCTCTTTGCTTGTGAATTCTTGAGAGCATAGGTTTCAGTGTATCTTATGTGAGCCAATAATCGAATTTTTTTGTATGTGTATTTAGTAGCACCAACTTATGTATTTGGTGCTGGTCATGGGTGACTTTTGAGGTAAGCAGAAAAATGTCATGTAATCCCTGTGCTCACAAGCCTGCTTACCCCAAGAGTAATTGAACACAAAAGAATGTGGCCTGTCATGCATGTGTGTAGTCCTTGTTCATTTGACTTTGCTCTGGGCTTGAACAACTAGTTAGGGAGGAAGAGGAAGCACGTGAAGAGCTTTTCAGATGAGACACTGGAATATAATCATGTGTCCCTGACATGTCCTGCGAGTCAGAGCTGTCCTCAGAAACCGCACATGACTTTTGCAAGATCGACACATTCATCTTGTTTTCCAATGCTAAATTGCGGTCTTATTTAGTAGGCTACTATGTAAGAGTTAATCAGTGATGGTGAAATCTGCTAACTTTGGTGTTTAGAAGAGTTTATTTGAAGTTATATGTTTATGTGTACACTTGAAGACCAGGTCCACCATAATGTGCTACAATTTGCAGTTAGTCTGCAAACTTGGAATGTCTATGACTATGAGCGCCTTTAGATGTCATGTAATTGATATGAAACTACGGTGCTGTCTATCTTTCTGAGCAACAATCGTCCAAGAGTGAGGTTATAGTTCTCTGCCATGATCCCATGGCAGTGCGCAGGTGTTTTAGCTAGTTCACATGTGAATATACCTTCCTCAGAGATTGCATAATGTGGTCTGAAATAAGAATAGTAATGTGACCAGCAGCAATAGCATCTCGAGGAGTTTGGTAAAACAACTCCAGCAAAGAAGTATAAAAAGTCTCCTCCAATAGTTTAGTAAAAGAATTCTTTAAAATTAAAAAGTTACTGAATATCTTCCTGAACTCATAAACTTCCACGGTCGAGAGAACTTTCTATCCTTCCTCGCACAGTTTTCACCGGCGTGAGGTTTTTTTTTTTTGCGTGAGATATAATTTTAGTCCATATCAAAATTTCCTTTGTGCCATAAAAAAATTTGAGAGACTCCTGCATCACTGCTCCAAACTTTTATGCCCTCTACTCTATACTGTTTGATCCCATCTCATTTTAATGGCTCGCTCACGTTGTCACATGTGTAATAGGATGAGAAATGGCCATATTGCCCCCTCTTCTCCACCTCTATCCAATAAATTTTAGACAATTTTCGCAAAAAAATTTAAGGTGTGAACAGACGGTTTTATTTTCAAGGCTTTACTCTAACGTGGGGTCCAATCTGACGATGCTAATTGGCACAAAGTAGTCGTTTGATGCATTAAATCATCTACAATAAATGTTAGTCAACTTCGATAAATTTTTATAGTGTGAACATGATATTTTAGGCCCCGTTCGTTTGGCTGAAATTGACTGAAAAACACTGTTTCCCGCTAAATTGTTGTGAGAGAAAAACACTGTTCCGGCTGAAAAAAGAAGCTGAACAAGCCGGATTATAAGGTAAGCTGAATGGGGCCTCGTCCAACTTTAATCTAAACCGACATATTTTATGCAAACTACATGTTCTTGTAGCAAACCCACGGATTCTTGTAGTAAACACACGGGTTCAACTAGTTGGTTGGTTGGGTTGGAAAAATAAACATGTACATATGATGGGGTGGATTGTAGGAGAGAGTTAACTTGATGTGGGTTTAATTGAGTGGGTGAGGCTCGAACCCATTTGCTGGCTTCACTACGATAAGAAAGAGCCAGCTGCAGCCCTCTTTCGGCGACAAGCCCCAGCTGGCGGGGAGAGCTCCGGAAGAGAAGGCAAAGGGTGGCCCCAACGCCTTCACGAGGCGCTTCGCCGGCCGCTGCTACCGATGCCTCGGCCATGACCACCGCGTCGCACAGTGCAGAGATCTAGTGCGCTGTCTCAGGTGCTAGGGGATCGGCCACATCTCTCGCACTTGTCCTGCCCGTCGCCCACGCATCATCTCCGCCAGCCTCCAATCCAGATTAACCTTCCCTCCAGAGAACATACACAGCCACATCGATTTCCCCCCTTTGTAGCACACCGTAAGCAAATCCAGGGCCGTGCCGGCAAAATCCGGAGCCTTGTTCTAAAATATAAAATAGGCCTTACCCGATTTAGAAAAATAGAATGACAATAATGCATATGCTAAAATGTACTATTTTTCTTAAAAAATGTTTTATATAGCAAACCTCTAAAAGAAATACTTCTATGCAAACGGGAGAAAGTTTAGCATTTAGTAAGTAATTAATCAAAAGAAATAGGCTCCGTTTGGCTTACCCCATATTCGGTTTGTGTGGCTTCTTTTTTTAGTCGGAACAGTGTTTTTCTCTCACAGCAATTCAGCCAGAACAGTGTTTTTTAGTCAGTTTCAACCAAAATTCTGCCAGCCAAAATTCCAACAATAATTGAAAACTATATAAGACAATACCAGGCAGTTTGGGGCACTACAGACGGGCAGCCCGCATTCTTTACACGCAGACTTGAGATTTCCAAGCCTAGCGGAGACTGGGAGATAAATACGACGGAGTGACAGAACGACGTAGATGGATTAGATGGCTATCAGTCGACCGATGTAGCATCACAGCAATTTCTAGACTACTGATGGACTGTAAATTTGAGGCCCTAAAAAATCTGAGGCCCTGTACGGTTGCACGGCCTGCGCATCCATGGGGCACGGCCCTGAGCAAATCCAATCCCACACCACCACCAAGCAGTCCGAAGATGGAGCGAGATCCTGGACACGCCTTGCACCGCCCTAGGTTCCTCCGCTCACGCTCACCGGCTCCGCGTGCCTGGACCGGCGCGGCGACCACGTTTCAGCGCCTGTCACCGGTGCTACAGTCAGCAGGCCTCGATCCCATGCTTGAGCTTGGCTGGGGACTTGGGGAGGAACGGGGATGCCATCCTGCTGAGTCCCTCGACGACGACCCAATGCTCCTTGAGTTCCAGCTCGCCCAGGCGTTCGCCGCCCCGACTGGAGGCTCCACAGTCCGTCCAGAGGTCGACTCCAGAGGCGAAGCGGAGATCACCTTTGGGCCCAGCGTGCAGCGTGCAGCGTGCAGCGTGCAGCGTGCAGCGTGCAGCTTGCAGCCCCATAGCAGGTCTCCGACGAAACCCAGTTGGTCGATGCTGTCAATATCTCGGCCACTGTCGACTTGGCTGTGACGGCTAGTGCGGTGGCTACGGATAACATCGTCTATGAGTATGCTGATTTGCAGGAGGTTGAGGACACCGGTGGCTGCACTGATTTGCACGGGACAGAGGGAATCAGTGACTGTGCCTCGAAATCAGTGACTGTGCCTCCTTCTGCAGGTGGATGTTCAGAAAGGCCCCTGAGCCGGTGCTACCGAGGCCAGCCTCACCTCCGGTGCCAGATGTTCAGAAGCAGGCCGGCCCATCAAGTACCAGAGGACGCCGAAAGACATTGGCTCCCACCCTCTCTAGCCTGCGCCTGGCTGCTCGGCCATCCAATGTGCCGGTGGCACAACGCGCCCAGCGCAAGCTTATGTGTGAGCTGGACTTCATCAATGGCCAGTCGCTGGCGCCAGATGCAGTAATCATAGAGTTCGTTGATATGTTTGGACTGGACAGGACCTCCCGGAGCAGGCAGTCGAGGCAATAAGGGCCACGACGAAGATGGGCAACAAGGAGCTCTCCAAGGCCCTTGCTGCAATGGCAGCGGAGTCGACGGCTGAGATGGAGGTCCCATGATGGTGCCCATGTATTGTACAATTATTCAAGCAGCAGTCAGTGTCACATCAGGCAAGTTAGGTCCCTTCCCTATGTTGTGTTTCAGAAGTAGTTCGTGTTGGAAGGGCTGTCATCCGTGCAGTCTCCCAATTGAGCATAATGTTGTTCCATTGGGTTGCATATGTGTTAGTTCGGGGTCAGTGAGTTCCAGGTGTCGAAAGAAAATGGTTGCTAGTCGGTTTGGTGAGTTAGAAGATGTAGATCGGTTGCTTTTGGATGCCAATTTGTTATGGCCTTTTGTTGTACACCGTGAGTGTGAGTAGCCAGCTCAGTTCTTTTCGCCCAGATTGACGGTGTGTCAAACCTGGAAAGCTGTTTGCCCTGCTTGCACATGTAATTTTCTCCTCGTCTTATTAATATATGCCGGCTATGTTCCGGATCTTTCAAAAAAAAAAAGATAAGAAAGAGAGCAAGTGGCAAACTTTCACGATCAAGCATTAGAATACCATGGGGAGCAGCAGCAACAACATCAGAACCGGTAGAAGACAAGTATTTTTTTTATCATGTTAACATCCCATTCACATTTAATAACTACACATGTTATCCCCAAATGTTGTTTAGAAAACTGATTTAAGATTTGGGTCGTGACACCACAGGAGTCGCGCGCGGCTTCCAAGAGCAGAAAGCATGCCAAGGACGCCGTCATCGCGGCTCTAACCCATCATCTAGCTGGTCATTGCCGTCTTGTTGATCACACCACACCGGTCGAGCCGGAGTCGCAATGGATTCACCTTTTAAGCCCCGAACCACAGCCACAGGTGGTGGCGCCGACGCGGTTGTGCTGCACTGCTGGCCGTGCGGGATGTCGGCTAGTTGCCTCCGAACGAACCCACTGGAATGCATGCGTTACTTTTGTGTAGCACAGCGTACACGCACACCTGCAACCGAAACAAACTAAGTTGTCGGCCGGGTTCGCGGTCCGGGTCCTGGCACGCACTAACTAGGCTCTTCGCGAGCTGTAAAGCTTGCTCATGTCGATGTACCCCCATTATCTGCAGATTAAACTCAGCCATGCTACATGGACGCGTGGCATCTACGGATGTACCCCCATTATCTGCAGATTAAACTCAGCGGATATCATTGTTTTGCAGCCGTCACTACCCGTTTTGTGTACACACATTATGTGCATGCGCCGATGAGGGACGAAAACTGAAAATATCTGGTGGCCTGGCCACTTCGCGCATGCATCGCAATTCATTGACAGCTCTGTCTGTCTATAAATACGTGGCATTTGCTAGCTGTGATATACCACACTCGAACAAGCATCCCCAGAGCACTACTCGAAACAAGAACTGCATCAGCTGCTACTCTTCGCCACCACCCTACCACCAAGCGTGCAAATGGCCACCAAGAAAGCCACCGCCACCACGGCGGTCCTCCTCGCCGTGACCCTGCTGCTGCTCTCCTCCCCGGCCGCCGTCGTCGTGCGCGCGCAGCAGCGGGGCAACCCGTGCCCGACGAACGCGGTGGCGGACCTCAAGGTGTGCGCCGACGTGCTGGTCCTGCTCAAGCTCAAGATCAACGTGCCCCAGAACCAGCAGTGCTGCCCGCTGCTGGGCAACCTCGTCAACCTCGACCTGGCCGCCTGCCTGTGCGCCGCCATCAGGCTCAGCGTGATCGGCATCCCCGTCAACCTCCCGCTCGACGTGCCCCTCGTGCTCAACTACTGCGGCCGGAACGCGTCGGCCGTGCCGGGCTCCAATTGTTCCTTCTGAGTGTCCATGCTTCACGGCTTCATGTTATGATGAATAAAGTGTTTGTAATGAGCTTAATACTGGACATGTTATGATGAATAAAGTGTTTCCAACCATCCAGCTTCTGTTTTACATGTAACCGTCTTTGGTCAACTGTTTCTTTATGCCATTGATAAGTCATTCGTGGTTTTTTTTTCAAAACAAAGTCATTCGTGGTTATATTTTGCTTGGGCTTATCTAGGGTGGAGGACTCGAGTTTGAATTGAATCTCTTATTCTACACCTGAGGCCTATAAGAAAGAGAAGAGTGGATACCCTAGTACTCCAACAAATAGAGTTTGCTCTTACCACATCCTAGATACTTGAGATTTCATCGTCTTTTCGTTGTTACCCTCAACATGTTGATGTTGCTTAAATCTTAATTGGTTCCTTAGAGTCTATTAGACACTTGAACTCAAAGAAACGGTTCAATTTACGACTTGCATTTTCATTAAAATGTGGAAAGAGGTGTCATTCATACAGTACATGCATAGGTCGATACTAATGGAATATTGTAATAAGCACATAATATATATCTATTATACATGTTCTTCCTTCCATCTCTCACTCTATCTCTCGGTTCATCATCTTTTACTCCTTTTGTTTTTAGTTTGAAGCTGTAAAACCTTCATTAGCACCAAGGCACTCGTGTCATGGTTTGATCGCCTGAGCTTGTGTGTGTTGCGGCGCTCATGCAGGCATATGGCTCATCTTCCACATTTCTTAAATTCATAGCAGGTGCACACAATAGACACTCATTTAAGTTGAGAAAAAATCACATACAAGATTAATCAATTTATTATGAGCTTTAAAACTTATTTGATTTAAGGTTAGACCAAGCAAAATTAAATCTAACAAAAATAACCAACTCATTATCATTGACATCCGCACAAACATTTTACGTTGTATACGGACATGTTTGCTGGTATATCATATTAAAAGGATCCGTCACTCTCTTTCTCGTCTATCTGTTCCTTCACTTCATCCTAGGCTCCTGGCTAGTTTTACTAAGAGCATTGGTACGTGATGAATTAGAGATAAGAGTCTTGCTTAGTTTACTATCCGTCCGTGACTCGAACTCAAGATCCGTGCTCATACAAGGGAGAAAACGTACATCTAATTTCAGTTGTATATTTCGTCGCAACACACAAGCATATTTAGTATAGTTAGTATAGATGAGGAGAACATAGTCATCTCACTGTTCACGAAATGAATTCAGATATCAAACATCCCTATATAAACTACTAAGAAAATATTTTGATGGGTTTGGTTATCCATTGATTATTTTGCAAGTCGCCCCTCAAAAGCCTCGCACAAAGCCATGTCCCGGCCGAGAAATATCAGAGATATGATGTGGCAGACAGCACTAGCGCACGCGCCGCCCTACATACACCGGCCGTCGGCTTAACGCACGCCACCACCGCCTCGGCACATCAACTCCAAGCTCAAAGGCAGCCCAAGCTCAAAGGATGAGTCCATCGCGTCCCGCCGCTAAACGAGACCAGCCGTAGCAGCAGCCTAGCAGCGCCTTCGAAAATCCGGAGGCCAGGCCACCTCGCACGTCAGGACAATTACGTTTTTTTTGGGAATAGGCCGATGTACGTTACCCGTTCGTCGAGCACGAGGGCTGGCATATACAACCCAATCCGCGCGTGCACGGGCCGGCCATATGCGCGACTCCAAGACCTGATGATACAACGCGCGCTAGGCGTCACGGGATGACGGGAGCAAGAGCAAGAGTACCTAAATACCTTTTCTATCCTTTTTTTTAAGATTAGAAAGAAAAACCTCTCCAGCAATGCATCCTCCCAATCTTTTGGCACTAGAAAAAAAAACTCCACATCCGCGTAAAGTTACGCGCACACTCCGTTGCGTGTATCCTTCTTTCCCATGCTTTCTCCTCCGTGGTGCGATAGTTTCTGGCACGATTCATCTTCTTCGTGCCAAAGCGCGCCGTCCAGGGGAGACTAGCGCACAAGCTGCTCGTGGGGGGCGGCCGACGACGCCACGGTGGTGAACGTCTCCTCTATCGCAGGGCTCATCGCGTACCCGGTGATGGCTGCGTACTCGGCGACCAAACGGCGGGATGCCCGACTGAACCAGCTCACGCGTAGCCTCGCTACCGAGTGGGCCGGCGACGGCGGGCGCGTCAACTGCGTCGCGCCGAGCAGCGTCCGCACAGACATCTCGAGCAACAACAGGCTGAAGTTGGACCCGGAGACGGAGGCGAGGACGGTGGAGGCGGAGACGACGCGGGTGCCCATCGACCGCCTCGATGAAAGCCCTAGTTTGGTTTTGGCTAATTGATGAAACATAAGTACTAACCTTTGTCACGAGTGTCATGTGAGCAAGGTTGGTACATACCAAGTGATGGAGCATGGTGATGAAGTCCATGGAGATGGAGATGGACATGTGTTGAAGATGATCAAGCTCCAACTTAAAAAGAAGAAAGAAAAAAACAAAAATAAGGTTGATCAAGGCAAATGTATCAAATAGGTTTTTATTTTTGGCACTCAAGACACCATAGAGGGTGTGACTGTATTTAGGATCTATAGCCGTATTATAAAGAGGAAAAATCTTTGGCTAAACGGTTTATCGAGTGTCACTAGGTGAAATAATTCGTACATATGTATTTAGGAACCTAGTGTGCTAACCTTGACCCTTGTAAAATACCTTGAAAAATACTAACACACGTGCACACAAGTTGTACACTTTGTGGCTAACAAGTTAGAAGTAAGGGTGAAGCGGTTGTGGACTTAGAAAAAAGAAAAAGAGGAGATGGTCCACGACCGGACACTGGCCGCGGGGTGACCGGACTCACCCTGGGCGTGTCCGGTCACTTATAGGCGTGGCGCGCTGCTTGGCTAAGACTGAGCAGAAGCGATCGGACGCTGGGGCCAAGTGCACCGGCGCGTTCGATCAACCTTTGGCGGGCATGCGCAGAGAAGAAGAGAGAGGATCAGACGCTGGGGCACGTCAGGTTGCCTCTGACCTGACGCGTTCGGTCATTAAAAACCGGCTCTGTACCCTTACTAGAAATGACCGAACGCCGCGTGTACGTGCGTCAGGTTGCATCAGCGGTGCGTCCGGTCATCTCTTGACTGCGCGAGCGATCGGAGATGACCGTTGAGATCGAGCGGCTCTAGTTCAAACAGGGACACGTGGACGGCCGTAGGCGATCGGACGCTGGGGCGCGTCCGGTCAATGCGTCCGGTCAGCCCGAGAGTGCACAACGGCTCTTTAAGTCTTGGGGCTCTATAAATAGAAAGGTACCGGCTTGGGGCTCACTCTCTTGGTACTTTTACATACTTGACATTCTTATGAGCCTAAGCAAACACCTCTCACTTATCTCCATAATTGAATCATCATCATAGTGAGAATGGGAGTGATTCCTAATGCATTTGCTTGAGTGATTGTATCCAGTGGCACTTGTGAATCGTTGTGGCTGTGGATTTCTTATTTCTCTTGGTGGTTGCCACCACCTAGACATCTTAGAGTAGCGGAGGGGCTTCGGCACGTGTTGGTGATTGTTCGTGGCCGACTCCGGTGATTGTGAGGGGTCTTGCGCCTTCCCCGGCGAAGAGCCGCAAGGTAGCTCTAGTAAATTGATCGTGTCATTGAGTTACCTCACTTGTGGGTATGTTCTTGCGGCGTCTTTTGTGGTGGGCTAGGTGTGTGATACCTATTAGCCGCCGAACCATCAAGTGTTGGTCGATACAACGAGGACTAGTGTGCCGGCAAGCACGTGAACCTCAGGAGAAAAATTGGTTGCCTCTTGCCCTTTGATATTCTCCCGGTGATTGAATTGGTATTCATCTTGTGATTGATTCATTCCTCGACGCGACGGTATAATCACCATACTTATTTTTGTACATTCCTTGTAAACTAATTGTCAAGCTCTGTAGTGTAATTAGTTTTGAAAGTTTGTCTTGCTTGCTAGTTTAGTATCATCTAGTGGAGCTCTTTAACATAGATTTGTTGAGAGCTCTTAGTGAGTAGTGACATGGTCATTGTTTGTGTCTAGTGATTATAGCAACTAAAATTATTGAATAGGTGGCTTGTAACCCTCGTAGAGCTAAAACAAAATTGTATTTCATCATTTAGTATACTAACCTCTTATTCTAGTGTATCTGTGAAAAATTTTATAAGCTATTCAACTCCTCAGCCATTTGGGATCTTTAACTCGGGAGCCCGAGGAGATCGCGTCCCTCATCGCTTTCCTCTGCATGCCCGCCGCGTCCTATGTCACTGGGCAGGTCATCTGCGCCAATGGTGGCCACCATAGCTACGTAGGTAGGCCTTGCTATATGCTAGCTGTACCTACGTGCTGAAGACTCCACGCACGGCGCTTCAGCTTCAGCAATTACTCTGCCTTGTATTGACGAAACTGCTCGTATAGAATTTCTCGTTGTACTTCCATAGTTCCTTTTCGTCGTGATTATTTTCAATTTATCATACGTCATATGCAGTGGCGGAGCTCATCAATTTTGAAGCGTAGGACCACTATCAAAACATGTGTACCACCCATATGGGGTCAAAGTACCGCTCACATGGGATCTAATATTGATAGATAATAAAACTAGCTCATAAATACATAATTTTAGATGATACTTGTTCCACTTTAAATCTACAACGTAATTGATGGAAATAAGAAAGTGACTAAAAACACGTAACTAATGTTTGTGCAATTGTCATACTAGCAGGAGAAAAAGGATTTTAATGTCTTGATCACTTCATTTTCACTGTGCAACTCTACAAAAAGTTTGGCGTAATCAATGGGCCATATTCAGCCATCAACTTGGCAAGGAATAGAGACCGGTACCAATAACTTAGATTTGAGAATGAGAATGGGAATTACCAATAGTCCAATACCAAGACTCAGCTGGTACTCTTCTCTTGCAAATTTGCAATTGGCAACTGCATGGAACAGAGGCAATTAGGCACAACAGACCGCCTGCTTGGCAGCCTGGTTGCGGCGTGCAAGCTGCTGCGTGCCCACGCAGCCAAAAGCGGAGCTGAGATGCTGGCCTATGCATGCCCCTGCCGCTGCCGGCACCGGCCACCGGTCGCCGCGCCCGCTTGGCCACTGCAGCTACACCGTGAGCCCTGCAGGGCGGAGGTCCGGCGGCGCCCAGCAGAGTTCGGAGTATGGAGAGTAGGAACGGGGTCGGGCCGTCGGGGAGTCAGACGGACGCCACGCTCGCGAATCACTAGATGCCGTGCCTCTCTGCTTTCTATGCTGGGCCAGAAAGCTACGGCATTCAGCCTAACTTCTAAACTTGGGCCAGACAAGCACATATACTATAAGAGAGTTTTGGGCCACGCCTAGGGCCATGGCCTTAGTTGCCATAGGCTCAAATCCGCCCCTGGTCCTATGTCACCGGGCGGTGGTGGCTGGAACGTGGCGGCGACCCTCAAGGAGGAGGCGGCGCAAAAACCTTTCGCGTGACTCCTTCTAAGTCGCGCGTAAAAAAGACCGAAAAAAATCACGTGGGACCAAAATTTGAGTTTTGGAAGTGATTTATTAGAAATTCTTGAAGATGGTCTTTTTTTTTTCTCCAGGTACTTTTTTGGGAGTTGGAAAGCATAACATTTTTTTAAGGAAAAATAGAGTATTCTTGGAGATGCTCGGGGTGTCCGTGAGTCGGGGAGCGAGCGTGGCTGTGTGGGCTTCGCCCCGCCGTGGCTGCAGCTGGGCCGCCCCAGGCTCGGTGCCTCGGTGGTCTCGCCCTCGTAGGCCTTTGCATTGCAGTATGCCTTGAGTTGGCCACCAATTTCCCGGGCCGGGACGCGTGCGCCGTGATCAAACCCAACTCCGCCTATTTGATTTCTAGATACCAAAAGTTCATGCGACTTACTAGCACCTGGACGTCTGGAGTAGATGAGCGCGTTTGGACGCCCCGCGCATGCTGCTATCCCAGCCCGCCTACCCACGCTAGCCGCTACTCCATATCGCTGCTGCACGCGCACGTCCGTCCCCCGTCTGCCTTGTCTCACACCCCACGCTTACCCTGCTCCCGCCTGCCTCGTCCCATCCGGCACAAGCACCCTGGCTGCGCCCGCCACTCCATCCCCCTGACCCCCTCCTCTCTCGACGCGGGACAAGGGAGCCCTGATGAGAATGAGCACGCTCCACCCGCAGGACCCTAGGCGCGCCGTGCGCCCCATTTGCTGGCCCCCGGATCACCGTGCCCTTCCCTGGTGGTGGAGCCGTGCTCCCATGACTCTCTGAACATGCCTCTGAAACACGAAACACTTGCAACATGAAACACTTGAATGCAACAAAGTCTAAAGCAAATTAAACATTTGGAACATACACTTGCAACATATGTGTGAAACATATACAACATCCAGATAAAACACTTACAACTTAAAAATACTTACTGCAACATAAGAATGAAACAACTGAAATATTTGAAACATACTCTTACAACATATATGTGAAACATATGCAACATCTAGATCAAAATGCTTGCAACATACGTCTAAAACAGATAAAACACTTTGAACAAATGCTTGCAACATGCCTCTAAAACACTTGCAGCATATGCATTATACTCTGGAAGACTAAAACATCTAAAACACTTGAAACATACGTCGCGCTTTTAGCGCAACGTCTCCTTGCTGCTTGGGAATGGAGGCTTGTCGGCATGTGGAGTTCACTGGTGTAGAGCTCACCGGTGGTGCGGAGCTCGCTGCTTCGATGGAGAAGGCCACGGCAGGTCCCATGGAGAAGGCTACGGCCTGCGGTAGGTCCATGTGCTGGAGAAGCCCACGGTAGGCGGGAGGCACGGTGGAGAGGGAGGAAGACGGGCTGCTGTGCTCTGTAGCGGAGGTGCGATGGAGAGCGAGGCGCACTGGAGAGCGCCGTCGCCGAGGCGGCACAGCGGAGCGTGGTCGCGGAGAGCTGTTGCGGCGCTACGATGTGGTGAGTTTTTTTCTTATTTTTTAGAACAGTTGAAGGTGAATGGATGAGCATAAGATACGGTTGTTAGGCTGCGTCGCGGTCCACCATCGATACCGTCCGGGCAGATGGATGCTATGTACCTAGCATTTCCATCGATCATAGATAAGGCTGGATAACGAGTTGGCTTGGCTTGTTACGGCTCGGCTCGTTCTGGCTCGTTAAGATAACGAGCTAGCTCGGCTCGGCTCGTTAACCTAACGAGCCAAAAAGCCAGCTCGGCTCGGCTCGTTAAAAGCTCGAGCTGGCTCGTTAAGCTCGCGAGCCAGGTATAAAAAATACACAAAATATAATATTTGCATTTATCTAAAGTTTAAGAATAATAATAATATAAAAAAAATGCATCTAGACCAGTTACCAATCAATTTATAGGGTCTAGACCAGTTACCAGTCAATTGTAAAGTGCAAGACATGAAGTAATACAAAAACTAATATAAGTTTTGATACTTTTTTTCTGAAAGATTGGCTTGTTTAGCTCGCGAGCGGCTCGCGAGCTAGCTCGAGTTGGTTCGTTATAGCTAACGAGCTAAAATCTTGGCTCGTTATGACAACGAGCTAAAATCTTGGCTCGTTATGATAACGAGCCGAGTTGAGCCAGCCACGAGCCGAGCGAGCTAACGAGCTTCGAGTTTTTCATCCAGCCTTAATCATAGAGTATATAAATGGTGCACTAGTAAGTACAACTCCAAGTTCGTCTAAAACTAATAGCCAAATTCTTTGTTTTAGCTATCGTGTAAAATAAAAAAGTCCTAAAAATGAGAACTCTACATGAACATAGCTATTTTGCCTCTTGTATATTTGAAAACATGCTATTTCTGATAGCGACAACAGAAATTAATGGCGGGAGGGGAGCACTGAACAAAAATTCATGAAGGAAAGAAGAATAGCGAGCTGCCCCGGCGTGCTATTTCTAGATAGTACGGGATACATAGCTTCTTATTTTAAATTAGTGGATACAATATCTGTTGGAGTCTCTTTTCCTTAAAAATATCTAAGTTTAGACTTAAGACAAATATACACCATCTCTTTGAGTTGCTTTAAGTGTATACAATAGAATGGGTAACAAATACTAGTACCCCATCTCGAAATATATAACAGTCGAATTTTCCGACACGAATGACACTCCAAAACATCTGTGTGGAAAGACAATTAGACAAGTAACACCGCTACAAATTACAATGGTACTCTATATACACGCCTTTGCTACTTGCCTACTCGTGCGGTTTCGACCTGTGAGTTTAGGACAGAGCCAGCGACGAGGACATGCTGCTGACGTAGTTGGGCGCCGGCGCCGAGAGCCGCCTCGCGCCCTTGAAGAACTCGCCGCACTGTCCCGCGCCCGCCGCCGAGGAGCGCGGCCTGATGAGCTCCGTTGCACTCGCACCGCCACTGCTGCTGCTGCTGGAGGCCCCGCTGCGCACGGACGGCGCGGAGGACGCGAACCTGCTCGCGTCGACCCGTTTCCGGTTCACGTTGCAGGGCTCGGCCGCCCTGCCGAAGCTGCTGCCGGGCCGCTTCAGGTGCGGCATCGCCTCCTTCTCGCTCAGCAGGGTGCGCAGCTTCTTGTGCTCCTGCGCCATGGAAATCAAAATCATTTTCAGGTTAATTTATTCAGAGTTCTTGTGAATCGACAGCGTGCTGTTCTTTTGCGTGCTCTGGCAGTCGCTGGTGCCAAACGACATATAATTGCAGTAATGTTTGTTTACCCTGAGTCGCCTCCTCTCCTCCTCCTGCCTGAGCCTGGCTTGCTTGTGCTCCTGCAAGACGGCAACCAAGCGAGCCTTCAAAACGGCAAGAAACAGACCAAATTCGTCAGTTGCTACGACCACTGAATCATGTCAGCACAACAGGAGCTGGAAAAGTAGCATACCCTGTCGTACAGGAACGGCTTCTTTCTTTCGCTCTCCCATGCGAGTGTTCCGACTGATCAGGTTGTCAACAACGGCTGCAGATTTACAAACAACGAATTGCTTTAAGCGAACTTCGTTCAGAGATGCAATCGTAATAATAACCAAGTAGTACTCCCTCCTTATCGCATTTGATCTTGTCCGAAATGTACCTGGGATCTTGGTGATGATAAGCCTTGCTTTCTCCGCGCGTTTCAAGTTGAGGCGCGCAATTCTGCCGGTACTGAATCTGTTCTCTTCCTGAAACACAGCAGTTCCCCTTGCCTTTATCTGTCTGTCGCATTTGAAATCAGTGTTCAATCTATTCAAATGTGCATTTTGGACCTACCATATTGTACTCCTCGAGCCATTTCTCTTCCTCGCACGCCAGCAGCCACTTGTTTATCTTCTCCATGATTTCTCTCCTGGACTGGAGCTCTTCCCTGGCTTTCGCTATCTGTTCGTCGATGCTGGCCATGAGCTCAGAAGGATTCACGAGACCTGGTAGATTTTGTCAGCGTTCGAAATATCAAGCTATCTGAACCTTATCTCAGTATAAGTACAGTAAACAGGGACTCTGAACTCGTCGTACCAGAGTCGATCAGTGCAATGGATTTCTCCGGCACGGTGCTCGCATCAGGCTCCACATGCATGCTACGGCAGATGTTCTCCAGCTCCGGCCGCCTCTTGAGCACGAGCTCCTTCATCCGGCCGGCCTTGATCGTCAACCTCTCCACCTCCTCCTCCGTCTGTGCCACGCCGATGAAACGACCAAAAGATCAAACACTGACTCTGCAACTGCAGCAATCGAGTCTGGTAACAAGAGGGATCACTGCTGTGTACCTTCTTTATGGTCGCCACTGACAAGACGCCGGAGGACAGAGCATCCACTTTGTCAGGATTCAGAACCGCAGTGACCTTCCTGAAACCCCGCCGCTCCTCCGACGAGTCCATCAGCTCCCACAGCTCCACCAGAGGCACCACGGCCTCTCGCAGCTGCAAGCAATGCAAAGCAGAACACCTCGATCGATTAGCTACAGGGATACAGGCTACATCCCATAGGAAGAAACAGGCAGGACTGCTGGTGGCAGTACGGTACGTACCATGGCTGCTCGCTTGGCCTTCTCGGAGGCGAGCATCGCGACGACCTGGGCGAGGCTGCTGAGCGTGCTGTCGCTGATGCTGGTGGGCATGCCGGGGTCGGACGTCTCGTCCAGGTGCAGCCCCGGGTGGGACCTCGTTCACGATCGCGATGAAGTCCTCGCCCAGCACGTCGCGCAGCGAGTGCACCTCGGTCACGTGCTCCAGGACCCTGTGGAGCCGGTCGGACTGCAAGTTCCACGACAGTTAACGCGTCGCTATCAGTTCGGATCGTCAGTGTCATGTTCCAAATCTGCTTTCTACGTCTACGTTGCAGGTGAAGGACGCATGCAGAGAGTTACAGTACGTACTACTGGTCCACTAGTGCTACATCACTGGAGTACACATCCTGGGGATGTGACGCACTGACATGCTACATCACTGGAGTACTCCTACTATGCTACTACCCCAGGAAAGCGTCTTCGAATTTGACTGACGAGCGACATGACCAAAAGAGGGTACGAGTACAACCTAAAACTGACTGACCTGTGACCTCCTACTCTAGCCTCTAGGCCCTGTTCGTTTAAACTTATTAGCCGGTTTATCAGCTAATCTATAATATTTTTCTCTCATAACAAAATAGCTTCAGTCGACTTATCAGCCGGCATTAATACCAGCTGAACAGGCCCCTAGTTGACAGGCCTGTCTTACCTAAGGTCAGAAGTGAGTGTTTCTTTCTATTAATCAGTGATTTATGTTAAGCAGTCACTGGATGAATATGTTAAAGGCCTTGTTTAAATCTCGGATGTAAAGTTTTAGGGTGTCACATCGGGTGTCATATGGGGGTATCGCGTGGGGTGTTCGGATACTAATAAAAAAACAAATTACAGAATCCGTCAGTAATCCTCTACACGAATTTATTAAGCCTAATTAATCCATCATTAGCACATGTGTTACCGTAGCACTACATTGTTAAATCATGGATTAGCTAGGCTTAAAAGATTCGTCTCGCAAATTAGTCGCAAACTGTGTAATTAGTTATTTTTTAATCTATATTTAATATTCTATGCATGTGTTAAATATTCGATAGGATAGAGAGTAAACTTTAGGGAAACTAAACCAGGCCAAAGTCAATTCTTATTTGTTCTCTGAAACTGTCCTTGTTGTTTCTCACATTCCTGTACGAGTTCAGAAGTTTCAGAAACAACCAGGAATGCGTCAGTTTAGTTACCGTACCTTCTCTTTCTGGAGACTCGTGAGGCGCGCCTTGTACTCATTCAGCCTCCTGATCGTCAGGTCATGCTCTTCCACCACCACGCTGGCCCTGGGGGAGCCCTCGTAGCCGCCGTAGCTCCTCCCGGCGATCTCAGCGGTGATCTTTTCGATTTCTGACCGGATGTCAGCGAACTGCCGGCTCCGCTCTGCTTTCACCGCCCTCAGTTCTTCCAGCAGGGTCGTCGCTGACGACACCCGCTCGGTCAACGACATGGTCCATTTGTTTACCTGAAGGACATCACGACGGCGTACCAGCCAATCGTTAGCTAAAATCAAGTTTTGTTTTAATTTTACAACGTGTGCAATAGATTATAGAACTACAGTGTTTCGGTCTTAACAAAAAAAAAACACTCTAAGAATATTCAGATTGCTGTGTGGAGTGGTTAGGTTTTGTACCGTATCAATGTCCAAAATCTGCACTTCATTATTTGTGTTTGCAGGAATAATACTCCACACTACTGTAGCTGTTCATTTAGTTTGACAACTGACAGTTGATTTGAACGGGTAAAGTATTTCCAAATACTACTAGTTCTAACAAAAGGTTTCCAAAATATGTAACTATTTCGCTGGTGATGTATGTACGAGTAGTATTTTGCATCCAAAATGTTGTGGGGAAAAGAAGTGATACCTTGAGCTGAGGGCTGTTGTCGTTGCAGAGCGCGGCGATCTCGGCCTCCCCGCGGCGAGCGACTGGTGCAGCATGGCCCGCTCGCCGGTGGCCTCGTCGACCTTGCGGCGGTACACGCGCATGCACTCGGCCTCCAGCTCCCCACCATCCGCTCCCGCTCCTCCAGGCTCTTCCCAATCTCCCCCCACGGTTGCTGTACGCAGCCAGAACCGACGACACCATCATCATCCACAAGCCTCAAGCCTCAGGCACGCAACAACAAACAAAAGGACGAAAGGATGGAACGCTGAAAGAGCTAGCACGTACGGCCACAGTAAACTAATAACTCACCTTGAGCTCCACGAGCAGCGCACCCCAGCCGCCGGTCTCGACGCCGCCGCCGCCGTCCCCGGTCACCGACCGGATCAGCGGCATGCCGTACAGCAGCTCCGCGGCGGTGACGGCCTCTCCCATGGATTAATTGACGTACGATCGAGAGCAATTCTGCGGCTGGGCAGCCTCGCGCGAACTAGCTATAGAGGGGTTTAAGACGGGGGTTGTTGCTGGTACGACAGAGCAGCTCGGAGAGGGAGACGTTGTATACGTCGTGTCAGGTTAGTTGGAGTCGGGTAGCGAAGGCATATATAGCGACCGAGCTAGCTAGCCGGCGGCGGGTCGTTGCCTTGCCTGCATGATTAGTTGGTCCCTCGCAAGTTGAGGTGTAACTAAACAAGGCGTTAGTGTACTGGGGCCTGCCGGCTTCGATGACGGAAAAGCACGCGTGTTCGCGTCTGATCAGAAAAACTTGGGCAAAGTCAGACCAAGTAGTATGCGTTGCCATCGCGAAACAAAGAGACAAACAGAGATGATGCATTGGGTTCCGTTGGTTCATCCATTTCTTTACATGTATGTATAGGCTGATTGATGAAATTCGCGTCCTCATGAGTCACGAGACGTCTTTTCTATATACACGTCCGGCCTAGCTAGCTGAAATACGTTGGGCCGTACTTTTCATGCATGGAGGAAACGCTGCCAATAATCAGCTAAGCTATCTAGCTACCAGAAAGGTTGCCATCAGAGCATTGCATTCATACATGCCTATATATGTTTTTAGATTATTAATTATGACGCGCCCATATACGTAGCTTGTGTTACTTTTGCATCTCTGATTGTTTGATTTGATAATAATTAGGCAGGCCCCGGCCTTCTCATTTCCGCGAAGAGCTGTTGGTCTTAATCTGCACGCTTTAGGTTAAGCAAGCAAATCGAGTAGAGCATCTCGTGAGGGTCAAACCACTACTAAAAATCGACCACACACCAGCATATGCCCTGATTGGGAGTTGGGGCAGCGTGTGTTCCCAAGCTTTTATCTGATTCAGAACATTGCCAGTGGTTGCAATTGCACTACTGGCCCGCAACTTGAATGATTTGGTCTTGCTGAGTGCCAAACCTTCATGCATCCTTGCTATCGCCAAATGTGCAAACAGATCCTTTTCTTTAATGTTCTTTGATTTGTCTGCAACGGCTCAATAGAGTGTGGGCTCTGCATATGACGCAAACATTCCAACAGTCCATATCATAGAACACCGAGGACTTTTAAATAAGCAAGCGAGTAAAGAGGCGTCATCAATCATCGACTAAAAAAGTAAAGGCATGGTGGGAAAACGACCTCTTAACAGGTTCATGAACAGGAAATTGATAGTCGGTGGGCATAAGGAACAGAAAGAGGAACCAGATTTCATTTAATTTTTTCTATAGATATTTCTGTAGTGAAAAGTTATAGCGCATGTTGTACTATCTTTAGAGTACATTATACTAGTGTTGGAGACTGCTGCTTCCTCAATCCTAGTTTGGAACACAAGAATTTTCAAAAATCGTGCAAAAATTTCATAGGAATCAGTTCAACTTTACACAAAAAACACAGAACAAGGAATTTGTTTCTACATTCCATACAGACATAACTCATGAGCCAATGAGAATTCATAGTAACTGGATTTGGGTGTTTGTGGGCAACAGAGGATGTCAGAATGGTCAATGAACCGTCAGTTCCTTCCCAGTGGATGTACTGATGAATTGCGCCATATTCCCTCAGCCAGGAGGTCCTTCTTGTGCCGGAATATTGGCCCTGTTTGGATACTCTCTCTCTCCATCACATTAATTTTTAGCTAGAGCATTAAATGTAGGTAAAAAAAGAGCTAATTACAGTTTTGAAAATCACGAGATGAATCTTTTGAGCCTAGTTGATCTCATCGATTGGACAATATTTGTCAAATAACTCTATTCATCGGGTTGAAAATATTTGAATCTAAACGTGGCCTTAGCTTAGATGCAAGGTTAGATTAACAATAAATATACTTTTCTAATTATTTGGCTCATGCAAGGGTTAGATTAACAATAAATATACTTTTCTAATCATTTGGCTCATTTAAACCATCTTTCCAACCGGATTTGGTGTCACAGGCTCTTGTTTGGCCTCCTCCCGCACACAAATGCTACAAATACATTATTTTTACAAATCAAACATCCAAATCACAATAAATTTTAATTTGTCCATACATATGAGATGTGTCACTCAAACTTACAAGTCCTCAATCAAGCTAAACAAAAAAATTACACTCCATGAAACAAAACATGAGCTAATTCATCACGGAAGGCAGTCATGTTGACATCTTCAACAAGAGGTTCATCTTCTGGCCATGCTGATGCCGAAGAACTAGGCATTGGGTTATAATTTTCATCCGCATCACAGGCATCAAATTCTCTATCCGCAATTATGCTCTCTCGAATAAAATTATGAAGAGCCATACACCACCGCCTGCCCCCGACGACGACCTGCCGGTGTAGCCGCCACCGTTTCCTCCTCCGCGACCGGCTGCTGCCGAGGAGGAACCGCCAAAGAGCAGTTGTCGGGCATGCTGGGGCGCCGGAGTCGCCCATGCGTCTCCTGCTCCGGCACGCGGTGGGCGATAGGGAGGGAGGCCGGAGCCCCTGCCGCGTCCAGGAAGGAGCTCGACGTCGTCACCCTGGAGGAAGTCTCCGTCTGTTGCACCAAGCCCCCGGAACCCCTCTGCCGCCGGGCGCTGCGAAGTTGAGGTCGAGACCGGCGGCGGGGCCGCCGGCCGGGCCGCGAGCTCCACAAGTCGTCGAATCCGTCTCCGTCCATGGCGAACTTCTCTAGATCAGAGCACAGCAGAGCGGGGCCGATCTGGAGGTACGGAGACGTGGCTCACTCTCACCTACGCAGCAAGTGGCCCGGTGGAGGCGACCTGCTGTGGCCGGAGCTTACGGCGGCGGCGGCCTTGGAGACGGAGGGGAAGGGCGCGGCGGGAGGGAGGGAGGCGGCGCGGGCAATCGAGATCCGCCTCCGGGGGCCGCCGGCGCTGCTCCTTTAGCGGATTGAAGCGGCGGCGGCGCGAGTCGCGATGGGGGAGGCGAGTCGCGAGGATCCGGTGCGGTGGAGTAATAAAAAAATAAGAGTTTCTAGTGGGCCCCACCAGAACTAGACCAAATAATCACCTCTTTTGGAGGATAGTTTTTTGGGTGAGCTAGTTGCAAATAATCCACTCTAGCCCTCCTATTTAGATACTTTTGGGCTAGTTGAGCTCAAACTAGCCCAAACTAGCTCTAGCCCTGTCATTATCCGTGTGTGCAATAACTCACGTTCGTCTCGCGTCAGAGCACGTGGATTCTAAGACGGCATCAACAGCTACTCTGGATGCAGGCATGCCGGACTGCTAGAACAGGAAGTGAACATGCCCGTTGCGTTGGTTACATGTGCCGACAAGACGTAAAGAGCAGAGGAGGGACCGTAACATTGACAACGAACAACCAAGTTTCTTAACGGCTTGCCAGCCGCCAACAAGGCAGGAAGGCCTTGCACAGAACACTTGGACACCGTAATGCGTGATTTAGCTCCATGCCATGCAGTTGGCTCGGTGGAGAAGAACGAACAAGTCAACAAGGGCGACGGATCCCCAACTCTCCAATGCGATAACTCGAACCTATTGTTCCGAGATCTCGTTCCGCTGGAACTGACAAAACCATTTGCCACTATGAGCAAAATGAAAGCGTTTTTTTGCGTTGCAATTGTTTTAAAAGAAAGCGCCAACTGTTCTTGAGAATTTCATATGGTTTCCTGTAACGGTTGTAATATATATATATATATATATATATATATATATATATATATATATATATATATATATATATATATATATATAATGTATAGTAAATCACTTAGTAAGGAGTTACTGTATATATAAATAAATTAGTATAGAATAACTTATTCTATAGCCACCTTGATTTATATATAATATTTATACCAATTTATGATAACATGAATATGCATTTACGATACTGATTGTGTTACTACAATTCACGGTGATATTTACGATAATGTTATAGTAAATCACTTAGTAAGGAGTTATCCAGTAATCTCGTAAATTAGCATAGGTAATTATCGTAACTCAAAGTGGCCACAAATAAGTTATTTTTTCATAACCAATAATATTTTTTTCTCACAATAAATCGAAATATATATATGGCAGTTGGTAGAGGATTATAGGCAACGACGCAACGTATATAGTATAGTATATGGTGTACTAGGCAAGATACAAGGGATTGTGTCTTCCTCCCATATCCTACACGCGCCCTATTGTCAGGTGTATTGTGCCTAATGAAGTCACGACAACCTAGCTAGCCAATCATGGACGCGCTGATAACGAGACGGTAGATGCAGGCGTTATCCAGATTGGAATTGGATGCGCACAGGCCAAACCAGCAGGCAGCAGCCTTGCCTGTACTTTACTTTGGGCCGGCCCGGCCAGAAACGATCGCCTGTTCGGCTTATAAGCCGTATTTTTTCAACCAACGAACAATATTTTTCTCTCATAATAAATCAGCCAACAATATTTTCAGTTATGGCTTATCAGTCAAGCGAACATGACAAATAATGCATGGCACCAGCCATCTTTCTTCCCAACCTCTCTTCTGTGTCACACTTTTCTCTGGCCATTATCCCCTTTACAGTGATCCTAATTTAATTCTAAAAAGAATGGACGAGCGGCCCTGGATTACCGTAATGCGCTCTGAACCTCTGATCCCTTGTTTGCATTGTATCGTATGATTGTATGCTTTATCTAAAAGTACGGGCTTTAGTTAGACCTAATAAAGGTTAGTTCGTCGCAACTTTGTTGAGCACCCAATAATTGACATGATAGTATAAGGTGGAGAATTGAAACAATTCTAAATTCCTACCAGAATTGGACGCTGTAGCAGGTTCGACCAAAAAACTATAGTATTTCTGGTCTGGTTTTCGAATGGAGCAAGCGATATGTTTGTTAATTCAAAAATCTTTGGAGCCCAGGATGGGCGCACCATCCATCTTGTTCAACTTCAACCATCTAGCATAATGCATAAATAAATAATAAAAGCACCTATAATCTTGTACCTTGTACCTTGTAATTCCCTTAAATTTGACTAATATCCAGATGGAGTACAGTAGCACCATGGTTGTAGGCAGCTTTGCAGATATTGAAAAAAATAAACAACCAATCACATTGTGAATTACTGATAGACATGCGTTCAGGAAAGGACCCCACAGGGATGATTAAGAACAGTTACAATCCTTGCAGAAGTTATATTCATACACAGCAGCATGTCTTTCTTCAGGTTTTAGGGGATAAACCCAAGTTGTAGTTCAATGCAGCATATGTTAAATTATAATGCAATCATATTCATGTGGTAGCATACTATATAAGCCAATCAGTTCCCATCTGTCAAGAACAATTAGTGGTTAAGCAATGCGCTATAAATTAGGCAATAAGCTAGCAAGTTTGTTATAGGCCAATCGCTGCAGTGTTAGATTCTATGAGAGACGCTCACGGGCACGTGTGCAGCAAGGTGTGATGTGTATCTTGCTGCCAGAGGAGGACACTAGAGCTTTTCCCCCCTCGAACAGGCACAAGAATTGCGTATCATTTCATTAATAATAGGTGGAAAAAGAACCCGCTTACACGCAGGAAGACATTGAAATTTTACGGTACCTTTTCAAACATTATTTAACAAAACTAACATATTTCTCTGCGTTCAAATATTTATTCATCTAAATTGGGTCTGACAAGTCTTGTAATTGGAGCATCATTATCATGTACAACATTACCATGAAATTTTGTATGCCAATGCCAGGTGGGGATATAAACAGGTAAACACCACACAACTGGGGCTAATGAAACAGTAGACAGCAGTCACAAGGGAAAGGAAAAGACTGGCCCGTATAGGTGCGAAATTTGGTAGACAAAGACAAGTGAAGCAGAAAACCTGAAACAGAGCTATGGTTCCGAATGGCACCACATGTTCTTCAACGAAAGGGCTGCAGCCCTGTACCAAGCAGCAGCAGCCATGGCCCCAGGATCAGGAGCCGATGCCAGCTTGTCAGCAGCAATGTAGGATGATCTACCAGCCTGAAATATGATTTTACGAATGGCACGACGTGTTCTTCAACGAAAGGGCTGCAGCCCTGTACCAAGCAGCAGCAGCCATGGCCCCAGGATCAGGAGCCGATGCCAGCTTGTCAGCAGCAATGTAGGATGATCTACCAGCCTGAAATATGATTTTACGCCGTCAGTGCAACAAGCCCATTGGGTACTTCTGTCAGTCAGTCACTCAGTCAGTCTGTACCACATGTCATATGGAAAAAAGATTACAGGTTCAATTTAATAATCCAGTAGATGGTTTGATTTTCACTGCCACAACACTATGATCTAGCATGCTATATTTCTACAATAAAGCGCTATAAAGTATAAACTACTACTTCTGATTCCAAATGTAGGTTGTTTTAGGTATGTTGTAAGTCAAACATTACCTTTGAGGCTTTGACCACCAATAGCTAAAAAACTAAAAAGATTTACAGCATAAGGTTGATACTAGATTGATGAAAAGTATTTTCATAATATATAATTATCTATATTTGAAATATTATATTTTTTGTAGAAATTGTTTGTCAAAGTTTAACCTCTTAGATTGTGTCGCACATAAACAGAAGAAGTTCAAGCTATATTTATCATCTTATCACAACTGAATGGTGAAAGATGAATGCAAATCTGGTAAATATGCTTGATTTTATTTTTCAGGAAATGAGGCCTCTAAAGGTAAAAAATGCATAACAATACATTTCTGCTTTTTTAACAGAAAGTTCTCAACATGAAAAATATCTCACCTGGGCCTGCATGTGTCTTGTGGATTCAGCACCAGTCAAAGCAGCTTCAGATGATACGATGAATGCATCAAGTGGATCATCCCCAGCTTCAAGCCTCTACACAATAAGAAAGGCTTCATGGTCAGTGCTGATACTAGCCAACAAATAAAATTGCTAGACAGTAACAACCCACCTCTCTCAGAACTTTTGAAGCAGGAATCAGAGCATCAAGCATGGTTCGATAGCCTTCAAGAGCACCACCATATTTGCTTATGGCACCGATAGATGATTGTAAAGCATGAGCCCCTAGAAGTAAAACATCCCCTTGTATGACTTATATGGGATATGGAAGAGAATCAGCAAGTATATGAGATCTTGCTTACAGTGCTTTGCTTCTACTGTTTTTGTCCCCTTTAAACTTGCATAGGCAGCCTTACAGAGTATGTCGTACCTATATAAAACCAAGATAGTTATGGTAGACTTTTCTAATTGCAAAAGGAACCAAATTCAGGAGAGTGGCCATACAAGATCCCAGTTGTTCCTCCCATGACTCGTCTTACTGTGGCACCAATCTCATTTACTGTTTCAGACACATCATTCATTGGGTAGCTGAGAAGAAGGATACTATGAGTCTATGGTTAAACACAAGCCCAGAGATGTATGCATGGTCACATTACAAAATGAAATCATAAAAAAGTTAAATCATTGCAATAAACATTACTGATACATAAAAAAGGGCAGACCCAGTGCCGGAGGCTCCCACATGAGTGGGGTCTGGGGAAGGGATAAACCGAGACAAGCCTTTTCCCCACAAAATCTGCGGAGAGGTTGCTTCGAACCCACGACCTGGTGACTCAGTGAGACAGCTCTCACCACTGCACCAGGCCTGCCCTTCTTACCATAGGTACTGACACATGAATCACAAAATGTAATACGGTTGTTGCTATCAAGTAATCGAGTGTCCAAAGCAATTATCCAGTCAGCGTGTCAGCCATAAGTAAGTCCATGATAAAGGTTTACCAGTATAACATAAGTGGTTGGCATGTAAAACTGATTTCTGTTTTTTTCCAAACCATTACCATTTTTTCATGTCCTCAAGTATAGCAATTGCCCCCCTATACATCTGAAAAGATAAGAAAAAGGGTTACATTATACAGGCTATGGGGTTATAACTAGGAAATAGCATAAAGTAGTCCTAGCTTGTTTGACTCACTGTTGTCCCACAGTCACCATCACCTACTTTACTGTCCCATTCATTTAAGCTATCCTTTATCCTGATTATTTCTTTAGCACCTGCTTCAATGGAAGCCTCTAAAATGCAGCCCTGTTTCGTCAGCTCTCGACTTCGTTGAAGCATCTGTAAGGCAACAGAATATGAGCATAAGTATGAAATCAACTTAAAACACAAGTTCTGTATTTTATAATTTTATGTCAACAAATTCACTTTTATTTGTTGCAAATCTGCATTGCAGTTTTGATGCACCTCATTCCACTACCATTCTGGTGGGAAAAAATAGGTAATGTTATCATCGAGTTGTTATTTAAGCACAAAATAATATTCCTCTTATCCTATTTGCATTAGATTAGGTGTGCTACAGTGATCCCATCCATCATACTAACTGTGCATGTTCTCTTGTTGTCTTGTTACTGATAGGCTTAGAAGTGGGTGGCGCTAGCAAAAAACAGAAGCAACTAGAACTAGGAACATGATAGCAGATTGGAACCTACTGGTTGCTTGAGGACATCAAGTGCATTGCTACCTTATCTGAATGTAGAAGAGTTGACAATAAAATCATGTTCTTGAAAAGATCATCCATGCAAGCTCAGCAGAGGCAGTATTTCAATAGTGAATATAGTAGTAAGGAAGTATACAAATCTATGGAGGAAAGGAAAAAAAATAGACTTCCTTTCAGAGAAAATAGCAAAGCCAGTGTGATCACTATGTAAATCCTACCTTATCACTCTTCATTGCACATGATGGTGGTGCAGGAACAGCAATTTTTGCAGGTTTTTGCCAATCTCCTGAAGATTAAGTAGCGTTTATCTTTAAGGGTCAATACTTTCTTGAGTATGCATATAGGAAAGAAATATATATAAGTGAAGCTTGGAACAATGCTTCTTTCATTAATGTAACATGAGAAGTGATCTAACTGAGTAACCATTCACCAATTCAAAATCTGGACTAGAGAAGAAGTCTTTTTTTCCTTTTAGAAAAAAAAGAGATATGACTTAATAGACATTCAAAGATGCATTTCAGAGGACATAGTAAATTCCTTTTGTTTCAATTTATGCTTCAAAACAATCCAAATAATTTTGATGCAATTTAAAAAAAATGCCTTCCATTTATCAAGTTAAAGTCAAGTAGCAGAAATTAGAAGCTTAAATATTACGTTTCTTTCATGTGTATCTTTTGTATTGTTTATATTAATAGCTGCAACACTTTCAACATGCAAAAGTTATGATGGTAACAGATATCAAAACAATATACTTATTTCGCGGGTCATCCAGAAGAGGCATGAAGAACGCAAGCAATCCAAATCACCTTAGACATGTTAAATCAAGAAAACGAATTTCCATAACTAAGAGCAACACTTCTGTTTGTAAATTATGATCCACACTGAAAGCTGAAACAGGAGGCCAAGCTTTTTCTCGAACACGCAGGAAACAGGAGGCCAAGTTCTCATGCTAAATAAAGTCACTATCTAAGCAAACTTATTACCATCGGTTCCAGCTGGCCAACAAGGAGCTTTAGTAGACGCATCTAGGCACTTCAAAATTGTTGTGTCTGACTTCATGAGGGATATTGAGAACCCTACAGAAAATGACGTATACTGAGAATCCTACCAAAAGGTGTTTAGTCATTCCATGCTATCCTAATCCTCAAGCAGACTGCTGTTCTTTTTCATACTTCAAACATATTGAAAAAACATATATGCTACCTTGCATGTCAAGTGAAGTCATAAAAGATCCAGTGTAGACTCTGTCAGTAGCAATATCATGCTCCAGTTGCAACTCACGCACAGTCTTTCTAGTGGCAATCATCAACTCCATGATAGGAGTAGCACCTAATCTGTAAATTAAATGGAATCATAGATGCATGTTGCACTCATTTACATAATCCATTGACTCAAGGGAATGCTTGAAACGGTTGGAAGCAACAGTATGATGCATATGGAACAATCAAACAAACTCAGACCCTCATTTGAAGAAAGAATAGCAAATGCTTGCTCTGTTCCAAATTGTAGGTCATTTTTGTTTTGCCCTAAGTCAAACTTATTTAACTTCAACAAGTTTATAGAAAAATATATGAACATCTACCATACAAAATAAATGCTCTATCAAGACATATTTCATGGTAAGTTAAAAAAAAAAGATGTATTTCATGCCTCGCTTCGTAGTACTCGTAAAGGAGCTTGCTTTGCTATCATGCCGATTATGGGGTGGATCTATGGAACTAATTTGATGGTGTAGATGCTGTTGTATTTTCCTATAAATTTGGTCGAAGTTACAGAAGTTTGACTGAGGACAAAACCAAAATGACCAACAATTCGAAATGGAGGGAGTAGGTAGCATTGCTAGACTTCATATTACAACTCACACCAATTCAAGATCAGAGTGATGCATAAATTGTGGATCAGAGTGATGCATAAATTGTGTTGACGTAAAGCAGAATTTTATTTGAAGTCCTTTTCGTAGAAGATCTTATGTTTTCTGCATGACATTTCTACAGCCGGTTATCGATCTTCATCTCCAAACAAAAGTTTGCTAAAGAAGCATAAGTGTATCTTTATCTGCACATCTTATGCCAATGCTACTATAAGAAAGTCAAGGGCATCAAGGTCCAGCCCCAGAATAGATGGGCCAAAGACCAAGTTGTGTCCTATTGCTCAAGACACAGTGTCGATCTAGTCAAACATGATGTTCTTACAGAAGAATGTTTTAGCTGAATGATTTAATCATATTCTATGATTTGCATAGTACTCAAATTTATTGCTTCCAGTCTGAAGAAAGTAAAGTATTTACTAATCCTATATACTAAGTTGACAATTTTACTAAGGAGATGCAACAAAACAACATTTAATAGTGGTATACCCATTAGTAAGGAGAATGACCCTGTCGCCTCTTGTAATAGGAACATACTGAGTTTCCTGTCAGAGTGGGCAGAAGTACATTTTAACAACGCATTTAGTAGTTCTAAGTTCTAA
This sequence comes from Miscanthus lutarioriparius, assembly GCA_904845875.1. Lineage (NCBI taxonomy): Eukaryota > Viridiplantae > Streptophyta > Magnoliopsida > Poales > Poaceae > Miscanthus > Miscanthus lutarioriparius. The sequence goes on from CAJGYO010000001.1 coordinate 126,081,033, forward strand.
CAGCCAGTTGAACTAAAATTTTAAAAGATAAATTAACTAATAACATGAAATATCTACCATTACTTTTTTAAGTGTTAAGTCATCACTCATCAGTTTAGCTAGGACTAGTAAAACAATGTCTGTAAATAGGTGCAGCGGAAGAGATTAGGTGACACGAAGAATTGAATGATCACAGAAGGCTGGACTGGACTGGAAGAGAAATGATTTTTCTTGACTAAATCAAGAACGTAATATAGATGGGTAATAGCACAAAAATACGACAAGTTCCTTCTCAAGATCTGGCTCAGGAATTAACTGGAGCAGTTATCAACTGTCAGTGCAATTCCATTGAAGTGCTTTTTTAATGCATTTCGATCAAGAATACAGTCTGTGATATATACATGCATCAGTAAGTGAATGAATGAACCATATACAAATCACTTGATTTGAAGCACTAATTATATTAAACTAAAACTGGTGTTCCATATATTGTTTCTTCAAAATTTACATGATGAAAGAAACTGCAAGGTTAGCAGAATCAGGAAGACAAGTGGCAAAAGAGCTAGTATACCGGTGACAAGATCTGCTTAAGAACATGAGTCACCACTGCGTCAACAGGCTGAAGTTCAATGACAGCAGCACCAGGCTCTCCGTGCTAGAAACACAAAAGTACTATAGAATTAGAAAGTTAAAAGTACATGCAAATGCTTTAAACTGTAGGACAATAATAAGCCTTCTGTTTACTTAGAAATTTGAATAAATGGAAAATATTATGACAGTACATAATCTCCAAGTATATAAATACTTAAATACAGCTCTAAAGACTGAATCCTTCAACTTGTGACCTTACAGAAAAATATGTTGAAGTAAACTTACAATTCCAAGGCCAAGCTCCATTTGATGTGGACCTAAACGATCTGAGGTCCCCTGACCAGGCAGTGTACACACTGACAGAGCAACTCCCATTGTACCAACCAACTTAGATGCATGCCTTGCTTGTTCAGCTACCTCTTCAAGGGGCAAACCAGCAGCAGCAGCAGCTCCAGCAACCTGTGAACCAGATAGGCCAATATTACCCTTAATGAATCCAGGCAAACTTGTGAGAAATATTTCTCTCGGATGACGAGAAAAAACAAGGGAGAGGACATAAGACCTATTCCCGATACACCCAACTCACACACCCACACCTAAAAACACTTACATACATGCCACGAGAAAAATACAAACAGCCACGACCAAATGCTTGTGAGGAATCAATAGTTAACATCCCAATAATAAATAGTTGCAGAACAACAATGACAAAGCCTTAATTTGGTTTCAGAACAAGATCAAACGAAAACATAAAAAAGAGTTGTTCACAAGAATCACAACGATGTGCACTGTAGCAGAAGATATATTTTGATCCATTTAGAACAGAAAGAAATCCAAGCAACTTAAGTTACAGTTAGGGATGAAACTGGATCAGAGATACTGAATACGGGTAGTATTTCTTTTCTGGGATTGGAGACGAATACAGATAGTGTCAGATGCATCGGACATTGATATCTATGACATATATGTATCAGAAATCCAACTTTGAGTATTCAAATACAGATACGGTAGGAATATTAAATGTACGGATTCATAAACAGATTATCCAAGTAGGGCTTTAACCCTTTCAGGACAGACGGATATCGGGAAATATCCGTCCCATGTTCATCCCTAGTTACAGTGCACTGTAACAGAAGATATATTTCAAACCACAACGACGAGCACTTGTCGCTCACTGATCTAGCATAAAAAAATCTGTATCTTCATGGCTTGACCAAAGTGATGAGTGATGGCCAAGCATCCAAATGACAGAATATGTAGCAAGCAGACAAGATAGCTATCTCAATGCAATGATCTAGATACAAAAATAAGCAGGGAGTGCCACTATATTCTGCACTAAGAAAATTAATAGACAAATCGCATCATCAACAACAAATGCCTCTACTTGAATGTTTGTATAACACACATCAGAGACAACCTTCATTTCGATTATTTACAGGTAAATCAGAGAAGGCTCGATAGAAATCAAAGAAGAGAAGAAATGAAAATAATGGACCCACTATTTAACTGTTCAGCAATGAGAAAATGCCATACAACGAAAATAGGAGAGTGAATTAATGAATTACCTTATTCACAAGAATTGTCCCTGCAAGGCCTCTCCTGCCAGCTATGCCTTGAGTTGGTGGCAGAGCACAATCATCCCCAACGATAACCATCTGATGTTGTTGCAGGTACATATGAAAATGCATTCACCAGGTTTATCTAAAAACCAGTTTTATACAAATCAATATTTACAAGGCATAGAACATGTGCAACCTCCACTTTGTAGCCTTCAGATTTTGCTTCCTCAGCTGCTAGGCCAAAATTAAGCCGGTCGCCTGTGTAATTCTGTATTTAAGAAGGGTGATTCCATACTTAGTTTTAATGCACTAAGTAAGAGCTGCAGCACTCCACCAGCAAAAAAATCACAGGTGCCTTAACTGACATAGTCCTGTGGGTGTTCCTACTAAAGTCCCCCATCATCATTTAACATAAATTTGTGAAACTTGAAAAGGTTGTAAAGGCAAGTACCGTTACTACTAGAAGACAGCCCTTAGGACCTGTTACGGCTCGAATAGCCTGCAGCAGTAAAACACAGCATGAAAGCTTTGAAACCCATGCAACTTAAGTTCTTCATAAGTATTTTGTGAAGGAGCATACAGCCAAAATAGAGTTAACAGGTGGAGAAGTGAAAACATCTCCAGAAACAGCAGCAGTCAGCATTCCTTGACCCACAAACCCACCATGAGCTGGTTCGTGACCACTTCCACCTCCTGTGTACAAAAGACAAGTTAAACGATCCCATACTAGTTAATCATGTTTAGCTCGCAGATAACTGAAGTGTTGCCATTAAACTTGTTCGACATTTTACTCAAAAACTGAAATTAAAAGGGTCCCAAATGAAATTAAAGCCCATAAAAATTGCCAGGAAGCATAATTACCGCATATGACTGCAACCTTATCATAGGTCCCGACCTCGACATCGGAGCGGAGGACCACCTTGACCTGCATAGGGCACACACGAGTGCAAAATTAATCGCACAAACGACAAAACTTTTGGGGCGCAAGCAGCGGCCGGCGGAATCGAGTCGCCTCACCTCGGGGAACCCATCCAGGTACTGCAACCCAGGGTACGTCTCCACTAAGCCCTCGATAAATTGCGTGACCACATCTGCGCCCTAAAACCCATCAGGCTCCCCAGAATATCGCGGGGACCATCGAAACAGCCCGAGAATTCCAAGCGTACGAGTGGAAGCTGCAACATCGTACCTTTGGGATCGTTAATGAGCTTCTTACCACAGGCCGCCATGGGTGCCCGGAAGCGCAGGCGCGTTGCGGGGCACGATGCTTTTTTGGTGTTCACCGGAGAATTTTTTTTTAATTTTAACCTTTTTTAATTTAATTTTAAATCTAACACTGTCGGTTTTTTATTTTAACACTAACACTTTTGGCCGCGCCTATTGTACTGGCGCGGTCAAATGCCTGTGCCGCGTCATGCATGATGACGCGGCAGAGGGCTGACGTGGCGACGACCGAAATCGCCGACCGTTGACGTGGCTAGGCCTGCCGCGCCACCAATTTTGACGAGGCAGTGACGCGCCACAGCTGATTGGCGCGGCAAGGACGGGATTAATTCACCGGCCAGACGCCGCGACCGCAGAGCACTGCTGCCTGCCAACGTGTTGTGTGTGCTGCCACCACGTGATCGCGGAAACCTGGGCCTGCTAAGATGCGTCCTACGGAGGGGGTGTGCACATGCTTCTGACCGCACGACGTAGCTCTAGCGTGTAGCAGTGCTGTGAGTGTCCGACAACAGCAACGCCCATGCTTTAGGCCTTGTTTGGTTACTATAGAATATCCTAAAATTTCTGTCATATCAAATGTTTGACACATGTATAGAGTATTAAATATAGACTAATTATGAAACTAATTGCACAACTTGGGACTAATTTGTGAATCTTTTAAGCCTAATTAGTTCATGATTTAACAATGTCGTGCTACAGAAAATATGTGCTAATGACAGATTAATTAGACTTAAAAATTCATCACGGAAATTAGTCTCCATCTATGTAATTGGTTTTATAATTAATCTATATTTAATGCTCCTTATTAGCATCTAAACATTCGATGTGACATGAATTTTAGCAGCAACTAAAGAACCAAACACCCCCTTGATTCAAAAGCTTTGTCTACCACTTTGTCTCGGTATCCGTGCGTATCCCCCACTGCTTTGCATTGATGCCATATCTCCTGGGGGCAGCAGGAAAGTAGCGAAACACTGTGCCCATGCTCATGCCCTGCACAACTATGATTATAGTACTTTTTTGTTTGATCACAATCTGGTACTGGTATATTAATCCTAACGAGGCTTTGGAAGAAAATAGGTGGTGCCATCACGACCACTGTTGCTGCCATCATCGGCTTGTCAGTTGGCACGTTGTACATGCTCAGTTATGCTTCCCTTCGCTACTAGAGGCGAGCTAGGTGGTGTTTGAATCCGGTGACTAAAATTTAGGAGGTGTGTCGAGAGAATGTTGCATGGTGTGTTCGGATACTAATAAAAAAATAAATTACATAATCTGTCACTACTCCAAAAGATAAATTTTTAAGCCTAATTAATCCGTCATTAGCACAGGTTTATTATAGCACCGCATTGTCAAATCATGGACTAATTAGGCTTAAAAGATTCGTCTCGTAAATTAGTCACAAACTATGCAATTGATTTCGTAATTAGTCTATATTTAATATTCCATGCATGTGTCCTAACATTCGATGGGACAGCGACTAAAATTTAGGAAGGGTAACCAAACACCACCCTACTCCACCGGTGCTTTGCTTGCTTGGGCTGTGCATGTCCAGTCCAGGCCGTACTAGCTACAGAGAGGTACAACCATCAGGAGCCTGCCACTTGCACAGCCGCTCACGAGAGCACACTCGACGCACAACACACCAGCAGCGGCAGCCTTTGACTCAACAGCTATGCATACAACGTGTGAGCAGTGACATAATGCGCCGAACAGTGTCCCTGGCACCGTCGCTCTGCATTGTTGCAAAGAGAATGCATAAATTAATTTACACTATATAGCTTGCTCACCTGCTCTTGACGTTTTACGCTGTACAGAAAGCATAAATTAATTTTTTATTAAGATTTATAATACCAACTACCAAATAACTATATTAGATCTATCATTTTTTGAGCTAGACATTCTAAAAGTAATCTGGAATTAATCAATGGCCTCTTGCTACCTCTTGAGAAACAAACGTGGGGGCCCAGGTTTTCGTGATCACGTGGTGGCAGCACACGCTGCACGTTGGCAGGCAGCAGTGCTCTCGTCGCCACGTCATCCGTCCGACGAATTAATCCTCGTCCTTGATGCACCATCAGCTGTGGCGCGTCACTGGCGCGCCAAGATCGGTGGTGCGATAGGCCCAGCCACGTCAGCGGTCAGCGATTCCGATCGTCGCCACGTCAGCCCTCTGCCGCGCCACCATGCATGGCGCGGCACAGGCATTTGGCGCGCCCAGGGCAATAGACGCGGCCAAAAATATTAGTTTTAAAATAAAAAACCGATAGTGTTAGATTTAAAATTAAATTAAAAAAGGGTTAAAATTAAAAAAAAATCTCACCGGAGGGGAAGTGGAGTGGCGCTTGATGTCACTGTCAAGTGTCATCGGTGTCGCCGCGACTACAATGGTTGTGGGTTTTGGTTTGGACGTGCTTGTGTGATTACAACGCTGCCCCTATGGTGGCATTTTGTTCTCTTCTTCCCGCGAATGTGTCTAACGAAACTAATACACTTTGGCTTAGAACTATTATTTCTCACGAGTTGTTCTATCTGGTATAAACTACTGACATGTTTCAAATCATATTCGACACATGGAGGGCATTGTTCTATTTCATATAAACAACTGTCATGGTTCCAAATCATATTCGACACATGGACGGCCTAATGACATTTGAGAAGTAACAAAAAAAAATATAGATGAAAAAATCACTTCCATCCTTTAATACTCCCTTCGTAAAAAAATCAATCATGGGATCCGTGCCGGACAACTTAATTTAATTTTGACTAAGTTTATAATAAATAATATTAGCATTTATGTCTTAAAATAAATTCATGATGAAAATATATTTTATAACTAATCCAATTATACTTATTTTGTATAAAAATGATAGTACTTTTTATATAGCTTCAGTCAAAGTTTAAATAGGTTGACTCATCGATAAGTGAGAATTGTATTCTTTTGTGGACGGATGGAGTATTAGATATAATCATATAGATATATTATCCTCCATCTTAGAATAGATCAATTTATAAAGTTGCCTGATTGTTTTATACTATAAAAATATATTTCATGATTGATCTAATGATATATTATATATGGTGTAGTGTTTTTCTTAATCAAATTTAAAATAGTTTGACTTAGGATAGCTAATAGCTTTAAGAGTTTTTTTTTTACTTAGAGTTGGTTAGTTTTGGGATAGAGGAAGTAATAATACACATGCAGATGCTCACTAAACGCAAGGACAATCAAGCTTACGTGTCCATATAAATGCAAAACTTTTACTAGTCTAGCTCGGCGACTACAAGTGATGAGCACTCGTGCTAAATTAGAGATTTCCGAACCCGAATTACCAAGTTTCACCAAGGAACCTAATGACTCAGTTCCTTTTCTTTTCTTTTTAATAGACATCTCTCCATTTTTTGCGTTTTATTTACGGACTACCAAAGTGCGGAACCACAAAGCAATTCGATTTCATGTATACAAAGGCAAGTACGGTTAACAAGTTTTCAGCAATACAATCGGGTCATGATCTGCCACACCTCGATAAATAGCCGTTTTAGGTTGGGCTATACTAGCGCCCGGTCGTCCGCACACCCGCGCATGCTGCTGCGCTTGATGCGTCCCGCGCCTCCTCTTGCTTTATTTTTTTTTGAAACACGTGCCTCCTCCTCCTGCTCCTCCCCATATGTCGGGTATCAGTATTAGGGATATCTGAAAGAAAAAAGTTGATGGCCACGAATGCTAACTAGTTTGGATGGTTAAGAACGTATTTTGGTCTCGCCCGACTCCGAGGGCGCAGGCTCCGTGTCGTCCGACCCTAAGGGTGCGGGCTCCGTCACGCCTGACCCCTAGGGCGCGGGCTCCGTCTCGCCAGACCCATCGAAGGGGGATTTCGCCTTGCCTCGGGGTCCGTATCACCTCCAACCACTATAGGTCTAAGAGTATGAACCCAGGATCAAACTTTTGACACCAGAAATGGGAGTAGGCGCGTCTTGACGTGACTCGCGGCCATGACGGACCATACCTGAGTGTGACATCCGGCCCAGTTTGGAATTTGGCCCATAGTGGCCCATATGTAAGTTAATGAGATATTGTGTAGAGTTTTAGTCCCATCTTGCTTGTTAAAGGTGGGATAGACCAACATATAAGACTTCTAGTGTCCATCCCATCATCCCCGGGTTAATCCTTTTACACGAAGCGAGGATGAAAGCGTAAGTGGGATGGTGGTAGATGTGGTTCGCTCAGCGTGCAGAGTGGATCTGAGCCGTTTGGACTCTAGGGCGTTACAAATGGTATCAGAGCCGACCTTCGCGCCACAAAGTCGCACATGGGGTTCATGGGGTTCATTATGTGTAGACCTGCGGGGTGCACGGCATGGCATGGCACATGTGTTGCAAGATCGGGCGCCGCATTGCGTGTGCTAAGAAGGAACGTTCCTGGTCATCGTTTGCCCGGTTGTGGGTGTGTTGGGCCGACGAGGACGTCGATTCCTTTGAGGGGGGTGTATGTGACATCCGGCCTAGTTTAGAATTTAGCCCATAATGGCCCATATGCAAGTTAATGAGATATTGTGTAGAGTTTTAGTTCCACCTTGCTTGTTAAAGGTGGATAGACCAACATATAAGGCTTCTAGAGTCCATCCCACCATCCCCAGGTTAATCCTTTTACGCGAAGCGAGGACGAAAGCGTAAGTGGGATGGTGGTAGGTATGGTTCGCTCAGCGTGCAGAGTGAATCTGAGCCATTTGGACTCTAGGGCGTTACACTGAGGACTCACGTCACCAACAGTGTCGGGCGTGCCGACGCTATGCTACATAATCCCCGTACGACTTCCAATGGGGGTATCTGCTAACCATGCCGCCCGCCGGGACGAAATGGAGCGCCACGACCGGCTGACAACGCCCGCGTATAGCGCCAGTGATGAACAGTGTCGCGACGTATAGTCGTCCCCATCATCATCTACAGGATTAGCGGGACCCGCGTAAAGGAGATGAAGGGCGCCGCGACCCCGGAGGCCTTCTTCCTACTCGCTTTTCTCTCTCTCTCGTGTAACCTGCGCCTTTCCCTTCATCTATAAAAGGGGAAGCAGATGCTCCACGAAGGGTAGGCTGAAGGGCTCAATGAGCTCAACGAGACTCAACTCCGCTCGACCCTTTCACCAGATTTGGGACCTGCTCCCTCTCTCGCTCGTTTGTAACCCCTACTACAAACTAGTGCTGGTAACATGAGTAATAACAGACTAGACGTAGGGACATTCCGTCCGAACGAGTATAAATTCTTATGTCCTCCGAGCACACCATCCGGGCCAGACGGACAAATCACAAATTTGCTAGTCGGTGATTCGAAACACCGACACTACACCTCCCCTTGGTGTTGCATGCAAGAGAGAGGGAACACAGCGCACGTACCCGAATGAAGAGAGTGCACACCGTGCGTGCCCCAAAGCGAGAGAGAGGGATCACAGCGACGCATGCCCCAATACGAGAGAGGGAGGGAGGGAGCACAACGCGCATGCACATGTGTTGAGCCGGCTACATGCTCCACTGTGGGGGACCACGCCTGGTGGTGTAGGGGTGTCTGGTGCAGTGCATGCTTGCCCACGAGTCAGAGCACGTTTGGAGCAACACCTGTTGCAACATACTGAATCAATTAAAACATACGTTTGCAACATATGTGTATAACCACTACAACATATGTAAACATCTAGATAAAACACTTGGAACATACGTCTGAAACAAGTGAAACATTTGGAATATACACTTGCAACATATGCGTGAAAACATATGCAACATTCAGATAGAACACTTGCAACATAAAAATACTTGCTGCAACAGAAGACTGAAACAGATGAAATATTTTGGAAAATATTTTTGCAACATATATGTGAAAACATATGCAGCATCCAGATCAAAACGCTTGCAACATACATCTGGAAATAGATGAAACATCTTGAATAAACGCTTGCAACATGCCTTTGAAACACTTTCAACATGTGCAACGTCTATATGAAACTACTGCAACATGCCTCTGAAACGTCTAAAACAATTAAAACGTACGTTTGCAACATAGGGCGAGAGAGGCCTGACCCGGTCGATTCCGGGCGACGGGTGGGAGCCGACGACGAAGCGGTCACACATGAAAGCACCGTCCAAAGACTGAAGACCGGCCGACGACAAGCGAAACCACCACCACCACCGCTAACTAACACCGGGCTTGGCTCGGCGGTGACGGGGGGGATGGGGGCGGGAGTGCCATGGCCGCCGGAGTGGGGGAGCTCGGTTGTCAGGGTGAGAGAGGGCGCTGCGCCAGGGTGGGGGAGAGCCGTCGACTCTCCTGCAACATCGTCGCGCTACCTCCATGGATCTCGTCAGGGTGGGGAAGAGGGCCACCGGATTTGCGGGCGTTGGGCGCTCCCGGTGGGTGAGGACGCCAGGGTGAGGGAAGGGGTGCCGCCAAGGTGGGGGAGGATGCAAGGGTGGGTGAGGGCGCCGCCGCCGACCAGGGAGGCAGCCATGGCAGCGGATCGGGATAGGGCAGGACGCAAGCACGAAAGGGATAAAGATGAGGAGAAGAAAGCGAGGATAAGATTTTTTTTAATAAACATGCAGGCAGGGGTAAAAAGGCGCCGCGCGGGAGTGGAGTTGGCATCCGACTCGCCCGTGTATGAGCATTACAGTTTTAGGTTCCCATTCGCAGCAATGTTTTTTTTTTGAAGGAACATTCGCAGCAATGTTGCCCAGAAAGAAAGAAATCATGCAGCACGTCATTCATCCAGTAAAAATCATTACAAGTCGTCAACAGTAGTACAAACTACCCCTCGATCAAGGACGTCGTTTTATAAACATTATAGTTGTCCTAACGAAATGTGCACAATTGAAACGGGACTCGGGCAAAATAAACAACGATCATTCCCACCAGCCACCACTGACAGCAAGAGCTCGATCAACGGATAACCGTTTTTTAACGTTGCAGTTGGCCAACTGAAATGTGCAGTATTAAAACGAAACTCGGGCAAAATAAACAATGGTCATTCCCAACACTGACAGCATGCTGAGATATCACGGGTGTGCAAAAGCATAGCTTCCCTTAACTTGTACCGTCTACAACTCTTTGAACATCTCTTTGTAAGATGTGAAGAGGGTGAAACAATATGGAAGTCGTTTTTCTCGGCCCATGCAAAAGCACAAGCGGAAACCAAATCTAAGGGGAGTGAGAAAATGCCCCGGTGATTTTTCCTGTCAGTCTATTTTGGGTCTAGCAATGAAGCATAGCATATGCGACTAGCTCTTTGAACCGTGCAGTTTGTTCTTCACTGCAAGGGCAGCGGCTCTGTACCATGCAGCTGCAGCCATTGCTCCAGGATCAGGGATTGAAGCCAGGAGATCCGGTGCGATGTATGATGACCGTCCAGCCTGCAAGTGCAATCCAAATTCTTATGTAAAAATGTGAATTTTTATCGAAGGAAAAGGATATAGGAGAACAATTCTTGTTCGATGATCCTGCAACAGTAAGGTTGTACAGAGCTTAAGCATAAAGTATGTCAAGTAGGGTGAGTGAGAATATATACCTTTGCTTGCATTTGTTTGGTGGATTCAGCGCCAGCTGATGCTGCTTCAGAAGAAGCGACGAAAGCAGTCACAGGATCATCCCCAGCCTCAAGTCTCTGCTCAGCACGGTAATTTTATCAGATAACCATGGACAATTGTGCATGAAGATAAAGTGGAATCAAGAAGTGACCTGTTTCAGAACAGCAGAAGCAGGAATTAGGGCATCCAACATTGTGCGGTATCCTGCGCTGGCACCACCATATTTGCTAACAGCAGCAACAGAGGCCTCTAAAGCATCAGCCCCTGTAGAAAGGCAGCAAGGTTTATTTAGTATGTAAAATTCATGATATATGTTCAGAAAAATCAAGCACATTGCTTACATTTATTTGCAGTGACAGTTGAGCTCTGCTTTAAGCTTGCATACGCAGCCTTGCAGAGTATGTCATACCTGGAATATATTAGGAAATAGGAACTGTAAGTTTACTCTGTAGTAATCATACATTCAATAAGGAAAAAATGGGCACTGAAAACACAAATTATCATACAAGATTCCACTTGTTCCACCCATCACCCTTCGGATTGTTGCCCCAATTTCATTTATTGTTCCCGCTGCATCATTCATAGGGTAACTGTAATAGAGAAAAAAAATGCACTAAGTTTTGATCAAATTTTACATGAAAAAAAACTAGAATTATATCATAAATTAGCTAACCCGATTATAATATCAGGAAAATGATACAGAAAAGACACTGGCTGGAAATGAAGTGATACAGTGATAGAAGTAATGAGAAAATCATCAGCATCATGTATATGATTTCCACTGGACAGGAAGCAGCGTTATAATTTAAATTATACTAAAGCTAGTAAAACCATGTGGGAGTTCATATATAGTCTTTTTATCACATGTCAGCAGCACAATTATCATATTTCTAATCTACGTTTCAAGAATAAAAAAAAAACTTCTTGCCAATGATTTGTAGTGCTTTTAACTTACCGCTTTTTCATATCTTCAAGAATAGCTGTTGCACCTCTATACATCTGAAAAAAAAAACAGTGAATTACTCAATCCTAAAATAGCAATAGTCAAATAAGCATTGGATTGGTAAACACTATTTGACTCACTGTGGTTCCACAGTCACCATCACCCACTTTACTGTCCCATTCATTTAGGCTATCCTTGAGATTGATAATTTCAGTAGCACTGGCTTCAATAGCAGCCTCCAGGATACACCCTTGCTTGCTTAGCTCCTGAGATGGAGCAAGAATCTGCAGAAGAGAATAACTAAATCATGATAACTGAGGGACTGCAAATGGCAACTGATGAGCATGCATATGCCAGTGTGATAAAAGAAAAAAAATGCAGAACAGTCTTGAAAGTTCCATGAAAAGGACAATGACAACAGAGCCCACGGTTTTCCCATTCTCTCTGGATCTGGCATTGAGAAACTGAGACAAAGCAATACCACATAACAGCTTGAAATTAAAAAAAATACACCCATAACCCCTACAGAAACAGCAAACCGCTACTGGCACTTCTTGCATGCTTCCACATTAGATCACAGGTGAACTGATGGCCTCAGAAAACAGATAGTAAAAATTCACATAGGGAATTTGGTTTACCTCGTCATCCTTCATTGAAGGTGATGGTGGTAGAGGAACAGGAAACTTTGCTGGTGGACGGTTTCCTACAGTCAAGTGATCAACACTAAGTTTAGAAAATTGATTTATAATTGAAAGGTTCTGATAGAGCTTAAAATATTTTCCCCTGTGCTGAAAACATGATTCGGAAGTTTGATAGCAGTCTATGTGTCTCAATAAATCCCCATTTACCTGAACAACCTACACTTGTTACAGCCTCGAATGAATGTTCGCACAACATGGATCGTAAGCGAGTCTTTAGTATGTACTTAGAAAAGGAAATGCATGGCAAGTTAGATGATGGTAGAAGGGGAAAAATAATGGAAGGAAGATAACAGTATAGGTCCAACTTATACTCCAGAAATAAACTGACTACAGCATTGTTCTAAAATGTGATCATCCCACCCACCCACCTAGACTTCACCTAGGTGTGAGTTACATCCTTCCTCCTAGCACCTAATCATCCAATTAGCCACTCATAACCAACCAACCACCCGCTTAGCACTGATTAGCCAGTACACATGGAGCCCACCGAACACTTAGCACCTTTTAGAGCACTGGATTAATTTTTCAGAGCATTGTTAGAGATTAGAGAACAGTAGCTAAAGGCAGACACTCCATCCATTCCAAATTATAAGTCGTTCTGTTTTTTCTAGATACATAGCTTCAGCGGGAAGGGCGGGCCTGGTGCAAGCGGTAGAGTCTTACCGCCTGTGACCGGAAGGTCCCGGGTTCGAGTCGCGGTCTCCTCGCATTGCATAGGCGAGGGTAAGGCTTGCCACTAACACCCTTCCCCAGACCCCGCACAGAGTGGGAGCTCTCTGCACTGGGTACACCCCTTTTTACATAGCTTCAGTGGGAGCAGGCCAAATTAACTCACCTTCAGAACCAACAGGCCAAGCTGGAGCTTTAGTGGGAGCATCAAGTCTCTTCAAAATGCTTTCATCGGACTTCATAATGGTAATAGATAATCCTGCAAAGGGAAAGCGTCTGAAACAATATTGCCTGCCTACCTGGTTACTTAGGAAGCTGAGTCAACGTAAAATGCTGACATATGCATTGTGATTAGATAAACAATTCCACTTAAGTCAACTGCTCGTATATCAGATGATAATGAGTCAACTGCTCGTATATCAGATGATAATGAACAATATATAAAACATTTTTGTTTGTGAGCGTGACGGTTGGAGCAAAGCAGTTATCTTGACCAGTGAATGATTTACGAGGTTTGGTAAAATCATGTTAACTGAATGTAGAGATGACAAAGCTCATCCACAACATCATTTCGAGGAATCATGCAAAAAACTGACCTGCCATATCAAGTGATGTCATAAGTGTGCCAGTGTAGACTCTGTCAACAGCAATGCCATACACCAATTGCAACTCAGGAACTGCTTTTCTCGCTGCAATCATAAGTTCCATGATAGGAGTGGCTCCTAATCTGCACATTAGAGATAGGGTTAAAGAACAAAGTTACAAACTGTACTCAATTCAGAACAAACAGTGGGGAGAAAGGAAATAGCTACAGTGATAAGTAAATAAGTAATGTACGCTTTCAAAGAGATCATCAGAAGAAAGTGAATTTTAACCTCTAAGTAGGATTTGATATGGGTAGACAATATCATAACCACGCTGCTCTCAATCCTCTCATATATAGCATTAAATACATTTTGTAACAACTAATAAGCAGAAGTAATTAATGTAGTAGGCAGGCCAAAGTTAAATTGAAAGAAAGAAAAAACATTTCTAATGCTATGTCTGAATCAGTCCTGTGAGCCCTTCCAGCTATTCCTAGTCTCTGGCCTATCTGAGTCGCATAACGAAGTACTATAGAGATGGTAATAAGTAATCTTTCAGGAATTCAAAATGGATGCCCCCTACCCCGGCCACCATCAGCAAACAAAGAAATTATCCATAAAAGACAATGACCTGGGTACAAGTGACATTAATATGCAACCTTCTAACCAGATCCCTTTGACCTATGACAAGGGAAAGAAGTAGAAATCTCCAACTGAAACATACTCATAATTTTTAAATTCTTGTTGCTTTCTCCCATGTACGATAATTTTTTTCACTGCTTCAAGTCTAGTGTTGTATATCCGGGATAAGTTTACAGGAAACAATTATCACAGTAACCCATAAAAAGAATCAGCAATGAGATCACCAAAACCAACTAACCAAGATTGAAAATGCAAAACTTAGCTCATCATGAAAGATGAAAAAAAAAGATAGGGAACACATACAAGATACAATTAACCTAGTGCTACTGATTCCGCAAATATTATTCAATTTATACAGTGGCAAGAAATGTCAGATTTGTATTACCCATTCACTAGGAGAACAGCATTGCAACCCCTTGTGATAGGAAGATACTGAGTTTCCTGCAAGGATGCAAGGCCACAAAATGAATAATTAAAGGCATCCAAGCTAGCCATATTGCCATAGAAAGTCCCTATTTTACATAATGCAGTTCCTGAGAGTGTGAAACAGATAAACAGTTGTATAATGTTTCACTTAAGGAAAACCTTGTAATACGCATTCAACCCCCATTGTCATCCTTACCTCTCCTGTAATGGGCTTGTCTTTTCTTAATAAAAACATGCTACTTTTTTGGTAAACGGAAAAAAAAGGATGTCTGGAACAGAAAGGAGAACTTCAAAGCTGAGACAAACTATAGTTTTTGCCTTTTCTAAATAATTAATCAACGCTACACACAGTTCAGCATTAGACTTCACAAATTATGCAAAATAGGGTTCTGAATTAATCAGAGAAATATGACCAGAAAATGTAGTGATATGCGTGGCTGCGGTGTGGGAAACAAAATAAATTTTGCATTTTGTTCAACAAAGACAAATAAATGAGGATTAAACAAACAATGCAAATCAAAAACTTACCTGTGACAATATCTGCTTAAGAACATGTTCTACCACTACATCAACTGACTGGAGTTCAACAACAGCAACACCAGGTTCTCCATGCTGGAAACAAATAGATGTTTTAATTTCAGATTTATCAATCTCAGAAATGTAGAAAACAAACATTAATGCACAAAACCTTACAACTACACCTAAGTATGCTAATTGTTTAATTATACGAGCATAATAACAGATGCAGTTTAAACTTACGATTCCAAGGCCAAGCTCCATTTGCCTTGGACCCAAACGATCAGAAGTTACTTGCCCAGGCAATGTGCAAACAGAAAGTGCAACTCCCATAGTACCAACAACCTCAGATGCATGTTTTGCTTCTGCAGCAACCTCTGCAAGAGATAAACCAGCATCTGCTGCAGCCCCAGCAACCTATGGATTAAATAAACAAACTTAAAATTAGAGTGCGATAAGAAATTTTACAAGAAATCATTGGCTGCTTCAAGTTTGAAATCCATGCGATACATGCCAGAATTTCTTCCAACACAAAGGATTTATATGCCAACAGTCAAGATTATTGAAAAACTAATTATTACTTACTGTTTTCCCCATTCCAAGTCTAGCACCTAACTGTACAAGGTTTAGTCACTATATTTGCAGGGTGCAGGCTTAGATTAGAAACGTGTGTTTCATGAACAAGCAGTATATCTTTGATTCCAGTTAAGATCACAATTGGTTAGTGTTTAGTGTTTATCTTAATATAATGATACGAAGCTCTCCTGCGTGTTCAAGAAAAAGTGTTTAGTGTTCATGCAGATAGCACATCAGCTTACTTAAAAAGGCACTCCCATTATTTTAGATGAGCATAGTGAATAGTTAAATACTTAAATCAGAGGCAAAAGGCTGCTTGCATGAAAAAGCAGATCAAATGAGTGTGTTAGAGATTTTTGCAGGTCAACTTAGCTGAGTGAAAGAATGTAACATGCCAGTAACTGGGGATGAGCCTAAGAGGAAAATCTATGATAGAAAATACAATGGCAACAACAAAATACCTTATGCACAAGAATTGTTCCAGCTAAACCTCTTCTACCAGCTATCCCTCTAGGTGGGGGAAGGGCACAATCATCTCCAACAATGACCATCTACAATTGGAGGATAAATGATATATAGTCATTAAAATTAATATGATCTGCCACACAACATAGTAATATGTGTGTTTATCAACCTCCATCTTATAGCCTTCAGATTTTGCCTGCTCAGCAGCTAATCCAAAATTCAGTCTATCACCAGTGTAGTTCTGCAAATGTTTGGCAATTGAAGGTAAGAAGAAATGAAGCTTAGTAAGATGAGAGCAGTGCAATGCTTCACAGTTTACACTTATAAAATTGAACAAAATGGAGCACTGCAGTTTAAAAATAATGGAGAAAAGGTACCAGTATCCCTACATCAAGCATACACATTTATCCAAAACAGCCCACAGCTTGGCCCCTTTTAAAGCAAATACAGATGTACCACAGCCTTTTTATTGAACTAAAATTGAAATGTCCCAAGCAAATTTCAGAAAAGCAAATGCTATCCCTCCTCTCTATCCATTCATGCATGAACACAGGACGATAGGTGGAGGAAATGGTAGTTATTAATGTGGTAATAAATAAACAATGCACAGTCCCAAAGCATCAGATACTCATATTGCACAATCCTCAGGTGTACTAAAAGATCCCTCTTATCTCATGATTTGACATTTTAAATCTGATATCACAGTGAGAGTACCTTTACTATTAGAAGGCACCCCATGGGACCAGTTACAGCTCGAATAGCCTACAGTGAGAAGATGCATTTAAATGTCAGTTAAGATGATTTAAGCTACTTAAGAAGATAAACATAGTTTTACCAAAAAGAAACATACAGCTAAAATAGAATCAACAGGTGGAGAAGCGAAAACATCTCCAGAAACAGCAGCGGTCAACATCCCTGGCCCAACAAATCCAACATGGGCAGGTTCATGGCCGCTTCCACCACCTATGAACAAAACGGCACTAGAATAAGTAATTGAACTTGACATGAAAAAATGGAAATATCCCAGCAACCATCAGCCATGAAAGTTACCAATGAAGATATTTTTTCATGCAGAAGTTCCTATTTGACATTTCTTAAAGATGGACAAATAAACAGTATGGCCATATGCTCATGTATACTATTAGTTCAAACAGGGAAACACGACAAGTGTATGAGAGATTATATACATGCAGACTGACATGACAACCGGCAGATTTCTGTATGATGATGTCATGGCATGCAAGAGGTCCATGCAATACACCGTCATCTGTTCCTCTTCCAGCAGTAACACTAATGTCTCCAAAGCAGAGTACAACATGGTACTTAATGTAAAAAGAATCATAACTCCAAGCAACTAGCAAAATAACATTAGCAACTATGTGAAACCTTGAATGTAAGGTGACATAAACTGAGCAAAAGAATACTATATCTCGCCAATTCTGGTCAAGATAACCATCACACTGAAGCAATCCTACTAACATGGCAACCACTAATTGCGAACTACCATCAGGTTCCTTTAAGTTATAGTGTACCATATCTAGTACTTGAAACAGGGGAATTCCTAATAATTTCGGATATATTTAATGTAATATAGGAACTAACCATCACATTCACATGAAAATTGGAACAAAAGCGCAGTTCGAAGCAGAAACCATCACATTCACACGAAATTTAGAACAAAAGCATAGTTCGAAGCAGCCAAGGCAGAACACAGAACAGCACCTGAGATGACTGCAACTTTGTCATAGGAACCGCGCTCGACATCAGCACGAAGAACGACCTTAATCTGCACAGATTTCAGGGGATTTCTGTCACTCAATGCTTGCCGAAACAACTCAAAATTGTTTCCTGTTGCGAAAAAAAAAATCACCTGAGGGAACCCGTCGAGGTACTGCAGACCCGGGTAAGTCTCCACCAACCCCTCGATGAACTCCATCACCACATCTGCAAAATTTTAACAAAACGAAGCCCAGTCGGGACCATCGGACGCGATTAAACCCTAGAAATCGAAGAAAAACTGTCTGAAATTTAGCGAGAAATAGGGGCAAATGGTGGCGACAGGCTGTTACCGTCGGGGTTGTTGATGAGCTTCTTCCCCTGCAAGGCCATGGCGAGGGGGCTCCCTGCGGCGGCGCGGGGTATGGCGATCGCCCGCAGCCGGGAGGAGCGAAAGATTGGGGGAAAGACGGCGAGGCGAGCAGTATGAAGTCGCCTGGCCTCGCTCGTTCTGTGGGCTTTTGCTTGCTCAGGGAGCTTATCCTTTTATAGAAGCGAGTTAGCAGTCCAAGGAAACTGAGAAAAATCAAGTTTTACCGTAATGCCCCTCTTTGTATAACCCCACACTTCTATTACTCTCTCAGTATATCTGGTTTAGCTTATCTATTATAGATACATTAGTTTTGCTATGTATCTAGACATGGTGTATATCTAAATACATAGTAAATACTATGTATCTAAAAAAGCAAAATATCTTATAATTTAGAATGAAATAATTTAGTTAGAAGTGATATTTCTTTATCATAATAGCATATTACAAGAAAAAGAAAATGATGTCACCAGGCAATCCTTCCCCCCGCATAGAGATAGATCATGCAATAATATATCTTTTCTCCTTGGTACATTGATTAGCATTTGCTCGCGACAAATCACGTGATACTTTTCGGTTGAAAGTGGTAGTAGTAGAAGAAAATAAATTGTTGCTATACGGCAATACTTTATTCCTCCATCATATAGATAGATCTTATAATCATTGTATCTTTTCTCAAATGAGAATACTAATTGCATAGTGATCTAATGTTGCTCGTGGCGAATCAGGTTATACTTCTCGATTAAAGTGGCGCCTCTTTGTCATACTAATAGAAAATAAGAATTTGGTAGCATGCAACATATCCTTTATATGTCTCCTTCATATAGATGGGTCATGGGTTATGCAATCATCATATCTTTTTCTCAAAGGGGAACATTGATTGAATAGTAATCTAAGTAATGCTCATGAAAAATAATGTAGCATTTGTCGGTTGGAATTGATATCACAATATCATAGTAGAAGAAGATAAATCCCGCATAGGGATAGATAGTATCACAATTCCATGTTTTTATGAGTATTGATTAGTAGTTTATTATTACTATTTGTTTAAATTGTTTGACAATTTCGATCATGTGCGCGTAAAAGGATATATCTTTTTCATAGTAGTATACGAAAAGAGATTGATGGCATGAGATGATAGAGGTAGATCATTCAATCAGCATATCTTTCTTTCTCAAATGGAGACATTGGTTGCATAGTGATATGTATAGCCCGTTACAAATCACTTAAAAACTTCTCAACTGAAATTGGTAGTAGTAGAAAAAAGAAATTAATGCAGCAATATCCCTCCTCTATATGGATGAATCTCTTTTGTCATGGTTAGTAGAAGAAATGGATTTAATGGAAAAACAATTCTTTGTTTCTCATGTATAGAAATGGACCACATAATCTCCAAATCTTTTCTCAAACAAAGACATTGATTGCATACCTATCTTGTACTGCTTGACAAACATTGTAATACCTTTTAGTTAGAAGTGATATTTCTTTTATCATTATAGCATATTATAAGAAATGGAATTTGATGGCACAAGGCAATTCTTTCTCTCGCTTAGAGATAGATCATGCAATAATCATATCTTTTCTCCAATTGCACATTGATTACATAGTGATCTAGCATTTGCTCACAACAAATTATGTGATACTTGTCGGTTGGAAGTGGTAGTAGAAGAAGAAAAGAAATTGATGGCACACGATAATCCTTTATTCCTCTGGTCCTCCTTCATATTGATAGATCTTCAATCATCGTATATTTTCTCAAATGAGGACACTAATTGCATAGTGGTCTAATGTTACTTGTGGCGAATCAGGTTATACTTCTCTGTTGAAGTGAAATATCTTTATCATACTAATAGAAAATAAGAATTTGATAGCACACAACAAATCCTTTATGTCTCCTTCATATAGATGGGTTATGCAATCATCATATCTTTCCTCAAAGGGAGACATTGATTGAATAGTGATCTAGTAATGCTTATGAAAAATCATGTAGCATTTATCAGTTGGAATTAATATCACGATATCATAGTATTAGAAGAAAAGAAATTGATGTCACGCGGAAATCCCGCATAGGGATACCATCATTGCTTATTTCTCAAATGGAGACATTAATTGCATAGTGATCTTGTACTACTCGGCACAAATCACGTGATACTTCTCAATTGGAAGTGGTAGTTTTGTTTTTGAAATAGCAACAAAAGCATTGCCACAATATTATTAGAAAAAAAAAGAATCAACTCAGTTTTTAAGGCAAAACCAGGCCCGAGAACCGAACAACCACTCGGCTAAAAAAGCCAACAAAGATCCACTACTAGAGGAACACTCCATACTAAGAAAAACAACTAACCGCTTTGGAAACAATGGAAGAAAACTAGCAAAAAGAGGGAAGCAACCACAACAACCCACTAACAAAAGAGGATGGCCACACCTACGGCAAACTGCTAACAACTACGGACAACTGATCAAATGCACCAAAGACAACTTAGAACAACTACCACCTCCGGAAGGACACAACCCAAGATGAACTAACAAGAAACCAAAAACCGAGAACACCTGGTTGGAAGTGGTAGTAATAGAAGAAAAGAAATTATGGCAAGTGATAATCCTTTATTTTTCATGCATATAAACGGATCTTACAATCTTGGTATCTTTCTCGAATGGAGAATTGATAGCATAGTGATCTAGTATTACTCGTGACAAATCATGTAACGCTCCTAGTTTGAAGGACATACAATCACCTTATCTTTTTTTCGAGAGACATTGATCGGATAATGATCTAGTAATGCTCATGACAAATCAATGCAATGCTTCTTAGTTCGAAGCAATATATCTTTATCATAGCATTAGAATAAAAAGATTGATATAGCATGCGACAATCCTTTATCTCACAGAATAGACATAGTTTTTACAATCACAATATCTTTTCTCAAATAATGACACCAACTGCATAGTGACTTATTGCTCATGACAAATCATGTAGTGCTTAAGCTCAATTGAAAGTGATACTTGGTGAAAACAATAGGAACAAGTTTTGGCGTTCATTTGATCCTATTTTATTTGTGCCTTCTTGTTTAACTTGTATATTGCGAAGAAAAAATCTAGCATAATATACCATAACAAACTAATGATACCCACAATGACACCTCATGGACCATGTTGAGGAGTACTGTACAAGAATAATCCTATTTATGTCTACATATTGCATCGATTGTGGACAAAATGTCAAAGGACGGTGCCAGTAATAGCGAATCTGCACATACCCCTAAATGCTGCTTCAATTCCACGGGGTGCCTTTTTTTTTTATCCTCTAACCAACATTTCCACTGATCAGATGGAGGTTAAATGATAACGTGTCAATTCCAAGCCACACTTTTTATTAAGCAATCAATAAAAAGAGGAGCTTCCCAGCTTGAGGTTTTTCATAAGGGCATTTTTCAATCACTGATGCTATGTGATATCTTACCGCCTGTGACCGGAAGGTTCCGGGTTCGAGTCCCAGTCTCCTCGCATTGCACAGGCGAGGATAAGACTTGCCACTAACACCCTTTTCCAGACCCGTACAGAGCAGAAACTCTCTATACTGCGTACGCTCTTTATGTGACGTGATATCTTAAGTACGAGTATTGAGCTGAGAAGTGCGAAGACGAAGAATATTCGGTGGTAAGCATGTAATTTTCGGTGATGTGCGTGGCAACTGGCAAGGTGGACAGAGCAAAGAGGAGACTTGGAGCTTTCAGCTTTCTACTAGACTAGATAGCAAGGATAACGTGCACGCCGCATTGCGGCGTCGAGTTCACTAGTTGGCATCGCCTGCTGGCCTCATCATCGCGACTGCTGGAGTTACCCTCGCCGTCCGTTGGCAGATCGGGCGGCGCTAGTCGCCGCGTCAATGGCCACGACACTCCTCGTTCAGCGCAAGTGGCAAACCTACCGTGAACATTCATTACGTTTACGTTGCATGAAGTCAGGCGGAGTCCCAGCTCCCGCGGTCGCAGACGGCGACGTCTGAACAACCCCATGAACAGGAAAATAGAAATGGATCCCACTGTGCTGATTCGCAAAATTTGAAGGCCAGCGAGTTTACTCGAGCGATCACGGTTCACGATCTCGCCGTGCAAAGAAATGGAAGACTTGAAATCACCAAGATCATGAAAACGATGGCACGATCGCACAACCTCCGACACCGCAGTAGCTCGCGGTTTCAAGGTGGCCACAGCCGAGCTTCACCGCCAATCGGAACAGTCGCCGCGCGCCGTGCGCGCTGCACGGTGACCCTGCGGACAGCCAACTTGGCCACTTGGGACTTCTTACGCAGCACCAAGGCCCCGTTTCCGGATCAACGTTGCAATTGCAAGCAGCAAAGCTAGGGTGCTAGGTGAAGTACTACTATGAACAGAGCAGACAGATGAGGAGACCGAGCCTGTTGCAATTTGCCACTCTGATATGGAATTGCGTTAATGCATTCACAATTCACAAGAGGGAAGGCGTCTTCTATAGTATCGGACACCGCTCGTGCAGCCACACAGGGCGAAACGAACATCGTCTACATAATTCGTACGTATCCCTGACAAAAATCTCGGGATACACCGGGAGGCGCGAGTAAAGCCATCGCCGTAGGTAGTGGTAGTAACTGCTCTCGGATCATCAATCGCCACGCCAAGGGGGGCGAGGAGGCACACCCGCTCTCCCTTGCTCCGCGGCCGACCAGACCGCGTCATCACAGTCCGGAGGCGAGGCGTCTTCCGCCTGCGAGTCCTCCGCGCTCAGCAGATGATCGGAGCCGCGCGCGTTCTACGGCCAGCACTGCAATGCCAGCGTGGTCAGACCCTGGGGCTCAGCCACGCCACGATGTCGTCCATCACCTTGTCCTTCTCGGGCTCGATCAGGAGGTCGTGCAGCAGCCCGTCGTAGAGCTTGAGGGACTTGTCCGCGGCCGAGGCCTGCTCGTACAGCGCCCGCGAGCCCCTGGGGTCGGTCACCAGGTCGTCGGCGCCGTGCATCACCAGCAGCGGCACCGCGATCCGGTGCAGGTGCTGCTGCAGGTACGACGTCAGGCGGAGGATCTCGTAGCCCGTCCTCACGCGGATGGCGCCCGTGAACACGAGCTGGTCCGTGTATTTGGCACGCAGGGCCTCGGGGTCGCGCGACACCGGTGGGCCGTTCCTGTGGGACGCCGTGAACTGATACCTCGGTGCGATGAGGGCAAAAATCGGTGCCATGACCTGCAGTTGGCAGCAGAAACGTTTTTTTAGATGGGTGAGGGCAAATGGTGTCTGCAAACTGCACTCTCTTATCATAAGCACAAAATTGGTACCAAGCCTGAAGTATTATTTTCTCAGACAAATCAAACCATAAAAATGTGGAACAATACGCTATATCTGAAAGTTTACTGACTCCGTGACACAATGTTTAGGAAACCACAAGGAACCGTGCTTCTGCTTCATTTTTTTTCAAGTATATAAATATACTGCAAGATTATATTGTTTAAGAAATAACAAGGCAAATATTACTGAACATTCAACCTGCTTCATTTTTTCAAGGATGCAAGTAGTAGATTATATATTGTTTAAGAAAGAACAAGGCATACCGCTATGACTGGGTGGGCAGGCTGAACACGGACAGCTGGTGATGTCAGGACAATACCGCTAATGAGAGTTTCTACCTCTGGATCAAGTGCAGCCTGTTAAGAATCAAAACGGCTGGTGATGTTAGTTAATGCAAAACATTTAGATTTATACAGCAGAAAAGAAATGTGCAACAACACTTTTGGAGAAGTAAGCTCCACAATAATGCAATTCATATGGCTCCACTGACGATACCTTCAGAATGATACCTCCACCAGTCGAATGGCCGAAGCAGAAGCATGGAAGACCAGGGTTCTCAGCTAATACTTTCTTGAGGTACATTTTCTATATTGATCAGAAGATTTTGAATAAGGATTTACACAGATAGTCTCAGACAGATGTGAAGATATTCAATTGCTCTTACCAAATCATTGACAGCATGATCAAGAGATTGCACATATCCATGGAGACCATCACTTCCACCATGACCTGTTGTAACACAACACAATCTACAGGTCAGATCAGACTAATATATTTATCACTGATTCTCACAGTGATGCCTGCAGTTCTGACAAATTCCAAATATTAGTTAGCTCAATTGTTTGCTGCATTATTGCTATTGCCATCTGGTTCCTAATCTAGAATCTCATTCTATACTCTTACAGCCTGACATAGTTAATATTTTACATGGTTATACATAGTAAAAACCTATAAGCAACTTCAAGCTAGCATGTAGTTTGTCTAATTCAACAAGGAGAAGCTAAACTGAGTATGGGAAATATTAGTTCATAAGTCATTCTTTATTTTAGAATTGTCAAATGATGATGTGTACCGAACAGAGTTAGTGTCCAAGCCAACAATAATGAATGATCAACACTTCAATCACAATATCGAATGAGAAACCATTGAACTGGTGCACCTTATCTAAGCTCCAGATCACAACCAGACAATACACGATACAAGAAGGTAACCACAAAGTAACAATGAAAGCAAAGAAGCATCATAGATAAGCTCCCAGCTACAAACAAGATACCATTATTCATCTTAACTTCTCATGGTAAGTTTCTGAAATTTAGCTGGAAGGAAGGTCAGTCAAGGGCAACTCAGGGAGTCAGGGTCCTGAATTTTATTTTTGAAATGGGTCAATAAAATTAGAATCGGATTAATACGGAGCAAGGACAACCAAGGAATGAACAGCTAAAATGAAGCTCTATTTTGGAATCGAGCGATGAAATTTGAATTGATTAAGACGGAGTCGGACAACCAAGGAATGAACAGCCAAAATGAAGCCAACAAAATACCTGGACACCAAAGTCAAGTGTAAAAAATAGACGGCCTTGCATTTCACTTTCAGGATTTAAGACCAGAAAAATTGTGTTCATTTCGTCCTAGTGAGAAATTGGCATTTTTATTCATTTCTTGTTATCGCTGGTGAAAGATTCTGGCACCAGTTAATTAAGGTCACAATCACACAATCATCAACATTGATGAAAATCAAATCAAAACATACATGCATAAGTAGTTCGTGATAATATAAGATTTGAAGCATGACAACCAAAAAAGGAGGAAAAAGATGCTCACCAGTCCAGTCCATTCCGTACACCTTGATGCCGATGTCATTCAATCGCCTTGCTAAATGATCATACCTCCCACTGCCACACCAATCCAAGGAAGGTCAGGGTCAGCCATCCGCTACCAACAAAGCAGCATAGCCAGAGAACCGTTTCGAAAGAAACTGATAGGAACAGGAACCGTTCTTACCTGTGCTCGTTTAGCCCGTGCATGACAACAACCAGCGCCCTGTGTCACAAATCGCCAACAACAAAGGACGAATACTTCGATCAACAAGTCAATAGCACCAGAAGGCACCTTTCCTAGGAGAAGAAAGGAACAAAATTTGCAAAACACATGTGGGCAGAGTCCCCCAGGATGCCTGGATTTTATTGGGTTCCTCTGTTTCGTGAGTTAGTATCCTTGTCTCAGTGTCTCACCTTGGTTTAATGGTGGAGGAAGGCGGGTGCGGCCACCAGCACTGCGTGAAGAGCGTCTCGCCGCGAGCGGTGGCGATGAGCTCGTACTCCCTCCCGGCCTCCCGCGCCCGGCGCATGGCTATCTCCCTCCTTGCGGACGCCTGCCTCCGCGCGGCGACCATGGGCGAGCCGGCCGGCACCCGCAGAACCACCGATGACGACGCCTTCCCCTTCTTCCCGCTAGCCCCCGACGACGCGGAGGCCGCGGCATCGGACGCCGCGGCCGTGGGCACGGCCCCCGGCCGCGCGCGCGACCGGAAGGGCAGGAGCAGGAGCAGGGCCAGCGGCTGGAGCACGGCGAGGAGCCGGCGCAGCTCGAGCAGCGAGAGCAGCGCGCTTAGTCGGCCCGCCGCGTCCGCCGCCTGCATGCTCCCGGCCATCCTTGCGACCACTGGCTCCGTCTCCTATCCCTTCTTCTTCCTCGACGCGGGGCCGCGGGAACTGGGTGGGTTGGGTTGGTCGGTCGTCGCCGCTGCCGTGACCCCTCTCGCCCCCAGAAAAAGCTCCCGATCCCGGAACGGTCGCGCCGGCACCGCCCTAAAAATGGACTCTCTCCAGCGCAATCCTCTTCAAAAAAAAGAGCCGTGCTCGTCCTTTTATCGATTTAGCACGCTCCTCTCCTCTAGCCGCCCGCCGCCGTTCTCGAACCGGGTTCTATCGCACGCAACGAAGGCGAGTGGCCGGAATAATCGGCGGTGAAAAAGGAGGAGAAGTTGTGTAGGGCTTCGCGTGGGAGTGGGGGCGAAGGTTTTATAGCCGCCGCTCGCTCCGGCACCGAGAGGGGGGGGGGGGCAGGCGGAGGCGCCAAGGCAGGGAGAGCACCGGGAGTATAGAATCGAACGAATCGTCTCTTGCCGGGCCGCGGCGGGCGGGGATCGTGGCCGCACACGGGCCCACGTGGCGGGGAACGACTGGCCCCACACAGCAGCCTCCTTCCAGGCAAACGTGTGGACGGCGGCAAAGCGGCAGGCCGCGTGGCGCCACCGTAGCGGCTGGGGTCGGGCGTGGCGGGCCCCATGTGGCAGCGGGTTTGGGTGGGCGACCGGTCGCCGTCGCTTATCTCCTTTGTTATCTCCACCGGGCCTAGGTAGCGTCGCGACTCGCGCGGGACGGCACTCTCGTCGTCGTCGTCTCTAGATTCTCGCGCGGGGGCGGCCTGTGGCGTGGAAGGGCGGGGCGGACGGGAATAGGGGCACCTGGAATTTTCGGGAGCGTCGCCGCATATGCGGGCCACCCGCACACTAGCGGGGATGTGCGGTGCCCGTGCGGGCCCTTGTGCGGGCACATCTCGGCGCGGTACCACGACTAGTGCTCCATATTTTACTAGGTCCGACACGGGACAAAACACGGCGCAGTGAGGCAGCGACGCGCGCGGCGGGCGAGCGAGGCGGACCGCGCGTTTGCGAATTGCGATCACGAATTCACGATAAAAACCCGCTCGTCAGGAAATGTCGGGGTCACGGCGGATTATCTCGAGGGGGAGAGGGAGGCGTAGGCGTGCGTTGCTTTGGGCAAACAAGAGGGAGGGAGAGGGACATAGGTGCCCGGAAATGTTCGGTTCTTGTTTGCCGGCGGTGGCGGACGTATAGCCAACCACGTGCGAGCGCGATCTGGGAGAGGGGCCACGCCGGCTGCACGTTCCTGGACTGACCGACTGGTTACCGCAGCCGGCTTGCCCGTGACTCTGGAAATATCTCTCGTGCTGTGGTGGCTAGTCAGCCATGAACTACCACCACCCATGACCCAACGGATCCGTTAGCATGTTTGCGATTGAGGAATGTATGTACTTACTCAATTCGTAAACAGTTTGCTGTGCGATCATTACCTTGTTTAGCCAGAGAAATCCCTACGTGAGTCGGTGTGGGCGATACATACAAGGAGCCGATTATGGCCCAACTTATTGACATTTGCGTAGAATTGTGCATGGACGGTACAAATTAATAAGGGCCTTGTTTAAATTGGGGTTAGAAATCAGTATTTGGCACTGCAGCATTTTCGTTTGTATTTGATAATTATTGTCCAATCATGGCCTAACTAGGCTCAAAAGATTCGTCTCGTAATTTACAATCAAACTATGTAATTAGTTATTTTTTTATCTACATTTAATACTCTATGCATGTGTCTAAAGATTTAATGTGATGAAGAAGAAAGTGAAAAAACTTACAATCTAAACGAGGCCAAGGTGATAAAGGACACTTCTTTCAATCATGAATTCATAACCCATGTGCACGTCTCTGTCGAGTTCCAATCGAAATGGAAGAACGTTTGAAATATGTCTTATCCATACAGTAGCGCGCTAGCGACATGATGCTCCTTACTCTTAACTATTTTTGCTAATAAGTATAATAAAACAGCCGCATCCCTCGTTCGGTCATTCCATACGTACTCGACTGTGGTCCGGTTCGTTTATCTTATAATTCGTTTTTTTTAGTTTATTTTTTTAACTAAAATAATGTTTTTTCTCATAATAAATTAGTCGGAATAATATTTCGATTTGTTTTTTCAGCGAAACGAACGGGCGTACTAACCGTACGTGCACTTGACGAACCCCTCTATCTAGAAGCGCTTAATTAGCAGCACCGCCGTCGGAGATGGACAATCACACCCAACTAGCTACCTGCGAGGCTGCGACAACTAATCTTACTCTACTTTCGCTCTGGCTTATAAGCTATATTTTTTCAGCCAACGAATAATATTTTTCTCTCACAACAAATCAGTCAACAGTACTTTCAGCCATAACTTATCAGCCAAACGAACAGGACATTAGTTCGTACGTATACTAGTACTAGTACTAGTACTAGTAATAATAACTCGCAGAGTAAGACCCCTTAATTTTCACGGCTCGGTCCTTACGCGCGTGTTGTCATCTCAACTTCCACCATATATCTAACTTAGATATACGCTTTCTTTTTTAATTTATTCTAGAGACACATTTAGTCCGGGTTTTAAGACACAAACCGGGACTAAATATACCTTTAATTTGGATTCGTGTTTCAAATCAGGACTAAAAGTGTCTCAATTCATGTCTTGAATTGGGACTAAAGGTTCTCGTACGGATATGTCTTGGTAAGAAAGAATGAAATTAGTCCCGGTTGCAATTTTTAAACTAGAACTAAATACACTAAATACTTTTTGGCTATCGATGAAAGATCGTTTGTCTGCTATGGGTGCCAAACGCCCCATGACTCGCTCGATTTATCAGCGGGATTGGACTCACTCAGCAGAGCGGCTGCACGGCAGGAACGGGTCCAGCACGGCGCGCTCGACGAGTTTGAAGGAACCCAACCGCCAGCACGGACCACGGAGCAGAGGGCTAGCCTAGCGTTATCTGGCCGCGCGCGCGGCAGCTGATTACTCCACGGCGGCTGTGCTGTTGTGACGTGCCCAATCCCAACCAAGGCAGCTGACGACCGACGAATCTTTACCGCCGTGCGCCGCAAGCGCAACCACAGGCCACGGCTCGCGGCCGTCCCACCGGTTCACGTACGATCCCGACCGGTAGATAGCTAGCGCCCCTATGCTTTTCACGAACGAATCCATATCCGGCCGGCGAATCTCTTGCACGCAAACGCAAAGGTGCGGTGCGGAAACTGGGCTGCGCACGGGAGATGGGCCGGCGCGCCAATAATCTCTTGCACGTCGCTGTCTGTATACAGAAGAATAGATACGCTGCATGAACAGGGCCTGGAGTGACTATGTAATGCCAAACATTTTCGATGGACACGAGAGCTTTGCACCCTTTTGTGGTTGAGTTTGCACTAAACTCCCGCCACAATATATACATCGGGAAACGTGCTGAATTTGGGTGCCTGATGCAAATGTTTCTGACATTAGGGTCTGTTTGGAACGGAGGAATACAAAACAGAGAAAAGAAAAGAAACACAGAAATATGAAAGGAATGTACGTGCATAACAGAGGAATGGAAAACACAGTAATTCTAAAGGATTTGGTGTTTGGAACAAAGGAATATGAGTAGCACAGGAATTATAGGGTTAGTGGTAAACATGATTACTTAGACTAAACAAGAACTAGGTCACAAATGTTTTTCTTAAACAAAGCAGCATATGTTAGTTAATAAAAAATTCAAAATATTCCGTGTCGATGCTTGCGCAGACCATATATGACCCTACTTTAGAGTGTTAATTAATGAGTGCTTTGTTTTTTGTCTCATTGAAAGCCTACACCAAGTTGCATCAGTGAGCATGAGTGTCTTGAACTTCGTGAAGGAATGGAAAGCAAGAGATAACAGTGATTGTTTCATTCCTTCAAAACGTACAAGCGCAGGAGCCTTTCCTCTGGAAAGAAACTCACGAATCCTCCATTCCAAACACTGCTACAGTGTTTTGGGCCTGTTCGGTTTGGTATTAAAGTTGGCTAATAAGTCGGTTGAAACTATTTTATTGTGAGAGAAAAATATTATAGATTCTAGCTGATAAACTGACTGATAAGCTCAAGCGAACAAGCCCTATATGAATCTGATTTTCTTTAGAATTCCTTTGAAAATCCTGTAAACCAAACAGGGCCTCAGAAGATTGGTGGCTGACTCCTGACTGGCTGTCTGTGTCGGGAAATTAGAGCTCCCCACGAGGCAACAAAGGAAGCCGACGGCTATAATAATGTACATGGTCTGGAATATTTGGACGTAAATGAACTATCGCATCTTCGAGGGAAGATCGAACTCGCCGGTAATTGCTCTGGCGAAGGAGATGTCCTTCCGTGCTCTGGAGACTGGCGTGCGGCTAGTCTAGCTTTCCCAAGTCGTTGGGTAATCTTTTGGCTCTAGTAAGGAAAGTTGGGTAATCTTTTGGCTCTAGTAGCCCGTGTGTATTTTTGCGTATTCATTCATGCAGTAGGACCCTTCTAAGAGTATCTCCTATAATTTTTTTAAAAAAATAATTGGTAAAGCAATGGGTGCAATTTTTGCATAAGAAATTTCGGATTATTTCTAAATCACCCCTAACCTCTTTTATATTTTCTTTCTCTTTTTGTATATTTGTGTGGAGAGCACTGTCCTACTCCTTATTTTTCCACATGCCTTTTTCACCTTCAGATTAGTTGATCAATATGAGCACTGTATATTTTCGCATGATTGGAACGATTTTCCCAAGTGCAGAAAGATTCGAAATTGAGATAGAGAATTGTTGAAGAGTGTTTTTTTTTCAATCTTGCCAAAACAATCAAGATTGATAGTGGATATTGAAAACTCTTAGGCACTGTTCGGCTGGCTGGAAAAACGGCTGATGCTGATGCTGATTTGTTGTGAGAGAAAAACATTGTTATTTCACTAAAATGTACGGATGATAAGTTCAAGCAAACATGGCGTTAGAGATGCTCTAAGAACACATTCTCTCTCTCTCTCTCAATCTGCAAATGAAAGTGCTCCTGCTATTTTTTTTAAAAAAAGTTGTGCTGAAGAACGGAATAGATTCCAGCACGTTTAAGCTTCAGCTCTTCGTCTTGAGACTTGGCACTAAAGGATATCCTCTGAATTATCCAAGATGACACAGAAACTAGTGGTGTTCCCAAAGGCGGTTAGGTCTATGTATTATGGTTATCCAATCTGCGTAAGCTTGACAAACACAAGTCAGGATGCACGGGAAAAAAAAGCATAGCAAGTCAAATGCCGGCCTCGACTGACGATTGATCTGGCGGAGAAAACAAGTCGTGGCTTCAAAAGCAGTAGCCATTCACACGCTACATAGGCAACCCATCAGCTTGGTAGAGTACATCAAGACATCAAATCGATCGCCCTTCAGGCTACTGTGCAATTTCCCCCCAATTTTTTTATGACTGCCGTTGACTGTTAACAATCATATTATAGACACCGTTACCCGCAAACATTTTCTGACCCAAGAACATGTGACGTTGGACAGGATTCAAGCGTCAACGGAAGGATTAGGCGTAACAGCCAAAACAGACTAAAATGTTTAACAGGCACGTGTACATCACCTAGTGACCTTTTTTTTTTCAGAATTCCCCAGATACATCATATACAATCTCTAGATGACAAGTTGGCAATCCGAAAAAAGCAAGTAAAACTCGTAAGCTACTTCACAGACAAGCACGAAAGGCAAGTTCCTGAAGACCTGGCAGTGCAATGAACGACATTCAGGGCTTGGGTTAGAACCGTAACAAGTGCACAGCATGGCACGGGGTTCAACAATGATCACACCATGTACAACATGACAGCCCTATTGCTAGAAATGCGTCCCAAGTACCTAAAAACCCAAAATGGCCTGTTACATCGGGGCTAGAAATGAAAAAAAAACAACGTTATATTACAAGCACAACACAGGGCATGCATTGATTGCACATGGCGCCTAAGACCCACTGATTCTGGCACCAAGACATGATCGAACCGAATCTGGATTTGCCTTTTGGACTTCAGCTGATGCCATGGCTCAGTCGTGGTGGAAAATCTTTCGTCTTGATCTATCCAAATTTCATGGTGTTTAGGTGTTGAGACAAATGTTAAGCCACCCAGGACCCAATTGCAATTTGTCTCATGAAGATATTGGCTCATAAGGAAAAGAAAGCCATGGATGTTTCAATGCTTCTGAGGCACTTGGGCGCTTCTTTGGGTTCACCTCTAGAAGGTACGCAACAAACTCAATAAACCCTTGATCAGCCATGGGCAAGCGGTGCCGCAAGGATGTCTTTTTCGGAATCAAGTATTCAAGCCTGTTACTTTCCTGAAGCACAATGAAATGCAAGTTTCAATTCTAATATCATAAGGAAAGATTTACTAAAATAAGGTATGCTGCTCATGTTATAGGGTAAATTTACTGAATGACGCCCCTCTGAAGAGCACAAACCTGATTTCTTTCATACAACATGTGGTTCTTTGTGAAATATTTGTAGGTGTCCCGTCCCTGTGCAAGCATAGCTTGTTCTATGGAGCCAATCATGCCCATCACACGAGCAAGTAATGTTGCAGGAGAATCATTTTGGAAAAGGACCTGAAAAGCATAGAGGGCGTACACATCAGCTTCCATGCACCATACAAGCATATAACAGAAAATAGATAAAACAGACACCTTGAAACAATGAAAAGAAAATAACAAGCTACAAAGCTTCTAATCATCACCTTCAATATGCTCCCCAGTCCCCACTTCTCTAATTATCAGCAGTGAGCAATGAATTCTAAATACATGATCTTACTGCAATAAGCACATCAAAAATAGAATGGAGCAGGGAGAAGAGGTATAAAATGAGATGCTTATTTTGTTTTATAACATTCCCCTCTTGCATTATGTATTTGTTTCTATCTCCTTTACATTACCAGAACATCATGAACACCACATAACCATAAGTATAGCAGTAACAGTTAAAAACAATGGTAGCCAATACGCAGTAACCACTTACATTTCCAGTGCAAAGTTCTGCTAATATACAACCAAGTGACCATATATCTATCTTTTTGTCATAAGGCAAGCCCAGTATAACCTCAGGTGCACGGTAAGATCGTGATTGCACATATGAACATAGATGATCTGTCTCAAAGCAGCTGCTCCCAAGATCAATTACTTTTATTTCACATCTGCTGTAGCTCTTTACCAATATGTTTTCTGGCTTTAAATCACAGTGGATTAGACCAAGACCATGCAGAAACTGCAGCGCCTCCAGACACTGAATAGCTATTGACTGCCAAGGGGTACAACAAAGGAAAATATTAAACCTATGTGAAAAATTGTAGTCTCATGTTTCGTTATTGGTCATGAAACATTACGTCAATATTAGTGGATATCATAACTCGGTAATACCTGCAGTCTTGGCATTGTGAAGTAAACCTCACCCCCTGATTCTCTGTTGAATTTCTGAAACTCATACAGGTTTGCCTTCAGAAGTTCACAGACTATCAGCAAATGCTCCTGCAAACAACATTTGAAATAAGTGGTACAGCAATGTTGTGACTTGAAAGTAATTTGTTTTGGAAAAGAGTCATCTATCAACCCTGAACTCTGAAACTCCGTTCACTTTACAACTTATACTAAATGCCTATAAGCAATATCTAGCCATTCTAATGGATGAATTTGAAGAATCAAAAAGTAGTTTTGCTGAAAAGACAAAATTCAGATCATAAACATGGCAGAATTTGTTACAAGATGTGATGTAATGCCACAGATTTGCAAACGTCATTGCATGGAAATAACAAAAAATGTAGCTATTCTAATGGATCGCCTCAGGATGATCTTAACATGTGACTTCAATATCCAGATTCTGTGGTCTATGAAGTGTTGTGGCACACAACCGTTGATATTCAGAGAGAGATATGTACAGATGCATTACATGCCAAATCATGTATATATACATTACATGCCAAATCATGTAATTCAAGAAACATTCACTTTAACATTTAAGGGTGGAGTACAAGACATGTATTGAATTAGTAGAATTTCAAACATACAATAATGCAACATTAATATTTACTACTACATCGACTCATTGAGATTACACATGTCAGCAACAGTAAGCAGTGGAGTTGTGATAAATTCAACACTTGATCGAAAAATAACACTGAAAAAGGATCTATCAAGAGTAAAAGCTCAAATTTACCCGATAGTAGAAGTAATCATACAGACGCAAAAGGTGGTACTTGTCAGCTGGATCATGCTTGTTAACATACTTCAGGAGCTTGATCTCATCAAGGCTCTGATCGAAAAAATCTTTGTTATTTTTTATAATTTTAACACATACATCCATTCCTGTGTGCAAATCATGTGCCTGGATGGCTTTGCTGAATGCAGCTGAACCCAAATACTCTGATACATGATAACGCCCCGCAATGATAGAATTGAGAACAACATGGAAATTTTTGTCTTCTTCAAAACCAGTTCTGATAATTAATAGGAGACAATGTTAGAAGACATAAAATATTTAAAAAACAAAGTGTAGGTGTCACACTGTGAACACAGGCACACCACAAGTACCATAGATAACTGGAAATCACCATATCATTTTTTATGCTTTAGTAAAATTAAAAGATGGAACAAACATTTAAAGGCAGTACCTGTTTTTTCTATGCACAATCTTAAGATTGAACGTTTCAAACTCTTCCTCCTGCGCCTTTATCTGCCTGACTTGCTCTTGCAATGCTGCTGCTTCCTCATCATCCAAGTTGGTTCCAGTGTCTTCTTGTGCGTCATCTAGTTTGTGATGCCGAACATTCGTTGTGTCCTCTGTTTCGTCATACGATGCACTTGAATTTCTTGATCTAACAACATCAGATGTCATTTCATCTCTAGAGCTCCTTAGAGAAGACTCACTGTTCTTTTTCCTCCATGTGGCAAGCATATCATCTGATACCATGCCATTTTGACAGTCATCAGGATCGTTAATGCAATACATTTCATCCTTCTTTGACCACAAAGATTTAGCATCAGAGTCATGATTTTTCCCAGAATGCAAAGGTGGAGGAAAAGAAAATCCACCATCAGCCACTCCTGGTGGTAGATTGCCCTTTTCAGCATAAATGATTTGGTCATGTTTAACTCCTTTAGCACCTACTTTCTTCTTTTCAGTATCCTGCTGAGAATGTCTTTTTCCACTAACGCTAAAGCTGCTCTCATTGAAATATTCAATATCCCCTTCACTGCTACCTCCAATCAGACTTTCTCGCACCTCACTACCAATGTCAGCAGCATCACTGCTTATCCCAACACCAATTGACCTAACAGAGCCATGCTGATCATCCTCCACAAAAGGGTCATCAGGATGAGGTCGTTCCGAATCATTAAGGAATTTCCCATTCCCTAACATACCTAGTTCACTGTTCTGCGATACAAAGCCCTGCCAGGCTGGTTCAGAATGCATCAAATTAAGCTCTTCAGGATCTAAAAGTTGGCCATCATACTGAGCTATCATATCATTATCAGGAATCCCATGGACCATTGGACCCTCAGAAGTACCTATTTGTGCAATATTCTTTCCATGAAAATATTGCTCACCAGATATGTAGGAATCTTCCTCAACAAATGACTGGTCATCATCTTCATCCTTTGTAGGGCGATCATGACGATCAGTCCCTCTTGTGTGGCCAGTTGCCTTCTCATTGTCACTAGGATAATCGATCTCATGTGCTAAAAACCAGGTTTCATCCTCAATTGGTTGCCGGGTGTAGCCAACATCATCGTCGTCGTCATACTCATCGGAATCCCAGTATTCACCAATTGGATATTCAAGCGAATCATCACCAAGTGTTGCAAAACCAGATACCAGATCAGAGGTATCTTCTGCAATACCTTGACTGACAGACAACCAACTACTGCCAATTGTACGTCTTCCACCTGAATATGTGAGTGCAAGGTCATTATTCAGGAGGCAAACAATATATACAGAAAATTTAAAATAATCAGCATTAAGAACATGCGGAGTCATCACTCACACTTCAGGGAAAAAAAGAAGAAAAAAAAACGTAGAAGATCAATGGAAACCAAAACAACTATAGAAAGATGAAACGTCGGTCAATGATCTATCTAGAGGAAAAGAAAGAAACCATTAAGAGAGCATTAAAGCATTAAAAAGGGCAGACCCAGTGCCGGAGGCTCCCACATGAGTGGGGTCTGGGGGAAGGGAAAAACCGAGGCAAGCCTTCCCCCCGCAAAATCTGCAGAGAGGCTGCTTCGAACCCGCGACCTGGTGACTCAGTGAGACAGCTCTCACCACTGCACCATGAAGGGGGGGGGTGACATTATTTAAACAATTGAATCGCAACATATGGATTATCACTAATAATTTGTTTGTACACGATAGAGCAAGTATCACAAGCGATATATGTACTTGAAACTTCTGGAAAAACAAAAATCTAATAATTTTCTCACATGGTGGTGGCAATAGACGAGGCTTAAAAAAATAAATGGGCCTAACGAAAATTTGCAACTCCATGTATCATTTCAAATGGAAGATCGTTAATAATCATGTCAGTGTAAAAGATATGTACGCAACATTTCACAAGATAAGACGAGATTCTTATTCTGTATTATTATAACAAATGTACATCAATAAACTACATATCAACCAATGTCCTTAGTCGGTCACAAATATGATACACAAAACATGAACATTAGTCGAATGTTCAATTTTTTTGGCCTACAGAACTAAAGTCAACATTATGGCCTGGGAAACTTTTGCATTGATTGTGGTCTTACCTATTAAATAAAAGTACCATATCACTACTGAACTCACTATCAACATACCTGAAGATGTTATTTCTTGGCCGATGGGAACATCGAGATAAGAGCCAATCATAAAGGCATGATCAGCACTAGATTGCTTGGCTCCAGATCCATGGTGATTGATCTTTTCCTCCCAATTCATGTTGACTAGCTTATCTTCAGACTTGAGCCTCACAGGAGGTAACTTCGGAAGCTCCTCACGCTGATTATCTCCAACAAGCTGTAAATCGAAGCATCGGTCAGACACCTGATCTGTATCTAGGGATTTTTCGAAGTAATATTGCCTGTTCCCCTCATCAAGCTGTCCTTTTGCTCCTTTTCCAACACCATCTGCATTAGTGCTCCTCTTTACTTCTTTCCTCTCATTTTCATGGTGCATGCTATTGTAACTAGATGACGGGTTTTCCGAGGGGAATGGGAGCACTGTCTTCACTGTGCAACCATTCAACATCTCTTTTTCTGGTACTAGATTTTTATCCCTGGAATGACCCTGTTCATTGATTTCAGTTCTCCCAGCAGCATCAACTTTTCTCTTCCCTCTTCCAAAAGAGACTTTTTGCTCCAGCACTGGGCCAGGCTGTTCGGTCCCAACACCTCGATCCCTCTTCTCTGCCAGCATCGCACCACGCCTATGTCTTGGCACCTCCTCCGACACCAGCAGCTCAGCTAGCTGTTCTGCAGTGCTGTTTGCAATGCTGAAGGTCCAAGGATACAGATCCCCCACGTTGTTCTCCTGAGGCTGAGCAATCCCGGAGCCCTTCTTTCCATCCGAACCGTTCGGCAGGGCTCCAACATCAATCTCCTTCACGATGAACTCCCTCGATGAGTCCGCACTCCTCGCTGTTGCAGCACCCTCGGGCCCTACATTGGAGCCCACCAGGTCCTCCTGCTCCTCATCTTCTTTCAGCTCAGCGACGCGCCTCTGCGTGGTCATGCCGTTCGAATCGGCACGGCCGGTGAGCTCCCCACGGAGAGCTGCCTCTGCCTTGGCGAACCGGTTCTTCCGCAGGAACTCAAGCACCAGATCAATGTTCTCCGACATGGTTCCCTCCAATACCAGCTAGCCCAGAAGCGAGAACCCTGCGAAGAAATGCTTACAGTGAGGCCGAAGAAGAGCTGAAGGTAGCACCTTGTTGCAGCCCAGCTCCCAGACCAGACAAATCGAAGCTCCGGACGCTCGGGGACTTAGGAAACGGCCCAATGCTGCGGCGCCGGCAGCCGTAGATCGGCGCCTCTGCCTCGAAAAGCCCCCTGACAAATCAAGGTTCCGTGGAGCTCTTCGGAACCGCGCGACCGCAACCAAGCTGAAAAGACCAGCGCAACCCACACCCTAAGCGCAACGCGCGCCCGTAGGGGAAGGCGCGAGTCCACGGGGGAGGGGACCGCGAGGCGACAGCCCCGGAAACCCTAGCGGCCGTCGCCGCACCCCGTGCCGGCACGAGACGGAGGCGGGGCAAGCACGATGGGGGCAGCGGACCCGTCGCCGCCGAGAGCGGAGGGTGGTGGCCGGGCGGGAGCGGATCCAGCGGCGGCGTGGCAGCGGCGGCGGAGGAGGCGGCGGGGAAGGCGCATCGGGTGGGGGGATCAGGGCGCGGCCGGCGCGGCTGGGGGCAGCATATTCGGGGTGGTGGTGGTGGTACGCGTGCGCGAGACCGGAAAGAGCCCCCGAGACCCAGCGAGAGAGGAAAAGAAAGGGAAATGGGAAATGTTTTTTTTCCTCTCTCTCCTTTCTTCCCGTTCCAGCTCGTTTGGTGTCTTGCGGGATCGGGGCGGGGGACGCCGATTCGCACTGCGCAGATAATCCTTCTTTTTTGTGCGTTGCAAATTGCAATGCAAAATGGCAAATCGTAGCTCTAGCCTCTAGGGCGTTCAAGACCCCTGGTCCCGTGTGGGTGTAGCTGGATGGGATTGAGCTTGAGCCTCATGGACAGCCGGACAGGCGGAAGTGACGTCCGTGGCTGGGACTGGGAGAGGCTGTACCGCTGGAGTGGACGAACAGGAGGGAAACCGGTTCGTGCGACCGTTCGGCCGGCCGGCCGGCAGTGCTCGCTGCGCATCCTGGGTCTGTCCGTACATATACAGATACAGAGACACAGGTAGAGAACGGTTGCCCTCACCGCTGAAGGCAGTTTTTTCCTCGTTGAAATGGTGGCATGCTCCCTCCGTCCCATTTTTAGACTTCTTGTTTGACTATCGTCTTATTCAATTTTTTTATACAAATAATAAAATAAATAAATCATTATTAAAGTATCTCTAATAATAAAATAAGTCATAACAAAATAAATAATATTTATACAAAATTTTTGAATAAGACGAACGGTCAAATAAGAAGTGTAAAAGTTAAAAACGACACTTTCAGTGGGACGGAGGGAGTATCCTATATGATGTGTGGAATAAGTTTTGTTGTTTAGATAATCGACTGATAAAGTTCCGCTTTAAGCCTCGGTAAAAAGTTTAGGATGTTTTCATACTTTTTCTCATCTTTGTGTTATGATGACTTTGACCATAGCTTTTCTATTTGAAATATAGTTGTGATGTATGTATTGATGTCTAATAAATGTATATGATTATGAAAGTGTTGTTCAAAACAAATATTTAATACCGTATTTATATCTCAACCAAATATTTTAAGAGTTATTCATGGCCTAAAGTTTTGAAAGATTGACCAAATTTTAGTCAAAATGTCATGGATTTGCGCTTGATGTGTTTGTAGTGGTGAGGAGCTAGATAAGGTAACAATCACTCATTCTTCTATCAACGTCGTTGATGAGGTGGTTACAAATGTGTTTCATAGTTTAAAGAAAGAGAAACCATAAGGAAAATAAGCGGTTGTTGAGATTTAACACTAGGGCAAGCAACACGGGCTTGACGTGTTAGTAACTCTAGACCAGATAACTCTGGATCTCTGGGTGAAACCAAATGGCCCATATAGTTAGTCGATATGTCACTCCACAAAAATTATGGCTATGCTCTATCCCTGTCCACAGTGGTGGAACTAGGGGGGCAGCAGGGCCCTGCACCCCCTCCCCCTAACACAGTGACAAGCTTTTAACACCTCTTAAATGTTTTTATACATAGAGTAAATCATTGCTTCACTGTTATTTCCGATGTAGTATTGTAATTTTTTTATTATGAATACTAACTACGGAGTATATGTTTATAAGCATTGGAAAAACTGTTGAGACATATACTTGGTGTATATATTTATCACACTTATAAGTGTCATAATATTTGGTCGGCCCTCCTTAATCGAAATTACTAGTTCCACCGCTGCCTGTCCATGCATAGGTGTTAGTAATTTGTTGATGAGTTGTTTTTGTACTCCTTAAAAAACGTGCTAAAAGCCATCTTGCAGACACCGCACACGCAACTCGCCCCTTTGCGACTCGCGACTCGCCTCGCCTTAGCACCGTCGTCGGTCCCCCTCCCTCCCCCCTCTGGCATCTCGCCGGAGGCCGGAGGGAGTAGGGATCCATCGTTTTATAAGTTTTCTAGTAGATCGAGTCATTTAGAGTTAGGGTCTCTCTATGCCAAGGTTCTTGGTACTTGGGATTTATCTCCTCCTCCTCCCCGGCGATGGCAAGGGGGTAGGGTGGATTCATTTTCTTCGTGGCGGCTCTGTTGAAGATGAGGGTGACAACGACATCAGCAACTTCCTTTGCTTGATGATATGGAGACTTGGCTTTTCGGACGGCGACATCAAGGCAGAGTTGATGTCACCGCCATTGAATAATTTTCTCTAGTCTCTTCTCCGCTTTGTTGTGGTTAAATGTGAGCACGATGAAGGACTAGAGACAATAAATTTCATATCAGTCTTCATTATTCTTCGGTGCCAGGAAGAAGAAGAAGAAGAAGACACAAGAAAAAAGAAGTTTCTCTACTTCGCCTGCAGAAATGTTGGTCGTTGTTCGTTGGGCATCTGTTCTCAAGCCTTTTGCGAGTGTTTGCCTTTCGGTCATCCATACGAATCGTCATACATGTTTGGAGTTGAGATTTGGGGCTATACAAAGCGTGGGTACAATTTAGATGATCAATTTTTGGATATACGTAATGTATTCCGGTATGCTTGTAACCTGATGATGTATTCGACTATAATATAATATAATTCTTCTTTCGTATAAAAAAATGTGTTAAAGCTTTACAATAAGTTATTATTTTTACATTTATAAGTTTTTTTACGTTTTGCACATTATAGATGCACATAAACTCTCTCCTACAAACGTACGCACCTGTACCTTATTGACAAAGGCATATCATCTAGAACTAAAAGAATTAAATCTAATAAAATATGAGCACTCATACAAATGTAAAATTTTAACCCATATAAGCAAGTTCAGCATTAAGAACCTAAACAGCTGAGCAAACTTGCACTCATCTATCTCGAAGGAGTGCTATCGAAGATGTAGCACCGGCCTTGCCTCTGGATCTTCATATAATCCATAAGCAAAAGGTAGTAAAAAATCAAACAAAAATGTTTAGGAGCGGGCGTCTGATCTTCCGGAAGCTGACGCTGCCGTGGGCCACGATGCTGGCCTGAGCGGCCCAACAAGTGTGTTCCATTACGCTCGTATATTTTTATTGGGAAATTGTTTGGTCATTCTCCACTCTCCAGAATAGAAAACCCCACCCACCACTCGTCGAGTCCCAGACTCCAGTACCGTGTCGCGTGCTCCACCACGGTGGCCGCCTGCCTGCCACCATCCTTCCTCTCTACCGGTGGTGCTCGCGCGCCGCAGCTAGCGCTCATGTTGGTGGTGCTTGCTCCGTCCCATCGTGCGCGCCGCCCGCTCCGTCCCGTCGTGCGCGCCGCCCGCTCCGTCCCGTCGCGTGTGCTGCCCGCCTAGGCGAGCCAAGCCCGGTGTTGGTCGCGCTGGTGGTGGTGGTGCTCGCGCGCTGCTGCTCGTCACCGACTCCGACCCCAACGGCTGGATTCGATCGGCCCTGGCCTCCCCATGTTGCAAAACACATGTTTCAAGTGTTTCAGATGTTTCATAGGTATGTTGCAAGTGTTTCTTAATGAATGTTATAAAAGTAGATCGAGATGTTGCATATGTTGCAATGGTTGTACACGTATGTTGCAAGCTTTTGTTCCTAATGTTTCATCTGTTTTTTCAGACATATGTTGCAAGTGTGCTTATCTGGATGTTGCATATGTTTTGCGCATATGTTGTAAGTGTTTTATCTGGATGTTGCGTATGTTTACGATGGTTTCAAGTGTTTTTTGGTGTTTTTGCAAGTGTTTCCGGCGCATGTTTCAAGTGTTTCATTAGTCTTAAGACATATGTTGCATCTGGATGTTTCAAATAGATCGGGTGTTACATCTGCGTCCTCGCCTTTTGTTGCCTCACCTCGATGTCTCCTCCGCCTCCAGCGCCGCCAGCGAGGTCCGACATGACCGTCTGGGTCCTTCCCCTTCCAGGTGCTCAAGTTGGGCGTACGGCAGCGGTGGAGGAGCAGGGGCCAGTGTTGGCCTGCAAATGAGAATAGCGTGCAGATGCGGATAGGCCACATCGTCTAGCGAGGCATGAGGCTACGGATGAGCGTGACGCGGGCTCTGAAGCAGTCTCCGGACGTGTCGTCCGGGCGCTAGCCCTTCCGATAATCAAAGTTCAATCAATTTTCAATCAACTTAGGGCAGGTACAGCAATGGGCGTATCGCCCACCACGTCAGCTGCCTGGCCGAGATGGAGGAGAGAGAGTGCCGAGCTTGTCGCTGCTTCCATCGATCAGCGCAACACGGAGGCCGAGACTACTTTACAGGTAACGTGCCTCACACAGTTACGCCATCCTCTTCTCTTCCCTTTCCATCTAAATAAAAAACAGTATTTAAAGTAGGGGAAAAAAACTAGTTGTATGAATCAGGTTCTAAAGTTGGCTATTGATGACTTAACTTGGCTTATAGCCAAGTCTGGTTGGCCTTGCTCTTAGCACCTCTTGTCTAGTTCAGTATCTCTTTTGTACCTTCTCTGGTTTCGTCCCAGTATCTCACGGTATACTCCTACTCCTATACTCAGGAGATTCAGGTGAACCTACTGCAGACCCGCAGAGTGCATTAGCCATGTTGTCAGGCCTTAGATGGTGCATCAGATAAGTCGCCGTGCTAGTACCGTCAGCAGAACGCTCAGCCTGTTCGGCTGGTGCTGATATGATCGTATACGATCGTGGATTATTACTGTTGGCTGGTTTAGTGTAAGAGAAAAATACTGTTCTGACTAAAAATTTACGATCGTTTACGAACCCACGAACAGGACGGCTGTCACCGGACCTCGTTCTCGAATCTCGAATCAAAGTCCAATCAGGCGCCATCTTTCTTTTTGTTCACTAACCCTTTTTATCCATTAAAAAATCCAGTTCAACTGCCGAACGACCGGAACCTCAGTTTGTTGGATTTGGAAACGATAGTGCACTGGTGAAAGAATCGTGCGACTTTTATAAAGTGGAAGTGGACGGCACCCAACGGGCAACGGTTGAACGGTCCCATCTCGCAGTCGCAGGACAGGACGCCCGGGGGATGTGACGGATGCCCCTCTTTCCCGTTGCCCGTGCCCGCGAGTATACCACGACCCCCTTGATTGGTGATTGGCCCCGGTTCAGAACCAAAAATCCCAGTGACCGGTTCGGTACAGCCCCTGCGCCGCGGACTGCGTGATCATGACTTCGGCTTCGGCCGTTTGGCGGCAGCAGGACGAGGCTCGGCGCGGCCCGGCGGACGGCGGGCGCCCCTTCCGTATAATTTTATCCAGAACCTGTAGGTTTCGTGCGCTTACAGCAGTTGGACGGCACCGAATGACGCTGACGCCCCCTGAACAAATAATACTAGAACATAACCGAATTGTGACAGTGATGGCACAGCTGCTCAACAAAGGCCACCCTTACTGCTCGGTCTCACAGGATCGCCGTGATCTCCATCAATGCTAAGCCGGCCTGCAATACGATGCATGCCTCTTGCAGTCAGTGTCA
The DNA here is from genome assembly GCA_904845875.1 of Miscanthus lutarioriparius. Lineage (NCBI taxonomy): Eukaryota > Viridiplantae > Streptophyta > Magnoliopsida > Poales > Poaceae > Miscanthus > Miscanthus lutarioriparius. The sequence continues at coordinate 126,125,287 of CAJGYO010000001.1, forward strand.
GGTACAGGTAGGGTGTTTGGATGCTCTTTGCCTGCACCTGCATGTTGCAGGAACTGCTGCTGCTACTCATCTCATTCAACACATGCATATGCAGGCTGCACCTCACTCTCCTGTCGTACACACTGATGAGTCCGCTCTCGATCTTCTCTTCTTGCAGCTAAAATTCTCCAATCAGTGCTAAGTGCTAGCAGGCTTAGGGTTGCTATTACGCAGATGCAGTCAGCGACTCCACACTACAGCGTCCAGTACTCTCCATCCTCCACACGTTAGCTTAGCTATTTGACCTGAACCGAAAGAAAGCTACATCAAGATTACAAAAAAAAGGTCTATCGAGAAACAGAAACAAAATCATCACTACTACTAAAGTAATACATCATGGTTACATGGCATAACACATATACATAAGATTCAGATAGTCTGTAATGCAGTATGGGTTAATTGATAACTATAGGAAATTCAGAACAAACTCTTCATTTCCGACGGCAAGATAGTGTCGTCTGATTTTGCCAGAAAGTAATAGTGTCTGTAGTTCATCAGTGGTCATACCATGTTTCATCGGCGTGTACATGCAGTGCACAGAAAATTCTAGTGTTTCTTTTTTTTAAGAAAAGATAGTGCAAAAGTGTACAGATAGTAGTGTCCGCGTGAATCTTGAGATAGAAATGAAATAGTGAGATAGAGCCATACTCCCTCTATCTCCAATTGATTGTCGTTCTAGAGTTAGGCACAAAGATCAAGGTGAAAGCAAAAAGATGAAAATAACCCTATTAGTACACATGGCAGCCATTCTGGAGCCATTCACTAAGGCCAATCGCGTCGCTGCGAGGGATGTGGGGACGAGCAGATGAGGACAGGAGGAGGTGGGATGGGGTGACAGGATAAAGCTGCAGGGTTAGTTCATAGGTGTTGGACAACCTAAACGATACTTATTCGGGGACATGGTTCGAACTCCAGAACGACGAACATTAAGGGGACGGAGGGAGTAAACCCTTAACCCATAGAGAGGAGGGGTTATATAGGCCGAATTGATAGTGGGGAAACTTGTTGTATTTGGGCTTGATTTGAGGGATAATAATAATTTAAGAACTTTTTTACTATGGTTGAGGAGGCGTCAGGAAGCGTTAGCTGTGTCAATGATTGGTGGGCCCATACGAGGGAAGGCGTTGAGAGGCGTCAATGAGGGAGGCGTTGGATGTATCTATGGTCGGTGGGCCCATATGCGCCGTAACGCCTCCCAACGCCTCCAAAGTTGAGAGGATTAGGACTTTAAATAAAAGAGTGGTAATTCCTTTTTCGTAGTTATTTTTTTAATCAAGGGCAAAACGGTAAATCCATAATTATAAAAATAATGTTGTGAGTAGTATAGTTGGGATGTATGTTGATGAATATTTGCTTTTAAAAAAAGATGATTTTTTTGTCTCTTTAGGGTTCATTCGCCGCCGTCGTCCACCATCCGTCCGCGGGAGGATCTCGACGTGCTGCGTCGCTCCTGCATCGTCTCCGGCGAGATCCGGGCCCGACCCCTCCTCACCAGCCCTCAGCTCCCCAACTCGCCCCATCCTATCTTTCTCTCGGTCTCCCGAGAGGCGACGGCGCCCCCCGAGCGGCGCACCGGCCGCCCCCTCCCCCTCCGTTCCTGTCACCGGTGAGTCCGCACCGGCGGCCCCTCCCCCTCCGTTCCTATCGCCGGTGAGTCCGCACCGGCGGCCCCCTCCCCCCGTTCCCCTCGCGGGTGAGTCTCCACAGTCTCTTCTCTTCCCTTCCCTCTCTCTCCCCCATCTCTCTCGATGCGGCAGGGCGGCGGCACGGGCGAGTCTCCGCCCGCCGCTGACTCCAATCTGAGCTTGGCTTCAAGCTCAGTCCCATGTGTCCACATGTAGTTCAGAATTCAGATATGATACTGACACATGCATGTCACCAACACACCCTGCCCAATCATCATCGTTGTCGCCGCCGACCCGCCGCAGACTCCAATCTGACCTTGGCTTCGAGGTCAGTCCCATGTCTCCACGTGTAGTTGAAGCCAATGAGCAGCTCCGTCACGGCAGCCTCCGTCTTCCTCTGGTCCGCGTAGTGGAGCGTCTGCAGCAGCAGCAGCACGGCGACGCGAACGCGAAAGCTGGGTGGCCATCACCCTGTTCATGCTTTAGGACGACGGTGCCAAACCCACACCCAGGTATCCTGCTACTACTTGATTATAAGTTGAATTTTTTTGTTACATATAATGCCACTGTTCTTGTGAAGATTCTGCAATCACTCTGTACCTCCATGTTGGTTTTCTTCAGTGACATGGAAAGCTTAATGCAGTGTCTAACCCTATGTCATCATAAATTAGTTAGTGCCTTGGTTTGCTTCCTCGTTGTAAATCTCCTCAGCTATATGAAAACTGAACCACAATGTATTCTCAACTGTATGCCCAAAAAGCTTAAGCATTGATCTAGTGTAGAAAAAAACTGTAAATTGATACTTGTCAGTGTCAGGTAAAGCTGTGCTGTTATTGCTATAGATTTGAAATTAGTCTGTTAATGCTAGCCGTCAATATCTTGGAGGAAAAGGCATCAGCTCATACCTAATCATAAGAAAGAATATAATTTTAAAAGAAACTAACCTGTTAATGGTTTGAACCTGAAAGATGTTCGACCTCTGACAAGGACATATGGGCAAGTGACTAAGGAAAAAAACTATTAGTGCTTTAGAAAAGCTCCCTGATTGATGCATTGTTATTGGAATTAACTATTATCAGTGATAGCAGCATATGTTTTAGCTGTTTGGATCCTTCCTATTGGCGCTAATTGCTTTCTGTCACTCTTTGGACACAACAGCAACAGGTTTCAATCAACTCCCTGTAACTCCCTGTGACAGCAGCATATGTTTCTGCCACATTGGTCCTTATCATTCATTGCCTATTGTGTCTAGTATGTACCCAAATCGAGTTTATGAAGAATAGGTGTCTGTAATGTTGTTTGTTCATGGTTAATATTTTGTAATATCACCAATCTAGTGCTAATCTTCTGAACAGACACAACAGATACCTGTAATTACATTCCTCGTAGATATAGCAATGTTATATTCTGGAGAGAGCTCTGGTATGATTGTCACTCTAATTTGCAGGTCTTCTGTTTGGTGGCTATGGAAAAGACTCTCTCTTACTTCACGACATCTTCACTCCTTTACTTAACGACATCAATGGGCTTGGTGTTTGGTGTTGTTACCACCTTGGTAGTTGACATGGCGTTTCTTAAACAGGTAAATGAAACCCCCATAGACAATCTTTGTTTCTTTCCAGCTCTAGTTCAGTGAATTCTCTGCCAAATGCTTGTTTTCTGACTGTTGCGTTGCACCTGCAGGCAACACACATATGACGAGCTCCCAGATAGGTGGGTCCAGATGGAGAAGTTGGGAAACCATGCGCTGTTTATTAGCTTGGATAGAAGGAACCCTACAATTTCTTGCTTGAACCCCGAGAGATGGGGAGGAAAGAGTAACTGCGTTTACGTTGCCAGGCTATTCGATGATGCTAATCCTGAAGAGACTTGGACTGCGCTGGAGGTTGGTCAGTCAGTGCCCCACCACCGTGTATTTGACATCATGATGTATGGTCATACATTCCCACCAGAATACAGGCAAATCAGTAGCCTCTGCCTGTTCCCCAGTCTGGTTTATGGCGCCAGCCAGTGATCTTGTTGGCCTACAAGGTTTTGGCTAGTTTTGTAGAGGCAATGGCAATTGCTCTTGTCCTAAATTTTAGTTAGCAAGGTCGTTGTGACTCGAACAGTTTCCTGAGTTGGACCAGCGTTATGTGTTGGAAATACTTTTGATGTTGAATTGGGCAAGCCTGCTTGTAATCTGGTGAAGAACTGAACATCAGGATTGCATTTTGCATTCGCCATTTGAACCCTGGTACCTGTGCACTTCTAAATCGAGCTGATGGTTTTTCAGGTTTTGTTACCATTTGTTGTTGCTATTCTGGTTATTGTTACTAGAGTAGGAGAAATTGGAGAAATGAATTACAAAAGTTTTGTACCCAGTTGTTACTAACGGTGGCTTTGTCATCTCTTCGCTTCCATGCATTTTCCCATTGTTTCAGTTTTCTTCTTTAAGCAGGTTTCAGTTTTAAAATAAATGGGGGCAAAAAAATTGTTGCCACGGGCCAAAGTGCCAGCCAGCAGCTAGGTCGGGCTCGACCACGGAGGGAGCCTAACCAGGCCGTGGCAGCCCAATTGGCCCAAGTGACAAGAGTGAGAGTATGCATTGTAGTTCAGTAGTTCGATGTCTGCCACTTCGCCTGTTCTTTTATGCTATGTTCTTGGTTGGTCTGCGAGCGAGGTGGGACTAAACCATCCGGCGCCTGCCTATCAACGAAGGCTCTGGCCATTTATTTCATGATGGGCCGAGCATCCAGTCCGTGGCCATACGAAATAGAATGGAAGCCCAACACCGGACCGGCCCGGGGAATGAGAGAGAAGCAAAGGTTGTGTGGGGTCCGCGTACCTGTGTGTGTAGAAACTTGTGGACAGGAGAAGAGCTCTTCCCCACCCCACCACCCGTTCGGTCACCACAGTTCCTCCTCTGTCCTCTCCTGCCTCACGTCTCACACCAGTAGAAACGCCAGGCGCCAGTAGCAGCGGACCACCACCACACCGCCAACCCTAGGGTCTATGAGGAAGGAGGAGGGAGCAGCACAGCGACAGGTGATGGTGTCGATGAGCACGACGCCGCACCCGCTGGATCCGTCGGTCTCGGCCGTCGCCGGGGGCGGAAAGGAGGAGGGGCGGCGGGCGCAGGAGGGCGGTGTGCGCAAGCCGTATACCATCACCGAGTCGCGCGAGAGCTGGACCGACCCCGAGCACGACAAGTTCCTCGAGGCTGCAGCTGTGAGTCGTCCTGTCCCGCTCTCTCCCCCGTCCTATTCCTGGCCACCACGTCCGGCGGCGCTTACCTCTGCTTCGCCTCACTGGCGCTGACCCGTCTGCTCTTCGTTCCTCTCGATCACCGGAGTTTGGTTCACTAGTTGGGTTTGTCAATCTATGAATTGTGCTCACGTTTGCGTCTTCCTGTGCTTTAGTGGCCAGTCGTTGGTCAAATGGTAGATCTAAGGGCCTGTTTGGCCTAGTACACCCTAGAGTCTCATCTCTTGGGGGCAATCACTCTTTATCCCACTGTGGAACATGACTGGCAGACATCCTAAATTGTTCGTTATCGTCCTGTAGTTAGATTCTGCCTAGTTGCCTTTAGGATTTCACCCCACTAAGTTGTTCTGAATGTCAATGTCTTACCCTAAGGATAGCCGTTAGGATTTTAGTCACATGTATCTAATCCATTATTATGGATCCTGGTCGCATACATGGCTTGCCACCTAAACAGATGCTTTAGCAGTTTATGGACATTTCATACTTGTAGAATGCCTCGTGTCACACATTTGGAGCAGCTTTCTTACATATTAATCCTTCTTTCTTTTCATGTAACAGCTTTGACCGTGACTGGAAAAAGATCGAAGCATATGTTGGATCCAAGATAGTAATACAGGTATAATTAAATCTGCCCTTAGATCCTCAAATCTGTGCCATTGTCTCCCTTTGTAGTTGACTGGCTTTGTCACACAAGGTTTTAGGCTAGTTACGGTTTTTAGTCACACTGTTTTAGGTGAGGATATTTACATTTTTTAAAGGAGATGCATACTGAGAAACTATTGGTTGCTCTGTATACCAGTGACCAAGTGAAGCACCTGCAAGAAAATACCATTCAGCTTATGGCCTTCAACTTAATTTTAGTTACAATAGATAGGATAGGCATAGTTGCATGAAATCTGGTGTCAGTAGCTAGGTACCATCACTGAAAGTGGCCTCTCTTTGTGTATCCACTATGTGGTTCCTGCTATACAATTATTCCCTCCAAGGGCTACCATTGAATCGCCCTGCGTCGCACTCGTTTATTCAAAGATTCGGTGCTCTCCAAAGTGAGAACAGAAGTTTCGACATTCTTTAGCGGTCTTCCTCGTCCTCTTTTCTTACTTTCAGCTGCTGCTGTATTTCCTTCAACACCTTTCGTTCGCGGTCGTCCCCGTCCTCTTTTCTTATCTTCAGTTCCCGATGTTGTATTTTCTTTCCCTTCTCCTGATGCTTTATTTGCTTCCCCTTCTTTCCTTCCATTGCTTTCTTTCATGCTAGCCGCAGCGATTGTTGGAGTTCCCGTTGACGGCGATAGTGCCTGCACATCGTCTGCATCTTCATTCCGTTCGTGCCCCCCTCATTCCTCCGGATATTTTGCAAAGTACTCTTCCTTCTAAGTATCATCCACCAAAAAAAATGTTAGATAGACCCGACAGTCTGGAACAAGTTGTTGTAACTGAAATATTTTAATATGCAGTAAAAGCACAGACCATGATAGGTTTTATGTTTGAGGGTAAGTATTCCAGGTTGCGCTCAGAATGGAGCAGCCTCGTGCATATTTAGAATCTAAAACTTTTCATTTCCTTCTATACGAGCGAAAGTAGTGCATGTCATGTAACAGTTTTTGTTTCAGTATGTAGCAATTTGGAAGTGACAATAATTCTAAGACTCACCGGTGTGAAATCATGAGCCATTTGATCTCCGTCCCATGCCAGTATATATTTTATTACATACGCCCCACACGAAATACTGCAACGGAACATAAACATAAGTAATTGGAGTACAACATTAATACAACAAAGAAAAAAGAGTACCTGTCGGTTTGTTGCGGTATGTTATCATAGGGAACTATATCCTAGTCCCGCAAGTTAATTGGTTTTACAAATATAACCAAGTCTCTCTTGACCGAATACTCGATGCATGTCTGTATGCCTTCCACCTAGTGGATGGCGAGATACATGTTAAGTTTGATCAACCGGTAGTTGTAGTTACATAGAGGATCTGTACTTACCAATGCCTTCTCTAGGTCTCTGTCTCGCATTCCTGGTATAGAGTTAAGTATCTGTACCTCTATCTTTATAAAATTCAAGACTAGGAGAGCCCAGTGGTTGTTGTTGATATACATTGGCACAAAAACCTGGGAAAAATAATTGAAAACTATTGAGTGTATGGCTATAATCCAAACTGGCAAGATTTCCAAAATTCATAGTACAACACGAGATAGCAACCAAACAAAAGTGTCAAAACAAAATCGGTATTACGTACCAAATGCCTTCCTTCACATTTTTCGGCAATTATCTTCTTGAACGTCGAGCGTTCATCAGGACCCATATTATTTGTTGCCAACTTATGGGCTTGGAACGTTGTTATATATGATGCCGACACAGTCTCCACATTGCTGATATGAACAAAGGCATTTATGACCTGCAAAAGGTTGAGTTAGTACATAGTAGGTGTGTGCATGTTTGTACTGACAACATGGATCTGAAATGATATTACCTCATCTACTATAAAGCCCCCTGTGACATTTTGGCGCAGCTGTTCTGCTGTAAGAACATGGCCATCTATGTGTACAACTGTAGCATGGTCGTAACTTGATACTAAGAAGATGGCAGCGTCTGTGTCAATTTGTTTCAAATTGTAATCATTGTCGATAATGGGTTGTCTTGGTTTGATATGTGTAGAGGGGTTGCCGATAATATGCTTCCCTGGTTCATTATTTGTAGAGGGGCTGCCTTGCTGTTGCATGATGTTTTCCGTCGTACCATTTGTTGCAGTGGGTGCTTCATCATTTATTCTTGCCAATGTCTATTGTAGCACCAGACATGAACTAGTGATAACTGAACTTGTGCAGATGTAATACCTACAGATGTGAAGATGTAGTCATAGAAGATGGCTGAGCATTTGTAGATGTAGGTATAGGTGGCTGAACTTTTGCAGATGTAGGCATAAGTGGCTGAACATGTGCAGTTGTAGGAGTAGGCTGAATAAGAAGCTGCACTAGTTGTCGGAGTTCCTGTTTTTTGACACATTGTTAGATAATGAAGCATGGATGGGTAGCTAAAATAAGTATTCTCACGCTGGTTACCTTGATTTTCATTTTCATTTGTGCATTTTCAGTTTCAATCTTACTCACCCTGGAAGCTTCGTCTCATTTCTTTTTTAAACCTAGCAAACTCCTCATTTTGTGATAGTATTTTAGTACCAAGTTTGTATTCCATCTCAATAGTTTTTTTTCCACTTGCAGTCCAATGTGAGTTTCGGTGTCGTTTTTCCATTCTTCAAGGCTTTTCATCTACATAATTAGGAAATAATGAATTAGGCACACAGAGCTTGGGCACAAAAGTACATGCCATACTTACTTTTTGGTTGCTTAGACTTTCCTCACGTACTAGTGAATTTATCATGTACCCCTCGTGTGCATATTTTGATTGTCGCACTTGTGACATTGATTCTTCTGGTGGTTCATTTTTTTGATGGCTGGAGTGACAAACACGGGGCAAAATGAGCTGCAAACAATTAAGAAAGTTAGATTGTACGCGTGATAACAACATCATATTGATGCTATGTTTGGAAACTTACAATTCCTCCATTTGTCCCCTTCTTCATAAAAGCCTTCGTTCGAGCATTAGCATTGGTGTCATTCCACATCACCATCCGTGGTTGGATTGTCTGGTCATACTTGACCCCGTAAGTGTTGTCCTCAATAATGACACGCTCCCAGTACCAACATTGTGAACAAAATGAAGAAAACACGTAAGATCAAAAGTAAACACTGTTTATAGGTGTTGGTTGTACCATATAGAACTGACCTGTAGCAGAGCCAAATTGCCCTTTAGGGCGGCTTCTTTTTGTGTGTTGTAAGTATGGCATGAGTTTAATAAATGGGTCAGAGTGAATTGTCCCCAATTAAATTTCCGAATGAGTGATACATGTTCAAGAGCTTGTATATAACTATAATTGACATGGGGCTGTGTATTTGGTGCTAGAATGACACCAATTGTGAACAAGACAAATGCTCTTTTGAAGTCATCATCCGGAGTTTTTGAGTCACGAATCATGCTTTCCAGATTCCTTAACTCGAGCTTGTGGTTTGCATCGGCATACCTCTTAAACAATTCAGTTTCCATAGTTTTCTCTTCACTGGTCTTTGTTTGCTCTACATATTCGTCTACATCAGCGCCTTCAATTCCCAGTCCCATTATGTCTCTGACATCCTCTGGATAAATAGTAATATCTTGATCACATATTTTGAAACATTGGTTGCTGACTTGGTATGTTTGTGCAACGTCCTTTATCATTATTTTCCTGATACTCATCTTTGGCATACGAAGCAGCCCCTCAAATCCCATATCCTTAACAGTAGCCTTGTGTTCTTCCGATAAACCACGTACGATTTTTTCAAATCTTGTAGGTGAGTGTGTTAAATGAAAAGACACAGTCTGCAGCAACCAGTTGCTCGTTGATAAGTTGCTAAAAATGTAGAGGCAACTTACACAAAAACTGGAACTGGATATGGAGATTACCTGATCGTTGTTGTCACCTCGCTCTTTTGTAGTACTACCCGTGGTACCATTGGCATCTGCATCAAATTATGTGAATAAGAAATGTTAAAGTTGCCGAGAGAAGTAGTTTTTACTTTGCTGATTAACAATGAATGCTGCAATTGTAATCTGGTGATAGATTGTCACTGATCCTGTGTTTTTATTTTCAGGGATAGCAGCAATGCAACAGCAGCCGAGCAGTAGCAGTAGCAGCCAAGGAATAGCAGCCGAGCAGTAGCAGTTCCACTATTATCAGCAGTTGATTTGGTGGTAATTTACTGTAACAAAGCAATACACACCGTGGTGAGTGTGCCATCTACCTCTTGCAATTTAGTGTCCATGTACTGTGGCTTTGACAAAGATTAGGAGTCAGTTTGCATTGTACTGTACAGGATACATTGTTTAATCTGATTACCAAATTTCATTTGAGTTTATAAACTCCAATGACGATTTACAAAGGATAACTTACGTCCTAAAATTAATACAGATCAATAAAAATAAGTTTGAGTAAGGTGTGCTGGCTTTTGTAAATTGGGTAGGATAGCATCAAGTTTTTCTTGCAAGAGTTGTCACCCAATAGAGATCTTATATATTCTTCCTAATAAGCACCAAAAACACCAATAGAGATCGAGATTGCATGTGATTGCATCTTCTGATTTGTAGGACACAAGCGCTTCTGCTGTAAGAGCAAATGCAATTGGTGATTTTAAACTCAAGGGAGATGGTGATGGTCACAACTCAGGGGAAATGGGGGTTTCTGGTCTTGACGAAGAGCCAACTTCACCTGGTATGGTGTCCAAAGGATCAATCAATGAAGTTAGACGCTTTTCTGATGATGCAATTAAAGAGATGGTAGCATCATCAGGAAAGAAGCATCTATTGCCTACAGAGGTATGTTTTGTGGCTTCTTGAGTTCAAAAGGGAAATGCAAGCTTTGGAAGCAGATCACTAAGCATTTTATTACTCAATTTGTTCAGGTTGAATCTATTCTCAAGGACTTGTGGAAAAATGAAGCCAGGTTCTGCATGTTACTTTCTGACTTCCAGAAGAATACGTTAAGTGAACCAGAAAAGAGAAGGGGCTATGAAATGTTTTTGTTGAATAGTCTCCTTGTGGCACCAAATAGATTCCGCCCATCAACTAGCTCTAGTCTTGGAGTAAGTATCTCAGTCATCTAACCGACTGAATTTTGTTCTAGAGTTGACTTAATATTTTGAGCTTGTTGTATATGGTACATATATGCTGTATCAACAGATAATAAATGTCTATTTACATTGGAATGATTTCATATGTAGCACAATAGTGATTGGTTGGAAAATAACAGGGCAAACTTACCTGTAATCTTTGCCTCATTTTGAACCCAGTTGGCGATTGCAGTCGGAGTACGGGGCTGTCCTCCATCTGCCGCTGTATCCATAGTGCCAATTCCAGACGATGGATTACTCGGCTGGCCTCTATCTTCTGCCGTACCCATTGCCGGCGAGATGAAATGATAAAAAAGAGATGAGAAAGTAGAGAGAGGATGCGGTTTGTGAAGGATGCTGTAGGGTTGCTACGATCAGGAATGAGCAACTGCGATCCTACAGGAAAGAGCAACCGCGATCCTACAATTACGGAGGCCACGTTCTCCAGTCGAGAGTTTCCAAAGGAAGAGCACCCTACCGCTAAGCCGCATGGCCCATGTCAGGGGAGTCAGGAGGCCCAAGCCGAGCGGCCCATGGGCGGCGTGCATGTGGTGGTGGCCGAGCCCGCCGCCACGTCAACGCGGTGCCTGGCGAGTCCTCATCGACCACCGGCATTTCTAAACCGAGCCCGCCGCCGCGTCAACGTGTCATTTTTTTCTTTAGCACTAACAAGGAGTAGTAGTTTGTTGCCACCGCTGGTCGTTGCTAGAGCTACATCCCCGATGCTTGATCTGGAGGACAACGCTTCGCTGCTTCTGTCACCTTTTCATGGGTCTCGAGCATTAGGAGCTTGGGTGAAGCGGATCTTGAATGCATCAACGGCAAGGGAGAATAGCTCAATGGCATCGGATGGCTGGTAGACGATGCGAGCGATTCACAACGATTCTCCGCGTTCTGCGTTGCTCGCAGCTTGACGATACGTGTTGGACGCTGACCGTCTAGCTGACATGATAGGAAGTGAACCGGTCATTCTCATCTCTTGCCAGAGTGATGAAGCACTAGGCATAACATGATAGGAACTAATCCGCCACTCTCATGTGTCGTCCGAGTGGACCAATAGGCTAGCACGATAAGAAAACACAGGCGATCACTCTCATGCTTTGTCTGAGTGGACTCCTAATCTTGCACGATAGCAACTCAACCTACACTCTCCGAGGCTAGTCCGAGTGGACTAATAGGCCCAACCTGAAAGGAAGCAAACCAATCACTCTTACATGTACTCCAAGTGTACTAATAGACCTAACATGATATGAAGTGAATAGGTCATTCTCATCTCTTGCCAGAGTGATGAAGCACTAGGCATAACATGATAGGAACTAAGCCGCCACTCGCACGTGTTGTCTGAGTGCACTAATAGGCCAACATGATAATAATTTGAACCGATCACTGTAGCCACGTGTTTTTTAAAGTGTGATCGCGAGTTTTTCTTACTTTTAAGTTCTGGCTTTTTACTAGCAATTAGTAGTTTAACTCAAAACAATTAGCATGGATTATGTATGAGGAAAAGAATGTGGAGGGTGAAAAATAAATACAATACATAGAATTTGGATATGAATGGTAATAGCCTCCCTAGCGGCAGATATAAAAAAATAAATTTTAAAATAAATGGTGGCAAAAAAATTTGTTGCCACGGGCCAGCATCAGCTAGGTCGGGCTCGACCACGGAGGTAGCCCAACCAGGCCGCGCCAGCCCGATTGGCCCAGGTGACGAGTGAGAGGAGGCATTGTATAGTTTAGGAGTTTCATCCCTGGTACTTCTCCAGTTCTTTTATGCTGTGTTCTTAGCTGCTCAGCGAGCGAGGTGGGACTAAACCGGATGCAGATGGCTGACTGCCGTATTCACGTGGCTTTGTTGGGCCACGACCTCGTGATGGGACGAGCCCACCGCGCCCCCCCCCTCCTCGATCGATTCATCGCAGCGCGCGCAGAGGCCGATAGGCCCAACAACCGTGGGCGGGCGCGCAGCGTCGGCAATGACCGTCCCTTCCTCACATACCCGCAGATCGACCGGGCGAATCCACACTGCCCGATTCAGCACAAGACGCGCCCGAGGTTCCCCGCGCCCGTGCATATGAAGATTAGGCCCAGAGCACCACGCCGCCCCCTTTGAACCCTACAGGAGCCGCCCCGAGCCCTAGCCCTAGCCCGCGCACCGCCATAGCCACCGCCCGGAGCTCTACCTGCCGCCGCCGCCGATCTCCGCCTTCACCGCGTCATCGGCGTCTAGAACCCTCCACGACCTTCGCAGCGAGGTGAGCAATCCGTCGGTGCCATTCGTGTGTCTCTTATGTAGGTATTGTTGGTGTTGATGGAAATCGACAAGGTTTTCAGTTGCAAATGCAGTTGTTCTCAGCCTAGTATATCTCTAATTTGAAACATGTGAGTTGAACAAAATGCGAATGCAGTGAAAACTAGGCATTCCTGTGTTGTGCTATATCCGGTTCACTGTTTATTTTCTTTAGATTAGTTGTTTAAAATTTAAATTTAGGTTTCTATGCCAACAATACAGAGTCTGCACTGGGCGCACTGTACACAAGCATGCAAAAACTGAGGCGATGCTAATGAACAAATGGCCTTCTGGATTTTGCTATGCGTGGTGTGATTTGAAAAGTGTGTTTCTGAAGTCCTCACTATTCCCCTCCATTGTTTCTCTCACTGCAGGAAGATCAGACAAGCTCTGACAAAAGCGATGATTTGGGCCTTGTTTAGATTGGGGTTAGGAATCAGTATTTGGTACTGTAGCACTTTCGTTTGTATTTGATAATTATTGTCCAATCATGGCCTAACTAGGCTCAAAAGATTCGTCTCGTAATTTACAATCAAACTGTGTAATTAGTTATTTTTTTATCTACATTTAATACTCCATGCATATGTACAAAGATTTGATGTGACGGAGAGAGAATAAAAAAACTTGCAATCTAAACAAGGCCTTGGTGAAGGTTTTGAGGGAACTGACTGTTGTGCAGAGGAACATTGCCAACTTGCAGGTGGAGCTACAGGGAAGAAAGGTGATGTTTTGCTATCTAGTTGTCAGGCTTTATATGTTTGCACCAGTTACACACAATGCCAAAGCTTTCATAATTTTAATCTAAAAAAATTTTCCTAATTTTTCACCTAGTGTTACATTTTTTCAGATCCTATACGACATTTCCATTTCATCGTGTTTCTTAATGAAAACCCTTTAGATTCTCTATTTAAGGTGGTCAGATTATGATCCCTTTTGTGAAGTGTGCCATTTCCGGTTTGGTTGTTCATGAAATGAGATTCTAGGCAGAGACGAGACTTCCTAGTGAGTTACAGGATTTTGGGGATACAGTGTATTCATACCAGATACCTACATGTTGAGTGTTACTATGAGCTTTCCTTTACCATGAATACTTGTGGTCATATCAAAGGGATTTTTTCCCTTTAATTCCAAATTTTATCTTGTATTGGTAGATGGCCACACTTATTGGAACAAAGTCTGATACTCTGGTCCTTGGAGAATGATTAAAAATGTCCGCATATCTTTTAGAGTGGCTAAACCCTTTTTTAGCCTAGTGGATAATGTACGAACAGTAGGGCTGTTAGTCCGGGTGGTTCCTTGAGTCAGCCCTCAAACCAGCATCCCGGGTTCAATCCCTGGCCTGGGCACTGGGAGGCTCCTCCGTTGGCTTTCCTTGTGAAAAAAGATATCTATGAACATGAACGCTGTTGATGCCATAATAATATAGTAATATGTGGGAATGGGCAAGGAAAACAAGCGTTGTCGTACTGTAGTCCTGAATATTTTTTAACATTGCCGTATGGATGCTTGCTGCTGCTAGTTATAATTTTTTTCCAGTACTTTGTTTGCTATATTTAGGCACTTCACCATCAGTGCTACTAGGTAGAGCAACTGAGTGACTTGTATGTGAAAATGTAGCATGAAATCGTGCCTTTACAGAACTATTCCTTCAGACTTTTCTCAAATGTTGCTAATTGATGCAGGAGGAAATGCCGGATCTTGATTCTTTGCTGGAGTACAATGAAATTGTTAGGAAGAAATTTGGTAGTGAAACAGAAGGATATCTGTTTTATAACAAATACGCTAAGGGGAAAGGATTTAGTGTTAGGAAAAGTTATTGTGAGTGGGGCAACGGCCACAATGAGAGGACCCTTCGAAAGTTTGTTTATAGTTGTGAAGGTTTCCGCGAAGAGAAGGAATTGAAGAGGGAGATTAAGAAGCGGAAGCCACGGAATATTACTCGTGTTGGATGCCCTGCTAAATTTGTGATTGCTTGGGATTAGAACACAGGGCAGTGGTATGTGAAGGATTTCATCTATGAACACAACCATCCAATGGCGGAACGAGACTATGCTTGTCTTCTGCGTTCACATAGAAGAATCAGTGATGAGCAAAAAGCTAATATTGTGGCGATGCAGATTTCTGGGATCCGCAAACACCAGATAATGGATATTATGGAAATGCAGTATGGTGGGTATGATAAGGTTGGATTTACAACAAGGGACTTGTATAATTTCTGTCATCGCAATAAGGTGGAGACAGTTGCTGCTGGTGATGCTCAAACAGTCATCAGTTACCTGACAGAGTGCAGACGTAGGGATCCTTATTTCTTCTTCGACTACAAGACTGATGGGAAAGGGCACCTCAAGGGACTGCTCTGGTGTGATAGTCAATATCGGCTTGATTATGCAGGATTTGGTGATGTCATCGTATTTGATAGCACGTACAAAACGAATCGGTACAACCTGCCCCTTGTTCCTTTTGTTGGGGTGAATCACCATGGCAGCATAGTTCTTTTTGTATGTGGAATTATTTTCCAGGAGACAATTGAGTCATATGTGTGGATTCTTAGGACATTCTCTGATGCCATGGTTCAGAAGCATCATGTTTCCGTGATCACTGATGGAGACCTTGCTATGCAGAGAGCAATCGGGCTGGTGTGGCCGAATTCATCGCATAGGCTATGCATATGGCATATTGAGCAGAACATTGTGCGTAATCTTCACGATGATGGTGTGAAGGCTGATTTCAGGTATTTCCTTTATGATTGTTGCTCCATTGAAGAGATTGAGAGGAAATGGCTGGAATTCTTGGATAAGCATAACGTTACAGATAAGGAGTCGTGGCTGTATCAGATGTATGAGAGGAGAGAAATCTGGTGTGCTGCGTACCATGCTGATAAGTGCTATTTAGGACTGAGGAGCAACCAGCGGAGTGAGAGCCTAAACTCTAGGCTTCAGGTAAATCTAGACCGTAAAATGACATTGTTCGAGCTGGTTGAGCACTTTGACCACTGCCTTTCGCGGCTGCGCAGTAATGAAGCGAATATGGACTTTGAAGCATCGAATTCTTTGCCATGCTTAGAACCAGATGCTTCAATTATTGAGAAAGAGGCTGCAAAATCGTTCACACCAAGAATTTTTGCCATGGTGCAGTTCAGCATAAAAGCAGCCAAAAAGTGTTTTGCGAGAGAGATTCTAGATGACTATGATGCGATTAAGTATATTGTTGGCAGGGAGGATAAATGAGACAAAGAATACCATGTGGAATGTGAGATATGTGTTAATGAAGGCAATCTGAAGGGAATTTTTTGTTCTTGTCTTAAGTTGCAGTCCCTTGGAACCCCCTGCTCACACATCTTCTTTGTATTGGGATATCGCAAAGAACGCGTACTTCTAGGCTGCTGTGTTTTGAAAAGGTGGACAGGGGGGGCTAAGAGTGCATTTCCTCCTATAAGGAAGAGCACCATGTATGACTATTCCGATAGCCTACAGAGGTACCATGAGCTACGCAATATCAGTCACACTGCATCCTTTGTAGCATCTCGTTCACCTGAAGCATATGAGCGGCTGAAACGTGTTCTGCATGAGGAAGCTGCTATGATCCTGCCAAATGGAGGAGAGAACAGATACAAGAGGTATGGTCCGGTGCTGCCGCAATGCCTGGATGTTGATTCTGCAGAGTCCAAAAATGTCTTGGATCCCATGCATGTTCCTGGCAGAGGGGCCCCGAAGAAAAAGTTGAAGTCAGTTTCAAATATGAAGAGATCTAAGGTGAAATGTACCCTGTGTAAGGGTGAGGGTCACAATCGGCGAACATGCTCCATGAGAGAAGAGGTAGTTAAGAGTAATGTTCATCAAAGCTAACAACTGCCTGTTTGTGAGGATTGTCTAGTTATGGCTAATGTTACTCTTCATTTGTAGAAAACAAAGCTCCCTGAAGATGTGCTGGATATATGATTTGCCAAGGATCCGCTTGCTGTTGCACAATAGGTACGCTGCTGCATAACTCATTTAAAGTGATGCACAATATGGTGCTTTCAAACTGCAAATTTACCTTGATAGGGTAGCAGCTACTCATCATCCATGCCAAAGCTCAGAATGTTGGGTTGCTTACTGGCTCCAAAACTACTTCTAGTTCCATATATTAGTATGGCTATTAGTCAGGAGTCACTGGAGTCAGGAGCATTGTCTGTCATACCAGTTCCAATCTCTAGCTGTAGCATATCAGTCAATTAAGCATTTCTTCTGTGCAATTTTGTTGTTGTTTATTTCATAGCACATCAAGCTTAACCTATTTTTTGGTTGTTTAGTCCATAATCGTGTCTGAATTGAGTCCAGCAATTATGATGTGTACATTCTTGGCTCAGTTCCAGTGATGTGATGGAAGCTAATAGATTCTTGTTGGTATGGTAGGTTTGTAAGGAGCTAAAATTATTATCTGTCTAAACTACTTACTGCAATTAGTGCATTATCATTTAGTTCTGAAGGAGTATGTCTGGTTTCATGATCAAAGGATTGCACTATCATATTTCTGATGGTAAGTATGGTTTCCGTACTGAATTATTATCCGTCATGTATTTGAATTCAGTGACTGTCTTTTTCCCTACCTTATTACTTTGCTATGAAATGCATGGTTTTGGTATGTGATGCTTCTAACAAGGCAATATCGTATCCCTGCTTGTTGTTGGCTTGCTGCAGACCATTATCGCACAGCAGGAGGAGAACGGTGCTGGCAGGACACCACATCGCGAAGAGGCCATGTGGGCAGAGGAACTATGCAGAGGCGCTGAGCAGGAATGATATCAAGGCAATCGCCCTCACTGGCAAGTCACCAAAATAAGTTTCTTGTCAAGTGTCCTATGCTAGTGCCGTGTTTCTAGTGTTTTTCTTGTTGCACAGGTGCCAAAGGAAGGTTCTGCGGTGGATTCGATATATCTGCGTTTGGAAATAAGCCAAGTAAGAATGACAGTTCTGTACCAAGTGTGTTCTGGCCCCTTCCACTCCTGAATAACTAAATATTTTACATGTCATCAGAAAATGAGAAGCCTGGATCCATGTCTATTGATTTCTTGACTGACATAGTGGAAGGTAATTTATCATGCTCTTGCTCTTGCTCTAAACACGCATATTGGTAAGCAAGTATTTTCCATTATTGAGTCATTGATTGTTTGTTGCTGCCAGATGCTCACAAACCGTCAGTGGCTGCTATAGATGGCATTGCTCTAGGAGGTGGATTGGAGCTTGCTATGGTATATGCCTAAGTTGTTTTTCATCATATCATGCTTCAGATTTCTGTATTTTTTATTCAAATACTTGGCTATTTGTTATACATCGAAAACTCTTTCTGTCCAGGTTTGCCATGCTCGCATTTCAACACCGTCAGCTCAATTAGGACTACCTGAACTTCAGCTTGGAATCATTCCTGGAATGGGAGGTATTCTCAACCCCCAACATATACTACATATACTCTCACAAATGCCCCAATATTTTCTCAAACTCCCCTGTTTGTGGTGTTTTAGCCTTAGGCTTAAACGTTATTATGTTTCACCCTGCACCTATCTCCTTTTGGCAAAAGGGCTCTTGCATCCATGTTCAGATTTCCACTATGAAAGGTATATGAAAGCATTCCTGCCATAAAAGTAGAATTAAATCTTCTGTAATTCTCAAAGATATATTGACATTTTCTGTACATACTAGAAGCATAACATGTTGGAGTTAGCTCCTCCAAACAGGCCTGATATGTTGTAGTGGGTGAACACCAAATACAGTTCCATATAGCAGGAATTGGGAAGTACAAAGAAAAATAGTTTGCTAGCAAAAGTTCGGCTGAAGTACTCCTGCTCTAACTATAATAATTATTTAAAAGGTCATGTTCTGGACATATTACTGCTAATCATACTGCTAACCATGTGCTGAACATATTAACCATTCAAGATACCAAAATATTTACCCACAAACAATAGTTACTGTAACATAGTTAGGATTCAAAGTTCTAAATAATTACATTTTGTCAACTTTTGTAATAAGATAAGATAATGCCCAGAGGTGTGTTCCTTGATTTTTTTTTTCCATTTTCTGTGTTGAAGTTCTTAACTTTTTGCAGGGACTCAACGTCTTCCCTGTCTTGTTGGCCTGCCAAAAGCCCTTGAGATGATGTTGGTAAGCTTGAATTGTATTAATATAAGTTGCAGTGATGGTCATAACACAAACCTACATAGACTGTTGTTGACTGAGTACTGGTGTATTCTCCTAATAGATGTCAAAGATTATAAAAGGCACGGGGGCACAAGAAATCGGCTTAGTTGATGCTGTTACTTCAGCTAATGAATTGGTCAACGCTGCCTGTTCCTGGGCTCTAGAAATTGTTGAAAAGGAGAAACCATGGTTCAGAAGTCTCCACAGGACTGATAAACTTCCAGATCTTGCGGAAGTGAAGGATGTTATGAAATTTGCAAGAGTTCAAGCTAAAATGAAGGCTGCTAATGTTCAGCATCCCATAGTTTGCATTAACGACTGTTTATTTTCCTTTGCCAGTTCAACTTAGTGACCTGTAATTATTAACACTTTGGGGGAATTTCAAATCACCTTTGTAAGCTGATCCGTTGCTCTTTCCATCCATCTTCATGCCTACTTGCTTGCTATAATACCTTTTCTATAAATCACCGTTTCCTTAGATCCAATTTGACCCAGCCAGCTGTAACGGGGCTGGTGTGCAATTTATTTTTTGTCGTTTATTTCATAGCACATCAAGCTTAACCTATTTTTTGGTTGTTTAGTCCATAATCGTGTCTGAATTGAGTCCAGCAATTATGATCTGTACATCGGCCAGAGCAGAGATCATGAATGCATGGTGCAGATTGCAGCTCTGATCATCACCAGAGAGCAAGAGGTCACCTCTGATTCTCTGAATAATTCACTGAGCTAAGCAACTTCTGATGTCTGATGTCTCTATTTATTTCTCCATTTTATTCTTGCTCAGGGAATGCACAAATAAAAACACGGGCATGATCCTGTACAGTGGGTACGACCGGCACTCGGAGACCATAGTACATTCAGTTACCAAGTCATCTAGTCAGAACATTCTAATTAGAAGTAAAATAGACAAAGGACAAGCCACTGCAATTTAGTTTTCGGAAAAAATATCAGCTTGCACAATCACAGTAACATGCATTCAGTTTTCAGAAAAGTAGCAGCTTGCAACACTAATAGACCAAGTGTCCAAATAAAAGACCAAGAACAAGTGCATTCAGTTTTCAGAAAAGTAGCAGCTTGCAACACTAATAGAACAAGTGTCCAATCGACCAAGAACAAGTGACCAAGTAAAAGACCAAACTCCAACTATCCAATAGCTAAGAAGCATGTTTGTTCATCGCATGAGACATGTCGTCTTGTTGAGCTTCCTCATCAGCGCATCGTTTCTTCATCACAGGAGACGTGTCGTCTTGTTCAGCTTCCTCATCAGCGCTGCCCGATAGACGGTCCACCTCATAAGGCTGCCATGGATGGCCTTCGTCATCAGGCTGCCATGGACGGCCGTCCTCATCATAAAATCCAACTCCGTTCACTATGTACAGATGACAAATCTTTGTCCTTTCATGAGCATGTGCATCCACCATTTTGTCTACATCTTCTTGTCTGTCAATCTTTACCAATATCGTTGATGGCTCACTCCCAGGAACAGGATTCAGGTAGTATAACTGTGCGTCTCCTTTGTATCCAGAATAAGCTGTCAAATGCTATGACAGAATGTAATACTCAACGGTGGCTGGCTCTGTAATTGCAAACTCGGACAATTATTCTCGACTGTCGTAGTACTTCTGTAGATCGGAATAAATTTCCTTCACGGAGTGAATCTTAAAGCGCATTACCACATGCTGCATGTATAGATTAGACGAATAAGAATCATTTCAGATCAACGAGTAACCAAAATTATATGAAAAATTCATATACCGGGCCACACTCATTATTAGTTATTACACACATGTATCTCCGTGGTATATATATCATATCTTCTACCTGAAAGTGCAAACAAGGGGGGCGTTGAGATGGTTATATATATAATATAAATTAAAAGAGTACCGTAGTTACCTCTATATTCATGTTGGCACGGACCTCCTCTCGTTGGATGAAGGACTCAATGAGGGTCTTCATCTTTAAGCGCTCATTCTCCAATGTTGCCAATTGTGCCCTTGCCTGCTCAATCATGGACTCAAAGCGTTGTTTCTCGTTCTTTATATTGGCATCATTTTCTTCACGGGCCTTTTGTAAGAAACAAGAATAAGTGGCATGCTAAATTCAAACCCTTTTAAAACTACATCCAGTAGACTAAAAAGTATGCTACATCAAAGTACGAAATCATGTTATGCTTGTACAAGTGTTGTATTAACATGAAAAAAAAAGAAAATGGATAGTGATTAATGCTACTCTACCTATTAACCAAGATAAAAGAATAATGCAGAACAGTGAACACACTTAAACATTACCTTTTGTAAGGCATCATTTGAGAGAGCACGCTCCTGCTCTATCTTCTGGGCATAGGTGGCATGCTGATCAGTTAATGCTTTGTTCAGCAGGGCAATCTGTTCTGTCCGCACTCTTTTGCCCAATTTAGAATGCTTAGTCTCTACCGCTTTGTCCTGCTCGGCACGCTGAAGTGATATGTAGTTGTCATATTTACATCGTTGTTCTCTCCTCCTGATTTTAGCTTTGACACGGGCAAGCTGTATATCTAAATCCAGATCGTGCCGGTCCGCCTTCTGTTTTCCAACCATCTCCTCCCCCTCTTCCAGGGACCTCCGAGCTCGTCGCATGTCGTTGCTACGATCCATGACACCTAGAGATTTAAAAACAAGAATAAGTGCCATGCTACATTGAAACCCTTTTAAAACTACATCCAGTAGACTAAAAATCCATTGCAATAAAAAATTACTTAGGAAGACACTATATTAATTTGCTAATGCAGCTGCTGCTATAAAAAATTGCTCCGCACCCACACCTCAAGTAGCCAACAGTTGCAACCAGCAGGTGCAGCTCAACTGAAGAACCAATACATCTATGAGTATTATATGTATAGCATCATTATTGCTTTGGAGCCCAACTGAAGAAGCAACACAGCAGAGCAGGGTGTTACTTTATCTGTATGGTACAGCAACATAGCCTATTACTTTTTTTGACAAAATTTAGATGATATTATACAATGTTCTTTTCTCTGAAGTAGTAGAAAAGACTTGTATTGTTTGAGTTGTTTTCGCAGTACACTTTGGATTAGAGTAGTATGGTATGTGTTTATCTGAAATGAGTTTAGGTTTGCTCCTGCCTCTGCAGTGTATGGAATTCTGAATACTTAAATTGAAAGCAAAAGTGAAGAACATGTCAACTCACATGTTTCAAATTAGAGATATACTAGGCTGAGAACAACTGCATTTGCAACTGAAAACCTTGTCGATTTCCATCAACCAAACCAACAATATCTACATAAGAGATACACGAATGGCACCGACGGATTGCTCACCTCGCTGCGAAGGTCGTGGAGGGTTCTAGACGTCGGTGACGCGGTGAAGGCGGAGATCAACGGCGGCGGCGGGTAGAGCTCCGGGCGGCGGCTATGGCGGTGCGCGGGCTAGGGCTAGGGCTCGGGGCAGCTCCTGTAGGGTTCAAAGGGGGCGGCGCGGTGCTCTGGGCCTAATCTTTATATGCACGGGCGCGGGGAACCTCGGGGGGCGCGTGCGAGGGAATCGGGCGGCGGTGGATTCGCCCGGTCGATGCGGCACAGCGGGGAAGAAGGGACCGGGTCGCTGACGCGTGCGCCCGGCCGCGGTTGCTGGGCCTATCGGCCTGCGCGCGCACGCGATGAAGCGAGGAGGGGGAGCGGGCGACGGCTGGGCCTGCCCATCACGAGGTCGTGGCCCAACTAAGCCACGTGAATACGACATTCAGCCATCTGCATCCTGTTTAGTCCCACCTCGCTCGCTGAGCAGCTAAGAACACAACATAAAAGAACATGAGAAGTACCAGGGATAGAACTCCTAAACTATACAATACCTACTCTCACTCGTCACCTGGGCCAATCGGGCTGGCGCGGCCTGGTTGGGCTCCCTCCGTGGTCGAGCCCGACCTAGCTGATGCTGGCCCGTGGCAACATATTTTTTTGCCACCATTTATTTTAATTTTTTTTATATTTGCCGCTAGTGAGGCTATCACCATTCATATCCAAATTCTATGTATTGTATTTATTTTTCACCCTCCACAATCTTTTCCTCATCCATAATCCATGCTAATTGTTTTGAGTTACACTACTAATTGCTAATAAAAAACTGTTTGGCAAAGCTATTCCTAGATTTATCCTGGGGATATCTCCGATATCGTGGCCACTGGCCACGCTTCAACTGGCGACAAGAAAAATCAGTATTGCCACGCTATTGGCGACATGCTAATAAGATGCAAGAAACAGAACATTAGAGCGCGCTGCGAGCGAACAGGCTGGCAGTAGCAAAAGAGCGTCGAGCATATCTGACAAATAGATTGGCCAGTATTTGAACGCTACAACAAACCTGATCAAGAGATTATCCAAACACGTCTAGAGGAGTCACACTTGTCATAGCAACTAGACAGGCACACACCACATGGACTGACTTCTGCAGTCACGCTGCAAAATAATTACTGAACTAAGCTGGTCACTTGCAGAAATACTGGCTGGTGGTGAGCTACCGGGTAGGGATCATTCCACAGTGCTGTACCCTCCCGTGACAAAAGGGCTGCCAAGTGACTAGAGCAGCCCAGCAACTGGTTTTAGATAGATAATGCAACCAGCTACATTAGCTTTCCTACATTTACATGGAAGTAACTAAAGCTTAAATTAACCACCCAAAAGCTGCTTCCAGCTCTACACGCTAAACTTTACAAGCCTCCTGCTGTCAAGGCAAAATATTCGGCTGATTAGTGCCCAGCAGCGCTGACCACTGTCCTCCAACAATCCCCGGAGCTCCAAGCTCCAAGCTGCAAGCATCACACGAATTAGCTACAACTCAGACTGAGAATGTTTACATGTTCAGTTCGCCAGTAAGATCAGCATGTTTTTTTTTCCAGAAAGCATAAGCGAGACGAGAGTACCTTTTGCTGGCTCCTCAATCCATGGACCGTTCATAACGTTGAGAATGCTGCAGGCATCGCTGTACTCCAGATCAGGTAGAAGCATGGGCGTCAGAAGGAAGCATCTGCAGGAAAAAGAAGGGGGAGGTTATCAGATGTCAGGAGGTCTGCAGATCTGCATGCTGTACAAAGTGTTGAGTGCACTGTCACTAACTGTGGCGTGTTAATTTGGCTGGCAGCTCTGACAAGCTGCTGAAACATTTTCCTCTCGTTTATGGGGTCCATTCTTGCATATTCGGATGAATGCATTAGACCACCTCAATACCTACAAGTTAACAGTCATACAGTTGAGGGAGGAATGAAGCAATTCAGTTGTGTTACCTTGATTTATCTCATCAACAACCCGAAAGGGGCAGTTGGTAAGATCTTGAAGTGACACAAGATACAAGATGGTCGATACTGATCGCTCCTATGAACAGGAAGGAAATAATAATGACCATAAGTAGGTGAAGAGAAAAGGTTTCGCATTTGACTTGACATTGTTGATCCTTCATACCCCTCCAGATTGGTCATGAGAGCTTAGCGCCTGCAGCTGACTAGTTTGCTTGACAACCAAGAGAGAATAATATCAGCAAATTAACAAAGATGCAATCAAAAGAATAGATACTGGCCACACAAATAAAAAAAAAATCTTCCCTGAGGCCAGGGGCATTCTGTAGGACGCGCATAAGAATACCAATTGCTGCATCTGGAGACCTCGTTAATGAGCCGCTTACTTCCTGAGACGGTCCTTGGTCCTCCCTGTCAGATATGTCAATCCTGGAAAATAGATGAAGATCTACATTAGCTTATGTCAAATCAAGAAGTGGATGCAAATTAACAAACACCGAAAAAGCAAAATGTCAAGAAAAGGTTGCAAAACTGTTAGAAATGTTTGACTGATCCCACTGCGACCTCACCCAAGAATATAGTGGCAAGTCCAGCACAGTCACTATATGTATCCTTGCTAAGGGATAAACTTGATAGTAACAAGACCAACGTCTAAGCCCCTTGTATTTATCTTTATTAGATTAAATGAGACTCTAATTATGTCCATAATTTTAGACCTCAGAATGACAGGTTTAACCTGTGATAGTAGAATAAGCTGTACCTTCTACAGCCCTCTTGCTTAACTAAACATCTTAATTGCTGCTACTAGTAGTTAATGTATAGTAATATAGAAGAAACAATAAGGGCTGTTTATCTTGAACAAAATAGACGCTGACTTCAGATAAATTAGCCCACTGCCCGCAATTTGGCTCACAAATTCACATTCATAGTCACATACCAAGAATTACAAGAATATTAGCAAAGCTGCACAGTGACCACTATGTGGCTGTGGTAGAAATGATATCTAGCCCCTGTATTGTGTAGTTCGAAAAAAACACCGGGATACTAAGATTTTCAACTGTAATTTCTAATTTGTAAATAACGCAGAGGCAGTAAT
Organism: Miscanthus lutarioriparius; assembly: GCA_904845875.1. Classification (NCBI taxonomy): domain Eukaryota; kingdom Viridiplantae; phylum Streptophyta; class Magnoliopsida; order Poales; family Poaceae; genus Miscanthus; species Miscanthus lutarioriparius. Next base: position 126,150,746 of record CAJGYO010000001.1, read on the forward strand.
TTCTAATTTTCAGTCTGGAGCATGCAAATGACACAGGTACTGAAAGTCTAAAACTTCAGTCTGTAGTTTGTAAATGACACAGGGGCACTAAGACTTTGAGTCTGTAGTTTGTAAATGACACAAGGGTACTAAGACTTCTGTGTAGTTTGTACTTTCTATAAATACCATTGGGCTACACAAGCAGTACAAGAGTTTTTAGCCAGCCGATATTTGCTATATCCACAAATTCCCATATTACTTGCTCTACGAAACATTGTTATAGAAGCGGACAACACCCAGCTAACCTGCTTAGGCACCACCTCAAGCATAATACCCTACTTTCCTCAATCCTCGTAACCTACGTAGGTGCCCACTTAGCAGCGACTAGGCATGCCCCTGTCACCTACCAGGTATTGAATATTTTGATTTTTGTGGATTTAAGTAAGGGAATGCATGGTATTTCTACTGAGAGAGCATGTCTAGCTGTTGGATGGTAAATCCTAGTGGCTAGTGAACATCACTAATTTCTTCCTAAAACTGCCTTGTTCCCCACTGGTACTGCTGGTGCATAGGCAATACCAAATTTAAGCAAAGTAAAGCCGGATTGAAACCAAGATGAAACAGATCAGCAGGATATATTATGCGGGCTCAATGTATAACCATGTATAACCAGACTTGATCAGCAGGATAAATTTGAGAAACCCCTCACTTCATACATTGCTCATTTCCAATCTCTGTTGCCTTAAGCTTCATTGATGACACTGTAGAACTAGTACTATTCCACTAATGGTCTTATATGGCCAGTCTCACCAATGGATGTTCTGAATATATTGGAGGTTGGCAAAGGTTATTCTTATAGTCCAGCAACAAATTACATACCAACAGTACAATGAACTAATAGGACTCAAAACCTATATTCGAAACTACTTTTTGTATTCATTCAACTAGAGGTATGAAAGCCCTCATAGGACATCAATTCGATTTGATTCAGCATGGCAAGAAAGCAAGTACTTTCAGGTGCAAATGACTGGCCATTCTCAATTACTGGATAGCATGCATGTCTAAAGTGCAGTTTCACATGTGAAGCAGATAAGAAAATGCATGGATAACGTAGATTGAAGCACAAACTTAAATAAATCAAAATTTACTGAAATTCCCCAATCCGGCGCCTCAGCGACAGCACACCAAAACGGCAACACCACAAGCGTACAGGGAGAGGGTACCTCGAGGCCGGCCTCGGACTGGAGGGCGGCGTGGGTGCGCGGGAACCCGGCGGAATCGAGGAAGGCGGCGACGGAGACCACCGCGACCCTCGCGCTAGGGGCGGGGGCGGTGGCGGGGCAGGGCCGCCGGCGCGATGCTGTGCGAGGGCGGCCGCGGCTAGAGGGAGGGAGAGAGCAGGGCTGCGGCAGGGTAGGTCCGCCGGTGCGACGCTGTGCGAGGGCGGCGGCGGCTAGAGGGAGGGAGAGAGTAGGGCGGCAGCGGCGGCTAGGGCAAGGGAGAGAGCGACATGCGTGCTATTGGGGAGCCAGGCGGGTTCGGCGCGGTGGGGGTGGGGAGTGAGAGGGCTGTGCGCAATGACCATATTACCCTTCGACGAATAAAATAAATAAAAATAATTATTTTGGGTAGGCATCAGGAAGCGTCAGCCAGCGTTATGAAGTATTTCCAACCATTATAAAAAGGCTCATAATTTAAACGAGAGAATAGTCCAAAGTGGCATTATTTTTGTCTAAATCATGTCACGTATTTTGCTCCTGCAATAACTGCAACTAATTCTTTCGTAAAGTTGTACTAGTACTGTGTTTTATCCAAAAATACAACCCAATGCAACCGCGCAGGTTGGTGACCTAATTGTACATAGTCGAGTACAAATATTAGTATCAATGACAACAATGCTAATCTGAAATCCTAAAACGATAGATTATCTTCCAGGTTCCCAAGCACACGTAAGATGGTTTCCACAATGACAGGATCCGCGCCCAGCAGTCTCTGCAACTGCGCTTCCACCGGCCGCGGCGCGTCCGAGCCAAAGACGTCACCGACGAACCTGTACACCAGAGCAAAATCCGGATGATCCGGAGACAATAGAACTTGACGAACTGTCTCGTCCTTCGACACGACGGCGTCGTCATCTGTAAACGAGGGCAGCCAGCTAGTGGGTGGCTGCGCCTGGCGTACGACGGCGCCGGAGCGACGAGGGTGCACTGGCGGCACCGCGAGGCCCATCTTCTGAGCCCTGAGGAAGTGCTTCTGGGCGTGGCTGCGGATCTGCGTGGCTGTCTTGGTGGCGACGAACGCCTCGATCCTCTTCCAGTCGCGGCCGTGCAGCACCAGCGCGTGGAGGAACCGGTCGTGCTCGTCGGCGGTCCACTTCTGCCGAGGATTGGTGATGGTGTACGGCTTCCGGAGCTTCTTCCCCGCCATCTCGGTTGACTTGGCTACCACTGCGGACATTTGTTCCTGACTTTCGACCTCTCAGCTTCTTGAGCAGAAGCAGCGAGGGCACGTATGAAATGAGAGCGGAGGATTGAGAGTTCTCGACCTGGTGTGTGCTGGTGTTCAGAGTGCGCAAACATATATAGGGATCGTTGAAGCCGCGCATAAAGTGAGCATCGGATGCAGAAAACGTGTGGCCGTCTGGCCGATACAGAGCATGTGCTGAACAAGCTTGGGGGATTACACACGTGCACACGGATGTGAATTGCGCGCGTGTTAGGCGGACGCGCGGTGCTAGCGCTCCCGAGGGATCGGAAGCTCTCAATTGTTGTCATGCTGTGCAAGGCGGGGGGCGGCGTTTGGCCGATCTGCGACGTTAAGAGTTAGGTGAAAGACGTGCATTTCGGGGCTGCTTTGAACGATCTGATCATCAACGAATAGCCCCTTATTCTCCCATGTGTTGAGGTATATAAATTGTGCTTGATCTCTTTCTCGACGAAGATCTCGTTCCAAGTTATAATTAGAACACAATTTTCGCACGGATCAGCCTGCATTCCAGGGCCTCTATAAACCAATAAAATAGTGATTTTTTTTAAAGCGAACGACAAATCAACCTTACTTGACTATAAAGGGAACACACTGCTCAATTGTGTATCTGGTTTAGTCGGTGCAATGAGTCGGTGATATTTGGATCAGTGGCAATAAAATTTAGTTGCCATGGTAAACATTCTTGTATTAAAGTACCTTACATTTACGAAATTATTTTAATGAATAATTCACAGATCAAAATATCATCAAATAAAAGTAACAGATATAGCATCGGGCCGGAGGGCCGACCACCCAGTGGTTGATAGGTTACGTGGCAGCCAACTGTTGTCCCACGACCCTGTTGGTCAGTGGAGGGCAGACATGACCTGTTAGCAAGCAAACTCTCCTGTCGGCAGTTCAAGGACCGACATGCTGAAACTGACAATGAATGTTGTACTCTAATAATTCAAAAACACTTAATTTTAAGGAGTGCTTATTTGGAAAGAATTAAAACTGAGAAAATTATCGCTTGTATATATAAAGTGATTGGATGGACTACGACGAAATACATGATCCTTTAAATCTACAATACATCGCTCAAGATGGGTGGTAGAGCTTGAAATAAACGATCCTTTAAGGCGTGGGCGGGTGGGCGGAGCTCGCACCACGAGGTCGGGCGAGGCGGATCCTTCGACCTCGGGGTCGGGCGAGGCAGAGACCGCCCCAGGGGGCTGGGCGAGGTGGAGCTCGCACCTAGAGGATGGGTGAGGTGGAGCCCGCACCCAGAGGTCGGGCGAGGCGAAGCCCGCGACCTCAGGGTCGGGCGAGATGAAGACCGCCCTAGGGGGTCGGGCGAGGCGAAGCTCACACCTAGAGGTCGAGCGAGGCGGAGCCTGCGCCCAGAGGGCCGGGCAAGGCGGAGCCCACGGCCTTGGGGTCAGGTGCGGCAGAGACCGCCCTAGAGGTCGGGCGAGGTGGAGCGCGTGACCCTAGAGGTCGGGCGAGGCGGAGCCCTCCCCTAGAGGATAGGCGAGGCGAAGCCCACGCATCTGGGGGTCGGTTGGTGCTGTAGTCGCGCTCTTGACTGCTCGGATGAATCAATGTTGATGGTCATTAGCTCCTCCTCTTCGGGTACCCCAGTATTGGTCCCCGACAGGGGGGCTTGCTATAACACAACCAAAGCCTCGAATAGTGAATCATGATACTTTCAATGGTGAAGTGGGGAGCGATAGTGAGAACAGATAATAGAATTCTTGGAGGGAGTGCTCTAATGGAATCTGGTGCTTTAGTGCTGGTATAACTGCTTTGGTGTCTTATCCTTTTCTTTCTTATAAGTGCAAACAGTGGGCGAGAGGCGGCAAAGAGAACCCCTTGACTTTTTAGATTAGTTTGATGTTAGCCCCATACCTTTTCGGGCGAGGGGGTGAAGGATCATGTAATGATCCCTTCGATGCTTTTAGATTTGCTTGGCGCCAACTCCTCACACCATTTAAGGCGTGGGTGAAGGGTCAGGAAATGAGCTCCTCGGCGCTTTTAGATCGGTTTGGCGCCAACCCCCGAAGGGAGCCGTGTCAAACCAGATGGCTTTGTAATTTCAAAAATCAATGTTTTCTTCAGTCTGTTAGATTCAAGGCTGACCTTAGGTCAGCTATTTGCTTTTGGTTAGATGCTCTCAGTTAATTCCTTTTGTAAGTATCTTGGAGTCCTTTAATTTTATAAAAAGTTCTTTGACACTGTGGGGATCTCCCCCATAGTTTTTGCCGTAAAAAACCCCCGCACCTGACGTGGGGCGAAGGGTTGCGAAATGAGCCCCTCAACACTTTTAAATTAGCTTGGCACCAACCCCTCGCACCTTTTAATGCGTGGGGTGAAGGGTCATGAAATGAGCTCCTCTATGCTTTTAGATCTGTCGGTTTTTTTACCGACAGATATTTGGTTCTTAGAGGAACTCGCTTGGTGCAAAGAGCAATCAAAGTTGGGACACAAGATTTATACTGGTTTGGGCCCCCGGGAAGTGAGTAAAAACCATATGTCCAGTTGCTACTTGTTTGTATTACATTCGGTCACGATTACAAGATGGTTATGCCTATGAGAGTTTCGATGATTACAACAGGGGGTATGGTTAGCTATTTATATCTGAGGCCTACTTGCCCTACAAGCTACGTATTTGTGCCATAGTCAGAGTCTTGGCATGATCTTGAGATATCCTTCCCTGAATGATCGAGTCATGAGCCTTCGGGTCTTCTTCGGTACGGATTCGGTAGCTAGCATATCCGGTAGTCAGGATTTTCGGGAGTATGGCATCGTCAGTATCCCCTGAGCTTGTCTACCAATTGGGACTCGACAACTTTCCCGTACTCAGGCCTTCAGCAGGTGTTTATAATCAAGGTTTGTTGAGAGCCCAAACTCGCACCCATGATCGGGAAGTTGGTCAGGTAGAAGTTGGAGAGTCTCGTAGTTGGGTGATGAGCTATTAAATAAAAACTGCCATACTGTGGAGTTGTCTTGTCTTGTCTTGTCAACACGATCTCTGTGCAAGTCAAGCAGCGGTTGTCAGGCACTTGAGTGGCCGCACCGGTTTGACTTCTCGAGATTTACGCATGCGTTGAGGTTAATGCGTCGTTTTGGTTTGTTGATGATGATTGGCTTGCCCCCAATCACTTGACCTTGGCTTTTATAAGCAAGCATCTGAGTGCTAGGTTTACATCCACTTAGCGTCTCCACCTTTGCAATCATGAGGTCGAAAACCGTCACTCGTTGCCGCAAGATCCCTCGTTTGCTGCTTGGGGATTCGCTCGGGCGGTCTGCTAGAGCCTCGCCTCCATCATCTCCCTCAGCGCCGTCGTCCCTAACCCCGGCGTCACTTGCTACACCTACACCAGCTCCGCCCTCGGTCCTAGCGCTTCCTCAGAGGGTGGTCGTGATCATGAATAAGGAGCAGGCGGAGGCCTCGGCGAGCGCTGAGGAGGTTTCCATGAGGGCCCTAGAGGTGTCAAGGCCCAATGCACCACCAAAGGAAGTGGTGGAGCTCTTCGAAAATGAGTCAGAGGGTTTGATTACCTCCATCGCCGCCACTGCCAACACCGACCCCTCAGACCTTGACCCGTTGGTTCCTCGGGTCACCGTTGTACCAGATATGAATAGTGACTGGGAACTGGCCCGGAAGCTCTTCGTCGAGCTGAACCGGGAGGCCATCGGCATCCCTGGTGATGGGGCCCTGGTGGACCTCATCAGCGATGAGGAGGACTATGATGAGCCCGATGCCAGTGAAGCAAAGGAGGACGCTGCCCCAGGCGATAAGGAGAAGGGCACCGCGACGGACGATGGACCAACGGAGCAGGCCACCAAGCCTCCTAGTCCTCCACCAAGTGCCTAATCAGCTTGGTAGCGGTCAGCTTGATCGGACCCTGTCGTCCCTTGGTCCGCAATGAGCTCTTCGTCCTTGCGGATAGGGACTTGTAGCGATCATGCCCGATTTGGTGATCGGTCTAGTATTAGTTAGTATTTCCCATTCTAAATCCACGTTATAGTGAAGTTATTAATGGAAAAATCCTTTATCAGTCCATTGTTGCATTTTAACGTTTACACGTTGTTTGCATAGCAATAGGCCGATTATGACTTATGTTATGAAGATTTGGTCATTCAACGAGTTGGTGTACCTGTCCCGAGTTAGTCGGTCTCTTAGCAAATTCTCGTTTGTTAACCAAAAAAATATCAATGATATGACCAAGGACACGACGTAGCTGTTAGGAGCATGATTAACCGAGTGTCGCCTTCTAAAAATGCCGGAAGCTACTCGGATAATTTTAACCTGCTGCCCAAATCCTCGTTGATGAACTTGGTCTTTTGTATAGGTGATCCTATCATGAAAACAGTTAGACATTAGCATGCTTGAGGCAGTTCATTATCGCCTCATTGTTGTTTGACAGGTCTAATTTATTCCGTCCGTCATTTTCCTTTTCGTGTTGCTATTTTCCGCTTACACGTAGATCGTGGGTTTGGAGTAGCAGCGACTCGGGTGGTATTCCGTACTGTATTCCCCAGCGATTACGTGTGTTTGGGCATCTTAGCTTTGCACGATCGAGAAAATTTTTAGACTAGTGAATATGTATATGGTAGCCCCCGACTCTCAATCTGAATTGATATTCAGGTGGAGAGTAAAGACTAATAGAGGATTTTTTTGGAAATTATAGCATCCCTACTATTTATGTGAACATTGGAACAAAATTCTAGATAAAGAGCAGTTAACTATTCGAACAACTATTGTTAACAAGGTAGCCCCTGAGCCTTTCTGTAGCTGAGAGGGCTCGCACGACACTCCCCCGAGCATATAAATTACGAGGGGAAGGATATGAAACCGTATGTGTTTGAAAAAATTGACTGAATAACACAGAACTGGATTAGAACTTATCTTAAGCATAGAAACGTCATAGTTGATCCATATTCTATGTATTTGGGAGCATGTCGCCGTCGATTTTAGCCAACCTGTAAGTCCCCAGGCGGGCTATTTCAACCACAATATACGGTCCCTGCCAAGGAGAATATAGTTTTGTTTTGTCCTTTGTATGCTGGTCCTTTTTTAGTACTAAATCCCCGATGCTCAGAGCTCAGCTACACACACGCTGGTTGTGATATTTCCGAAGGGATTGCTGATATTACTGTACTTGGTAAGCGGCTCTGTCGCGCTCTTCCTCGAGCAGCATTAGGTCGAGATTACGATGCTTAGGCTCTTCTTCTTCGAAAAACATCAACACTCATGGCGGCTTAAGTCGTATGTCTGGGGGGAGTACTGCCTCAGCACCGTACACAAGGAGAAATGGGGTTTCACCTGTAGCTTGGCTAGATGTCATGCACATTGACCATAACACTGTTGGGACTTCTTGTGCCCACTTTTTGTCATAGGCTTTGAGCCTATCAAAAATTTGGGTCTTAATCCCTTGCAGTATTATACCGTTTGCACGTTTGACATTTCCGTTGGTCATTGGATGATTTACTAAAGATCGAGGATGTTTTATTCCATAGGCAACACAAAAAATTTCAAACTTCTTGCTTATGAACTGTGTACCATTGTCCGATATTAGTCGGTTAGGTACGCCAAAATGCATTACTATGCCATGCAAGAACTTGACCGTGTTTTCCTTGGTAATACGCCCGACCGGCTCTGCTTTGACCCACTTAGTAAAAGTGTCGATGGCAACGATCAGGAACTTGTATCCTCCTCGGACCTTTGGAAAATGTCCTAATATATCGATGCCCCATGTGGCGAATGGACAGGATAGTGGATGGTGTTTAACGCTTGAGCCAGCTGGTGTATTTGCTTTGCGAAAAACTAGCATGATTCGCAAGTCCTAACTAGGTCAGCAACGTCTTGAAAGAGCTATTGGCCAGTAAAACCCTTATCGAAAAGCTTTACCGACCAAAGCCCAGTGAGCGATATGGGACCAACAGATTCCTCTGTGGATGTCATGAAGCAAACTAATGCCCTCAGCCTATGTGATGCATTTGAGAAGAACCCCATTACGACCCCGTTTGTAGAGGATACCGTCTACCATTGTATAAAGCATGTCTTTACGGCTGGTTCGTTCTATATCTGCACCATTGACCAGGGTAACCTGGTTTGTAAGGTACGCTCGGATTGGATCCATCCAGTTCTCCCCATTTCCATCTAGAGCAGTAGCGCGAGCCGTATTGCCCAACATAGACTTTCCAAGAAATTCACTGAGTATTGCCTCATCACTTGATGGATCAAGCGTGGGGTTTGGACCCCACTTTGAGATCGGGATAGAAGGTTTTTCGAGCACATTGACCAGGACGTCTCCCAGTAGGTGCTACCATGAAGCCGCCCGACTGGCTAAGGAGTAGGCATCGTTATTATATTTTCGTGGGATGAACTGGACTTTAAAGCCCATCAAACTTGGACTCTAACCGTCTATATGCTTGTAGGTATAATGCCATGTTTTCGTTCGTTGCTCGATACCCTTTGGATGTTTGTTGGGCAACTACTTCTGAATCCCCTTTCACAATTAATCTCCGGATTCCCAAGGATATGGCAATTCGTAAACCAGTTAACAGGCCTTCATACTCAGCATTATTGTTGGTTGGAGTTGGGTTAGTGAAATCAATTTGAATTGCGTACCTCATGGCGTCTCCCTTTGGTGATACCAAGACAACTCCCACCTCCGTGCCGTTCTTACATTTTGCTCCATTGTGGAACATGATCCAATGCTTGGGGTTTTGTGCTACCTCTTCAGGTTTGGGATTTTTCCACTCTGCAACAAAATCAGCTAGAGCCTACGATTTGATCGCAGTTCAAGGTACAAATTGTATGTCGTATTGTCCTAGCTCTATAGACCACTAGGCGATCCTACCGACGGCATCTCGATTATGGACAATGGTGCCGAGCGAATAAGAAGAGACCACTTTAATCTTATGACTCAAGAAATAATGCTTAAGCTTATGAGAGGACATTAGTACGACATATAGTAATTTCTAAATGTTAGGATACCTGGATCGGCATCATGGAGGACTTCACTTACAAAATAGACTGGGTGCTATTTTGTGGATTTTGTCGTCTGACACTCGACCACCAGGACACACTAACAACTTTGGGGGTCACTGCCACATATAGAAGCATGACTTCGCTATCTTTTGGAGGTACGAGGATCGGTAATTGCTTCAGGTATTGTTTGAATGCCTGAAACGCTTCTTCGGCCTGTTTGCTCCATTGAAACCGTCAGGTTTATGTAGCAATCTATAAAACGGCATACCTCATTCGCCTGACTTGGATACGAATCGACTTAGCGCTGCCATCATGCCAGCTATCTTCTAGACTTCCTTGTGGTTGCGTGGAGACTGCATATCTTCGATAGCCTTGACCTTCTTAGGGTTAGCTTCGATGCCCTATTGTGACACCAAATAACCGAGTAGCTTACCCGAAGAAACACCGAACGTGCATTTATCGGGATTGAGCATCATCTTGTTCTTACATAAGTTGTCAAAAGTTTCCTTTAAGTCGGCGATTAAATCAACTTTTAACTTGCCTTTAACAACGATATCATCAATGTATGCTTTGACATTCCGACCAATTTGGCCTTCAAGATATGAACACACTTTTGATACATAGAACTAGCATTCTTTTAGCCAAAGGGCATCTTAATATAATAGTATGCACCAAAAGGAGTTACAAATGCAGTTTTTTCCTCATCACCTATGCACATGATAATTTGGTGACACCCCGAATAGGCATCTAGAAAACATAGCAATTCACATCCGGAGGTTGAATCTACAATTTGATCTATCCTCAGAAGGGGATATTCATCCTTTGGGCATGTTTTATTCAAATCGGTGTACATAGTCCACGCACATCCGCCATGTACCATTAGGCTTCTTCACCATGATGGGATTTGCCAGCCACTCTAGGAAAGGGACCTCTCGTATAAAACCTTGAAAGCTCTAGTTTTGTTTTGGTGAATTGATGAAACCCTAAGTGCTAACCTATTGCTCTAGTGATCATAAAATAGGTAGCACTATTTCAAGTGGTGGAGCAAATGAAGATTATGTTGTTGGTGGTCATGGCCATGGTGATCAAGTGCTCGGCTTGGAAAAGAAGAAAGAGAAAAACAAAAAACTCAAGCAAAGGTGAAACTTGATAGGAGCTTTTTGGTTTGGTGATTGAGACACTTAGCAAGTGAGATCACATTTAGGATCGATAGCCATACTATTAAGAGGGGTGAAACTCATCGTGAAATGCGGTTATCAAAGTGCCACTAGATGTTCTAACTCATTGCATATGTATTTAGATCTAGTGGAGTGCTAACACCCTTGAAAATATTTGTGAAAATATGCTAAGACAAGTGCACAAGGCAATACACTTGGTGGTTGGCACTTTTGATCAAGGGTGGTGAAGTTGGGGAAGTTGAGGGGCTGTTTTCCTTCGATCGGATGCAGCGACCGGACTCGGGCCGTGCATCCGGTCAGTGGTGCACAGAGGAGGCGTGTTGTCGGTCTCTGACCGGACGCTGGTGCTAGTGGTGACCTAACACGACAGAGGCGCGTCTAGTAATACATGACGTATGCTGACATAAGCAATAGAGCAAGGCAGAGGTGATCGGACTCACTAGCACGTCTGGTCATGCGTGACCTGACGCGTCCAGTCAAGATTTTTTGGCTCTAGATGCTTATTGGAGTGGATCTGACACCGGGGAACCACTGTGATCGGTGTGTCCGGTCATTTGTTGGTGGCGCGTGGGCATGTGTTGATCTAATGCTGCGGCGGTGCGTTCGATCGCCCTTTGGGTGCATCCGATCGTCACTTAAGCGAAGGCGCGAGCGGTTTCAACTGTTGGGATCATGCGGTGGAGAATCAAACGCAGGACACGTGGACGACATCCAGCGACCGAACGCTAGGGACCGTGCGTCCGGTCACTTGGACTTGCGCGTCCAGTCGTCTCGAAGATAGTAAGGTGCAGGAGCTCAATGGCTCTATTTCATGGGGGCTTTCATTTAAGGCCCATGGCTGGCTCAAGCTTAACCTCTTGGCCATTTGCATTGACATAGCAACCTTGTGAGCTTAGCCAAAGCCCTCCCACTCATCTCCATCATTGATTCATCATCTTTGTGAGATTGGGAGTGAATCCAAGTGCATTGCTTGAGTGATTGCATCTAGAGGCACTTGGTGATTGTGTTTCGCTGTGAATTTCGCTTGTTTCTCTTGGTGGTTGCCGCTACCTAGATAGCTTGGTGTAGCAAGGATCATCGAGCAGAGGTAGGTGATTGTCTCTGGCTCCGATTGTGGTGATTGTGAGGGGTTCTTGACCTTTCCCCGGTAGAGAGCCAAAAGGTACTCTAGTCGATTGCAAGTGGCTTGTGTGATCCTCATCTTGTGTTGGTTGTGCGTCACCTGGTTGTGGGTTTGGCGTGTGATGACAATTAGCGCGTGAACCTCCAAGTGAGTGAATCGCCACAACGAGGACTAGCTTGCTGACAAGCAAGTGAACCTCGGTAAAAAATCTTTGTGCCATCTTGTCCCAAGGATTTCATTGGTTTTCTTGTGATTGATTGATTGATCATCGCTCACCACATCGGTATATCTTCACTACCCTCACTTGTATTTACATTCTCTAGTGTAGCTAAGCTCTTTAGTGTAGTTAATCTTGAGAGCTATCTTTCTTGCTTGTGTAGTGGTTAGTGAGGCTCTTTAGTTGGTCTTTGAGAGTTCACTAACTTAGTGGTAGTGACTTAGCCCCTTGTGTGAATTAGAGACTAGTAACTAGAATTGTGGTAGGTGGTTGTTGGTAATTTTAAACGCACACGGATAAATCCACAATCGCACAGATACCGCTGTAGCTTTCACCCGGGAGTGTTCTAGAGTATCATATTTATTCACAGGGAAACAATGGTTAAAGAAGTTGATAGTTCACCATCATTGTTGATGGTAGTTAACAACCATTATAAACCATCAATATAACATGCATAAGGGCATAAATATAATCACCAACAAAGGTCTAGGGGTTTAAACTAATAAATTCCATGAGTTTTGGTAAATCTGTATTTTCTACAGGGTTTATCCAGAAAACCATCAAGGTGGACCTAGATGTCAGAATTAATCGCGCTTATCCAAGATGAAAATAACCTAGAAGGTTCCAGAAGACTCGAGAGGACTCCACACTGAAGTGGAGGGCGAGACGCCGCTAGGTGGGGCTGAGGCCCGCCGGCCCCTGGGGCCCACATGTCAATCCCGCCTCGCTACGTTGGTTCCCCAACGCCTTAAGGATTGCATCTACGCCGTTAATTCAAGTCGGTTTGATCCAAGAGCTCATGATTGATGACCTGGCATATATATATTAGTCCCTGCCATCCCCTAGGAGAACCCCCAGTCATCAAATCATTTGAGAAGATAGAAACCCTAATCATCCTCAGAGCTCCATAAATTCTAGGGCATAGCTAGTTAGGCTAGGTCTAGAGGGAGACAAGCAGGCTTCGCTTGGATTCCTGATCGTGTTAAGAGCGTGGTTTGGTATAATCTTTGTACCCCCTATATCTCTCATTAGTTTTATATTTTTGCTACAATTGTTATTCATATTGTCCATGTTCCTAGTTATAATGTTCATCGTCTACTTTGATTATATGCTTAATATAGTTGGATTATCATCATGTTCATGCATAAGTTCGTATAGCACTCACTCTAGGGATCCATGGGTGGGTGGTCGACATTGTGTAAGCATGGTGCTTATACGTTGTTTATCTGTGGATACACCCTATATTCCGGGTCATGTGGTAGATCATGGATGTGACACTCCCGTTGAGTCCTTTGTAGTCCACACCCTGAATATAGGTATGCACGTAGGATGCAGTTATAAAGGAAGACAAGCTCTGTTCTTAATCTTTCTTAGTAATATCCCTTATGTGTAGATATGATGATGGTCTTAGCAATGACTACTAGGTATAATTGCACTAATCAATGTATGCTTTGACTTGTAATTAAGAATGACTTAGAAATTATTCCTCTAATATTCTACCTGACCATGCTAATGCTATAGAAAGGAGTTCTCTGAGTGATTTATCATTATTATTAATCAATACTTATCATATATCTAATCCTATGACTTACCCCTGTTATGAGTAGAACATTGGTTATGGTTTACTTCTCCATCAATAGTATAAGTTATCAATACATATCCATGCCAGACCTTCCCTGTGGTAAAAATATAAATAACGATACCTGGAATACTCTCGAGTGAAGTGCTACAATGATATATTATCTGTGCACTTGCAGATTCCTTTTCATTCATATCTATATATTCTTTCTAGTCACCTGAAATAATAAAGAACTACTTAGTATCATTGTAGTAGTAATACTAGGTACAATCTACAAGCATCTCTGGCACCATCATTAGCGATGACAACCTAGTACAAGTAATGTTAGGAGATGTAGGCATATCATAGGTGACTACTTAAAACAAGTGACAAGTTAATAAATACCAACAAGCATTTCTGGCGCCGTTGCCGTGGAAGGTCGCTAAGCAAAGGAAGTATTGATAAACTTATACCTATTGATGTGGTCGAGAAAAACCATTGACCTCTGCTCAAACAGGCTTACCCTATTTTATCTACTTGTGTATCTTATGCAGGGTAATGTATGACCGATTTTGACCTTCCGACAAACTACGTTGAAGATCTAGAAGCATTAATCAGGAGGACTAGAGCTAAACTCAAGAAAGTCCTAGTTTTAGAATCAGAAGACAACCAGATAAGGTGAAGCTTAACACTAGAATTTGAAGCCATGGCTAACAAGACTCTCCTTGAATTCTCTGCTCCAACTACAGCCAATATCCAAACTAGACCAATAGTCAACATTGGATACAATGGATTCGAGCTCAAGCCAGCTGTCGGTGTTTTTGGACCACCGATGAGTAAATTTGTATTTGCGCGTCTGGCTCGGATGGTGTGCTCAGAGGACACAAGGGTTTATACTGGTTCAGGCGGAACGTTCCTATGTCCAGTTTGCTGCTGCTCGTGTTACTGACACTTGGTTTGCAGTAGGGGTTACAAACAGGCAAGAGAGGGAAAGGATCCCAAGTCTCTGGTGAAAGGAATGAATGGGTGCCGAGAGCTCGATCGCTGCTCAGCCGTGTGCTCGTGTCGTGCTCTTATGTTTTTATCACATGGTTCGGTCTTGTGCTGATCTGGATCCCCCTCCTTCATGGGGCGCCCTACTTTCCCTTTTATAGGCTAAGGGAAAGCGCGGGTTACAACGGAGGAAAAGGAGAAGAACGAGAGAGAGGAAGGCTTCTAGGATTGCTGGGTCCTTTTTCTCCTTCATGCGGGTTCCGTCGGTCCTGTAGATGTCAACAGGGATGGCTCCACATTGTGGCCTTGTCTGTCATTGGCGCCATACACAGACGTCATCTGCTGGTCATGGCGTTCTAGCCCATCCTAGCGGACGTCGTGGTGAACTGACGCGCCTGTCAGTGTTCGTACGAGGGTTAGGCAGAACAACACCGGTACGCCCGATGCTGTTCTTGATGAGAATCCTCAGGTATGGCCCATTATAGCCTTGTGTTACATCAAGTCATGCCCGTCTCTTCCCTGGTGTTAGAGTTTTGACCCAGGCCCATACGCCTGGACCTGATGTGGTTGGCGACGATATGGGTCCCCGTCGAACGAGACAGAGCCTGCGACCCTTCGGGGTCAGGCGAGATGGAGCCCACGACCCTTGGGGGTTAGATGAGATGGAGCACGCACCCAAGGATGGGGCGAGACGGAGCCCGTAGCCTCAGGCGAGACCCCCGCAGCCTCAGGGTTGGGCGAGACGGAAACTACGTCCTTGGGGTCGGGCGAGATGGAGCCCGTACCCAAGGGGTTGGGAGAGACATGTTAATACATCTTGCTCTGTCTAGGGGAGTCAACGTGGGCGCTAACTCCCTTACTTTGGGTATCCCTAATATCGATACCTGACACTAGCCCTCATCAACTTGGTTCAAGCAAGCCAATTTTGTGGAAAGGCACATGAAGATGCGAGTGCACATCTCCTACACTTCCTGGAGATCTGTAGTACTTTCACCATCAAGGGAGTGACCCAAGATGCCATACTACTTCATCTCTTCCCATTCTCACTCTTGGGGAATGCGAAGCAATGGTTCTACGCTAACAAAGATAGAAATACTACATGGGATAGCTGTTTCACTGCCTTCCTAGTAAAATTCTTTTTCACAGGCAAGACCAATGCTCTGCGTGGGAGAATTTCAAGTTTCCAATAGCAACATGATGAATCTATCCCTAAGGCATGGGAATGCTTCCAAGATTACATATCAGAATGTCTTCATCATGGGATGAAGAATTGGCTTCTCATGTAGACTTTCTACCATGGGTTGACCAATAGTACCCATGGGACTATGGATGCTGTTGCTGAAGGTGCGTTCCTGTCACTCACAATTCCAGCTGCAACAGTTCTTATGGAGAAGATGGCCTCCAACCAAGGTTGAAATGAAGAATGTCTTCAGACCCACAAGAGAGGTGGAGGTATGCATCAACTCAAGGAGATAGACATGATGTCTAGATCTGCTGATGAAGAAGCTTGAAGACCAAACCAATGAGAAGCAAAAAGTCATGCACATTCATGATTCCCGCATGACGTGTGAAGAGTGTGGAAACACTGGGTATTCAGAGAACAACTACTCTAAAATTCATAAGGATGAGAACTTTGTCAATAATAACTACTTTCGTCCTCAACAAAATCAAGGATGGAATCAACAACAAAGGCCGAACTATCAAGGTAACCCTCAAGATAATAATTTCAATAATTTTAATCAAGCACCCTAAAGAGAATTGATTTCTGGCCAAGCTAAAATTATGGAGAGTTTATCTAGAAAACTAGCTTCCAATGATAGAATATTAGAAAATATGAGTAATAAAATGGATAACCTCTCTTCTGCTATTAAGAACTAGCATAACTTTAATAAAATGATAGAATCACAAATAGCTCTGCTGGCTGCTGCTGTTCCTCCAATCGACAAAAGTAAGATTCTAGGGCAACCGAAAGATCTAGAAACTACAAATATTGTCGATATTCACAATATAGTGTACTACTATATACAACCATCGATGGGAAGTGGATAGATTACACCTTGCCTGAGAAGAAGAGCGATCTAGGGAGACCTATCATCCCCATCGCTATTGGACCTCACATTTTTCAACAAGCTGTCTGTGACTTCGGAGCCAGTGTCAACGTTATGCCTAAGGTAATTTATAATAAAATTAATAGAGATACTTTGTTGTACACAAATATACGTTTGCAGCTTGTAGATCAATCACTCTGCTACCTCAAAGGAGTTCTAGAAGATGCCATTGTTCGAGTGTGACAATCATATATTCCCGTAGACTTTGTGGTTTTGGAAACAGGTGGAGATGGGGCACCCATCATCTTGGGCCAACCTTTCCTAAGCACCGCAAAAGCCATCATCCCGATAGTGCCATGATCTGCTTCACAATCAATGATAGAAAGGCGAAGTTTTCTTTCAAGAATTGTATCTTGCAATCTCCTAGACATTCACAAACGCTGTACCAGCCTGAAGAGACAACAGTGACCAAGAAGAAGAACAACATGAGAAGAAGGAAGAACAAGGCCGTACAGCCACAAGAAGAATCAGTCAACATGATCAATACACTCAGATCAGAGTATGACCGTCTTCTCGCTTCACCATTCCTTGCTAAAAAGGATGATCCAGGCGTACCCACGATCGAGTGTACCATTGGACAAAGAATATTCCACAAGACCTTCTGCGACGTTGGGTCAGGTGTTAATATAATGTCCAAGGTAACGTATAAATATTTATTTGGTAATGAACCTTTGTTCTCTACATACATGCAACTGCAGATTGCGGATCAATCAATTCGATTTCGGGAGGGAATAGAGAAAGATATCATGGTAAGAATACATGACCAATGTGCCCTTGCCGACTTCATCGTTCTGAACATGGGAGATGAAGAAGACGATACACCCATCATCCTTGGAAGATCGTTCCTTAACACTAGCAACGCGATCATCTACGTCGGATCTAGACAAGTCCACTTCCAATTCCCTTGCCTCGACGTTGGAACGCGTCGGATCGGAATACCAAACTCCACTGATGATCGGTGTAACAACCCAAAAATCCACACACCAAAAATCACAACTACAAAATTTTTGTTTAAACCCTATGTGATGTTGAGTGACACATGTAGAAGCCAAACCCTAGTTTTGGATTAGATGTGACCCAACTAGGTTAAAATCATAAGCATAGTTTAGTTTTATGCCACATGTGTAATTAAATTCCTAAATAAACAAATCATGCATGCATCCTTAATTCCACTTGTGATTTGGATTCTTTTGCCTTATGTGATGTTTAACTAGCTTACTTAATATTTATGATAAACCCTAATATATGGGATGTATTTTGACCACCAATTGAAACACATTGTGGGACCCACTACAAAACTCAAAGCTCAAAGTTTAAACTTTAACTAAATTTGAATCGAAGCAAAAGAAATAAAAGAGAAAGGAAAAGGAGGGAGGCAAGAACATTGACCAACCTCGCCTCGACCGCCCAAATAGCCTAGCCAAGCCTCACCTGCCCTTTCACACGCGCAGCCGCTGACAAGCCGGACCCACCCGTCAGCCGTCACGCACCGCACGCCACCGCATCGGGACAAGCTGACAAACGGCCCCCCTCTGTCAGCCACCCAGCTACAGCGTCGTCGTCTTCCCCACGCGACCGGGAGCCGACCATGGAGCAGACGCGGGCCCGGGGTCACGCACATCGCATGACCCTGTTCCTCCTTGCGCCGCGCCCACGCTACCGCACGCGGGCTGTCCGATGTGCCGCACGCATCACCGCCGCCCGATCACCGTCCGCCATTGGAGCCTTTGGAGCTCGGCTATAAAAGCCAACGTCCGCGAGCCCTAACCCTCAGCCCGTTTGCCGCCGCTGCTGGTGGCACAGCACCACCCCACGTCAAGCCAAGAGAGAGGGAGGAGGAAGAAGCAAGGAGGAGAAGGAAGCCAATGTGGAACCGGACCTCGCCGGAGCCAGGAGCGCCGCCTCGATCGGCTACAGCGACGTAGCTGCTCGGCACGACACTGCATCGCCTCATCACAGCCTCGCCTCGCCACCGCATCGCCATCCTACCGCCACGAGCCCTACGGTGAGCCACGTCGTTCGCCGCTCACCGCGCTAGCCGTACTCACCATGAATGCCACTGCATTCCCGCACCTAGGGAACGCAGAGGCGGAGCTTTCCCACTCCTGGACACGCTG
The DNA here is from genome assembly GCA_904845875.1 of Miscanthus lutarioriparius. Classification (NCBI taxonomy): domain Eukaryota; kingdom Viridiplantae; phylum Streptophyta; class Magnoliopsida; order Poales; family Poaceae; genus Miscanthus; species Miscanthus lutarioriparius. Next base: position 126,169,485 of record CAJGYO010000001.1, read on the forward strand.
CACACGCACCGCACGCGCACCAGCCCAAGGCCTGGCCTCACCGACCCCTAGCTGCTCAGGAACACCGGCACGACCATACCTAGCCTCTCGGACGCCATGAACGGACCACGTCGGAGCACGGGCTCTTGCTCTGGCTTAGCCAACAGGTAGCATAGAAGGACCACCATGACCCTCTTGTTGAGCCAAACGGAACGCGCTGCAAAGGGAAGAAAGGGGCGACGCCGAGCCCTCTGCTTTCGAAACGCCCGCCGCCGAAGCGCTCGCTCATGCCATGCATACACATCGCACGCATGCACGCGCTCACCATGGTCAGAGCACAACCATGGCGAGACCACCGTGTCTTCTACGTCGCGATAAAGGCGACGTTGACACCCTGACTGGCTCCACCATGACGAGAGACACACCGCGCTCACCTTAGCCGAGGATGAAGCCCACTGAAGCCCTGCGTTGTTGCACCGCACCTCGTTGGAGTGCCACCGCCTCCGTTTTGCCCCAACCACCATGGTCGGAGGCGTCGAGAGCTCCCGGAGCCCCTTCGACCTGCTCGCCATGGTCGTAGAAGCACCGTGGAGCTCACACGCTCCTCCAACTCGGCTCTTGCTACCACTGCAACCTGTCCATGCACGCCGATGAACCCACGCCGCCGTTCACCGTGGCCAGCCAATTGGAGCCGCCCGACCACCACGTTAACTTCACCGGGACACCCGCTATGGCATGGCCAAGCTTTTGCCCACCTTAATTGCACACCCGCGCCGCTGGAGGGGATCGCCGGTGAGCTCACCACCGGCGGGAGCACGACGGAGGAGAAAGGGATTTTCCCCTCGCCGGCCACACGTCCGAGCACTTAGTGCACGTAAAACGAACACTGGGAAGTAGTAAGTGGACCAAATCCTTCATAGATTGGCTCTGCGGTCTATGGACCAACGCAGGCGGGTTCACCATGAACCGCGCCTCACCTGTCAGACACCGTTTGACCCCGGACCCACCTATCAGCCGCAGTTTAGCTCGGATGGCGCCATGCTGACGTCATGCCGATGATAAGACCACGCCAGCATCGGGAACTTCGGCAAGCCCACCGACCACCTCGACAACCTTTTCGACCACCTCGACAACCTTTCCGACCACCTCGGCAACCTTTCCGACCACCTCGGCGACCTCTCCGACCACCACACCAGCGGATACACAACTCCAAGACCACGAGAACCAGTCACAGTCTGACACGTGTCAACCCTGAATTAATCAGCCTTAATTTAATCTTCGAAAATATATAACTAATTCATACGATCTCAGAAAAATACAAGACCAGGACCAAAATCCATCTAAAATTGAGCTCTACGCAATGAACCCATGTTTGAGTGCATTTGGCTCTTTTGAATTTTCACTGCTTCTTTGTGCTATTCTATAGGCGTCGCTAACTTAGCGACTATAATCGATCGTTTGCGCACTCGGAGGAGAACCGGACGGACGAGGATCATGAGTACCGTGAGGAGTACGGAGACGACTACACTGAAGGTGTCACATCCCACCCAATCTCGTAGCACCTATTACGCATGGCTAAAATAGAAATGCTTGTGCTTTACTTCATTGTTATAATCACACTATGATAGGACTTGCATGGTAGTATGCTTTCTTGATGGCCTTTGCCTTGACGCAACCTTACCCTTGCTCACCCTGCTATTAGGCTAGTCACATGCTTGCTACTATATTTCATTGCTTATTACTTCTACTACGCTTGCACTACATGGTGCGTGGTGGAGAACTGGTGTTATCTAGACTGAGGAGAGTGCTGCGTGTGTGACTTGGGTGCGTGGAGGGTGAGGGTTGTGTCGACCAAGTTGGAGTATACGACGAGCCTAGGGCAAGTCTTGCCGTGGGGTGCTACCTGGGCATCCCTGGAATGGATACCTGTGGTCGGTAAATGGTATATGAGGTGGCCCTAGGTGTGAAACTGTGATGGGAGGAGCCCAGGGTGGAGGTGCTATGGTGGCATGGTAAATGGAAACCCTGATGGAGACATTCTGGCTTGGTCATCCCTAAGGACTTACTAGTACTCAGATTCACCGGGAAGCCTTACGTACCACTCACCCTATATGATGCGGGACGGCCGGACTACTTGGTAGGATATTGCCACTACTGCTAGGTTGATAGCGGACAGTGTGAGGGTGGTACGGGGTGCGGAGGACTCCCCCCACACCCTTCGAGACTTCATGGAGACCTTGTGGACCCGGTTCATGACTCATAGTTTCAGCCACCCCAGACCGGACTTGGGGTGTACTAGGGCTGAATGGTAGAGTGGCATTATCCTAGGCTAGCAAGCGGCTAGAATCAGCCCAGTTGACGACGGTCAACGAGGAAAGCGGATCTTGTGGTTATGTAAAACCTCTGCAGAGTGTATGGTTGATCGATCGATACATATGCCGACTCGTCGGCTATGGACCTTTCCTGGGTTTTGCTTAAGCTAGATAGTGAGATGAGTCCTTCTTTTCTCCCCCTGAGAGTGAGTGTTCGGACGTAGCCAGGGGCTACGGGCCTTGAGACAATGCCGAGAGGGAGTTGGCCTGTCGACTGAGCGATGGTATGGAAGTGGTATGGTGATGGTGTGGAGATGGTGGTATATCGATCCCAGAATCGAAACCTGGCTCTGGAATGGGAACAGGGTGGAATGTGTGTGGGAATGGTGTTAAAACTTGACCACACTATTATATATACTTGATAGGCTAAATGCATAGGAAACCCCAGCCTTATAGGTTCATTTTGACTATATCCAACTTGCATCCAATTTCCATAAAGCAATGCTCATAGGGTTGGGAGTGGCCAGTACAAATCGTACTGATAAATTTTAGCACATAGGTTCTGCTGAGGAGTATAGCTCCGAGGAGTTTGACGGTTGAGGGATTCATTCCTACGCTCAAGTTTGGTGATCTTATCTTCAAGCTATTCTGAATGAATGCTACTTTTGATTTCGCCAATGAGGCGATGTAATAATTTATATAATTCCGCACTATTTGTACTCTGATATTATCGTTGTATGGATGTGATATGCGACTGGAATTTGGGTAATATGATCTACAACGGTCTTATTACACTTCGACGCTGTGGATTTCCCTTCGCGGAAAATCGGGTCGCTTCAATCGGCATGATAAGTCTTTGTGCGAAATCCCCCTACCTGGCGCGCCTCTGTCGGTGTTTTTTTACCGGCAGATATTTGGTTCTTGAAGAAACTCGTTTGGTGCAAAGAGCAATCACAGTCGGGACACAAGATTTATACTGGTTTGGGCCCCCGAAAGCGAGTAAAAGCCGTACATCTAGTCACTACTTGTTTGTATTACGATCTCGTCGAATAGCGAGATGGCGATTACAAGATGGCTATGCCTATGAGAGTTTCGATGATTACAACAGGGGGTATGGCTAGCTATTTATATCCAAGCCTACTTGCCATACAAGCTACGTAGTCATGGCATAGTCGGAGTCTTGGCGTGATCTTGAGATATCCTTCACTGAATGATCGAGTTGTGAACCTTCAGGTCTTCTTCGGTACGGATTCGGTAGCCAGCATATTCGGTAGTCGGGATTTCTGGGAGTATGGCATCGTCAAGATCCATTTTTGCGCTAACCCCTCACACCTTTTGAGGCGTGGGGTGAAGAATTCCGAAATGAGCCCCTCGACGCTTTTAGATCGGTTTGGCGCCAACCCTCACACCTTTTACGGCGCAGGGCGAAGAGTTGTGAAATGAGCCCCTTGGTGCTTTTTAGATCGGTTTGGCGCCAACCTATCACGCCTTTTACGATGTGGGCGCGAGGAGCCACAAAATAAGCCCCTTTGCGCTTTTAGATCGGTTTGGCGCCAACCCCTCACACCTTTTACGACGTGGGGCGAAGGGTCGCGAAATGAGCCCCTCGGTGCTTTTAGACTAGTTTGTGCTTTGCTTGCACATATTTTTGGCAACTCGAAGTCACCGAGCTCTTTTCACATCACTGTGTACACAGAGATCGAAAAGGATGCATGCGGCGATCTACAATTGCAGACTAGTTTTGATCTCATCAAATACGTTTTTGCCGATATAGGGGAGCCTTATGATGCTAAGGCGCCCCTTTCGGCTCATGTGAAATGCTCATGCAGTGAATGGATGGCATTAATGAATATCGTGATGCATATGATGGGTGCATTCACACATATGAAAAAAATGGAAAGTGTTTTCATTTGGCTTCACCTACGTGTCTACAAAGGGTCGAAGTCTCGAGCTTTTAGTTTTTTCGTTTAGCAAGACGAATTATATTTTCGCTTCTGACTTTAAAAGTGCATATAAGCCCAAATAAGTCGGCATAATCCTATATAATAGTTTCACTAATTTCAAACGGAGAGACGAGGGATGTCAAAGTGGCATTATTTTTGCCTTTCCAAAAATACAACCCAATGCAACCGCACGGGTTGGTGACCTAATTGTACATAGTTGAGTACAAAATATTATCTATCGCAACAATTTCTAATCTGAAGTCCTAAAATGACAGATTAGCTTCAAGGTTCCCTAGCACACGTAGGATGGTATCCACAATGGCAGGATCCGCGCCCAGCAGTCTCTGCAACTGCGCTTCCACCGGCCGCGGCGCGTCCGAGCCAAAGACGTCACCGACGAACCTGTACACCAGAGCAAAGTCCGGATGGTCCGGAGACAGCGGAAGCTGACCAATCGTCTCGTCCTCCGACATGATCGCGTCATCATCATCCGCAAACGAGGGCAGCCAGCTGATGGGTGGCTGCGCCTGGCGGACGGCGCCGGCGCGGCGAGGGTGCACTGGCGGCACCGCGAGGCCCATCTTCTGAGCCCTGAGGAAGTGCTTCTGGGCGTGGCTGCGGATCTGCGTGGTTGTCTTGGTGGCGACGAATGCCTCGATCCTCTTCCAGTCGCGGCCGTACAGCACCAGCGCGTGGAGGAACCGGTCGTGCTCGTCGGCCGTCCACTTCTGCCGAGGATTGGTGATGGTGTACGGCTTCCGGAGCTTCTTCCCCGCCATGCCGGTAGACTTCGCCGCCACGACTGCCGCCATCGTCGTTTGTTCACTGTGTTTCGACCTGTCTCCGTCCCGTCACTCTAGCTTCTTGAGCAGAAGCAGCGAGAGCACGTATGAGATGAGAGCGGAGGATTGAGAGTTCTCGGCCTGGGATGGTGTGTGCTGGTGTTCAGAGTGCGTGAACATATATATAGGGAATAGGGATCGATGAGTGAGCATCGGAAAACGTGTGACCGATTCACAGCGCATGTGCTCAACAAGCTTGGGGGGATTACACATGCAGCGAGTGTGAATTGCGGGCGTGTTAGGCAGACGCGGCTAGGCCTACCGACGGATAGGAAGCTCAAGCGTTGTCATGCTCATGCTGCAAGGGGGGAGGGGCCGGGGTTTGGCCGATGTGCGACATTAGGTGAAAGACGCACTATTTCGGGGCTGCTTTGAACAATCTGCGCATCAACGAACGACCCCTTATTCTCCCATGTTTTGAGATTATATATAAATCGTGCTTGATCATTTCTCCATGAGGAACTCGTTCGAAGTTATTATAGCTATAATGACACATTGTTCATATGGATCAGTCTGCGTTCCGGGATCTGTGTAAAGTATAAACCAACAAAATAGTGATTTCAAAAAAAGCGAACGATGAATCAACCTTACTCAACTGTAAGGGGAACACACCAAATTGTGTATCTGGTTCACTCAGCGCATTGAGTCGCTTGATACCGTCGGTATTCGTATTTTTCATGATTTATTATAGAATTTAATGGTATTTTTTTTTGTGGTAGACAACGTGTTCGTTTACATCAAGACGGTGAATTCATTAATCTTAAGATCTGCTGACCGAGTTATTTGGAAGTGCTCATGGAGGTAAATTGTATATGTTTGTGTTTATAGGGGATGAGTGCACATGCATATATAAGTGTCTGTGTCTCTACTTTGATTAAAAAATATAACTATCATGATATAAATTATTGTATGGAAGTAAATTACATTTAGGTAGTTACCTCGTATCTATGACACAAATAGGTGAGTATCTTGAAACCATCAACTATGTTTCTTTAGGAATAAAGGAGAGGAGTTTGTCTCCTTTCATTAAGGAACAGGGGCTAGTTTTAGACCTTGTTTGGAATAACTTGTAGACCTCGCTTTGAATTAAAGTTGGATTTCTTCCACAACGAGCTTTCATAAGAATCACGTGGAGAAAAGGCTTAGCATTTTGGTAAGACAGATTCTAGGGGAGAAAGAACTCACGAGCTCGACCTACGACGACGAGGAGGAGGGTGAGTGAAAGTTCTACTTTGATTTTGGTGAATTGATAAAACCCTAAGTGCTAACCTAGTTTATCAAAGTGATTATGAGATAGGTAGCATAAGTGGTGAAGCAAATGAAGATCATGATATGATGATGGTGATGCCATGGCGATGATCAAGTGCTTGAACTTGGAAAAAGAGAAAGAGATATAAATGGTAGGAGACATTTTGTTTCGGTGATCAAGACATTTAGCGAGTGTGATCACATTTATGTTCGATAACCGTACTATTAAGAGGGGTGAAACTCGTATCTATAATTTAAATCTTTATGGTCACATTGATAATCATAACCTATCTATAATTTAAGTCTTTGTGGTCATTAATGACAAAGGGGGAGAGAAACAAAGATATAAGTGATAGGGGGAGTATTTGACATAGGGGAGAGATATGACAAAGAAAAAGAATCAATTAAAATTTTGAGCACACAAATAGGGGGAGCAAGCTCATGAACTTATATGGTGCATTTGAATGTGTATTTCATATGTTTGCTTGCATGGCACAAGTTTTAAATTTCAATATCCATGCTTATATGGTGTATGCTAGTTGTAGGTTTGAATGATGAAATAAAAACTAGCATGCATAGGTTAAGTAACTAGACTCATGCTCATATTATAAAAACTAGACCCTTGCCTCTAATGTTGATCTTAAGGGGTATTCTAGTTTTGTGTATGACTAGCTACTAATGGTGCTAAGGATGGTATATTGGTGCACTCAGATTGGTATCACGCTTCAAAGGTCCATCTTTTATACCTTAGCATCATTTGGTAGACATTGTCTCCTATATTTCCTATCTGAGCATATGTGTAAGCTACAATCTAAACTCTTAGCACATATGTAGGGGGAGCAATTGCTACCATACGGGGTTCATGAAACTTGTCCATATCCTTTTACACATAGCAAATATGCTTGGACAAGCAACATGGATTCAATTGAATTTCAATTCATATCTTTGTATAAGGGTTGTCATTAATTACCAAAAAGGGAAGATTAAAAGCTCTAGTTTGATTTTGGTGAATTGATGAAACCCTAAGTGCTAACCTAGTTTATCAAAGTGATTATGAGATATGTAGTACATTCCAAGTGGTGAAGCAAATGAAGATCATGACATAATGAAGGTGATGCCATGGTGATGATCAAGTGCTTGGACTTGGAAAAGGAGAAAGAGAAACAAAAGGCTCAAGGCAAAGGTATAAATGGTAGGAGCTATTTTGTTTCGGTGATCAAGACATTTAGCGAGTGTGATCACATTTAGGTTCGATAGCCGTACTATTAAGAGGGGTAAAACTCATATCGAAAATGCGGTTATCAAAGTGCCACTAGATGCTCTAACTCATTGCATATGCATTTAGGATTTAGTGGAGTGCTAACACCTTTGAAAATGTTTGTGAAAAAAATGCTAACACATGTGCACAAGGTGATACACTTGGTGGTTAGCACATTTGAGCAAGGGTAAGAAACTTCACCGGCAGAATATCCGCCCGTAGAGTGCAGATAGTCCGATGGTGCCACCGGCGCCCTGTACAGAAAAGACAGGGTTTCACAGAGTGGACCGGATGCTGGTCTCAACTGGACTGGCGCGTCCGGTCAGTAGAAGCAGTGAAGACGCTGGCGTCGGTCTTCGACCGGACGCTGGCGGGGTGCGTCCGGTCCTGCTGACGTGGCAGCACACAGAGGAGACAGAGAGTGACCGGACGCTGGGTGAGTCCGGTCGTGAGTGGAGGCTTACTGGAAGTGACCGAACGTTGGGGTCCTGCGTCCGGTCATGATCTAACTGACGCGTCCGGTTGCGACTGGAACCTTACTGGAAGTGACAGGATGCTAGGGTCCTGCGTCCGGTTGTGGCACTATGTGCTTCGTCCAGTCATCACTTGACCGTTGGGATCGGACGCTCAGTATTTGAAGAGAGGGATGATGTGGTAGCCATCCATTGACCGGACGCTGGCAGGGTGCATCCGGTCGATATGACCGGAGCATCCGGTCACCCCGAGCAGTGCCCAGTGAAGGGATACAACGGCTCTATTTCGTGGGGGCTTCTATTTAAGCCCCATGGCCGGCTCAAGCTCACTCTCTTGGTCATTTACATTGACATGGCAACCTTGTAAGCTTAGCCAAAGCGCTCCCACTTATCTCCACCATTGATTCATCATCTTTGTGAGATTGAGAGTGAATCCAAGTGCATTGCTTGAGTGTTTGCATCTAGAGGCACTTGATGTTCGTGTTTCGCTGTGGGATTCGCTTGTTACTCTTGGTGGTTGCCACCACCTAGATGGCTTGGAGCAGCGAGGATCGTCGAGCGGAGGGTGGTGATTGTCTCCGGCTCCGATCGTGGTGATTGTGAGGGGTTCTTGACCTTTCTCCGGTGGAGAGCCAAAAGGTACTCTAGTAAATTGCTCGTGGCTTGTGTGATCCTCATCTTGTGTTGGTTGTGCGGCACCCTATTGAGGGTTTGGCGTGTGATGTCAATTAGTGCGTGAACCTCTAAGTGAGTGAATCGCCACAACGAGGACTAGCTTGCCGGCAAGCAAGTGAACCTCGGTAAAAAATCATTGTGTCATCATTTGATTCCGAGGTGATTGGTCTTCATTGGTATTCATTCTTGTAATTGATTGGTTCACTCCTCGACTCGGCAGTATAACCATGTTGCTCACTCTCTTTACATTACCGCAAATTAGTTATCAAGCTCTTTAGTATAGCTAGTTGTGAGAGCTTGTTAGTTTGGTTAGTGTGGCTCTTTAGTTAGCCTTTGAGAGCACACTAACTTAGTATAGTGACATAGCCATTGTGTGGTTAGAAACTATAGAAATTAGAATTGTGGTAGGTGGCTTGCATCTTTAGTAGGCTAGCGCAACACTTGCTTCACCTCATAATTATCTAACCGGTTTGCTAAGTATTGTTGTAGAAACTTTTAATAGGCTATTCACCCCCCCTCTGGCCATTAGGACCTTTCAGTGAGGAGGAAGCGGTGTAGGCTAGGCTCGACGAGAAGGAAGAGGGGCTTGGTGAGGAGGAAGCCGTACGGGCTCATATGTCGTCGCCACCGCAATGCCTTATCACCATAGGTGCCCCTCTCCGGATCTCAGCGGTGGCAAGGACCTCGGAGGAGGAGGTCTTTGGGACCGGCCGGAGAGCACAAGGCGGGCACAACCAGCGACTATTGAGCAAGAGAGGAGAAGAGAAAGGTGTGGGGGCCAACGAGGAGGAGGGGATGCAAATGTTGACCCACGGACCGGGGATGAAGGAGGCCCTCCGACCAGAGGACAGATGACGGCGGGGTTTGATTCAGGAGGAAGCTAGGCTTAGCCGTGTGGGAGGACGAAGGTCGAGAAACCGAGGGATTTTCCTCACTGCAACCTCTCTTCCAATTCCGTGTTGACATGGAATAGACGCGGGGGACTGAATCACGGGGAGGAGAAACCGTTCAAGAATTGTGGTGTTTGGCGTCGCGTGCCCCCGCCCCAGACAGGACCTTAGACGATCTCTTAAAAATTATAAGTACTACTCTATCAACCCATGCTGCATGCTCTCATACGGTTTAGAAGTTACTAAACATAATCATTACATGTTAATGTTTAATACCTGTAACTCAGAAAAAAATAATCATGTCTATTTTCATTTGTTTCATCTTTATTCATTTTCTATTACAATAGACATATAGGTACTATGTAATCTATATCAAGTTGTGATAAACTTAACGATATTTATCTATATGTTTTTTCATCCATATTTATAATTTTTTTTCTTTTGTAGTGGCACCTCGATATATATTCAATATGCATTTAATTATAATCTTAGTTTAAATGATATTGGTTCTTGTTGCAACTCATGTCTCATGACACCAGAAACCTATTTTTTTATTCTCAAAAAACTAATCTATCTATTAGCTTCAATTTGGATGGTCCAAGGCTAAAATTTAGCTGTTTAACAATTAGCCTTATACACCAAGCATGCTTAGATCATTTATGGGCGTTTCTGCAAAAAGCGGATAGATTGTTAGTCTATCCATTCCAAATTATAAGCCATTTTGACATTTTTACGTTGAATTTGCTATATATATCCAGATATAGATTTAGATACATAGTAAATTTGATATAAAAAAGAATTAAAACGACTTGTAATTTAGAATGGAGTACTACATGTTAATCAGAATCTCGTGTGTGTTAATCCAAGATGAACCTCAATAGAGATTTAGTGTGTGATTAATGGTGAAATTTTGGGCAAAATCACTCTCACGGGGATGGGGGGCGACCACAGTTAGTGAAGCATGAGATCTTCTTCAACCGCCGCCGCAACGTCCTTTTAACTCCTCACCGTGGCCGGCATGGCGGCTGCGGTGCCACAGTTTTTTTTTTTGACAGATCAACGGGGGGAGAAATCCCCACCTGATTTATTTGTATTTGGCCCTGAAACGGCTTGTCATAGTTGTTTTACATATTCTCTGACTTCCAAGTTTGGTTCAGAGGATTTTGGTAAACATGAAAACAGATTCAGATCGTATCCTAGGGAACAGATAGCTCAGGAGATGTGAGCCATTGCCATTTGAAATAGCATGCACCATTGATCTACCACCGTTCTTTGCTTCCGTGGCATTCTAACTCTCCATTGTTCCGCCTCACTCTTGCATGATCCCAAAAGTTGATTGAGTGAGGGCCTTTCATCTCGGAAAACCACCGCATTCCGTCTCTTCCACAACTGCCAGCAGGCAAGCGCCATCAGTGTCTGAAAGCCCTGTTTAGGTATACCTTGGGGGCAGGGAACTCTGTGTAAGTCCTCAATGCTCTGTCCAGGCGTCATCGTGATGCCAATTGCAGCCCAAAAATTCCGTGCAGTGGTGCAGCCAAATATGATGTGTTCTAGGGTCTCATCGGCTTCACTGCAGATTTCACACAATGCATTGCTGACAATTTGTTTCTTCAGGAGGTTGGTGCGGCACTGAATTCGTTTGGGGCATAGAAGCCACATAAAGAATTGCACTCGTGGGGGGGCTTTGCTATTCCAAATGTAGGCCGCTTGGTCATTATGAGCCTGGCCACGGGCCTTCAGAAGCCTGTTAATAGAGCCGGTGTCAAGCTTTCCGTTAGGATCAATGAATGGCGAGATTCTGCTATCTGGCTGATCAGTGAGAGTGGCATTTGATAGCAGTTCTTGTAGTGACTGAAGTTGTGCCGATGCAACATTTGATAGCCTACTCACAAATGCACCCGTCAGTCCATTGTCAACTATCTCCTGTACAGAGGCTTCTTTCTTCGTGCAGTGACTGAAAAGGGCAGGGAAACGGTCGGCCAGAGCATCATCGCCTAGCCAGGCATCCATCCAGAAAGATGTGTGCTGGCCATTGCCGATGGCCACAGTTGTAACGGCTTGGTATAGCGGCAAAATTGTTCTCATTACCTCCCAGTGCTCGCCATGTAGATCGCCCTTCAGCGATGCAATACATGCTCTGCTCCGTACCCATTGAGCCCATGCTGAAGACCTTGCGAAGTGAAGTTTGTGAACTAGCTTTAGCAGTAAGCAGATATTTTGAGTTCCTATGTCTTTTATTCCCAGGCCACCTAATTCCTTTGTGCTACAAACCTTCTGCCAAGCGACAAGGCACATTGCTGATGAGACCATTCCATTGCCATCACCAGCCCACATGAAAGCCCTTCTTATCTTATCGAGTTGCTGGATTACTGACGGTGGCAACGGTAGGGAGCTCATGAAGTAGACCAGCTGGCTGTCCATCACTGCGTTCACCAAAACCGCACGACCCATTTTGTTCAGAAGGTGTGCTTGCCATCTGCGGTGCCACGGTGGTCACCCCGAGGCCGCCTCCATTATGACACCGCCGCAACGACGTCACCGTGTCCAGCAGTAAGCCACCAACGGCTTCGCCATCCCGAAGCCCCACACGGGAATGCGAAGAAGGGGAGAGATCCGAGAGGGGGAGACGCAACGCCGCGACGGCATGGAGGTGGCGGGAGGACGGAGGCCGTCTGCTACCGAGCTACTCAGAGACGCTCCGAGTCTTCGAGCTCTGCTCCGGCCTGCGCGTATGGTACGGCTGTCCTCCCCTTGGCTACCTTCTTGCTAAATCTGTGAAGTGCTTGCTCGCAGGTCGCACCTGTCGCCGATTACAAATACTTCTCGACAGTTTTATAGGATATACTGTAATTAAGATTGACATCTGAAATTCTTGGAAACATCAAATCTGAAGGAACATACGTACACTGCAGCCGCACTCTATTCTGGGCAATGTGAAATCTGGACGTTTCTATGAGTACTACCTGATCTGGGCTGCATTGCCGCATTGGCACCCCATTCTCCATTCAGAACGAGCACACGTTGTAGGGAGCCTTGTTTTCGTAGAAACGAATTCACTAATTATTTATATCCCTCAAAACCGAAAGGATGAATATATCATGGGTACTTTATACACCATATTCTAATCCTACACCCATATGTCCAACGGTAATATTATCCTCAAAGCACTGGTAGCGCACTGCATTGTTTCAGAATTTCTGTCAACTCAAATCGTATTAGAACACCAAGGAGCTTTCCAGAGCGTAAACTATGAACAAGAAGGCTGAACAAGAGCCGTGGTTAGCCCACCAGGCATAATCAGCTTACACCAGTATACTACAACACCACATGCACAGCGCATGGGCGCATGGGCAGAAATAAGACACCAAAGCTGCCGCCAAATTTGACAATTTATCACGTTTTTTTATTAAACACTTCATTATTCATATTAGCTTGAACTTGAACCTCACAAGGTAGGTTTTTTGTTTCTGAAAGTTAAAAACTTACACAGTTGGGTTACAGGCACAAACAGAGCAGAAGTATGGAGCCTTGCTATGCCTGTACAACTTTCCCCCCTAATAAACAACGATACAAGTCAATCTTATTTCTTATGCATTCGGTGATTCAACAGCATTTCCCACTCTCCGCAAACCACCGTGGCTTTCCAAATGAACTCTGAGAGCTGGCGTCAAGGGCAGAAACAAAATTCTTTAGCAAAGGGTTACTTGAAGTACACACGAAACAATACACATAAACCAATTAATTGGAATTAGCCATAATTGTTATCCTCTGTTCTGTACTGTTTCCCAGAATATGCAGATCTATATATCTTTACCCCTCATATGGAAAGAACATGGGTATCTTGTTCATTCATCAAATAACCATAGTAGAAAATTTGGGAAATTGCAGAGTTATTTTATCCTTAGCTCATGTTTTTGTGGCAGGTATCAGTCACAAAACCCCTATCAGTCACAAAAAAAACCCTTTACTGTTGTAACAGAGGTTACAGGGCAAAATCAAGAAAGTAAGGTCTACATAACCAGCAGTTCCCCTTCTTTATTTATATAATTCTGGCAAAACTCCTGACAGTTTTACGTTAAAAAAACCAGCAGTTGAATGAAAACAAACACAGCAGACTACCTTAACCCAAACTAGCGAACATACCATTTGACACTGGTTGCAGTGATGATTTCATTGTCCAACTGCTGAAGGAGAAGCAGCAAGTTCAGCAGTGAGGATGAAGGTTGACATGCCAGCTTCCCTGAGGTGACGAATGTCACCATTCATGAGCCTCAGAAGGTTTCTAGAAACAAGAAGGCTCAAGCCCTCCTCTGACTGCTCTTTATTGTCCTCCTCATACATTTGTGACAATATTTCTGCTGGGACTCCTGCTCCTTGGTGCTTGATCCTGAAAACCATAAAGCAATAAACACGAGTAATTTAAGCCTTCATACCTTATGATTTCCTATTCAGAAATGAGTGTATGCATGCAAGTTAGCATGCCCAGTGTACCTAAGTTCGAAGTCTATGAGATGAAGGTTTTCCCCAATGCTGTTCTTAGTCAGTTTGGAAGAGATATCAACAGAGCCACCAACAGGAGAGAACTTCACCGAAACAAATAAGAAGTCGGAGAGAATCTGCTGGAGTCGGATACCATCCCCGTAAACTTTTTGCTTCATGAATCTCTCTGGTAGGTTGCAAGCGACTCTGATACCTTTACCCTGGCAACCTATCAGTACTTGACTTACAGCAGACACCACCACATCTTGCAACACAAATTCAGCCATATCCAAATCCAAGCAACTTGACCTGTGAACATAATGATACAGAAATATTAAGTTGGTCGTAACGAATATGGCTATAAGATTCAGTAATTAGTGAAATAAAATTAAGTGATACCATTAACCTACAGTTGAGAAAATTGTCAAATAATGAGGATGATGAAAGTAAATACAAGAACCTAATAGAACAGTTTAAAAGACTTGGCAAGAAGATTACTTGTCAGTAATGTTATCTTGATCTAAGTCGGCAAGTATCTTGTTTAGTTGGCGATGACAACTATCTGCGACACAGACCTGCCTCATCTGCTCTTCATTCAGACCTGTGCTCTTGAGTGTTTCCCTAGAATAAAGCATACCTGAGAGAGGTTTGTTGATGGCATGTCGCATGTACGAGAAAGCCTTCAACCTTCTTTGTGCTGTCTGCTCAGAGGCTTGCTGCACATGTAGCGCATGCTGCAGGTCATCACTAGGAACATGAATGAAACAGAACACTCCAGTGACAACACCATCTGCATTTACTTTTCTGTTCACTGACAGAAGGCATTCAATATATTTCCCATTGCGGTCAAAGAAACCGAATGGAGCCTTTTCTGCCTCTTCACCGGCTAATGCACTGTTGATGATAATGCAAAGACGTACAAAAGCATCTTTGCTCTTCAAAAGGCAGGAAGCATTGCTACTGTCAAAAACCTCACCAAGGAGCATCTTATCGATCACTTCATCTCTGTGCCACCCAGTAAGCTTGGTCATGGCTGCATTCCACTCAGAGCACCATCCAAATTGGTCAGCACCAAATATAGGAGGAATGAGCGGGTTCGGGTTGTGAATGATTGCCTTGTAGTCCCCCTCAACCCGAGTAAATTTGTCCATGACCAACTTATGAACAGTCATATCCTGGGCTACAAAGCACACCCCAACAACATGGTCATGAAGGTCACGACTGGCACAAGCATTTACAACCAAGATAACAGGGCCATCATCCCTCTTGGAGCCATGTGTTTTCAACTCAAATCGAACTTCCTTCTCTTCTCTGCCTGCTCAATTGATGAAATATTTAGAAATCAATACATAATACAATAAATTATTCATTTTTTTTTCTGAGGGTTGACTACTAATAGTAAGAATGACAATCAAATATTGCAGATAACAAAGGTGCTTAAGACCTTTAGTTCCACTCACCCTGTAGAGCTAAATATAGCATCCTCTGAACAATTGATACAGAAGAATCCTCCACAAGTGTAAGTATGTGTCTTCCTATAGCTTCATCAACTCTCAACCCTGACAATTCTGCTACCTTTTGATTCCATCCATTGACCAATCCATTGCCATCTACTGCCAAGATCGGAACAGTTGCTGTTTCCATGAGGCGAACCATTTCACTTGTCACTGCTTGCAATTCAGCAAGCCCATCAAGTTTGAGATCACCAATCTGGTTATCTAAACCAGATGCCTGGGCCGGCTTCAAGGCACCATTCAGTGTACCTCTAAGAATAAGTTGCAATGAGTGAATAGCATCCATTTCGTAGTCGCTCCATGGCAAACTCTTCATCTTGACAACATCAAGGAAAGCCTTAAAGGACAACCTAGGGTGCATCCTTCTGTTGTCATCCTTATCAGATGGATCATGCTTTGCACCTCCCCATTTGATTTCAGCAGCTGTATGAGACCTGAACCAGAAAAGAATGTCCTTGGACGTGATCTTAGCCACTGCCATTCCACAAATCATGTCACCAAGGGAAGCAGCTCCTGGATATCCAGCATCCTGGAGGCTATCAGTACTCAAGCCAGTGGAATCCCCATGAACTTCTGAAAGCCAGAAGGCAATATTACATATCTGAGACTCAGTTGGAGCCGTTTGAAGCCGCCAGACTTTGTCCCCATACAAAAGAGCAGCACCATCACACTTAACTAGGTCCATGATATTTGGACTCCCAGATACGATACTCAAGGGAGATGCTTCCTTGAATAGCATGTCAGAGAGCATTGTTTGCATTCGCAGAATGCTTTTCTCTCGTATCTGCTTCTCCAATTCAAATTCCTTGTTTACATGGACAGCAAACACTTGGGCCAAGAATTCACAGGCATACCGCAGTGGAAACGGGACATATCTGGGGCTCTCATGGTGGCAAACAATGAGACCCCACAGTTTCTTCTTCTGCTGCTGTTGTGCTGGTTGTTCAGGCTCAGGTTCATCATCCTCTTCATTTTCATTAACCACAACAGCCATGACAAGGGATGCAATCGAGTTCATGTTCTCCATATACTGAAGGTGACAGCTATGTGGTGCTCTAAGAGTTGAACCACACAAGCTAATATCAATGGAGAGTGCCTCATCTTCAATAATCTTCACGGATCTTGCACGGCAATCACAGATCATTCTGACTTTGTTCTTCATGAAGAGAAACCTGGCAGCTTGAGGGATATCAGTGGCTGGATAGTGCAGGCCTAGATAGGGCTCAATACCAGGTTTGGTGATCTCAGCAAAGACCTCCCCATGCTCATCTCCATGGAACTTGTAAGCCATAACCCTGTCATAACCTGTAAGGTCAAAGACTTCCTTAACCACGGTATTGCACAAGGCCTCCATGCTTCCACCTGGTAGTGACTGGATCTTGGAGATTGCCTTGGCAGCAAGCTTGTAAGACTGCAAAGCCCCAGCAGCAGTGGCAGGAAATTCTGTAGGCTTCACAGGCTCAAAATCTACCACCAGACAACCAGTTGCCCTATGAACAATGGCATAGAATGGCTTGCCTGAGGTCTTGCATTGAACTAGGATAGGATTCAGCAAAGAAACATCAGCAAATCCTAGTGCCTTCTGCAGTGCTGTAGCACCAGGGTCAGTGAAAAGGGAGCGCACATTTGTACCAATTCCTAGCTTTGGGGGATCATCAACGTTCGGCACAGCATGGCTGACCGTTGTGAGCATTTCAGGTGCATTCTCACTGAATGCAATGACCCTGAAGCTCTTCTCGTCAAGGGCCAATAAGCAACCAAATGGTTGGATGAGCTTTCCTCTTTGAATATGCTGCAAGTAGGCTATGACCTTTCCCGATCGCCCTTGCTGCTCAGGTGGAGTGCTCCTCTGTGCTTCAACCAACTTGGAGTAATCAAAGGAATCACCAGATTCTTCATACTCTGCATTGAGTTCAGCATCAAGGGTTGTTTGTGCTAATATCCTTGCCCGGGAGCTCTGGCGAGTCCTGCTGGATGAATTGGAAGAGTGGGCAGGCCTCGAGGAAGACATTTCTGTCTTCTTTGAAAAACAAAAAACCACCAGATATCACTCTTGCTTAACTGGTAAAAGGGCAGTGGAAAGCATAAATCAGTAATATGAAGTAATAACACCCCAGTGTGATGCAAAAACAAAAGATTTTGTCAACGTACTACAATATATACAATGACTCCACACATAAGACAAGTCCTTGTTGCCAGAGTATATCGTGAAAGGATTTTTTTTCCTTGTCTTTCCAGACCTTGAGAAAATATAGAAAATACCACTTTAGTTTTTGATAGATTGCCTAAAGATGAATCACAAAAAGTGATGTTTCAGTTAATAATATATTTAATCTTTCCAAAGCAGTGTACCAATTTTTTATTTACCCCACAAAAATACCGCTTAAAAGGGGCGTACCCAGTGCAGAGAGCTCCCGCTCTGTGCGGGGTCTGGGGAAGGGTATCAGTGGCAAGCCTTACCCTCGCTTGTGCAATGCGAGGAGACCGCGACTCGAACCCGAGACCTTCCGGTCACAGGCGGTAAGACTCTACCGCTTACACAAAAATACTGCTTAGTTAGGAAAAAAATCCTAAGCTGATCCAAGTTATAATTTTGATTAAAAAAATGGTAAAATCCTAATCACACCGGGCATCATGGAATTTGCCCCATGGGCTATTGCACTTCCCATGCCTATTAACAGAACGGAAAATCATATGGCAACCAGGGGGGTTGGCGCCCTCGTTCTAAAATACCATGTTGCAATGTTTCAAAAATCATGAAAAAAATCATGTATGTAGTACACCTAAAGTTAAGTGTAGCCGCAACAATTCAATTTGAAATTCATCTTTTATGTCAAACTGAATTCTTGCGGCTATACTTAACTTTACGTGTACTACATACACGATTTTTGTAATGAGTTTTGAAACATTGCAACATGGTATTTTAGCTAACAAGGGCACTAGCCCCCTAGGCACCAAATCCGCACTCCAACAGAACCAGCGCTACAGCATGTGGTTCTTAGATGAAGTCATAATTATCATAGAGTTAAATCATGCAATAATTGGTGTAACAGAATAATAAGATCAAGTTTATTTACCCCCATTAACAGCAAATGAGGTTTCGTGGAATGGGCTTTATCTGTTTCTTTTTATGATATTTGTTCAACAATTCATCTAGCATGTATGTTTTGTGATTAAAAAAATCACTGGATTTGTTTTTGAAAGTATTTTTTTCCCAAAAAATTACGATTATTTAGCTATTTTTCTCTCTCAAGAAAATTGAAATGCATGTGCTATTGGAACATGCAAAATTAGGCCCTTCTGTTGTAGTATACATGTACTATTTTCAGCTAATAACTCGGAGAGATTATATAGCAACAGATAGCTTTGCCTCTAAATTAATTACAATATGAAAGCAGCAGTTCCTTCAAAAAAGAAAAAGAAAAGAAAGAAGCAACCTAAGACTAATGATGAGTGATACCATTTGAAACTTTCAGTGGTATGCGTTTATGGAGCAAGATTTCATTTCATATTCTTCTTCAACAGATGGGGATTACAAGTTTTCACTCCTGTGACATGAGAAAAGCCCCTGCTGTTCTAAAACAGAGCGCAATCCAATAAACGACGTTCACTAACATTTCAGGAAAACATCTATGGATCCTAACATGGAGAACTTATCTGAAAGTAGAATAGCCCAGTGCTAACCAAACAAAAAAAAAAAAACATCTCGAAGACATGAATACTAGCCGCCGACGTGCTGTTACTTTTCCCCGTCCGTTTCGTTCCCAATCTTTCGTGTCAAAACGGAACATGGCACATGGACCATGCCGAGAATGCAAGAACCACGGGTAACTGGAAAAGCCACGGAATGGACTTGCAGCACCCCTTCTCCTTCCTCTCACGGTACCAGATTAGCTTAATAGCGACAGCCAACAAACATTATCCATTCGCTCGTCATCAGCAGCCCCAGAAAACAAAAAAGGGATGCTTTTTTATCTATATTTTGTGCATGAACAAATTCAGAAAAAGGGTTCTCGGGATGTTCATCTTCCCATCTTCTAAAATTTAGCATGTTAAGTTTGCTAGCCGCAGCCATCGCAAATATGCGTATGATGTCAAAGACTCAAAGCTACACAGAAGAACAAGTGAAAAACGCCAGCTTTTTGCACCCCCTAATCCCACGAGCTAGCTATGAATCCTTGTACCGAAGAACAGAAGGAGCAAGCATATCTCCTCCTGCTGATTGGTCCAAAAACAAAAACCTATCGCACTCTAGCTGGCTCCCGATCGAGGAGCCAGGCCCAGACGGGAGCAAGAGAGACGCAACAGAGGATCCAGACATTCAGTGACCAATCCAAGAGCCTCGCCACAATCCGTGTCCAAGAAGAAGAACATGCTGAACAGATGACGGTTAAAGCAAGCTGGGCAACACCGCAAACAGGGGAGGAAGGAAAGAGGAGGAGGGTAGGGGAGGGGACCTACGGGTGGGTGGAGCGAAGCAGTGATCTCTGGAGCGGGAGGACGCGCACCTCCGGCGACTCTCCCGGCAAGCAAGTACGCATAAATAGCGGGGGCCGGTGGGCGTGGGCGTGGGGCGCTGCGACGAGTGCGAGTGAGCAGCAAGAGCAAGACGACGACTGGGTGGGGCCGCGCGCCGACCCGGGGGTGCCCATGCCCAGCGCGGAAGGATGGGAGCGCAGCGGGAGGTGTCGAGCGCTGATTCGAGGCGCATGGGGAGCCTGCCAAACGTTTTTTCTAAAAAAACCACTTTTTTAAGTAAAAATTTGAGAAGTAATAGCCATTTTAAAGAAGCTTGTAGCTCTTGCAGAGCAGCTCTGACTGCTCCGAAAGATGCTCGTGAGGAGCCATGCCAAATACCCCTCACCCGGCAGGCTAGCTAGGCTACACTGCGCTGCGGCTGCACCCACCCGTGGGCCGTGGGCCGTGGGCTCGTCTCGTCGCCAACAAGCTCACCTGCACCTGTGCTGCTGCTGTAGTTTTTTCTAACGCCACGTGGTGCCACTGTTCTCCCCCACCTCAGCGTGGCAACGTCCAACGTGCAGTGTGCACTTAACTGATTTGGGTAATCTAGGCAGCATGTAAACAGCTTCTAGCGTTGTTGGGACCTGGGAGCGGGTACTATTATTAGTAGTGAAAACGCAGCATGGCACGTACGGACGGACGTGCAGCGCGGCCGTAAAACCAGGATGGATGCGATTAACTCGTCCAGTCCATGCGGTTACAGCTAGAGAGAGATTATACTACTAATAATCTATCCGTTCCGTCACCGTCAGCTCTTGTGCATAGCGTCCCGTCCAGCACTCCAGCAGCTCAGCGCTGCAGCTGACAGTGACCGGCCGCAGGAAGCACTCGGCACTCGGCACTCGGCCAGTAGATAACGTCGGCCTACAGCTGCGTGCAAAACTGCGGTGGCCGTTTCATCGTGGCCTTGGCGTGCTTGTTTTCACTGTTTCTTCTTTTGGAAAGGTTGGTTCTACTAATGGTTGCTTTATTTATTTTATTTATTTGGGGGCGTGGCCCGCCTGATTTCCCTTGTCGGGGATCGGATGGGGACGTCTGGGGCCTTCCACTCTGGGGACATGGGCACGTGCACGCCCGTGCGCCCCATCCGTCTCGGCTGCGCTGCTTGCTGGGAAACCGAGGCGGGCGCTGCGCTGGGCACCCCCTCCGGCGAGTTCTAGAGCGACGAATGAACATGTGAGACGGTGATGGGGCGAGACATTCTGTAGATCCGTAGATGCGCGGGGATAATTTTTTTAATTAATTTACATGTTTTCCGCGCGGGCGCAGATGCGCAACCAAAACCAAACCAGCCACCGCCCACAGCATGAGACGAAGATAGAGGCGGCGCCATGCCAATGCCATCCTGCTATGCTGAGGTACTTTAGCCTGGCCAAACGAAGCAACGGGCACGGCCAGGATAGTACGAAAAGAAAGGTTGTATGTAACGTAGGAATTTCACAGAAATCATATAGGAATTTCACAGAAATCAGTTTAATTTCATAAGAAAAATATAGCAATAGGAAAAAAATCTCGCATTCCAAACATGCCCGAAATGGAGGGCACAATCATATAATTTCATTGTATGCCTATAATATCAGAGAGAAGTTTCCAAGACGCGCATCATCCAAGTCCTTGTTTGACATTATTATGGAGACATCAATCATACCATCGACCCTCAGGAACCGCAATACGTCTTCCAAAAACTTTGGCTCGTGGACCAAAGGAATAAAGCAGAATCACATAATTCATAATCCACTTGCAATATTGGAGAGGTGCAAAATTTCCAAGCTTGCAAGACATGCATCATCTAAGCCCTTGTTTGACATCATGGAGACGCCAATCGCAACATCAATCCTTAGTATAATCACATAATTCATTATCTGCCTGCAACCTTGGAGAGGTGGGAATTTTCTAGGCTTGCAAGACATGCATCGTACAAGCCTTTGTTTGATATTATGGGACACAATCGTACCATAAATCCTCAGTAACAACATTACATCTCCTAAGAACTTTGGCTTGTGGATCAAAGGAATGGAGCAGAATCACATAATTCCTGATCGATCTGCAATACTAGAGAGATGAAAATTTTTAGGCTTGCAAGAGGTGCATCATCCAAGCCCTTGTTTGACATTATGGAAACAACGATAGTACCATCAATCCTCAGTAGTAACATCACGTCTCCTAAGAACTTTGGCTCCTGGACCAAAGGAATGGAGTAGAACCACATAATTCATGATATGCCTGCAATATTGGAGAGGTGGAAATTTTTGAGGTGCATCATCTAAGACCTTGTTTGACATTATGGAAACACCAATCGTACTATGAATCCTCAGTAACAGTAGAGTCTGTTTGATTCAGCTGTGGGCTATGAAAAAGCTATTGTGGGCTATGAGTTGTCGAAAACCTGCAGGGGTGGAGCTAATACTTGTTATTAGGTCAGCTAACCCCGATAGATTTTGAAAAACAAAGAGAGAATTATTGTACATGATTGTTATTTTGCTCCTATGACCTCGCCCTCCTTCAGCCAAGACCCTGGTGGTCTTCTAGCCTGGCTTCACCCCTTAAAACCTGTTGTGAAAAAGTTGTAGGCTGTTTGGTTAAAATAACTATAAAACCTACATCCATCTCTTTATCTTCATTGAAACAACCGTAAAACGTCTTTATTTTCACCTATTTGGAAAAGTGAAAAGCTAAAAGCAAAATGCAAGGTGCCGTGGAAGTTGTACTACGCGAAAGCAATTGTTTCTAGAAAAGCAGTTTCTGGCTGTACCTGTTCGGTTGGCTTCCCGCTCTTTTGGTAGCAGAAGCACTTTCCCAAACCTAAACCAAACACAACCTAGATCTACTAAGAACTTTGGCTCACGGACCAAAGAAACGGAGTAGAATCACATAATTCATGGCCTACTTGTAATATTGGAGAGGCGAAAAATTTCCATGCTTGCGAGATGTACATCTTCATAGGCCTTGTTTGACATTAGCCCTGTTCGTTTCGCTGAAATTTAGCTGATGCCGATTTGTTGTGAGAGAAAAACACTATTACTTTGCTGAAAAGTACTGTTGAAGTAGTGCTGAAGAACAGGGCGATTATGGAAACACCAATCGTACTCGCACCATCAGTCGATAACAGCGGTACATCTCCTAAGAACTTTGGCTCGTGGACTAAAGCAACGAAGCATAATCAAATAATTCATTATCCGCCTCCATTGTTGGATAGGTGAAAATTTTCTATGCTTGCAAGACGTGCATTATCTAGGCCCTTGTAAGGAAAATGGACCCTTGGCCCATTTACTTTGGATTTTGGTGTTTAATGACCAACACAACCAAATTGGACTAATGAATTTGCAAGTGATTGTTTTGTAGTTCAATAGGATGCAAGACATGACTTGGACGAAGGCGACGTGATGATCCGATGATCAACATCATAAGCAAGACCTTAGAAGCACAAGAGAAGACCTAAGATATTAAGCAAAGTCTAAGCATGAAAGATAGGAACCAAGCCAGACGCAAGATCGCAAAGAAACGAGCTCAAAGAAGTGACCGGACGCTGGACAACTCACAGAGGTGACCGGACACTGGACCGGACGCTGGACAGCTCACAGAGGTGATCGAATGCTGGACCGGACGTTGAGCAGCAAAGTGACCGGACGCTGGGTGCCAGAGTCCGGTCAACATCAGTAAGGTTCCAGAGAGTCGTTTTCGTGACCGGACGTGTCCGGTCAGTACTGATCGGACGCTGGTCAGAGTCCGGTCAGTAGCAGAAAAGCGGGATTTTGTCTCCAACGGCTACTTTCTCAGTGGGGCTTATAAATAGACCCCCAACCGGCCATTTGAATATGGTGGAGCTTAGGAAACATATCTAGGGTGTTGATACACTATTTTAGTGATCTCCACTTGCATAGTGCTTAGTGTTTCATTAGGTGATTAGCGTAGGTGCTTTGCGAAGTGTTTAGGTTGATTAGACCATCGCTTATGTGCTTGCTCTAGGTTTAGGCCTGGTGTTTAGTGAGGTTTACATACCTCTTACCACTCAGTGCTTGCGCGCACCATTGTTGTACATCAGAGGGGCTTTGTACATCAGAGGGGCTTGTAGTCTTGCGAGATCACACCAACCACGTTTGTGGTGTGGCCGCCACCGTGTACCGGATTGAATAAGGCCCGCGACATTTCGGCCGGAAGCTTGACAGTGAAGACGGCGGGGAGCATCCGGGAGAGGCTTGACGGAAGGCACATCGGAGACCCACTTGCGCATGGGGAAGGCCTGAGGCTATCCACGGAGTTACCTGACCAGGAGCTTGGCCCTTACAAGGGATTCCTTGCGAGGGGCTCCAACGAGGACTAGGGAGAAGCTTGCTTGCTTCTTGATACCTCGGTAAAAATACCAGAGTCATCGATGGGAGTTTGCATATTTCTACCTTGCATTTTGCTTCCGCATTTACATTGATTTCATTACTCCTTTTGCGGTAGAGATAGCAACACACTAGCAAAATCGTAGTTGCACATTTAGATAGTTTATCTTTTGCATAGGTTTTGCTAAGGTTAGAAAAAGAGGCCATAGTTTAGAGTTATAATTTTAAGTTGCCTAATTCACCCCCCTCTTAGGCGTCACGGTCGTCTACAAGTGCTGTCAGAGCCGGTTGGCTCAATTTGGACATTTGGCTTAACCGCCGTTGAGCCGATGCTTTTTAGAGTGGTTGGGATGGATACCTCTAGGCCTCCGCACTTTGACGGCACTAACTTCCCCTATTATATGGCTAGAATGGCTTGCTACCTTGAGGCGGTTGATTTGGGTGTTTGGAGAGTCAATCGTGACGGGATGAAAACCATTAAGAATCCGGATAAACCCACGGAGAGTGAAGAAAAGAAAATTCATTTCAATGTTAGAGCTAAAAATTGCTTGTTTGAATCATTTAGTATGGACGTGTTTAACCAAGTGTTCACTTTAAATACGGCACATGAAATTTGGTTAAAACTCCAAGAGCTCCATGACGGCACATCTAATGTCCGTGAGCAAAAACATTATCTAGCTAAACAAAATTATGATTCCTTTACAATGAATGATAATGAGCTTGTTCGTGATATGTATTCTCGTTTGAATCTAATTATCAATGAGCTCCATTCAATAGGATTAACAAAGCTAGATGATGCGGACATCGTGAGGAAGATCATCTCCGTGCTACCACAAAAGAAATATGCAAGCATCATCACCATCTTTCACAACATGGAGGACTTGAGCACCATGACCTCGGCCATAGTCATTGGCAAGATAGTGGCATTCGAAATATCACGCAAGATAGGTCAAGAAGAAGCCTCTTCATCAAGCAAAGGCAAAGCTCTCGCATGTAGCGAGAAAAAGAAGATGAATGGCAAGCAAGTTGAGACAAGCTCAAGATCAAGCTCCTCAAGTGAAGATGAAGAAGAAGATGAGGGCGATGATGATGATTCAAGTGAAGATGATCAATCTTTCTCCTCTACCTCCGACCTTGATGAAGAATCAATCAAACTAATCAATAAGGTGGAGAAGATGATCTAAAGGCTCAATATCAAGGGTGTGCCCATTCAAATTCAAGATATCATTTTTACCAATCAAAGAAATAAACAAAGAAAGAGAGGATGATATGAATGCGGCGAGTTGGGGTACTTTGTGAAAGTTTGTTCAAACAAGCCCACACCCAAGACAAAGAAGAAGGCGTGCAAAAACCAAGCCCTCACATCAATAAGGTCATGGGATGATTCTTCAAGTGAAGAAGAACACCATCACAAGAGGCGAGGCCGCAAGCACTCATCATCAAGCTCTTTTCGTGTGTGCCTTATGGCACGAGGTAACAAACATTCATCCTCTAGTGAGAGTGATAGTGATGATAAAATGCCTTCTTATGATGAAATTGTGCAATAAAATCTTAATTATGCTAAAGTTTGCACTAGTCAACAAAAGAAGATTGAAAAATTAAAAGAAAAGCTAGATAGTTCATAAGAAGCATATAAAACTTTACTTGAACAATATAAGAACTTTGCTAATCTCAATGTTGAACTATCTACTAAAATTGAGCAACTTGAGGCTAGTGCAACAACAAATGCATGCACAATCAATGATGAGCAATTTGTAAAGAAAAATGAAAAAAAATAAAAGAAAAGTTAGTTGAATCACAAGATATTTATAAAAGTTTGCTTGCTAAAATAGAAACCATGTGCAAACATTGTGATGATCTAACTAATAAAGTTGCTAATCTCGAAGCCGTCGGTACAACCCCCACCAAGGCATCTAAAAAGAAAAGCTCTATCTTTAACATGCCTAAAAAGGATGCTTCTACTTCTTGTAATGACTTATGTTTAGACTCATCTTTGTGCAACCAACTTTGTGTTGAGAAAGTTATTGTAGATACATGCACACAAGAGGTTGCAAAGGAGAATGAGCAACTCAAGCAAGAAGTAGCTCGCCTCACCAAGGACTTGACTCAAGTGAAAGGCAAGACGAAGCAAGCCCAACTTCATCAAGATAACACCGTCAAGGGAGTGAAGAAGCTTGATGAAGGACAAACCGTGGTTTGCTACGTGTGCCACAAGGAAGGTCACAAGTCCTATGAGTGCAAGGTGAAGAATGGGGGAGGAGCAAAGAAGAAAGAGAAGAAGCAAACAAGCAAGCTCTCAAACACCTACACCAACAAGGTGGACAAGAAGGCATCCACACCATACTTGTTAAAGAAGAAGAAAAATGACAAGGTGGTGGCCATCAAGGTGAACAAGCAAGCCAATAATGGGGTCAAACGCTTTTGGGTGCCAAAGGAAATCATTTCCAACATGAAGAGCACCAAAAAGGTTTGGATCCCGAAAGGGAAGCGAGAAGTCCAATGGACTTCAGGGAATTTGGAGACCTGGCAAAGTATGAATGTATTTCATGGGGTGTATCATGATGGACAAAATCATTGCCAAGTGGGTTAGTGAATACTATGGATCCAAATTCCCCTTCCCATGTTAGGTAACTAGATTTAATTTCCTTCAAATAGTATTAATTTGCATTTCCTACAAGTGGTATTTCTTACAAATTGGTATCTTTAAGCATCTAGTTACTTTTTATGCCTATGTTTGCATTTGCATGCTTATATCTTTTGTCATGCATACACTAGGTATATCTTATGGTAGGCTTGCTCGGTTTCATTCTTAACCCTTGGAGCAAACCTACATGGTTTAAAATTATTTAGGAGCATGGCACATAGCTTGTCTTTTGATTGTTCATCTAATATGTGCCAAAGTCAAATTGTAGATAATTTCTCATGAATATCATCTTCGAAAATGATTCTCACATTCATGAGATGTCATCTTTCAAGTGGTATTATTGATTCTAAAATCAATGTGCATGATTTCTACAAGTATCCCACACTTGTTTGCACAAATTTAGGGGGATGTTACTCTATAAATTGGATGCTTTGAGACTAACACCTTTTCAAGCTTATCATGTGTGTAGTAGTCTCATTACAAAGAAAATGGAGTCCCCGAATTAAGCATCATACTTCAAATATCCACCACCTATTGCAAGTGGTAGAAATCAAATTGGTTTCTACATGTGGTATTTCTAAACCGATATCATCATATTGATTTTATTTTGATATTTATATGCTTTCTCCATGTATTATATAGATTAAATTTCCTTGAGCAATAATTTGCCAAATATGCATATGCCTTGCTTTCTACCTATGTATGCATATATTTAGGGGGAGCTTAATCTATATAATGTGAGAGTCAAATTTTGTGACATATTCCACTCTACACACAAAGGATCACAAAGTTTAACTCTCCCTTGTGCTACTAATGTCTTTCTTTTTTTTGTTTGATTTCAAAGATGGGAGAATTTAGAGGACCAAAAGCAAGCATTAATTTGTAGGGCCATAAGCTAGATAATTTACAAGTGGTAATTGTCTACAAGTGGTAATGGTCCGAGAAAGGGATGATAGTGGATTATGGATTAGTCTATGTAATGAGGAGAATTTGTAGGAAGTAAGGCTTAAATCCATAATACCACATGGGGACATTTTGCAAGGGTAAGATAAATTTTTATGTAGTATCCTTTAGTCTTATAAATAGTATCTTTTAGTATCATATAACACTGCCCCTTGCATTGCATCCTAGCAAGTAGATAGTTTTTAAATTCTAAATTTTTATTATTTGCTTGCTTTGGTCGTGTTGTCATCAATCTCCAAAAAGGGAGAGATTGTAAGGAAAATGGACCCTTGGCCCATTTACTTTAGATTTTGGTGTTTGATGACCAACACAACCAAATTAGACTAATGAATTTGCAAGTGATTGTTTTATAGTTCAATAAGATGCAAGACGTGACTTGGATGAAGGCGACGTGATGATCCGATGATCAACGCCATAAGCAAGACCTTAGAAGCACAAGAGAAGACCTAAGATATCAAGCAAAGTCCAAGCACGAAGATAGGAACTAAGCCGGACACAAGATCGTGAAGAAACGAGCTCACAGAGGTGACTAGACGCTGGACAGCTCACAGAGGTGACCGAACATTGGACCGGACGCTGGACAGCTCACAGAGGTGACCAGACACTGGACCTGACGTTGAGCAGTAAAGTGACCGGACGCTGGGTGACAGAGTCCGGTCAACATCAGTAAGGTTCCAGAGAGCCGTTTTCGTGACCGGACGCTGGTCAGAGTCCGGTCAGTAACAGAAAAGCGAGATTTCGTCTCCAACGGCTACTTTCTCAGTTAGGCTTATAAATAGACCCCCAACCGGCCATTTGAGTATGGTGGAGCTGAGGAAACATATCTAGGGTGTTGATACACCATTTTAGTGATCTCCACTTGCATAGTGCTTAGTGTTTCATTAGGTGATTAGCGTAGGTGCTTTGCGAAGTGCTTAGGTTGATTAGACCATCGCTTATGCGCTTGCTCTAGATTTAGGCCTGGTGTTTAGTGAGGTTTGCATACCTCTTACCACTCGGTGCTTGCGCGCACCATTGTTGTATATCAGAGGGGCTTGTAGTCTTGCGAGATCACACCAACCGTGTTTGTGGTGTGGCCGCCACCGTGTACCGGAGGGAACAAGGCCCACGGCGTTTCGGCCGGAAGCTTGATAGTGAAGACGGCGGGGAGCATCTGGGAGAGGCTTGCCGAAAGACACGTCGGAGACCCACTTGCGCGTGGGGAAGGCCTGAGGCTATCCACAGAGTTACCTGACCGGTAGCTTGGCCCTTGCGAGGAATTCCTTGCGAGGGGCTCCAACGAGGACTAGGGAAAGCTTGCTTGCTTCTAGATACCTCGGTAAAAATACCAGAGTCGTCGATAGGAGTTTGCATATTTCTACCTTGCTCTTTAGCTTCCGTATTTACATTGATTGCATTACTCCTTTTGCGGTATAGATAGCAACACACTAGCAAAACTGTAGTTGCACATTTAGATAGTTTATCTTTTGCATATGTTTTGCTAAGGTTAGAAAAAGAGGCCATACTTTAGAGTTAGAATTTTAAGTTGCCTAATTCACCCCCCCCCCCTCTTAGACGTCACGGTCCTCTACAACCCTTATTTGACATCATGGAGACACCAAACGTACCATCAATCCTTAGTAACAACAATACATCTCCTAAAAACTTTGGCTCGTGGACCAAAGGATTGTAGCAGAACCACACAATTCATGATTTGTCTACAATATTGGAGAGGTGGAAATTTTCTAGGCTTCCAAGATGTGCATTATCCGCTTGTCTGAAATCATGGACTTTGGCTTGTGGGCCAAAGGTATGGAGTAGAAGCACATAATAATTCATAATTTGTGGAGAAGTGGAAATTTTTAGGCTTGCAAATGTGCATCTTCCTAGGCCTTGTTTGACATTGAGGAGACACCAATCATACTCGTACCATAAATCTTTAGTAATAACGATAATATATCTCCTAAAGACTTTGGCTTATGGGCCAAAGGAATGGAGCAGAATCACATAATTGATGATCTGTCATGCAAGAACTTTGGCTTATGGGCCAAAGCTATGGAGTAGAATCACATAATTCATAATTTGCCTGTAATATTGGATATGTGGAAATTGTTAGGCTTGCAAATGTGAGTATTCCTGGGCCTTGTTTGACATTGCGGAAACACCAATCGTACTTGTAGCATCAATCTTCAGTAATAATGATAATACATCTCCTAAAAACTTTGGCTCATGGACCAAAGGAATGGTGCAAAATCACATACTCCCCCGTCCCAAAATAAAAGACGTTTTAGGGTTGGTCACGGGAATTAAGATGTAAAAAGGTGTTGTGCACAGAAAACAAGATGGAGAGAGATAGAGAGAAATAGAGATAGAGATGTACTAGAAAGCAGGGCACAGCGTTGCCGCATCATCCTTGTGGTGGCCAGTGGTGACGTGGGGCGTAAAAGGTTACCTTTTGTATCCCACGACCCGATTTGGATGTTATTGACCATATAATAAATGGGTATACAAACTGGCATGTAAGAATAGACACATGATGTTGGTAGAAGTACAGCGTCCTAAGTTTTATGTTCCGCGTCTAAAATCCTGAGGGGTGCAAAAGCTCTTATGTGCACACAAATAACCTAAAGAAACAATGGAAGACAAAAAATAAGCATTGTTTTGGAACATGGGAATTTTCTCCCCTTGAGCCATTGTTTTAGAAAATTTACAGCACATCTTCATTTCAAATTCTCTCCCCTTGAGCCATCTCTTGTACAATAGTTAACCATAGAAAGAATTACCACAATTGAACATTTGGAAACAATTCCTTTCTTTAAAACACCGGTGCGGCTTTGTTGCACCCACCACACCCTCCTCGGAGTTACCCCCTAGAAATTAATAGCGAAATTTGAATTTATAAACACAATAACAATTGAGAGTGAAAGATTAGTGGCTAGAAGTATATGACATGACTCACCTGACGTGTATATAATGTCAAAATGCAGTGGCTTGAAGTAGTGTATATGTCAAAATGTAATATCCTTATATAAATATTGATCTAAACGAGCTTGTGGAAGGAAGAGAAGAAATGAATCTGTCATGTGATTTGTCATAAATACAGATAATAAGATATTACAGTCAAAAGGTAAAATGCAGAGCTATGAGGGAATTAGGAGAAAATGTGCCATCAGAAGGCACAATCAGGTATAGCAAAAATGCAGCTATGAGAATTGAAAGTATATGTTTGTTCAGAAATATCATGACAGTTAACAGGAACATACTGTTCAATGCATTTTTCGTGAACATGCTGAACATTTGATTTCCATGCTTGGTCAGCTTCTACCGGCTTCCCATTCAGATAATGTGACAAAGAGCCAGTACACTGTAAGTTAGAGTTTGGATTAGATTCTTCAAGTATACATTAAAGTTCTGCAAGACCAATCTCAGTGACTTGGAAAGGATGGCAAAATTCAC
This sequence comes from Miscanthus lutarioriparius, assembly GCA_904845875.1. Lineage (NCBI taxonomy): Eukaryota > Viridiplantae > Streptophyta > Magnoliopsida > Poales > Poaceae > Miscanthus > Miscanthus lutarioriparius. The sequence goes on from CAJGYO010000001.1 coordinate 126,200,989, forward strand.
ATTTTCAGGTGCTGACCATGGACCCATGGTTGTTTATTCTGTATTTGTGTTCAAGATCATATTAGCATCTTGCATTTCAAAATATAAAGAAAGGAGTGCAGACAGGAAATGACTCTTACTTTGAGACCGATCATTTGATAGTTTGCCTCTTCAATTCTCTGTTATGGTCATCCATTACATTTGGCTCTCTTTTCAATGTCGTTTGAAGAGGTTGTGTGCTTATTATCTGACAGAATAATACACATTTAAAGAGTGGGTCTACAGAAAGTATGTTTCTAAATAACTTCTGAAAAAAGAAAAGAAAAAGGAGGCTATTAAGATATAATAGAATTTCACCTGTTTTCGTTTAAGGTCATTGCTGCCACAATCCTAATCTCAAAGGCTGTCAGGAGACTGTGACTCAGAATGTAAGATTACATCTCGTTAGATTTCTTGACCCCACTTCTGTTTCCTGGTCCTGATATCTTTGTAACTCAACAAAAAGAAAATCTTGCCACATCAATTGGCACTTATTCTGACAGACCATTAGTTATTAACAATGCTAGAAGTCCAAATTCTACAAGAATGGAGGTAAGTACCATGGTGCTAACTCTAGGGATGAGGCTCTTGTGACTGCTTACTATCGACTCAAGGTGACAAGCTGACCTTAAATCTGCAAACAAGGTTGGGGTCAAATAAAGAACCAAGGCATCAATTAGAACTCTACGAAACAATTAGGCAAGCCATGATGTACCTTGAGAAGAGTAATTTGATTTGTAAATGGCATAGATTTAACCGTTCAAAATATGTGTAAAGGCACACTTGTTGAAACTTGAAAGAAAGAAGCAAACTTGTCGGTCTATCACAACGCGTACAAGGCAAGATACTAAGGCCTTGTTTAGTTCCTCCCCTAAAGTTTACTCCCTATCTCATCGAATGTCTGGACACATGCATGAAGTATTAAATATAGACTAAAAAAATAACTAATTGCACAGTTTGCAACTAATTTGCGAGATGAATCTTTTAAGCCTAATTAGTTCATGATTTGACAATGTGGTGCTATAGTAACACATATGCTAATGACGGATTAATTAGGCTTAATAAATTCGTCTCGCGGATTACAGACAGGTTCTGTAATTTATTTTTTTATTAGTATCCGAACACCTCCTATAATACCCCATGTGACATCCCATGTGACACCTCAGACCTTTACGTCTGCATTTAAACAAGCCCCGAGATGAGTAGAGAGCGACGAGTGTCCATCATCAGAGTCTGAAGACATTACCTGCAAGATGTGTGGTAGCAAGGTAGGGCTGCGTCCAACCCTATCCCACGAATGCAGCTACGAGCGCTACGACATGTGCAGCAATACGACGAACACTCAGTTGGGGTGACTCGTGGTTGGAGATGCAGAGTCGACGAGAGGCAGAAAAGCAGCAATTCCAGCTGCAGAATCCATCGGCACCGCCTCGCCCGCCTTGTCGGGAGCTACGTCTGCAGCTCGGTGCGCTCGGCTCGCTGCGCTGCCTCGCCGGTGGGCGATGCCCGCGCTTTGTAGTCTGCAGTGGCGGTCGTGTCCTGCTGGCCAGGTTGCGGCGCGGCAAGCAGAGGAGAGTGGAGGATGGGGCCGATCTGTGAGCGGAGCACGACGGACTGACGTGCGCGGAAGGGAGTGGCGGCGGCGGCGCGAATGCAGGCGAAGTGGGCTGTGGGCGAGGCCGAATTGAGAATTCGAGATGAAGCGAGAGGATGCGACATAATTGTTACCGGGCGCGACGGACGGGGACCCGCCCGATCCACGATCGGACGTTCTATATCGCGTCTTGGCCAGATCCAACGGTTCAAGGTCTAACGGGTGACGTTGCCTGATTCGTTAGCCCGCTTTTGGTGCAGGAATCGCTCTATTAGGAAAAAGATACATTGAAAGAAGAGAAATGTGAGTCTCAAGTATTCTAGACAAAATTTGAATCCTATAACGTCTTTTATTTTGGGATAGACAATATTGGAGAGGTGGAAATTTTCTGGTCTTGCAAGACGTGCATTTTCTAAATCTTTGTTTGACATCATGGAGACACGAATGCTAGCATGATCTTAGTACGCGCATTTTCTAAATCTTTGTTTGACATCATGGAGACACGAATGCTAGCATGATCTTAGTACGCGCATTTTCTAAATCTTTGTTTGACATCATGGAGACACGAATGCTAGCATGATCTTAGTACGTGCATTTTCTAAATCTTTGTTTGACATCATGGAGACACGAATGCTAGCATGATCTTAGTGCCGTTCTCCGTTCTCGTGCGGTCGTGTCTTATTACTTGTAGGCCACCTCGCTTGTCCCTGCCTCGGGCGACTTCACCTGGACACACTCCTCTCCGTCGGCTGTCGTTTCAGTCGATGGCTAGGCCTCAACATGCCGCCGGTCGCGCTGTCCTAACTACTCTCTACTCGTACTTACTCCATGTACTTACAGGATGAGCTACTGTCACGGCGACACACACACACCGACATCGATCGAGACTCGAGAGTATAGCAGACTGCAGACGGCAGGTGACCATGCCGCAGATGAGGGGAACAAAGATTCAGTTGAAAGAAGAACCGGCTGGAATCGCCGATCGCGAGGGGCTGCTGAAAGGGGTTTACTAGTTGGGCTCATGGGCCTCGACTCTTGTTACTTAGGCCATTTTTCCGCACACAGATTTATATTTCTGACGTTATTGGAGTCGAGAATTTTTAGGCTTTTCATGCTGCACAAGTTCTGGCCCTCGAGTTTCAACTCCGAAATTGGAGTTGGAGGCCTTAACTTCTCAGACAGATTATCAAATCTAGTTACATGTCGCAGCGCATAGTCCTGCTTGTAACTTGTAAGGCGCGAATTTTGGAATAATAAATTAATTTAATTCCACATTTCACACGCAATGACACGATTACACTCTCTTAAACTGGTCTAGTAGGCCGTTGCTGACAACATTTTGACAGAAATGCCGTAGACATGAATTACGACGTTCAAAAACTTGCTCGATCACAGCTACACAGGGCGAGCGACGACACTATTATGCCCACTCTCTGTGTCTACCTAGCTACTGGTGATTCTCCTCCTGGCCGAGCATTCACGAGGGGCTGCAGAGCCTTGACGACGATCGTCATGTTGGGCCTGAAATCGGCCTCGTACTGGACGCACAGCGCCGCCACCGCCGCGAGCTGCACAGAGGCGCACCACAGAACAGGATCACAATTCACAAGGGAAATGCTAGCGCAGAGGAAATGGGGAAATGCCGTGCGTGTTCAAACTTCAACGGCGGCGTACCTTGGCCACGGCTTTCGGCGGGTAGTCGTCCTTCAGCTTGGGATCCACGCACTGCTTCACTTTGTCCTCGCTCAGTCTCGGAGTGGCCTGAACAAGCCAGAAATTTGTTGATTAATTAGGTGACTGAATTCACGCAGAGGTGCTGCATACGCAGTGAGATGCGAGATTGGCATCTCGGTCGGCCATAGTGGAAAAAAAAATGGAGAGGAAGGAACCTACCCAGGTGACCAGGCTTTGCTGCCCCTTGGGCATGGTGTGATCCACGGGCTTCCTCCCGGTCAAGAGCTCAAGGAGCACGACGCCGAAGCTGTACACGTCGCTCTTCTGCGTCAGCTGCCCCGTCATCGCGTACCTGATCGATCGACGATGCAAACGCACGTAGAGTCAGCGTCGTTCTAGCAAAGATACATAGAGTCGTGTCGAGAATCCGATGGAAACACTGGTGACGGTGGCGTGCGTGCTTACTCGGGCGCGTGGTAGCCGAACGTGCCGAGCACCTTGGTGGAGTGCAGGCGCGCGGCGGAGTCCGGGGACTGGTTGGTGAGGTTGAAGTCGCCGATCTTGGCGTCGTGGCCGTCGAAGACCAGCACGTTGCTGGAGCGCACGTCGCGGTGCACGATCGACGGCCGCGCCTTCTCGTGCAGGTGCTCCAGGCCCCTCGCCGCCCCGTACGCGATCCGCGCGCGCTGGCTCCACGTCAGAACGGGCCCGGGCTCCGCGCCCTGCACCCCCTTCTTCCCTGCGATGCATGCAATCGACGATGATCATGCGACGCCGTCATGGACTGATTCATTTTGGGTAGGCTTAAATGCTTAATTTTGTTGATTTTGCGTTGCACTGTACCATGGAGTATGTCGTAGAGGGAGCCCATGGTGGCGAACTGGTAGAGCACGATCCTGTTGTTGAGCTCCAGGCAGTAGCCCAGAAGCTGGGTGAAGTGCTCGCACTTGAGCCGCGACACCACGGACAGCTGATTGCATTGCAGTTGCAGTTGCAGTCACCGAGAGGAGGCAACGCGTCAGTATGGGCTATTCAGCCAGGCGTAAATGGGGGAAGGAAGGCGTGCTTTTCGTGTCACCTGTTCCCAGAATTCGGCTTCTGACTGGCCGGAGGAGCTGCCGTTGTCGAACATCTTGACCGCCACGGTCTCCCCGGTGGCGAGCTTGGCGCGGTAGACGCGGCCGTAGGAGCCTTCCCCGACCAGCGCCCTGTACCCGAAGTTGCCCGTGAGCCGGTTCAGCTCCGACAGCGCCACGGCCGGGACGTCGATGGGCAGCACCTTGGCCGCAGACGCGGCGCCGGTTCTCGGCATGTTCGGCCCTCTCGGCTGCTCTGCACGCACATCATCATTGCAATGTAATGCGCACGGTGAGCTAGCTGGCGATAGCGAGCCATGGCGCCAGCAACAGCAAGCCCCAAACGAGGAGAAAGGGAGAGGGAAGAACCTGGTGCTCGCGGCGGCATCGCGGCCGGGTTGGCGGCGGCCAGCGGGGCGGCGTGGGGCTCGTCCTCCGCGCCGCTGCAACACCACATCCTGAAACCCCGGTGTGCCGCCCTGAAACCTCAGATCCAAGAAGCAGCAGCAATGCAACCACGGCCGGTCGATCCGCGGTTCTGTACGTGCAAATATTGCAATTTGCTCGCAAAGCCGGCCGGCAAGCTTTGGACTAACCGATCTTATATGGCAGAGAAGGGAGGCGAAAGACTTGTGTCGAGACCGCGCAGACGGACGACGCGATTCCCGGCCGGCGGCCGGCCGCGCGTTGCAATCATTCGCTGTTTGGCCTACGTGCGGCCTGCGCGGCTGAACCTGAAATGCGGTGTTGCTGGCATGTTGCCATGTAACGTGCGATTTCACTTGTTTTGCCTGCAGACCCTGTGGACGCCAGGGAAAAGATGCGTGCGTTCTTGTCCAGGACACTCGTGTGCCATATCATTTTGCAATTGCAACGCGAGTGTCCTGGACAAGAACGCACGCATCTTTTCCCTCGAGTGTCCTGCCAGACAAACGCAAGCGCGAAAGTTTGTTTACTTGATCTACTTTATCACTTGGACTGACAATGATATCCTGGAGACAGAGAATTAAGTATTTTACAAGCACTTTCGTTAGAAACGAACTGCTGCTTCAGTTATCGACCGGTCGGTACGGTGATAGAAGGCGCATGATGCGCTCAGACATGCAGTAGTATATGACCAACTGAAAACAGGTGGTCAGAGTAAGGCTGGTAGCCCACGTTCCCGCCGCAGCTTCGCTCCCGGTCCGACGTGCTCCCATGCTAACCCCACGTCGTTAACCGCAACGCATTGACCATGCTAATGCTAATTGCCTGGAGTAGCACTATCGCGCAAATAGAGCCGGACCTATCTTCCGTCGAGAAACCAGCGCCATATTAGTCAACTTAACAATACAATGCATATTGCAGCGTTAAACAGCAATCAGTTCAGAAGGAAGGAGTCTGCATCTGCTCATGTGTTACTACTGCCATGCCAATGCGTGTCCGATACAGAGACAATCAGACAACAAACTGAGCCAACCAAAACCATGGTCAACTCACAACGTGCCATCAGAGAATGCCAGAATGGGGCGCCTTTGTATGTACAGATAACAGATGAATGTACAGAAGGTAAGTCATGTCCCAAGCCCTGTTTGTGTTCAACCAGCACATTGATGCATACATGAGTTAAAACATGACCGCATATATCTAGGAAAAAAGACAGCAATCAAATTAAATCCTTGATAGCAGAGTAGAGGCATGTGAAAAGTGGAGATGTCTATATATTCAGCAATATATACAGAAAGTGGAAGTACGAATGTAAAATCAACTTAGTACAGTACAGTGAGAAATATAAGCATCGCAGCTAGAGTGAATGTGGGAAACATATATACGGATTTTTGAAGTTAACAAGTGTCCAAGGAAACATGGCGCGCCGTCCAGTTCCTGACCTTCACAACTCAAGCTGCCTTCTTGCCCTTGTATTTGCCAGCACAGATGACATATACAATCAGGTTCAGAAAACTGAGGCCAGCAAGGAGCCAGAAGAAGTAATCAAGATGCCCTTCGTTCAAGTTGTCAGGAATCCATCCAGGGTTACCTCCCCTTGTAGTAAAGTACGCGACCATTGTCAAAATGAACGTGCTGAGATAGTTCCCGCCTGCAGTAGTGAGAAGATTAAGTGCGCTGCAGAGGCTCCTCATGGCGTCTGGTGACTGGTCGTAAAAGAACTCTAGCGCTCCAATGAATGTGAAAATCTCCGATAGACCAATCAGGAAATACTGAGGGATTTGCCAGAATATGCTCAGTGGGACTGGGACATTCTGATCCACCAGGTGTGCTTCCCTGGCAACTGCTAGCCGCTTGATTTCGAGGACTGCAGCGACTGACATAGCTATGATGGAAATTACCAGGCCAATGCCCATCCTCTGCAACTCTGTAAAGCCCCTCTCATTGCCAGTGAATCTCCTGGCTATTGGAACCACGATGTAATCGTACATCGGGACACATATGATGACACTTAGAGTGTCAAAAGTAGATAGTGAAGCTGGAGGAATCTTGAAAGAACCCAAGGATGGGTCAAGCACCATCCCTTGTTCCACGAACATTGTCGACATCTGAGCATATACAGCAGAAAACACTATTGTTGTTGCCCAGACAGGGAACATTCTTACTAGTATCTTCAGTTCTTCCACCTGGGTCACAGTGCATATCCGCCATGGGTTGTTGAAGTCAGCCGTTTTCACATCAACTTCGGTAACTGTAGCAGCCTTGTCTAAACATCTGAATAAAAAATCGGTTCAAATATGTTAGGCTCTTAGCTTCCACACAATATGGGAAAGAAGGCGATCAGCTATCCCAAAACAAGTCATAAATATTCATTCATCTATTAGGTAAAATAACAGAGTGAAAAAAGGAGTATGTGTGCTTACAAGTTACAATTTAGTATATAAACATAAATCCTGAAAAGCAAAAATCAGGAACTGATGCGGAACTAGTAAAAGAACTATTTTCAGAAGTAACCAATTAAAATTTTGTTCTTGACTATGGTGCTCTGCTAGGTTATACTATAAATATATTATTTCTCTATAGTTCATAACCACTAATGGTAAGTAATTCCTCCAAAACTATACATTCCATGCACTAATTGTATATGCTGTGAGCATGCACCGAATGGCTACTGTCTGATGCACTAAACATATGTGTTGCAAGTATGTACCGAATGGCATACCATACCAGGCTCATATGACTAGGTGGATCAAGAGACATCCAATTATAAGTAAGCAGAGAGGACATCAAAATTATTTTGCTGTTCCCATCAGTATATGAGGTCTATTTCTGCATGAGGTTGATTTTTCTCCAAGAGTAACTTTCTGCTTTGTTTATGTTACATTCCAGGACAGATGTGTTGAAAAACAAATAATACCGAATTGGGAAGTTGATCAATCACAAAGGTATAATGTGCTGACTTAATGAAAGAATCTGAACGCTGAAGTATGTCTAATTGAGTGTCTGATCCAAGAACAGAGTATGAGGAAGCTATCTGTCAGGCCTAATGCCTTCTTTACTTCTCAACGAATTCCTGTTCATGGGCAGATAGCGGACACTTTCCTATGCAAAGAACTCTGTTCGGTACAAGCGCCATAGCAACATCAACTACTATTCTTTACTAAGGAATAATTATTCGCAGTTTCTGAAGTATGACAATCAATCATATTATTATCTTTATCTCATACAGCTTCACAATCTATCTCAGTTTATAGTTGCTTTTACTATCATCTCATAAGATGGCATACCTGAGTTCATCTGTGTGCTCTATTTGCCGACTCCCCTCAATTGTTGATACCCCATTAGGTAGCTCATACAAGAGAGAGCTGTCCTCTGGGACAGGCACATTCCACTTGCGCAAAGAGACAACAATCACCTGGCATACTCGTGTAATAGGACTACCTCCTGGTTTTTGGAACCTATAAAGTGATGTGCCAGAGAAGAAGCTTATGATTGCCAGCCCCATGAATACAGTCGGAATGCCAAAGCCCAGTCCCCATCCTACATTGTCTTGCACCCAAACCAGAAAGCTGCTCGATATGAGAGCACCAATGTTTATTGCAAAATAGAACCAATTAAAGAAAGAACCCTTCTGAATCCGCTCAGCTGGATCTGTATCATCAAATTGATCCGCTCCAAAGGATGAGACGCACGGCTTAATTCCACCAGTACCCAGGGCAATTAGATAAAGGCCAAGAAAAAAGACAGTATACTGAAAAGGGCTTGCTGGTGGGCAAACGGATCCTTCACAGGATGGAGGCATGAGCATAGGAACTGATGCTGAAAGAGTCAGTATTGACATCCCCTATAAAATTAAAAGATGATGTCAAGTTAAATAATAACAAACTAACAGGGCTATTCCAGGATTAGTTGATTGTAGCACTATGTATATGGGCTAAACATGAATTAAGCAAAAGCCCGTATTCTACTACAAATAATTTGAGGGCCTATTCATTAGTCAAAAAAGGAACGAATTACTCGCATGTCCCTTTACAACAGTGTTACCATGGCACTTCAGAGCAAAGATGACTTACGAGGAAGTATACTGTGGAGAATGTTGCAATTGTCCAATACCTCCCCCAGTATGCATCAGCCAGGATTGCTCCAATAAGCGGAGTCAGGTAGCAAGTTCCCTGCCATGTAGTCACATTGCTAGCAGCAGAGGCATTGCCAGCATGTAGCTTTTTTGTCAAGTAAGTAACAAGGTTCGTGGAGATGCCATAATAGGCCAGTCGTTCACAGCATTCATTACCTAGATTAACCTTAATAGTTAGTTGCAGGTTATGGGGGATTAAATTGGAAGAGCACACGTAGTGAATTTACTCTGGACAATACCTAATATGAATGGACATGCCTTCCATCTACCAGTTCTTTCCTTGACAACAGGATTTCCAGAAAAGTCAACTGATCCATCTCCAGTGTATACTACTTGGTTGGATTCCTGCAGCCAAGATCATATTATTACTCTGAAACAAATAGCACAAGTACAAAAAGACGAGAGCACTTTGATAATGTATGGGAATCATAATACATTGATGCACAGGCTTTACTTTCAACGGTAATGTGCAAAAGGAAGCAACTATAGCGATATGCTGGTACTAGCAATATGCCTAACAGCTTAGGACATCAAAAGTGAAGTGCCCTGGAAGACATGGTGCTTTTCAAGCCATTAGTTGAAAGAACAAAGAACCAATGAGATAAATTGTTTAGGCTCAGCTATGTATAGCAAGCAATATATCCAAAATAAAGTGAACAAAAAGAGTAAAAGCTTTTAATTAACACTGCAATTGCCAATTGCAACACCAAATTGTACTCATGACTCCATGACCATTATATATAATAACGCACAAGAATTATGCCTAAGTCATCCAACCAAAGTAACAACTACTGAAATCTCGACTTAGTGGAGGTCCCAAGCTATCCTTAAGAATCGCGCACTAAATTAATCAGGTTGTTGAGTTAAAGCCTTCTAAATCCCGTGCGCCAAGGCGTGATTTTTCCTAAAATAGGCTACCAATCTGACCGACACATCCAAGAAATCTAAACACAAGTAGACAGAGCCTCTCTAAGTAAGGAGGAAAGGCCAACCGGAGGGAGAGTGGAAGTGGTCGAGCCAACTAACCTCCGGAGCGAGGAGCCCTTCCTCCAGCGCGACCGCCTCCGCGCGCTCGGCGCCGGCCATGGACCGTTCCCGGCGACGATGCGGTAGGGGCAGCGAAGTCTAAGAACACGCCTGATCGGAGCAAGAACAGTTTTTTTTCTATCCTGTTTTTTTTGGCGAGGAAGCAACAACGGCCGGTCCAACTCCAGGGTGGAATCGCGGGAGTGGTATTTATGGAAGTCGACTGGAGTAGCTTGTAGATCTGGGTACGTTTCAGGGGCGGAACGAGTGAAGGATACGGCACCGGCGCCCCTGCTGCTTTGCTGTTCCTGTTCCTTTCCCGGTGGTCTGTTGATTTTGGGCTCTGCCTCTTCTGGAGCTAGGGTTGGTGCCGGAATTGGAGTCGGGGTGCGGCCGTGCGGGGTAGTTGGCGTTGCAGAACAGGGCAACTGTGCGTGGGCGTGGGCGAAGGGGACTGTAGGAGACGGCCAGACTGCCAGATAACAGTTGATTTTTTTTGTTTTCTAAATTAAGTAAATTTATAAACAAAGTTTACTGCAGATGATCGTAATTGTGCTTTTACTCATGCGTAGTATTCTTTACCGGGTTCCGTTGGGAGGTCGGCGGAGCCCCCGGGTTTTTTTTTCTCATTGTTTGTTAATACGCTAGATGTGACACCTTTTGTATTTGAGAAAATTGCAGATTTAGGACTCCAAACAATACGCTTCGCAAATATAGAACTTCAAGCATCGTCTTCGTAAAAATAACCTTCGAAACGTTGGCTTCTTGATTTCCATGACATTTGGTGTATTAAGACTCTTTTCTCATCTAAATACATGTATTTGTTTCAAAATGACCCTTTTGCCCTTCGGACATTTAGACGGTGATTTGGAAGCCTCCGGCGCTGGCTGTGCCTGGGCTGGCCGCCTGCCGCAGCCAAGGGCAGGCTGACAGGCTGGCTGGCCGCCGCCTTGGCTGGCTTGCCTGGATTAGCGTTCCTCACGAATATGCAGCAGGTTCAAGATGCTTTGATATATGTTTCACAAGTTTCACTTCATTGGGATGCACTGGAAACAATATCATTGGACACCATTGATGATCGAGTTCTGAACCTGAAATGCAATTGCAGGTTTCAGATCAAACTCGGTCACCATAAAATTAACAGGTTCATATATAATAAAAATTAACCAAAATGATCATATGCAATAACAAATCCACGATTTTAGCATAAACAAGTTCATCTCAGGAAACCATAAATTTGTTCTAATCGAGTTCCATCGCATATCAATTAAAGCATAAGTTTACATCTCTTCACAAATAAAGTCATTCATCTCGTAAAACCATAATTTTGTTTCAAACGATCGGAGTCATATGAAATAAACCATGAGTTTACATCTCATCACAGCTAAAAAAATTCATCCAATAAGATCAATATGTGTCTCCACTATCTATAAGTTATCCCAATCAACACTTTGCACATGATCTACTTCGGACCTAAACAAGTGAAATCAATTTTGATACCATGCCCCTACTACTGTACAGGTAAAATAACATAAATAATTAACGCCATTACCTTTGCACATCAACAACAGGAAGATTGTACTCTATTGCCGGCGGAGGAGCAGTGGGCAGCAACGTTCTCGTTAGGGCTAGGGCATTGGACATGGCGCCGGTACGAGCAATCGCAGCGCCCTCCGGTGGGGCTTCATCAATCATGCCGTCGGGTTTGGGTGCGTCCAGGCCTGAGGCCGTCGTGTCCAGGCGAGAGGCCGGCACGGCCCGCCCTTTGGCGTCGGGGTCGGGGGTTACGGAGGGAACGGCGGCGGCGGGTTGGGGATGGAACGGTGGCGTCGGGGGTTAGGGCATCGGGAACATGAACGATCGGGCAGATGGAACGTCGAGCAGATGAAACGATTAATGATATGTAAGACCTGAAGGGTAAAAGGGTCACTTTAGAGAACAAATACATGTATTTATATGAGAAAAGAGTCTTAATACACTAAATGTCATGGAAATTAAGAAGCCAACGTTTTAAGGGTTATTTTTACGAAGACGATGTTTGGAGTCTTATATTTACGAAGCTGAGTGCTAAATCAGAATTTTTCTCTTTGTATTTGGCCAGTGCATTCCTTGTTGTCATGCCATCAACGGGCCCTAATAAACCTAAAAAAATCCCAGCAGTGGCGAATCCACGTATCCAACTGAGACCGACTGACTGACTGAGGGATACGCATACTTTTCATTTGGGTTTGTTTGGCTGATAAGTCATGACTGAAAGTACTAGTTGGCTGATTTAGTGTGAGAGAAAAATACTATTTATTGATAGAAAAAATACTGCTTATAACCAAACAAGCCCAAATAAACAGGGTGAGAATTTTTTTATTGCTTAGAAAGCGCACAAAGAGACGCAAAAGAGCATAAAATTGTGGAGCCGTTGCTCACCCATGCACGGCACGGCAGATTCCTGCCTTGAGAGCTCAGACTTCAGACTTTCTCAGAGGGCCTACCCTTCGCATTCCTCAAGTGGGTCCCCCGCGACGGTGAGACATCTAGCTAGAAGCCAAGAAGCCTGCGCTCGGCAAAAATATCATAGGAGAATCATTGCTGTCAATCAAACAAATCAACAAACTACTGTACCAGCCGGCCTCAGGCCTGGCCGCACCCAAACCCGACGGCATGATTGATAGCCCCACCGGAGGCCGCTGCGATTGCTCGTACCGACGCCATGTCCATTGCCCTACCCTAGCGAGAACGTTGCTGCCTACTGCTCCTCCGTTGGCAATAGAGTACAATCTTCCTGTTGTTGATGTGCAAAGGTAATGGTATTAGTTATTTATGTTATTTTACCTGTACAGTAGTAGGGTCATGGTATTAAAATTGATTTCACTTGTTTAGGTCCGAAATAGATCATGTGCAAAGTGTTGATTGTGATAGCTTACAGATAGTGGAGACACATATCGATCTTATTGGATGAATTTTTTTAGCTGTGATAAGATGTAAACTCATGGTTTATTTCATATGACTCGGATCATTTGAAACAAAATTATGGTTTTATGAGATGAATGACTTTATTTGTGAAGAGATGTAAACTTATACTTTAATTGATATGCGATGGAACTGGATTAGAACAAATTTATGGTTTCCTGAGATGAACTTGTTTATGTTAAAATCGTGGATTTGTTATTGCATATGGCGTCGGGGTCGGGGGTTACGGAGGGAACGGCGGCGGCGGGCTGGGGATGGAATGGTGGCGTCGGGGGTTAGGGCATCAGGAACATGAACGATCGGGCAGATGGAACGTCGAGCAGATGAAATGATCAATGATACGTAAGACCAGAAGGGTAAAATGGTCACTTTGGGAAACAAATACATGTATTTAGATGAGAAAATAGTCTTAATACACTAAATATCATGGAAATAAAAAAGCCAACGTTTCAAGAGTTATTTTTACGAAGTCGATATTTAGAGTCTTATATTTACGAAGCTGAGTGCTAAATCAGAAATTTTCTCTTTGTATTTGGCCAGTGCGTTCCTTGTTGTCATGCCATCAACGGGCCCCTAATAAACCTAAAAAAATCCCAGCAGTGGCGAATCCACGTATCCACTTGAGGCTGACTGACTGAGGGATAAGAATTCTTTTATTGCTTAGAAAGCGCCCAAAGAGACGCAAAAGAGCATAAAATTGTGGAGCCGTTGCTCACCCATGCACGGCACGGCAGATTCCTGCCTTGAGAGCTCAGACTTCAGACTTTCTCAGAGGGCCTACCCTTCACATTCCTCAAGTGGGTCCCCCGCGACGGTGAGACATCTAGCTAGAAGCCAAGAAGCCTGCGCTCGGCAAAAATATCATAGGGATCATTGCTGTCAATCAAACAAATCAACAAACTATTGTACCAGCCGGCAGCCGCCGGCCACCTCAGCGCTCTCGACAACACCGCCCAATGGGCCATAGCCTATTTTGTTGCGCTTCGGCCGTTAGGGATGTTGGAGTACAAATGGGCCTGCATCGGATCACCAAACCGGACCCAGAAAGCAACTTGGGACGAGAGAAATAACAGCACCTCCAAAAGCATCCTTATACTCTTATTACTAGAATAGAGATTTAGTTTCAAAAAAAAAAGAATAGATATTTGGTGGAAAAAACCAAGTAATTACTTCTTTAATTAGATCTCCAAATATAACAATTCTCAAGTTTCAATTTATCGCTAACATATGATGGATAGCAGGGTTGCATTCTACCTTGACGCCTCTCCGACCCTCCCCGGCTCCCCTCGCCCTACCCCTACCTAGTCACGCTACCCCGGTCCCACGTGGTAGAATTGCCCAATTTTCTAATCTCAAGTGTACTTGTCAGCCGTTTGACACTAAGTATACGAGAGACCAAGGTAAACTTACTACATTGTCGAGCACACCCATATTTCTACTAGGATCATAAGTGAGAAGACAAAACTTTAAAACATCAAAATCATTTTTTTCATTACATGCGTGTCCGATATAGCCAACTGAACCAAACCAAAATACAATGATGTGCCATTAGAGAATGTCAGATCGGGGTGCCTTGTATGTACAGAAGGTAACTCCTGTCCCAAGGCCTCCTTGAGTTCAACTAGCACATTAATGCATATACAAGAGTTAAAACATGACCACATAAATCTAGAAAGAAAAACAGCAATCGAAATCCTTGATCGATAATGATACAATTAACATGTCCGGACGCCGGGAGTCCCTCTGAACGCCACGTGGTCTCACGCTATCGACTTATTGTATCCACCGCACATGAAAATAATATTCGATATCTCTCCCTCAAGTGGCCACTCAGACTTATCCTCTCACTATTCCATTCCATCTCATCTCTCTCTCCTCTATGTCTCCGTGAAATCACATAGCGCCAATGCCTCCTTCCTCCACCCAAGCCGACCATGCCTCCTCCTCCCTCAGTTCCCACGGCGTTTGCCTAGCCTCCTCCCCAACCCCAGCACCGACGAGATGCCTTGCCGCTGCAGGTGGCGCCGCCGGGATACCTCGCCGTTGCAGGGGGGCTGAAAGGACCTAGGATGCCGCCTAGAGAGGGAGTGAATAGGCGTTTCTGAACATTAACACCTTTAAATACGGAAACGATTAGTAAAGAGAGTTTCCTAAATGGAAACTCAAAATAAAGAGTAGTACCACCCCTCACAAGTTAGCCACGGAGTATACAAGGTATAAAGAATATGTCTAGAAGCTACAACCCTAAAACACAAAGTTAGGACAGAGATCAAAATATATTCAGCGCTGTCAGAAAATACCGGACGTGTCCGGTATACACGATTTCTGCAGATCACCCCCGAACTTGCTCCTCTCGATTTCTATCTTCAAACCAAACTGCAGGTACCTACTGAAGATATCAATGTACACAGAGAACCTGCACAAGAACTGGAGCAACACAAATATCAAATGAAATGCGAATTGAGACATGGTATTTGTTTTACCGAAGTTCGGACTCGTTTGAGTCTTACTCTCCGTTGAGGGGGCTGCGGGCGACCCAGCGAAGGTCAGCCCTAGAGGGTACCACGAAGGTCACTTTAGCCAGAGTCTTTTCCAACTCCTTTTCCTCCTTCCACTAAATGATTCCGAGGTGGCAGAATCGACCGTTACAAACTTTCCGAGGCACACCACAATCTCTCGGGTACTCTCCGGCGACGCCTAGCTGTCTAGGACCGAAGAGTCCAAGAGTAACAAATGCAAATCATGAGATTGACAATATGCACAAGTGCTCAAGTGGTTGGATTTGCTCTCTTTTTGAATTTCACTCAACCCACAATTTGATTTGGCAAATTTGATCAATCACTCACTAAGAGAGGGTTGGGAGAGTTGGCAAGGCTAAAAAATGTGTATAGCAACCAGCAGAATCAGCAGCCTCCAAAGGTGGAGGCTTGGGGGTATTTATAACCCCCTTGAAAAACTAGCCGTTTTATAGCCGTTGCCATACCGGAGCATACCGGACACGTTCGGTATGACTTACACTGCCCCAACGGTAACTAAGTTACAGAGACAATGTGAGGCATCGGAACTCCCGATGAATGCCGGAACTCCCGACCGTCGGAACTCCCGACCCTCAGCAAATTTGAAAACCATGTAACTGATTTAAAGTATGTGAGGTGTCGGAACTCCCGACTCATGTCGGAACTCCCGACTCACGTCGGAACTCCCGACCCTCAAGGCTTTGGAAAACTAGCCGTTGGCCTCTGGTCGTCCATACCGGACACGTGACCAGGACAGTGAACCCTCCAAATCAGTTAAAGTGCGAGACGTCGGAACTCTCGACCCTTGCCGGAACTCCCGACCGTCGGAACTCCCGACTTACGTCGGAACTCCCGACGAACCAACCCGAGAACAACAATTTTACCACTGCTGGGTAAATACCGGACACGTCCAGTATTTGCCAGACCAGCAAAAATAAAGTAAGCTCTTTTGTCGCCCAAACACTCAAAACTTACATGGGTTGACTTGAGCACTTATAAAACATTATCTATCAACATGATGCATCCCTTTTAATAATACGACATTCCTATTAACTCAGATTTAAAAGTATAACAAAATTAAACCTTATGAGTTGATCTCTTTCATCCGAAGCCGTGTATTCCAATCTTCATCAAGGGTGCCAACATATTGATATTGATCTTTTCACTTAAGCATAGCCATCTTGAGCACGTGACTTGATTCCATTCATTAAATATGAATAATCCCAAATATATCAAGTCACTTCCATCAAACATTAAAATAGTGATTTGATCCTCCACATGAAATGGCCATCATAGCTTGATTAGTACCTCAACTAAATACAAGTACTTCCTTCTTCACCCTAGCTAGGTTCTTCGGCCGCCAAGCCGTCGCTTGCCCTTCACCCTTGCTTAGTACCTCGAAGCCTTTCCTTGCTATCTTCACCATCTCAAGCCATCAAGTCACATCTTGTGTTGAATCATCCATTCATGTATTGTTACCTTTTTCATCTCAATTTAGCAAGCTTCAAATATGAGACCATTCCATATGCAATCCCTTATGTCTCATTAATTAGTTCTTACAAGCTTGCTTTCACACAGTACATGGAAATCCCACAGTAAATAAGCCTTTGCATGAATTCCATTTGCATTGTTGTCTTGTGCCTGAACTAGATTGTTTACACAACAACACATCATTTTGGCTTTCATTAAGTACCTGTGAGATAACATATTTCCTGTTCACACTTACCAAATGGGTTAGACCTTTAATCACGTTGTCATTTAATCATCAAAAACCTACTAAAAGGCTAGATGCACTTTCAGGGGCGCCGTCGTTGCCTGGCGATGGCCGCGGGCGCACGCGTCGAGGGGCCTTAGGTCGTCCCCGGCCGAGCAAAGGCCACCCATGAGCACGGCCGGTGCTGGTGGTTATCGCGCGCCGCCGCTCGTCGCCGGCTCCCACCCTGATGGCTGGAATTGATCGGCTCTGGCCTTCCCTCCCCTATGTTGTAAATGTATGTTTCAAGTGTTTTAAATGTTTTAGTGCTATGTTGCAAATGTTTTATGTAGATGTTGCAAAAGTATATCAGGATGTTGCATATGTTGCAGTAACTATACACATGTGTTACAAGCGTCTATTCCAAATGTTTCATCTGTTTTTCATATGTATGTTGTAAGTGTATTTATTTGGATGTTGCATACATTTCACACATATGTTGATAGTGTTTTATCTAGATGTTACATATATTTTGCAATAGCTTTTCAAGTGTTTTCAGGGTTTTTTTTGCAAGTGTTTCAGACACATGTTTCAAGTGTTTCATTTGTCTTCAGACGTATGTTGCAAATGTTTCATCTAAATGTTTTAAAAGTAGATCGGTGTTGCACATGTGCATGGCATGGCGCTCACGGTGGGGCGCAGACAGGACCTGACCTGCAAGAATGGCAAACTTGGATCCTACCTCCGGTGGCGCGCCTCTCCTCTCCTCTCCTTTCGCTCCCCCTCCTTCCCTTCCCTTCCCTCCATCTCGCCATGGCAGCTCGAGCTCAACTGGGGAAACAGAGGGGCACAGACGGCCCCGCGTGTGGGCGGGCGGCGTGGGCGGGGCAAGTTGTCCAGACGGTGGCACGGAATCCGAGCAGGCGGGGCGCACAGCACGAAACAGGAGCGGGAAATAGAGAGCAGCCGCGAACGTCCGGAGCTGCGGACACTGGCGTCCGTCCGGACGTCTTGGCGCTAGCACTGCCCATCCTTGATAGCAGAGTAGAAGCATGTGCGATTGTGTACATTCAGCAACTTCCAATAGGCAAAGTACATAAAAAAAATAGAAGTACGAATGTATAATCAACTTAGTATCCCAGTACAATAAGAAATAGAAGCTATGCAACAATTACAGATCGTTGTTTCAGCTAGAGTTAATGCAGTGGGAAACATATATACATATTTTTAACTGAGGCGTCCACAATAACATGGCACGCCATCCAGCTACTGACCTTAACAACTCAAGCTGCCTTCTTGCTCTTGTATTTGCTAGCACAGATGACATAAACAACCAGGTTCAGAAAACTGAGGCCAGCAATGAGCCAGAAGAAGTAATCAAGATGTCCTTCGTTCAAGTTGTCAGGAATCCATCCAGGGTTACCTCCCCTTGTAGTAAAGTATGCAACCATTGTCAAAATGAACGTGCTGAGATAGTTCCCGGAGGCAATAGTGAGAAGATTAAGTGCGCTGCAGACGCTCCTCATGGCGTCCGGTGACTGATTATAAAAGAACTCGATCGCTCCGATGAATGTGAACACCTCCGCTAGACCGATCAGGAAATACTGAGGGATTTGCCAGAATATGCTCACTGGGACTGGGATGTTCTGATCCACCAGGTGTGCTTCCCTGGCAACTGCTAGCCGCTTGATTTCAAGGACTGCAGCGACTGACATAGCTATGATGGAAATTACCAGGCCAATGCCCATCCTCTGCAACTCTGTAAAGCCCCTTCCGTTGCCAGTGAATCTCCTAGCTATTGGAACCATGATGTAATCGTACATCGGGACACATACAATGACGCTTAGGGTGTCAAAAGTAGATAATGACGCTGGAGGAAACTTGAATGAACCCAAGGATGGGTCAAGCACCATCCCTTGTTCCACAAACATTGTTGACATCTGAGCATATGCAACAGAAAACACGATTGTTGTTGCCCATATAGGGAACATCCTTACCAGTATCTTCAGTTCTTCCACCTGGGTGACAGTGCATATCCGCCAGGGATTGTTGAAGTCAGCCATTTTCACATCAGCTTTGGTAACCGTAGCAACCTTGTCTAAACATCTGAATCAAAAATCAGTTCAACTATGTTACGCACTTAGCTTCCACACAATATGGGAAAAGAAGGCGAACATCTATCACAAAACTAGTCACAAATGTTCTTGTATTAGGCAAAATAACAGAGAAAAAAATGGCTAGTATGTATGCTTAGAGCATCACCAAGAGTATCCTATTTTTTTCCTCCTAAAAACATGTAGTTTTGCAACCCCTAAAAAGATATTGGTAAGAAAAAAGAAGACTATCTCCAAGAGTTTTCATTAATCCACTCCTAAAACATAAAAGACAATTTTATATTAGGAATCTTATACTGTTTCTAAATTATTGTAACCACTTTTATATATTTTCTCGTACATTTGCATCGAACCATTTCCTACTTCTTATTCTTTTCCACACCCTTCCACCTTTAGATTGACTGACCGGCGACGGATACGCACCGCATCCGCGTGCCCGCTACTACGCAAAAGTTACGCATAACGGGGAGGATTTCCCAAGTGCCTAAATTTTAAGAGCATGGATTAGGAGTTGTTGGAGATGTGTTTTTTCTCATCTTGTAAAAACCAAAGATTAGGAAGGGAAATAGGATCCTCTTGAGATGCTCTTACAAGTTGCAATTTAGTATATATACCTAAATCCTGACCTGTAAAAATCAGAACTGATACGGCAACTAGTAAAAAAATACTATTTTCAGAAGTAACTAATTAAAATTTTGTTCTTGACTATGGCGCTCTGCTAGGTTATACTATAAATATATTATTTCAATATATTTCGTATCCTCTAATGGTAAGTAATTCCTCCAAAACTATACACCCAATGCACTAACCGTATGTGCTGCAAGCATACACCGAATGACCACTCTCTGATAGTCTGACGCACTAAACATGTGTTGCAAGTATATACTGAATGGCATACCAGGCTCATAAGCCTAGGTGGATCAGAAGATGTCCAATTATCAGTAAGCAGAGACGACATCAAAATCATTTTGCCATTCTTGTCAGTATATGAGGTCTATTTCTGCATGAGGTTGATTTTTCTCCAAGAGTAATTTTCTGATTTGTTTATGTTATAATACACAGCAGATGTGTTTTCAAGAACATGGTCAATCGCAAAGGTAAATATGCTGATTTAATGAAAGAATCCGAACATTGAAGTATGTCTAATTGAGTATCTGATTCAAGCACAAAGTAAGAGACGCTATATCTGTCAGGCTTAATGCTTTCTTTATTTCTGAACGAATTCTTGTTCATGGGCAGATACCGAGCGCTTCCTATGCAAAGAACTTTGTTCTGTACTACAAGCGTCACAATGACAACTACTACTATTCTTTACTAAGGAATAATTATTTTGCCATTTCAGAAGTGTGGCAATTAATCATATTCTCATCTTTACCCCATACAGCTTCACAATCTATCTTAGTTTGCAGCTGCTTCTATTTTCATCTGATTAAGAGCGCATACCTGAGTTCATCTGTATGCTCTAATTGCCGACTCCCCTCAATTGTTGATGCCCCATCAGGTAGCTCATACAAGAGAGAGCTGTCCTCTGGGACAGGCACATTCCACTTGCGCAAAGAGGCAACAATCACCTGGCATACTCGTGTAATAGGACTACCTCCAGGTTTTTGGAACCTGTAAAGTGATGTGCCAGAGAAGAAGCTTATGATTGCCACCACCATGAATACAGTCGGAATGCCAAAGCCCAGTCCCCATCCTACATTGTCTTGCACCCAAACCAGAAAGGTGCTTGATATGAGACCACCAATGTTTGTTGAAAAATAGAACCAATTAAAGAAAGAACCCTTCTGAATCGGCTCAGCTGGATCTGTATCATCAAATTGATCCGCTCCAAAGGATGAGACGCACGGCTTAATTCCACCAGTACCCAGGGCAATCAGATAAAGGCCAAGAAAAAAGACAGTATACTGAAAAGGGCTTGCTGGTGGGCAAACGGATCCTTCACAGGATGGAGGCATGAGCATAGGAACTGATGCTGAAAGAGTCAGTATTGACATCCCCTATAAAATTAAAAGATGATGTCAAGTTAAATAATATCAAACTAACAGGGTTATTCCAGGATTAGTTGATTGTAGCACTATGTATATGGGCTAAACATGAATTAAGCAAAAGCCCGTATTCTACTACAAAGAATTTGAGGGCCTATTCATTAGTCAAAAAAGGAACGAATTACTCGCATGTCCCTTTACAACAGTGTTACCATGGCACTTCAGAGCAAAGATGACTTATGATGAAAGCCTCCTTTGGCACGGCTCATCCAAAACGGCTTCACCGGTGAAGCCAAAGCCGGTGAAGCCAGAAAAACTGGTTTTTCGCGGCTTCTAGTTCATTTTAATCCTGACTTACAAAATTGCTTCACGCTACAGTGCCTCGATTTGCGCAAAATAGATAAAGCCGAACATTGGCGGATCCAGGGGGGGCTGCAACATCCCTCGTGAGCCTTAATTCCTCATTAAATTACTGTAGCATCAAGCATAAATCATCATTAAATCTTCATTATCAATCAACATGTCCATTACTTAGCCCCCTCCTTGATCCCATCCTGAATCCGCCACTGAAGCCGAAGCCGGCATAAGCCGTGCCAAAGAGACCCGAAGTATACTGTGGAGAATGTCGCAATTGTCCAATACCTCCCCCAGTATGCATCAGCCAGGATTGCTCCAATAAGCGGAGTCAAGTAGCAAGTTCCCTGCCATGTAGTCACATTGCTAGCAGCAGAGGCATTGCCAGCATGTAGCTTTTTTGTCAAGTAAGTAACAAGGTTCGTGGAGATGCCATAATAGGCCAGTCGTTCACAGCATTCATTACCTAGATTGACCTTAATAGTTAGTTGCAGGTTATGGGGGATTAAATTGGAAGAGCACACGTAGTGAATTTACTCTGGACACTTACCTAATATGAATGGACATGCCTTCCATCTACCAGTTCTTTCCTTGACAACAGGATTTCCAGAAAAGTCAACTGATCCATCTCCAGTGTATACTAGTTGGTTGGATTCCTGGAACCAATAAGATTATGTTATTGCTCTGTTAAACACATAGCACAGGTACTAACAGACAAGAGCACTTTGACTATGTATGCAAATCATCATACATTATTGCACAGGCTTGGACTAAATTAAGACAGTAGCCACTATGGCTTTCTACATTGATTCAGGAGTCAAATGCACCGGAGGTCCATTAACTTACGTAGGGGTTTAGGTTAGGTCCATCAACTCTTAAAGTTGATTTCTAGGTCCATAAACTTTTTAAGCCGTTTACCATAGGTCCAAACTAGTCCACGTTTGCATCTAGCAGTGACATGGCATGCTGACTGTACAACTCCCAAATGAGGCATTTCATCGAGCAAGTCATAGATGTGAGAGAAGTAGCATGGTCACCAGCGCCGCAGCCGCTGCACGCGCCCCTTCCCCCACGCCGTCACCCACGTGTCGGCGTGCGTCCATGCCCCGTGCATGTGTCAGGACCCAGACACAGAGAAGTGAAGATGGCGCCCTAAAGCTTTACGTGTTTGCTAGGGCAAAGCATAGTATTACTTTATGATGTATCATGTTCCCTTACATGTGGGCCATAGGCCAGACTAAGTATTAAACCCTGCTGTAAGCCGTTTGGGCATGACTATTGCTTATCTGAAAAACAGAATCGGATCGAGGACAGGTTCCTCCTCCGTTCCCCATCTCTGTGTATCGCTCTCGATCTCCTCACGGCGACGGCGACCTCGACGGCGGCCAAGGGGCGTGACAGGTGGTATCGGAGACCAACTTTCCTCGGCGTGGGCGGCGGATCTCACCGATCTCGCTCCGACACTAGTTATCGGCTCCTCGGTTGCTGGACAACACGACGGTGGCGGATCTCACGTTCTGGCGCGGCGACGACAACCCTCCATCCTTCATCACCTTCAGGTAGTGCTTCCCGTTCCCGTCTTGCCTTGATATACAGCTCATAATTCCGGGTAGGCAGATCGATCTTCGTCGAGCACCCTAGGTGTTCGATACGAGGTCTCAGAAGACCACCCTTTGGTTGAGCTGGGTCGGCAGCGGCTGCAGGGTCGCCTACTTCCACCACCACCACCATCCACCCACCAATCCACCAGCAACCCCACCACCACCCACAAATTCACTAGATCCACTACATCTTTGGCTCGGCACTCGACTGGGGTACTACTTCAACACTTACTTGGTTTAGGAGGCGCGAACCGTGGTGGGCAACACCCAATTTTGCTCCCTTATCCTCATTAGTAAGCAATCGGTCGAGCCCAGGGTTACGGGACAAGTACCCGTGTAAAATTCCGTAAGTTCACGTGCCGGTTGTTGTGCGGTGGTGAAGGCGGGGAAGTGTCCACACACTCGGGTTGCAGATCACGTCTCTGTGTAAAATTCCTTGGTGGTGCCTCACTTCTAGGTGTAGTCGGCGACGTGGTGTAGCAAGGTCACGGGGAGGTGTTTACCAAACCGATTGCTCCACTAGCTTCAAGTTCCTGTTACCAATACAATCACCACAGCTCCACCCAAACCATCGAAGCAAACCCAGTTCATACTCGATGCCATGTCGAAGAACTCGGATGATGACAAGGGCCGTTGGGAACAGGTGACGGAACACTTCGATCTCATTTTCCAGCAAATGAATGACATTGGATTGATCCAGCAGGATATCAAATGAGATCTCAATGCCACGAAGGATGATCAGAAGCTGATAGCTAAGAAGGTTCAGGCTAATGGGCAGGCCGTTGCTAGTCTGACTTTGCGTCACATGGAGAAAGAAGCTGTGTCTGACCACTCTGATGATGTTTCTGTTATTTTCGAGGAAGAAGAACATGACTTCCAGAATGTCTTTGCAACAAAGAAAAATGACTTCAAGCCAGGCTCTTCCAAGCAACCCAAACAACATGAGGACTCTCTACCTCATCACAGTTTGCCCAAGATACATTTTCTGAAATTTGATGGCTCCAATCCAAAGATATGATTTGATAACTGCATCAACTATTTCACCATCTACTCTATTCCTGAGAGGTTGAAGGTAACAGCTGCAACAATGCATTTGGAAGGCAATGCCTCCAAATGGTGGCAGGCATATAAGCAGAATCATGCTATACCTGACTGGAAGGCTTTCTGCCAAGTCATACAAGAGAAGTTTGGGGCTGATGATTACAGGCATGCAATTAATGAGTTGCTCCCCTCAAACAAACTGGGTCTGTGGAGGACTACACAACAGCTTTTCAGTTCTTGTAGTTTGACATTTCTATGCACAATTGCCACTATGATGAACTCTTCTTTGCAACCACATATGTCCAAGGGTTGCTGCGGAACCTCATGTCCCTGTTACAGTGGAAAGGGCATAAGTGATTGCTAGAATTAAGCAGAGAACACTAGAGAGAAACAAGATCAAATACAACAGAACTGTCCCACCTCAGAAGCATGCTGTCAACAAAGGGGACACTCCCCAACAACAGCCTAACTACAATCTGCAGAGAATCCGACAGCTCAGGGATTATAGAAGGGCCAACAACCTATGTTTTGCTTGTGGTGAGAAATATGAGCCCGATCATCAGGAACACTGCCCTAAGCGCCAGAAGGCTCAAGTCCATGCATTGGTTATCAATGACCTGGACAACAATAAAGAGGAAATCACAGAAGACCACTTGAATCAATTGGCTGTGGAAGATGCTCTAACTGAGGACTTCGGTCACTTATCATTACATGCCTTTTCCAGTGCAGATTCAGAAATGCTATCAAGCTGAAAACTCTGGTTAAAGACAAGGTGATGCTCATTCTCGTGGACTCAGGGAGTTCTCATAGTTTTGTTAGTACCAATTTTGTCAAACTGGCAAATATCCCAACAGTCCCTATGCCACCCAATAAAGTCAAATTAGCTGATGGTCACTGGTTACAAACTGCAGCTCAGGTGCCACAACTTCAGTGGTATATTCAAGGCCACACCTTAACTAGTGACATGATTGTACTGGACATGGCACCATATGATGCCATTCTTGGCTATGACTGGCTCCGGAGCAATAGTCCTATGACTTGTAATTGGAACACGAAATCTCTGGCATTTATCCACAAAGGGCAGCAGATCACATTACAAGGCTTATTACCACCTCCACTCAAAGCAACCCCAATCTCAGCAACCAAACTGTACAACTCTACCAAGGGAAATGATGCTTGGGCTTTTGCAATAGTCACTGCACAAGAAACTGCTCTACCTGATCTAGAAATTATTTCTTCCCAAGTCCCAGACTGTATTAAGAAAGTTTTGGATCAGCATCAATAGGTCTTTCAAGATCCACAGACACTGCCACCAGCAAGAAGTTATGACCATGCTATTCCATTAGTCCCTGGAGCAGTACCTATGAATGCTAGACCATATCATTATTCTCAGAAGAGCAAGTGAAGCAACTGCTGCAAAATGGTTTTATTACACACAATCACAGTCCTTTTGCTTCTCTTGTACTCCTAGTTAAGAAAAAGGATGGCACATGGCGTTTCTGTGTAGATTACAGAAAGTTGAATGATCTCACAATCAAGAATAGGTTTCTCTTCCCATCATAGAAAAAATCCTAGACGAACTCTCTAGATCAAGATTTTTCACCAAATTAGACATGAAATCAGGTTATCATCAGATCAGGATGCTACCTGAAGATGAATATAAGACTGCTTTCAAAACCCATGATGGCCACTATCAATTCAAAGTGATGCCATTTGGGCTTACTAATGCCCCTGCCACATTTCAATGTGTGATGAATCAAATCTTGCAACCATTCCTGAGAAAGTTTGTTTTGGTCTTTCTAGATGATATCTTGATCTACAGCAATTCCCTAAAAGAACACAACACTCATCTGCAAATGGTTCTTCAGACACTGAAAGACAACAAACTTTACCTCAAGCAGTCCAAATGCTCTTTTGCTCAGCCTCAATTGGAATATTTGGGACATATTATCTCTTCATGAGGGGTGGCTACTAATCCAAGTAAGATTTCAGCAATGTTACATTGGCCCAAACCAACAACATTCACTGAGTTAAGAGCATTTCTAGGCTTAACTGGGTACTACAGGAAATTTGTTAAAGGCTATGGCATCCTTGCTAAACCCCTAACCAACTTGTTAAGATCCAAGCACTTTCAGTGGTCCTCACATGCTCAGCAGGCTTTTGATAACCTCAAACAAGCCATGACCACAACACCAGTGTTGGCCTTACCAAATTTCAATGCACAGTTCACAGTAGAAACTGATGCTTGTGGAGATGGAATTGGTGCAGTTCTGATGCAATCTGGGCAGCCAATTGCTTTCTTAAGTAAAGCATTAGGGGAGAAACACAAGTCACTATATATCTATGAGAAAGAATTCCTTGCCCTGATCATGGCAGTGGAGAAATGGAAACATTATCTCCAAAGACAAGAATTTGTAATCCTCACTAACCACAAATCCCTGTCTTACCTCAGTGAGCAGAATTTACACTGAGAGATGCAAAGAAAAGCAATGACACGGTTGATGGGACTCCAATTTAAGATTGTGTATAGAAAAGGTAAAGAGAATTTAGTGGCTGATGCACTATCCAGATTGCAACATCTCAACAGTCTCCAAGCTGTATCCATGGTGAAATATGACTGGATCCAGGAAGTGCTCAACACATATACCACTGACTCTAAGCTCAAGATCTGTTGAAGCAGTTAGCTGTTCAAAGTCCAAATTCAGCCGGCTACTCTTTAGACAATGGTCTCATCAGATACAAGTCCAAGATTTGGATAGGTAACAACTCGGCCGTATAGACAAAAATCATATCTGCCTTCCATGACAGTGCCCTTGGGGGTCATTCAGGCACAAGAGCTACCTATCAGCGTCTCAAGAACCATTTTGCCTGGAAAGGAATCAAACAAGCTGTGGAGGACTTTATCAAGCAGTACAGTATCTGCCAACAAGCCAAACACTCCAACAGCTTACCTGCTGGCCTGCTACAACCACTCCCAATTCCAGCAGGAGTGTGGATGGACATCTCCATGGATTTTGTGGAAGGGTTGCTAAAGTCCCAGGGCTACATTGTGATCATGGTAGTTGTGGACAGATTAAGCAAGTATGCACACTTTGTGCCAGTCAAGCATCCCTATACTGCTGCATCAATAGCACAGTTATTCATGGACCACATTGTGAAATTACATGGCCTACCCCATTCCATAGTCAGTGATCGAGACACTATATTTGTCAGGACCCCAGACACAGAGAAGTGAAGATGGCGCCCAAAAGCTTTACGTGTTCGCTAGGGCAAAGCGTAGTATTACTTTATGATGTATCCTGTTCCCTTACATGTGGGCCATAGGCCAGACTAAATATTAAACCCTGCTGTAAGCCGTTTGGGCACGACTATTGCTTATCTGAAAAACAGAATCGGATCGAGGACAGGTTCCTCCTCCGTTCCCCATCTCTGTGTATCGCTCTCGATCTTCTCACGTCGACGGCGACCTCGCCGGCGGCCAAGGGGCGTGATAGCATGCGGTCCCATCTCTGTGTATCGCTCTCGATCTCCTCACGTCGACGGCGACCTCACCGGCGGCCAAGGGGTGATTGCCGGATTGCCGGCTGCCGCTCACGAATAGCGACGCGTTGGCAGTTGGCCTCATCCTTGGCTCTCTTGATACTCGGCTTCACATCGTCGACCACTCGAGCTCCTTCTTGGTCTTCTCCAGCATGGACCGGTTGTTCACCTTTGGCTTCCTTCGACGACGCAAGTGAACAGCTCGGCCCAGTGTTCCTTTAACTGCGCAAGTAGAACAGCTCTGGGGAAGAAGGGTCGGGGACACGTGACAGGTGACACACCATGGAGCGCGTGCTGGGAGAGGGCGACAGCGGCATCACTGCCGTCACGGTGTCCGTGGAGGCCCGCATGGTGTACGTCAGCTCCTCCGACGGCGTCGTCACGCACTGGCAGTGGCGCCGGGGCTCCTTCGACGGATGCCGATCACCCGTGCCTCACCGTGCTGACGGTGACGGACCACAGGTGACCACCTGTCAAGTGCGTCGCCATGGACGAGCAGGACGATGCCGACGGCGCCCCTCGCCGGTGGGTCGTGTACATCGACAGCCTCGACAGGTCCGTCAAGGTGCGGCGCGTGTCCGACTCAGACGTCGGCATCGCGCCCGACCTGACGACGACCCCCGCACGCTACTGGAAGCGCTCGCCATCGTCGTCGCTGCCGCCGCGCTCGTGGGCGCCCTACACGGTGACGCCGAATCCGAAGCACATGGGCGTGGCACGAGTGACTGGGCACAGCGGGTTCCAGCCTCCTGCGACCGCGTGGTGGCCTCCCGCGTCGCCGTGACCGCGTCGTCCGCGGCGGCCGCATGAAGGCAAGGGCGTGCGGAAGCGGCATGCGATGATGCTGATGCTGATGCTGAACCAGAGCAGCCGAGCAGGCGGATGGGGGTACGGGGTAGATGTGGGTGCTTGTCGGCGGTGGCGTGCAGCAAGTGTTGCACAGCTCGTGGGGGTTGCAGCCGGCGTGCGCCGGAGCAAGGTTGAGCGCGGGCGATGGCGCGGGGGCAAGGGCGCACGCTGTCGGTGCTGCTTTCTCTCGCGTCCATGGCATGCTCGATGAAACGGTTCAGCTGAGAGTTGCCCAGTCACATGCCATGTCACAGCTAGACGCACACATGGATTAGTATGGACATGTGGTGAACGACTTCTTCGTTAATGGTTCTCCAGTGCATTTAGTTGTAAGTTCAGGTTTTAGTTTCAACACTCATGTGTAAATAAGGAAGCAATTACAGCTATATGCTGGCACTAGCAATATGCCCATCAGCGAAATGCCTGGAACACAAGGTGCTTTTGAACGCGGCCATGAGTTGAAAGAATCAACGAGATAAATTGTTTAGGCTCAGCTATGTGTACCAAGCAAGCTATCCGAAATAAAGTGAAGAAAAAGATTAAAAGCTTCTAATTAACACTGCAATTGCCAATTGCAACCCAGAGAAAAGGAAAAGGAGTAGGGTCCTTAAAATTAAAAATATGTTACGCCTACAATCATGAAAGAACCTATGGTCTAGTAGTAGGGTAGTCCAGTAGGACGCGAACCCTGATGAACCCTCGTGTCACACCTTTTTTCTATAAAAAGCAGGATACACGCATGCGTGCACGTTCAGTGGTACTGCGCGTTTCTCGCGCACTAGAGGTCAATCACCTTCCAATCTCTTCTTTTACGTGTGTACGGACGCGTATATGTGTACGCGTGGTATGAGTATGGATTATATGGTTTGTGTGCGTCCAAGTTATACTCGATAAAAAAAATCTACTCATGACTGCACGGCCATAAGTATAGTAAAGCACAAGAAATACGCTTACGCCCAAGTCATCCAGCCAAAGTAACAACAAATACTGAAATCTCGACGTAGTGCTGGTGCCAAGCTATCATTAGGAATCGTGTAACTACTAGATCAATCAGGTAGTTGACCTTAAATTCTTCCAAATCCGGTGCGCTAATAAGGCATGCTTCTTTCCTAAAATAAGCTACCAGTCTGACCAAAACATTCAACAAACCTAAACACAAGTACACAAAGCCTCTCTCAGTAAGGAGGAAAGGCCAGCCGAAGGGAGAGTGGAAGTGCTCAAGTCAACTAACCTCCAGAGCGAGGAGCCCTTGCTCCTCCAGGGCGGGAGCCTCCACGCGCTCGGCGCCGGCCATGGACCGATCCCGGTGAAGACGCGGCAGGGGCAAAGAAGCCAAACACTGCACGCCTGATCGGAGCAGTTTTTTCTTTTATATATCCCAATTTTGGCGGAGAGAATGACTATTTGACATACTCGCAGTATATTCAGTGGGTTCGCAGACTTGTTACTTTCAACATTAGTTTCACAGATTTGTCATATAGTACTACTGTACTAGTCTAGTTAGTCACTGTCACCTTGTTTTTCATGCCATATTCCATATTTTCTCTTTACTTCTATTTTCTTTTCTTTTTTCCATTTTTTTACTAAAGGAGACCTTTTTTCATCTTTTCTTTACTGCATCCACCTGGAACTTTGGGCTTAAATTTCAATCTGCTGTTGACAGGAAGCGTCAACCGTCCATAGCTGCGAAAGGGCTGGTAGCCAACGCCTCCTCGTATGAGCGAATATTTCAATATTTAATAGCGTTGTGCTTTCAGTGATACGGAGACGTTCCTCTCGACAGCGAGGCACCTGACTTTGTCAATCTCAAGAATTCGCCGGCCTAGTCTTCAAAGATGCTCGTAGGAATAGAGTTTACGTGTGTGCGTTCATAGGGGTGAGTATGAGTGCATTCTGACTATCTGAGTTGTAATGTGTAATCGCAAAAAAAACATCCACAACTACTTAGGGCGTGTTTAGCTGATTTCTTACAGCCTCGACTTCTTTTACGTCTCATGTCATAGTAGCATTGTTCAGCCATTTCTCTCCTGCTAAAATGAACATGGAGTCGGCACTAGGCATGATCTCTTTTCGTTTGTATAGTTTGAGTATTTGATATGTACTGTCTCTATTCTGAATTATAAATTTTTTTGACTTTTCTAGATACATTGTTAATGTGTATCTAGATGCATAGAAAAAACTGTGTATCTAGCAAAGCTAAAATATCTTATAATTTTAAATGGATAGAATATTAGTTATTACTACTTGAACATAAACATCACAGACAAAACACATAAAAACGTACATTAGATGCCATGTAACATCACCACACATCACGGCCAGCCACCAAGCCTCCCTGCTTCCATGCCATAATGCATATACAAAGTATCCAAAAAGTTTGGAGAGTGCATTGCACCCTGCCTCACGAAAGTTGAGTACTCGAAGATATAGCAACATGTCTTACAGCCAGTTGAAGATCCAGGGAATTATCCAATCTCGGACATGCCAAGACCACTGCCCTAATAACTTATGTCAAGATACCTGGGAGGCTCAACACCTAGAGAAGACGGAAGAAAGGATAAGAACCAAAAAGAACAGGGCTGAGTAGAGTTGGCATCGAGGTGTAGGTTATGCCACAAAAGAGATACAGATGCAAAAGAGTGCCCAAAAAATCATGGAGCTGGCAACAAGAAAAATGCTCACATCAAAAGAGATAGGACTACAAAGAGAGAATACAGAGACTTCAACTCCTACCGGAACAAATCACAAGGGAAATACAAGAGCAAACAGGAGAAGAGTTGCTCCAATGGTAAGTTCTCCCCCTTAGAGCGTCTCCCAGAGTATTTCTAAGCTCACTCTCTAAATCATCATTTGGAGAGTCATTTGCATAAAAAACAATTTCTATATCTTTCTACTCTCCAACATTTTTTCTATATCTTGTGTGCACTCTAGAGAGTTACTCTCGTTTTCTATCTTTAGATAGCGAGAAATCCAGAATAGAAGATGCACTACTGGAAACAGAGACTTTGCCGAGTGCAAAATTCTTTGCCGAGTGTCAAAAATCGGGCACTCGGCAAAGACATTCTTTGCCGAGTGCTGCACTCGGCAAAGAATTGCACTCGGCAAACACGGGCACTCGGCAAAGGACTTCTTTGCCGAGCGCCAGACTCTCGGCAAAATCTCAACACTCGGCATAGGCTGCCCGTGAAAACGGCGTCCGGTCACGACCTTCTTTGCCGAGTGCCGGATCAGGGAGGCACTCGGCAAAGATTTGTTTTTTTTAAATTTCTTTGCCGAGTGCCCCAGATCTGGCACTCGGCAAAGATTTTATTTTTTTTAAAAATTCTTTGCCGAGCGTCTCAGATCTGGCGCTCGGCAAAGAAATTTTTTTATTTTTAAAATACTTTGCCGAGTGCCCCTGGGACGGCACTCAGCAAAGATTTAATTTTTTTTATTATTTCTTTGCCGAGTGCTCCTATGAATGCACTCGGCAAAGAGGAAATTTTTTTAAAAAAATTAAAACATTCTTTGCCGAGTGCCTGATGGCTGACACTCGGCAAAGACACCCTTTGCTGAGTGCTATGCCTCGACACTCGGCAAAGTTTTTTTTTGTTTTTTTGTTTTTGGCCTCCAATTTTTTTGTGCAGCCCTTTTAAAGCACCAGAAACTCCTAGTTACAATTTGAGGATTTTTTGTGGTTTTTTGTTATATTTAGTTACTTTATTTCGTTTACTTAAATTTTTTCAGAAATTAGAAATTTGAACTGCATGTGGTACGAATAATAGAGTTTAATGATTCAAAAATTGATAGTCATGTTAGTAAGTGTTGTGAGAGGCCGTATCCAGGAACGGACCCGAAATTTCGGACATCTTGTTCACGAAACATGTCCGTGAAATTGCGTGTGAAGTGTTTTTAAATTCTATAAAAAGCAAACAAAGTCCGAAAATCATGAAACTTGTTGAGATATCGTGATATCATATGTGGAGGCTATGATAAAAATTTTAGAAGATTTCGTGCACGTTGTCACGTACGATGCTTACAAACCAGACATCCTCTGCCGCCCTTCGCCTTGGCCGGCTTCTTTCCCCGGCCACGGCCCGCTGCTCAAGACGCGCCGCCAGAGGTCAAGTCGCTGCGTCCTCGGGCCGGTCCTTCTTCACCAGTGCGTGCCCACTACTCAGCATGCAGGCCGGCCATGCGCCAGTCTCTCTCGGTCGGCCCTTCCCCGATCACGCCCATGGATCGCCCAGCCTGACGCCGCCTGCGGTGCTCGACCCGATCCCCGACTCTCACTTGACCCAGACGCCGCCACCGCCTTGAGTCGCCCGTCAGGTATGCCTTCTCACTTATTATTGTCGAGGTAGTGGTAGTAGTAGTAGTACAACTAATGGTAGTAGTTGTAGCAATAGTGGTAGTAGTAGAAGAACCAATGGTAGTAGTAGTAGCAATAGTGAAAATAGTAGTACAAGTAGTGGTACTACTTGGATATATTCTTCTGCATGGATTGATATCCAAACTACATGGCTTCTGTTGAGCCATATGTGCTTGTCGGCCATCGTGCCGTTGTTTTTTGCAGGTTTTGGAAACCTCACCGTGCAGGGGAGGTTCTGCCGATTTTTTTTTGTAAATGACAGCATTTTGTTCCATTTTTGTAGAGAAGAGCCCGTCGGAGTTGAGTCGGAGTTCTCGCCACCGTGCCGGTCTGCCTGCACCGTGTTGTCTCGCCACTGCACCGACCCACCACGGCCCCGCTAGCCTGACTCCGTCGTCACCCTAGGTATAACCCCTCTTTTCGTATCATTGTCGTAGATCGTGTAACCCAGTTAGGCGTCTCCCGTTCGAAAGAGATACGGTTGGAGGTATATAGATCTTTGCATATCTATGACTGTATATATTTCGGATTGTCCACGCTTTTTGGACAGCCCGCGGATGCGTAGATGGGTTAGTTCCCATGTTCTGCTCTGGTCCGAGACAGAGTTTCGGCATCACCTCCCTGTTGTTCTCCGGATACACACTCTTCTTTGGCAGGACGTGTATCTAGAGAACAGCGGGGAGGTGCTGCCGAAATTCTATCTCGGATAGGAGTAGAGCATGGAAACTAACCTCATCTACGCATCTGCGGGTGGGATTAGGACCTATCCTCATCTATTAGACAATAGGAACACCATGTAGATGCAATTGATGGTTACATTACTCGTCGATACATATGTTAGAGGATGGATGACCGTCAGTGGATGTACATGGGCTGGAGAAGTCAGAGTGATTACACCACAGAATAGATGAACAAGACCGATGCTTTCTTGAACAGTGCATTTGGCAACGCTGCTAAAGGACATGCCTAGTTTTGTGTCCCTGCAGCAAATGTGGAAACAAGAGAAGGGTAAACAAGGTGAAAATGGGTAAACATCTTGTGAAGAATGGATTTACGCCGGACCACACCCGGTGGGTCCACCATGGTGAAGCCCATCGTACGAGAGAGGAGGTGGTGAGACCACGGGTGGAGGCTTTTGATGCTGATGCCGGGGTAGCAGACATGTTAGATGACTTTCACCAAGGACAGTTCGATGAGGGATGTGAGAAGGAGGAGATGGAGGCAGCCGCACAGGCGTTCTACGATATGATGGACTCGGCACAGAAACCCCTTCACGATCGGTCAATGGTGTCTCAACTGGATGCCATTGGACGCTTAATGGGGTTGAAGTCCGAGTTAAACTTGAGTCGACCTAGCTTCGATAAGATGTTGGCCGTGATTGGCACCCTGCTTCTGGAGGGCCACATTCTAACAAAGAGCATGTACGAGTCACAGAAACTCCTTCGAGCACTTAAGATGCCGTATGAGCAGATACATGCTTGTCCAAAAGGGTGCGTCCTATTTAGGAAAGAACACGAGCATGCAAAGTTCTGTCCAAAGTGTAAATCCTCCAGGTACCTAGAGGTAGACTCTAATGATGGCCAGAAGAGGCAACTTAGGATCCCCATGAAAATCCTACGGTACCTTCCGTTCCTACCGAGGATCCAACGGCTATACATGACCGAGGAATCCGTGAAACAGATGACATGGCACAAAAATGGCAAATGGTACAATCCTGACAAGATGGTACATCCATCCGATGGTGAAGCTTGGATCCGCTTTAATGACAAACATCGTGACAAAGCAAATGAGGCTCGTAATGTACGTGTCGCGTTGGCAACAGATGGGTTCAATCCTTATGGAATGATAGCTGCCCCATACACGTGTTGGCCCGTCTTTGTTATCCCCCTTAATCTCCCCCCCCCCGCTGTCTCCTTTCAACGACATAACGTATTCTTGTCGTTGATAATTCCTGGACACCCAGGGAGTAATATGGGTGTGTTCATGGAGCCCATGTTTGATGAATTGGTCTGTGCTTGGGACGAAGGGGTATGGACATACGATCGAGCTACAAAGACAACCTTCAAAATGCATGTTTGGTACCACTACTCCCTGCATGACTTCCTGGCATATGGGATATTCTACGCCTGGTGTGTTCACGGGAAGTTCCCATGCCCAATATGCAAGGAAGGTGTGAGGTTTATTTGGTTGCGAGAAGGTGGCAAGTATTCGCTGCTTGACAGACATCGTCAATTCCTACCTCTTGACCATCCATTCGGACAAGACATCAAGAACTTTACAAAAGGTGTCAAAGTGACAAACCCCACACCATGGATGATGAATGGTGCCAAGGTTCATGCTCGATAGGTGCTCTCGTGCCCAATGAAGAAGGTGGTTTTGTGGGATATGGTGAGCAAAGATATGTGGACTCATATCTCGGGCATGACGAGGCTCCCTATTTCGATGACCTTCTTCTACCACATAATATTGATGTAATGCACACCGAAAAAATGTCGCCGAGGCACTTTGGGCAACACTCATGGACACCTTTGAAAAGTCTAAGGACAACCCAAAGGCTAGAGTAGACACAGCAACGTTAAAGCGATAGACCAAATCAAGAGATGCAACCTCCTAGTCATGGCAAGACCTGGAGAAGGCCTAAGGCCGATTTCGTCTTGAAAAAGGACCAAAGGAGGGAAGTACTTGAATGGATCAAGAAGCTAATGTTCCCTGATGGGTATGCAACGAATCTAAAGAGGGGACTTAACTTAGGCACTCTGCGAGTCAACGGGATAAAGAGTCATGACTACCACATATGGATTGAGCGACTTCTTCCGGCGATGGTTCGAGGCTATGTCTCGGAGCATGTCTGGCAAGTGCTGGCAGAGTTGAGCTACTTATTCCACCAGCTTTGTGCCAAGGAGCTCTCTCGGACCGTCATTGATGACTTGGAAAAAGCGGCACCCGTGTTGCTCTGTAAGTTGGAGAAGATCTTTCCACCCGCCTGCTTCTTGTCGATGCAGCATTTGATTGTGCACCTCCCGTATGAGGCACGAATGGGGGGCCCGTGCAGAACCATTGGTGCTATCCAATCGAGAGATGTCTGAAGACTCTTCGCAAAAATGTAGAAATAAAGCCAGAATTGAGGCTTCCATTGCAGAGGCATACATTCTAGAGGAGGTGTTGAACTTCACAGAGAAATACTACACTGAGAAACTTCCTAACGTTCATAATCCACCCCCTCGTTACAATGCTGGCGAGAATGAATCGAACCTCAGCCTTTTCCAAGGGCAACTTGGAAGCGCAAGTGCATCGACCACTAAGCAATTGAAAAATGAAGAGTGGCGCAGTATCATGCTATACGTGTTGACCAACCTTGTCGAGGTGCAACCGTTCATTCGGTAAGTTCTAAACGAACTTGTTTCATTTCGCCATATGTCCTTGTTTCGTCGTCCAACCCCCTTGTTTCTCGTTGGTACAGGGAATTTCTTCGTCAATCCTGGCATGGATCAAGGCAACCTACCCCACAAGAAAATGATACCCTTCTTTCACGGGGTGCGGGACCAGGGAGCCCCGATTTCATTTGTTGGTTCAAACAGAAAGCCCAAACTGATGCGCCTATAAGTGATGAGTTAAGACAGGTTGCAAACGGCTGTGCCGTTAGGGTCAAGTCATTTACCGGTTATGACGTGAATGGATATCGTTTTCTCACAGCAAGCTATGAGCAGAGTCAGCCCAATCGACAAACCACAAACAGCGGAGTTGTTACGCCCGGCACTGATGGACTCGAGTATTATGGAAGAATTGAAGAAATCTACGAACTATCATTTTATGGTTCCAAACCTCTTACTCCTGTCATATTCAAATGCCACTGGTTTCATCCTGGTGTAACGAGACGGACCCCTAAGCTTGGGCTAGTCAAGATTCGACATGATTCTATCTATCTAGGAAAAGATGTCTACATTGTGGCTCAGCAGGCCGTCCAGGTTTATTATACGTCATACGTGTGCAAAGACGCCGAGCATCTTAAGGGTTAGTCTATTGTGCGCAAGGTATCGCCACACGGTAAACTACCTGTCCCAAACGATGAAGATTACAACTTCAACCCAAACACATATGATGGAGAGTTCTATCAAGAAGAGGGGCTACAAGGGAGGTTTGACATATACTTAACCGAAGAGATAGGAATGGAAGTAGACAATGAAAGGGATGATGACGAGGACGCTGGAGACGAGGTGCGAAATCTAAAGGACATACAAATGCTTGAGCGATTATATTTGGGCAATGACAATGAAGACAACATTCCTCCTTCGGATAGTGTTGATGAGTTGGACAATGTTGATAGTGATGACGAGGCCTATGATCCAGCTAATTTCAATCATGAAGATTATTTCTAATACATGTAATAATATGTTTTTTTGTAATTATGTTTTGTTCATTTTTGCATATATTTCTAATACATGTAATACTATGTTTTTTTGTAATTATGTTTTGTTTATTTTTGCACCTATTTCTAATTACGTCTTATTTTTCTTTTTTATTGCAGGTGATTGAACAAAGATGGCGGGCGACCGTCATAGGTCTGTGAACTCGATTTACCAAAGACCACGCCGGTCGCAGGAGGGGGCGGAGGGGGCGGCAGAGGGATCAAACAGGAGGAGGAGGACCGCTAGCCGCAGGAGGGGGGCGTCTCCTCCCACGCCACGTGAGGAGGACTGCCACCACCAGGAGGAGGAGGTGGCGCCTGTGGGCCGAGAGTCGACGAGGAGCCGGGTTCTGGTTCGGTGAGGAGGAGGAGGAGGAGGAGGAGGAGGAGGGAGGGGGAGGCGACAGGCACGGGTTCTGCTTCCTCCAACTCTTCTTCGAGTGTCTACTTGCGAGGTCCCGCGAGCCTCCCACAGGTTCCGCTTCCTCACCAACGCCCAGTGATTCGCCCCGAAGGACAAAAGTAAGTAACTGTATATGTTATCACCACTACTTCATATGATATGATGAAAAAAACTAATAATTTTTCTTAATCACTTATGCAGGAACTGGGTGGTTGTGTCGGGTGGTAGCGCATGGCTAGTCAACAGCATCCTGGGTCTTCTGTGCAGGCAGCACTTCCTCGGCATTGTCACATACGCATCGAAGACGGAGCCAGCCTACTCGTTTGACAACTACGTCGTCACCTCCGATGCGGAGTACCCCAACAAGGCGGCGCGGGTGAAGGCAGAGTTTTGGGTAAGTCTCCCTTGCACAACATTGTTCAATACGTCGCATTCATTGGACTTTTCTTGAAATAATGAATGGATGCATCGCTTTTGTATGCGAGACTTATTACAGATGCGAGGAGGATTTGAGGCTAGAGGCGGAGCAAAGCGACTACCAAAGCCCATAAAAACTCACACCGACATGCATCATGAGGCGCGATCATCCCATCGTAACCTACTACGGATCGAAGCTTGGAGAGAGGAAAACCAAGAAAGACGCAAGAGAGATGCAAATTGACCGGGCGCGGTACCTTGAGGTAAATGAAGAACATCAATATTGATTCGTTTTGAGATTAAGTTGGTTTAATTTGAACTTCTTATATGTCCAATACTTGATGACGTGTAGGTGATTCCCTGGTGGTGCCAAGCGTATCCCGAGTGCTGGGCGATGATGGTGGACAGGTGGTTCACGGAGGAGTACCTCAAGATGCACAGGGATGCCCGGGACCGTCGTTTGCTGATGCAAGGTCCAGCACACCATCAAGGCAGCCGCAACCTCACCGGATACAAACAAGCATGGGTACGCGAATTGATTTATCTATTGTCACGCTCAGTTCTGTCTGATTTCTAATCATCGTGCTGTCTTTCTCGTAGTCGGCGTCACATAGTGGCCAGGCTTGCTCAGACTTCCAGGCATGGTGTATGGCCCACAAGGGCAAGGCGACGTCCGACGTCTCCTTCAACTCGGAGGACCCGCCCGAGGCATACACGAACCCGAAGTCCCACTCCCGCATCGGTGAGTACACCGAGGTGGCGAGGTCGCTCCATGGGGCGTAACCACGATCCGAGCACCCGTGGACTTGATGGAGAGACCGTCATGAGGGCGGGCAAGGCAAGAAGCATGGGCGGTTCGGCTTACGGCGGCGTCATCGACACGGCCTCTACTCCTCTCTCTCCCGATCCAAGCACGGAGCACGAGCAAGAGTCCGACCATTCGACACGGCCCGATCACGACACCTGACCCGGTCGGCGCTTTTCGAGGTTATTCCTGTTTTACTCGTCATACATTGATCTTTACACACCTTAATTAGCTTTGCATTCTCAAAACATTGCGTTGAAATATTGCAGTCTGGCTGGAACAAGAAATGAAGGAACGTCCGGAGCTGGGGGCCCAGCTGGAGGCCGAGCGGGCCGAGCGGCAGGCCCAGACGCAGAGGCTGATGGACATTACGGATTTCCTACAAGGGCTTGGGCAACGTATGGGCTTGTCTCTGCCACCTGGGCTGTTGGTTCCACCTCCGCCTCCGCTTCTGCAATTTCTTGAGCTACTACTCCTGTGAGTATCAAAGTTTTTTACTTTCGCTTGTGCTTTGCTTGTATGGCCTCTATCGTCCTAGATTAGCTATCAAAATAATCTTGTCTCACATGCAATCTTTTCTCCTTTGTGCAGTCTTCATCTGACGGTGGTTCGAATAATCCACCTCATGCACCTACGAATGATGCATCTGGGCCTTCACCACAGTCGCAGTGGCCGAGATGAGTGCATGTTGTATTTTTTACATTTGTTGTTCACTTGGTGATGGACTTGTGATATACTTGTGATGCACTTGTGGACTTTGATGGACTTGTGAACTTATTTAGATGGACTTGAGCACTTATTATTATATATTGTGACGGATGTGATATGGGCGGATGGATATGTGGATGGATGAGATATATATGCGATGGATGAGATATATATGTGATATATATTTGTATGAATGTATTTGTCATGATGGAATGTAAAAATAAAATAAAATTTGCCGTTTTGAGTCATTTTGCCGAGTGTTGCACTCGGCAAAGGATCCCTTTGCCGAGCGCAATGGTCACAACACTCGGCAAAGCTGACAAAATGGGCGATCAGAAAACATATTTTCTAGCTTTGCTGAATGCTGTGAGTATAACACTCGGCAAAGAAATTAAAAAAAAATTAAACTTTGTCGAGTGCCTGACATGTTGGCACTCGGCAAAGAAAATTTTCAAAAAAATAAAAGCTCTTTGCTGAGTGCCTTCCGTGTTGACGCTCGGCAAAGAATTAAAAAAAATAATTTTTTTTTTGCCGAGTGCCTGGCGGTTGGCACTCGGCAAAGAAAATTTTCAAAAAAAAAAAGCTCTTTGTCGAGTGCCTTCCGGGTTGGCGCTCGGCAAAGAAATTTTTTTTAAAAAAAATAAAAACTCTTTGTCGAGTGTCTGGAGGGTTGGCACTCGGCAAAGAAATTTTTCAAAAAAAAAAAGCTCTTTGCCGAGTGCCTCATGGTTTGGCGCTCGGCAAAGAATTTTTTTTTAAAAAAAAATCTTTGCTGAGCGCCTCACGGGTTGGCACTCGGCAAAGAAATTTTTAAAAAAAAATTAAAAAAATCTTTGCTGAGTGTCTGCAGGGTTGACACTCGGCAAAGTGACCGTCAACGGGACCGGCGCCGTGACGGTCGTTTTTCTTTGCCGAGTGCCCGATAAAAGACACTCGGCAAAGAGTGTTTTGCCGATCAATTTTTTGCCGTGTGTGCTTTGCCGAGTGCCGCACTCGGCAAAGGCTTTGCCGAGTGCCTCAGCCACTCGGCAAAGAACCTGAATACAGTAGTGATTGCTATATTTGAATAACCAAACAAAAAAAAATTGTTGGAGGATATTTTTTTCATTAAAATCTGTATTCCTAGTAATTAGAAAGAATATAGAAAGTCTCCTAAAGGTGCTCTTATGCATTCATTATTATTTAAACTAACCTCACGCTTGAATGCACAAACTAATAAGCTTGTACATCTTCACTTATCTATTGTGGGCACAAGCAGTGGCGGAGCCTCGTGGAGGCCAAGCCGGGCTTCAGCCCCCCTTGCTCCACGATGTTCCACTGTTATCCTGTGAATGTGTTCATTGTTTCATGCATGAGAGAGGAAAAAAATAATACTTAACTAGGAAACAGGCAGTCTGTAGTAGCTAGAAATCGGAGGCAACATGAATTGGCCCCTGTTTGATGCCACGCTCCGCCGCTGGGCACAAGTGGGAGTCACGAACTCAGAATCAGTCAGTAGAAGTGGCTGCACAATCTAATCAATCTACCACAACAATCCATGGTTTAACTTTGCAGACTGCAACACGCGCAATTCACTGTGCAAATTGCAAATAATGTTTTCAAGGCACCAACTTCTCGCTTAACGATCGAGATATACACGGCAAATTCCAATTGAAAAATATAACTCAAGTTCTTATTGCACATAACAACATGTATCATGTGGTTTAACTTTACATCTAGGGGACATCACAACAATGACGCGTGCAGACTCACCGGGCATCAGTCAGCCTGTTCGGTTGGCTCGTGCTTATCGTAAGCGATCGTAAATTTCCAGTCAGAACAGTATTTTTCTCTTACACCAAACCAGCCAGCAGTACTTCTTCACGAACCAGTAACGAACAAGCTCAGCCAAACGAACAGGCTGAGTGGCAACCATTGTGTAACTTCACAGACTCCAGAACCAACATCTTTGACTTGGCCAATGACACCCAGATGGATGTGACCCCCTTCTTGTTCGATATCGCTGACACGGTGAGCAGCGCGAATGCATCCACGTACAAGATCCGCCTGTACCTCTGGAAGGGAAACATCATGAGTATGGTCCCCGTCATCGAGATCACCGTCTAGACCATGATCGATGTGGAGGTCATAACACGCTGCATGGTGACGAACACTGAGCTAGCAGTTGTATTTTAGATAGGCGAGTACACGAAAAACCTCTTCCACGGCTTCACCGATGTCATGGTCTCACTGTACGGCGCCTCACAACACTACCACAGTGACATGCGCCTTGTCATGATTGTGGTGGCACGACACACTTCTATGCAGGTTGTCACACGCGCTCGAACTAGCCAAGGTCGGCGCCACGGGGAGGTGCACTGCTTCCACCATGCCATCGCCCGCCATAGGTCCGCATGATGATCAAGCAGGAGTGCAACAGACTTTATGACTTTTCTAAAATCATGCTCTATATTACGATGACTAGCTCGAAAGAACATTGAGAAAATTAGAAACCTGTTTAATATTTTTCTGAGCTAAAATAATTTTTAAGGTTTGGTTCAGATTTTAGAATTTTTAATTGCTACTTTTTGAAGAAAAATATTTCAATTTTCTTTTAAAGACTATAATTTTTTTGATAAAGTTTGATTGTCCTCTCGACTATTAATGTAGTTGGGTTTACCCTTTTCATGACTAATGTGGCATCACATTGGCCAAAACCGTTTAGAAAGGTAAATATGTCGATTTGAAGTTAGAAAAGTATAAAACCAGTGGTAGTAGATCAGATAGACTTTTCCTAAATGTTTTTTTTTACTGCGGACAATGGAGGCTGTCTGGATGGACACGGCAGCCCGAGGCACACGGATACGTCACCGTCTGCGTCTGGTGATCGTTGCGTGCCAAGTGCCAGATGCTATCATGCTAGGACTAGGATAGAGCGATGGAGAACCGTGCTGTCTTTCTCGCGCTGAATTTTCTGTGCTGGACTTTTGGCGCCAGCAAATTAATTTGATCTATATGAAGCTTGATCCGTCAGCTTTTTTTTTGATAATTTGATATTGTACCGTGTGCAGGTCGGCTGCACGGTTGCAAATATGAAAGGTCAAGAACTCTAGATCATGTGGTTGCCATCAGCCTACCAACTTTTTTCTCATACAAAGGTGGCTGCACCTGTGGACCATCAACCTTTTCCCATTTTATCCTCTCATGCCTCAGACAAGCAATAGCATGGCTACAAGGACCTCAGTTAATTGCCACCTCCTGCAATCACATGTTTTTAAATTGATATCTACTATGTGGCTGTAATCCCTCACCTTTACTTAGAACACTCCTTGACCAGAAGGTATAGCAAAACACATATTTGCCCACTTTGTATTCTTTGACAGCTTCTTTCTTATCTTTGGACAGAAGATTCCTTCCATTTGATTTGCGAATTCTTTCTGTTTGTTGTAATGTCTTATCATCAGCTGAGTCTTGATCATCTCAAACATGCTAAGAATTGGAAGCTCTCTTGCATCTAAGATGTAATTGTTGAACACCTCACAATTGTTGTTCAATAATATGTCACATTTAGGAAATTCTGAGAAAAAAGCTCTAACCTAAATATTGAGAGGCATCTTCTCAAGCCACAAGGCAGCCTCAACTAAGTATTGGGAGGTCTTTTTGCACTATCCTACCAAAGTTGCTGATGCTCATCTTATCATTTGCTCGAAATGAATCAATGTACTTAGTTGCAAGCCACTTGGAAGTGCATCTCTTCAGCACCCACTCCTTATCGCAATTATGACCCCCATAGTATGTCTTCACTACAAATGATTTGACCCTGCTATCAAGTGAAGCATAGAGGTTCCATGGGCAGCCGGCAGCACAATGGGCCCTTAATCTCCTTTGGTCATTCCTTGTCATCTCAATTTTCACTCTGTTCCTCACACTGTATTCTGTTATTGCCTCCCTCAGCTTCTCTACTGTTGGGAACACAAGGCCAACAGAAAAACTTGGCTGGTTGACATCAGCTTCAGTCCAACATTTCATCCTAAGCCTGTCTTCTCCCTCACCATCTGAACCAGGAAGGTCTAACTCTTCTTCTTCAGTGTCTTCATCATCAAGAACAGCTGCCATAACTATCTCCACCCCCTTCCGCTGGCTTCCTCTTGCCTTTTTGTTACTTTTGTTCTGATCCACAGCACTGTACACTAAATCCTCAAATAAATCTTCATCACCTTCCAAAACCTCATTATCACTATCTATGAAGTCCTTATCTTCAT
The DNA here is from genome assembly GCA_904845875.1 of Miscanthus lutarioriparius. Classification (NCBI taxonomy): domain Eukaryota; kingdom Viridiplantae; phylum Streptophyta; class Magnoliopsida; order Poales; family Poaceae; genus Miscanthus; species Miscanthus lutarioriparius. The sequence continues at coordinate 126,244,928 of CAJGYO010000001.1, forward strand.
ATGTTGATTCAGATGTTCCCTGACCTCCACTCTGCCCAACTACTCCTTTATCCATATCAGTATAAAACATAGGCAACTTCTCACCAAGTTTTGGGTCTTGATAATTAACCTTCCTTGGGCTCAAGACTTTATGTAGTTCTGCCACTGGATTTAGCACTATGTCATCCCATGTATTGTCTTCAAATCCATCTTGATCAAGATAAACTATCAAAGTCTTGAACCTGCCCACCATATTAGTCATCACAATAGTATCACGGTCAGATTCTATCTGTCGGTGTTTCAAACAGTCGACTAGTAAATTTGTATGTTACGCGTCTGCCCGGATGGGTGTGCTAGGAGGACACAAGGATTATACTAGTTTGGGCCGAATGTCCCTATGTCCAGTTTTGGGCTGCTCGTGTTACCAGCATTGAGTTTGTAGTAGGGGGTTACAAACTGGCAAGAGAGGGACATGTCCTAAGTCTCTGGTGAAAAGAACGAATGGGTACCGAGAGCCTGGTCACTGCTCAGCTATGTGCTTGAGGTTTGACATTAGTGCTCTTGATCTGATGCGGTGCGGTGAACCGATCCCTGTTAGTGGGATGCCCTGCTTTCCCTTTTATAGGCCAAGGGAAAGCAGGGGTTACAGCGGAATGGAAGAGGGGAAAAGAAAAAGAAATAAGGCTCCCGGGGGGTGCTATCCTCCTCTTCGCGTGGGTCCTGCTGACCCTGTATATCGTGGTGGCAGCGGCGTCGCATCAGGGTCCTATTGGCCGCTGCAGCATACGTGCAGGCGTTGTGCGCTGTTCTTGTCTTCCATCCCATCCGAGCGGACGGAATGGTCAAAGGGTCCCCTGACAGAGGCCATATGGGGGGCTGGCGGTACAGTGCCAATCTACTAACACCGGTCGACTGGCATTGGACGGTGGTCGTCAGCGAGGAGTTAGCGACAAAGATCTTGGCCTTTGTTGACGCTGATGGCGACGTGAGTCTCCCAAGATGGCTCGATCGACCGATCGCATCGACGCCGCTGCTGAGACGTGCTCCCGGGTGTGCGCCTCCACTCCGTAGTGGTTGAAGCTGTTCGGGTCCCACCCTGGGGCCACTGCTTTTGTCCGGTAGCAAATCTGACCCCCAGGGAACGGGTGAGACAAAAATCTCACCCTGGGGCCGGTGAGACGGAATCCGACCCTTGGGGGTCGGATGAGGCGGAGCCCTCCCCATGGGACCAGACGAGTCGGAGCCCATGCCTTGGGGTCGGACGAGGCGAAAACCTCATCCTCTGAGTCAGAGCCCACGCCTTGGGGTCGGACGAGGCGGAAACCTCGTCCTCAGGAGTCAGTCGAGGTGGAGCCAACCCTCGGGGTCGAGTGAGGCGGAGCCCGCGGCCTCAGTGTCCTCCGAGGCGGAGCCAACCCTCGAGGGTCGGACGAGGCGGAGCCCATGACCTCGGGTGGTTGGACGAGGCGGAGCCCAGCAAGAGGTGTAGTCGTGCTCTTGACTGCTCAGATGAATCAACGTTGATGGTTATTAGCTCCTCCTCTTCGGGTACCCTAGTATTGGTCCCCGACACTATCAGCCTTAGTCCATCAGCTATTGTCTTCTGAGGCAACAAACAGTAAAACTTGAACCTTGGGCTCATCTCATATCCTAACTGTTCGACAAAATCCTCAAACCACAGTGTTGACCATGTCTCGGTCTAAATCCCATCAAACCAATTCACTCTCTCATCCACATAGTTTTTTAGTCCACCAAACCCAACAAAGAACCCTCCATGGTGAAACTCAATACTGAACTCATCATTACCATTACCTACATTATGCACAAAATTGAACCTTTGATCAGCAGAAGGGAAAACCTAGAAAAATTGCCCCAAATCAAGACTACGATACCAACTACACAAGACATCCTATGAACCCATATACCAACAACCGATGAACCCTACAATCTACACAGCGGAGGTCGGCGATCAACTTACCATACTGCGACGCGACCTCCCCTTTTCGCCGCAACTTAGCCACCATGGTTCACCAACTCGACGATGGAGTGGTCCACTGCAGTATCCTATCCGCTGCAGCCTCCGCACAGTCTCCGCTTCACCTCCGCTCGATCGCCCAAGGCCGTTGTCGTCGGCCTCGTCGACCGCGGCGACGGAGGAAGGGAGGTGGGCGCACCTGAGCCGCGACTCAGGACGGGAGCGGCCCCAGGCCCTTCTAATGGCCCTTGCGCATTAACGGGTTTTTTTTGCAAGATTACGGCGCGCCTCGGCTCCTGGTTGGACCAAAAAGATACAGTAGCAATGATTAGGCACCCAAATGACCGTTTTATAACTTTAGGGATCGGGATGACACATCAGCGCAAGTTTAGGGACCGCGGGTACACTTTACTCAAAAAAGGACTAGGAATCTGGCTTTTTTGTTTTTTGGACCTGAAGTCGAGAGAGTGAGAGTCCTTTCCACCGTCCAAGCGTTGATTTCATCGCTTCTCGGCAATGATACGGCCAATGGTCGTCAAGTTCTGCTAGCGTGTTCAACGTTCAAAGTGCAGATCGAGTGATCGACGTGTTCAATGTGTCACCTGTTGAAGCATCAAAAAAACTTTGTTGCTTCTTTGGAAGCTTCTTCATTGAGATGCGAATCGGCCTCAAGTCGCAAGATCAACGCGCTTCTCTGGCACTGGCAGTGTTCCGTTGAGTGGTGGCTCTGATTGTCGGTGACGAAGATAACCGGCAAAACGTTACATACAAAGACCACAATGTAATTTCAATTTTTTGAAGCATGTCTTTGTGAGGAATCCAATGTGCACATTTTATTTGTATCGATATAATGAATGAAAGCCCAATTTCTTAAAAAAAGAGTATGTCTTTTTTTTATTAAAGAGAGAGAAGTGATTGTTGAGGCATGTTCGCTTGAACTTATCAGCCGACTTATCAGCTAGAGTCTATATTATTTTTCTCTCATAATAAATCAGCCAAGGCCGGCTTATCAGCCGGCTTTAATACCAGCCGAACAGGCCAAAATCTTTCTTAAAGTGCCGTCGCATCTCTCTTGATCTCTGTGTTTGACTGGACTTATGACCCATACTTATACGAGTTAAAACCACACACGTTTGTGTCCTACAAAGTCCAATTCTTGATTCCAATTCATATTGAAAAAGAGGACGTGACCGTTACATAAATTAATCTCCAAGTCACAAGTTGTTCAGATGACCACATAACAAGATGTACATTTTGTTACAATACATAGACACGTTTGCTAGTAGAAATTAAAAAAACAGAAGAACCCTTGGATGCACAGCATACAGGGAAGTGGGGCTGTGGGATAGACTTCTATTCTCTCTTCCACGTCAGAGATATTGTGTTGTCACTTGTCAGTTGACGATTTCAACCATTGTTAATTAGGAACATGCTGAAGTGTTAACTTATTGTATGACCCAAGGACCTGCTGATACATATTAGTTTTAGAACGCATTAGACGACCACATATTGTAGAGATGAATTTATCGTTACCAACACCAACGCATATCCTAACTCCTAAGATACATGTAGCTGAGAGATTAGATGGCGAAACACTTCAATAATGTAAATAAAAAGAAACAAAAACGAAAGAGAAAATAAAAAATAAAAAAGGCTCTAATTTGCAACTTGAGTAGCCATCCTTTGCCTCATGTTTCATAATGTTTTCGATTTCTAAACGGTTGAGAGTAGAACCAAAGCTTAAGCCAAACCATTATCAAAGCAAAGAAAAGAATTACTCCAAAAGCTAGTTGAAGCTAGAACCATCTTCACACACGTTAGGGTGAGAGAGCCATAGATCTTTATTAAACCAAATTCAACCAATGAAATGGGTTGCTCCATTAGCTAGTTAAAGGCTTCTGCTCTCCCTTGTCTGGTTGTACCCAGACCGAACGAATGTCGCGTGTTAGCGCTCAAAAGTCAAACAGAGCAAGCGCGTCGCGGTTGCACACTTGGACGGCACATGCAGCAGGTGGGTTAGTTGGAGGGCGGAGGACCGGAGGAACCGAGACCGACGCCCGCCGGTCGCGGTTGGCACTTGGCAGAGCACTGCTGCTCCAAGCGGGCAAGCCAACCCCCGCGTGGGTGGCTGGTGGAATGGCAGCATATTGTGCCGTGTCCGTCGTGGTCCAACCGCTCGATCGAGATGCCTTTTTTCTACTCCGGGCAATGGAGGCTTGCTGGATGGACACGGCCATATGGCCGGGACAGTGATGGGCATGGACTTGTCCGACCGTGAGGGAGAGGCTCGTTGCACGCGGTCAGGTCATGCTCGTACCGCCAGAGCGGGACGGAGACGTCACCGTCCGGCGATCGCTGCGTGCCAAGTGAGGACTAGCTGATACAGCTATGGAGAACCGTGCTGTGTTTCTCGCGCTGATTTTTTTTTCTGTGCTGGACTTTTTGGTGCCAGCAAATTTGATCTATGAAGCTTACTCCGTCGGCTTGTTGATATATTGATAATAACAATAATATTGTATTCGCGTGCAGCCGTCGGCTGCGTGGTTGCCACTATGAATAGAATGGTCTACAACTCATCTAGATCATGGTGCTCATCAGCTGGCCCCACATTGCTATGACTTCTGCTCCCTAGCTGGAATTCTTTTTGACGGGGAATTCTGTTCTGTTCTTTTTCTTTTTTGTGGATGACGGGGAGTTCTGTTCTACGGTCTACAAGTACAAGTTCTTGCATATGCACCGATGACTTTGGATGATCATCGTTAGCACGTATGCTTATGCGTGTACTGTATTTCTGTACGCATTGGAAATTTGGAATCTATATATGTTCCGTTCCGTCACTCAGACGGCAGACTCCAACTCCAAGCTTTCTGGATCCAAACGAAATTAGGGGTATTCCATAAGTTACACGTCGTCGGTGCGAAAAGCGACCAACTAGTAAATATTTATCGCTTTGCGGTACGTTGTGATCGGATGTGGTCTAGCACTCAATGACACATAGTTTATACAGATTCAGGCAACGTGCCCTACGTTCAGTTTGAGTCGGTCAGTGACTTTATTCCTGAGCCCAGATGTTTGAAGTTTGTTGTGGGGTTAGAAACGAGTGGAAGTAAGATAGAGGTGTAAGAAGTCCGGTCGAACTCTGGTCCGAAGGGCCGAGAGTGACGGGAGTTTCTACGTGCGCTATGTATTAGAATGTAGGCTCTGTGTAGCTTTAGGATGTCTAAAGCTAGCAGAGAGTGGGTCGGAATGATTCGTCTGTCGTTCGTTTGTCGTCGTCTGTCTTCGTTGGGAGAGGGCGCATCCCCTTTTATAGATGAAGGGGACGGCCTTACAAGTGAGAGAGAGAGAGTGTGTGCAACCTAGTCTTGTTGCCCATGCCGTCGGGTACAAGACGGTTTGTCGGCGCCCACAATATTGTTCACGCCCTGATGCATGTGGTTGGTTCCATCGTGTTCTTCTGGTATGGTAAATGTCGGCGCCTACCATACTGTAGGACAAATGTCGGCGCCCACAACACTGTTGGTGTTCTGACATGTCTGGAAGGTTGTAAAGTACCCTTCCGACATGGCCTGAAAGTACTATCCTGCAGGTGTGCAGGTTACGGTCCTCGGTATTACGGTTGACTTGTGCGCCTTACCTTATCTGCTCCGCCTGATTTCTCGGGTCCTCACCGAATGGGCGTCCCCATTCGGTCGTTTCCAGTTGGCTCCGACCGCGCCGGTCGGAGAAGAGCCGTAAGCAGAGGTTCGGTGTATTCCCGGTCGGAGACGCGGGTTGGAGTCGGAAGCGAGCGTCGTCCCCTCCTTGGCCAGGACTTCCGGTCGGAAACGCGGGTCAGAGACGGAAGCGAGCGTCGTCCCCTCCATGGCCAGGCCTTCTGGTCGGAGAAGCGGGTCGGAGTCGGAAGGGAGCGTCGCCCCTCCCTGGCCAGGCCTTCCGGCCAGAGAAGCTGGTCGGAGTCGGAGGCCTTCCGGTCGGAGACTGGATCACTCTTCCGGCCTATCGTTAGTTATCTGGGCCGGCCCAGGAGTTGCGCGTCGTCTGCAACGTCGTCTGCTGGGCTGAACTTTTTGCTGGAAAGCAGGCCCATTAGGGACCCCGGGTTTATGAACCCGACAGGAGCCCCCGAGCCCCTGGGCAATTCAGGTAGAATCGTATAGGGGATTTTTTGTTTTGTCAGTAGGTGCACGCGAGCGCACCCAGTGGGTGTAGCCCCTGAGCCCCGGGCGATTTGGGTAGAATTGTCTGAGGGTTTTTCGACTTACCAGTGGGTGCACGCGAGCGCACCTGGTGGGTGTAGCCCCCGAGCCTGCATCCGACTGGTGAGTCGGTTAGAGGCTGAGTATCTTGGCACTCTTTCCTGGGGCCGTAGACTCCTGTGTTTCTGTCGTTCGGGGTGTTCACATGTGTCTATCCCGCCCGCGACCTGCGCGGTCGATTGATTTCCCGAGTCGGCGTCGGGTGACCTGAGCCCCTGAGCCCTGTTGGGTTTGGTAGGGGTTGGTCTAGTTCCGTGCGTTACCCCGTCCGTGGTTTCCGCAACCGGAAGGGCTGAGCTAACGTCGCTTGCCTCGATGGCTCGAGTGACGCGCTCGGTGAGCTCGCAAACGGGCAAGTTCGAGCGGAATCCAGGTCCGTTGTTCGTGATGGGGTTGGCATAGCCCTCATGTGACATTTCACTGCTCCTTAACCAGTCTCCCGGCAGATGCCCGAGTCATTCCGGAGATTGACTCGGGTGGCCCGCTGGCCTCCCCTCGATGGGGATTCTGTGGGCATAGCTCGAGGTTAGGATCGAACAAGAAGGTTGAGATGACCCTGTCTGCTTCTGGGCAGATCAGGCGAGGGCCGCTGGGGCTCATCTGTGTTTTCTCCCTTGTCTCTATTTGATGCGAGGCGGCCTCGAGCCCTTTGCGGGCCGGCCTTCGAACCCCGGTCGGTCATTGCTCATGTTGAATGAGGCAACTACCGCCTCATGACGCAACACGAAGCGTTGTGATGCATTAATTTGCATATGCAATGCTTTGGATGTATGGGATGAATGGATGATGGTATGAATGCATGTATGAGAAAGGATGAATGAATGATTGTATGAATGAATGTGTGAATGCGTGTATCAGAAAATAAAGAAAGATGAAAAATAAAGAAAGATGGTTTGGTAAAGTTACCTTGATGACTCGAGTGATGGGTTTTGAGGAGCTCTTATCGGATATGTCCGAACGGGATCTGGGTTCATCGTTCATGACGGAGATGGCGTAGCCCGCATGGGGCATCCCACTGCCCCTTACCTGTCTCTCGGCATTCACCTAAGATGTCCGATTGACTCAGGAAGCCTATCGGTCTCTCCTTGACGGAGATCCTGTTGTTGGGTCCTTCCAAGTCCTGCCTAGGAAGGTGGAGGACCGCTTGCGTGCGGTTGTGCCTTGTTTTTTGCGCCCGGCGTGCGGTAGTGGTGGGCCACGCCCTGGCCACGTCTTGTCTAACCAGGTGTCGTTTTGTTGGGTAGGGCGCGTCCCATCAGTCAGGACGCGTCCCACCGCACCCCATCCGTATTAAATAGGGGAAGGGAGAGGTTTTTTGCCCCAATACTTCGTCTTTCTCCAACTGTTGTCTCTCCTCCTTAAATAGGGGAAGGGAGAGGGTTTTCGTCCCAATCCTTCGCCTATTCTCCAACTACTGCCTCTCCTTCTTCTTCCTTCTCGCCAAACGCGTTCGTGTGCCGCGGCGGTTCCTAGGAGAAAAGAGGGTAAAGCGAGGGAGAGGAGAACTCACAGATCCATTTATGAGTCCGAAGCACGATGTCGAGCTGGAGGCCATCCAATGTGGATGAGACGGTGCTGGCCGCCTTCACCGAGAAGGGGCTGCCCGCCGAAGGAGGTGGCACACTGGAGGGCTCCTGCAGGGTAGGCTATTCTGCGACCTCGGGCCAACGAGGTTGTCTCCTTCCTCGCCTTCCATGAGCGCAGGCTAGGATATCCAACGCACTGGTTCCTGCATGGGCTCCTCAATGAGTGGGGCCTGGAGCTGCAGCACCTCAATCTGTCTAGGCTGCTGCACGTCGTCGGTTTCATGACCGTCTGCGAGGCCGTCCTCGGGATGGAGCCACACGTGGACTTCTTCCGGCGGATCTTCACTGGGTGAGCCTTGTCGGAGGGGAAGCTACCTAGGATCACGCCCGTTGGGGGCTTTGCGTTGTAGAAGAAGCCAAGGCCGTCGGGCTCCTACCCCACGTACTCCCCCTGCGACTCCAATCGGGGGTGGCGTGGGGAGTGGTTCTTTATCAGGAACCCAGCAGAGGCGCCGTTCCCGCCGTTCACCGGAAGGAGGCCAAAGAGGTGGGATAGATGGTCGTGGGGGCCCTCTAGTCGGCAGAACAAGCTAGAGGTCATCGAGACGGAGCTCCAGAAGCTGGTGCAGCACGGCCTCGATGGGCTGCACGGTGTTCTGTACCTTCTTCCACCATCGAGTCACCCCGCTAGAGGAGAGGAGGCGGTCGATGTGGAACTACTTGGGGCCAACAGATCCCTACCGCACGTCGTCGGTGGAGTTGGCGAAGGATGAGGTCTGGAGTCAGCTCGACCGGGTGCTGCAACTGAGGGCCCAAGAGTCCCTTGAAGGAAAGCTCGGACCCCTCCATGCCATGAAGTTGTCCACTCTGGTACACTCCCCTCTCCTTATTCCGTGTCTTTTTAACTTTTGCTCTCCTGTATTTTGATTTCAAGTCATCCGTTTTGTAGGGACTTGCTAGTTACAAATCTCGGCCGCATCTTCCTAGGAGGCCGGAGGGCGCGGCTCGACAAGCTGCCCAAAAGGAGGCGACGAACGCCAAGAAGAAGAAGAGAGCTAGAAGGCTCGACGAAGGCATAAGAAGGAGAAGGAGATCGCCCAATGGGTGCGGGCCGGTGAAAACCGGAAAGACGTGGAGGCGGAGCTTGAGTCGGAGGAGCCCACGGAGATGGGTGGCAACGCGAGCTCCTCCAAGGATGAAGGAGTCCGGAACATTGTTGCGACCTCGGTGGAGCGTCACGAGCCTCCGGTCGCATCCGTCAGCGGTGGGCGGGACGCAGAGAGGCGCAACGACGTTCCCTCATCAAGGAAGCCCGTCGTGAGCTCAGACATCGCTGTCGAGCGGGAGGCAAAGTGGACGCGGTCACCTCACCCTTCAAAGGCATCATTGGCCTTGCCCCCGCCTGCTCCGAGCATTGCGGGGCAGGCCGAGCGGTCGAAGGAGCGGGCTCGCACCCCCGCATCCTCGGGGTCAGCGCGTGCGTGTGACCCACAATAGGGGACGCCCCGCCAGCTGCTCCGGTGGGCGCGCTATGAGCCGGCGGTCGCGGCGACTCGTGGGCCAATCGGGAACCGACTAGGTCAGCACCTCCCTCGGTCGATGTGAGAGGGCGCGGGTCACAACCCGTGAGCGGTCCTCATCCGGCGGGCTCGTTGCCAGCAGGTCAAGGCTTTAGGGCCCTACCGTTTTCATCCGGTATGCATTCTTTGTTTCTTTTCGATCTCATAGTTTGAGTTTTTTTAGCGCGACTGACCTGTACTTATTTGACAGTGGCCAGATACTGACGGGATTGAGCATCGCCCCACCTCCCGTGTGGGAGGAGTGGAGACCCAGCTTGCAGCGAGTCGCAACGAGCGACGGGGAAAGCAGGCTGGCGGCGGGGCGGCCTTCCCCTCTAGGGGTTGCGCCCTCCTGGCCAGTCGCTTGCTCGGCGACAGCGGCGGTGATGGCGGCAAACCCGGTGGCGACAGCGGAGGCTGTGTCGGAGGCGACCCTCGCGATCCCTCCCGAACCGGCTGTGGCAGAAGAGAGGAGGGAGACCGGGGTCCCTGCCTTGCCCGGCGGAGGGACGCATGGCTCAACCTTTTGGTCGAAGCTGGAGGTGTCGAGAGGTGACGCTACCAGGCTAGAGGCAGAACATCCACCGGCGGGCCGCGGGGTCGAGGTAGTGGTGATCCCCTCCACCAGTGAGGTAGGCGCTCGGGTGGAACCGCCGGCCATCCCACCGTCGTAGGAGCTGGCGGTGGTCCGGTCGTCGCATAATGATGCGGGATCTTCCAGCGGGTCGGGGTGACCCGCGAGCTGGTGTGGCCCTGCCCCGGTGACCCGAGGATGGCTCGGTTCATCCTTTGCGATGGGGAGGAGGTGGCGCTCTGGCACTTCCTGGAGGAGAGCAGACTGTCAATGGAGTCCAACCTCGCCCAAACCAAGGCGAAGCTCAAGAAGGCCTTAGAGCGGGTTGAGCTCATCCATCACGCAGTCTCGGTTGACTTGTCATGCGTCGCTAAGGTAAGCCTTCTGTGTTTTTAGTGTTCGTCCTCAACTCCTTGGTCTTCCACTGGTTGTCCCAGCGTGTTTGCTTCTTTTTTTACAGGAGTTAGAGGCGACGTCAATCTGCAAGTCCCATTTCCTCCGGGAGGAGAATGGTCGTATGGAGCGGGAAGCTACGATGTCATGGCGGGTCGATGAGCTCGAGCGCTAGCTGAAGTTCGCCCGCCGCGAGTCCCAAGACCAGGCGGCCAAGGCGACGGGAGAGCGGGCGGTGGAGCTGCTTGCGGCGGAACGAGCGACCGCTGCTGAGCGGGGACTCGCGGTGGTGAAGGTCCACCTAATGGAGACCGAGGCGGTGCTCCAAAAGTCCTTGGAGACCCTAGAGACAGAGCGGAAGGCCCGGTCGGAGGTCGATCGAGAAGTGCTCGCGCTCCGGGGGCAAGTGCTTGGTGCGGAGGAGTCGATCGCTCGACTGCTCGAGAAGGTGACCCGGCAGGAGGAAAGACTCTCCATCCTTGAGAACACCCACCTTGGTATGTACCTATTGCGCCTTTGGTTGATGCCTTGGTTTTTCCTTTCCTTTGCTTCTGAGCTTGTCGTCCTTCTTCCAGAACTGGGCGAAAGGATTGGATCGCTGGAGCGGGAGCTCGAGATAGCCAAGGCAACGATCGGTCAGAGCATGGAGGTGCTGGCCAAGTCCATTAAAGAGCGACATGCTCTCGAGGGGGAGCTCGACCAGATTTGCAATGTTGCCTAGGTCATTGTTTCGAAGGTGTTCGGGTTAGCGCCGAGCACCAGCACGCCCACCATCCAGCTAGCGGAGGTCCCGAACGAGGTTCGGGCGCTTATCTCCAATGGGATGTTCTACGAGACAACGGGGGTGTTGACCTCAGTGGCGATGCACCACCTGGACCTAGACTTCATCGCTGTCTGCAGGCGGTACGCCAATGGCTGGAGCGCGGACGCCATCCACGCGCTCAGGGCGAGCTTGGTGCCATGCGCACAGATGGTTGCCGAGCAAGTCTCCGCGTAGTGGGTGATGGAGGCTCACCGTGTGAGCATGGCTGAAGGCATGCGTCAAGAAGACGTCATCCAGCCTGTGGATGGAGTGGAGGTTGGGTCGGAAGCGAGCGTCGTCCCACCTCCAACCAAACCAAACATCGCCCCGTCGGAGAGCGAGCAACCCTTATCTTCATCATTCGCACTGTCAGCCGATGCCGCCGGGTGGCCACAGTAGTATTTAGAGTAGAAGTAATCAGCAAATGTAAAGGATAAATTCATGGGGAAGCCCCTGTGTGAACAGTTTGTATTCATGAATACATCAATTTTGTTTTGTGATGGAATCACTTCGTAAGGGGAAGCTTGTCCCATCCGTTCTTTGTTTTTACCCTAGAATAGCTCTATTTTTTATCCTTTCTTTTTTGCACCTGCCCGTTTGACCCATAGGCTACAACCTTAAGAACCCGGGCGTGGCCCGTGAGGCTCAGCTGCTCGTAATCATAGGTCGTGGCGGGGTATGATCGGTCAGGAATTTAAAACAAAGTTGCGTAGGGTAATTAAAGGAACGGACTACCCTTTTGTTCAGGTACAAAGTATTTACTATATGATAGCAAAAAAAGAGAGGTGATATCGCGCCCTCGTGGAGCCCCTGAGCGACCCGGGCCGAAAGTGTTCGGGCTGGGGTGCTTTGTAGGAGAAAATGTTGAATGAAAGAAAGCGGTAAGACCAAATTTTTAGGGGAAGAAACGACGTAACTGTTCGATGTTCTAAGTGTTGGAGAGGACATTACTGTTGTCGTCCTCAGTTGGTAGGCGCATGGTCGGATCACCTCGGTCACCGTATAAGGTCCTTCCCAAGGCGGAGAGAGTTTATGTTTCTCCTTGGTTGATTGGGTTCTTCGGAGTACGAGGTCTCTGACCCCAAGGATCCTCCCTCTGATTTTCCTTTCATGGTACCCGTGGAGAGTTTGCTGGTAGCGAGCAGAGCGGATGACAGTCATCTCGCGAGCCTCCTCAAGCAGGTTGACCATGTCCTGCTGAGCCTCCATGGCTTGGTCGTGGTCGAAGGCCTGCAATCTTTGGGCGCCGTGATCGAGGTCGGAGGGCAACACTGCTTCAGCTCCATAGGCCAGAAAGAAGGGTGTGAACCCTGTGGATTGGTTCGGGGTCATTCTCAGGCTCCAGAGGATCACTAGGACCTCTGCAACCCATCGCCCATTGTACTTATTGAGTCGGTCGAAGATGTGTGGCTTGAGTTCTTGGAGGACCATGCCATTGGCCCGCTCGACCTGACCATTGGTACGTGGATGTTCGACCGAGGCCTAGTCGATCCTGATGCTGTATCCATCATAAAAGTCTAGGAACTTTTTGCTAGTGAAGTTAGTTCCATAGTCAGTGATGATATAGTTAGGAACACCGAACTAGTAGATGATGTCAAGGAAGAACTTGACCACCTCTTCCGAATGAATGTTGGTGATGGGCTTTGCCTCTATCCACTTGGTGAATTTGTCCACTGCTACGAGTGGGTGTGTGAAGCCGCTCGGGCCCTTTTTGAGGGGTCCTACCATGTCGAGGCCCCAGACCATGAACAGTCAGGTGATGGGGATGGTTTGAAGCTCCTGTGCTGGCAAATGAGTTTGTCGGGCGTAGAACTAGCATCACACACACCTGCGGGCGACTTCCTTTGCATCTCATAGCATGATGTTCGTAGATTCCGGCATGGACCTCGAGGAGTTGTTTCCCTTGGTTGGTAGGGATGCACTTCATGAGTATTCCTGATGGACTTCTCTTGTAAAGTTCGGTACTGAATGTGATGAACGTCTTGGCGCGTCGAGCAATCCATCGCGCTGCAATCCTTTTAGGTGGGAGAACCTCCTCGAGGAGGTAGGTGAGTAGCGGCGCTCTCCAGTCGGCTTGATCGAGTGCTACCACGGCAACATCGGTGGGCGACGTCGTCATGGAGGCATCGAGGTCGGAGCCCCCAAGCGCCAGGTTGGCATCGGGGTGTGTCTAGATCAGACCTTCTAGGATGTAGGTAGATGGCTCATGAAGGTCATTGATGAAGACCCCATTTGGAGATGGAACCCGCCTAGTAGCCAATTTTGTGAGAAAATTGGCGGCATCGTTGTCCTTTCGGGGGACATGATGTAGTTTGATCCCCAAGAATTTGTCCTCGAGCTTGCGCACCTCCTGGTAGTATATTGCCATGAGGGGGCTTTTGCAAGAGGACTCCTTCATGACTTGGTCGACGACCAACTCCGAGTCGCCACGGACGTAGAGCCACGTAGCGCTGAGCTCGATGGCGATCGTCAGTCCGTTGATGAGGGCCTCATATTCCATGGCATTGTTTGAGGCCGAAAAGTGGAGGTGGATGACATAGCAGAGCCTACTCTCATTCGAGATCAGAACCACTCCAACCCCTGAGCCGGGTGCCATTACCGACCTATCGAAGTACATCGTCCAGTACTCGTGGGTGACATCTGGGGTTGGGAGCTGGACCTCTGTCCATTCGGCAACAAAATCCACAAGAGCCTATGACTTAATAGCGGTGCGGGGAATATACCTGATGTCGTGGCCCATTAGTTCGACTGCCCACTTGGAGATCCATCCCGCGGCGTCGCGGTTGCGGACGATGTCTCCCAGCGGGTAATGAGTGATGACCGAGACTTCGTGGTCGGTGAAGTAGTGTAGGAGCTTCCGGGTTGCCATCAGCACATCGTATAGAAGTTTCTGCACCGGGGGGTATCGAACCTTGGCATCGGTGAGTACCTCCCCGACGAAGTATATGGGTCTTTGGACCTTAAGATGGTGTCCCGGCTCCTCCCTTTCGATGACTAGGGTAGCACTCACCACGTGGTTGCTTGCCGCTACATAGAGGAGGAGGGGTTCTCCCCGTTCGGGAGCGACGAGGATTGGGGCGAACGTCAGTGATGCTTTGAGGCTCTTCAAAGCCTGCTACGCTTCCTCAGTCCAGACGAACATGTTCGTCTTTTTGAGTAGCTTGTAGAGAGGCATCCCCAGCTCTCCTAGCCGAGAGATGAACCGGGTCAGGGCGGCCAAGCAGCCGGTGAGCCTTTGTACGCCTTTGACGATGCGTATAGGGCCCATGTTGGAGATGGCCATGATTTTTTTGAGGTTGGCCTCGATACCGTGTTCGGACACGATGTATCCAAGCAGCTTCCCCTTTGGAACCCCGAAAACACATTTTTTGGGATTCAATTTGATGTTGAACCTTCGGAGGTTCACGAACGTTGCGGTCAAGTTCACGATCAGGTCGCAAGCTTGAGCCGTTTTGACCACTATGTCATCAACATAGACGGCGATCGTTGGTTTTGGCCGCTTGATTTGGTTAGGCAGGTCGAGCGGGTCGATTTGGTCGGCGAAGCATTGCTGTATGCACCGTTGATAGGTGGCACCAGCGTTCTTTAGACCGAAAGGCATGGTTACGTAACAGTACGAACCATATGGGGTGATGAATGAGGTTGTGAGCTGGTTGAACTCTTTCATCGTGATCTGGTGATAGCCTGAGTAGGCATCCAAAAAGGAGAGGATTTCATATCCCGAGGTGGAGTCGACTATTTGGTCTATGCGTGGCAAAGGAAAATGGTCCTTCGGACACACCTTGTTGAGGCTGGTGTAATCAACGCAAATTTCCATTTCCTGGTCTTCTTTTTAACAAGAACAGGATTGGCAAGCTAGTCGGAGTGGTATACCTCCTTGATGAATCTGGCTGCTAGGAGTTTGGCGACCTCCTCGCCTATGGCTCTATGCCTCTCGTCGTCAAAGCGACACAGGCATTGCTTGGCAGGCTTGGAGCCCAAGACAAGGCGTAATACGTGCTCGGCAACCTCCCGTGGTATGCCTGGCATATCAGAAGGTTTCCATGCGAAGACATCTCGATTGGCGCATAGAAAGTCAGCGAACTCGCATTCCTATTTGGCCAGGAGCTGAGTCCCGATCTGCACCGTCTTGGTTGGGTCAGTGGGGTCGATCCCCACCGCCTTAGTTTCCTCGAGTGGGTGGAAGGCCATCGAGGAGGTTGGCTTGTTGCAGTTTGGGACTACTGGGGTCGACAACTCCTCGAGCCGAGGGAGCTCGGATGAGTTGATGACGACAGTGGCGAGCTCGTAATGTTCACGGTCACACGTGTAGGCATGCGAAAAGATGCTACCCACAGTGATGACGTCGTTCGGTCCCAGCATCTAAAACTTGAGGTAGGTGTAGTTGGCGATCGCCATGAACTTGGCGTAGCATGGCCGCCACAAAGATGGCATGGTACGACCCTGGGAAGTCCACCACCTCGAAGATGAGGACCTCTGAGCGGAAGTTGGCTTGGTCGCCAAACATGACGGGCAGGTCGAACTGCCCGAGCGGGTACGCCTGCGTCCCTAGGATCACGCCGTGGAAGGGAGAGCTCACTAAGCGGAGCTCCGACCGGGGGATGCGCATGGCGTTGAGGGTGTCAACGTAGAGGATGTTGAGGTCGCTGTCTCCATCCATCAGCACCTTGGTGAGGCGCTTCTTGCAGATGATGGGGTCCACGATGAGCGGGTAGCGACCTAGTCTGGCGACGTGGGAAGGATGGTCCCTCTGATCAAAAGTGATCAGAGATTCTGACCAGCTGAGGAAAGAGAGGACGGCCGTTTCGGCGACGCATGCCTCTCTGTTGCGCACTTTGTGCTGGCGCTTAGAGTAGATGGCATTAGATCCCCCAAAGATTATGAGGCATTCCTCGGGGTCGGGAAATCCATCCCCATCCTTGCCCGCCACGCCTCCTTTCTTGGCCGTTGCCTCCTTGCCCTTTCCTTCTTTTGGTCCACCGACCAATCATAGAAAACGCTTGAGGAGTTCACAGTCCTTGTAGAGGTGCTTGACGGGGTAGGCATGGTAGGTGCACGGGCTCTCCATGAGCTTGTCGAAGTGGTTAGGCTAGCCCTACTGGGGAGGCTAGCCCTGCTGGGCCTGCTTGCCCACGCGATCGGCCGCGGCAACCAAAGCAGAGTTGGTCGGTCGGCGCCGATCCCTCTTGTTCTTTTTGCCCCTTTGTGTGGCCCTCATCTTGGTCCTTGTGCTTGGCCTTGCCGTTGTCCCAGCTTGCACTAAAGACCACTCCGACCGCCTCCTCGCCGGAGGCGTGGTTCATGGCGATATCGAGCAGGTCATGGGTGGTCCGGGGCTTCAGACAGCTAAGCTTGTGGATCAATGACTCACAGGTTGTCCCAGAGAGGAACATGCTGATAATGTCCGCGTCAACGACATCAGGAAAGGAGTTGCATCGCTTCAAGAACCTACGGATGTAATCTCGCAGGGACTCGTTAGGCTCCTACTGACAGCCCTTGAAGTCCTAGGAATTCCCAAGATGAACATACGTCCCCTAGAAGTTCCCGATGAAGATCCTCTTGAGATCCGCTGTCGATGTTTCACCACCGATAGCCTGCCACGGGGGTACCCGGGGCAGTATTGTTCGGGCTTCGGCGTATGCTGAACTCGATGGTAAATGCAAGAGACAGTCGATTTATCCTAGTTCAGGCCCTCGATCATTGATCGAGTAACAACCCTACGTCCAGTCGGCGTTGGCCTTTTGCGTTGGATTGATTATGAAGTGTTATGTTGTACAATTGTCGTCCTCTTTTTCAGAGCCCCGCCTCCTTTATATAGTCGTCGAGGCCGAGTCCCAATCGGTTTACAATGAGATTTCCTAGTAGGATTACTTAATAGTTCTATTACTAAGATTACATGGGAAGAATCCTAGTTGAACTAGATCTTCTCTCTCTTGCGGGTATCCTGTGGGTCCCAGATCGACAAGCCCCCGAGCACTTCATGGTTGAGCTCTCAAAGTCTCGCTTTGCTCCTTCAAGTCTTGTTAGGTAGGAACAAAATGTTATCCGAGTGCTTTTTCCGGGTGAAACCTTGTAGCGCTTCTTGGGACCTTCGAGTGGTGAGTGTTTTGTGAAGAAAAAGTACATCCATCTGGTTGTAGCCCCCGAGCCTCTTGCTATTTGGAACAAGGAGCTGGAGGATCTTGTCTTGAAGTTGCTCTGATTGTTCGTTGAAGTTTTGTCAAAAAGAACTCGAATATGGCTCGTTCCGGGTTTTTTTTTGTCGCAATGTCTTGAAGTGGTCTGCGTTGAGGAAGTCTTTTGGTGACGTGCGCTTTTTTGAAGAAAAAGTGCACTCACTGAGTGTAGCCCCCGAGCCTCTTGCTATTTGGAACAAAAAGTTGGAGGGTCTTGATCCTTTATGTCGTTTGAAAATTTGTGTTCTGAAGTAGTCCCCGAGACTTGAATTAAGTCATCATCCGAGTAGTTTTTGTGGCATCTTTCCAAAGCGGCCCTTTAGTCTTGGATTAAACCATCATCCGAGTAGTTTCACGGCATGCAGCCTCCGAGCCTATATCCGGGTTCTTTTTGGGTGGGTGCAATTTTTCATAAAAATTGCACTCACTGAGTGTAGCCCCCGAGCCTCTTGCTTTTGCTTGCAAAAGTTGGAGGGTCCAGATTCTTGTCTTCAAAAAATTCTAGGGCTATGTATCCCGCAGCCTCGTGCATTCTCCGAGTTCTTCTCTTTAGAAAAGAAGTCGGATGAAGAGTCTTGATGTGTCGTCGTCGTTGTAGTCTTGAGTTTCTTGTACTCTTTGTCTATGTATCCCGTAGCCTCGTGCATTCTCCGAGTTCTTCTCTTTAGAAAAGAAGTCGGATGAAGAGTCTTGATGTGTCGTTGTCGTTGTAGTCTTGAGTTTCTTGTACTCTTTGTCTTTTGTCTTTGGTTCCGAGCCCCCGGGAGTAGTTGAAATGAAGGCCGAACTCCCTAGCTTAGTGTTGATTAAGCTATGATGCTGGCCGAGCCCCCGAGCGTATATCCATGTTGTTTTGTTCAGGAAGAACTCGGATGCGAGGTCTTTGCGTATTCTTTGATAGTCTGCTGCTGTCAGATGTAGTTTGTATGGTGGTGGTTGAGTGTAAATGCCTTTTGTTCACGGGTTGTACTATGATGGTATATTCTTCCGAATATGCCCGTCTTCGAGTACTGTTTCCTCTCGCCTGAGTCGTCCATTATTGAGTCATGTCCTTTCACTGTGTCCTTTGTCAGGCTTATTTCGTTGGTACTCCTAGTCCATGTGCGCCGCTCCTTTGGTCTATAAATACTGTCCCGGAGTGCTTGTTTTCATCTATTGGATATTCCGTTGAAACCTTCATGGTCATGAACATGGTAGTTTGTGAAGTAGAGCAGCCCCTGGGCATATTTTGTAGTTCCCGTGTGTCTTGTCGTAGTCGGAGGAAGTCTTGTGATAGGGATTAGAGGTAGGCTAATCCATGCCGCTGACAAAGATTGTGCAAGGATGTACGTGGTGTGGTAGTTGGAGGAAGTCTTGTGATGTGGGCTTCGCTTTCTTCATCTGGCGCTTCACAGGTTGATCCTCGTCGCTTTGTCTTTTGAGATCTGTCCGGTGCGAGATCAACACCATATGCAAGATCACATCGGTCTTGGGTAGACAGATGCCCGCCGCCTTCTCTCTTCTCCATGTTGTCTTGCCGTCTTTCAGCGATTTTCGCCCTTGGGTGCACTCAAGGTCCGTCCTTTGAAGAAAAAAAAAGTGTAGCTGATGGCGGTTTGTCCTTCCGAGTAGCAATTTGGGACACGTAGTCGCTCCAGAGCCTAGCCGTGTCCGCGCGTTCCTCTTTGCTACCTTGCTTTTCGTGGTGCCGAGTTCGTTGGGTCTTGTAAGATTTGTAATCTTCTATTTTTGAAGTCGCTTGTAATGTAACGAATCTTGTCTTTAAGATTTGTAATCTTCTATTTTTGAAGTCGCTTGTAATGTAACGAATCTTGTCTTCTGAGTTATCTTTTACTTTTCTGTTGTGATCCCCGTTGTTCATGAGATTACCGAGTTCTTTCTTAAATAACCGGGTTCTTTTGTTCCTTGTGAGGTAGTCCTTTCTTTCTTCTTTCTTTCTTCTTGTTTTGACGAGTTGTTCTTGTAGCGATCTGATAACCCTGCCGTGGTGCTGGACGGATAAGTCTGAAATCTGTCCGTTGGTTTGTACTGTTGTGTGGATCTGTGCCCTCCATCGTTTTAGCTGCGTCGGTAAATGGACCGTCGCGTTCCCACACTGTGTTTTATCGGGCCTTGTGGGCCGTTTGTATCACTGAGAAATCTATTTAAAGACCCTTGCTGCCCAACTCTTGCCTTTAAACCCTAGCTTTCAGAAATCCGCCGCCGTCACCGTCGCCGTCACCCGAGCACCATCATCCTAGCTTCATCTTCCTTAGTGCCTTTTTTGCTTTCGCCAGTTCATGGAAAGAACAAAACCGCAAGCAAGTCTCAGGCGACCTTCGTAGACGAGGAGTCAACCCTTTCTTTGATCGAAAACCAGGAGTTCGTGGCTATGAGGGCTGCTCGGAAGGTTTGGCCAGCTCAACAACAAGCGAAGACCAGTTACATGAGCTCGTTAGCGATGGTTTGATCCAAAGCAAGGTCATCGCTGAATGGAGAGTTCCGCGAGCATCGGGTTCCAGCTCCGGGTCCCGTGAGATTGTCCTCTTCGCTTCCTTTGTCCGCGCCCGGACTTTTGCCTTCTCGCTTCCGCTTTCCTTCATCGGTTTCTTGGTTATTTCGGATTAGTCTGAACCACCTAACCCCCAATGCCATTCTCCATCTTTCTGTTTTCGCTCATCTTTGTGAAGCTTTCCTTGGAATCCTCCTTCTCTCTCTCTTTTTTTTTTTTCTTTTCGTCTCAAACCTCAACCCCGCCAGAAAGAAACTAGTGTTCTTGGCGGTTATGGATTCGGTTTCGTCGTGGTCTCAAAATTAAGTTTTTGACTATGACCTGGTCGATTCTGTAAAAGATTGGCGTCTTGAGTGGTTTTGTTTGCCAATTTGATCCCTTCCTTGTCGTCCATCCCGAATCTGGTCCTGTGGTGAATGACCGATGGGACAAGAAGCTTGAATCGCTTCTTTGAGATTCAAGTGATCCAAATGCACTCCTTGATAGGATTAGCATGTTTGAAACAAAGAGGTTTGACCGGCTTTGGTATTGTTTCGAGCTTTCTTCATCGCCGGGTTCAGCCTTTGAAAGAGCGGGATCATCTTGGCTTTGAGTATTCTCGAATCGAGGATCCTTCATGCATGGTCCCAGCTCTTGAGCTGACCGGTGAGGAGGTACTCAGCGCCTCCGTAAGATGTCAAGGGAGTGAGCGTCATTCCTCTTGTCATCACACCGAGTTTCACCAACAATCCGCCTCAAATTGTGAGTTGTCTATCTTTTTTGTTTGAGTACTTTATGCACTCTAGTCGCATCCGTTCTTGCTTAGCTTTTCTTTGTCTCGGTGTTTTATCCTTTTTCGCAGGAGCTTGGGCGGAACTTTATTGACCCAGTCTCTCCTGACGTTTTCCCCGCCGTGGTGGAGACTAGGGATAGACTTGCTGGAACTTCTGCAATTAGTAAGTCCCAAACCTCTACCGCCCTTCTTGGGGTTTCTTCCGGATTTGTTGATGTATATGAAGAATATGTTCCTTGTCTAGTCCCTCGCGGTCCTCGCAGTGTCCCGAAGAGGGGGCGAACGGATGGGTCTTCATCTGGCCTGCCTGTCTCCAAGAAGCCTCGCAAACCAAGTACTCTCTCGTGTACTCCAGCTTGTTGCTAGCATGCTCTTTGGTGAGCACATTTAATACTCTTTGTTCTTTTATTTTCCTATTTCTCTCATGATCCGAGTACTTTTTATCCTCTTTTCAAAGAGTGCTCTGGTTTCCTTGGTCGAGGAGGAAGAAGATGATGAAGTACCCCTCATCATGCGGCGGTGTGAGTTGCTTTTCATATTCCTGTTGCATTGAATTTCTCTTCTTTGTCTTGACTTTTAGTCTTGAACTTTTTGAAGTAATCGGAGGCCGGGTGTGAGTTCTTCCGAGGTTCCCGTGCCGACTTCTTCTGAAACTCCAGTGTCGAGTTCTTTGGTAGCCCCGGTACCGAGCTCCACCGCTCCTCCAGTACGGAGTTCTTCCGCGTCTCCAGCCCCGACTCCTTCCGCGGCTCCATTGTCGGCTATTCCGCTCTCGTCGCCGGTTGGCGGGGACGTTTTCACCGTCGTGGTTCCTCCTGCGAGGCCTTCTCTTGGCTTCGCGAAGAAGAGAGTGGTTGGGTGAGTAGATTCTAGGTTTATCTTTTTGGCTTCTATTTTCCTTCCTCTGGTTCTTATCGGTGCTTCCTTTTATCACTTTTTAGTGTTTCGTCTTCTCTCATTCCTTCATCGACTTCTTCTCTTCCTCTCCCACCGTGCTAACGAGTTCCAAGCCTCGTGGACTCACAACATTCTCGCTGATGAAGTTGCTTTGGGGCTTCTTGAGCTACTCGCGGTTATGGTCTTGGCCGCTCCGGAGGTGATCAGGTCGTCGCTACGGGTCCTTCCGAGGGTTTGACTCGGCTTCCTAGAGGTTTCTTTGGTCGTTCCTTCTTCGCCCCATCCGCCTCTCCTTCCCCTTCTCTTGCTTCCGCGGTCCTTCTTTTTCCGATGACGTGGTGCAACAGCCGATGCCACCCATCGATTGTTGGAGCCGACCGCACTTAGGGGAGCTTGTTGACCTCGCGACTTCTTATGGTGAAAAGCTCTAGGTAGGTTTTACCGCTCCTCTTTTTGCATGCTCATTTTTCTTCCGTCCTTCGCCTTGTTTTTTCTTTTGCCTTTTTTGGCTCAGTCTTTTCTCTCGTGATCATTCTCGGCTTCTTTTTCTCATCCGAAAATGAGAGAAAGTTGTCTTCTGAGGTGGACGCCTGAAAGCCGATCTCGACCTTCTCCCGGGCTGAGTTGGAGACAGCGTCAAATGCACCAAAAGGAGGAGAAGACCTTCGTGTGCGGGTAGTGGAGACGGAGAAGCGAGAGATGCCGCAGATGGAGTCTCAAGCGAAGAAGGAATGCAAAGGTGCCGCGGGTTCTGCCTGTTTTTTCTTGTATTTTGACTTCTTTTTTCGCTGACTTGTTCTTGGGTGTCTTGTCTAGTTCTCCGAGCTGAGAAGCAGAAGCTCTCGGAGAGTATCGATGAAATGAAGGCTCTTGTCCGCTCTAGTCATAATAAGGTTGAGGAGGTAATTACTCATGCTGAGGAAGAACTCGCCCTTGCTAAGCTGATTAGGCGCGGAGCTGACAGAGATCTTGTGCAGGCCCAAAAAACTATTGAAGGTTTGTCCGGGAAGTCATGCAACTCTTGAAAATTGGAACGTTTTGTGGAAATCTTTTCGCTCAAGAGTCGATGTTCTCCTGACTCAAATGGATGATTCGCAATCTTGGGCGCAGATTCATTCCCCTTGATTCAGACTCATTTCCAAGAGTTCGCGAAGAAGTGTGCCCAAGTATGTACCAAGAATGTGCTAGCCTAGGTCCGGGTCCTTGCTCCAGAGGCACCTCTGTCCAAGATAGCAGAGGAAGCTGAAAGCCAAGAATACCTTGACGCCGTTGAGAGGATGGAGCCTGAGGTCGAAGGTTTAGCCAGTAGGGTTGTAGACAGTCTAAATATTGACATTTCCCTTCCTGATGACAATGCCTGATCCGATTGACCAGCTTCTTGTAATATTACACTCCTCTTTAAATGAAGATTCTTTGTTTTCGTTGATGTATTCTTTGCACGGGTGTGGTCGGGTTACTTGACTTGGTCGAGTATTTTGTCCCGCTTTTCGTTTCGCTCCACAAAACAACTCGTGTGTTATTATCCTGACGAGACCCCTCGATTTGTCGAGTACTTTTCTTTTCTTCCTCTTTTGTGATCCGTCGAGTGCTTTGTCCACGCTGTGACTTGTTAGATGTAAATCTTTGTGTTGACACCGCGCTATGAAAAAATGACTCGGCATAGAATGTCGCCTTTTGAGTGGCGCTTGTACTTTTCTGAGGAAAAAGTATTCCTATCTGGATGTAGCCCCGAGCCTCTTGCTTTTCGGAATGAGGAGCTGGAGGGTCTTTTGAAGTTCAATTTCGCTTGACTAGTTTTGGGTGTTAGCTTTTAGCTACCCTCATCGGCGGGCTCTCAAGCGTCTTTTTCAAATATTTTGCTCTCTACCGGATGCTCGTGCATGTTTTCACCCATTTTGCTTTTTGTTTCGGTGTTAGCTTTTAGCTACCCTCATCATCGGGCTCAAGCGTGTTTTCACTATTTTGCTCTTGGCGGGATGCTCGGGCATGTTTTCACCATTTTGCTTTTTGTTTGGTGTTAGCTTTTAGCTACCCTCATCGGCGGGCTCAAGCGTGTTTTCAAATTTTTTTTGCTCTTGGCCGGATGCTCGTGCATGTTTTCACCATTTTGCTTTTTGTTTCGGTGTTAGCTTTTAGCTACCCTCATCGGCGGGCTCAAGCGTGTTTTTCACTTATTTTGCTCTCTACCGGGATGCTCGAGCATGTTTTTAGCCATTTTGCTTTTTGTTTCGGTGTTAGCTTTTAGCTACCCTCATCGGCGGGCTCAAGCGTGTTTTCACTATTTTGCTCTCTACCGGGATGCTCGTGCATGTTTTTAGCCATTTTGCTTTTTGTTTCGTGTTAGCTTTTAGCTACCCTCATCGGCGGGCTCAAGCGTGTTTTCACTATTTTGCTCTCGTGGGATGCTCGTGCATGTTTTCACCATTTTGCTTTTTATTTCGGAAAACAACTCGTTGGAAGTCATGACAAGACATGCCGTGGATGAATATCATCTTTATTGATCATGAATATGAACTAATACATATGTTGTCGAAGAATATCGCCTTTTCGTCGATTGTGAATGTTGGTCCCTTGTGGCTTGCATATCTGTTTTATCTTGAGTTGTTTTTACGTAGAATCTTCTTAGTCGGTGATGTGCCATGTATTGTCGACTTCTTTTCCATCTTCGGTTATTAACTTGTATGTGCCTGGTCCGGTGACTTTTGTGACAATGAACGGACCTTCCCATGGACTGAGAAGCTTATGTCATCCGTCAGTCTTTTGTATCCTTCTTAGCACTAAGTCTCCAACTTGTAGTGATCGAGGATGGGTACTCTTGTTGTAGTGTCGCCTTAAACCTTGTAGGTATCTCGGCTGATTGAGGGTAGCGTTTACTCGACTTCTTCCGAGAGTTGTCGAGTTCTAATCTTCTTGTGTGTTCTACTTCTCCTTCATCGTATTGTTCTATCTTTGGTGATGTCCAGATCAAGTCGGCAGCAAGATGCGGCCTCCTCACCCCGTAAACTAGGAAGAAGGGTGAGTGGCATGTTGCTCTTTTATTTGAGTTCATAGTCCCCATACTACTTTTGGTAATTCTTCAATCCATTTGGACCCATAGTCCACTAGTTCTTCAGATAACCTTGGTTTTAATCCGGCTAGTATGAGTCCATTGGCCCTTTCTACTTGTCCATTGGCTTCGATGTGCAATGACGCATAGTCTATACTGAAACCACAGTCTTGTGCCCAGCTTCTGAATTCTGTAGCTGTGAAGGGGAGCCTAGATCTGTGATGATTCGATTGGGCATGCCAAAGCGGTGTGTAATTTCTTGGATGAATTCGACTGCTTTGGTTGTGCTGTACTTCGCGAGTGGTTTGTATTCAATCCACTTTGTGAACTTGTCGATTGCTACAAAGATGTACTTGAAGCCGCCTTTGCTTTCTTCAGGGGTCCCACTTGATCTAGCCCCCAGCAGGAAAAAGGCCAAGCGGGTGGGATGCAGATAAGATTGTGAGCTGGCACATGGGCTTGTCTTGCAAACATTTGGCAACCTTTGCATTTTCTGACAAGTTCTTCTGCGTCTTTCAAAGCGGTTGGCCAGTAGAATCCAGTGCGAAATGCTTTTCCAACCAGTGTCCTTAAAGCGGCATGATTTCCGCAGCAACCAGAGTGTATCTCGTCTAGGATCTCTTTGCCTTCTTCAAATGAGACACATTTCAGGAGTACCCCTGATGATGCTGCTCTTCTGTAAAGTCTATCTCCTACTAAAACGTAGTTTTTGCTTCTGCGAACAACTTGGGTGGCTTCTGCTTTATCTGCTGGTAATTTATTTTCTTTGATATAGTCGATGAAAACTTGGCTCCATGAGGTGTTGATTACCAAGATCTGAACGCCTTTAGCCTGAATTTCGTGGGTTGTCTCACTGGGTTGTTTGATAGAGGGAACTGATAGCTCTTCTATAAATACGCCGGGTGGAACCTTTGCTCTGTCTGATCCGAGCTTGGCAAGGACATCTGCTGCAATATTGGAATCGCGCAGGACGTGTAAAATTTCTAATCCTTGGAAATGTTTTTCAAGTTTCCGTATTTCAGCACAGTAAGCACCCATGTTTTCTTTTGTGCAATCCCAATCTTTGTTTACTTGGTTGATGACTACTGCTAAATCGCCATATACGAGTAATCTCTTTATTCCGAGGGTAATTGCCACTCGTAGCCCGTGGATGAGGGCTTCATATTCTGCTTCGTTATTTGTAGCTTGCCATAATATCTGAAGGACGTACTTGAGTTGTTTTCCTTCTGGAGAAATGAGGAGAACGCCTGCACCGGCTCCGCCTAGTTTGAGTGACCCATCAAAGTACATCTTCCAGTGGTCAAGGATTGTATCTGATAAAGGCTGTTGAATCTCTGTCCACTCGGCCACAAAATCGGCAAGGGCTTGAGATTTGATTGCTTTCCGTGGGGTGAAGTCGATGTTAAGAGCTCCAAGTTCAACTGCCCACTTTGATATGCGTCCCGTCGCATCTCTCATGTAGTAAGATGTCTCCGAAGCGGGAAGTCTGTCACCACGGTAATCTTGTGGCTTTCAAATAGTGGCGAAGCTTCGCGTGAGGTGATAAGTAGGGCGTAGAGTAGTTTTTGTACATGCGGTACCGGATTTTTGATTCGAGATAATACTTGACCGATGTAGTACATGGGTCGTTGTACTTTATACACGCGTCCTTCTTCTTCTCTTTCTCGACTATTGTCGTCTTTGACTACAATGAGAGTCGCCGCAATGTATAGCATCATATCTTCGCCTTTCCTTGGGGGTGTGAGAATTGGTGAGGATGTGAGATATGCCTTAAGTTTCTTGAAAGCTTCATCGGCCTCCTTTGTCCATTCAAACTTGTCTCTTCTTTAGTAGTTTAAAGAAGGGGTAACCTTTTCGCGTAGAGTCTTGATATGAAATGGTTGAGGGCCGCCATGCATCCCGTTAGTTTTTGTACATCTTTGATACTTCTAGGTTGCCCCATTTCTCGTTATAGC
Source organism: Miscanthus lutarioriparius (assembly GCA_904845875.1). NCBI lineage: Eukaryota > Viridiplantae > Streptophyta > Magnoliopsida > Poales > Poaceae > Miscanthus > Miscanthus lutarioriparius. The sequence continues at coordinate 126,271,332 of CAJGYO010000001.1, forward strand.
TTGAATTTGCTTGGTGCTCAAGCTTCAATCCCACCGACCGACCAAAAATCCGAGTAGTTGCCCTGAAGGAACTCCGAATACACATTTATTTGGGTTCAATTTCCATCTCCATCTCTTCAAGTTTTCAAATGTTTGCTCTAAATCTTCAATCATAGTGTATGGGTTCTTTGTTTTCACCACTACATCATCCACGTATGCCTCCACATTTTCACCGATTTGATCCCCAAGGCAAGTTTGGATAGCTCTTTGGTATGTGGCACCGGCGTTCTTTAGTCCAAACGACATGGTCTTGTAACAGTAAGCACCGAACGGAGTAATAAAATATGTCTTGCTCTGGTCTTGTTCTTTTAATGCGATCTGGTGATACCCTGAATAGCAATCGAGAAAGGATAATAGTGCAGACACCGCTGTTGAGTCGACTATCTGGTCAATGCGTGGTAGCCCGAACGGATCTTTTGGGCAATGTTTGTTGAGATCCGTGTAGTCGACGCACATACGCCACTCGTCTGTGTTCTTCTTCTGCACAAGGACCGGGTTTGCTAGCCAGTCCGGATGAAGGATTTCTCTGATGAATCCGGCCGCCATCGGTTTTGTGATTTCTTTTTTTTTAATCGCGCTTTTTGTCGGGTGAGAATCGTCGTAGCCGTTGCTTTATAGGCTTGGAGTTTTCATTAACATCAATTACAGGTTTCACCAACTCTCTTGGGACACCTGGCATGTCGGCCGGCTTCCAAGCGAAGATATCTTTGTTGTCCCGAAGAAAGTTGGTGAGCGCGAGTTCCTATTTTGTCGAGAGGTGAGCACTGATGGTTGCTGTCTTGGAGGTATCGCCGGTGCCCAAATCGATTTGCTTGACATCGGCTTCTTTTGGTGGTGTGATGATGCTGGGCTTTTTAGCCGGTATTTCTAATTCTTCTTGGCTCATCTCCGCAAAGAATTGTAGCTATTTCTTTTCTTCCATTGTCGGCTTGTGCTTTGGCCGCAATTTGGATTGCCTGAACGTCGTAGTCAAAAGCACGCTTCAAATCGCTTCGAAGAGAAAGGATACCGTTGGGTCCTGGCATCTTAAGCAATAAGTACGGATAATGTGGTATTGCCATGAATTTTGCCGTGCTGGGCGTCCGAGGATCGCATGATATGATTTAATCGAAGTCTGCGACCTCAAATTTGATAAACTCGCTCGATAGTTCAAGGAGTTCCAAAAGTGACGGTAAAGTAACTTGTCCGAGTGGCATGGCTGCTTTGCTGGGTACTATTCCGTAAAAAGGAGTGCTTGTTGGTGTAATCATCCCATGAGTTGTAGTCCCATCTTCCTTAGTGTTTCGAAAAGATGATGTTGAGTCCAGCTCCCCGTCGATTAGTACTTTGGTGACATCATACCGGCAATAGTTGGGTCTAAAACTAGTGGGTAATGGCCTCATGCGTTCCCTACGCTAGTCCATTGGTCTTCTCTTGAAAATTGGATTGGATATTGTGACCAATTGAGATATCTTGGTGTAGCCGGTTCTCGCCGCCATGATAGTCCGTAGTGCTAGTTTTTCTTGATGTTTGCTTCGCAACTGGAGCCCCCGAGAAGATCACCGCTACTGCCTCCTCGGTTTCAAAAATCCTTTGTCCTCATGGTTGTCTTCATCTTTCTTCTAATTGTCCTCTTTGGTGTTCTCCTTACTATCTTTTCTTGTGTATCGATCATTGAAAGTGTAGCGCTTTCCGATGGTGTGTCTCCGTTAGGGTGTAATGGGCAACGTATGTTTTCAATGTCATCATATCTTCTGGGTTTGGAAAACTTCTTTGATTTGTCGGCCATTGCCATGGTATTATCCGGTCTCACTTTCTTTCTTGATGTCTCGCTATTTCGATGATTTTGCCTATCCGGGTTGTCTTGGTTGCTTCTATCCGGGAACCTTTCTCGTGTTTTTTCTTCTGCAGTAATCATTTTTTCTCTGTTCGTCTTGAACTCTTCATTGTTTCTCGGATTTTCTTTGCGTAAGTCTTGAAATTGCCACCTAGCCATGATTCCGTGAGAGAAAGCTTCAATTACTTCTCGCTCGGTGATGTCATGCACTTGAGCCCGCATTCACCGAATCGTCGATAGTAATTTCTGAGACTTTCGCCCCCCTTTTGTTTGAGTCCTTTCAGTTCTGCATGAGTGATCGGGTGTGTGATGATACCCGTGAAATTTTCACAGAAAGCTCTTTGCAAGTCTTCCCAAGTTCTGATCGATCCTGGGTTCAATTTATCGAACCATTGGAGGGCATCGCTTCGAAGTGCTATGGGAAAGAACAAGGTTTTGATATCATCGCCTCCTCCGGCTAGTTCAATTGATTGTGAATATATTCTAAGCCATTGTCTTGGTTCGGTTTTGCCATCATACTTGGAGTGGTTAGACGGTTTGAATTTGTGAGGTAATAATCGTCTTCGATGCCAACCTGCTTGCAAAACAGGGGAATCATCATGCGTTAAACTTCCTTGAATTCGGATTCGGCTCCTTCTTCCGACCAAGTGTTGTTTTGATGGGAATAAGTCTGCGAGGTCAGTCTGGTAGGCACTCTACTCCCGGTCTTCCTTGGTTGTTCAAATTGGTGGCCCCGACTATGTTCCCTCCTACTTTCTCCGTTATGGCTTCCGCTTTGCCCAAGTCTTTCAAAAGCGGACTTCCTTTGATTTTGATCTTCTTGCTCATGGGTTGTTGATCCGGCGGGTAGTCTTGATCGGGCTCTCTCTTCATGCGTTCTTGGGATCGTCGACCGGAGCAAGTCCTCGGAGCTGTTCGTATTTCTCTCCGTGATGTGAAGTTGCCCGAGTTCTTCTAATGCTTCTCGAATCTTATCGTAAGGCGTATTCACTGTGCGTCTTTCTTTGGCTTCTTGTTGTGATTTTCTTTTGTCATATTCAGCCAACTCTGACTCGTATCTGGTCCAGTTTCTCTACGCTACCTAGCGCGGTGTTGGTGCCCTTGCTTCAACTTGTTTTTCCTTTCTCTAGCCTGTCTCTGACTCTCGGTTTCTCCATCGTAGCCCTGGGCAAAGCGTGATATGTTGGACTCTGATTCATCTGATGACCTGACATCGGGTGCTTCTGGGGGATTTAATGGTGACCGAGGACGTCGAACCATGAGCACCTCCCGTGCGTGAGCCGTTCCGTTATTGGTGTTAGTTCTCATACTGTCGGAGTTGCTGATGACTTCAGTAGGCGCCTCGACGTCGCAGATTGAGTCTCCTTCTTGGTAAGGTAGAATAGTTGTTGTTGTTGTGCCAACTAGTTGGGTTCCGCTATCCTCAGGAACGGAACCTGACCAGTGGATGATACAGTCTTGCGATGTTATCGTTAGTACGAGACCCTCCTGAGCTCCTATCAGTGGTATCCCAAGCGTTGGATTGAAAGACCTTTCGAACTGTCCCTGATAGGATTTTGTCGTGTTGTCGAGCCCAAATGAAAAAGAACTCGGCCTTTTGAAAGAACTCTGAGGATAATCCGAGTTGTTTTTTGGTTGTGCTCGAATCTTGCCAAAAAGAACTTGGTTTCTTGAAAGCACTCGAATAAGACTTCATCTCGGACACGGAGCTTGAATTCGAGTCAGATGCGTGTAGCCATGAAATCTTATTCGAATCGGGTATTATGGGCTGCGCGAATCTTCTGGTGAGCTCATCCGTCGTAGTTGTCAAAATAGGAAATTCTTCATGATGATCCGGATCTTTGAGGAGATGGCTTTGAAGCTTGCCATAGTTGTCCGCCTCGCAGATCCATGAGCCGAAAATGAAAATCGATCCCGTCGAGAAGATCATGTTATCGAGGTCCATCGAGCTCTCGGATGCAAAGTCACCGAAAGCCCCTACCTGGCGCGCCAGCTGTCGATGTTTCACCACCGATAGCCTGCCACGAGGGTACCCGGGGCAGTATTGTTCGGGCTTCGGCGTATGCTGAACTCGATGGTAAATGCAAGAGACAGTCGATTTATCCTGGTTCAGGCCCTCGATCATAGATCGAGTAACGACCCTACGTCCAGTCGGCGTTGGCCTTTTGCGTTGGATTGATTATGAAGTGTTATGTTGTATAATTGTCGTCCTCTTTTAGGAGCCCTGCCCTCCTTTATATAGTCAGGAGGCCAGAGTCCTAATCGGTTTACAATGAGATTTCCTAGTAGGATTACTTAATAGTTCTATTACTAAGATTACATGGGAAGAATCCTAGTTGAACTAGATCTTCTCTCTCTCTTGCGGGGTATCCTGTGGGTCCCGCATTGACATCCGCCTAGTCGCGGATGCTGTCATGCCGGAGGAATTCGAGCCATGCTCGACACATGTTCCCCCACGCAGATGGAAATGTATTGAATGATGAAGTGGTCATCATCCACTCCTCCGGCTCGACAGGCAAGCCGGAAGTCTTCGAGCCATATACCGGGATTCATCTCCCTGGTATATTTGGCGACATTGGTAGGCACTCAGAAGCGTTGTGGGAACGGCGCTCTCTGGATACGATGGCCAAAGGCCTAGGGTCCCAGGCCATCCGGGCTGGGACTCCGATCGTCCGGTCGACGACCATACCTGGGGTGTGTTTCCCTGCTCTCCTCGATGGTCCGGCCGGGGCCCGTGCCGCCTGCTCTTACCGTCGCATGATGGACGTCATCATCACGCCGGGCTTGACACCGATTGTTGATGACGTTGCGAGCGTCTTGGTTTGGCACGAGCCATTCGCGCACAGGCGATCGGTGTGGAGTGGGCGCCGGGTCAGGCCGTGGTGCAGCCGCATCCTCCTGTTCCACGCATGGTGACTGTAGTGGTAAGCGGATGGAGCGATTCGACTGGTGCAGCCCCATTCCTCCGCTGGGGAGAAAGGCCGCGAGTCAGTGTCGCGACGCGGAGCTCTCCGCCTGTTGAACGGTGGTGGTTTCCACCAGCGCCTGGAGGTTCTGGTGAACCGCCTGCTCCTGGGGGTCGATAGGCTCTGGAAGGCCGCGCAGAAGCATCGCCGCAGCGGCGATGTTCTGGCCAGCCCGAGCGAACTATGGGGGATCGTTTCCCCCAACCATGATGTTGCGCTGGACCTGGCGGGCGCGACTCCGGGCGCCGCTCAGTGGGTTACACGCACGTGGCGTAGCCTGCTGCGCTAGTGCGCCGACGTAGGTGGCGACTGGCTCTGCCACCTCTGTCGTAGCTCCTCGTCGTGCTCCTACGCACGCGCGAGGGCCTCCACACTAGGGTCCGAAGGGGTGTGAGTCTGTAGGGACTCTGCTACCACCGATGGCTGTCCCGGAGCATCCGCCATAGCGTACTCCCGGGATAGAGGGTGGCTAGGTGCCACGACGTCGTCGATGCTGGATCCGTCGCTTTCTACCTCGTCATCCATGAGGTCGTAGAAAGAGGCGGGAGCATAGCCCGCCATCCCCATGAATTCAGATGTGAGAGGGGGCGGCGTCAGCATCTTTTGGAGCCCCCGCGCGTACGCGTCTATGGGGGACGCGAGGCCGTAGGGGAACCGGTTGCAAGGCAGTCGCGGTGGGGACAACGGGGTCCCTCCGAGAGAGTCGGCGGAAGATATTGAATAGCGAGTAAAGAATAATATGTACGTTACTCACAGTGGGGTTTGAGCCCAGCGTGGGCTCAGAGCGGAGCGTAGTCGTCTCGTTGTTGAGGTCGCCGGGTGGCCCGGAGCTAACGGAGGGCGCTCCTCCTCCGATGGGCGCCAAGGCAAGTACCTCCTCACGGAGGTGAAGCACGCCGAGCCGGTCGGCGACGAAGTCTAGGCTTCCGAAGAGGAAGGCCTGGGACGGCTCAATGACGGGAGGAACCCACATCCCAACATGTGGGAGTGTGGGAAACTCCTGCGAGCCGAAGCCAGTTGTATCGCTTGAGCCCGCCATGCCGAAGATGGCTGAAAGGTGGGCCATCCGATGACCTAAACCATGAACGTACGACGTCCTCCCCACAGACGGTACCAACTGTCGGTGCGAAAAGTAACCAACTAGTAAATATTTGTCATTTTGCTGTACGTTGTGATCGGATATGGCCTAACACTCAATGACACATGGTTTATACTGGTTCAGGCAACGTGCCCTACGTCCAGTTTGAGTCGGTCGGTGACTTTATTCCTGAGCCCAGGTGCTCGAAGTTTGCTGTGGGGTTACAAACGAGTGGGAGTAATATGGGGGGTGTAGGAAGTCTGGTCGGACTTTGGTCCAAAGGGCCGAGAGTGACGTGAGTTCCTACGTGCGATATGTATTGGAATGTATGCTCTGTGTAGCTTTAGGATGTCTAAAGCTAGCAGAGAGTGAGTCAGAATGATCCGTCTGTCGTTCGTTTGTTGTCGTCTATCTTCGTTGGGAGAGGGCGCATCCCCTTTTATAGATGAAGGGGACGGCCTTACAAGTGAGAGAGAGAGTGTGTGTGCTACCTAGTCTTGTTGCCCACGCCGTTGAGTACAAGACGGTTTGTCGGCGCCCACAATACTGTTGATGCCCTGATGCATGTGGTTGGTTCCATTATGTTCTTCTGGTATGGCGAATGTCGGCGCCTACCATACTGTAGGACAAATATCGGCGCCCACAACACTGTTCGTGTTCCGACATATCTAGAAGGTTGTAAAGTACCCTTCCGATAGGGCCTGACAGTACTGTCCTACGGGTGTGTAGGGTATGGTCCTCGGTATTGCGGTTGACTTGTGCGCCTTACCTTATCTGCTCCGCCTGATTTCTCGGGTCCTCACCGAGCGGGCGTCCCTGTTTGGTCGTTCCTAGACGGCTCCGACCACGCCGGTCGGAGAAGAGCCGTAAGCAGAGGTTCGATGTATTCCTGGTCGGAGACGCGGGTTGGAGTCGGAAGCGAGCGCCGTCCCCTCATTGGCTAGGCCTTTCGATCGGAGACGCGGGTCGGAGTCGGAAGCGAGCGTCGTCCCCTCCATGGCCAGGCCTTCCGGTTGGAGAAGCAGGTCGGAGTCGGAAGCGAGCGTCGCCCCTTCCTGGCCAGGCCTTCCGGTCGGAGAAGCTGGTCGGAGTCGGAGACCTTCCGGTCGGAGACTGGATCACTCTTCCAGCCTGTCGTTAGTTATCTGGACCGGCCAAGGAGTTGCGCGTCGTCCGATAATGTCATCTGCTGGACCGAGCTTTTTGCTGGAAAACAGACCTATTAGGGATCCCGGGTGCCTTGAAAAAAAGGGCGCTAGTTTCAGGTGGAGAATCAAGGAAATAAAAAAACAGCTCCAGCGTGCAGCCGAATTCTTTTTCGCTTAATCATGGGTAGGGTTCGTGGCTTGATCACTGGGAATCTGACATGAATAGTCTATTGCGCACCCACAAGTTGCACGCAAATTTATTACAGATCAGAACGGGAACGATTACTTTGCCGTCACGTTGATCATGACAGCTCGCGTGCATAATTCAGGTAGCTACTAGAGTTGAAAGTGCCGCAGCCACACTAACTTAGGGACAACGAAATTAAATACTCCCTATCCATTCTTGAATAAGTAACATTTTGGAAGAGGTACGTTCAGATTTGTCTTGAAAAATATTTTACACATTTTGTTTCAGCGTTTGGAAGTGATATAGGTGTAATTTGTCTTGAAATTTAACTCTATAAAATGATAGGTGTAAATCTGTCTTGAAATTTAACTCTATAAAACTGCATGGCATTGATTAGAAAGGCATGTGAAAGTTGGTCAACAAATAATTGTGGACATATGGATTATATAGATGGTTCGACTGTGTTCTCTGGAAGATTTTGACATCTTCACTCTGTTGCCATTGATTAGAAGAGATAGGACCTTTCACAGTTAATACGTTTAGGCATATATCACTGTAAAAGTTTAGCACTCTAGAATCTAGATAGATGACATCATGGGACAAGGTTAAAGAGCTGCTAGTGCACTTTAATTACTCTTGTCTTACAATATTTAAAATCATGTTTTCTCATTTAGAAAAAAAATGATGCTTTCTATATGTCATTTTCTATAACTGTAAAGCCTAACACAAGACTTATAAAAAAATATTAATTATAATAAACAACTATGGCCCCGTTCGCGTGCCCTTAAACCCGGCTTGATCCGCTTCTTTTTTCATCCGGAACAGTATTTTTCTCTCACAAATTCCTCCAGAATTTCTCCAAACCATCCAAATTCCTACACAATCATACCAGTCGAACACCCCCTATAAAATATTAAGTCAACAGATGTATTGAAGATCATAGTTGCAACTCGAAAGAAAGGCAACCGTGTGAGCAACAAGAAATTTGATGAGCAGATACAAGATTTGTTAAACAGTTCACTGAATGCCGTTTGAACGAGCTCTAGCTCTAAGAAATTCAGTTATTTGTAGCACCTAAAAAGCTAGAGATACATATAGATGATTTATTTATTTATAGTTTGGACTAGATATCAATATCTAGACCGCTTTAATTTAACCTGTAAATTAGAGATCTAACATGAATTTTGGAGGTAGAGATGTGCAAAGTTGGTCTGCCAAGCTATTTTTTTCCGATGACTCTTTTGTTTGAACTAGGAAACAATTTAATAATTATTTTATGGGGATTCTTGGGAGATTTTATAAATGTTGTTGAGTAATCCCTCAGTCCCAAAATAAAAGCGTATCTGTGATTCAATTTTTTTTCTAAATTAATGGGCACATATAGGCCATATACTAGGCTACTGTATCTATTGAGGCCCCAGCGTGACAGCACAGCAGCAACTTTACGCCAGTTCGTGGACCGAGAAAAGAAAATCTCGTCAAAAGAAAAAAGAAAACAAAAAAAAAATCAACGGAGGCTCCATTCAAAAGCTGCCCGTGACTTCAGCCTACTGGCCTCTCTGAATATGTGAACAATCCTCTGAACTGTCAGACATCTTTATAGGGGTAGCAGTGTAATTTGCTAACTTCACTAATCTGGGAGTCCAAATACTAAATGTATTTTTATCGTGGGATGGAGGGAGTATTTTAATAGACGTGTCTTTAAAGTTAGAGTGTTGTTGTTTTTTTTCTAAATTTGTTGAAAAGGACTTGATCCGTAGTATTGAGTAGATGGTCATCATAAAAGTGAGATGGCCGGCCCCAAAGGCCCAAACCATTGGAGTTCTTTTAGAGCAAGGATTGTAGGGTGCTTAATTTGAATCGATGGTTAACAGTAGTGGACGACGCTCATGAGGAGCAAGATCTCCCAACAACCACTCCATATTCCCACCGTGCTTGGCCCCTGTCATATTCATACGCGTACAAGTACAAACGAACAGACCTTTCAAGTTCTCTCTATCCGGTATCCGCCAATAGAAAAAGCAAGAGCCAAGAGGTGTGCAGGCATGCTTGGATTAGGGTAATACGTTTGAAATAATAATAAAAAAAAACAGTGGTAACATGAAAGCGTGTCACCAAAAACAGAAGAATCACCGACCTCCCTTCCTCTACCGTCCACCGTCCATCCATCGTATCACCTTGCTTCCCGCCGACATCAGGGAAACCTATCCTCCACTAACAATATTATTTTATTTTATTTATTTATTTATCAGTACTAATTAATTAATTTTTATTATCTAATAAGGGAAGAGAAGAAGAGAAAGAGGTGGAGCAACATGGAAGGAGCGCGTGACGAGTAATATTCGGAAACTTTCCGCGTAGAAAGGCCGTGGCGAAGGTTGATCGCCGTCGCCGATCGGTCAGTACACACCGTCACACCGCGCTCATGTAACACGGGCCCAGAAGTACACGCTCGTTTTACTTTTATTACCTCGGAGGCAAGGCTTCTCTGTTTTTTTCCTCACCACGCATGCCATCCCATAATTAATAGTGCCGCTAAGCCGCGGGTCGACCGCGTCGAGCGTCGGTTCCTGCTCTAGGCTATACTATATCCCCCTCCCCCAAGCCGCCACCAACACCAGCAGCAGCAGCAAAACACCCCTCTTCCTCCCCGCCGGCGAGAGATCGACGAACGACATGGTGCTGTCACACGGCGTCGGCGGCTCCGATGAGTCCGTCCACTCCACGTTCGCGTCCCGCTACGTCCGCACCTCCCTGCCCAGGCACGTGTGCCGCTGCCGCGCCGCCCCTTGGCCGGGCCGGTTTCCTCCTGCGCTCTCTCGGGAGCATTCCGCGCTGCGGTTTTCTTCGTCGGACCAGCCCGCCGCTAACCGCCTGCTGCCTGGCCCGCCCGCAGGTTCCGGATGCCGGAGCAGTCGATCCCCAAGGAGGCGGCGTACCAGATCATCAACGACGAGCTGATGCTGGACGGGAACCCGCGGCTGAACCTGGCGTCCTTCGTCACCACGTGGATGGAGCCCGAGTGCGACAAGCTCATCCAGGCCTCCGTCAACAAGAACTACGTCGACATGGACGAGTACCCCGTCACCACCGAGCTGCAGGTACGCTCGCCGCGCCACTCCTGCTTCATTCTTCCTCCGTCGATCGCTCATCAATCGAGCCGCAGCTATCTAGGGCCAGTTTCGGGTCATGATAGCGTGATTTCTGGCCTCATCCCGAAACCCGAATGCCCCAAATCGGTAAATCAGATCTATCCTTTTCCCCACTTTCCCTTGCCTGCTTGCCCCCCGTTTTTTGATTGGTTGTTTGCGATAGAACAGTAATCAAACACGGCTCGTGGTTTTTCATTGGCCCACTTGGCCTCTGATCTGGCCTTGGATCTTTTATACTTATTTAATTTATGTATTATCGATGGATGGCAATCTGACCTTGGATTCAGAAAACTAAGGCTGTGTTTAGTTTGCGAAATAGAAAAAAATTATATATATTTTGCTTTAAAAAGATTAAAGAGAATTTAATTTCGTTTAAATCTATTATTAACGCATGTTATTTTATTTTTTATTTATATTTAATCATGGACTAATTAGTCTTAAAACATTCGTCTCGATACTTTTTCAAAAAATCTAAATTAATTTTTTTAAAATGATATTTAACTAAACGGGGTCTTATTTAATTTATGTATTATCGATGGATGGCAATCTGACCTTGGATTCAGAAAACTAATACTGAAAAAACAATTCAAAATGATTGAGTATCCACTATCCAGGCCAGCCATCACATACTCCGATACTCGTTACTGCAATACTGCCTTCGTGTCTCCCTTCTGGCCTGGGGCAGTGGGGCGAGTGACGGGGATAAGATCGATGAAGCGTTGGCTCATTTCCCTTGATCCCTTGGATCAGACGATCAGTCCATGCCTCCATGATCCTGCACTTCTGCTGCCTTCGCAGCTTCGCAACGGCAATCAGCAAGCGTAGTGCTGCGATTTGCGAACAAGTCCGGCCCCCCGTACCCAATCTATCTCCGCGGGAATCTGCGGACCGGCCCACCGGACAACGCAGCGATGCCGATGCGACGGAAATAAAAGCCGTTTGCCCATACCCATCAGGACAGTTCAGCACAAACAGTCTATTTCTGTGGATTCGGATAAATTGCATGTGACTGATTCAGTGATTCGTGTCGCGCAGTCTCAACCACGGGCTCGAGCTCGATGTAGTGTTTGTAAAGTGTCACGTGGTGCGAGGTCATATGGTCTTGGTCGGCGAGGAGCCTGCTCGAGTGCTCGTTGTCTTTAGTGCAGGTTTTTAGTAGTAGATCCTAGTATCCCATATACTATTATTATCTGTATTTTTAGGCAGTGTATCTGCTCCTATTCTTTTCTCTCTCTCTCTCTCTCTTTTTTTGCCTGTCTGAAACCATGAGAAAGGAACGCGTGTCACTGCATGACCAGCGCCTGCCCGCTGCTGCCAATTGGCCGGTCGCCGTCGCTGACTCCGAACACGTGGCCAACTTGCTCGGGGGCACCCACCAATAATGCCGCGGCAGCCGATGCTCTCACATCAGGGTGTCCTCAAAAGTGATGACTATTGTGTTGTCAAAAAAAAAAAGTGATGACTTATTGATAATAGGGAGCAGTTTTACGGAACTAATGAAAGACATTCTACTACTAACAAGTGGCCATTGATAAACGTCAAGATTAGAGATCAGACGAGTCTATGTTGTGGACTTGTGGTTTTGGAGTTTTAGTTTGCCTTGTCCGTCGCCAATATGACGACATCCTCACATCCACCAAGTTCGATCGGCCATCGAGAGTTGGAAGGTCAGCATTTGTTTACACAAAATGTCTGATCAATCTGTAACAAAATTATGAATAAGCGGTTTGTGTAATTTCAATCGTCTAATTACATGGATCCAATGTCTAGAGCCATGCCTGAAAGGCTGGAATGCAGATTTTTTTTTATTTTAAAAATCCTGTATTCTTTGAAAACATTTGAACTAATTTTTGTATGATTTTTATTAAATTTTCTCTATTCTAACAGCCTGTTCGCTGGTTGGTTTCTGGGTTGATAAGTCCGGCTGTTGCTGGGTTGTTGTGAGAGAAAAACACTGTTGGCTGACTGATAAGCCCTGGCTGAAACCAACAAGCGAACAGGCTGTAAATGGGCACTGGTCCACTGGAGACTGGTCTATATTTTTAGCCCATGTATGTAGTAGATGTTGTTAATCTCGGATTTGAGATATCTTAGCTTACTTTGAATAATGGCAGAGGTGGTAATTAGATGCAAATATGTTTCCTGTATTATCTCTCCTAATGGTAGGTGGGTAATTTGTATGAAAAAATTAGGGGGTTCCTGAAATAAAACAAAATATAGATTATGTTTCATATTGGTATATGTAGTAATCCAGATGGATTACTCTTTAATGTTTTTCATGATTGCAGAGGTGAATAAACATTTAGAAAATAAAATAGATACAATGACTATTATAAGCGGTGGCGATTAGGGTCTACTGATTTTTTAAGAATTTTTTAGACTTTTCTTTCCTTTTCAGCACATCTCTGAGAATTGATGTGGATGCTCAATTTGAATAGTAAGATGTGTGGGGAAATATCATTAAATGTGAATGCCAATTTCTCTTGTGGGTTGATATTTGCAACTGCATTTGAAATCCTTAAGATTGCCTGATTCAAATTGCTTAAGTTCCTCCTTTTTGAAATCCAAAATAATATAAGAGGCGCTACAACACAAGTTCAGAACTACATGACTGTAGCTTTCGTACTTTCCCATTTGCACTCTAAAGAGCAAAATGATAATCGATTTGAATTAAACTTTTTCGTCTGAATTGTGATTGTGCAGAACCGGTGCGTGAACATAATCGCGCATCTCTTCAACGCTCCTCTCGGGGACTCTGAAACCGCCGTTGGAGTGGGCACCGTCGGCTCTTCCGAGGCCATCATGCTGGCTGGGCTGGCGTTCAAGAGGCGTTGGCAGAACAAGATGAAGGCCGCCGGCAAGCCCTGCGACAAGCCAAACATTGTCACCGGTGCCAATGTGCAAGTAAGCAAATTGCAATCCAGTTGTGTCTGCGTAGACCACGTTCTCCAGTGCTTAAAATGACAAAGTATTTCATTTACCGACCCATCAATGTGTTCGGTGAAAAATGCAGGTTTGCTGGGAGAAGTTCGCGCGCTACTTCGAGGTGGAGCTGAAGGAAGTGAAGCTGAGCGACGGCTACTACGTCATGGACCCGCAGAAGGCCGTGGACATGGTGGACGAGAACACCATCTGCGTCGCGGCCATCCTGGGCTCCACTCTGAACGGCGAGTTCGAGGACGTCAAGTTGCTCAACGACCTGCTCACCAAGAAGAACGCGGAGACAGGGTAAATAATAAATAAATAGACAAGCAAGCACCCTCACACTGCATCTTTCGTTCGAGCGTAAACGATCCGTATTCATCCGGGTGTATGCTGGTGCGCTCCTTATGAACTTGGACTAAACGTGCAGCTGGGACACGCCGATCCACGTGGACGCAGCGAGTGGCGGGTTCATCGCGCCGTTCCTGTACCCGGAACTGGAGTGGGACTTCCGTCTGCCGCTCGTGAAGAGCATCAACGTCAGTGGGCACAAGTATGGCCTGGTCTACGCCGGCATCGGGTGGTGCATCTGGAGGACCAAGGAGGACCTGCCGGAGGAGCTCATCTTCCACATCAACTACCTCGGCGCCGACCAGCCCACCTTCACCCTCAACTTCTCCAAAGGTGCCATTTTCGACACTTTTTCCCCTGTTCTTTGATGTAGTGTGTGATTGTGTCTCATGCAGGCTGGCTAATTCATTTGCTCATGGTGCACAACACAATTTCAGGTTCCAGCCAGGTCATTGCACAGTACTACCAGCTGATCCGACTTGGCTTTGAGGTAAATCTTAGCACTTAATTAGTAACGTTTTTGCCGAAATTATTTGTGTATCCACACACACGTACCGCTGTGGAAAATAGGAAAAATAAGTATGCTCTCGATTGTTAAGAAGGCAGTGTGCTTGCAAATGCAGGGTTACAAGAACATCATGGAGAACTGCCAGGAGAACGCGATGGTTCTGAAGCAAGGTCTGGAGAAGACAGGCAAGTTCAACATCGTGTCCAAGGACAACGGCGTGCCGCTGGTGGCCTTCTCCCTCAAGGACAGCAGCCGGCACAACGAGTTCGAGATCTCCGACTTCCTGCGCCGGTTCGGCTGGATCGTGCCGGCCTACACCATGCCCCCCGACGCGCAGCACGTGACGGTGCTCCGCGTCGTCATCCGCGAGGACTTCAGCCGCACCCTCGCCGAGCGCCTGGTGCTCGACATCGAGAAGGTGCTGCACGAGCTGGACGCGCTGCCCGCACGCGTCCCCAGCGGCGACCTCGCCGCGCTCGCCGCCGCCGAGGAGAGTGAGAGGGTGATGGAGAAGAAGCGCCAGGTGATCTCGCTCTGGAAGAGGGCCGTCCTCGCCAAGAACAAGACCAACGGCGTCTGCTAATCAGCCGAGCCGATGCATTTCTGGCCCTATGTTCATGGGGGGTGCTGTACCAACGGAAGTTGCCCTATTTCTCTGAACATCTGGTGAAATTTGTCCTGAGTACGTGTTTTCAGTTTTTACCCCTCTGGACGAATGCTGCTGTGTGTTGAGGTCAAGTTTTAGAGGACGGAATTGCTCCGGCTCGATGTAATGTAGCGAGTGTATTATGTGCTCAACAACTCTCAGATTTCTCTCCGCTCTTGCATGTAAGCTGTATAAACTCTCTGCAAGGACTTTTGCCCCTCGTTAGTCCTTGCAAATAATACTGCGCGCTCACGCTGAGCACTGATTACATACTGGTTTGTAATAACAGTCGTGCATCTTATAGATTCTAGTCCAAAAAGCGCTACAGGAACCAAAGCAGGGCTTGGCGAGAGTGATGGGCGGGGGCAAGGAAGCGCTCCCCTCCCCTCCTGCGTCCGAACACCAAAATGCGCCTCCCTCCGATCTATCCATCCATGGGTCTCTCGCCGACATTTCCTCACATCAGAGGCCTCGGGTGGCTTCTCTGCATCACAGCTAGGGCCTGCCATGGCGGCCGATTTGTTCGGGCCGCATTCCCCGGCGGGTCGACCAATACTTCCTGGAGAGGGAGCAGTTCTTCGATCCACAGCTGGAAGACCTCCTTCAGCGGGCTACCAAGCAGAATCGTTACATCAGGGAACATAGGAGCGAACACACCATGGAGAGTTGTCAGTTGCAAAACACCATGGAGAGTTGTCAGTTGCAGAAGGAATCAAAGTCTAACAAAGAACTCAAGGTATGGCACAACAAGGACATCCATATCCCAGCCGGCATCAGTAGCAGCGACAAGCTTGTCCAAGACAGGATTGCACTCTCACAGTCTACAAGAAACTCAGTTTGGCGAGACATGGGTCCAGGATCCATTGGTAGAAGATCTCCTCAATAGGCCACTCGGTTGCAATGAAGTCCTGCTAGACCCACCATCCAAGCTGCAATGTTCTCCTGCATCTCGTGTTGAAGCAGATCTTCACCAAGCACCAAGCAGACTTTCATACCAAGAGAAGGGGAAGTGGAAAGAATCAAACCTGGACAGCAAGAGACATTTCGGGGAAAGGAAGTGCAGCAGTGCTTACGGAAGCTATGGTGAGCGGCAAAGGGCTACTACTACTAGGATCTCTCAGTTCTTCGGCGAGACTTCGCGTGCTGCTGCTGCTGCTACAAAAGGCTTCCAAGGTCCCACGGCCTGATGCATCCAAGGGTCACTAGTAGGTGGGGAGCAGTCAACAATCAAACCAATATGACATCCCAAGTTTCAGATCACCAAGCCAATCCTAGAAACGAAAGAGGATGGAGAAACGAATATTGAGGATGGAAATTCAGCTACCCACGAAATGAATTTAGAAACACAGTGGATAGAGACTTACAATCATCTCATATTGGTGGAGAAAAACCATGTCCGGTAAGCATCAAAAAGTCCACATTTCATCCTCGAAATTTTTGGCAGCTACCCACGAAATGAATTTAGAAACACAGCGGATAGAGACTTGCAATCATCTCCAAACCCACCAACAAGAGGAGAGGAGGCAGAGATTTCTCAACCATGTCCGAGGACGTTGTCTAAATTGCCTTTTTACTATGCACAGAGTGGCTTTCTGCAATAGATTAACAAGGTGTTGGCGGTGCCTAGGAGAAGGACACAAAGCATCTGCCTGTCAGGGGGACAGTGAACCCTCCTCTCAGTTGTTGAATCGGAGGCGACGTCAAGAAAATCATGATCACTTGGATGAAAGCTTGCAGGAGAAGGGTCCCCAGCATTTTAGGAGGGCATCTTCACCTATGTTTTGGTACTCCGACGATCGTGATCCAGCACACACCATGATGAAACCAATGGGCGAACAGAGCAACAAGAGGACACTACCAAAGCATGTCACTTTTGCGACACCGCTCACCCAGATCATGGGGGACAAGGCAAAACTAATCATCGAAGATAACAGCTACAACCTCATGGAGAACTCTTTCACTACACTTGCCCCTGGACCAAGCATTTATTCTTGCGATCCCATGTTGTTTGAGTCGCTCATCACTAGGACACAAATAATTAATCCACAACCTCTCATGATGTCTCCGACTAGATCTTCTGGAAAAAAGCTCCAGGCGATGTTTGATGCTGCAGCTAGTCAGGACAGGACCTTACTATCGAACTAATCAACGGATATAGAAGAGCTTGTGGCTGATGCTGATACACCACACCACTATGATGAGACCATCTTGGAGAAGCCTAAGGAAAATAACAACTCAGTTTTCCCAACAACCCTGGAAGTCATTGACCCAAACTCAGAAGATGCAGGTGCTGAACCATTATGCCACACTGATAATGAAACAGATGCTGAATCACAGATTGATAGCACCAACTCCAACACTGCAGCAGCACCAAGTCATCTTGCAAAAGCACAAAGTTTAGATCAATTCCTCATGAACATCACAACTCCACTACCACAGCCTTTACTGGCTTCACACCCAACACTGAAAGAACACCACACTCCACCTAAAGCTGAAACCCCACATGCAAGTTTGCTACCTGACACCACCATGGATCAAACTCAAAGCTTGCATGGTGAACAACTAAAAAGTAGTCTGCTAGCTGATAAAGCCAAGGAAACACAGGGAAAAAGATATGTCCAATTGGCAGAAGAGGTTCTTGCAAAGAAATTAGGGAATCTGTGTGACAGAACCGTCCAATTTATACAAGATTAAGTATGTCTGTCTCCGTTAAACACGTTGACACGCACATACCGTCACTTATATAAACTTAGTAGTCCGTCGAGTACCACGAAGGCCTCGATAAATCAATTTCACAACCAAGATCGTACTTGATTAAGCAAATACATATCACATACACAGAGTTTGCAGCAAAAATAATATTACAATAGGGTCACAAGTAATTAATACAAGTTCAGTTTCAAATCCATTAGGTTAAAACAACATAACTTTGTAATGATTACCAAATCATAATTTTGAATCATATTGCTAGCTCTGATGACACCATCCAACAAAAGCATAGATGAAAAGCAAATACAGAATAGTTGAGCCCATCGGCACTTAGTCACCATATTCAGCAGACATAGCACTTCACCTGCAACAGGGTGGGATAAAACCCTGAGTACTCAATTGTACTTAGCAAGACTTACCCGACAGGAGAAAAAATGAAGACCCCAAGGATATGTATGGTTCATTTGGTGGAACTAGTTGGATAGCCTAATCTTTTGCAAAAAAGAACTTACTATGTAAGTCCTTACTTTCAATATTTTAGCATCAAATTCAGTGAAACCAATTATAGCTAGGTTTGCATCTATCCTGTAACAATCATTTGATTAATAAGTATCATAGTAGTAACCATATTCAATTTACATAATCAATAGAACCATCATGTTTCATCAATTACTACGACTGTCGGACAATGACCAAGTTTCTCACTAATCGGGAGAGACGGTAATTTGAATCGATTACATCCAGTTGGGTAATCCTAAACACACACCCATACGAGCCCATATTAGCTCGCGTGGGTCACCGTTCACTCCATTCGGCGGTGAGTCTGGACCGTTTCGTAAAACTCATGATCCTGTATCCTCACATGAATTGCCCGGCCCGAAGCCCGTAGAAAATATGGTCTTGACTAGTCCCCTTCCTTCAGGCTCCCCTCCAAGCAATGCTAACGGTCCAATATACTCAGCCCGAATGAGCTAATCGGCTTCACGATCAACTATAACTCAGGGCCCCTGTTATGTGTTTGGTACCTTCAATCTCAACCAAGGTCCGACAACGAAGCGGTTCTTAAATGACACAAACGGGATCAAAGAATACATGTCTAGCCAGCATCAACAACAACCATAACAACATCGGATCCCGTCCGGTCTCCAGTTATCCATTATCACCTGATTCTTTTCCACGATAGCAAATATAGTCAACCATGTCCGAGTAGCCACCTAAATCTTGCGGATGATAGGAATCACCCGACTTCTACCGGTCTAAGTATAGCTAAGCATAGAGCGAATTACACATACTAGTAAGGTTGCAGATACTTATATTGTGGACAAGGTAAGTAATGCAACAACGGGTTTCAATCAACTCTTATAACATAATGCACAATACAAAAGATAAACTCGAATGTAATTTTAAAAAGAGAGGTAGGAGGTTTGTAATGCTCCGGGGCTTGCCTAGGGTTCAAAACTAGGTCAGTGTTTGTTAGATGATACTCGCTTGGCGAGCATCTCTTGCCCGACATGTATTCCCGGGTACTTCCATCTTCTGGATTCGTCCACCAACATCATCTTTTGGTTGGTTTCAACACCACGTTCTTCACTCTTTCAGTCATACATCTAGCGTACCTATATGATATATGCAAAGATGCAATACATGAATGTGGAGAAAGAGTGATACATTATGTATTATAGTTTGGCGACAAAATAAGCACAAGGTTACACTAGATTAAACTAGATTAAACATAGGCACTTAGGTGGATGATGATTAACTAAACATCACATAACCTGCTAAGTTACGATAGCAAAGCAACACCAAGACACTCTCATATAAGCTAGCCATACCAACCATGATAAATGTTCTAGCAAGTCGGGTACAAACATTATTTCTAATGACATACATACAAGACCATCTATTGGCTTAATTAGTTGATCATTATTAAACAACAAGGTGACCAGCTGTTTTAGGTAGATAAAAACAATCTTAACTAAGGCATGAGTTAACGTTAACAAACATATTATTCATATCAAGTTAAAGCAATCAAACTTAGCAAAAGTAATTTTTCTAGACTGCAGCACAACAGCTACTTGTTTTGATCATAACTGGAGTTGTAGGAATCTAACAAAAGTGTTCCTAGACTTTCTGGAAATATTATGAAAATGCCTACAACTTTCTTATTATCATCTTGAGATGATTAAACAATTAACTAAGCTAAAAAGCATAACCTTTCAAATCTGTCCAGCATACAAGTAAAACTTGACAGGGAATTTGTAAAATTCATAACTCCCAAATATGTTGGCCTAAAATCATGAAAGTTTAGGAAAGACAAGATCAGTAAGTTATCTACAACTTTTGTATAGATCACAAACACAGAAAATATAATTTTCACTATGAAAATAGTTCCTCAACAGAAATTGCACATAAAACAAGCATTGACTTAGGTAAATCAAAAACTCACTCATACATACTCCAATAAAGCTCACATTTTTAACTAAACATTAAGTATCACATGATAAGTCTACCATAAAAATTTTACGTCAATTGGAGCAATACAATAGTAGATATGAATTTCTCCCTAAAATGCATAGGCAAAATCTATAGCAATATTTTTCTACTAACACATGCAAGATTATATATCCACTGCATATATCTAGTCATGAGGATTCCAGAACATCTTCATTTTCCATTTTATGATTTTCTATAATTTTCTATGAATTTTGAAAGTTTTAGCTAGATTATGGAAAAAGAAAAAGAGAAAACCATATAAGACAGCCACATTACTTTGAGGCCCCTGATTTTTTTACAAATCAACCCGCAGTCTAGAAGTACTATTCATGTGAGTCACGAGATTTACATTGACAACCCTTGAAGAGCTTCTATTCTCACCCCGAGGTCCTTCTTCTTCTTCCTTCGTATAGAGAGCAGGGGATCGGAGGCAAAGGCCGTCGGGGAGGCCGGAACCCGGCCGGAGAAGGGCCGGCGGTGGCGGAGAAGGGTAGCGCGATCACCAACGTGCCCGCCCTCACCCGTGGGTGGCCGAGGAGCGGCGGGAGGCGGCCAGTAGCAGCCTGGCCATGGCAGTGAGGGCGGCAGCTGGAGCTGCTCCGGCGGCATGGCTAGCCGGCGGCGGAGGGAGGCCCGACGCGAGCCGGAGGGAATACGAGAAGGCAGTGAACGTGGGTTTGCTCTTGGTTGGATGCAAGGTGGCGCCGAGGCGAGGGAGATGCGGCGGCTTGGAGCTTTGCTCCGGCAGACGGCCATGGCGGCGCCGGTCGAGAAGGAAAAAGAAGACGACGATGGCCGGGCGGTGCTAGAGCAAGCTTGGACCGCCGCTTTCGCACTGGGAGGGGCACGCTGCGGCTCGGCGAAGCTAGTTCGAGGCATACCGCCATGCGCAGGCCAGAGCGCGGCAGCGGCGGCTTCTGGCGGTGCTCGGCGACGTGACGGAGGAGGGGATAGCCGACGGCGAGCGGCGAGGCAGGCAGCCAAGCTGCTGCTGCCGGAGTTACTGTTCATGACTGAACCTCCCTTTTCTTGGCTCTTGTTCTCCCGATTTGATGTAGAAACGTGATGATCTCCTTTACCCAAAGTTGTTCATCTACAAGAGATCTTCAACTTTGCTTTAAGGATCGACATCAAATAATCACTAGTTTTGAAGATTTTGAATTTCGAAAACATGTACAAGAAACTGTGAATTGAATTTCATTTCAAGGTTTTTGGAAAACTGTTTTGTTTAAGCATCTCTGGTAATTAATTAAGGATTAACCATTAATTAAACAGTTAATCTAATTACACATTATCATATTCAAACATCATACCAATCAATGAAACAGAAGTTGCATAAATTTTATTCATGAAAATTCATTTAATAATTCACCAAAGATTGAAGTTAATTACTGTTTTTCAGAACAAAGCCAAAATGCCAAGTGAGGGAAAAATAGCACTGAATTCAAACTTGGAGCCATTGTTTGAAGCACTTGAAAGCTGAAACAGAGGATGATGCAGAAACAAAGTTTCAAGAACATGACCTACTCTACAACTTTTATTTAGACAAATCTTTCATATTTTAAATAAAAAGCAAAGTTACAAATTAAACAAAAAGGGATCATGAGAAAGGCTTAAGCTAGGGTTTTGGATATTTTTAAGCACTTTCTTTACATTTTTCAAATATAAACCCTAACTAACTTTTGTTCAAGAGTTAAATTAGAGTTATTTGAACATGAATGCAAGGTTTAGTTGACATCACATGTTTCTACTCAATTAACAAAAATGTTTTTAAGCAAAGCGAAAATATCATTTCATATAACTTTTTGATCCAAAACAACATGCAACTTTTCATGTGACCAGGATATGTTCATGATTAGGTGATGCACATGAAAAGACATGATTAAAACTACTCATGCACATTTTGAAATAAAATTTACTTTTGAACAAAAGAGTTTTGTCTAGCCTTTGAAAAGTTTAAGTTAGGTCATATTTGAAAGAATTTGACTCCACCTCTGTCACCACTTGTTAGGTGTATCATCCTTTGACATGTTTAGATTAGATTTAAATCACTGCTTAACTTGAAATTGAAAATCAGTGAGTCTGATCTGTTCAACAGCTATGCACAACATCTTGAGCAGCCCTTGTCGAAGCATAACATGGAAGCATTAACAGTTCTGGTTGATCATGGTATATACCCAAAGAAGAAAAAGAGAAGAACCTCCAAGGTGACACCGATAGTGCATCTACCCGCATGAATATATTGGGTTTTTAGGTGCCAATTCCTTTTTTAGTTGCCGTGAACTTTCACGGTTTCAAGGTGTATCAAGATGTGATTCATCTAGACCAAAGTTGATCGTGGTGGTTTTTTTTCTAAATATGAGTTCTACATCTTCAAGAGTATCTGGTAGTGTTTCAGCTGGATTGAAGTTGAGCGTAGGGCCTCTTTCTGACCTGAGTTGCTTCATCAATACCAAATGGTCGAGGCCTTCCGGGGAACAAATATGTTTACTTGACAAGGCAAAGCATCATGGTGTTGTTGGTGTTGCTCGGCAGCTCGTCGTCGATTGTGCTCAGTGATGGTTGGCAGAGATAGTTGTTTTTTTTTTGCTAGTTGGTTCTTGTTTGGAGTTGTTCTTAGTTCCTCTAGTTGATAGCTAGTTGAGTTGTCGTTTTTTCGATCAAGTTGGCTCGAGGTTGAGCAAGTTGTGGGATAAAGTCGTTAGTTGTTTGGATGGTGTTTTTAAAAGTTGGTCGGGATGAGTGGTGGACTTTCCTAGTTGGTGGTTTTTTTGTCTGGTTTCCACTCAAAAAACTAGGCCGACCCTTGTATTTTTATTCTCTCGTCTAATAGTTTCTTCTAAAAAAATCTTATAGATTCTTAATTTGTATAAAAATGATTTTATGCATGAAGTGAACTTTTTTTAGCTTCTAGTCCAATAGTTCATCTTTAGAGAATCACTTTATATATATCACTTTCTAAAAAAACTAAATAAGTTTTTTCACTTTCTAGTCATCAAAAAGAGAGAATTCCTTATTTGACTTTGGAAAATGAGTCGTTCCTTTCTTGCCACGAAATTTTAAACAGAGCTTTTCCTTTCATGACCTTTTGCGGAGTCATCACACAGTAGAAAATGAAACTGAAGAAGTGAGGAGCACCTCACTCCCAGTCCCCCATCTTGACTTCTCGAGCGACGTGTGCGAGCGGGCGCGGCGAGACCATCCGGCGGCACACGGCGCTGAACCTGGGACAAGCGGTCTCGTGGACGTGGGACGCAAGCGGAGAGACAGAGAGAGAACCCGAGGGCTGAAATCGCGTGCATCCGATTTTATTGGGCCAGGAAACTGTTCCATAGCCCATCATAACCCAAGGTCACGGCCCTCTCTGTCTCTGGTCACCTTTGTCATTGTTCCTTCGCTCCGGTCCAGTAGAGACTGCAAACTGTCCAAACTGGCTCTCTGTTTTGTATAGTGCAGATTGCAGAGGGCGGCATGCCGTTCCATCCAACGCGGACGCGGTTTACTTTTACAGCACCATGCGCCAAGCCACCCCTAGTGATTCTTGATAAAGACATCACGGAGTGCCCCTGCTCCATGAGTCCATGTTCCACCTTTCTTGGATGCTGCATACTAGTCCATGGTGTTGAACGAACCGATAATGCATAAAAAAAGATTGGTGAATTTATCGTGTGAGAGAAAAATACTATTCATTGGCTGAAAAAGTAGGACTCGTAAGCCTAGCGAACAGGCGTTTGTGCATGTCTCCGTAAAACAACACCTGTACACACCCTATTAAAAGCACAACCATGAACCATTGATCATTTGATCCACGGAAACACCTGTACACACACACTGCCGCAAAAGTGTCGCCGGAGACCAACCAATCGACGCACGCCGCGCTTCTAGAGCAGCGGGCAGCCGGCAGCAGCTAGCGTCAAGCTTGCGCAGACTACCCACACGGCGCACCGCACCGACACATGGCACTGTCGCTCTCACTTTTCACCGAAGCCCGGCAGCTCAGCTTCAGCGGGGAACCCCCTGATGGCCTGATCATCTAATCTGATCTGTTCCCAACTGAACCGAGCACTCACGCACGCACACGCGGCCGTCCCGGCGCCATCGATCCCCCCCAGCCTCACCTCTCCGATCTGCTATCCTCGTCGTCGGTCGTCCCGGCCCGGCCGCTCGTCGCCATCGCCTTGTCTTTCTCCCCGACTGATGGCTACGCCTACGCATTCCCGCATGTGGTGCTGGACTGCTGGGTGCGGGGGTTTCTCGCTTCGAATCTACGAAACGGCCCGGTGCGCGCGCCTGGCAACGAAAAGCGGCCTCGGCTCCGGCGCACGGGTGGGCGGAGGCGGACGGCGACGTATCATCATTCTTACCCCCACTCAGGCACTCACGAGAAATCTGTCGCGGCCACTTGGTGCGCGACAGAGTCAGCAGTCCACCACTGATTTTTTTTTTTGGGTTTGGATCGCTTGGTCCAATCCAATGCGGCCAGCGGGCCCGGTTGCGCGTTTGGGACGGCCGTTGGATCTCGAGTCCCGTTGGATCAAGAGCACGTTGCCAAGCAGTTGTTCGTTCGGCTTCTACTTTCTAGAGCGCAAAATGAACTTTGAAGAAGACTGATGTGAGCTTGGTCGTAGTTCATTTATTTCGGGCTGCACAAGATTTTTTTCTGTCTCATGTGGGTCTTTTTTTGTTTTGGAATACCCAGCCTAAGCACAAGAGATCCAAAAATTTTTCTGTCTTGGCCATCATGTGGGTCTTTTTTTGTTTTGGAATTAATTAGCCTAATTTGCTAATTAGTTTAAAAGTTTCGCCTCGATTTTCTCACCTAATCGCATTAGCACACTCCACAAAAAAAGATTCGATAAAGATTTTTATAAGACGTTGTTGTGGTTAGTGTACGGCATGCACACTCCACAAAAAAATAAAAATTTTTATAAGACGAAGAAAATTAAAAAAAGGCCTTTCAAAAAAAAGAAAAAAAAAAAAGACAAGGAGTGGTCTAATTTTTTTTATGGAAATAAGGCTAAAATACTATACATCTAAGGAGAGCGTGTCATTTGTCCCATACAACTCAATTTCAGCATAACGACTGAACAACTAACGGTGCAACTTTATGTGGGTCTTCAAATCAAGGTATTCAATTGCTCGACAAATTAAGACCTTACAAACTGCATCGCTGGATAATAAGAAACATCATGATGATTGATAAGTAAGGTTTCGTTGTTCAGAACATATTGTATATGCGAATGACACGTTTACAATACTTAAGACTAGCTTTGCAGATTTTAATATCGACAGTCATTATAGACATTTTAGTATTGATGTGTAGTGCCATTTTTGATCCATTCACACATATGAAATTGAATCTAAGGTTCCATCCAGATAAGTACAGGGGATACAAGCACCTTAGCTAACCATCCAAATCTATACTTGCTCTCTTGGAGAGAGAGAGAGAGAGAGAGGGAGGGAGGTATAAGTTTGTAAGCGAAACGAAAAGGCATTCGTCTCCGCTTCGTAGTAGGTAAATAAGAAAAGGCTTGACAGGTAAAGTTTGTAAACGAAAAAGAAAAAAACAGTGCTCTAAACAGCGATTGAGTTTAGCGACAAAATTGACAAGACACGATAAAAAGGGTAATTTAACCCATGATATGCAAACCTTAATTTCTTTTTTCCCGCACCAGAATAATAACGACAAACAAAGCGGCTCGCCAGTCCAGCTTTTCCTTCCACAAAAAGCAGTTTTTAAGGTAAGGAAGGGGAGAGGCGATGATAGCTCATTTCCTCTAGCTAACCTCCAGAGAGTCCAGACGTCGCTTTCTGCAAGATCCCATTTAGTTTTCAGTGATCACCTTTACTTGACTTCCGTTAACAATTCACCGCCACTTGCATCGATCCCGACCAAAATCACGATAAAACTACCCCTAGTGGCCGGGTACAATTAGGACGATATTGAAACGGGGCTTCAGTGGATATTTTAACCCAGGACAAGAATATTAAGGAGGAGACGACACGTCAGATGTATGCTCATCGATCACTCGGCAGGAGGAACCGGTCAGTTGGATCATCGGATCGGACATCAGTTTCTACCAGTTGCACAAGTGGCAGTGACCCGAGCCGGCTGCCGGCCTGCCGCTGGATTGGAAGGGAAGGCAATCAAACGGAAGCGTGTCTCTCCAAGGGTTCCAAGCAGCAGAGACGTATTCAGAGAGCAGGGCAGAGGCAGACGAGCGTTGAAGAATCCCGTCAGGCTAGGTACTGTATGATCTCCTAAGCATGCATCTCTTTCAGCCGGGTGATGCCGCCACTCCTTTCCGCCCGCACCTAGCTAATGACAGGTTGACAACGCGAGGAAAGCTGCTACATACCTGCGGTGAAGTGAACCAAGAAGATGAGGAAACTAGCTTAGTGCTTAGCTTCCCGGATGGACGTGGACTGCTGGCTGGGTTCCGAACTTCCGATGAGGAGAAGGGCCGGACATGTGAGGGAAGAAGCGAACTGTATGGAACTGGGAAGAATAAAAGTTGCTTTCAGTTTCAGGTTTCATCAATCCCTAATCATATCACATCACCGATTTGCGTCCATAAACTCGCAACTAATAATTAAACAAAAAGTTGCATCCCCTGCATGTACCATGCCACTGTTAGTCCGTTACTCTCGAAACCTTTCGTGCATCTTTGAAACAAGTTCTTACTGTTGCTTCGAGTCTGAATTGAGACGCGAAGCACCCGTGTTTCGAATCCGGGTTCCTGTCGCCTTACACTTAATTAATGCTGTTAGAGGCTAAGAGCAAGTAGCAATGTTAAAAAATGAAAAAAAAACATCTGTACAATACTTTTAGATATAGTGGTTTATTAATTAGTTATTAGGCGGCTAGCTACGAGAACGAATGAAAGGTGCATCCACGGCAGTTGTGTCCCATCCGAGGTAGTCTCGAAAGCTAACAAGATTCCTGCAGCCTCATTCAGCAGGTTCATATTATCATATATATATAAAACCAAATTGGCGCATGCTTACCACCAAAGTTAACTTGTGAAGTTGCGAAGAAGCCGGCCGCAAAGCGTCAGCACGGGTGTGTGCGTGTGTGTGTGTGGGAGGTGGCTTCTTCCTTAGCTGCACTGATGACCGGGGTGGTTAGGCGAGTTAGGTATCGCTGGCGCTGCATGGCGCGAGGAATACCGTACCGGTCTTGTCACGTCGATCGGCGTCTTGCATTCGTCCGCAAGCGTTGCAGTAGTCGCGGTTAAGCCTCTCTCTCGGCTGCAGCTGGTTACTTCCTAATCCGACCCGGAGCAGTCGTTTTCTAGGGCGTTGAAGGATGGATGGCTTCTGGCTCCGGCGAGGAGTGACGGAGGCGTACGTCGTCGTACCCATCTGAATCTGATGCGTACCGGACGCTGCAGTACGTCAGATTTGCACATCACTGCCAGATTTGTGAGAACCGATAGTAATGTTCTTTTACTGTCGGTTATGAGCTCGAAAATGAGAAAATAATTGGGGCTGGGTTAAAACTAACAGTGAAGTACCAAATCACTGCCGGTTTGTGGCTTGAACCGACAGTATTTTGGCGGCCACTCATCACTGCCGGTTCAAACCACAAACCGGCAGTGATTGGGCTCTATCACTGTCGGTTCTAGCCAAGAACTGACGGTGATAAGCCTACAACATAAAAAGGCTGTAGCCGTCCTCTTCTTCCTCCTCTCTTCCATTCCGAGAACAGAGGCACGCGTTTGGACCCTTCTCTCTATTGTTGCGGCTGCTCTTCACCATTAAGCTAGCGCTTGGATTTTGAAGAATGGCTTATCTTTTTCTTTAAGTATAGTAACAAACATCAACTTTTTTGATTTAGTTGCTTAATTAGCTTTGTTTTGATGGCTACATTGCTTGATTCTCATTCTAGTTCTTTCTCTATTTTAGAGAGCACCTTTTTAATTAAACATTTGTGCAAGGCTCAAAATATGGTGAATCTATCATCCAAACGGTTGGTGTCTATGAACACATTTAAATTCGTGGCTAATTATTTCATGGTTGTCAAGATCATCATTGTTAGTATGTGATGCTATAATTAGTTCTTATAAGTAGAGTAGAATAGTTGTTCTTCAATATTGTGCGATAATTATTTTTTACTATGATTTTTAATTTACAGGGCCGGGGCTACCAATTTTAATTTTTCAATAATTAGTGTACAATAATGTTTTTCAAAAATGGTACTTTCGAGCTATAATTGTTGTTCATGAAGCTCGATTTCTTATTAATTCTTTGTAATTACTGTCTCAGTATTTTTTTTGCAGAGATGGATCGAGAGTGGATGCATTTGTCCCGAACAGACAAGCGGTACATGCATGGCGTCAGCCAGTTTATCACCGATACCAAAGCCCATGTTGGGAGTGGGAACTCTGTCTTCTGCCCATGCAAAGATTGCAAGAATCAAAGGAACGTTCGTCAAATTGAGTCTATACGATCGCACTTGATTACCAGGGGATTCATGCCAAACTATACGATATGGACTATGCATGGTGAGGTTGGTGTGAATGTTCTGCAGGAAAACGATGATAATGTGGACATGCCTGACGTAGCCATCCACGATGGTGACGAGGAACCTGATGTCAACACGGAACCTATGCCCACAATTAATAATGTGTTTAGGAACACGCTAGCTGACGACACCGAGGATAACGATGGCATTTCTCAGATGCTACGTAATGTAGAGACCGGATGTCTTAGCGAAAGACAGCTGAGAAAGCTAGAGAAAATGAGACAAGATGGTAAAACACCATTGTATAGGGATTGTCCAATGAGCAAACTGAAAGCCGACATCATGCTGTTAGAGTTCAAATCGACAAACGGATTGAGCGATAAAGGCTTCGATCAGTTGTTAGGTATAATTAGGAAAATGCTGCCAGAAAAAAATGAGTTGCCAGAAAAGGCATACTTGGCCAAGCAAATGATCTGCCCCATCGGCCTCGAGGTTGATAAAATACACGCGTGTTCCAATGATTGCATATTATACCGTGGAGAAAAATATAAAGACTTGGACAAGTGTCCAAGTGTGGAGCTCCACGGTACAAGGAAAGAACGTCAGATGAGGGTACCAAGACCAGAGGAGGTCCCGTAAAGGTCGTTTGGCATATAGTTCCAATTATCCTGAAGAGAAGTTCGATGTCAAGTGAAAGTGCTTGTTCTAGCTATACCAGAAACGCTCTCTCGATGTTCAAATGTTGACGCTGTGGACTATATAAGTACCCTACACGCACGATATTACAATTAACTATTCTCTCGAGACAAATTATTAACTTTTGAGTACTTCCTATTATTTTATATAGGTGTATAGCAAAATTTTACATTCTAAAAAGCAAATGGGATTACATAGGTTTCTTGACCCCTTGCGAGTCAATGAGAGGACATGTCTAGGTCTCTATGGATATGACGTGGAAGACCTGAAATAGAGATTGATTGCTGTTTTCGACGAATTCACGATACCCACATACTTGTAGCCTATAACTACGAGTATGTGTTCTCGACTTTTAATTTTATGCTTCTTTTTTCGTTAAGATTATTCGATAATTAGGATTCTATGATTGTAGCAACCATTTTGTCTTCATTGGTGTCAATCTTGCCAAAAATCTGATCGAGGTGTGGGACTCGAAGAAAAAACCATTTCATCATCTGGATGCACCGGTGGCAGTGCTAAATTAGTAAACGATCCTAATAATATATTATTTTCTAATCACACATACCGCTTTCTAATGTTTCTTCCTTTAATGTTGCTCAGTGTCCGAAGAAGACATATCGGTGGGACGCCGGTCCCATTCAAGCTTGTCGAAATAGAGGGGAAGTACCTGTCACAGCCAGGCGGGAAACAATGAATGCGGGTTTTATGTAATGTGGGCAATACTTCGCTACATCGGCGGGAAATCGGAAAAAACTGATAAGTTGGTGTGTATAATCCCCATTTCATTTATGTCTGTTAATAATTCAACAAGATGATTTACTGTTCCTCTTTGGATATCATCTTTTTTGAACGACAGAGCAAGAAAAAATATAACCACCAAAGGCTATTAGACATGAAGATCATCGCACTGCAATCGGAGCTCGCAAAATTCATCTTAGCCGAGGTATTGAAAAAATATGGAGTATTTTTTATTGCACAATCCGTGAGGTACAAGGACCAGTATGGCCCAGAGCGGCTCGCTAGATTATTGTAGAAAGTCCGAGAAGCATTGCACAATCTGTGAAGTCCGAGAATATTTCTTTTTTATTTTTAGGGATCGAAATCTGGATGAACATTTGAACTGTAACCGTAACATTTGTAATGTTTAATATTGATGGACCTGTCATCTACGTAGCGTATATAAAGCGAAACCCGATTCCACGAAAAAATATAAATTAAAATCAATTATAAAACAATAAAATATGAATGAGCCATCATTGCCGGTTAGCAACGAACCAACAGTGTTGTCTTGCAAAACACTGCCGGTTATCAATAAACCGATAGTGTTGTCTTGCAAAACACCGCCGGCTTGAGCCATGAACCGACAGTGTTGTCTTGCTCAACACTGCCGGCTTGAGCCATCAACCGACAATGTTGGCTAGCTCAACACTACCGGTTTGAGTCATGAACCGACAGTGTTGTCTTGCTCAACACTGAACCGACAGTGTTGTCTTGCTCAACACTGCCGGTTTGAGTCATGAACCGACAGTGTTGTCTTGTTCAACACTGTCGGCTTGAGCCATGAACCGACAGTGTAGGCTTGCTCAACACTGTTGGCTTGAGCCAAGAACCGACACTCTTGAAGCAACCATCACTATCGGATGGGACTACAAACCGACAATGTTGTTCAACTAGACACTGTTGGATGGAGCCAGAAACCGACACTGTTTCCTATAGATCAGTGTCGGTTTTTAAGAACCGACAGTGATATCAACCCCCATCACTGCCGGTATACCACTGTCGGTTCCAAAATCCGACAGTGAAGGGGTTTTTTTAACCGATAGCGATATCCAGATCTGGGTAGTGCTGGGTCGTATTATATGGGTGTCCAGGTGCCCAACTCCGAACCAAACTCAGATACGTACACGGCTGCTGCTGTGGAGGTTACTGATCGTGGAGGGATCGATCAGGGCTCCGAGCTACTAGAGACGGGAGCAGGTGAGCTGCGTACATCAGAGAGCGTACTTGAGCTGATGGCTATACGTAGCGCGCGTATATAGCTCAATAAAGAGATGGCCAGCTTTGCATGCATGCCTAAGTGCATGCTTCCTCATCAATCACATGTGAATGGTGCTCGTAGTACGTTAGCTCCGTCTCAGCAGGCAACGGCACTCGCGAGGAGACGATGGTTTGCGACTTGCGTGGCGCATATATACGCAAACCGACACCTAAATAAGTAAATAGCGATGTAGTTTTTTCAGAGCAAATATTACCGTGTATTTGTTGAAGATCACCAGAGATAGGACGGTGCGATCCTGATTTAGAGATAGGACAAGTTGATCCTGATTTTACTGGCATCTGGTTCCAACACTACAGCAGCCAGTGGCTTCCCGAGTGCCAGTTGCACTTGGAGAAGGTCTAGTTACACTCGGGAAGCCTTCTTCAAGTGCAATATTCGGGGAAGATCCTCCGGCTAATCCTCATCCGACAAAGGCATCTTTCTCAAATGCCGAAAATCGTGCACTCGGGAAAGCTTTGCCGAGTGCCGTGCTGGCACTCGGGAAGGATTTGACGCCGTTGGCCGACGGTTGACGCCGTTTTTTTTTATTTTCTTCCCCGAGTGCAACACTCGGGGAAGATTTACACTCGCAAAATAAAAATGCGAAAAAACCTGAAAATAATAGCAAAAAACCCCAAAAATTTTTTTCGGGGAGGCCGCCACCGGCCAGTGCGCGCCCACCTCCATTGAAGTCGCTGCATTTTTTGCGCAAAATTCGTGGCTAACGCTGCCGGCGAGATTAACTCACGACCTCTCCCTCACGTGTCTGCTGCTCTACCACTGCACTACACTGTCACTTGTGTCTAAATTCCGTTATCTATCCTCATATATTATACTAAACCGAGAGTAAATTGCTTGTTTGAGGCCCTAAACGAATTCAAATCAAAAAGTGGTAAACTACAAAGTTTCATAACTTTTCGATATGTACAATTTTCATTTAGAAAGTTTTCCATCCGAGGTCGTTTGAAAAATTAGAATTTAAAATTTGAGAGATTCAAACGTAGTTTTGCATGATAAGATGATTTCAAATCAAAAAGTTGTCAACTACATAGTTTCATAACTTTTGAGATCTATAGTTTTCATTTAGGAAGTTTTTCCATCCGAGGTCTTTTAAAAAATTCAAATTTTAAATTTTTTCTCCGAGTGCCTTCCTTGGCACTCGGCAAAAAGGCCATTTGCCGAGTGCTATGATAGGGCACTCGAGGAAGCCAGCCTCTTTGCCGAGTGCCAGGGTGCGACACTCGGCAAAGAAATTTTTTTTAGTTTTAACGGCTTGGGCGGGCTGGGCCGTCAAGTAATATTTTTCTTTGCCGAGTGCCGCTCTTTACCGAGCGCTAGGCACTCGGCGGCACTCGGCAAAGCCTCTCTTTCCCGAGTGCTATTCTTCCCCAAGTGCAACACTCGGGGAAGATTGGCTTTGCCAAGTGTCCGATTTTTAGCACTCGAGGAAGCCTGCGACACTCGGGGAATTTTACCTCTCCCGATATAGGACGGATCCATCTTCAAACATACCGGAAGTTAAATCTACCTACAGGGCTCATGCACCCACACATGTAGCCGTTACATACATGAGTCATCTGGGGATATGTGCCACGTTTACTCTAGCTCCAATATGAATCAATTAAACTTTGAATACTCCATGACATCACATACGTGCTACATGTGTCATTGTCGTCAGCGTGGTCCCTCCACAAGAACCGGCCCCTCCGTGCTCGTCCTCCACCTCCACCTCCACCTCCACCTCCACCGCATCCACTAGCTCCTTCATGTTCCTGCGCACGCCGACGATGGCTCGCCACGTTCATCCTCGACCTCGACCTCCACCACCTTGCTCGTGGCAGTCGTGGCTGAGGTCACCGACGCAACGGTGGCCAAACACGAGCTCGCCCGTGCCAGCGTCCATAGGGAACGCGATGGTCGGGGCATATGCTCACCCATAGGCATCCCGAACCATGGCCTCCTCACCTGCCCAGGTGACCGTGTTCGTCCCACCCCACCTCACCCGCACAAGTAACACACTCCGCCCGTCCTACTAGCGACGAGTCATTGTGTCCGGTCCTCCGCGAACCGGGGAGGTTGAGCTCGTTTGCAACAGCATCGGCACCACTTCTGTGCTTGTCGTCGTAGTGAGTGAGAGAAATGGGAAAGTTGGAAACTAGGAGGCTCACGTTAGTGAGTCTGAGAGAGCCATGGAGTCAAGGCACATGGGTGTGCTCATATAGTGTCAGGGTGATGCCAGGAGCCCAGGCGAAATATAGTGGGTACAAAAAGATAGCATAGAGAAATACAGATCATATACCCACCAGTTCGCACATATCCCAAAATAAATCAATGGTATCATGTGTCGCATTTGTAGGTGTGTGCGCCCTTGAGGGAAGATTTTCTTTGTCCTCAAACGGACTCCTTAGATTTGGGTCGACCTCATTGAGGGAATAGTCTCATCACCTAGCGACGTCGTCTATCCTCCATTTCGCACGAGTGTATCGACAATGAGTGGCTCTTTCCCTCCAACATTTTCATCCCTGATTGAGCTCGTGGTGACACAACCCCTCCCATTCTGGTCAAGTTTGCGGTGCCATGGATCCTTCCCATCGCGGCGCTCTTCCACTCATGAGCTGGGCCGTGAAGTGATGGAGGCATGGGGTGAGCAGCTCTAGAATGGTGGGCGTTGGGGCGAGCGGCACCGACGGTAAGGGAGGTGTGGGTTCGCGAGCAATGCAGGGATAGTGGCGCCAGTGGGAGGCATAATGCGCTCTATGCAGTCACGAGCAAGAAGATAAGATGCACAAAAAAGAAGAAAAAAGAGAAATAGTTGAAGATATAAGGAAAATGGCACCTTGCATGAACCGTTATGTGATTTTGGTGTTTGATAAACCAAAAGACCATTTAGACTAATATTGTTTGCTAGTATTCAAGTAAAAGTTCAATTGGATGCAAGGTTTGCTTGGACTTAGGAAACATAAAAATCGGAGTGACCAACACCTCAAGCAAGAAATTAGAAGCCATGTTGAAGACCTACAAAACATGCTAGAAGTCCAAGGCACAAGATAGAAGAGGTCCAGACACAAGGACAGGAAGAAATTGACCTAAATGAGATCCGAATAGAGGAATCAGATATCTTCGGTGTTGCCTTGATAGAGGCACCCGATCTAGTTTAGGCCTAGTACAGAAGGACAACAGCTGCAACAGGTGCATTAGGCTTCTCTGTTGCATAGGACCGCGAGAGCACCCGAACTTAAGGTGTTGTTTTAAGATGTGACAAAGGCTAGATGAACGCATCAGAACTCTCTGGTTATGGGCACCAGAGTGCCCACCGAGTCTTCGGTTCGGTGAGGGTTGCAATAAGATTTGGAGGGAGATTCAATGCACCGGATCTCTTTGGTGCACCACCGGAGATGGCAATGGAGTTTCCAGACCTCCAACAGTTGACTCCAACGGCTAGTACACGTGGAGTCACTAGATCTCTCCAATGACACCATTGGACATCTTCAGCGCATGAGCAGAACATGTAGTCTACCTCCAATGGTCAGTTCTGGATGGTAGCGCTATATATACATCCAACCAGCCATTTAAGGCGTGTGGGAGTTGAGGAACATACCAAGGGAGTTGAGGCTTCACTCTAGTGCTCTTGCCACCATAGTGCTTAGTGAAATCACTCGGTGATTAGTGTAGGTGCTTTGCAAAGTGTTTAGGCTAGTTAGACCACCGCTAAAAGCGCTTGCTCTAGGTTTAGGTCTAATGTTAGTGAGATTTGCATACCTCTTGCTATTCGGTTCTTGCGAGCACCATTGTCATACTCGGAAGGGCTTGCAGTCTTGCTAGATTACATCACCGTGTTGTGGTGTGGCTGCCATCAATGTACTGGAGGGAACAAGGCGTGCAGTGTTTTGGCCAGAAGATCGATAGTGAAGATGGAGAGGAGTGGTCCGGGAGAAGGCCTAGCAGGGCCCCACTTGTGCATGGAGAAGGCCCGTAGGCTCCATGAAGTTACCCCACTGGAAGCTTGGAACTTGCGAGGGCATCCTTATGAGGGGTTCCAATGAGAATAAGGGAGAAGCATGAGCTTTTCTCGACACCTCGGTAAAAATACTAGAGTCGTCAATAGAAGTTTACATCTCTATCTCGATTAAGCTTCCACAATTTATATTGTGTATCTAGGTTGTGTGCTTACTATTCTAGTTTAGATTGCTAGGCTAGTTGATAGGATTTGTCGATGTTTCGTAAACCGGACTAGTAAATTTATACGATGGCCTGCTTACTCTAGGAGGACGATGGTAGCATCCAATAGGCATGATGATTTATACTAGTTCAGGCCAGAACCCCCCGTCTAGTCTCAGAGAAGATCGAGTGCATGTTCCTCGCTTGAATGCTCTGAAGTTCTTACAATGGGGGGTGCAAGAATGATGAAAGAGGTGGTAGAACATATGCTAGACGAGGGGTAGCTCAAAGGGAAGCTCTAGGAGCCCTACTGCTATGGATGGAATGGTAGAGGATGAATAATGTCCAGATCCTTCGAGATGGGAGCCCTGGCTGCCCTTATATAGAATTTAGGGCCAGTGCTTGTTACAAAGAGGAGGTTCCCCCGACCGAAGGGTCGAGAGCCTGAGGGAGGCCCTAGCTAACTTGGCTTGCAAGCCACGGCGTCTTCTGGTGCTCGCCCGGGCGTGGCTATCGTCATGGTCTTGTGGCCATGTCGCGACAGGGTCTGACGTGGTGCTACTGTGCTAGCCATGGTAGCACTGTAGCTACGGTGATGGTTCATCAGTTGTCCTGTGCAACACGGCATCTGTCATGGTCTTTGTTGTCGTCTTCAGGTTTCCCAGGGCGTCGTACCCGTAGTAGGTAGCCACCCTGGGTCGTTGTTCACCTGGTCGCTTCTCGAGGCTAAGGGCCATGACCACGATCATTGGGGTTGGGGCACTCCGCCAGTCGGAAAGGTTTCTTCGTTGAAACCTTTGTCATGGATCCCATCCTCTATTGGGTGGGATCGTATATGCGTCCCGTCGGTCTGTATTTGGACAGTGGGCATTGTACCCGAGGCAACCGTTGTGCGGTGTTGTCTTATTGGTGCGACGCAGCACTGGGATGGTGTCCGACTGGACTAAGGTGATTGTCGTCACATCGGTCCTTGAGCGCTTGGTGTGGCATGCTCGCCCTTGTCAGAGCATGTTTGTACGGGGGAGAGGTCGCGCATCTGAGCGTCGCGTGACCTGTGTTGGAGGAAGGGGTCGTGAACACCCCTGGCCTCAGCCCTGGCCTGCTCTGCTCGGTTTCGCAAGGCCTCGGTCGTTTGGGCCCTTGCTGACTGTTGCGTTGCAGGCCATGCGGCCTGCTAACTAATTGGTGTCTTGAGACACCCTGGGGTCATGACCCCGATAGGATTAGAACCTAGGTTGCATAACTCTTTTGCAGTAGAGATAGCAACACACTTAGCAAAAACCTTAGTTGTACATCTAGATAGATTACTTTATTGCATAGGTTTTGAGAAGTAGAGTTAGCGGCCAAGTTTAAAGTAGAAGTTTTAGAAAGCCTAATTCACTCTCCCTCTTAGGTGTCACGGTCCCTACAAATGACTTGTGGGGTCTGTAGATGACAAGTGGGACCTATTCAATGCCTCGCTTCACGGGCAAGGTTAGGCCTTGTTTTGGATCCCATGGTCTGAAGTTTAGTTCGCTAAAGTTAAGTGCTAAACTTTAGATCATCTTAGCTTACTTTGTGTGGTGTAATGAACTAATAAATTTTTTGTGGGTTTGGCTAAACTTTGGACCACATATTTGGAGCCTCAAGAGCTAAAGTGACATAAAATTTAGTGGCTAAACTTTAAACTATGCGATCAAACGGGACCTTAGCCTTACCAGTGTTGGAGAGAAATTTTAGCTCAACTGGCCCAACTAAGGAAATCCTAGAAAGCAGTGTTGGATTATCACCGTGTTGGTTGTTTTGGAGCTAACATTGATAGTATATCATTATTGGTTCGTAGTTTTAATCGTCAATGCTAGTACAATATTCATTGATAGGTGGACTTATCACTGCCGTTCGTGGCTTGAACCGCTAGTGATATATAGGTCGTTTTGCAAAAAAAATCATAACTTTTCATATGACGTCTGATTAAGATAAAATTTCTACCAAAATTATAGAGTTAAAAGAAATTTAAAACTTTGTAGTTTATAACTTTTAAATCTAAGATGGTTTACGTGTCCAAATATTTAATACAACTCTTCGAATAAGATTTGATGCAGTTAACAATATCGAATGGAAACAGAGTTAACATCAAAGCTGTTGTACTCGACGAGATCTACAGCTTTGCAGTTAATAACTTTTTCATGATGTCGTGTTTAGACCCAGCAGTGATGTACGTAGTAATCTGTGGTAGTGTATGTTTTCTCACACCGGTATTTGTGTTTTCCTTTAACTAGTGTGTCCAACATGTGAGGCAGGCTATTCTGTCTTTTTTCTGTCAATATACCTTTAATCTCAGGCTCTTTAGAGCAATATATAATCACCCTTGGTCTTGTCCGTGCGCACATTAGTTGTCACCGAAAGTCTGGAACCTCTAGCTTTTGTGGTTGTCTTGTCGACATGCTTCAAGTCTTTTTTCGAGCTTCACAATTCGCATGAAAGCAAAGCAGTCTAAAACACTCTGTTTTTTCTAGTTGTCGAGTGGTCTTTTTTTAGCACTTGACAAAGAAGTTGATATGTCGAGTGCCATTATTTTGCCGAGTGTGGTTTCTGCAGCACTCGGCAATTTTGCCGAGTGCCCAGTGAAATACACTCGACAAATATTTTGGCACTGGGCAAATCACCTGTTTCCGATAGTGTTCAGAGTCCAAAACAGGGCTTTCAAGCCATTGCCCTCGAGCTCACGCTCGGATTTCGTATATGAACTTCATTCAAACTGCGTTGATCCGGTCCGTGTTTAATTTCGAACATTATTCGAGCTCACGAAGATTCGGTGGACCCGTCGTCCCGTCGTCGTGTCTGGTGTTACGAAATTTTCACGGAGGGAGGACCTGGTTCACGCACGGGCCCGCGTCTCGGCTCTATTTTTCGTGTCTTGCATTGCATGTCACTTCAATTCCAATCGGTAGCCGGCCCCTTTGCTGAGATCACGTTCAAAGATGGTGGACAGGAATAACCGGGCCCGAAGCCCCGGTTCGGGCTGATTAGAGTCACCCGGACACAGGCAGGCATCTTGTGCGTGAAGATTCGGCACAGCAGTCACGTCGCGTCTCGCGTCGCGGTACACGTCGCTTTTGCATGCACCGTTACTTCTCTTCCGTCCGTGATGATAGCTGGTGAGTGAAAAATCCTCTCTGCACGTTCTTTTTCAAATGTTTGGGGAAAAAAAACACGCACTCCACACTGAATTTTTTATTTTTTAGTCTTTTTTAAAAAAATTCACAAATATATCCTTGGAGATAAGATTTTAAAATCTGGACTCTTAGCTTGGCGCCAGCACACCATCGTTGTTGGCGCCGAGGTCTTGAGCTCGACGTAGACGTTGCGGTGACTTGACGCCTAGATCTGGCGCCGTAGATTCTAGCATCGCTGGGATGGATATCACAATCTCAAGCATGGCTGAACCTGCTCCAGCCCCTTCTTCCTGGCTTCCTAAGCTCTTCTTTGTAAGGCTGATGTCAACAGCTAACGCTCCGCGTGCGGCGTGCTATGCTAGAAGAAACGATAAGCACCGACAAGAACGAGGAGACATACAAGCGGGGCCAACCAATCCAGAGTGACGATCGCGACGACCAGCTCCGCGGATTGCTTCGGCTTCGGCGCCAGCGGCGATTGTTTGACTCTTGGGAACGAAGTGACGACGTACATGCCTGCACTCTGGATTGTCTATCGATGGTCAAGAAGCGATAACGCCGCGATAAGAGTTGTTAAACGTTCCGACGTCAGAGAGCGAGGTCTGTCTTGTGTTGTGTGGAAGATGCTAGGAAAGGATCGCTGCTACCAGGGAGGACACGGACCTTGCAACAACCTGGCGTCAAACCACTAACCAATACCGGATTTCACCGTGTTTCCTGTTATGCCTTTGGAGGATAGGACCATTTCTTACAACTCCATTCCAATTCAAAGCAAATTTCTTACAAATTTGATGGGTTAAAAAACTTGAGACAAACACAAGAGATATCGGATATCACAGGTTACTGATTTTGTACTTCGGTGATGAATTGAACAGATGATACATGTCGTACCAATACAGGACAGAGTGGATGTGGTGCTAATGCAGAACACAACAGAATAACAGAATTGTGGTTTCTCCAGTAAACTCGGCAGGCCAGCAAGGCAACAACTAACAAAAAGTCAAATCTTGCACAACATAAAGTTTTTTCCTCCTCTAAAAGAAACACTAGAGACTATTAGCTTCCAGAGAAGATACAGACAATGGCTACACGGTAACACTTGTTCAAATTAGTTCTTTCTGTTGCTCAGTTAACAACTAATTAAACAGATGAAATTACATGGGCATATGATCATAAGCAGATCTTGTTTGACAATGGTTATGTACTGCCTTGCCCAAGATAGTTCCCCTCTTGAAAAAGAGTCTTCAGATTACTGCAAGGCATAGAAAAACAACCAGGCAGGTATTAGTGTATTACATTGGCATTCCATTGGAGATTCTATCTTTAACAAAAATCTTAACAACTATCAACTATGAGACATATAACACAAAAAAAGTCAGTGATGAAATTATGAAGTATTGGCCGACGAGTCGGGCCGTTGGTGGCACGGGCGGGCGCTGCAGGGACCGGGGCCGGCGGTGGCGCGCGGTGGGATGGCCGGCGCTCCGCACGGCGAGGCCGGCACGGCGGACGCGGGCGGCACGGCGGGCGAGGCCGGGTGCGGGCGGCATGGCACGGCGGGCACGGCGCCGGCGCGACACGGGCAAGGAGGGCGCGGGCGCGGGCGAGGCCGGGCACTTGCGGCACGACACGGCGGGCGGGGCGGCGGGCGCACGGCGCGCAGGCGCAGGCGCGGGGCGAAGGCGGCTGGCGAGGCGAAGGCGCGGCGGCCTGGGCGGGGAGGACGCGGCGGCGGCGGCGGTGGCTGGTTCGGTTCGGGGCCGGTATTTGGAGAGAGAGAGAGAGAGAGAGGGAGAGCAAGAGAGAAAGGAAAGGAGGGCCCATAAGTAAGACAGGCTTGGCGCCAGTAAGAACGGCGCCGAGCTCGGTGCCAAGATCTACGGCGCCGAGCTGCCTGCTATGTCACCGTCACGTCTGCGTCGAGCTCAAGAGCTCGGCGCCAGCAATGATGGCGCTGGCGCCGAACTAAGGGTTCAGATTTTGAAATCTTACCTCCAGGGGGCATATTTGTGAAAACTTTTAAAAAAGGGGCTAAAAAATAAAAAATTCGGCACTCCACACGCGAGAAAGGAAGGACCTGTGGACGTGTGCGTATGCATGTCTGTTGTCTTCTCTGTCTCGACCAGTCAAGGCTGCAAAGCACTGCACACGTGAGAGCCAAGAATGTGCCAGCAGATCTGTAAAAACCCTGACGTCTGATCGGTCCAAAGTTTATGCAACTGGTTCGAGTACGGCGAGGAAAATTTCGCGCGCACTTGAAAACCCTGCGAGACAAAAGAAAGATTTCCCTCAAAAGTGTTTCTACAAAAGGACGTTGTACGGACATTGAAGATTGAAATACAGTCTAGATTCTAGAAACACTTTTTTTGGGGGTATAAAAAGGAGAATAATGTACGTGTATCTTATATTAGGTAAAATACAATTTTGAGCTACACCCATTGCTTGGTTGTAGTTTATGTTACTAGTTTCCTAAGGTTTAAGCTTAATTAATTAGGTGCTTGTTGCTTGGTTTCAAAGAACTTTTATCTGCTATACGGAACAGAGTTAGGCCAACGGTTGAGGCAGACATTCAGCTCTACCCCGCCGATCCATCTTGTGGCGCATGTAACCTGCAATGGAAGCAGAGACGACAGGCAGAAAGAAGCTCCCAAGCACACACACAGCTGAAGCGGATCTTCTTCAGTTGTTGACCGCAGAAGCAATCTACCCCGGGAAGGAAACGAATAATATATATAGGAATAAATTAAATTAACTTCTGATGGGTGGTTGCTGTTACTACCCTGATATGCGCTCGCCGGTCACCAGAATGCATGTCTCCTCTATAGTTGCCATGGCACCATCAGACCATTAGAAAAAAAGATCATGCATATGGTTAGGTTCTACCATATCTAAAAAGCAGCAGACAGGAACTACAAGAGATATATGCACGTCATCAACATCTGAAAGTGCAGAGAGATGCAGCCATCAACAAGCTAGCACGTTTCGTTCTGTAACGATTTTTTTTTTCAGAAAAATATGAAAAAGGTTCTCTATACGGTTTGGTCAGTTACTTCTCCCTCCAGTCCATGTATCAAGATTCAAACTTTATAATTTTCTTTCAATAATTTGGCCAGCAATTCTTATTAACTACTATAATAAAAACTTGATACGGTTAGATTTTTAAACAAGTATACTATTTGATAACCATAAATTTATAATAATCATAAAACATTCATGTCCTCCTTAGCGCGCTGTAAAACGGCGCGTCGTGTAAAAATTTATCCTACTTAATACAGAATTGCGCAAACCTTTTGCGTATTCGAGAAAAAAATACATGGTTTAAGTGCACTCCCTCCGTTCAGTTTCATAAGACATAGTTTGGAATGATACGTTCTCCTAAATTAGACTTAGCTTTATATAATTATAGTATTTATGCTTATAAACTTATGATTATTGGATAATACAAACGCTTACAAATTCAACCGTACCAAGTTTGTATTATGATAGTTAAAAATCAATAGCTAAATTATTGGTCAAAGATTCTAAAATTTAAATTCTGATATGCGTGTAAGTCTTATAAAAAAGAACGGGGACGGAGGAGGTAGTAACCTGGAAGATCATACCATGCATTTCAAACTTATTTGCCTCCTAAACTATAGTTTAGAGGGAGTACATGGATATACATGTTTGTAGTTTTCCACCAATAGCATTGTTAGTTCTAAATGTATCTCACCTGCTGGGCCTTACATTAACCTGTTTCTACACTGTTCAAATTGTCATTTCACAATTCTACAAATACGCATGCGCGATATAAATCACCGATGTTTTAGCTCACTATTAAAACAGGAGCACTAGGGATGCAAGTAGGTTTATCTACGAATCCATAGACTTAATTTTACGGGTTACCCACATATGCATGAGAATTAAGTTTATTATTTACGAGTTCATGGACAAACCCATGCCACTTTCATCACTAGTTAACAGCGACCGATCGAAGGTGTATAGTTATAACCCAGTTGACTGTAGAGCAGGCCAATAGAGAAGCGTGTAGATTGAGCGGGTAGGTCTGAGGCGCCCAACAGCACTAGAAAACACACAACAACTACAACGTAGCAAGCTAGTTGGATGATCTGATTACTACGGCTACAGGCAGAAGCTTGTCCTTATTTCCCTTTTAAATATGTTGACTATGTATACACACATTGATACAGATTATATTATGCTGGAGTAGAGAACAAAAAGAAAAATACCAAGTTCACCATTGCTACAGACATTATATACTATGATTAATGGAAATTAAATCTTCTCCTATTTTCGGAGCACTAGCTTGTACTTGTCTTGAAGTCGATCGATCTTCTGATGTGTTCTACACATGATTTTTGTTGATTATGTATTAAGGTCGGCTAACGCAGAGAATATATTTGAAGGGATGTTACTATAATTAGGTGCCGAGTACACACTTAGCTTGGGGAGGGATTGGAGAGTGATGGGTTGGTTTTAAGTAGACGTTGTAGGTTTGAAACATCAGAGGGATGTTGAGACCCGAACAACAGAATTCCCCCCACCAAGCAACCCTACTGCCCCAGCGCATGCATCTCTTTCATTCCCATTTCTCCCAAACTCCTCCCTATGACATGCATTAGGTGCACCAGGTGAAGAATTGATCCAGCACACAAAGATCGAGCTTAATTATGATCAGGAAAATAACAAGTGATCTCTCTGAAAGGTACGTACATGCTAATATTCCTCATTAACAATAAGGTACGAATACTAAATAGTGGTCTGTGTCTATCTAATATAATCAAACCATCTTATTAATTAGACCATTTTTTTCAAAACATCTTATTGCAGACGCATACAAACAAATTTATGGTTATACATAACAGTTGCATGCATTTGTATGTAAATATGTTCATATATTTCTTTTGTCAAACTAAATCTTTTTTCTAGCTCTCCAGTAATAATAATCAAAGCATATATAATTTAATAATATATGCCGGTTCCTTCTAACTAATGTCGTCATGTGTTGTTGGCACTACAGCACACATGCAGATTATGCCTCGCTGCGCTGGGCCCCCTGGGTCTCTAGCTAGCTCTATGTGTTGCATGTTTGTTGAACAATTGTAACCGGCGAGGTAGTTAGTCGATCTTGTGAACCTATAGCATGCAACTAACATTTTCTATTCAATCCCCTCCCCTGGCGAGTGAAGCTTAACGTACAAAACCACCCGTTAGCCCACACGTAGCATCAAACTAACTCTGGTGTAACTATGTCCTAACTCACTATCTTCTCACTCACTAACGATCAACCACAACGAGCGAGAGCCAAAAAAACTGCCCTGCCCACCACTTTCCCTTCTCCCTCCTTATATACCCCCGGCGCGGCGGCCCCCTTATCTCCCTCCTCTGTGCCTCCTTTTGTTGCCCTCCCCTCTTGCATCATCCTTGTTCATCGTCTCTCCCTCCTTCCCTCCAGCCGCCCAGCAGCGTTCTCGATCGGTCGATCGATCCGTGTGTTCTTCCTGTGTATCCCCTAGCCAGTTGATTGCTGACTCTTCTTCTTCGCCTGCTGCCAATTAATTTATTCCACGCTCGATTGCAGCGGCTTTAGTTATCATAGGAAGCTGGGCAAGAAACGGTGCAGGATTATTATTGGAAGGAATAGAGATAGAGAGCTTCAGATAGAAGGCAGGCAGGCTGTTGTTGATTGGGTGATCGATCGATCGAGGATGTGCACGAGGGGCCACTGGAGACCATCGGAGGACGAGAAGCTGAAAGAGCTCGTTGCGCTGTACGGGCCGCACAACTGGAACGCCATCGCCGAGAAGCTTCAAGGGAGATCAGGTCGGTGCTGCTACATATATATATGATCATCAAGACTATATATGATCGATCATATTATACAGCATATATAGATGTCAGAGTTTTTTTTTGTTGGATTTGGGAAACTATATCGTCGGCCAGGCTAGCTAATTCCTTCGTTCTCTTTGGTTCATTAACTGTTGGCGTTGGGTTTGACTTTGCAATTGGGTCATGCATGTTTAGTTAAAAGAAGTTTAGATCTGTTAGGGTGTCATATCAGAGAGGTGTGTTTATC
This sequence comes from Miscanthus lutarioriparius, assembly GCA_904845875.1. NCBI lineage: Eukaryota > Viridiplantae > Streptophyta > Magnoliopsida > Poales > Poaceae > Miscanthus > Miscanthus lutarioriparius. Next base: position 126,315,937 of record CAJGYO010000001.1, read on the forward strand.
AGCCATTCTCCACTATACATACTACTCCTACATGATATATTCGCCTTGATGTGCATGTCATATCTGTAATTCTGTATCACTTGTAGAGCAATTTTATCTAAAAATATACCTCTAGTGATTTCAACTTTTCTTGCTTTCTAATTTATCTGAGTGGCCGTGTTCTTTCTAGCACAAGCTAGCCCTGGAGCAGCTACCGCATTCAGGAGAATATATATAGATAGCCGCTAGCGTGATTGAGGAGCTTGCTAGCTTATTAATTAAAATGGCAAATTAAATTGTTTCAGGGAAAAGCTGCAGGCTGAGGTGGTTCAATCAGCTGGACCCGAGGATCAACCGGAGCCCCTTCTCGGAGGAAGAGGAGGAGCTGCTCCTCGCCTCCCACCGTGTCCACGGTAATCGGTGGGCCGTCATCGCCAGGCTCTTCCCGGGGCGCACCGACAACGCCGTCAAGAACCACTGGCATGTGATCATGGCGCGACGGTGCAGGGAGCGGATGAGGCTCTCAAACAAGCGTGGCGGCGCTGTCGCCGGCGGTGCTGTGGAAGATGACAATAACCCTAGGAACGCCAAGAAGCCGAGGCCTGATGCAAGCAGCATGGCCTCCTTATTAGACAAGTACCGAAGAGAATTTTCCGTCCCGTTTGCCATTAACCATGATAGCAACAAGCAGGACTATTGTTCAACTACAAACGAAGGTGAATACTGCTATATATCTTGCATGCATGATGACTGCACTTGTATGCTACTATAACACACATTTTTCATTCTCTGATATGTGATATATGCATGTTTGTACACATGTAGTAGTAGGGATTGTGGTAATATAAATATCAGCTTAACTAATTATATGTGATTTCAAATTTGATCAGCAGACACAAACAAATCAGTTGAATTCTATGATTTTCTCCAAGTGAATGTGAACTCGAGCGACACCAAGTGTGGTTCGAGCATTGAGGAGCAAGAGGAGAACCGGGATGATCAAGCTGAAGGGCAGGTGCAGTTCATAGATTTTCTGGAGGTTGGGGCTTCTCATCGTCAGTGATTTATATCTATTATATATATTTAACTAGGGATGGATCCAAAGCAGGTTGTAATGCTTTGTGAAAGAGGCATGCTGCAAATAGCAATCTAACACCAAACGTACTTATAGAGGAAGCAAAATACACCGTACATATGACATGTAATTTATTGATGTATACATATCTGTCCATATCCACCGTTGGGGGTACATATGCAAAACTATTCTGAGATAAATGAGAAATTAATTATTATCTCATCTATTTGTAAATTTTATTTGATAATTATAAAGAATGTTTGATTCCCTGTCCGTTTCTAATATTACAATTGATCATGTTTATGCATGTTTCCTTCATGTTAAATAGCACACCAATTTCACTACCGTCTCAATTTATGCATGATTCCTTCATGTTTCACTACCTAGTCCAATTTAACATTAATTCATTGGTCATCAAAATATGACGGCGCGCGATGATATGCCCAGTACGTAGTATATATAGCACATTTATCATGAGAGATATTTACCATCGAAATACTTTATTAATGTAGTCTGATAATCGTGTGTGTGTATATTTGTGACTATATATTAGCCCTTTTAGCTACGTACGCCATCTCCGATGGTAGCTCTGTACCGTCAATAAATCACTGTGTGTGTTTGCTTTGTTTTGGACGACTTCCAACTCTATGATGACATGTTTGATTGAACAAAAAGATTTGGAAAAAAGTAGAAAAATAAGATCCAGTAGCTAATTGGTATTTGTCTACTTTCGGTGACGAAACTTCATCCGTTCACGTTTCTGTCGAATCGCTTTAGTAACATTATCCTAGCAAAGACAGTGTAACGGTGAAGACTCCTGTTGCTACTATATGCTCGACATGACATTTAACAACCTGAAAGAACTTTTACAATTGCTGATGATGTACTGTGCAAAGCTAATTAAGTCATTATAAACATCTACTCCTATATATATATATCATGCACGTGTTTATGGCTTTAATAATATTTTAACTAGCTATTACTATATACTATACGACCAATTTAGTGTAGTACTAATTGTCACTTTAGTCAAAACAAAGTGCATGTGCATTCCTCTAAATTAGTGTGTTGTCCTTAGCGAAATTGATCGAGAGCTATCTTTTTTCTAAACTACAAAGTCAATATTTTTTTAAATAGTCGGATAAATTAAATTGCACACTCATCATCTCTACAAACGCATCGATATGCTCACAATCTACCCCTATGATGAGCATGCATCTCCGAGAGATTAGTCTGGCATATATGCTCAAAATCTACAAAGTGGAAGATTCAAACTTAGGTGGTGGATAAGTTGGATCACATGCAACTTAACCAACAAAGCTACTACACTCAATTCACAGTTACACTAATAAACGTTTTAGTCATAACTCATAAGCTGTGCTAACTTCTGTTTGTATATATTTGAATGAACAACTAGGTACGCTTCGTTCATTCACCACACAACTAGATCGAGAAGCTGACATCTTTTCTCCAAAGAGGTTATCATATTCCGGTTTTCCAAAGAAACGAATCTAAAATTAAATCCCATTATGTGCTATAGTAGAGAATTAATGAAACTACTAGCTAGCTAGCCAGGAAGAAATTAACAATGAACACGCTTGTGCGGAAAGGTACTGTGCGCTGCGTGCACCTAATTAAGCATGCGTTGTGTTGCCGCGGGAGTGAACAAAAGTACACGAGGCCGGATTTTTCGGCCGTTTTGCAACTGATCCGGTACTTAATAATCATTCCGATCGAGAGGCCAGCATCGTGTTAGTTATATAGCACTTGCCAGAGATGTCAGCGTCGATCAGCAGGGGAAGCTAGCTCTCGCGAGGTGTACAGCAAAAGCTTACCCGGTCGATGGAGGATGACGGGCTTTATTTGATCTCAAGCAACCTACGCGCGCACGGAAGCGCACGACCGCGCTGCACCACCACGGACACGACGTACACGCCGTCGCCGCGCGCGCGAGCGCGGCAGCGCGCACCGAGAGGTCAGGTGAGCGCGCGCGCCGGCGTCGTTTTCCGTCCGGGACGGTATATCAATGGCGTGCTCGCGCGCGTGGCCGTGACGCGCGAAGGTTCCGGGCCAGGGCTGGGGGTGGATGCGTCAATCCTAGTTGCCGAGCCCACATCGCGTTGTTGGTGGCCGATGTGACCGCCCGGACGTCCGCGCGCGCAACGGTTCAGTAACGGGCATGCGGCGACAGCTCGGTCGACCGGTCGCTTGCCGTTTCGTTATTTCATGGCATCGGGAGGGGCAGCTCGCTCGCGTCGCGTGCGCGGCGGGCCTTTTCGGCTTCAATGTGGGGAGGAAGTGGGGATGGATGGATGGTCGTGGTCGACGACGGCGACGTCGATCGAGCGAGCTAGCGTCTGATCAATGTGGATGCAACGTGCGCGTCGTGTGGCTCGTGGGGCCGGTGACGTACGAGTTGGATCATCCTCAAGGTCCAATAATCCATCACCGGTTTAGTTTAGTTTCCATCAGAATCAGATGATTTATAGAGCACTCGTGGAATTAGTGGATACAATGTTGCTTTCGATCTTCCCATCGATCTACTTAAGACATTTGCACGGTTGGATATAAAGCTTTTCGTCAGTGCTATTTATGCTAACTAGACAATATCCAATGCGTTGCCGCGGAATTTTGTAGCGATATATAGAAATAGAATTTATGGAGGAAGCATATGTAGAGAAAAAATGCACCATAGTTGGATAATTTTGGCTTCATCGTCATAATTAAATTGAAATCTTAAACTTGGTAGACAACATCACCCATCTTCAATAACTGAAAAGTTTGACAAAACACCTATCAATCAAATGGTATCTCTTGATCAAGACGAAATATACATAGAGAGACACTACCAAAATAGTGGAGTTCTCCTAATGTTTTAAGTATTAATAAGAACACTACACCAGGCCTAGCACATGGAAATCCTCTCTAGAAGGCATTTGGTAGGGAAAAAGTTTATACTAAATATTGAATATTAAATATTAGGAGAGCTCTACATCACTAGGAGAAAAGTTGTGAGAAGAGGAAACCATCCAAATACTCACGTGGAAGCTATAGGTAGCAATCAATTATGAATAAATAATGATGCAAATACAAACCATTCTTTCCTTCTAAAAAGCAGAACGTGAGGGGGGAAAAGTGGTGTACAAAAGTGAGCATTGCTTGGGTTTCACCTGTCTCTCCCATAAAAAGAATCGGGACTCATACTGGTCAAACTTTTTTAAGTTTGACTAGATTTGTAAAAAATATTAACAAGATTTATATTTCTAAATAAATTTATTATGAAAATATATTCAAAAATCTATCCAATGATACAAATTATGTATTGTAAATAATAGTATTTTGTTATATATATTTAGTCAAAGTTCTTAATAGCAAATATTACATGACTACATGGAGAACACACGTTGGAGAATTCGGTAAGGAAAATCATCCACCTGATGATAGGGGAATAAGAGGAAAATGTTTGCTAGTAAATTACTAATTTGTTTAATGTAGTTGGGCCTGGGCCAGGCATGTTGAAGTAGCAGATTGCATCTATTCGCATGTCTGTAGATGGATTCACGAATAGATGAGACCGGAATGGAAGCTTGGATTGGTGCATCCTTCATGCTTCAGCGACAATGGCAGTTGTCCTCGTCCCCTCCTCTCCGTCTATGCCGGTTGGCCTACGCGAAGCTGCGCATGTTGGCCTTGGCGACCCGGTGGATGAACTGCAGTGTGTAGTTCCAGTGGCAGAGGCCCGTCCTGGTCCTTGAGTGCCTCCACCACCCCGATGCTCATCACTACCATTGACGACGCCATGTCCTACTACTCACATATTATCGCATAGAGTTGTGCCCTCGGTTATTGACGCGATCCAATTGCGAACAAGCGTGGGCACACAAATAGAGGAAGAGGGAGATGGAGCACAAAAATTCGAGCAGATACGACGAGACATGCTTACTCCCTCTGTCCTAAAATAAGTATTGTTCTTGTTTTTTAAGGAGTCGTACGCGGTACGCTTTTAACTTTGACCAAATATAAACAAGAAAATATTAATATTTATAGTATATAATTGGTATCGTTAGATAGATCAATGAATATATTTTTATAATAAACTTATTTGAAGATACAAATATTACTAATATTTTCTATAAACTAGTTAAATTTGACTGATACGAATAACACTTATTTTAATAGCACGAATAACATCAAGTTGATGGAATGATGGTCCCATTACAAAAGAATTACTACTGCCTATATTTGCGGTAATAGAAGGACAAGGTGACAAAGCAAACATATATGCAAAATAAAAAGAACCAGCTAGGACCTATTTTAGGCCATCTAAACGGGTAGAGTAGTAGGTAGATTAAAGTTTTTTTTAATTCAGGTAGATTAAACTTTATTAGTCTAAATAAGTAATCAATTCAACTATAGTTGTTAATCTGTCCATATATCCAAACAGTGTTATATGACTCTAAATTTAATTCAGTTTCCTAAATTTTAGTTACCTATATAAACTTTAGATAGACCAACTAGTTCAGTTGATCCAAATGCACCTGATCTTCCTCAATTCACCATGGATCAATCCCCCCTGATCACTCCTCGTCTTCGTCCCCGACCTCGATCTCCTCATAGGCGCACCCATACGTGTAGTACTGGTGTAGGATGGCCATCTTCTTGTCGTAGTCCAACTTCAGATCTACTGCTATCTCGGCGAGGCTATCCCACAATGCCTGTTTCGTTTTGGACTCGGGGGGAAGCTGGAGAAGATCTTCGGGGAGGCCACGAGGGTATCTTGGGGGTATTGGAGGGCGCGCCTCCAGAGCTCTAATGTACTGGATCTTCACCGGCACCTTCACCAGCTTCTTCTTCTTCGCTGCTCCTGCGGGCTCGACCTTGCCCTCCGCCGCCGCATCGGGCTTATTCCCCGCCCCGGCCTCTGCCGGAGCACCCTCGGGGCAGTTGGTGACGCAGGTGTCCAAGTCGTCGCAGAAGGGTGACGCCTCCGAGTTCACTATGCCTCTCCCTGCCTCCATCTTGTGCGGGCTGGGGTTTTGTTGTTGCACCAGGGCACCCATGTTGGCATCGGTATATATGGCGCGATCGCGACTTGGGTTGGGTGCCCCGGACTCTGTCTCCGACTCCAACACCAAGAGGCCAAGAGCCCAAGAATTCTTCTCTCACGCGAAAGAAATTAGTGCAGCGGAGCAGGATACATATACAGAACCTTGATTGAAGTACGATCTCGAAACAGGACTAATAAATGACTAATAAACGCATTGAAGCACCCCGGCTCCATCTTGTTCAAGCCACCATGAACACAGACCCGCTCGCCGAACCGTATCGTCGTTGGAGACGAACTTCAGAAAACGAGCCCCGGACGGATACGGTGGCCTCAAGACAGCCAAGCCCATAAACCAAATATATTGGCATTTATTAAAGGAAGCCGCAGTGGAACCTGCCTCGAGAGGTTGGAGCAAGAAGACGAATGAAGCACATTATTGGCCGTTGCCGGTCGGAACATGCAGTTAACAGCTGAAGGCTGGCTCCTAAAACAGGGCAGCTCCCGACTCCGGCCACCGCAACTCGAGACACGAGCTGGAAGCGAGCCACCCAACAGCCCTCGGCGTCGTCAGAAGAAACCGTCGGTTCGAGGAAGGGTTGGTGTGTCGCCGCCGTCGTCTCCGGCCCTCCGCCACGTCGCCGCACAGGAACCCCGACTTTTTCGCTCCTCTAGCACGGGAACAGGGTTTGGGCCAGCAGGGCAGATCATCGAACACCGCACCGCTCTGGGCAGATGGGCTGCAGCCGCAGCGCCGTGAGGCCTCATGGCCCTGTGCGATTGTGTGGGCAGGCCGGATTTATGGGCCAATGGAAAGAAGAACAAAAGGTCTCTTTTATTAGTTCAATGTAATTTTATTTTCTTTCAGGGGTACCCTTGCAAAGGGCTAGATGTAAAGGTTCTCTTATATAAATAATAAAATCCAACCCTTTATCTCAAAAAAATTAGAGGTGATGAATTGTTGCTTGAAAACCGAAAGTTATTGCCTTCTCAACTCGAGTCCTCAAGTCGAGAGGGATAAAAGAAAGCAGTTTCGTCGTGAAAAGACATACATTCGGTTTTCACGATGAAACTAGCAGGTTGATCCACCGCAGGTAGCTAGTTTTCACTATAACCATTAAGATTTCTTTTGCTTGAAAGTATTTTTTTAAAAAAGTATTTTTTTGTTTGACTATAATCGTCCTCACTATGTTTCCTAACTACGTTCACTTTTTTTATTTTTATAGAGGACAATGACAAAGTTTCCACCTTTGCGACCGCACATCGCAAGTTTTTATAAGATTTTTCAGCTAATTGGCTGAAGAAAAAAAAAGAGAACACAAGTAGATGAAAGTGATTATAAACAAAGTCTATTATTGGTTCTCCGTATTCTTGACGAAAATATCAATGCAACAACCTCAAGTGCTTGGTCTGCTAGTCGGATGATCTCCTTTGCATCCCACGCTGTAATAAAACCCAAAATCACAACCAGTATGCTCCCCTAAATGTATCCTACATAAAAGAAACAAATTGTTCCTTTTAAAACAAAATCATTCGGTGTACATCAAAGAGCCCAGAAAAAGAGTGGGAGCAAATAATCAGTTTTCGTTCACTATTTCCAATGACAATTAACCAATTTTCGGGCATATAAGGTATGGGCTTAGAAGGGGTCAACCCAATAGCTATGTGAATTGTACGCCAGATTATCTTAGTATGCTGACAATCAAAGAAGAGGTGTCTAATCGTTTCATTGCAATCGTAGAAACAACACTTGACTCCCATGCCAATTTCTTTTAGCTTATTTATCCTTTGTTAAAATCACCCCTCATTGAAGATACCAAATGAAGATCTTTATCTCAGGGGGAGTTTCAGCTTCCAAATTATTGTATTCCTGAAAGGGGAACCCTGGTTCATGGTACATAGATTGCACTAAAAAACATCATGTCTGTATAAATCCTAGGGAAAAACTCCTTATGCTGAACATTGGCAAATTTATCTACTAAGATTATGCCAAGCACTCAATTTATCCCCACGAAACTCTTTGAAAAGACACATTTAGTGGCATCTGGTTCATAACATGTCCGTTGTGGCATAGGGCTAATTGACTATGTTATAGAAGTTTTTAAGGAACTTAGAACCCACTCAATTGTTCTCATAGAATCTAGTTTGTGAACCATGTCCTATTTTGAAGGTTCCACGCCCTAGAATGTCTTCCTTAACCTTTAAAAGACATTTTCTAAAAATGAGAATCATCGGTTTATTATGTATACGTGTGATAAACATGTTAAACTCAAATATTCAGTTCTAAGTAAGGTCTTCTAGGTTCCTTATTTATTGAGTAGTTTATATAATCATTTATTAAGAAGACATTTATTTTTAATCAAGAGATTTGTTATGCCGAGACACCTTGATCTTTGGGGTGACAGAGAATATCCCACTTGGCGAGGAGGTTGTTACCTTGTCAAAAGAACCTTGAACAATAGAAATCAATTTTCTTTAGAATGCTTTTTGGGATTTCAAGAAAGACATCATAAACATAGGTAAGCTATTAAGGATTGAATTTAGTAAAACAAGTTGCCCCCATATATCATATGTTTTGCCTTCCAAATACTTAGTTTACATCTAAATCTTTCCTGAAAACGTCAGTATGCACTGCAAAGTTTGTGGTGAGATGCCTAAGTATCAAAACAGATATGATCCCATTTAATAACAAAAAAGCTGAGTATATTCTTGTTCATAATGCTTTGCCTCACCATAATAGAATATCTTATTTTTGTGGAAATTAAATTTTAGACCAGATATTTGTTCCAAATCACCGAACAACAATTTCATATTCTTAGCTTACCCCAAATCATGGTCCATATATAAAAGCATTACATCATCAACATATTACAAGATAGACAATCTATTGTCCACTATGCGAGGGCGAGGTATGATTTCTCTATTTGGTCATCATCTTTTGCTCTCCTAATAAAAATTGGAAACATATCTGACGTGATGATGTTGAAAAGAATGAGTAGGGTCTCCTTGCTTAATACCTTTTTCATTTGAAAATAGTACCCGATGTCATTATTAATCTTGATGCCCGCACTACCTCCGGTTACAAACTTTTCTAGCTATTTACACCACCGCTTGTAAGACCCTCTTCATTCACATGGTTTGTTGTAAAAAGGACCATTCGACTTTAGGGTTAGTTAGAACCATGATATTATAAATTTGATATTTTTAGAAACGCCACTACTTCTCGTCGTGCCATTATATAATTCATCCAAAACTTGAAATATATCACTTTCTATGTTTGTGGACTACTACATGAACCCACTTGCAGTCCAACGGATTTTCGTAGGGACCCAAATACCCTGTCTCCGTTGTCTGACCTTGCCCTGGCCCGCCTCGCTTCCTCCATTGCGGTGGTGGTCGTGCCGTTTGCCGAAGATGCGCTCGACGGTGTCATCCTCCACCGTAGCGGTGGGTCACCAGCGACACTTGGCTGGTGGGTAGGCTCTGACAACGGTGGTTGTGTAGAAGGCAATGCTAGAGCGGGTCGAGCGGGACAGGGCCGCTAGAGCGGGCAAGGCGACGGCAGCTAACGATGGGCAAGGGGCCGGGCTGGAGTAGTAGCGCGGGAGCAAAGGCATGAGCTGGATGGGCGCAACAAGTACGCCTGCGACCTTCACGACTGTCACTGCCGACCATAGCTAGGTCCGCTTGGAGGGCGGCAGGTTCTAGTGCCGCCTGACCCAGTGATTGGGACCACATGTGGCAGTGGCGCGCGACATAGGCGAGGAGAGTAACGGCTCCGACGGTGGCGTATGTCGACGAAATATGGTCGGCAGTCCACCGAGGGGGGTGCCCGTGGTGGTAGATTATCGGTAGGATGCATGTGATCAGGAACCAGATGGTGACACAAGGCGCAGAGACAGCGATTTAGACAGGTTCGGGCCGTCTGATCGACGTAATACCCTACGTCCTGTGTCTTTGGTGTATTGTATTGAGATGTATGTTGTCTGATCTCTATGGATCTGTCCTCTAGGGGACCCTTGTCTCTCCTTATATACTCCGAAGAGACAAGGTTACAAGTAAAGTATCCAATTTGGTACTATTATAATATCTAGTACAACTTATAATCTTGATGTGCACGCCTTGATCTTACGGGCCGGGCCACCTCGGATGGTACGGCCCATGTACCATCTTGTGGTACCCGAGGGTCTATCCCCCACAGCGTACGACATAGGCGAGGAGAGCACGGTCGTCAGAAGTTTAGTAGGGAAGGAGAGGAAATGAATGACAAGTAGGGTCCACTACTCCACTTGTTAGCGAGTGGAGAGAGGCAGAGTGGTAGGGGCATTTTGGTCTATACGAAAATACGATTGGCTGGAAGTGGGTCCAAATAGCGCACGAGCGTACAGAGTGGCATATTTTAAGTTCCGCATGAATTATAATGGCACCAACGATATTAGATAAAAAAAGTATCATAAACGTTAATTAACCCTTCATTTTATCATATGCCTTTTCAAAGTTAATTTTAATTATCACCCCATTGATTTTTAGCGTGTAATTCATGTATGATATTATGCAAAATTTCCACACCTTCCATGGACGGATTCCACGTCCATTAATGACATCACCAATCATAATAAAAGCAAATGGATTTTCGGGGCTTCCACGAGCTCCACAAAGCCTTGAAAGCATGTTAAACATTGTTTTCTCTGATCATGAATATAAGTTCATGTAAAGTTGTCCTAAGTCAAAACTTTTAACTTTGATCATCACTATCTTAAGTTTATGTAGATTGACAACAAAGTTCATATATTATGAAAGCATTTCTCATAATAAATCTAAACAATGTCAATCTTGTGTTGCTAATATACATAAAATTCTTAGATCTTAATGGTTATTAGTTAAAGTTTAATAAATTTGACTTCGAATAAACCTAGCTAGATAGACTTGTAACTAGAGGGAGCTGATGTTTCTTTGCAATGCCAATGTGTTTATCCAAGGATTTAGAATCTGCCGCCATGGTAATATTTTGTATGATAGCAATTTCAGACCACATTGGTTTTTAAAAGCCACCGTGCATTCCAAGAACAAGTGTCTCATACTTTTTAGTTCATATACATGACACACATCTCATCATCTACATTTCTACAATCTTGAAATCATTTCTTCTGCTTTCCTTTTACAAGTGGAGAATACATGTGAAGTACTTATAAGGCTAATCTCAATGGGAGTTTTATAGAGTTTCATGGGTATTAAATATGCTGACGAGAGATATGATGAAAGTTTTATGAGAGTAGAGATAGTTTCATGGAGATGAAACTCTTCTATACTATCTCAAAAATATGAGTGCGTTGAAAACTAGGCCATACTCATCACTGCAAAATTAGAAAAATCACTCTTGTGTGTGTATATATGACTACAAAAACTTACATCGACCAGATACTTGCTTGGGCATGGAGTCATATACCATCTACCAATATTATTATATTATTTATTATGTTCCTGGTTGTAACTGTAATCAAACTACGGTGATTTTTTTGTAGAGCTGCACGTGGGAGATTGATTCTGTATCAAACGCTTGTGTCAGATGGATATGCACCAGATCAAATGCTATAGGATTCTATAGCAATGGAACAGAGTTTATGAATGTCTTTTCAAGGCTTCTTTACGCAACTACGCAGCTTAGACCTTGTTTGATGCATGTATATTCACTTCAATCAACACGTGTTGAAATGAAATTGAATGAAACTTAATTTAATTCCACTATAATACACTTCAACACATGTGAATTGAGATAAACACATGCACATCCAAATAAGACCTTAGGTGGATTTTCGTAGAGATGCACGTGGGAATACTATTGTAGTCACACAACTATATACAATACTAATAAATAACTCTGATAAAAACAACGATCTAGACTTACGTAAAAAAACAACGATCTAGAACTAGCCGTCTAGATATACTCCACTCACTTACATAGTGGATCACGAAGGAAAAAGGCATATTTAGTATAATTTCTTTCCCGACTTGAGCTCCACAAATAGCTCTACATGTAGAACAAAAGCTGTTTTGATAAAACGTTTATTAAAACAGCTCCTCATAAAAATGTGAAATGTTTATAATGCCCTTATTTTTCTTATTTTTATCTTTCTTTCCTTATTTTATTATTTCCTTTCCGTCTCTCTGTCATGTGGTCTCCATGGTCCGTGGGTGGCTCCGGCTTCTTTCGTGACCCGCCGCAAAATGACCACCCAGAGGCCCCGGAGGTCTGCGCTCTCGCGCTCGGCGCTTTGGTGGCCCTGCGCCGCCGCCACACGTGTCTCCCGCCGTCGCCTCGCCGTCTGCAGTAGTGCAGTTGCTTGCCAGGAAGGAGGCGCTGGTTAGGCCGTGAGGGGCATCCACGTCCATGCGCTCGCGCCTTGCCCAGGGAGCCGATCGAAGCGGCTTTTTACAGCTTCGTCTTGCGCTCGCGCCCTGTGAGAGCGTGTCTACCGTGGCTCCACGCACGGAGCGGACGGAGCTGGACCAGTTTGGCTGTCGAGGCCCAGGCGTTGGATTAGCTTCTGGTGCCGGTGGAGCTCCCCAAAAGCCTAACATGAGCTGACATGCAGTCCCCACACGTCATTGGGATGTCACATCTAGTCTACTCAGACTTAAACCCCAATCAACTTGGCAGCTCGCAGCCCTCCCCAACCCTGCTTGCGGTTGTGCAGTCTTTGGCCGCCGCAGCACCCCCGCAGCACACACCACAATGCAACCCATCTCCCCGCCCCGCCGCCGCCACGCCCCTCAGCGAAATGGGCGTGCAGGAGGCGGCAGTGGAGGAGGTGTTGCGCGCCGCCACAGCCGAGGTCTCGACCTCCTCAGCGAAGCGCCGCCTCCGCCTCTTCCGCCACACTCTACCTCCTCTCATCGCGAAGGCCACAGGTAATCACCGCATCATCGTCTCCGCTCTCCTTCCTCGGGATCGCTCGCCCGCCGTCATCTGCGGGTTTTGGTCTCGCTCCTGTGCGTCGCGCTCGTCCCTACGCACCTACTTTTTCTAGTGAGGGGCTCAAGGGTCAGGGCTGTGCGATCGGACGAAAACTTTTGGCGATGTTTGTGCGAGCTGGACCTCCTCGTGGATCATGATGGTGTTGCGTGTTTGTTTTCATGCGCAATTCCGCTCAAATTGTAACAGATCGAAGCATGTTAGCTCAGCTCCCCCGTGCTTGCTCAGATGTGCTGAACAGCCCGTGTGGATTTTCTGCTGAGATTAATGTGTGGCTTTGTTGAGCTTCTATGACCATATATGTTTTTCGATGCATACCTTCTTGATTACTTGTCTTAACTTCTCCGATCTGTGGTGTATTGTAGTTGTCGATCATGCATAGGTCAGCACCAACTAGCTGTGTAGTTTCTAGTTACATTTTGTTGTATAGACCCAATCCACCTGTTCTGCATGTGGGTTTTCAACATGTGAATGGAGCTTATGGACAATATATGATGCTTATTCTGTCTGATTCGAGTGATTGCCTTGCAATTAAGCTAGCGACATCCATTTTTCGTTTTTTTTTTTTTTTGCTTGGATGCACATGCTTTGTTGATGCAGGGCTGTCCTATGGATGATTCAGTTGCATATCTTGTAGTGATCAGTGTAAGGCTTTTTGACTCATGTTAATAACATATTCTATCATGGTCCAGCAATTTGAGATAGGCATGAGAGCTCATGTGCAGTGCAACTTGAGCTTAATGTGATATATGTGATTGCCGTGACATTAAAGCGTTATTGCATTATTCTGATCATATTCATACCAGGATTCATTTTGCAGACCATGTACTAACACCAATGCTGCAGGACGCTGCAAGCTAGATTGCTTGTGATCTTGTTGTATGCTTAAGCTATGCTTCACTTTCAGTCGATTATTTATCTGGCCATGTTCTATGGTTGTTATTACCACGTGTCTGTGGACAATTGCCAATATTTTGCATACAACATCTTATAGCAGTGGATTTAATGAACTTTGAGAAAGACATGTGCTATTAGGTCACCCAAACCGAACCTTCCTTCAGATGACGTGTTAATGTTCTTTTTTTATTGGGTACTTAAAAAACACTCAAATATATTTACAAATCCTAAGACAAGTTATCTGCCACAATAACTTTTCTTTTTTGGGGTGTACGTGTGTGCTGTGAATTGATCTCTCTCTCTCTCTCTCTCTCAAGTATGAACCTTTGTCCTCTGCAGATTCATTTTCCATGTGAATGTAAACTGATACTTGTGTTGCTCATTTATTCGATACTTAATCATTATGAAACCATTTTTCTTAAATTACTTTGTTTTACGTGCAGAGTCACCATCAGATACTGCATTGTTAGTCGATCTCATTTTCCAGACGTTGCCAATATATGACGACCGGGCATCACGAAAAGCAGTAGATGATATGGTTATTCAGTCTCTTGGTGAACCCACCTTCATGAAGCCCTTTGCTGCGGTACTTGTACAATCTATGGAAAAGAATCTAAAGGTTACAAACCCCCTTACAAGCTTCAAGCTTCTCAGATGGTCACACTATCTTCTGAAATGGAGTCAATTTGCCACACTTTCAAAAGGTGCTTTTACCAGACTGGCCAACGCACAAGCAGTCTTATGTCAAGTCCTTATGGACGGGTCCTTCCGTCGGCGCCGGACTTGCAAGCAGTTATTCATTCATCTTTTCTCTGAGGTAATTATTGGCAATAGTAAATAAATTTAGATCAAATCATAATTGTCTCCTGCCCATATCTTATCTAGTTCCATTTTCCAGCCTAGTGGAATCTGTTAGCCCACAGGATCACTGGCTCAGGTGAGTCGACCACTCACCAGTCTTGCCGACCACAACCGAGCACGACAGAGGCTGTCCGACCACACACACTATGACTAGAGATAGAAGAAGAGGGAGAATAGAGCATACACACACAGTAAAGCACCAGCGTTGGCCGAAGCCTTGTATAAGATATGGTAAATCTAAACTCTCTTTGTTCAGTTGCAGTGGCAAACTATATATACAACTCTATCCATCTAGTCTTCTCAGCCTCCCCTTGCCCAGAGCTCACGTCCTCCTGCTCAGGATCAGCCATCAATTCGTCTTCATTAATCTCTAGAGGCACGAAGTTGATTTGCTGCTGTGGTGGAGGATGAATGAATGGCTAGTTCTATGCCACTTCTTCTATCAGAACTAATTGTTCCTGGGCTGGCTGTGGCTCTGGTTGGATGGGCTGATGAATTGAAATTACTATCTCAGTACGCTGTTGTGCTTCCATTGGCCCAGGGTGAATCAGAACTTCTTGCAGGTCTTCATTCATTGGTGCTTCATTCAAATCTTGGGCCAGCACTGGAGGGGCCACATTCAGAAGGCTGAATAGGTACTTGTATGGGTGCAATCTCCTCAGGCCATTGGGGCCAGGCATTCTCCTATTCCTGTTGTTCTTGCTGATCAGGTGCTGCATCATTGATGCCTGGCAGCTGGTGATTGTGATTTGGCGCTTCTATCTGTTGGCCAAGGCCAAAGAAGTCAAACTGTTGTACACCCTGAATATACTGTTGCACTGAAATCTGATCCTCGTCAGCTGGTCTTGCACCCAACATCTCATACTGTATGATTTCACATTGGATTGTCCATGATTCCCCTTCAATTACAGAAGGCTATGAACTGCGGGACAGGGCCTCAAGTGCTGAGTCGGCGAAGGCTATGAACTGCGGGATGGACTCCAGATCAGTTACTCTGGCTCTGACAATGATTCTAGCCAGACGAGCTAAGACCCCAGTCCAACTGATGACTCTACCAAAGGGATCAATGACATCCTCTACATATTCATCCTCCCAATAATCAGCATGGAAGCCGAACAGCAGCAAACGTACTTCCCTATTGAAATACACTCTTCTCCAGTTTCTACCTTGATTATGCCTAGCAAAAGAGATGTTGACATCTCCAAAAGGGTGTGGGCTATCCAGAACAAAGGCATCTCTATCAGCATCAGAGGCAAAACGAACTAGAGCTTGGCCCAGATGAGTAGGTTGGATATCTCTGATGTTGACACGCTCTTGATCAACCAAAAACTCTCTAAGCACCTCCCTTACTAGTTACTACAGTGAAGTCAAGAGGATTACCCGGGAGTGGATTGATTGTTACTATGCCAGGTTCTCGTCCCTAGCCAGGGGATGGGACTGTGCCACTGCTCTGATCATCCGGACTCTGTTAGGGACATCCTCCCACTGCATTTCAGGTGGCACGAACGGCGTGGGATCAGCACGTTAGAGCGCCATTTCTTGCTGCAACAGAGGGCGATTAGTTGTTTGTGGTGGACTGGGATGAGTGTGGTGATCTTCCAGTTCTTGCTGTGCTCCTTCAGAAGAAGAACGTGGTGGTGTGTCCACAGTAAGAAGGTGAAGGGCCAGCCAGCGATAAAAAGGTTTTTTTACCCAAGATTTCCCCTGTCCCGTGGAGCAAAGTTGTATCGGGCCCAGACGTCATAGGGTGTGGAGACGGCTTAGCCGTTGATTGCTGTGTCTTTACAAACGCCCACCACTCAGTAAATGAGTTGAAAGTGGGTGGGCTGCTTGCACCTGGCCCAAGATGCAGACTTGTTGCCTTGGAAAACAGCTTGGGCTGCTCCATGATTGCTTTGCCTTTACTGTAGCTTGAAGGCTTCACTGCTTCCATAACCGCGGCCCTTGGTTCAATACAATTCTCAGCAATATGCCCCCCACGCCTGCAGTTGAAGCATTTTATCAGAGATTTGCACTGGCTTCTTGAGTGTCTGTCTGAGAGGCAACGAGAGCATATCCCAGGAATTGCTCTGCGTGATAGATACTGGGTGGTTGGGGGTTGGCCATTGTTTAAGCTTAAGGCAAAAAAAACTGAGTCCGAGAGAACTCGAGTGAGGAAACAGGGCAACCGAACCTTTCAAAAAGATGGCTTTCTGAACTCCATGACCAGGACGGAAGTTTAGTCCTGGCATCGCCTCCATCGCAGAGGCACGAAGGTGTTGAGAAGCCCTTTAAGCTTCAGGTCGCTGGGAGGCCCGATGTTGAGCAGCTAGCGTGTGACCTTCAAGAACTCCAGCGCAGCAACCCTTCAAGCTTCAGATCGCTGGAGAGTCCCAACGTCGAGCAGCATGCGTGCAACCACCAAGCACTCCGGCGCGGCAGGTCGCTATTGGTGTTGTCATGGCTGGAGAAGCCTGAGCCGGATCGATGGCCACGCTCTCCTCCTGCAGCCGCCTGAGCAGCTGCACCGGCGCCGCGGCTATCCACCACCGGCAGCCGGCGGACCTACCGACGGAGCGCCGCCACCGACGGCTCCGCCTCCGTCGCCATCCAGTTCGGCACCCTCTACAGCACGGAGGATACGCAGAAGGTATTACGTGAGCGTACCTTTTGACAATGACCTCTTTGCAGCCGGCGGACCTTTGTTGCTTCCTGCTATCGAGGATGGGATCTTCAGTGATAATTGGCGTATCCGACAAAGTTCCGTTGAACTTCTTGGGGATCTCTTATTTAAGGTCGATATCTCATTTGTTTAGAACTGAACTCAGGTATTAGGTTCACTTTATTTGTTGCATCATCTGGTAACAATTCTATCTTTAGGTCGCTGGAACTTCTGGGAAGGCAATCCTTGAGGGTGGAAGTGATGATGAAGGTGCTAGTACAGAGGCTCAGGGGCGTGCTATTATTGAAGTACTTGGAAGGGAGAAACGCAATGAAGTTCTTGCTGCCATTTATATGGTTCGTTCTGATGTCAGCTTGACTGTCCGGCAGGTATATGCTTTATTTTAAGTCATCTTCATTAATAGCCCTTTTTAGATCAGTGGATTATGTTGCTTTTCTTTATTATGCTTTTAAAATTTGCCAGTTTTCCACTGTTTGGCATTCCTGGCCCTTGTTCTAATTTTCTCTTCATTTCAGGCTGCATTACATGTCTGGAAGACAATTGTAGCAAATACTCCAAGAACTCTCAAAGAGATAATGCCAGTACTTATGGACACACTTATTTCGTCTCTTGCATCATCTTCCTCAGAAAGGCGTCAGGTTTGGTCTATTTCATGTGCTGTTTGATATCTGTAGGGATTTATATCATTTTGATTTTGCTTTGTATTGCCATTTTGCAGGTTGCTGGAAGATCACTTGGTGAGCTTGTAAGGAAGCTTGGTGAAAGAGTTTTGCCCTCGATTATTCCAATCCTGTCACGAGGACTCAAAGACCCAAGTGCTAGCAGAAGACAAGTAAGTTATCTTAATAAAATGTGTCTGGAGGATAAAAAAAAATCCCCAAAAAAGATGCTGTCCCCCATTTCCATTAACATGAACGGAAATATAAGCACCCAACAGATAAGAGAGTTAGAGTAGGAGACAGACCAGCAAACAAGACGCTAGGAGATCCAAACCTGCCCCCAAACAGCAACAAATCTGATTCATATTTTGCTACTATTAGGAAGAGGCAGAACCAGAACTTAACTGAGTAATCTATTACAACCAAGACCACCTCAGTTCAGAATTGAACATCAACAATTACAGAAATCCAAACGTCACAACATGCTTTATTCCTAGCAGACAAGCAAGAAACATCCGAAGTCCTGTGCCCTTCTTCATGCTCTGACGTCTAGGGTGTGTGGTTTGTGCAACTGTTATACGGGTTTATTATACCCTTTTTTTCTTAATATAATGATGATACACAGCTCTCCTATGTGTTTATGGGGAAAAAATTTCTGTATCATGATGCTCACACCTTCAATGACCAACTCCTGCATCTTTGCTGAGTATAGAACTGCCCAATGTTACATAAGAGTGCAGGCATAACATAATCAGGAGTTTTAATGGATTTTCTATCCAAAGTAACTTTAGTTCATGTTTTAGATATAAGTATATAACTCAGCAAATTGCTGCCAGTCTCAGCACATTTGCGCCACCCGAAATGTGTAGATGTAGAGGATAACTAGAATTTGCTACTGCATTGACCTGCTCATGGTCACTACTCACTACAGAAGATGCCTGAAAGAGCCCAATATCTCAACCATTTTTTTGAATAACATAGGAGCATTCTATGTATATTTCTAAATAGAATGTTGTTGTTTTTTTCAGTGGAATGTATATATGCACAAAAGTATTTTTAAAATTATTAGTAGCTTAAATCAATCCATGTGCCCAAACCTTGGCCTAGGCTATTGATTACCTTTTTTCTATTGTTACAAATGCACTGTTTACTCTTATATCACTTATTGTTATCTCTTGGTTTCATGTCTAGCCTATTTGGGCTTGCTGGATCAGTCTGTTCTTAATGCCCCCAGGAATAGTTCCACTGATGTTTACAAGGATATTTTTTAAAGTAGATATTGACTTCAAAATATTTATATCGTTTCCTGTGAAAATTTCTGCTCGTCTTAAAAGTTCCTATGTTTTTGTTTATTTATTTTGAGCTGAACATTTATTTGTTTAATATGGACTCATTGAAATGGTCAACATACTTCAATACTCTTGCTTTTCAGGGAGTTTGCATTGGTTTGAGGTTATGGGCAGTGCGGGGAAACACCAGCTATTAAGTTTTATGGATGAACTTATTCCTACCATTCGTACTGCTCTATGCGACAGGTATGCTTTCTTGCTGTTCTTTTTGTTGTTTTTATCTGATGTTCTCATCTAGCCATATCTATCGAAACAGCACCCAAGAGGTCCGTGAATCTGCTGGGTTAGCGTTTAGTACTCTGTACAAGGTATTTGAGCTCAAATCTGTTCTGAATTTCTGATATTACGGATGATTTATCTTTTTTTTCTTCTTTTTAACTTATTCACCTTATATAGAGTGCTGGGCTGCAAGCCATTGATGAGATTGTCCCCACATTGCTACGGGCTTTGGAAGATGATGATACATCTGCAACAGCCCTTGATGGTCTAAAGCAGATTTTAAGGTTTTCTTTTATTCTCTTTTCTGGTTCTCATTAATTTGGTGAGATCAGATGTCTGACTTGAAGTCTACAACTCACAAATATTGACCTTTTGATGTGATTCATTCTACAGTGTCAGAACAGCAGCTGTTTTGCCCCATATATTGCCCAAATTAGTCCAGCCCCCCCTCTCGTGAGTTGTCTACTGATATTATATTTTTTATTTACATTCAGATAGCACTGTTTTATTGACAAATTGCTTTATTGGTGCAGTTCATTTAATGCACATGCATTAGGTGCTCTAGCAGAGGTTGCCGGGCCAGGTTTGAATTCACATATTGGAACTGTTCTCCCAGCATTGATTCTTGCTATGGATGATGATGATGCGGTGAGATGCATGCTAAACAGAAACATTTTTCATTCTAAACACCAACATTTTCTATCTAGGCATCTTACTAATACCTGTATATTCTGTTGTTCCTACATTCTCTCTCTCTGTCTCTCTCATCTGTAGGATGTACAAAACTCAGCCAGGAAAGCTACTAAAACTGTTCTGTTGGTTATTGATGAGGAAGGAGTTGAAACTTTGATACCTGAGCTTCTAAGAGGAATCAATGACAGTCAGGTTGTTTGGCCTGAGATTTTTTTTAGAAAAATTGGGAATTTGAATAATATTGGGCCTTGCTTTTACCCTTTTTCGTTCATTTCTTAACGTATTATTTGTGTGCAGGCATCAATGAGGCGGGGTTCAGCCTATCTAATTGGTTTCCTCTTTAAAAACACTAAATTATATTTGGCTGATGAGGCTTCTGATATGATGTCAACCCTAATAATTTTGTTGAGTGATACAGACAAGGCTACTGTATCAGTGAGTACTTGCCTTCCCTGCAGTATGGTTCCACTTCTAGTTCTGAGACTTAATCAACTTCTGATGATTAACAGGCTGCTTTAGAAGCATTTTCAAGAGTTGTTGCATCTGTTCCAAAGGAACATCTCCCGACGCATATAAAACTAGTGCGTGATGCTGTCTCTACGGCCAGAGATAAAGAGCGTAGAAGGTGAAAGGTTCTACTTTGAACTGAACCACTAAAATTTGTGCTATGCATGTGCTGTTGCTGTTACTTACTAAAGTAGCCACTAATTTTTAAGCTGAAATCTTTGAGGTAGCTCCTGTCCTAGACTAAAACTTCTGTTCCATTTTCAGGGTGTGCCTATTCTTGTGCCTGGCTTATGTCTTCCTAAAGCACTGCAGCCTTTTCTTCCTATATTTCAGCAGGTATTTATTTGTGCATTTTCATTTATAATGGTGTACACATATTTAAATTTCGAGTGTAAGAAAGTGCAGCCCAAGATTAATTTCAGGCATGAGGACATCTGACACATTTCTATTGAACTCCAGGGTTTAATTAGTGGGTCGGCCGAAACAAAGGAGCAGGCAGCTGAAGGTTTAGGAGAGTTAATTGACGTAACAAGCGAGAAGACTCTTAAGGAAGTTATAGTGCCAATTACAGGGTATGTTTTTTATCTTCTTGAAATTGCTTCAGTTTTGTGATTGCCCTTTTGAATGTTTCACATATGAGGATTTGTGCTGTTTGAGGAAAACCCAATGTCATTGCAACCATGAGGCATCCCACCACATGTCCAGCTGACAACCGAACAGCTCCTTAGCATTCTATATTCTTTCAAAGCTAGGCCCTAAAATCTTCTTGTTTTCATAAAATGAACGAGTACGCCTAGTCGATTATTGGTGCTATGGTGGTTATATGTCAATTATTGGTGCTCTATGCAGTTCGCCTATTGATGATTTCTTGTTTTTGAAATATTCATTTTCTTTCACTCCACCTATCTGCTGCTTCACAATTTGTTCGATTTTTACCTGATCTCCTGGTGACTGGGACAAGGCATAAACCATATGTTCATACATGGGGGAAATCAGGAGACAATCCATACACTACAAATTGAATGGTATTATGACATTATTGCTGCCAAGTTGTAGCTTTTGCTGTATTGTCTTCTGTACCTTCTGAGCAACTAGAACACCACCCCCCCCCCAAAAAAAAAAAAAAAGTCCAGCTGCTTCCTCAGTAGAGATAATCTTTTTGAGAAGTTGAAGCTTCCCCTGAGCATGACCTGAGAATAAAACAGTACTCTAAACAGTCTGTCGAATTGCCTGACCTTGTATTTGCTCACATGGTAAGTTGGATGATTTTTTTGCTCTATGGCATGCCTGCCATTGTAGCTCTAATCTAGATTTTTTTGTGTATGTAGACCTCTTATTCGCATCCTTTGTGATCGGTTTCCGTGGCAAGTTAAGTCAGCTATCCTATCAACCCTGACAATCATCATCATGAAAGGTGGAATTGCACTTAAGCCCTTCCTTCCACCATTTCAAACTACATTTGTGAAATGTCTACAGGATAACAATAGGTGAGTATTATCTTTTTCTATGTCCTTTTCAGTTATGCTTTTACCTCCACATGTGAATATGTTTGAATTGCAGGTCTGTCCGGACGAGGGCTGCAGCTGCTCTCGGAAAGCTTAGTGCTCTTAGCACACGGGTGGATCCTTTAGTTAGCGATCTTCTGTCCATGTTGCAGGTTGCGCGGATGTTCTGTCTCTTCTTTTGTTAATATGAGAAATGATGCTGCTGCAAGCTCAAAAGTAATTAATTTTTTTTCTTTCTTTTATACAGTCAGGAGATGAATCTGTCAAAGAAAGTGTGCTTTCTGCGCTTAAAGGTGTTATCAAACATGCTGGCAAAAGTGTCAGCTCTGCAATAAGGTCACGTGGATGTGCTCTTCTTGAAGATCTGCTGCAGGCTCAAGCTGATGATGTCCGCAGTTGTGCTGCAAAAGTGATTGGCACATTGTCTCAGGTAATGATAAATCTTGCATTCTTGTGTATCCCTTGTCAATTCTGGATGTAAAAGGCTTGATGATATCGAAAATCATGTTGCTTACTTGTCTAACTAGTGTTTGAGTGGTATATACCAAAAAGAACGACATTCTGCTAACTCAAAGAAAAGGGCAACATTTTTTAATATGCAACTCGATACACTGTACTTGAGCAAAGTGATTGTCAAATGAGAACTTCAATTGCAATGAGATAATTGATTCTCTTTTCTGAGTTTTTTTATTGAAGTAAGTGGAAATGTTGGAGTGGCGACTGCTAGCTTCCCTAATATGTGCATTCAAGAACATTATGCACAGGCTAATGGTTTGCAAGTGTCTGAAAATTGTGTCCAATGTATTTGTGGACTTCTTTTGGCTACTCTTCATCCTGTGTTGCTTTGCTGCATTGCTTATCAGTCATCAGATTAACTATTGTTCTTTGTTCATTCAAGGACTGATGAGCAATGCAGCGAACTAACACAAACTGGCGTAATACATGATAGTCTGCAACAGTTGAGCGTAAAGTTGATAAAAAAAATAAGAGCACCGTTTTCGAGGAACTACCATGTTTGCCAGTGCATTCATGGATGAACTTTCCTTTGTTTGATCTGGGAAGATCCACTCTTCCACACATTTATTAGTCTCTTCTTACTATAATTGGTTGCATTTATTGACTGTAATATCCATGCTTTCTTTACAGTACATGGAGGAGACAGAGATTTCAGATTTGGTGCAAATCATATTGAACGTGAGCACCTCATCAGACTGGTGTACGAGGCATGGTGCTTTGTTAGCATTCTCATCCATATCAATGCATTCTCTATCAAAATTGTGTCATTTGGCATCCTTTCCATCTCTGGTTGATCTTCTGAAAGATTCTCTTAAAGACGACAAGGTATTGATTGGATCAAGATGTGTGCCTCGTCTGTTTGTAATTATTATTGTGGTGTCTGTAACTCTTGTATGTGCTGTGTGAAGTTCCCTGTTCGTGAAGTTGCTACAAGAACTCAGGGAAGGATACTCTGTTTCCAGCTACAGTCAGAAGGCGGCACCTTGCAACTTGTTCAGTTTCTTGTCTTGGCCTTGCGTGATCATTCAAGTGAAGTTAGGAGAAGATCTTCGTCGTGTATCAAAGCTGCTGCAAAGGTTTATCATTGGAGCCTCTTTATCTCGATGTACGTGGTACCTTTATTCTTGGTGACATGGTGGTAATTTAATGGTTCCTTCTTGTAGATAAATCATTCAGCTCTTGCTACACATCACTCTATATTGGGCCCGGCAATTGCTGATGTTTTGAAGGACTCTAGCATGCCTGTACGTCTAGCAGCGGAACGCTGCGCCCTTCATGTTTTCCAGTTGACTAAAGGTACTTCCATTTCTTGTTCTTTGTTTCCTACTGTTACTATATCATACCATTCCTTATCAAGCGCTGTTCTCTTTGTAAGACCGTCTCCAACAACCGTGACAAAAAATACAAGACGCATTCGTTCTTTGAGTAGCGCTACAGACAAAAGGTTTAATACCCATTTTTTTTGTCTTCTTCAACAACACGACCCAAAAGACAACATTTTCTGCTTGGAAGTACCTGGGCATGACTGCCTTGGAAGTACCTGGGCCTCCATTTCCAGGGCCATGTTACAGCAGCGCAAAAGTACCTGGGCATGACTGGCTTGGAAGTGAAGAAAATCGCAAAGCTTAACGAGGAGAGGTATGGGTAATTAGCTTGTTACCACCATCTACATCGTATATGCTTGCGATGCTGTCATGTTTCATCGAGTTGGAACGACAATTACAATTTTTCTATTCCTGTTTCCCCCTGCAGTGATGGCAGTGAGAACAGTGATGATGACAAGAGGGCATAAACTCTACTCACAGCAATCTTTTATAGGTTCAGTTGTTATGATCTTTACATATAGTTAGCTACATTGATAGAAGGTGGGGGTCATTTTTCTGTCTGACCCATTTTGTGAACATCCTTTTTTACAACCAAGTGGCAGAGGAAGACACGTCGGCATTTGTCATATTTTGTTGTGGCAAACCGACAACGTTTACGCAAACCAACAAATAGTGATGAAGTTATTCAATCAAAGAATTATGTCTACCGTTTTTGCCAGAGTTCGGACCGGGACTTATATTCACCTCAATTTGAATGGACAAATTACGGTGACACAATATATGGCAATCAAGGACTGATTCGTTAGTTTGAGCACAACACCGCTATCTCAGTTCTACGATAAAGCACGTCAATGTAAGCCACACATATCATATATCATATCGTCCAGCATTGCTCCTACCATCTCTCGTCTCCCTCCCAGTTGTTCTTCTCCTTGGGCCCGGTCGGCCCTTCTTCCCTGGACAGCTCGTTGGGCATCTTGTTCAGCATGCTCTCCGCTCTGCACCTGAGCCGGGGAGGTAAGCGCCCGACCATCCACTCCATCCGCTTCCTCGACTTGTACACCACCGTCGGACCCCACTCCCGCATGAACTGCAGCCACTGCGGCTCGACGACGGCGCCCTCGCCCAGATACTCCGCCGCAACGATGCGGTACCTGGCGCTGGAGTCCACGAATAGACTGCTCCGAGCGGCGTCGTTGCGGATGCCGACCCCGAGCGCGGCCGAGCCCTGCAGGTACACACCAGGGTACGCGTAGCTCGCGTGCCCGTTCCTGGACGAGTACACCACGGGCCGGTTGCCGTCGATGTACCCCAGCGCGGAGGCGTCCACCCAGTGCCCGCCGCTGTGCTGCGAGTAGTACACGCCCATGAGCTCACCGGTGAGGTTGCTGACGCGGAATGTGAAGTGCTCCCAGTCCCCGACGTGCCGCCCGGTCTTGCCCAGTGGGAGGCTGATCGGACCCAGCTTGAGCCTCGCCGGGCCGTTGAACGGGCAGAACACCCACATGGCTACGTCGGTGCACGTGCCGCCCATGGCCGGCTTCACGTGCGCGTAGAGCTCCGCGCTGTCGATGTTACCGCGGCACACGGCGCGGCCCCGCTCGCCGCCGGGAACGTCGATCCAGTACTCCCCGTCGTTGCAACCCCCGCCAGGGAGGTTGGACCCCTCGCCGTCGATCTCCTCGCCCGCGGTGTCTCCACCTCGCTTGTACAATGCGGCTCCGTTCTTGAAGAACCAGGAGACGGACGACGGCAGGTAGACCTCCTTGGGGTGGAAGAACAACGTGGGGCCGTAGTGCCGGATCACCGCGTGCGCCTGCTCCAGCGTCGGCATCGCCGACAGGTCGAGCTCGGCGTTGCCCAGGCACGCCATGCCGTGCTCGCGCGGGGGGAGCCCGATCAGCGGCGCAGCAGAAGGTGCCCACGCACACCCCTTTCCCCCACATCCCTCGGCGCACCGGGCGCACGCCCTGCACGGTGAAGAACGACGACGGCCCCGGCAGCTGCAGGCGGAGCAGCGACCCGTGCGGCTCGCACTCGTCCGTGAGGTCCTCGCGGACGCATGCCACCTCCTCGAGCGGTGGACTCCGCCGTTCCGTCGTCACGAGGCACCCGATCGCCCAGTACCCCACCGGCGGCACGGGGACCCAGAAGTAGGCGTCGCTTCGGCCGTACCCGTGGCCAGCATTGGCACAGTTGCCACCGGCATGGAATTCCCAGATGAGCGCGTAGTCCAGCGGCTTGCAGAGCGGCGGCGGCTGAGGCGAGGCGCCTGGCGGGCGCTCCCCCGCTCTGGCAACGAGGACGTGGCCGTGGAGCGGGCGGCAGTTTGGCTGGCAGTAGTAGCCCAGGAGGGAGAACCCCGCTGGGACGCCGACCGGCCGGTAAAAGGTGGCGCTGCCGCCGCCACGCCGCCGCGACGACAGGGTGCAGATCTTCTCGAACGCGGTGGCCGCGGCGAGCTCCAGCTCCCCTCCGCCGATGCGTATCCTCCCCCGCGCGAATCCCCCGCCTGCCCAGAATGCAACGCCGGATCGATTAACTAACCAGTTAACAAATCTAGCGGCCACACATTTCGCGAAATGGTGGGGTGGATTGACGGGGCACTGGGCAGTCACACTCCCACGCAGATGCACCCAAATCCAACCGGGAGGACAGGAGGGGTCGCCAGTCTCCACTCACCTGGGGGCCAGAACGGGAGGGGGTGGGCGAAGGAGAAGACCTCCGGCTCCGGTTCCTCGGGGACGCGCCCGCCCACGCGGACGTCGCCGCCCGAGAAGCAGTTGCCCCACCGCTGGGGCATCGCGCGCGCTGGCTTGCCGGGTTGATCCGCGGCCGAAGTGCCGGTTCGATACGAACGGGATGGCCGGATGGGCTCCGCGCTGAACGGCCAGGCTAACGACCGGGTGACACACGTCTCGTGGACTCACCAGCGACGGCAAGCACGACGATCCGGCCGCGGCGGCTTCGAGGGCGAGGACGAGCGCATGGTAGATTTGCTTCGTCACTGGTTTGACGTTTGCCGGGCTCGACCCGAGAAGGCCGACCGCGCGCGCCAGGAAGAAAAGGACACGGCGCCTGCCACTGCCAGGTTGCCACACCCACACCTGTCCGTGGTCCGTGCCGTATGTGCCCGCCTTGGGTTGGTGGAGTGGGGTGGGAATCCGAATCCCCCTGCGACTTTTGCCCTCACGGCGCACTGCGCGCATCGATGGGAAATGAGCGCGGTGGGGACGCCCAGCTCGCGGGCAGCCACGCCTGATCCGTCAGGTCGTCAGGCTTTCAGCGCGGTGGACGTGGATGTCGGGTGGATGCTGCCGACAAGCCCCCCCTGTGGACGTTGTTGCAATCCAATCAGGCCGCGTATAGATGCCAAAAAATTTTGGGCCGCTGGGCCCCCTTGCCTAAACCAACGTTCTGGTACCGATCGTTGCCTGAAAAAAAATACGTCTTATAAAAAACGAACAGGGCGCAAATACGGCAAGCGCAGCCAGGGTACGCATCGTGAGTGCTCCCCCATTTGAAATTGAAAAAAAAGGTACAGCCTCTCTCCTAAAATAGTGCAGGTCTCGTTTGAATTTAAAGTTTAACTATATTTATAAAAAATAGTATTGATGTTTATATATCTAAATAATTTACTCAAAGTATATAACATGATTAATCTAATGATGTTTTTTATTATAAGTATATTAGTATTTTTTTTGTATATATTTAATCAAATTTAAGTTTAATTGACTTCTTGAGACGCAGAAAACTTTTTTGAAATCTAAGAGTAACATATTTTGCTTTTCCGATGAGTCAAATTTTTCCAATTAGCTGCTGGTCGCTGCGGTATGAGTACGTTATGTTTTGTCTGTAAATGGCCGCCTAGCCAACGCCCTGTTCGTTAGTACCGATCGTTGCCTTAAAAAAAAATACGGCTTATAAAAAACGAACAGGGCGCAAATACGGCAAGCGCAGCCAGGGTACGCATCGTGAGTGCTCCCCCATTTGAAATTGAAAAAAAGGTACAGCCTCTCTCCTAAAATAGTGCAGGTCTCGTACCCGAGGAGCCAATGAATTTAAAGTTTGACTATATTTATAAAAAATAGTATTGATGTTTATATATTTAAATAAGTTTACAATAAAAATATATAACATGATTAATCTAATGATGTTAATCTGGTATTATAAGTACATTAGTATATTTTTGTATATATTTAGTCAAACTTGAGTTTAATTGACTTCTTGAGATACGAGATGAACACTTATTTTAGAATGGAGGGAGTAACATATTTTGCTTTTCCGATGAGTCAAATATTTTGAAATTAGACTTGTATACAAAAAAGGTAATAAATATTCATTTTAATAAATTTGTTTTAAAAAATATTCTAAAGGTCCTTTTGGCTTAACTGTGAGCTAGGAGTATAAAAAAACTGTTGTGAGCTAATTGCTGTGGGAAATTGTTAAGTGGTTAGTCAAAACAACTAGTATTATATGAAACCTATTCCATCTCCTTATCTCTTGAAAGAGCTATAAAACATTTCTATATCTCCATCCATTTGGAAAAGCATGTGGGGTACGACCCCGGATACCCACGGCAGATCACATGGACTGTGCCCCCAGGGGCGATCTAGCCCACAAGACAAAGCCTTGCGGGGCACGACGTTGCTCGACGCGCCCCGCAAGACACGGGGAAGATATCCTGAAGATACTACAAGATATGTTAGGATACATATAATCCTATGATTACTATAATCTGTTATTACTTTCCGGTTATCTCCTAGATCTAACCGACTTGTAACCCTGCCCTCGGACTATATAAGGCAGGCAGGGACCCCCTCCAAACACACGTAATATCATACGATAGCCAATATAATCCAACAGAACACAGGACTAGGGTATTACGTCGTACTGACGGCCCGAACCTGTCTAACTCGTGTGTCTTTATTGCCTTCTTGTTCTCAATTACACGCATCTCTGCCGATCAATCTACCTTCGTGGGATACCCCTCAGAGGACTGCCGATGATATTCTGTCGACAGTTGGCGCGCCAGGTAGGGGTGTGCGTGATGTTTCCATGTCGAACAAGATGTTACGTTTTGCAGGCTCTTTGTCCCTCCCACAGCCCGGGCAGATCTTCATGGTCGGATCGATCTCGTGGATCATCAACGCTGACGGAGTCGGAGAGCTCATCGAGCCGGTGAAGATCAATACTGCGCCGATCACCCCAACACCTGCGACTGCAAATCCGATCTCAAAACCATCTTCAAGGTCGCTTTCGTCGACAATTCACCACCGGCTCCCCCGCTATCCAAGGAGGCAAATCAACAACGACGATTTGATCGCATCCATCGATCAGGTTGGCCAGAAGCTCACCGATTGCCTCTCCATCGCAGAATCGGCTCTGACCACTCTGGTCCAGCGCCGACCACCCTCTGATTCAAATCTATCAGAGGCGGATCGGGAAACTCTAGGGGTTATGGCCCTACCCTTTGGGCTCACTAGCGTCGCCGCTGCCTATCAAGATGCCCTAAGGGGCAAATTCATCGACCAGGTTGGAGATATCCATCCTCTCGCCGACCAACTCCCGCCGGCTGTCAACATGTTACACGTCGGCCAACGCCCCGGAGCATCCCTCCAAACCATCCTGGAGGAGAATCCAAACTCTGAGTCCCAGGGCTCTACGGAGACTGTCGTCGAAACCACCGTCGAACAACCTCTTTTGCCTCCCATCCATGGAGGCGCAATCTTCAACGTCAGCGTCGACAGCCCCCCGCGGGAAGGGGAAACCGAGGAGGACCGCGCCGCCCGCATCAACAGGAACGTCAACCGTGCGTAGCGCCGAGCAAACGAAGCTGCCCTTGTGCTAGCCAGGCTGCTCACAACGATCAGCTCGACTCACAAGGAAGGCCACGCCAACTCCAATGCAACCTCGATGACAAATTTGTCCGTGTTGATGGCCACGACGTCTACAAGACCCCAAGCGCCAACTTGGTTGTGGCTACGCCACAAGCTCACCCGCTCCCGCAGACACCGAAGGTTGCCAAGGTTGCCGCCATGCTTAAAATGGTGCATTGCCAGGTCAATGAGATCTGCCAGGATCAGAGACCTTCCTACTCGATGAGCTCGATTTGCCGATCATCCGCGCCAAGATCTAATCGCCACCCTAGCCAAAGTCGTTTCGCCAACCAGCACCGCGATGATGGACAACCTCTCCAGGGGGGAGCCAGGGGCAACCACGTCGACCACCCTTGCCAACACGACCAGGAAGTCGACCAGGACGTCCGAGCACACCTCAACAATCTCCGAGATGCGCGATGACGTATCGATGAGCGCCATTTTTCTCACCATGAAGAAGAAGTACGCCGCCGTCAAGAGTACGAGCAAGCGTTCGGTAATTCGGACTTAGCCCTCTAGCCACTCAACACCGGCAACACCACAGATCACGACGGCGACGATCCCGAAGGGCCCCGAGCATTGACAATGGCACTCCGGACACTCCAGTGGACCCATGGTTTCAAAATCACTGGGATCGAACCCTACGAAGGACGGATGAACCCCACACAGTGGCTACAAGCTTATGCCACTGCTATGCGCACTGCCGGGGGAGATACCAGCGTCGTGGCGAACTATCTTCCCATCATGCTCACGCAACTACGATGAACTAGCTCACAAGCCTCGCCCCAACTCCATTAGATCCTAGGAAGAGCTGAAGAAGATCTTCATCGACAACTACATGGCCACGTGTACTCGGCCGGACACCAAGCACGATTTGAACCGCATTTACCAGAAGCCATCCGAGCTCCTCTGTAGCTACATCAGACGCTTTTTTGAGATGAGGAATTCTATTCCCAACATCATAGAAGCAGGGGTCATCACCGCCTTCATTCGAGGACTCCATCATCGCGACCTCCGCTCCAAATTCAATCGCAAGCCGCCTAAGGGGATCAGCGAGATGATAACAACCGCCGATCAGTACGCCGACGTGCCAAAGAGGCCAAAGTGCGCTTCAACGAGGATGCGGACACTCATCGCCCAACTCGCCGTAGTGACCGTCGCTACAACGACCGCAGTCACCATCGGGATAGTGGCCATGATCGGCCAGAAGGATCCAAATCTGGTCAATATCACCGCCGCCGATCAGACCACATCGTCGCCGCCATTGACGAACCTTGCACCAAGCGCAACTATGATGAGCAATACAAGAAGATCCTCGAAGGCCCATGCCCTCTCAAAAATAGCAAGCATAAGATGAAGGACTATATCGGCTTGGCTAAGGAGTTCTAGGCTAAAAAGCCGGACGACAACAACAACGATGGAAGCCGGAGGCCGCCGACCACTTGGGGCAACAACAACGCCTTCCAGGATCATGACAAAGTGGTCGCCACCATCTTCGGGGGCCTTTCCGCCACCAAGAGTAGAAGAGATTGAAAGCTCACCGCCACGGGTGCTCGTAAATCAACGCAAAGAAGACGCCGCCACCCCAAATTATCGCCCCTGGTCCGAGGTCCCCATCACCTTCAGTAGGGCCAACTAGTGGGCAGACATCCCTTACACAGGGTGTTTCCCCCTCGTCCTTGGTGCAACCGTCCAGAAAGTGCTTTTTAGAAAAGTGCTCGTCGATGGTGGGAGTGCTCTGAACCTCCTCTTTGCCGGAGCCCTAAAGGAGCTAGGGCATGGGATAGGAGATCTCACACCCTCCGACTCCTCCTTCTAGGATGTGGTACCTGGTAGGGCATCCAAACCGCTTGGAGAGATCACCCTACCAGTACAGTTCGACATGGCTAGCAACTACCGTGTCGAGCACAACAACTTCTACGTCGCCGACTTCAACACCGCCTACCACGCCATACTTGGTCGGCAAGCTCTGGCAAAATTCATGGTCGTACTGCACTACGCCTATCTGGTGTTGAAGATGCTTTCGCCTGTAGGAGTCTTGGCCCTATGGGCCAACCTCTCCATCACCTATGCCTGCAAGACAAAAAGTTTCGCCCTCGCCGAAGCCACCGGCCTCTCCATCCAGATGGCTAGCATGGTCACCGATGCCAAGACGGCGTCCATCAATGACCTAGAGATCCCAACGCTGGAGCCTCCGCGTGCCTCCGCCAAGTCCAAGGAAACAAAGGAGGTCGGCCTCGGCCTCGACGACCCCTCCAAGACCGTCAAGATTGGGGCTCACCTTGACCCCAAATAGGAAAGCACGCTCATCTCCTTCCTACATGCCAACACCGATGTGTTTGCTTGGAAACCTACAGACATGCCGGGGTACCACGAGAGAAGATCGAGCACTCCTTGAATGTCTCACCGACCGCCAAACCGATCAAGCAGAAACTCCGATGATTCACGCCAGAAAAAGGAGGATATTAGGGTAGAAATAAAATGGCTCCTAGCTACTGGATTTATAAAAGAAGTGTATCATCCTGAGTGGTTAGCAAACCTTGTTCTTGTACAAAAAAAGAATAGAGAATGGAGAATGTGCGTTGATTACACTGATCTCAACAAACACTGCCCTAAAGACCCCTTCGGTCTGCCTCGGATAGATAGACGAGGTTGTAGACTCCACCACCGGCTGTGAACTGCTCTCCTTCCTTGATTGTTACTTCGGCTTTACCAGATATCCCTCAAAGAAGATGACTAGATCAAGACGTCGTTCATCATGCCTTTCGGTGCGTATTGCTATACCACCATGTCCTTTGGACTCAAGAACATCGAGGCGACCTACCAAAGGGCCATCCAGATGTTCCTCGCTCAACAAATAGGCCACAACGTCGAAGCTTACATCGACGATGTGGTCATCAAGTCCAAGACCGCCGATAATCTCATCGCCGACCTCGAAGAAATGTTCGCCAACCTAAAAGGTACAAATGGAAGTTGAACTCTTCAAAGTGCATCTTTAGAGTTCCATCCAGCATACTCCTAGGCAACATCGTCAGCGCCCATGGCATCGAGCCCAACCCCGACACGGTCTCTCGCCATCACTGTAACACCCTCGGTGTTACATTATATAATTTTTGCTAAAACCATGTCATGAGCATCATGTTTATGTATTATTGCATGTGGTAAAATAAAAAATTAAATTTTATTGCACTAATTCTCAATTTGAGCTCTAATTTATTCCTTGTCCAAATACTCTCCAGCACAGCTCAACTCACTATTGTCATCCTGATCCAACTCCATCTCTCGCTATTTCATCTCCTTCTTGATCCCCGAAGCACGCCCTCAGCACACTCGTAGAGCAAGCCCATGAAGCACGCTTCAGTACATTCTTTGGCAAGACGCGTAGTGCTTTTACTTTGTCATGTCAAACAAGTCAAGTTGGTAGCAGATGACCGACCGCAGCAACTCATAGAAATTCGCGTGCCATCCATTAATGTCTTGCTGTAGGGCTGCATGTTCTTACCTGTGCTAGCTGACCATGATGCTCCTCTCTACGCAAGTCGTCTTCTCCATAGGCTCACCCATTGAGAACGCCCTTCGCTTCGCTACTCAAGCAAGAACACATTCATGCACCAGCGGCACCTACATGTTAAGCCCAAAACACACTCCTCAACTAGCCACGTGCATGCAAGTCCAAGTGTGACTAATCCAAATACTTTTTCTTTTCTCAAGAGTGGATTAGCACCTTATATTAAGACCATCAATATCTCCATCAATCTCGCGATGCGCCACTGTCCTCTCTTGTTGTTCTAATCACCCACGCCTTTACTTCGCTTGCTACTCGCCTTACAAAATTATCAGCGCACGTCACGTTGCCGCTGCCATAGTGTGTCACGCACGCCAGGCGTTTTTCCTAGTGCCAGCTCCACCTCTAGCCCCAGTGTCTCCTGCCTATCAAGGACACGCCACGCAACCCTCCCATCATGCCGAGCTCTAGAGCTGCGCTCCGCCGCTCACCATCTTACTCCCCAAATCGAGTTCTTGTGTTCTTGCCTGAGAAAGCCATGCTCTCGTCGAACTTCCTTCCTGAGCTGCACTCGGCCGAGGTCTCGCCAGCCTGCAAAAATCCCCTCCTTCTCCTTCTTCGTTATTTCCTTGACCAATAGTCTCCTTCTCCTTTTTAATTTAATTAGCACACATACACTCTTTATTGCTGATCAGCCCTATTGACACGTCAAAGACACACGAGCCCAAGTCCATCATGAGAAATCCACTAGCCCAGTTGACACGTCGAAAGACCAAAGACCCACTCAAGTCCATCACGTGAAATCAAACACTGTTCATCGCAGAAAATATTGTTCATCCGAGCAGCACGTCGTGCACAAGCAACGCTTTATTACCTTTAAGCAAGCTAGTTAGCCACTAACCTTACGACGCGTCGTTGTCGCGTCTTCACTTCTCCTGCCTATAAAAGGGTGACACCGAGTTCGCCGCCGTCCTGTGCCGCTGCTCGCTCCTCTCGCCTCTCCAGTCTTTCTCTCTCTCTCGAGCTCCAGCTCATCCTTGTCGATCTCCTCTCTCCGAGCTGTAATCGACCGAGGTAGCTAACCTGCAAGGATTCCTTCATTCTCCTCCATTATTTCTAGACTCACAGTCATGTGCTGGTCAATAAGTCTAATAGCATGATTAGCCTCCTCCAATAATATCATTTTATTCATCTCTAGAGCTCATTTGAATTTATTTATTTATTGTGAAATAAATTTTGTTAGATTCCTAAATTCACGATCTATCTGTTAGTGTAATTAGTTCGTATAGTTCAGTGATACCGTTAGGTTACTTAATTATTTCGAAATACGTATTATTATTATGGTTATTTAGAGAATGAATTTTTGTGATGCATGGTAGCTAGTGCACCTTGTTTTATCATATATATATATATATATATATATATATATAGTAAATTGATATTAACAATAAGGATGCCTTTAGTTGCTAAGATAATATATGAAATGTTTCATACCTGTTTAGTGGGAATAATAGGTAACTTTGTGTATTAGTCATTAGAGTTAGCTTAGTAGCTTGGTAGATGTATTCTTATTTTAAGAGTTGTTGTTGCCATATTACTAAGCATTGCATCATCATTTCATGCATGTAGATAACAAGTTGGTAGAGATCGTGACCTTCGGTGAGTAGGAGTACGACGAAGTCGTTGAAGAGTACGAGGAGGAGATCCTCGTGCAGGAGGACGTCTCGAAGCCATTAGTTGCTGACTTTGCTGACACCCCTACCTGCCCAAGGCAAGCCCCGGTGCATAACCCTTATTTTGAATAATAACTGGATATATATATATATGTGTGTGTGTGTGTGTCCATTTACGTTACATGCATTTTATCAAAACTACGTGCATAAATATATCCACCCATGAGTCCTACTAGTATAGGTCGAGTAGCTGCTATGCTCGGGATGTCGGTAGCGTGGGTAACCTATCGTTGCTCACAAATAGGCGATAAATATGATCACTCCTTATAAAATGGTGGAAAGGAAAATGGTGACCGGGCAGGGATATGGTTGGGTTCTGGTGGGTGTAAAGGGTTGTGTCTCTGCGGCCAACAGGGCATAGCTCGGTTACACTTTTTTCTGTCTGTGTCAATTAAGAACCGGTCATTGCATAAGTCTCGAGGCAAGTCACGGATCTATTATCCCGAGCGCATACTTGTATATAGGCGTAGGGAAGACTCGTTGCTCTCCTATCATGGATCTAGCTCTTTCCGGACCGATTGATTGGAGGCGGAGATGGTGAAGGTCCATGCACCACACTGAGTCCAGGGACTCAGGAGTGGGGGCTTGGAGTCCAAGTTTGAAGGGGACCTTGACACCTAGGACAGGAGGGTGATGGGTTAGTCCTGCTTGTGCCTAGGATACAAGTGGGGCGTGTGTTTTCGGGGTACCCAGCTAGGGGCATTGATTCACGAATCATCGGGCGATCCGGTACGGCTTGTTTTTGGGTCTAGCACCATAGTAAGAACTAAAAGATGAAATGAGAAGAAATGGAACTAATTGTTCAACTCTTGCTTGAAAGTAGAACATATGCTTATATAGATTGGATAGATAATAACTTAATATGGCCGATAATAATAACATAAATAAGGACTCACTATTAGTATTGCTTTCTGCTAAAATAAACCAGCAACCCATAAAGCTTCTCATATTCCTTGGAGTTGGGAAATTATTCCCACTAGTTGGATAAGTCTTGCGAGTACATTGTGTACTCAGGGTTTATTTACCCCTGTTGTAGGTGATGCATGAGAAGTATCTTTGTGTGGAGGATTCTTCTGGTGGGCTCAGATGGATCCTTGTTCTTATCGCTAGATGTTTATTTTAAATTTTGCTGTTTATCATTCCGCACTCTGATATTTGGTATTGTAATAATATACTCTTAAGAAACTCTGATGTATAAAATGGACAAGTATTGTAACTCGTTCTCATTATTGGATTCTTGGAGAAATGTGGATCTTTTGGGTTCTCCCTTGGGGTGTGTCCGACGGATACCACCCGTTGTAGCTTGCTTTCGGGGTGCTTAGTGTCTGGTGGAAGACGAGCACCTCCGTAAGCGTGTTATTTCGGGCGGTTCTGCCACAATCACCAACATGAAATGGCTAACTTGCATAAAGGACATACAGAAGCTTACACGCCGCATGGCTGCTCTCAGCCGCTTTATATCATGCCTCGGCGAAAAGGGACTACCATTCTTCAAACTCCTCAAGGCCTCCGAGTGCTTCTCCTGGTCGGATGAGGCGGACACAGCTTTCGAGCAGCTCAAGTTATTTCTAACAAAGCCTCCAATCATGACGGCACCTCGACTAGACCAAACTATACTGATCTACATCGCCGCCACTTCTCGCACGTTGTTAGCACAGCTATCGTCGTTGAACGCGAGGAGGCCGGGCACGGCTATAATGTGCAACGTCCGGCCTATTTCATCAGCGAGGTCCTTAATGAGCCCAAAACTCATTATTCTCAAGTTCAGAAACTGCTATACGCTATTCTGATCACGTCATGCAAGCTCCGCCATTACTTCAAGTATTACAAGATCGCCATGGTCACCGAGTTCCCTCTAGGGCACATTCTCTGCAACAAAGAGGCCAACGGCCGCATCATCAAGTGGGTTGTTGAGCTCGGCACTTACTCCATTGAATTCAGAAGCAGGCCTACCATCAAGTCACAGGCGCTCACTGATTTCGTCGCTGAGTGGACCGAGATCCAAGAGCCCATCCCCGCTACTTGCCCCGAGCACTGAGTGATGTACTTCGATGGCGCCCTCAACATCAACGGTGCTGGTGCTGGCATTTTATTCATTACGCAAACCAAAGACAAGCTCTGATAAGTTCTCCGAATACATTTTCCAGCCTCCAACAATGTCGCCAAATATGAAGCATGTCTCCACGGTCTCTGTATAGCCATCGAGCTTAGCGTCCAACGCCTCATGGTATATGGAGATTCTGCGCTGGTCATCAACCAGCTCAACAAAGACTGGACCTGCTCTAGTGATAAGATGGACGCATATTGTGCCGAAATTAGGAAACTCGAAGGGAAGTTCTACGGTATCGAGTACCACCACGTGGTACGAGATCAAAATCAGCTTCACCGACCACCTATCTAAGATAGGATCTTCTCACGCAGTGATTCCGCCAAGGGTCTTTCTTTCAAGACCTCTTTACGTCGTTTATTAAGGAAGAGAAGGAAGTTCAAGAAATTTCCCTCGCCGAGTAGTTGGTACTTACAGTACCTTCACCGGCCACCGACTGGAGGGAACAGTTTATCAAGTACCTTACCAGCGCCGACATACCCGCCGATAAGACTAAAACCAAATGCCTAATCCATTGAAGCAAGCATTACGTGCTGGTGGATGGGAACTTGATGAGGAAAAGTGCCAAGGAAGGGATGCTGCAGAAATGCATCACCCAAGAAGAGAGAGTGAAACTACTTCTTGAAATTCACTCTGGTTCCTGCGGCAACCACGCGGTCTCGAGAAACCTGGTCGGCAAAGCTTTTTGAGCTGGTTTTTACTGGCCCACGGCCATCACCGATGCAGAAAACCCCATCCAACGTTGTGAAGGATGTCAATTTTTCGCCAAGCAAATACAAGTGCCGGCACAAAACTACAGACCATCCTAGGTTCTTGGCCTTTTGCATGCTGGGACTGGACATGATCGAGCCTTTCAAGCCAACGCCAGGTCATTTCCGGTATGTGTACGTCGCCATCGACAAGTTCTCCAAGTGGATCAAATACAAACCACTTGTTTCGGCAACTGCAAAGAAGGCAGTCGAGCTCTTCAAAGATATCATCCACAAATTCGGTGTCCCAAACAACATTATCACCGACCTCAGAACTACATTCACTGGTCATCATTTTTGGGACATCTACGAAGACCGATGCATCTCCGTCAAATATGTCTCCTTTGCCCATCCTAGAGCCAACGGCCAGGTCGAACGGGCGAACGGCATGATCCTTGATGCCCTCAAAAAGAGGCTATATCAGAAAGAGGAAAAGCATCCGGGCAGATGGCTCAAAGAGCTCCTAGCTGTGGTTTGGGGACTGTACACTCAAGCTAGTCACAGCACCGGTGTGTCTCCATATTTCTTGGTCTATGGCTCAGAAGCCATACTACCAGCGGACATTGCCTTCTGAGCACCTAGGGTGGAACATTATAATGAAGAGCAAGCCACAGCTGTTCGGACAGAGGACATCGATAGGGCCAAAGAAGAACGCCTGATCACCTGCATCCGCACAGCCAAATACCTAGAAGACTTGCGAAGATATTACAAACTGCAACATCAAAGGTCATTCATTTGCTATCGGCGACCTCGTTCTCCATAGAAAACCGAAGGGATGCACAAGCTCTCCTCCCCCTGGGAAGGGCCCTACGTGGTCAAAGAGGTTACCCAACCAGGGTCTTACCGGCTATGTGACTTGGACGGAATCGATATTCCTAATTCATGGCACATCGAGCACCTTATACGTTTCTATCCCTGAAACGCTCCAGATATGTACTCTCCACTCCATATTGAATGAAGTTTTTGTCGCCATAATTTGTCTCCATTATATCTCCATTACGGTTTAATCTCCATTTGTGGTCACCAGCTCTAAACTACTATTTAACAAACTCCAATATGTGATCTCCATAAACGCTCCGCCATGTTTCTCCATATCTCCAAGATATTTCGCTAACCGCCGAGCAGCACACGTTCTGCTCTATGCTCTATGAAGAAGACCCAGTCTCAATCTCTCCCTACACGTGCTACGAGCTCCACGCTCTACGTTATGGGTGGTCGGCTACGGTTCCTTGGTCACGCCTATTCCTTCTACATGTGCACGGGCTTCGTGCTCGACGTTATGAAATACGGGCTAGCCAAATCCAAGAGCCCAGTAAAAAACTAACTGCTCGGATGCTACTTATACTACGTATAATCTCGTTAGGGTTAACACTACAACAATTTTTCAACAAAATACTAGCAAACTACATAAACATGCACATGTCACTTTACAACATTTATACATATACATAAATGATTGTCTGCGCCCTCACATGTTTTAACTATCCTCTCTAGTTGTTATAGATTACTCTCTGAGCAGGTCATTTGGCTTGGCCATCGCCATCCATCTCACCAAACAGGTCAACATCGCCTACCAGTTTCTTTGTTGCGTCCTCCACCTCATCTTCTAGTTGCTGATGCTCCATCGTGCCTGTCCCTCTGGTGAATCCAGCCCCTATCGCTTGAAGGTCAATGACAGGGTAGTGGGACCGGACCACCGCTAGAGCGTGTGTAATGGCGGTGATGGTGGCGTCGCGGTTGAAGTTTTTGAAGTTCTCCCATGCTGCCTTGCACCTGTCGATGATGGTGTCCAATCACGGCGGACTGCCGTCGGGTTGAGGAGCCACCTCCATGTCGACACAGTCGAGCATCGGCTTGACTCCGGCAACTACGGCGTCGAGCTTGTTCCTCTGGGTTCTGGCCTCCTGCTCCAGCACATCGAACTACGCCTTGGCCCTCCGATGGTAGTCTGTAGGCATCACAAGGATCCATCAAACAAAAGAAATCACTTCAACAGTAAGTCCGACCACGAAGTACTCACCTTTCAGCTCCTCGGCCAGCTTCTCCGCTCGTCCAGTCGCTTTCTTCTCCTCCTCTTGGAGTTGATCGACGACTTGGCACAACTGACCAAGCTTCGCGTCTTGCTCTACAAGTATAACGGTCGTTAGCAACAATATGACTGTTCAACAATGCAGAGTAAAATTTGTTGATCCGTCATACCTTTTCTCTGCTAGGAGACATTTTTCAGCTGCTCGGATTTGCGCTCTAGCTGCTCGAATAGACTCGTCAGCTGCTCGGAGCTATGTTCTAGCTGCCCAGAGCTGCTCCGCAACTGCTTAGACATGGTCGCCAGCTGCTCGAATATGACGTCCTTCTGGTATTCTAGATCCCGCGCGTTGGATTCGGCAAGATCATGCTAGCGCTGGGCCTTCTAGACGTTTTTCTCCATAAGCTTCACCGCCTCCTTCAGTTTTTTGTTCTCCTCGATGAGGGGATCCATCCTCTTGATCAACTGTCGTCGTTGTTCAGTAGTTCATGCTATGCCCTGCAAAAGCAACAAGATTATGAAGAACTCAAGTCTTCGACGACATAGATAGACATTGCCGACGCAATACTAACATTGATCTGCTTCATCGCCGTGGCAAGGGTGGACTCTAGCCTTCTAACTTCCCTGGTGGTGTCCTCTTCTTCCACCACCACAACTTCATCACCTAGCTTGCAGAGGATCCGAACGGCTTGAGGGCAAGCTTCCTCATGCTCAATCTCATCCACTTCGTCCTCCTCCACAGCTGGGGCACCACCAGGGGGCTCGGTGGCCGCACAGTGTGTCCAACCACGCCCTCTGATGCCTTAGGGAGCATCGTCTGCTCCTCTGGCGCCATTAGCTTCTCCGCTCCAGACTCTAGCATGGCGTCGGCAACTCTAGCTTCCGCCTTCGAAGGCCCGGCAACTCCTACCATTGCCCCGAGCACTGCCGCCGACTCATCCACCGTCGATGCCAACCATTCTCTGCCATCAAGTTCATCAGCAGCGGCGGTTGACTCCTCCGCAGGCCGCCGAGCACCCGGGACTCCGGACGGGGTCTGTCGGCATTGCTTCCGCGCTGGGACCAGCCCCTAGCTGCTCGCCGATCTGGACGGATAGATTCAAATCCTCCATATGCCATGCTCCGCATTAGATTAGCTCATCAATCCCCAAAAGAGATAAAAATATGATAGCAAAATAAGTACAAGGCAAGGATACTTACGTGTCGACCTCTCGGTACACTTTTCTGAACCAGCGATGCCTACTCGAGCCCCCAGGCGCAGCCCTAGGGTCGACCCGCACGCCTTAGGGTGGAGGTCTCGTGGCCTCTGCCATCGGTCTCTCCTCCGCTTGTTGCTCGGGGATTCCCTTTGCCTGCTGCTTGGGGACTCCCTTCGCTTGCTGCTTGGGGACTTCCTCCTCTCCCTTCGATTGTACCTCCGCGCGCGTGTTGCACAGAGGTGCTTCAGTGCTCGGAGGGGGAGCTATTGGAGCCTCGTCGTCATCCGACCACTCGGAAATCGCCGCACTCTGCGTCCGAGTGGTCTGGTCACCACCAAGCGAGATGCCGCATGGCTTACGGGGAGCAGCACTCAATGTCTTCCTCTTCTTCTGGGCTAGCTCATCTGCTGCTGCCCTCTTCCCCCAGACTTTCTTCGACACCGGGGGGGACTCTCAGTCCGACTAGCGTCCGTGCCTCCGGACTCCGACGAGACGCTGACGGCACCTTCCTCAGGCTGAGTTGTTGGCTGGGCATCCACTGCCTTCGGCCAATCGCTTCTCGGCACGCCCGAGAAGTATGCCGCTCATTCCTGTGAATGGATCTTTCCACAAGTGAATCAGTTCACTGCTCGGCAACACTACAGGATAAAAAGGATCAGGAGCAAACAATTAAGACTTTTACCTGAGGAGGCAGGTTCGTGCAGTTAAAGGCTCTCGTCTGCCTTGACACGCTGAATGAGGCATTTGGAGCGAAAAGCCCTATGGCCCGCTCTAGTACAACGTCCTTTGACAGCCTCTCCGACCTCTCTCAGGTGCCGTCGGTGTCCCCCTTGAAGTCAAAGCCCGCGTGGGCCCTCTCCTTGCAGGGCTGGACGCGGCGCACTATGAAGCTCGCCGCCACCAATCCGACATTCATCTTCACT
This sequence comes from Miscanthus lutarioriparius, assembly GCA_904845875.1. Lineage (NCBI taxonomy): Eukaryota > Viridiplantae > Streptophyta > Magnoliopsida > Poales > Poaceae > Miscanthus > Miscanthus lutarioriparius. The sequence goes on from CAJGYO010000001.1 coordinate 126,358,322, forward strand.
CCCTTTATTAGGCCAAGGATCTCCCTCACCTGCTCCATGTCAACACTGCTCGGCCTCTTCGACCAGCTCCTCTAGTTCTCCAGAACGTGGTCGACGTTGCAACGGATGGTGGGATGGCTCTGCTTCATGTAGAACCACCTGGCGTTCCACCCCTTCGGCGAGGTGTTCAGCGGTACAGTGATGTACTCGCCCGCCATTCCATCGCGGAGTTGAAGATAAACGCCGCCGACCACCTTGGAACCGCTGCCACCTTTCTTCTTCAGCCAGAACAGATGACGAAAGAGGTTGAAGTGGAGAAGAACTCCGAGATATGCCTCACAGAAATGGATAAAGATAGAGATGTGCAAGATGGTGTTTGGGTGGAGGTTGCATAGACTAACTCTCCATAACTCCAGCAGATCCCTCAAAAAAGGATGAACGGGAAATCCTAATCCGCGCCAGAAATAATCTTCAAAAACTACTACTTCGTCAGTATGCGGCATCAGGAAGGGCTCACCGTTGGCTGGCTGCCATCCGGCGGTGACATAGCCAGAAAGAACGCCCGCCTCCACCATCCTATTGATCTCCGCCTCCCCCATGTTCGATGGCACCCACTCATTGTCACGGCTGGCTCCGGCGGTCGCCTTCTTCGGGTTTCTAGCTCCCCTCTTCGGTGCCATCTCTCAGATCTGGTTTGGGATTGGCGGTGGAAGCTCGTGTGAATATGAATCTGGAAGCGCGAGGGCTGATGAGGAAGACGAAGGGGCGAAGTGGCAAAGGTGGGAGCGCGGAATGCGGTGGCGCAGTTATAAAGCACTCCCCCCACCTTTCGCATTTGAGGGTTTTTGGGAAACCGCTCCACGATTTGCGCCTCTCTGAATTCTTCACAACAACGTGGTGGGCCGTTACCTGGGCTTTCGCAGCAACTGCAACCCATATCGCCATTTATCGTCGTAATTTGTTACTGCTCACCGAATATTCACCGACTTCTTCGTCATCTGTTACGGCTCAGTAATTACTACTGTACAGCCATTACTCTAGCTTTTTCTCCGTAATTTGGTTTCTCCAAGGTTTCCATTTTAGGTGCATCGTCAGCACAACCTGGTTCCTCGCCACACTTAGGGACTTTCTTCTATTGACTGTTATTTCTGACCCTGACACCACGTGACCACATCACCTACTATCAGGCTCGAGGACTAAGTGGGCACACTTCACCTTGTAGTGAATGTGCTTTTCTCATTTCAGGGCTACGCCCGGGGATTGGCTGCCTGCTCGGCTGGTCTTCTGCTATTCTTCTTCTTTGGACCCTGGCACCACGTGACTACGTCACCTACTGTCAGGCTCAGGGACTAAGTGGGCACACTTCACCTTGCGGTGAGTGTGTTTGCTTTAATCTGAAAGACTCCGCACCTCCTGAAGTTGAAGAATACTATCTCCCTTTCTCGTGGTCGGACTCTAAGTGGGCACACTTGGTCCACTGCGAGGAAATTTTTGATTTTGAACTTGAACTCCTTACATCCTTATGGCAAGCCTTACTTGGGATATGCTTTGCTTTCTGACGGTTCACACCGCTTTGCTGGCGACGGTTCACACTTCTTTCGCTGATAGTTCACAACCGCTCGGCAACTCATCACGGTGGTCGGACCAGGAGTTTGACAGCTCGGCTTTGTTTGCACCTGCTCGGACAAGCTTAAGACGGCGTTGCACAACGGATACAAGGCGCTCGGGACTAGCTGTGGGGGGTACGACCCCGAATACCCACGACAGACCACATGGGTTGCGCCCCCAAGGGTGGCCCAACCCACAAGATGAAGCCTTGCGGGGCACGGTGCTGCTCGACGCGTCCCACAAGACACGGGAAGATATCCTAAAGATACTATGAGATCTGTTAGGATACATATGATCCCATAATTCATATAATCTATTATTACTTTTCGGCTATCTCCTAGATCTAACCGACTTGTAACCCTGCCTCCGGGCTATATAAGGCGGGCAGGGGCCCTCTCCAAACACACGCAATATCATACGATAGCCAATACAATCCAACAGAACATAGGAGTAGGGTATGATATTATGTTATCCCAAACCTGTCTAACTTGTGTGTCTCTATTGCCTTTTTATTCTCGATTACACGCATCTCTGTCGATCAATCTACCTTCATGAGATACCCCTCGGAGGACTGCCGATGATATTCTGTCGACAAAGCCAAAAGTAGGATCCAAGGTGTTTAAATGTTTTTTTTGGCAGCAGAAGCAGTTTCTAGAAGTTAAACCAAACATAGCCTAGGATTAATATAATGATATCATGTCATAAATATTATTCAGACACTAAAAAGTGAGATGCACTTTTTTAAGTTGAATGCATGATTGATCCATAAACTTATAAAGGGCGTCACTTCGATCCATGAACTTAAAAAACGTATTTGTAAGTTCTAAACTTGTTAAATGGTACACCTCCAAAAATATACTTTGCTACACCATGATTCAAATTTAGGGATATGGGGTGTACTGCTGTTTTACAAATTTAGGAATATGGGATGTACAACTTAAGAGGAGGATTGTACGGTTACAAATGACGCGGTACATCGGTAATCTGGTGACAAAACCGCCTTTTATCACTTATTGAAACTCAGACGAGGTAGATGAGGTAAAAGTGGCAGGCGGCAGATCGGTTGTATTCCAAGTTCAGCAACGGAGTTCACCGGATGGAGCCCACGAACTTGCACATGCCAAGCTGCCTGACAGATGACTATAGGCAGATATTCACACATAAAAAACATACAAATATGAGACATTATGCCAATGATGCTAAAATCAAATGGTATCAGACGCGCATACAATCAAGAGATCGTCGACATCATCAATCCTAGTATAAAAGCGGAGAATCGTATAGAGGCCGAAAATCAGGCTGCACATTTCTCTGCCTCCCAGCAGGTAATTCATGTTCATTTGTTCAGTCTATGCAATAAATAAGCCAACCTTCAGGTTTGCAATCACCGTGCAACAGCATACCGGAGAGTTGTGGAAAATGAATTGGGTACGAATATTGATACAGTCATAAATAGTGTACAACACCTTCTTCCCAGTCGACTATGCTATTTCTTGGTTTGGATTCACTAGTCTTGTTGATGAGCCTGTGGTGATAAACACAGCGGAAGAAAACAGTTGGCAGATCAGATAGTGAGCAATAAATAAAATGAAAATACAAATTATTGTGCATAAGAATAAACAGCAATATATGAGCATTTTCTGTTGTCGCAATGCATTTTCTGAATTGCTGCTAAAGCCCCACTTGCGGTGCTTAGGTGAAGTTTAGATATACATTTTAATGCACATGACTAATAATAGAATAGCTGCTTCACAAAGTGGAGGCTACATTCGTTCATTCTCTGTAGTTTTGAGACTAATCATGGCATACTAGAATGAGCAACAGACCAAAAGAAAATTGAAAAAACAAAAACTAGAAGGGATGTCTGAAACTGAAAAGGGTTGACCAGGAATGCCATGCCAGGACCCCAACCTTAAATAATATGATTCTGACATGAATTCTTGACTCAACAAGGAAAATATTATTCATCAACTATCTGTAGTTCAGAAATACTTCGCCATTTAAGCGCTTGAAAGGTATTTAGACTGAATCACTAGCTACAACTTTGCTTGCTAGCAAACTCTCAGGAAAGGTTACACATGTTCAGTCTATTGGGCTATCTTGCTATAGATACCTTTGTAAATATACAAATTACAAATTCATGTTTAAAGCTCAGATGAAATAAAAGTAGTCCTGAAAATACATGCCCAGGATCCAGAATCTTTTAAATCTTGACTACGCATTACTTGAATATCAGAACTAATAATAAAGAAATATCCACAGGAGCAGACTAACAGGAACAAATACTACATAGAGCCTTGGCTAAATTCAGAACTACTATAAATTTGACATTCAAAATTGTCAAGGCCAACCACCCAGAACTTATAAACAGCTGAATCAAAAAATATTCAAAAGTCCTTAATCCCTAAGCCCATGATCCAACAACAATTCAAACCTAATCACTGATACACCAAATCATCAACAACGGCATTATGCTGGAATGTGGAAATCTGGTTCTCTTTTGCACCTTGAAACACACTGAATATAATGGAGCCTGCTTCCACACCTTTTAAATTTTAACTATCAATTACTCAAAGAGTCAAAGTTGTTCTAGAGACACTAGTGTTCACAACTATGCTGGGAACAGTCAGTTTCACAGTTTTCACGGTGTTAACTGAGATACAGAACCTCAACCATTTTCAAATTTGAGTGCTACTCCCTCCATTCCAAATTATAAGGTGTTTTAGCTTTGCTAGATACATAGTTCCTGCCATGCACTTAGATATACATTATGTCTAGACAAGAAAACAATGTCTCTATAATTTGGAAAATGTCTAGTGAGTTAAAATTCGAGTGAAACAAAAGTGGTGTATGTCCAGTAATTGATCCTAGTCCTTACTTGGTGGTTCCATACTGCCGTGTAACACATTGCCATATATCTTCGATTCTAAGCAAAACTTAGCTGTACTGCACCTATCTAAAAGTGTTCTATATACAAATAGCTGAGGGTTATAAACTGGCACGGGCATGCGTGCCAATGTCTGCACACCTTTTTTTTGGAATCCAGATTTTATTTATGAATTTATCCATTGCAATTCAGCTATAAGGCCATATCATGACAGCAAAAGTTCAGATTATGGCTCCAGATCCTTGGGTGAAAATTTTGCAAAACTGTAAACGTGATTCCTGCTCTCACAAATCGAACATAGAAATCATTTAAACTGCTGAAATACCGAGATTTATATAGCCATTCGAAGTGTCTGCATACTTCAATGCATCAGAGACACTTCTCAAGTCCAAAGAAGATCAGAGTCCGAGTTAGTGCTAAGGATTTTGTCATCAATAGTGAGAAGTCTTCCGTTTTTTATCCTGTAGCATAACTAAGGACACAACCTTTATTAACACTAGTTTCAGGCCAACAGCGTACTAAAAGTGTAAGATAGCAATGCACACACACTTGTATAGTTGTATTCAATCTACACAGGCCTATAAATAGGCATTACAAGGTGCAGGGATTGCCATGCACATTACTTAACTAACATACAAGAAAACAGGAAGAGATCCTGCACATATGGATGGATGAGCAATTTAGGTGAATCGTAAACTCTGCGAACTTAGCAACCCCACTGGCCACTGCATTCAGGGTCAATGGTGAAAACAGTTATCTACCATCTAAATGACCAAGACACTAGAGATTCTCTCCAAATGTAAGCACAATACCCAGAAGTGGACCACCTTGTGTCCAGGGGTGTCTGAATACGCTATCAGTTTGTGTTATTGAGAGGGACACAGAACGCAGATGGAGACCAAAGTGATTAGTGCCATGGATACATGGGACTACTCTTATGTGCATATAAGGATTGCCATGCGACATGCTAAACCGTAGGAATGGGTCACACTAACAAAAATCAACTCAATCCATCTGAAACCACCAATCACTTATAACACTCACATGCATCCAAAAGGTCTGATCTAATCTAACAAACACCATACTCCCGTTTGTAGCTTTGTTAACTAGTAGATCCAGCAAGCAATTTTCAACAGGACCAAGGATCATGATCTGATGACCTTTGTAACTTGTACACTCAAGTTTAGCACAATCTTCAATCAATCAAGGGTACCAACCAAAATTGAAGCAGAGAGATCGATCTAGTACCTCAGTTAACTTTCGGATCGGGCATGGGGAAGAGGCCCCCGCCGGCCGCAGCAGCCGCGCGTGGCGGGGCGAAGCCAAGCAGTTTCTGGAGGTTGGTTCGGATGCTCATGGAGCAGAGGAAGTAGAGGAAGACCATGGAGCAGTCGGTGGGATCGTTCCCGGGCAGTCCGCGGTGGCTCATCCGCTGGACGAGCGGGATGGGCGCGAAGGGCAGCTTGGCGACGGTGCGGCCCTCGAAGAGGGAGTTGAGCAGGCCGAAGACGACGAAGAGCACGGCGGCGACGACGACGCCCGACTTGAGCTTGGCGAGCGAGAGCTCCCGCGCGGCGTCCTTGAGGCTGGTCTCGACGCGGTCCATCTTCTTGGCCCGCGACGAGGCGGGCTGCGCAGAGGCGGCGGCGGCGCCGGAGGAGGCGGAGGAGCTGAAGCCGGACTTCATGGCGTCGAGCTTGCGGGAGTGGCGCTCGATGGAGGCGCGGAGGGAGTTGTAGGTGGCGGTGCGGTAGATGAGGAGCCACGAGATGGCCTCGCAGAGCACGGCCGTCGCGGCGGAGATGCCCACCACCGAGAGGCTGTCGCCGTAGCGCAGGGAGGACAGCGCCGACGCCATCTCGTTCCGGAGAGGTGGGGTTCGGCACGGGGGAGATGGAGATCTCGATTTGGCTGCGCAACGAACGGGGCTGGCCCTTGGCTGTAGCCTGCTGGTGCTGGACTGCTGGCGCGTGCGGGTGTTGGATTCAGGACGGTGGCCTGCGGGACTCGGGCGGAAGATGGCCTTTTGGGGGATTTGTGCAGGTGTCTAGCGGCAAAACCATGACAACGGCTTCCTGAACAGTTTTTTTTCCCTTAATCACGCAAAAGGTCTGTGTGTCTTGATATTAAGATGGAAAAAACTTTAATACAACACGTCTTAATACCGTCGTAGGTGGTGAGAAGAGATTTATATGGACGCTCGCACTTCCGTTTGGGCTTCCTGAACAGTTGAACCGCGTCTATATTTGATTGATTTGTTTTCTACGCTTCAGATAGACAGTTACTTCCGTGTTCCCTTGAGCAGTTTTGCAGGCGTTTTCTCTCTCTTTCTGTTATGGTATAAGCCCCAACGGAACAAACTGAACATGAAGCAGTTGCATGTATATGCAGGCTACGGACTTGTATCACTCAAAAAGCAGGTATTAATTAAAGGGAAATTTATACCAGGTTGACCTTTTAACCGCTACTGTTATTAAACTAAACTCCACTGATCCCTCTGTGGTGACAATTATTTTGGCATTGTTTAACAGACTTTGTTAGTCTCAGAAGGCATCAAACATTCAAACCTAGTTAAGAAAACATCAGCAGATAATGCAATCAGTGACCATAATGTCAATATTTGACCCTCAATACGTGCGCCTCTCCAGATTTGACACTCAATTTGCATGTCTTTTGAAATTTAACCGTGTGGCTGTGAAATTTAAGATAGGGCAACAAAAGACACCATCTCCTAGTGTTTGAAGAGGGAAATGTCCACACAGAGTACATCAATGTAACCGTTTTGGAACAGAACTGACGGCTTTAGCAGAAACAGCAGGCGTTCTCTGAACTGTTCGATTTGCTGTAAACCTGTAGAGTGTATTGACGTTTCTGTCCGGGTGCAGAATTGTTGTTTGATCCTATCCTTCCCTTTTATTCAGCAGCAAGATCTGGAAACCGGAGCGCATTGTACCCTGGAGTGGAGTCACAGATGTGAGAGGTCAATTGAAAGGATAATTAGTAGATCATGTACACTGATAACACGGGAAACTGAGAGAACGGAGTTTGCACCAATGTATCCTATTTCACATTTCAGAAGTATGTTAGTGTTCTAAGATTCTCTAACTTGAACAGATCATCATTCCTCATGAAAAGCAACAGTTTATATTGTGAAATGGCTTCTACCAGAACATTTTAGGTAAGAAGCTTGGTTAACCCACTTAAAATCGGGCATCGTTTTTAGCATGACCATTGGTTTTAATAGTATTAACACTTCATATCGACCTGTATCAAACTACGAATACACCTTACCTTTGACTGTCAATACACCTTAAACTATGAATAGCACTTTCGACTGAACTCCAGCAAAACTATCAAAGTCATAGATGGGAATCTGGAATACTTATCATTTGCTGCTCACTGATACTATCCAGTGGATCAATTTTCAGGAATAATTACCATAGATGGATAGCCAATAAAATGCCTTGAGAAGCAAATCCAAAATAGTGTGGCCAACCACTTAATTTGATTCAAAACATACTTATACCATTATGTCCGTATGTAGAGATCGTAATACAGAGCTCAAATTGTATTAAGTTTCTCTATCCCTTTATATGCATCATACGTTTCACTGAACTTTCCAAATCTGAGTTCTATCATCAGAGCATCTATATGGTTCTCACCTGGTGAATCGACCATGAACGCCAGGATGATGGTGGGATCATCTCTTAAAGGCAGGTCGGTGAGGAGAGGGACGGGCCGGCCAAGGTCGCCTGCCTGAACACACAGAGTCATGTTCTCGAACTGGACACCCAATCGATTTGCTATCTCATTTCCCAGCTCAGTCAGACTTCTCCCATCGAACCGCAGATGTGTCCATTGCCCGTGTTCGATGCGTCCATTATCACCAAACCAAGCATGACTGAAAATGATAGTGACCAACTCCAGGCAGCCTTCGGGCCATCGCTGTTTCAATGAAATTGCAAGATGCAGGTGACACAGACGAATAGAAAAAACAACTCAAGCAGAGTAGTGTAGTAATTTGGCATAGATGGCACGAATAGCAGTCCCCAGAAACATGACTAGTTTCGTCAGCAAACATTTCAACAATCAACCAGACATTAAGCAATGATTCGTCAGCAAACATTTCAACAATCAACCAGACATTAAGCAATGATCTCAAATAAGAAAGAATCTGGAGCTCAGGAGAACATAATAGTATGTCAGAGAGTTGATCTGCAGAAATGCACTGAAAGATTCAGCAAGTACAACAGGGAACTATCAAATCGTGCAAGAATTGAGCACAACAGGCAGCGGTTTGTTTGCAGAACTACAAAAGAAGGCCCAAGCAATAACTTCGACAGGTTGTTTAGTTAGCGAAATTTTTTGAGAAATGGTACTGTAGCACTTTTATTGTTATTTGACAATTAGTGTTCAATCATAGTCTAATTAGGCTTAAAAGATTCGTCTCGTGAATTTCGTCTAAACTATGTAATTAGTTTTATTTTTTATTTATATTTAATGCTTCATGTATGCGTCCAAAGATTCGATGTGACGAGAAATCTTAAAAAAAATTGCAAAATTTTGGAAACAGGCACCAAGGAAATCCGCAACAAGAGTTCACGAAACAGCATTGTGGAAGAATCAGCTAAGTGACCGCAACAAGAGTTCACGAGACAGGCGATATACCAATGTTTAATCGTTCCCATGTCCCAAGTCCCAAGTCCCAACCGGACCCAATTTGCAGAAGCAACAAAGAACTGTGCAAAAAAGGAGGCGGGCTGTGAGCTTACGATTGCAGCGTTTGGTGGCCGCGGCTGGTACGGTGGCCTGTCTGCCGTCAGGGGGATGACCTGGACCTCCCACTCCAGCATGGAGCTGATGCTGTTTAAGGCCCTGTTTGGCATGGCTCCAACTCTAGGTGGAGCTGCTCCACTCCAGAACTCCAGGTGGAGCCAGCTCTAGATGGAGTCGGAGCTCTAGGTGGAGTCGGAGCTGCAAAAGAGGTGCTCCAAAACTCCACCTCCATTTGCACTACAGCTCCATGGAGTTGGCAGCTCCATGGAGTTTTGGAGTTGGGGTGTTTGGCTGGAAAATTGGCTGGAGTTGCTGGAGTTCAGCTCCAGAGCCATGCCAAACACCCCCTAAGAGCCTGTTTGGGACTACTCTGCTCCATCTTTTTCAGCTCTGCTCTATCAACTCTACCACAGAGCAGCTTCACTGTGGAGTTTCTAGAGCAAGTGGACCTATTTGGCACGCAATTTAGCTCCAGCTCTGGAAACATGAGGTTTCTATAGGAAAGATCTACTATGCCCCTGATCGATGTTTGATGTACGTTCTGTTGTATGCAGAGCATGTGTAATTGAATTTTTTTTTTACCAATTCAAATATGGTGTAAATATTATAATCTCATTTAATTTATTGGAGAAAAGTAAAAAACAAATATTTCGGTCAAATAATTCTATACTTTTGTCACGTAAATTTCAAAGCGCTTGATGGATAATTGATAAAGTTCATATTTCGGATACAAATAATTGTCCATACATAAATAGTAACTGTAATTAAAAACTGAATACTAGTTCAGATTAAAAAATGAAATTAAAACTGAAAATGCTAACTGAAATTTAAAACTAAAATTACATACTGAAATTTGCTACCGAAATTAAAAACTGAAATCATTCAGAAACTGATTGAGCACTAATGAAATGCAAATTATGAGACTCTGTGTAGCCACTATCATTTTTCTGAAGTACACTTCTACCATGTGAAGTCCACTGTGTAATTGTTTTTGCCAGCAATTTCTAAAACTTGGATTCGGTACTCTTATCGGCACCTTCTTCAGTACAAATCATGTGATCCAGCAATACAAGTCAGGTCATTGTTGAGGAATTCATGTACGAATCTAGAGCATCAGTTCAGTTTCTCCATTCATTCATGACAAATCAAATTGAAGTACACAAGTACGAGGAGCTCAAGGCATCCATTTTTCAGGCTGCTGACATGTTCGTTGATGGTCTGTTCCAACAAATCTAGTAGGACTGGGTGAAGGTCTGTTCCTACATATCAGGTCAATGTAGTGCTCGTACACAGAGAGAAAAAGAAGATCAGCCGGAGAAAGACACCAGTTTCATGGGCGAAGAAGCGATCCAGCTACAAGACTTGTGGGTGAGCCTGTTCAATCAGCGTTGCCACATCAGGCTAGCCGAGAAAGGCCTGCTGTGCGAGTCAGTAGAGCTAGACCTCTGCAAATCTCCTCCCCTGCTCAAACCCCATCTACAGGAAGATCCAGGTCCTTCACGTCGGATGCCCCGTCTGAGATGCCGGATGCAGTTGGGCTAGCGCCGTCGGGGGTGCGGCCATAAGGGGTAGCGCCTGGGTGGGTGGCAGTCGAGCGAGGTGGGGGTGGCGTTGACGAGTTCCAGGGTGGTTGCGCCTCCAGGTGGCCGTCCGCCTCCTCCTCCGGGGGGCCGTCCGTATCCACCCGCGACACCGCCACCACCCAGGCCACCATGGCGATGTGGAGGCCGCCGCCGCTGGGGGCCGCCATGCGCGTAGGTCAGGCCGAGCGCCGGGCCAGCATCCAGCCGCCACTGCGGGGCCGCGGGGGCGGGGAACGGGGGTCACGCGGTGGGCGGCGCAGCCACGGAGGCGGGAGGAGCTCGGACCAGAGCGGACGGGCGGGGAGCGCGGGCCCGGTGACCTCCGACGAGCTCCAGCGGGAGGGGCACCGGTTGCGTTCCGCTAGCAACGCCGGATTCGTTGACCCGTATGCGCTGCCGGAACGAAAGGGGAAAGAAGCAGTTGGGGGGCGACGGGAGGAAATAGAACGAAACGTTATCTGCGTAACGAGTGGCAATTGCGGGTAATTACCTTCAACTCCACGAGGACATACGAAACGCTGGTTTGTGGAGTACTCTCTGAGAAGCTCCGCGAAAAACATAGAGTTGGACCAAAACTCCATCTTTTTTTGGGAGCAGAGTTTATGGAGTTGGACATGTTTGACAGAAAAATTTAGGAGCAGAGCTAAAAAGATGGAGGAGAGCAGTCCCAACACGGACTAAGTCGACGCACCCGTAGGTGACGCCCTTGTTCCACCGCAGGTACCGCCCGTTCGCCCGGAGCTTACACGGGCCACCGTCCGTGGCGCGGAGGAGCACGACGCTGCCGCGCTTCCCCCTAGTGACCGACCATTCGATGTGGTGGTCGTCCGGAAACTCGAGGATGCACTGCGCGACGTAGCCGCCGATGTGGCCGGATCGCGCTGCGCTGCGCGTGGCGGAGAGGTACCGGCCGTAGGCGCCGCGGAGGAGGACGCGCGCGCTGAGGACCTGCACGGCCCACGCCGTGTTGACCATGTGGCGGCGGTGGTCGATGGAGACGCCCCGCCCGTCCTCGTTGGCGAAGAGGTACCCGCCGCGGCCGCGGTTGCGGAGGCGCACGTACTGCCCGTCTTCGAAGGGCGCGACATCCTGCGTCTGCGCGGGCGCGCTGCTTGACGACGCGCCAACGGCGCCGGTTGCCGAGGAGCTGGCGCCCTCGTCCACGCCGCTCGCGGGGGCGGGGCCCTTCGACGACGTCGCCGAGCGCCGATCCTCGTCGCTGTCTGACGACTCGATGCCGAAGAGCTCCTTGGCCGACACCCACATGGCTTCAGAGCTAGTAGCAGCGGTGCTCTTGCCTTTGTCCATGGCGCGGTGGTGGGAGGGGGCGGAGGGCTCCAGCGAGAGAGCAATGGAGGCAGGGTGGCGTTGCTGCGGCGGTTATCCCTGTGCCGCCAGTGCCAGCTGTTTAAATAGGCCGCTGGCACAACGGGAACGACGTTCCAGCGTCCAACGTGGCGAGCACGCTCTCTGGTGTGTGGGGCCCCGGTGGAAGTAAGATGGGTATCGTGGTGTGGCCGCCGTGTAGCTCGCCGATCGCCGCACACGTCCAGCCGTCCGGGCGGTCCTCCCTCGTTCACGCGGCAGCGCCCCGGGAGGCCAGACCCAGGATGCCGTGGAGCCGTGGACGGTGTTTGGGGACGGGCAGAATCTGGCCTTGCACGGAGCCGCGGAGGTGGAACCGTGGACGAGGGCTTGACCTCAACGGATGCGGAGCTTGGAAGGGGAAGCAGCGGACCGCGGTCGTAGGAATGGCTTGCTTGGGACTCTAGATGTGGCCGTGATCGGCGGTGGGGCAGGCACACGGGGCGCGGGTCGCAGCGGCCTTTGGCGTTCCTGGGAGGCCGGGACGGTCGTTCCGGATCGCGGGTCGGGATCGCTGCGGTACGGACGCCAGGTCGATGCTTGGGACGTGAGTTGGGACGACGTCCCAAAGCACACCGGATCGATGGGATGAACGGCGGCGGCAGCAACCGGTGATGCAGCGAAGCTGCGGACTGCGGCCGCTCAGCGAAGCTGCTGAGCGGTAGCGCGGCGCTGGAGCTGGAGCTACGCAGCGACGCGGCGCTGGAAGCCTGGAGGTGGAGCTGGAGTTGGGTGACGGCACGACGCTGAAGCCGACGATGCGCGGCGGGTGCGTTTCATCCGAGCCAGTTCGACTCTTGGGGACCTGAGCCCAGACGTTGCAGGCTACAATGAAACCGAGCCCAGACCCTGCAGGGAGAAAAAGGCACCAAAAAAAAAAACTCAAGCTTAAGTCCTGATTTACAATAGCAGAGTAAACTAATATTGTAATAAGCAATTGTCCTGATTATCCTAGGATCATTCTTGTTCAGTAGCTACGTTCTATATACTCCCTCCATATCGGTATTAGGAGTCGTTCTGGGAAAGGACCGATCCGAAGCAATAGAAGTCGTTCTGCCTCTCGACGTTAACTTTGGACGACGCTGCCCCTCTCGCCTCGGCTCCAGCGCGCCGCGCGAGTTAATCCATCTCTTCGTTTCTGACGCCGTGTTAATGGGCACCGCATGCGACGGCCCTTTAATTTAATCGCGTCGTCAAGCCGCACGCCACTAAGAACAAGCGCGGCTGCCGCCACCGCACACCATCTCCACCTCACGTCGCACGCCGTTCGTGCACGCCGCGTCGATGGATGCCTCGCTGTCCTCGGAGATGGAGACGATGGTGCCGGACTCCATCACGTCGAAGTCGCAGGAGGCAGCAAAGGTCGTCACATCGGCGAAGCTGGAGCTCTCGCTGGAGTCGGAGATGGAGTTGGTGCTGGACTCCATCTCGCCGGATTCCAAGATGGAGGTCGCTGCTGACTCGGAGGAGGTCGCCGTGGGCGACGTCGGGCCGGACTCAGAGAAGGTCGCCGCGGAGGACGTCGTCGAGGCACTGGACTCCGTCGACCCGCCGCTGTCCGTCGAGGGACTGGGCTCCGTGGTCGCACAGGACTCCATGGAGATGGTGCCGGATTCCTTGCCGCCGGGAGCTTTTGTTTGCGGTCGCTGCGGTCTCGTCCATGAGGACCGCCAAGCGTGGAATCGTGCGCACTCACGGTTCTGGCCATGCTCTCGTTGCGGGCTCGTCCACAACAAATACATGGGCGGTGCCATGCTTTACAGCCAGCGCGAGTTCGATTGCAAGCTTTTCATTCCTGATCTTGATGAGCTCGTGATGGAAGGCAATGGTATCGTGTTACCTCCTCACGTTGTCAAGAAGCTCGACGAGCTCGCTGCTAGGAAGGATGATAACAAGGCGTCGGTAAGATACCTAGCTCAAGTTATAATTAAGTTGTTACAAGATTGCCTCTACTACTTAAGCTAACAAGCATCTATCTAATCGTTTCATGCAGCAAGAGTAGCCTCGGCTTCATGTAGCAATGATGGATCACAAGGGATACAAGATGGCAGCCGATCTTGTCTTTCCAATGTTTGTTTTTTCATGTGAGGTATCTTGAAGTCGTTGCAACCTTTCTTCTTCATAGCTTCCATCAAAACACCTTGTAGTGTTAGAAATATTCGGTTTGCTTTGCGTGTCGAGTACTCCATGAATGCCTACAAAACAAGTGTGCAAGAAATGAATGAATGAGCAAATTTGTTGTGGAAGAAAACATTGAAACATGTGTGAACAATTTGAGCAAATTACCTCTTGCACGGCTGGAACTAGAGCCTCTATTGTTTTTGCATTCTTCTTATATTGAATTGCTTGTATAGCTCGAAAAAAACCCAAGTCAAGAATGTTGAAATCCGGAGAGTTTGGTGGTTGACATATTAGGCGAATATCAAATCCTCCTAGCTTAGCGGCCTCACAAAAATCCGGATCATCCAATTTCAAGTGGGAAGGTGCATTGTCCTATTGAATGAAGATGGGTTTGCCCACATCTTCTCTTGCCCACTTAGCTCGAATGGCAGGCAACACTTGGTTGATCATAAAATCTCTATTCACTTCTCTAGTGATCGAAGTAATGGGCTTCATAACCAAGTCTCCACGGACACAACCGGTTCTCTCATTACCTCTTTGAGCCGGTTCATAATGAACAAGTGGAAAACAACCAATCCTACCATAAAAAATACAATTCCCATTCATAAACCTTGGGCGAGCGCAAACACACAAGAACATGAGCCTAGGGATATAGTTCATATTCTTACAAGTCCAATGGGGATCATCTTCTTCGGGTAGCAAATAATAATTTTCAGATTTTTTAGATAGGTAAAACCATTTCTCATCAATGAACACAAAGTCAAACAACTCCTTGAACCTTAGATCATCAAGCAATTCCCTATTAACCATGTCAACACACCACTGTAACCTAGACCTCTTGTTAGCTTGAGTGAGATATGGTTTGATGCCACTAGAGTGGCGCCTAATCAGTCCTTTTTTCAAATACCTTTGAATCCTCCATTTGCTCAAGTTTAGTTTGTGCACACATCCTCTATAGTCATTCTTTCCTTTAGAGGAATGTTTCTCAATGCTTCTAAGTCAACAGGGATTGCTTTACGGCCAACTCTACCCTTCTTTAGACTATCAACCACAACCGGAATAGAGTTTCTAAGTTGTGTTTTATCTCGGTTCCAAACACGCTGAACTGTCCGAATGTGAAGGTCAAATTGAGCAGCAACATATGCAGTATCTTTCTTGTGTAGTATACCATCGTTGCTTCTACCCAACAAAGTTTGATAAACTCGTTTTCGGAGATCTTCTGTCATTTCTTTCCTTCGGTGGGGTACTCCATGAACTTGTTCTTCCACGTTGGGGTTCTGGACAGCATGTTCTGTTACAAGAAAAAAGAATCACGTGCATAGTTATAATTAGTCACGGCATGTTCTAGCTTCATATGCAAAAAAGAAGCACGGCATGTTCTATTTATACTCATTCATGCAATACTTATTCACGACATGTTTCTAATTATAGGGAAAAAAAACAAACACATTCATGGGATACTTATTCATGGCATGTTCTAATTATAGGGAAAAACAAACACTTCCATGGAGTACCTAGACATGGCGTTCTACCTGTAGGATAAAAATACAAACTAAAATGAATGTGATTGTGACAAAAAAAAGTTACCAGCAAGATTTTGTACACGGATGCTGTGAATATCAAAACAGGGAAGAAAAAATGAGTAAGAATCCGCACGTTACCATTGTTGTTGTGGTCCTCCAGTATAGGTTCGTTGAAATTGAAGGGGAGATTGATGTCGCCATCTTCCTCCATACGAACGTTCAGATCGAAGCCATGGAGTACACGAGCCATTGCGCCGTACGGTTTGCTATGCAGTGGAAGGAGTAGGAAGAAAGAGAAGAGGCTAAGCCATGGCTAGATGAACAAGCAAGTGAAGAACAAGCAAGGCAGTAGTACCGCAGGCAAGGCGTTTTAATACTGCAGGCAAGGCGAATCGTCGGAGGTACTGAGCGGAGCGCCAAACGAACGAAAATTCGAGCAAACGCGCGCAAACGAGCGAGCGAAAAGCCTAAACGCGACATCAGAAAAAATTCACGCAGCAACGCCTAAACGCGAGCGCAAGCAGCGAGCCAGCACGCGAGCGCAAGCGTGCACACGGGCGCAAGGACGAGCCCAGCATGCGACCAACGCGTGCGAACGAGCCCTGCATGCAAAAATGCACTACAGGCAACAAAAATATTATCGTGGGTGCGAGGACTCGAACCGGCGATCTCCTGCATCGGGCCGCGCAAGACAAGCCACTCAGGCTACGCATCGCTTTTGTAAAGAATGCAACCGCGGACCTATTTAATAAGGACAAACATGGAAAAATACCCTCTAATTAATCACTCCCTGGCACACCTTGGTAAGCGTAATCCTGTCCTAAATGACTTCTAATTGCAATATGGAGGGAGTACGTCATCTTAATTATTCATGGATCATGTTCTCTTTCTCAAACAAATCGTCCTAAAGAGATATCCTAACAAACTGGGAACTTATAAAATTGTCAGATCCACGTCTCACATACCTGTTCCTCAGAAACTTTGTGACTTAACACAAATACTTTCAAATACGAATACATATAACCACAAAATTCCTCGAATGATACTTCAGATATGATATGAGTAGATATCAATGTTGATATCAATATATATCTACATTTGAGTATCTAGATCCCGGTATTAAATATTCATATTCGAATACGTTCGGACAATTGGTTGGAAAATTTAAGTATCTATATCAATCATGAGACTAAATATCTCTAAAAAATAATGCAAGCAAGTCAAAAATTTTCTATGAGCATAGACAAGAGCGGCCATTTGTATAGATGGTCAAACGACATTACAGAACAAGAGCATGTCAATAGCACGACATTACAGAACAGAAGCTGTCAATAGCTTGGGTGTTTGGTTTAAGAAATGAGTTAGTCCATTGTTTTGTCACTCCTTATTTTTCTTGTTTGATTTATGAAATGAAATAGGTTAATTCATCATCATCTCATTCCTTACAACCTAATAATTAATACTAGTACGAGGAATGGAGTCATTCCATCAAATTTAAATAATGAACTTATAATGCACCATTTCATCTAGAACAAATTAAAGCGGACCATGTCGTGTCGTTCAACAAGATCAATTTGACGTCCAGCACAACACTAGGTAAGTTAACCATGTCATAAAACCATCACAACAAAAAGGGAAAACAAGAAAATCACAGTTTTCAGCAAGGCACTTGCCTAGGCGCACTTAAGCGCTAGGCAGAGGGGCCCCACCTTGCCTGAGGGGGTAGGCGGAGGATAGGCAGCGTGTCCTCATATCCAGAGTTGCACTGTCTGAGGGAGGGGCAGCAGGTGGAGGGTGGCGGCGAAGGTGACAACCACGGCTACGAGGAGGGAGGGCGGCACGTAGTGGACAAGAGGAGGACGGGAGGATGGCAGGCGGTGCTGATGGGTGACGGGCGCGATGGAGAGGAGGTAGAGGCTAACGTACAAAACACCTAGAAAAACATCTTAGAACGCATAGGCCCGCATAGGCTCTAAGCGGAGGGTCACCGCCTAGAGAGGGCCTAATGTAACCTTACCTCGTCGTCGTGCGATCAGAGTTACTCCAACACTGGCCAACTTGCTCCTAAAGCTTGTAAGTCGGAGAGTGGATTACGGGATGGTCTTAATGACCCCGGTAGAGAGCACCACCTTGAGACGGTAGCGGCTCAGACCGCTCTCAAACTTTTGGTGCCAATCTTTTGGCAATGTGTCAACATGCGCCGCACTCAAGCTTCAGTAGCCACCACAAAAAGTAGTTGTCGTTTGGTTGTTGCGTAAAGATCGACATGCCACATAAAAACTTGTTAATTTCAAGGCGATTTCTCATCACACTCATGGCATTGATTTTTACTACCGCACCTAAGGCTTGGCAAGATGCACCCAGCAACCAAGTGGCCTCAGAATCTAAACACAGTTTACGACTGTGACAAAACTAGGTCACTTCCAATATATATACCGAAGAGAAAAAAAAACTTAGCTGTATTGTCTAATTTCTAGTGATAATTTAGTAACATAGATTAAGGGCATGTTTGGATCCCATACATTAAAACCAATATCTAGAAAATCGCTTCAAATTTCATTATTGGATTATTTTCTAGTTTCTCTCAAATTCTTGGAACCAAACAAGACCTAAGAGAGAAGTCAAAATATCATGGAATAATGTGAGATTCAATTCCTTGTTGAAGGATTATTCACAAAGGCGTTGTAAATTACTAAGATATAAGTATAAAATATAATAGTAACACCGTCGTATAAATGGTATAGGTCCCTAACAAGGATTTTTGTACTACTATATAGTATTTGCGAAGGACCCATTTAGCATTATTTCGGATACACTATTTCGTTATTTCACTTCTCATTCACCCTACAAAAGTACAAAATGAAAATACACAGCCAGTCAGCCTAGGGTCAATGGGCCATAATCAGGAATCAGATCGTCTAACTTTGACCTCCTGAACTGTAGTCTGCAGTCAATCATCGTAGCCATCCATTTTAGATCCAACTATGAGACTCTCTCGTAACCAATTTAACAGGCCTGCAGCCGGCCCATCTGAGCCCAGCCACGGACTCCCCCGTTCCCCTGCGCAACTCGTACGGTCGTCGCCTCCGCCGCCGTTGCGGACTCCCGTTCCCCTGCGCGAGGTCGTCGCCTACGCCGCCGTTGCAGGTCGCTGGATCGGCACGCCCGTCTTCGCCAGTCGGTCACCGAGTTCTCCACCTCGCCGGCGTTCCCCTCCACTCCCTACACGATCTGGTGGCATGGTGCGTCAGCTGCTTCTCCATCTCGACTGCGCTCCCCTCCGCGCCACCGAGCATCGTCGCCGTCCCGTAGCCGGTCGCATCGGCGATGGTCCTCACCACGCCGGAAGTTCCTCCCCACCACCGCGTCAATCGGCATCGTGGCTGCAGTCGGCGCCACTCCATGGCCAAGCACGCTGGTGGTCAGTACATTGGGGATAAATTGTGTTCCCAGGAATGTTGCAAACTGTGTTCCTAGCGCTGTAAATTTGCAAGTGCTAGCAACCTATGTAAATTGTGACTATTGCCAATGGAATTGTAAAGATTTTGCTTCGTGGCTGTAGGCGGTGGTCATGGTCCTCCATGGCCAGGCAGGTGGTGGTCAGTAGAACAGAGAAGACTGCATATTGTGTCTTGAGTCCTGTAAATTATGCAAGTGCTATGCAAATTGTGACTGTATAGGAATTGTAAAGATTGACATTGTGCCAGTGTGGCCAAGCTTGCCATTGTATTATAAATTGGTTCTGTGATGTAAAAAACGAGAATGCTCAAGTTTTTCATTGACAGTGTGTATAGGTACATATACATGATGCCGATCACTGCTAGTGCTAGCCAAGCGATGCTAACTACTTCCTACATGCAAGGATCAGCTAGAGAATAGGACACAAGCACTAGCAGTTTGACTGACTAACTGAAGCAGCTGATCCTACTGCTATCTAACTGACGCCTGTAGAATCGTTTGCTGACACCCCCCCCGGCAGTTGCAGCTTCGGTTGATTGAATGCATAAACTGTCTCTGAATTCATTGAGCAATGGCGTCGGTAGTCCCTTGGTCATGATGTCTGCAAATTGATGCCGTGTAGGTATTTGCAGCACTTTGAACTGTCCCAGGGCAACCTTCTCCAGCACAAAATGTATGTCAAGTTCCACATGCTTGGTCCGTCGATGATGCACCGGATTTTCAGATAGGTACACAGCAGATACATTGTCATATTAAATCATCGTTGCCTTGTCGATGACCACATGAAGTTCTTGAAGAAGATTTCGCAGCCAGCAACACTCCGCGGCGGCATTGGCTACTGCTCGGTACTCGGCCTCGGCGCTTGACCGTGACACCGTAGTCTGGCGCTTGGACGACCATGACACAAGTGAGTCACCAAGAAAGATGCAGTATCCGGACGTCGATCGCCGCGTGTCCGGGCAACCGGCCCAGTCGGCGTCGGAGTAGACCTTGAGTGCAATCGACGGTGTAGCCGAGATCTTGATGCCGTGGTTGATAGAGCCACGGAGGTATCTGAGGATGCGCTTCACAAGGTTCCAGTGCACATCGCGCGGGGCGTGCATGTGGAGGCACGCTTGGTTCACGCCGTAGGCGATGTCCGGGCGTGTGAGTGTGAGGTGCTAGAGCGCACCGGTGATGCTGTGGTAGAAGGTGTTGTCGGACGCGAGCTCGCCGTCGATGGTAGACAGCTTCGGCTTGGCTTCGACGGGAGTCGATGCAGGTCTGCAGTTCGCCATGCATGCTCTTTCCAGGATGTCCTCGGTGTACTGGGCCTGGTTGAGGTAGAATCCCGTCGCATCGCGACGCACCTAGACTCCGAGGAAGAAGTGGAGCTCACCAAGGTCCTTGAGCGCAAAAGCTTGGCGCAGCTGGTCGATGACGTGACGTAGAATGGTGGTCGTTGAGGCTGTGAGAATAATGTCATCGACGTACACAAGGAGATACGCCACTTGGTCGCCATGCTTGTAGATGAACAAGGAGCTGTCTGCTGCGGACGCTGATGAAGCCCATCTTTGCGTGGGGTGGCTTCCAAGGCGCTGGAACCACGCCCGTGGCGCCTGCTTGAGCCCGTAGAGGGACTTGATGAGCAGGCAAACATGGTCGGGGCAAGCGGGGTCGACGAAACCTACAGGTTGATGACAATACACGCGCTCGGCAAGATCACCGTGGAGGAACGCGTTCTTGACGTTGAGCTGATGCACAGGCCACCGTCTTGTCGCCGTGAGGTGCAGTACTATTCGGATCGTCGCCAGCTTGACCACCGGGGAGAAGGTCTTATGGAAGTCGACGCCGGGGCATTGGGAGAACCCGCGGACGACCCATCTGGCCTTTCGACGCTCCAATGTGCCATCAGGATGCAACTTGTTCTTGAAGAGCCATTTGCCGGTGATGACATTGGCTTGTGCGGGTCAGGGCACGAGCGTCCATGTGCCGTTGCTCTTCAGGGCGTTGAATTCGGCCTGCATCGCGGCCAGCCACTCCGGACACTTGACGGCGGCGGCGGCGGCGCAGGCATGGCGGCGACGTGTGCATACTTGGGATTAGGCATGTGGATCCCAGCTTGCGCACGCGTGACCATCGGGTGTCATTGCGGTTGCACGGACGACGTCCTTGGAGGGTCCGGCGGTGCCCTCAATGGTGGAGAGCCCGACGTCACAGAGTCGGGCGCTGAGGATGATGTCGCGGCAGGCGACGACGACGGTGCCGCAGGCTACGCGTCCGGCTACGGGGATGTCGTGTTGCTGGAAGCAGTGGGCAACGGGGTCTCAGTCGATTGAGAGTCCGTTGCTGGTACGCCGAGCTGCACTGCTGGAGCACGCCGTCAAGACTGGCTTGGTTAGGTGGGGAGCGGGACCATGTCAGGCATGCACGACGAGCATGGAGGAGCAGCAGATGGTGGCGTCGTGTCAACCTGTGCAAATGGAAAACAAGTCTCATCGAAATAGACGTGACGTGAGATGAGCACACGTTTGGTAACAGGATTGTAGCACTTGTATCCCTTTTGGTCGAGCGGATAGCCAAGGAAGATACAACGGACAGAACGCGAAGCCAGCTTGTGCAGGCCTGTAGAGGCGGTGTTGGGGTAACAAAGGCACCCAAAAACTCGGAGGTGGTTGTAATCTGGCGGCGAGCCAAAAAGCAGCTCGAATGGGGTCAAGTTGTTACGAGGTCGACACGGCCGCCGGTTCAGTAGATAAGTGGAGGCTGCGAGCACGTTCGGCCAGAAGCTAGGTGGGATGGATGCCTGAAATAGCAAGGAGCGAATGCCATCGTTGAGAGTGCGGAGGACGCGTTCTGCACGCCCGTTCTGCTGGGATGTGTATGGGTAGGTGAGGCGAAGAGCAATGCCGTGCGCGGCGAAGAATGCGCGCGACGCCGAGTTATCAAACTCTTTGCCATTGTCGGTTTGGAGACACATAATGGGCACCTGAAACTGAGTGCGTACAAAGGCATGGAAGGAGATGAGAGTGGGTAGAACATTGGATTTGTGACGCAAGGGAAAGGTCCAAACATAATGCGAGAAATCATCCAAAATGACAAGATAGAATTTGTAACCAGAATTGCTCATTATAGGTGAGGTCCATACATCACAATGCAGAAGCTGAAAGGGAAACTGAGAAATATTATTGGA
Source organism: Miscanthus lutarioriparius (assembly GCA_904845875.1). Classification (NCBI taxonomy): domain Eukaryota; kingdom Viridiplantae; phylum Streptophyta; class Magnoliopsida; order Poales; family Poaceae; genus Miscanthus; species Miscanthus lutarioriparius. Next base: position 126,380,795 of record CAJGYO010000001.1, read on the forward strand.
CTCGGTAAAAGGCAGCCGGACATGCTTGCCAAGGCGACAGGCTTCACATGTATGACGACTGGACTTGGAACAAGAAAAACCTATGGAGCGCGACAGGCGTTGGAGCGTGGCATGACCGGGATGACCAAGGCGCGCATGCCAGAGCGTGCTGTTGTGCGATGCAAGGAGAGCAGTCGGAGGGCGCGCCGAGTGATGGCGAAGTGGGTAGAGTTCGCCGGACGAATCACATCGGAGCAGAGCCGTCCTGGTGCGGAGATCCTTGATAGAGAAGCCCCATGGATCAAATTCAACAGAAACGGAATTGTCACGGGTTAGAGCACGCACTGAAATGAGATTTTTGACAAGCTGAGGAGCAATTAAAACATTACGAAGTTGCAAAGGAGAAGAAGTGGTAGGAATAGAGGCGTTGCCAGTGCACTGGGCAGGAAGAAATTGGCCATTGCCGACAACAATATGATGATGAACAGAGGGGGAGGGAGCGGAGCTAAGGATACCGGAATTGGACGCCATGTGTGCCGTGGCTCCCGTGTCAAGGAACCAGTCGCCGCCGCCGCCACCGGGTTGTTGATGGATAGGCCGTTGAGGGCAGAGTAGAGGCTGGCCGGTAGAGAGCCCTGGGCGCCGGCGTAGAGGGCGGGATCGTGCGGAGGCGGTGGGGCTGAGAGTACCGCCATGGCCTGCGGAGGGTTGACGCCTGGCCGCGAGCCGAGGACACCAGGTCGCCAGGCGTTCATCGGCCACGCCTGAACAACGCCTTGCCAAGGGTTGTAGGCCGAGGCCCACGGTGGCGGCGGCGCACTGGCGTGGGGCGCAGGGTGGCCGCTCGTTGCTGCACTCTGTCCGCCGGAGGCGTTCTGGCGATTTCGACCATCAACGGACTTGCGCTTCTTACAACGGTCATTGGCACCGGTGTTGGGTGCCTGCGGCGGAGGTGGGGGCAGCGCCACGGGCCGGGTTGTTGTGGAGGTGGTGGCGGCTGCAAGGAGCGCCGTTTGCGCCTCCATCTTTTGAGAGTGCCGCATCCGATGTTCCTCCTGCAGCAAATAGGATTTGGTGTAGAGGAATGTGGGCGGCGGAGTCATGGTGGAGAGAACAGCAATGGCCTGGCTGAACTTGTTGTTCAGGCCACACAGCGTGTTGATGACGAGCGCCGGATCGGAGACGGCGGCGCCGCAGTCGTAGAGAGTGTCGGCGAGGCGCTTGAGACGGCCGCAATACTCGCTGATGTTCATGTCGCCCTGGAACAGGCTGTGGAACTCCTGCTGAGCATAGACGGCGCGCTGAAGGCTGTTGTCGAGGAATTGCCCCGTGATCGCCGTCCACGCGGAGTAGGCGGTGGCGCCCGACTTGTTGACGTCACTCCAAATCTCCTTGGACATGGTGGTTTAGAGCCAGGAGACGATGCAGGAGTCAATCTGGAGCCATTCCGGATCGTCGATCATGGCGGCGGCATCAACTGTGCCGTCGATGTGGTTGACGAGGGCGAATTTCTTGATCGCGAGGTCGAAGAAAGAACGCCACTGCCGGAAGTTGCCGTCATCAGCAGAGAGGATGACCGGAACGTGGCTGCGGATGTTGAGCAGCACGAGGGTGGAGGCTGGGGGAGGAGCAGGGTCGTTGCCCACGACGAAGGGATTGGAAGAGGTGGAGCCGTGAGGACTGTCCATGGCCAGGAGCAGCGGAAGGTGGAGGTTGGATCAGAACGATCAGTCTGATACCATGTAAAAAACGAGAATGCTCAAGTTTTTCATTGAAAGTGTGTATAGGTACATATACATGATGCCGATCACTGCTAGCCAAGCGATGCTAACTACTTCCTACATGCAAGGATCAGCTAGAGAATAGGACGCAAGCACTAGCAGTTTGACTGACTAACTGAAGCAGCTGATCCTACTGCTATCCAACTGACGCCTGTAGAATCGTTTGCTGACATGTGATACTATTATCAATGGAATCCACAAAAGCTGTTGCTGATAATTGCAGATTCAGAGGCTGCATACTACTGAATATTACACTTGAACTAACCCAAAACTATCTGAACATGATTCAAAGGAGGCTGATGATCTGATCTGTACTACTAGAAGTCAGCAATAACATCATCTGTCATTGATCCCTGGATTGGAAAATAAAAGAACAATAGTTCAATATAGTGGCCATGGTTCAGAGAAAATGTCTTCTACTTTGAAAAAGCTATTGATGACCATGTATGGTTCACACATCCCTTCCTTGGACAAAGAAGTACTAGGGGAAATATTTGGTGCTGCTGCACCACCATGGATTGCAGCTCGTATATTTTCTTGTTCCTCTGAAGCCTTTTTCTTTTTCTTACCTCCCTTTTATACAAAAGTTTCTTGTTCCTTCAGATAAAAGAGAATCAAATAATGAAATACAATTGAACTTTTTTCAGCGACTACATCAGAGATTTTTGCAACCTGTAGATCCGTGGAGACCGAACTGCACCAGGAGATGTCGATCACCCTTGCATGGCACCCGAGCGGGGCCTGGATACGTCCGTGCGATTGCACTCGCACCAAAAACGAGAGGAACGACGCCAAAACAACAAGGCCTTTTTTAGATGGCCTCAAAATTCCAAGTTTTTTCGTTCTTTCTCCATCACATCAATTTTTAGACACATGTATGGAGCATTAAATGTAGGTAAAAAAATAACTAATTACATAGTTTCGTTGTAAATCACGAGACGAATCTTTTGAGCCTAGTTAGTCCATGATCGGACAAAGTTTGTCAAATACAAACGAAACGTGCTACAGTGTCCAGATTGTAAAAAATTGCAATCTAAATAAGGCCCAAGTACTCGCGCCAAAAAAGGAACGCCCTGGCTCTTTTCTACTGAGGCCTTGTTTAGATACCATCCAAATTTCAAGTTTTTTCACTCTCTCTCCATCACATCAATTTTTAGCTGCTTGCATGGAGTATTAAATGTAGATAAAAAAAATAACTAATTACACAGTTTAGTTAGAAATCACGAGATGAATCTTTTGAGCCTAGTTGATTCATGATTGGACAATATTTGTCAAATAAGACGAAAGTGGTACTATTCATCGGGTTGAAAAAAGTTGCAAACTAAACGAGGCCTAAGACAGGCCGTGCTCTGTCGGGCCAAAGCGCAGCGTGCAGAGAAGGGCAGCGCATATAATCTGCTCACCGTATGATATGAGCGAGTGGTCAGATTTCAAGCAACTGCATAGTACAGTTCAGAGGCAAAGTTAGAGGATCTGATTCCATAATCATAGGAAAGCATTTCACACCATGGCCGAGCTGGCTCGCCACGTCACCGATCCGTGCCTCCGAACTCCCAGCCAATCACAGCGCGCCTCCTACTAGAACCCTAACACTATAAAATCGCAGGCGCCGCCCGCCCCTTCCACCAATAACCCTTCATTCTCCGTCGCGCCCCCAACCTCGAAGAGTTCGGAAGTTTCCAGAACCCAAAAGCGAAGCGTCGATGAGTTCCACCGGAGGCGGCGGCCGCGGGAAGGCGAAGCCAGCGACCAAGTCGGTGTCGCGGTCCTCCAAGGCTGGGCTGCAGTTCCCCGTCGGGCGCATCGCGCGGTACCTCAAGGCCGGCAAGTACGCGGAGCGCGTCGGCGCCGGGGCCCCTGTGTACCTCTCCGCCGTCCTCGAGTACCTCGCCGCCGAGGTAATCGCTCGACCCCTCTTCCTCTCTCCCTGTTTTCCAGATCTGCGCTGGTCCAATCTCGCTGTTTGAATCTCCGTTGTGAATGGATTGTTTCGTGGGTTTTCGCAGGTGCTGGAGCTGGCCGGGAACGCTGCTCGGGACAACAAGAAGAACCGGATCGTGCCGCGCCACATCCAGCTGGCGGTGCGAAACGACGAGGAGCTGAGCAAGCTGCTGGGCACTGTGACGATCGCGGCCGGCGGCGTGATGCCCAACATCCACTCGACTCTGCTGCCCAAGAAGGCTGGTCACAAGGGGGACATCGGCTCCGCCTCCCAGGAGTTCTGAGCGCGTCGGCGGAAGGAGGAGAGAGACCGTCCCTGCCTCTGTCTTGTCCGCGTGGTGATGCTTGATCTCTGCGGTTTTTGGGGTGGTGTTTGATGAGTTGGGACTGTTGGGGTTTGTGGGATGTGAACAAACGCAGCGCGTTGTTTCATGAATCAATGAATGAATATAAGAGAGTATTATCATGATTTCCTCTCTGCTTGCATTTGAATTCGATTTGCCTATCCTATCGAATGGCGCATTGTATCAAACTGTATCAAACCTGATGATGGGACTGTCTGTATTGGTTCTGTCTGCGAACTCTGCATCCTCTGGTTTTGGGCTTCCAGTAGAAGTTGGGGTCGATCGTAATTTGTGGTACTATTTCGCATTTTAATCCGATTTATCTATCTGAACTTCACCGGATGATCGGACTTCTCGTTGCGAGGTTCTAAATTCTGCAAATGTATCTTCTGTTAACTGCTTCAACTGTTCGTACGACTTCTTGTTGCGAGGTTTTGAAATCTGCAAATGTATCTTCTGTTAACTTCTTTTACGTTTCTTGTTGCAAGGTTCTGAAATCTGCAAATGTATCTTCTGTTAACTTATGTTTTCCTTTTGCATTGCCGAAGATGCAAGAGACTATTCTTATGTTTCTTGTTGCGAGGTTCTGAAATCTGCAAATGTATCTTCTGTTTACTTATGTTTCCTTTTGCACTGCCGAAGATGCAACGAGTAGGCCTCGCCCTTGTGCAATAGGCCTCGCCCTTGTGCAGGAGTTTCCTCGCCCTTTTTTTTGTGCACGAGTTTCTGGTGAGTCTGCACTTAAGATCAGACTGTTCAGTGCCTGCAAATGGGATTGCCCTGAAAGCTTCTTAAGATCAGACTGATCAGCTGCAAATGGGACCTGCAAATGGGATAATGGTTGTTCTGCTCTCTGCAGTCAGCATTCCTTCCTGTTCCACTTCCCTTCCCTGCTTGTTCACGGTGATCGTGATTCCCTTTTGCTTTTGTTCTAAACGGCTTCCCTGTTTGTTCACGATCCTTTTGCCTTTGTGCTAAAACAGCAGGTCTACAGCAGGATACTACGTTATTAAGCATTTCTTGAAAGTGATGTAGGGAACGCGCGACCAAATGGCTTGTCCCTGAATCCCTTTCTCTGATTGTGCCTGAGGGCATGTTCAACCCATGGACAGGGGGTCGTCTGGACGAGCCTCGAATCTGACGTACAGACAACTAAAAAGACATGTTGTACAATAGATTGTCTGTAAGTTGTTTAATGTTTTGTACGTAGTTAAGATTAATTATGAAGACTATTTTGTAACCATTGTGTTGCTATTTGATAAAAAACGGATCAAACATAAATTAAATAAGGTATTCATACAAGCTATTCATACTATCAAAGTCAGAGATACTATCAAGATATATAAGTTTAACTCACGTAAAAATCAAAACCGGATAAAAGATAGCAAGGCTCTTGGCTGCTCCCTCGAAGCATCACTAAAGAAATATTCCCTCTTCTCTCTACTATTTCCTTCATAGCTCGGCGATGAGGAGCAATATGTGCGGCGAGGCGAAGCTTGGCCGGGCACAGTGAGTAGCAGCAGGGTTGACGGCTAGCTCGGTCTATGCAGCAAGGGGAGCTTTTTCCCCGTATCCCGTGGACGATGACGGCGGCGACCTCGGGCCGGCGTCTAGGGGCAATGCAATGGGTAGGTCGATCTCCTCCTCTCAGGGCTTCGCTGCAGCACTCCTACCTCCGCACGCCACGTACATCTCCTCCTGTGCCAGAGCTCGCGTGTTTCTTCTCCTGTGCTGGGGCCGCGCGGGATCTACCGATCTGTTGCTACATCGACGGGATTGGTACAACAGGTAATCTGAGCGTCGATTCGGCGTGGGAGCACGAGCCCACCCCGTCGTCTCGTGAGACGACGGCCTCGGCCTCTCTGTTGCCAACGAGAGTGCTTTCTGCAAATCTTGCCTCGTGGAGACGGCTCCTGCAGACGCGTTGTACTTGCCCTGAAAGCGATGCATGTTGTCTCCGTCTCACGATTAGGACCTGAAAAGGAGCTATGGGTGCAGGCTGGGCCATACTGTATCTACCATTGTGCCATGTATGCGTATGTTGGATCATGGGCCTTGTTATGTTGAGACCAACTGCTATACACAATACAATGATAGCCGCGTGCCAGCGTAAAAACCAGGAGCCCCACCATTGAGGATCGGAAATGCTGTGTGTATACGCCCCTTCATGGGCCTGCGTACGGGTCTAGTAGACATCCCGCTTTCGTCACATTCGCTGCTCTTGCCGCCTGCCCTGCTCCGCCGCCTCTCCCGTCGCTGCTCCTGCTCCGCCCCTCCACCCCGCAACTCCTGTCACCGCTCCTGCTCCTGCTTCGTGGCTCCCACTCCGCTGCCCGCCCCGCCTGACGATGCTGACAAGCGCAGCCAGCGCAAGGAGAAACGTCGGGCTCTGGCGCGGAAGCCCTCTAGCCTCGCCTTCTCCTACGGATGCGATGCGCCGGCGCCCTGATGCAGACGCCGGAGGAAGCCGCACCGGGATACGATGCATGTTGCAGTGTACAATTCAAATGTTTTAGATGTTTTAGAGATATATTACAAGTATTTCATACGGATGTTGCAAAAGTAGATCGGGGTGTTACAAAATTAGATCGAGATGTTACATATGTACGATGGTTGTACACGTACTCACTCTATTTTCCTAAAGAAAGTTGTTTTGGACATTGACACGGTATAAAAAAACAACTTTGACCACTATTTTTTCCTATAAATTATAGTCTATATATACTTTTTGTAAAACTACGTTTCGAGATAAATCTACTTACATCACTTTCATATTTTTAAACTCAACCTTAAAGAATTTATTGGTAGTAAAAGTTTAAAATGTTTGACTTAAGACAATCTTAAAACGACATTCTTTAGAAACATGGAGAGAGTATGTTGCAAGTGTATCTCCCCAATGTTTTATCTGTTTTTTTATACGTACGTTACAAGTATGTTTATTTAGATGTTGCATATGTTTCACACATATATTGCAAGTGTTTTATCTAGATATTGCATATGTTTGTAAGGATTTTCAAGTGTTTTTGTATGTGTTTGAGACACATGTTCTCAAGTGTTTTACTTGATGTATATTGCAAATATTGCAACTAAATGTTTTAAAAGTAGGTCGAGTCTTGAACATGGGATGAACCTGGAAAGTGAGAGGGGGCGCCAGTGGTGCCCACGGCACAGGCCCGCGGGTGGGCACGCGAAAAACATGCACGAGCGGAGGCACGGAGTGCAGGCGCGCGTCGGGAGTACAAATCGGCCTGGTATCGTCCGACGGACGTCCAGGCGGCGGCAGTTGCCGAGGAGGCCAAAGCCCTGAATCTTACCGCCGACGTGACGTCGGTGAGTTACCGGTATCGTGACAGTTACATTTCACGATCTCGAAACTTATCAATCCTGATTGTCTGCTTCAAATGATTACACCACTCTCTCTGGTGGATAATAAAAGAGAGATTGGAGTACTTGTATCCGATTGCAAGATGTAATGCTACCCCCGCAAAAAAAAAAATCATAAGCAGAAAATCGTTGCATTAGCAGAATCCGTTATCCCTAGTCCAGCTTACTGTGCGCGTGGTGCTATCAGTTCTTCGAGTTAAGAATGTTGGCCCTCATGGCCTCCAGCTCCGCCATATTCTCGATAGCGCCAGAGAAAGACGGCTCCGGGATCGGCTCCTCCACCATCTGCGACAGCCTCACGAGGCTCCGGGTGGCCAGCACCGCGCGCGCGTCCACCGTCTCGGTGGCCCTCCAGTACAGGCACTCCGCGGCGCGGGCGGCCTGCGCCTTCAGCTCGTCCGATCCCGTGGGGCCCAGCAGGCAGTGCGCCACGATCTGCAGCGCCGGCTGGAAGAGCTCCCACGGCAGCGGCACCCGCCGCCATTTCTCCGCCCCGCCGCCGGCGTCGGGGGCGGGCGGGAGGCGCTGCTTGTCGGCGCCGTCCAGCTTGCTGTGCGTCCCCGCCCAGGCGACGCAGAACTCGCAGAAGTCCATCTTGGACGAGAGCGGCATGTGCGCGAGCTTCCCGTGGTAGAGCTGCAGGACCGCGCCGACGATGCGGGCGCGTCGGGTGGCGCGCACGGTGCCGTGCGGCTCCAGCGGCGGGGTGAGCACGGCGACGTCGAGCTCGGCGGGCTTGGCCTTGGGCGGCACCTTGGCGTCGTGGTACGGGCTCGGGTTCGCCAGGTTCGGGAGCGACACGGTCTCGGCCTCCCCGGCGCCACGCTGCGCCGCGGCGTGCGCGTACAGCGCGAGGAGCACGGCCTCGAACCCGGCCAGCGGCTTCCGGGACACGGCGCGGCACAGGTACACCCCAGCCAGCGTCGGCACGAACCGCAGCACCGCGAGCTGGAGCTCGGGGACGTTGGACCGGAACGCGTCGTAGAGCCAGCGGCAGAGGCTGTCGTTCCCGGCGCCCGACCCGGATCCGCGGAGGCGTCCCGTCACGGCGCTGGCCACGTCGGGGTCGCTGAGGAGCGCGGCCACGGGGTCGTCGGCCGCGGCGACGGAGCCCGGGAGCGCGCCCCCGAGGATGCCCGCGAGGGCGTCCAAGGCGTCCTTCGCGCTGTGGATGGGCGGCGGCGCGTCGTTCGGCATCGTGGCAGTCAACGGCGCAGAGAGGAGCGGTCCCGAGGGTGAGGAGGCTAGCGCGATCGCGTGTGGCGTGGCCTCGACAACGTACGGGAAGGGAAGGTGGAGAGAACGGAGAGGATCACAGGGTCAGAGATTCACAGAATTGAGCGGGTGCGCTACGTTTCAGCTTTTTGACCCGCCATGCTAGCCAGGAGACGAGAGCGAATTGAGGACGTTTGGCGACGGTGTGCGTGGCTGCATGCAGCGTTGAGACTTGCGAAGGACTGCGTCACTGCAATGCAAATTTCGTTTGGAGCATCTTCGGATTAGTTAAATTTGATCAAAATGCGTACCAGATGGGCCAACGTTCTTAACAGATTTAATCAGTTGTTCTCGGGTTAGCCTAGAGGTTTTGTCCAAGCCCATCGTTTCCGGTTTTCACCAGACCGTTCAAATCATTTTTTGAAGGAATAACCTTTCATTTTAAAGATCCTACCCAAGAGAACTGTCATCACCGTTGCTGAACCAACCACTAACTCTTGCTTGTGCTAGCGGCACACGTTCCTGGGCTACAAAAATATTAAGAGCGTCTCCAAAAGTTATTTCAAGAGTCATTTAAATAAAAAATGTTTTCTATATCTTTTCATCCTTCGACAGCTTCGCATTTTTTACTACAAAAATTTACCTCAACGGGGCCGTTTAGCTGGTCCAAATTTCACTACTACAGAAGTTAACTGTAGGGGCAGCTCTAGAGCCTCTGTAGGGGCGGCTGCGCCAGCCGTCCTTCTCAGGGTGTTCCTACAGAGGGTGCCTCTGTAGGGACGGTTTCCTGACTGCACCTGCAATGCCCTCTGTAGGGGCGGCTGGTGTTTTCAGCTGCCCCTACAGTGCCCTCTGTAGGGGCGGCTGATAATGGACTTCTGTAAGGTCGGCTGTATCACCAGCCGCCCCTGCTGTGTGTATTTGTAAGGCCGGTTCAATCAAGAACCGCTCCCTACAGTGGATTTTTCAGTAAAAAAATAATTCAAATTCAAATCTGACCATATATATATATATAATTCAAATTCGAATCTGACCGCCACATATATACATCCACAAACACAAGACCATTATTTAGTACATCATCAAAGCAACTGAGATGAGATCTATCTATTTCGGAGTCGGTGCCCGCGCGCGCGAGCCGTGGTCCTGTGAGAGAGAAGAGAGAGAGCGCCGCATGCGGGGGCGGGGCGCTATAAATAGTGTTCTCGACCACCACGACTACTGGTACAGCACTTGCCTCGCTTCACTTCACTTGGCTCCTGCCCTCTTTGTTCTCCTCGCTCGAGAGCTAGCTAGCCCCCCGGCCGGTCGGCAGCCAGCCCGCGACACCAGGCTAGCGCCGCCTCCAATTAAGAAATCCACAAGTCCACATGCAAAACAAAGTCCAAACCGTTCCAAAGTCTGATCCAAACCATACCACAAGTCCACATTGTCATCAACGGCCTAAGGCTAGCCTATCAGTCTCCCGAATATGTTGGTATAGAGGATTACTACCTAAGTCGGAAAGAAGATGATGGTAAGTGCCTTTATGGTACACAAATGAAGTTGCAAAGGTCGCCGACCATCTCTAAGAGCTCGTCATCCTTGTATGGGTTCCTTCTCGTGTCTTTATCTTTCTCCAACTACAAGAGAACAAGTTTATGTTTACTATATCACAACATATGCGAACTTTTCATACTACAAGCGAAGAGGTTCAAACTTACCAGATTGGGGTTTCTGTTGTAGCCACCGATGGTACTCATCATAATACATGTGTAGTATCCACAACTCCCAGGCTTCTGCTTGGGGCACTGTGTGTTTTGCATATGGAGATGTTAAGTAATGCTATTGACAGACACGTAATATATGGAGTACCAAAGTAAATGACATTTACCGCACATAGAGTTTTGACATACAACTTTTCCTTTCTATTTGGATGATGCCTCCCCTTATGTTCCTGGACATAGTGCCTGAATGCCCTGTTCCAATGGTTTTAGCAAATGCAACTTGTTAGTATTCCATATTAAACCTTACAAGTATGTATACAAACATAGTAGCTAAAATGAGGATTGTCGATATGTATACGTCTTGACAATCGCTATGAAGTCTTTGTATGTCTCGACTGGGAAATCTGCTGAATCAAAGACCCATGCCATGCTATGTGAGAGCCAGACACCTATGCAAATCCAGTGATCGCTGCATGAATTTAGTCATAGAAGGAACACATAAGCTCTTTTGCATCGAACAAAGTATATTGAATAAAGCTAAGTATACAGTCGAACTTACTTGAACCGATATGGTATCCATATATTATCGTGTTGTTGGAGATTTTTAAAACATAGAGCAATGTATGCCGCAACCTTGAGGGACTCTTCCAATATTTTCTTGGTCCTGATGTCCTCTTTCTCCTTAAGTGTCTTTCCAGCTCCTAGTTCTTTGCAATCTAGTTTCCACTCTTTAGGGTAATTAAAATTTGTTGATGCTATAGGTGAAGGGTCTATATACCCATGTTTCAGAGCTGGCCTCTTTTTCATAAAGTCCGCTTGCATTCTACAAATCACGGCGCGGGTTAGTTACAACAAAATCAAAAGATTACATTCATATCATATCGAAAGGGCAAGGACTTACAGGCACCATATGCAAATTAGATTCATTTTCATTCGTCCGAGGTGGAAGCATGCCTGAATATCCCTAAACTCAACGGCAATTTACCCACCTAGGGCTCCAAATGTGCCGGTAGGGATCCATGCTTGTAAGATTTCTAGTTCTGTTATCTGAGCACGCAAGTACCAATCGTGGAACTTTCTCATTCCACGTGGCAAGCACTGTATGACTCGGTTTGGTAGGAAGTTCTTGTCTTTTTCATATTTATCCGGGCAATCATTTGACCATTTGAGGTTATCAACAGCTGGATACTTGTTAAACCCTTTGTGCAGTTTGCTAGTGATGCCCTCCTCAGAAGCTGGTGCTCTGAATTCTTTTACTTGGTTCTTAGGCTTAAACTGGTCATGGGCCATCCACTTGTGCACCGACGAGACGTCATTAATGCCCACATACGATGGCCTTATCTTGATTGGGATTTTGTTTCGAGCTTCCCATTCGGGCACGTCCTTGTCAACTTGTGTATCACCTACTCCAGGGGCCACTTGTTCTTCACGTATCGGCTGTTCAAGAGGCAATTGCTGTTCATGAGACACTTGTTCATGTATCGGCTGCGCTTGTTGAGAAGGATGTTGCATCTCATCATGCCTTTGCTCGGTACGAGCTGGAGAAGGACGTGGCATGTCATCATGCCCATGCTCGATACGAGGTGGAGAAGGATGTGGCATGTCATCATGCCATTGCTCGGTATGAGGTGGAGAAGTCTCTAGCGTGTGGTGGTCATGGTCATGGGCCGGTGAGTATACCTCCCCGTCCTCGATGGGTCGCTCCAGAGGATGAACTGCAGTCGAAGTTGGCGAAGACTCGGTCAATACAATGTCCTGTCTGTGCCAGAGGATGAACCGGTTCATGACGTCTCCGAGTAACACGAGCCCCTCGGGAGTAGGGTGTTCTATCTTTGAAGTCATGAACTCAGGCTTCACGGTATGCACCTCGACCCGAGTGTAGTCCTGCGGGATGTCCCTATTGTGCCACGTGCCACCCGGAGGATGTGCCACGCTCGTTGCCACCTCAATGATCATGTTTTGCCTGCCCATCGGAACCACCAATTTGCAACTGGTTGGCGCCCGTATGCGATCGACGGGGGTTCCAATTGCATTGGAACCTTGACTGCTGGGAACATCCGGAGGGCTGCCAACTATCGCTAGTTCTTCGTGTGGCCCCATTGGTGTCTGTGGCTCCATCGTAGACAATCCTTTCTCCACCAACATCTTTTCAACTAGAGCCTTCCCTCGGCGCTCAAGATTAGACTCTCGGTCTCTGCCATGTTTCTTGTACATGTGCCTCTCCTCTACGAATCCGTGCTTCCAGGACATCCTCTTCCCTAGCTCCTCAAAAGGCCCCTGTGCTCTCGGGTTTCCCAAGGCAACGGTAAGCTCGTCCCTCTCTCTCGAAGGGTTGAATACGCCTTCTCCTTGTCTTCAAAGAAGTTTCATATCTTTGATACTACCTCTCCGGTCTCCGGCTTAGCAAACTTGAGGCTACTACCAGATGAATCGACACTCCTCGCGTATATCCACTGTTTAAGGCGTGGCTTCAACTTCAGCACTTCCGTATTCCCGGCAGCTTCGGCCTCTGCGTCCATCTTCCTAAAGACCTCTTGCTTACCAAATAGAGCCACTAGGGCCTAGACGAGGTAGTGTTGGTTCTTCTTCCCTTCATTTCATTTACGGGCGAGGGCCAATGATGCCTCTGAAGTCTTCTCAGCCACGAGCTCCTCCCATTGACTAGGAGTTATGTTGCCATACTCGTGGAAAGGAGTTAACTTCTGTTGGATAAAGTTCTTGTTCAGATCCGACCGCCAACGTCGAAAGCTCCGCCCCATTATCTTAAAAGCATTTTGTTGTACCAACTCATGCGTTCCCTCCGGAAACCTGAAGTTCTGCTTCAGCTTCTCCCATAGGTCTACATTTTGGCTCATAGGTACAAGATTCCAGCCACGGATAGCTGGGTTCAACTTATCTCTAACTACAAACCCGATGTGATTACGGAATTTCGCCCTGTATGTATATGGCTCAAGGATCTGCCCGTCTGGTCTGACCTCCGTTATCACATAGCATGCCTTGTCGTGATATTGGTTTGGCTTTCTAATCCCCCCTCGTTTCCTCTTTGGCTGGGCAGTCTCAGTCGTGGTTGTGTCCTGAGGTTGTGGAGCGGAGGCCTCATTGTGAGTATCTGTGGCTCTTTCCTCTGATCTCCTTTGCCCCGCTACGTATTGTCCGGCAAGACGAGCCGGAGGCCGACGTCGTCTTTTCAGAGGTTGAGTAGGGACGACCTGTGTATCCGGTAGGTCAAAAGTGTTAGCAGAGGTAACATAAAGCCATAGCATTAGCCAAATTTACAAGCTACTAAAGTTTTATCCGTACCTCGTCGTTCGGATCAAAATCCTTGTCCAACTCGTCCTCTGTTGGCCTCTGTCTGGGTTCTTGTGGGAAAGGATCCTCGGGGCTGACATATCCCCCTGATGAGGTGTCGTCATCATCATCCCCTTCTTCGCCTTGGGCATCCTCTCCGCCTTCTCTTCCCTGGGCTCCCCCCACTGAATCCTCATCATCGACAAGGTCCTCCTGAGTAAGCATCACTTCTAGACCCCTCTCTAACTCGTTATCGAACTGCTCCTGAGTAAACTGGTCATCTAGTTCTTGCTCTCTATGGGATGGCTGCTCATCATTCACGGGGCATCGGGATGCACTCTTTGATGTTCGCGACATTTCGTGCCTTGTTCTAAGAGATGCAAGAAAAAAAATAGTATAAGTAGTAGAAGTAGCAGTACTAGTGGTAGAAGTAGTAGTACTAGTACTACTAGTAGTAGTAGTACTTGTAGTAGTACTAGTAGTCAGCATATAGGTTCATTTTCACAGTATATAGGTGCATTTTCACAGTATGACAAAATTTTAGACAGATTACAATAGGTAGTCAGCATGGAACCACTGCTGCTGATAAAGCTATTTGGTCACTGAGAACCTAACTGTAGAAGTGGTATGCCACTGATCGCAACACAGTGATCACAATTTGCTATCTGGCTCCAAAAGGCATTAGAATCAATAACCTACTAAAGTAAGGGTGCCAATGTTTTGTATTACCGCCAACTTGAAGCTCAAGATGTTCAAGATGAAAGCAGATGTTCTTTTATCTTATTCTAAAGTTCGCCAGTTCAGATGAAAGCAGATGTTGTTGTTCCATTGCATAAATGCATATAAAAATCATCTCTTTTTTTCTTTTAGCATGCAGGAATCATTGTTACAATGGCTGGGAGGGACCTGGTCAGCCATATGGGAAAAGCAAGATAAAAGGAAGAGTCCACTGGCTACTTTGGATCATCATGACACTAAATTGCGAAGAACTAAGTCAAGTATTAAGCATGCAAGATTTCAGAGGAAAGGAAATCGCTTATTCACTTCGGTGCTTTCTACTTTCTCGGCAGACAACATGCTGGGCTGCTGAAAAGTTTAATTTAAAACAACTAAACTGTGTCATCACAACACCACTCCAGTATACTTAATAATCGCATCTCTACTGATTTGGGTGAACCAGGCACCATCCAGTGACAGTTGCCCTCTCATTGTGAATTGTGGCCTTGCCAATGCAGCAGGATTCAGAAAAACATAAAGACAGTGTTCTAAATGTGGCTGCTAGACCCATTTTAAAGGAAAGTGTGCTACCTAATTACAGCACATAATTGCTGTCAGAAGGGTAACCCAGCCAATCCCAACAAATCCCAGCTAATGATTTTTAGAACACTGCATAAGTGCATATAGTAGAGAAGATAAGGTTTCAGATAGCACAAATATGTTCTTCTGCCTGTCCTCACCCCTGCCCCTCCTCTCTCTCTCTCTCTCTAATATCCTGACTGTTTTTCAGTTAATGTTTGATGCTTCATCTGCAGCGCAACATGCATGTTATGAACAACCCAGATATTTGAGTCACGAATAGCAAACTCAAGCACACAGAGCAACTCAATTTTTCTCTTTTCCAACTTCTGTGCAACAATGCTAATTTTTTTAAAATGAAACCAGCTTGTTTTCATTTGTCAGTTCAGGATGCTTTTTTTTTTTCCAGAGCATAGCAGTCTCTCCCAAGTCCCATCAACATTTTACCCTTTGTTGATCTCATTTCATGCAAAGGAACACCTCATATAATAATCATTATAAATCAAAATCAGCAGATCTTCTACTGATTTCAGAGACAAGCCTGTCAAATCAATCTAATATTTTCAAACGGTCTAAATCATGTGCAATGCTTCCGTAAGTTTCAAGATAATAAGATGACAATCAGGTGTCATAGTTGATGGATACTAGGGTCTGAACGACGGGAAAATTAGAGCTAATAAGCATGATAAGTTTTATGCTGAAGATTTGGACAAGTCTTGGGGTACGATCAAGAAGCGATGGGTTGAAAACTTAGCAACTCATCCGTGAATGACAATCTCTAGAAGAAAAAAAAAATCAACCAAAGTTGTAAGCTCAGGGATCTAGATGGTCAAAATGAGAGAGACATGCGATTCATTAGGGCAATGGTCCTTTTGTGCCATGTACCTATAATATGATAACATATGACCATGTTTCGTTTGTTCTGCTATTTTAGAGATCTGGCATTTGGTTAGCGAGATTTATGGTGTGCCGATCATGACTTTCTCGCTCTGCAGTTATAGTAGCCATTTTTTCATTTACAGGAACTCTCATGGACATGACTTTGTTTCTTTTGCAGTCACCATCCACCCATACCAGCTGATCAGGCCAGGCCAACAGCCGACTGCAAGCAGCCAACCAAGATGCTGGTGTGCTGCAGTTTGTTGGGAATATTTTTGACTTTTACCCTTTGTTGATCTCATTTCGTGCAGGCGATTCCAGGTGTTCCAAAGATCACGGAAGGATATAATCCTGCTACATGGGTGCTGGAAGTTAGCTCTCCTCTATCTAAGGCTCGACTGAACATCAATTTTGCTGAAATTTATGCTAGCTCTGTGCTTTATAGGTAACGACCCTCAATTTTTCGAAAAGGCCATTCTTTATCGCTGATTTGTTCTACCAATCCTTGTTTTTCAAAGGAAAAAAATACTGAAAGAGAGTGAAAAATGGGCTCTGTTGTCATTTTACTTGCTACATTCATATTATTATTTGTTTTCTTGGGGAGCATGGTTTTGCAATGCTTGTCCATTGAGGGATAAAAAAATTGGTTCCTATGGCATCTAACTATGATATGTTTGGTTATCTGCTACCAACTTCCTAGATTAAATGATTCATTGGTTTGTGCTAGTAATGGGCTTGTACAAAAATTGTGAAATGCAGTGATATAGTTTAATTTTTATACTATTGACACATATTTCTTCCTTCATAACTATACATTTGGATGCATTGAACTTGTTTCAAATGAGTCTTGGAGCCCATGCTTATAATAGTGTCCCTCGCAGTTTTTATACTGTTATAATATATATAATATTCAAATGTGGCCAACAATTATTAAAGAAAAACGTGGGACTATAAAATTCAGTAATGGACAGCAGGGTGTACTTGCTAAATGAAGAATAATTTTATTGACTGAGAGAGAGTAAAAGGGAATGAAATTTCCTTTGTTTAGTTTTAATGAAATAGCCCCTTTTATCTCATCTAGCACTAATATAATTATTTTCAGCCCTACAGTGGCTCATCTAGCACTAATATAATTTATCTACTCAAGTGAAGGGAAGGGGGCGTAATTTGTTACAGGCCACCAGGTGATTCCTGTGGTGCTGTCAAGTTGGCTCAAAACTTTTTTTTATGCTGAAAAAACTGAGACTTGTGTATTTGATGGAAATTGTAGCAAGCATGCCATATGTTGCTCTTGCTCTGTTCGTTATCCATAGTTGTGCTCATAAAAAAGAAAAAAAAAACATTGTCTGATGTCCATTTTAATTGTTTCAACCATTCTATCATCTCAGCATGATTAGTCTGCAGTTCAAGCACAGCAAGAAAATCTTGCAATCGTGGAGCTAGAGACAAACATCAGATTTAGCAGATAAGTGTTGCATTGTATATGTACAGCTTCAACAGGCAGCAAATCAGAGGACTGAAGATGACGACGACGGCCTAACTGAAAGCCTTGAAACCTAGCGACGCATCGGCCGACGGCCGGGAAGGAGGAGGGTCGCATTGACTAGGGAAACAGAGAGGAGACGAAAAATGGCAGGAAATAGGAGGATGGAGGAGATCTCACCAGGGTCGTCGAGGTCGGGGAGCACCGGCTTCGTCGGAGAAGCGCCCGTGGCGGCTGGCCTGCCTGCTGCGGGCGCGCGGAAACTGAGCGAAACAGGCTCCCAAGCCGCGCGAAGGAGCGATGCGCCGACGACGGACCCTAGCCGCGCGCCGTGGGAGCAGACGGACGGGCCGCGCCGAGGAGCGCTCCCAACGGCGGTGGATGGGGCGGGGCGGCGGTTGGGGTCAGGGAGACGGTGGAGGAGGCGGTGGAGGGGTCAGGGAGGGGCAGGCGACGGTGGTGCAGGTGCGGCGGTGCAGGCGGCGCCGGTGGCGAAACTGGGCAACCTGACGGCACTCTGTAATACCTCAGCGCCCAACACTTAGCGCCCACGGGGCCGACACTGTAATATACCTCAGCGTCACTGTAGGGGCGCAGCCGCCCCTACAATACCTCAGAGCCACTGTAGGGGCGGCTGAGGTTATAAGCCGCCCCTACAGTTGATTTTTTTTTCAAAATTCTAAATCAAAATGAATTATTCACATGTAAATAATAAATAATACAGTACAAAATTTTATAATTATTTTTTTATAGATATATTTACATATACAATAACTAAAACAACTACAACGGTTTAAAATTGCAAAATTGAACCTTTAAAAATGAGAAAACAAAATTAAATTTAAAAAAATTAAAATCAAAACTACTAACAAATTTTGAGACACCAAATGATCTCAAATAAAAATTTGATAAACATCAAAGTTGTAGAGGTCATGAATATCTACAACTTTTATTTTGGTTATCTTCTCATTTGACAAAATTTGAACCTTTCAAATTTGAAATTTTAAAAAATGACAAGTTCGAACCAAAATTTAAGACCCAAAATGATTTCACCATAAAAAGTGATGAATACCAAAGTTGTTCAACTCATGAATATCTATAACTTTTATTTTAGTCATCTTGTCATTTGACAAAATTTGAACATTTCAAATTTGAAATTTTGAAAAACGACAAGTTCGAACCAAAATTTGAGACCCAAATTGATTTCAACATAAAAAATGATGAATACCAAAGTTGTTCAACTCATGAATATATACAACTTTTATTTTGGTCATTTCTTCATTTGACAAATTCTTAGCACACATTGTTCACTAATCTTACACATGTCTCATATAGTTTATAAAATCTTACTAGAGATGTGTCACATTTGTGAACAATGTCATTACCACTTTGTTATATGAAGAAATGACTAATACAAAAGTTGTAGATCTTGATGAGTTATTCAACTTTGGTATTTATCACTTTTTCAGCTGAAATCATTTGGGGTATCAAAATCTTGTCTGAAGTTGCATTTTTTTGAAATTCAAAATTTAAATTGCTCAAACTTTTCATATGTATATATTGACAAAACCAACAAAATAAATTGATAGAGAATGATTTAGAAAAATTTTAGAAAAAAAAATCATCAGATTTGGAGTTAGTATGAGGAAGAAAAACTAGTTACAAAGTTGACCCACAGATTAAATAAAGGAATCACACGATTCACTATGATCATGTAAGGATCATCCAGAACAGTGTGATTTCTCTTTTTAATCTGTGGGTAAACTTTGTAACTAGTTGTTCTCCCTCATACTAACTCTAAATCTAATGATTTTTTTTCCTAATTTTTTTTTAAAATCATACTTCAGCATTTAAGTTTAATCAAACTTGGATGTGACAATGTTTTACATATTTTAAAATTTGAAATTTGAAATTTAACAAGTTCAAACCAAATTTGCAAACCCTAAATGATTTCAGATGTCAAAGTGATGAATACAAAAGTTGTTCAACTCATCAAGATCTACAACTTTTATTTTGGTTATCTTATCATTTGACTAAATTTGAATCTTTCAAATTTTGAAATTTGAAAAAAGACAAGTTCAAACCATAATTTGTACCCCCTAAATGATTTTAGATGTAAAAGTGATGAATACAAAAGTTGTTCAACTCATCAATATCTACAACTTTTATTTTGGTTATCTTGTCATTTGGCTAAATTTGAACCTTTAAAATTTTGAAATTTGAAAAAAGACAAGTTCAAACCATAATTTGGACCCCCAAATCATTTCAACTGAAAAAGTAATGAATACCAGAGTTGAATAACTCATAGAGATCTACAACTTTTATCTTAGTACACATTGTTCACACAAACATACGTGAATATAGTCTCAAACACACACACATAAATGTAGTTTCAAACACATACATAAATGTAGTCTTACATACATAAATGTAGTCTCACACACACATACATGAATATAGTCTCACACACACATACATAAAGTAGCTAGCCTACCGTGACAACTTTTCCCTTGACACCTTTTCATTCCCATGGCAATACATCTTTGGGCAGGTTCTTTTCCACAGCCTCGATCTTCTTACAAAAGTCTGTGAATAGCGGCATCTCATCGCACTTATTGTAAGCTTCAACATCATCCACGCCATCAACTCCGATGATATGTTATTTCTCGGAGGCCACCACATGCTTTGTCTTCTTCTTTGGGGGTAGGTTACTTTGCGGGTCGGGCATATAGAAGACTTGTGCGACACGTTCAGCGAGCACCCAAGGGTCATCCTGGTAGCCTACATTCTGGAGGTCGACGACTCTCTGTCCGATCTCATTAAATTGATGTTGCTTGATCCAGCGGCATCGAAACAGGGCCACCTTTATATCCCTTTCATAGTCAAGTTTCCATATATCTTCAATTATGTCAAAGTACAGGACCTTTCGCCCCACTCCATCGAGAGCCTCTATTCGGACGCCGCTGTTCTGATTCACAGATTTCCTGTCCTTTGTGTCGGTATAGTATGTGTACCCATTGATGTCATAAGCATTCCAAGACATCACCTGTTTCGATGGCCCGGTCGCCAACCGACTGATGGTAATAGAATCTATGGTTTCTCCAGGTTGTATGTTCTGGTCCTTCAACCATGATGTCAGGCGTTGCTTATGCTGTTTCATGACCCAATCATCTAAACGACCATTCCTCTCGGCCATAATGATAGCCATGTGTTCATCAATGTACGGTTGCATCACTGCCATACTCTGCAAGACACTGTAATGCGCCCGACTCACCTCTCTGTAATCATTATCGAGGAACACTTTCCTACCACTTGTGCCCTTCCTAGCTAGCCTTCCCTTGTGACAAGAATCGGGATTACCAATCCATTTCTGTACTTTTAGCCACTCTTGGCAGCACTCGATGACTTCTTCAGAATTGTAACCCTCTATCATGGAGCCCTCTGGGTGTGTTCGGTTATGCACGTATCGGCTTAGAACCGGCATGAACCGCTCGTAGGACCACATTTCATGCAAGAAGCTAGGGCCCAGCGCCTCGATCTGATGAACCAGGTGAATCATGAGATGCACCATTATATAAAAAAAGCGGGAGGTAAACACATCTCTAGCTGGTTCTGGGTCTCCACCATGAATTCATGTAGATCACTCAGCTCTTGCCTGCGAATCGTCTTCTGTGAGATCTTTGAAAAGAAGTAGCACATGCGGGTGATGGCCATCTTTAGGAACTCTGGCTTTATAGCCCTGATTGCAATTGGTAGGAACATTGTCAGCATCACATGACAATCGTGAGCCTTGCAGTATGTTAATGATAGGCCCTTCATCGACACTAGCTTCTTCAGGTTCGCCGAAAATCCAGTCAGCACTCTGACCCCCTAAGGAAATTGCATATAGCTCTCCTCTCCTCTAGGGTTAGGTTGAAGCTAGCCACGGGAAGACTGTACTTGCCATTATCCTGCTGTACCGACCAAAGCTCCCGCATCACATTCAGCTGCACCATGTCTTTCCGTGATCTGAGACCATCCTTTGACTTGCCCGTGTCCATCAAGGTAGCCATGAGACTCTCAAAGACATTCTTCTGCACGTGCATCACATCAATGGCATGGGGGACCTCTAAGTCTAGCCAATAAGGCAGGTACTGAAAGAAGATCGATTGCTTCTTGAATGGTACGCCTTTGATGGGAGGTGTGCTTCTATCTCTGATCGTTCCATCCAGATTCTTCTTTCCATAGACGATGTGTATGTTTTAGACCATTCTGAACACATGTTCTCCATTATGATGTCTCTCTGGAGGGGGTTCATCCTCTGGGATGTTGCCATAGTATCTTAGGTACAATTTGCCACTGTCTTTAAGAAGCACCGGTTCCTTATGTAAACTATCTTCCTGGATCCATCTAGGAACACCCATTTAGTACCATCCAAACAGACTAAGCATCTAGTCTTGCCTTTGAACTGTCCAGATAGGGCAAACAGCACGGAGTAATCATTGGTAGTAACAAATATTATTGCTTTGCATATGAAGTCCTCCCGCCGGAACGCATCGTACATCAGCTCCCCATACCTCCATAGCCTCTCCATTTCTTGCATCAGAGGCTCCAAGAACACGTCTATATCAATGCCTGATTGTTTGGGGCCGGAGATAAGAATAGTGAGGAGAAGGTACTTCCTCTTCTGACACAAATACGTTGGGAGGTTGTACATGGTCAAGATGACTGGGCATGTGCTGTGGTCGGTCATCCTCTCATTGAAGAGATTCATTTCATCGGTGCTCAAACCGAACCGTACATTTCGTGGGTCATCACTGAATTCTGATTTGTACTTGGCATCGAACGCTTGCCACTGGCTACAATCAGCCGGGTGTGCGATCGTATCATCATCCACCTTGCGCTCATCATCCCACCATGTCATCAGTGCGGCTTCCTTAGGGTTTAGGAACATACGCCTCAAGCGATCGGTCACTGGCAAGTACCACATAACCAGGGCAGGAATTCTTCTCTTATTTGCATCGTTGCCTAATGGAGTTTCCTCTGGGGGCTGAGATTCTTGCACCACCTTCTTCCCACCCTTCTTCCTCTTTCCTGTGGAGGCTTCCACCCTACTTTGAAGGTCATTGTTCTTGTACCGACTAGCCCCACACCTAGGACATGTATCTAAAGTCTCGAACGATGTGCCACGCCCAAAAAGGATATAGTGGTTGGGGCATGCATGGATTTTTCAACCCCCAATGTGAGTGGACTTATAACCTTCTTCGCTTGGTATGTGTTGACGGGAACTATGTTCGGCCGTGGGAGCAACTGTGACATTAGGCACAACAGATCATCGAAACTGCAGTCCGACCAGCCGTACTTAGCCTTCAGGATGAGTAGCTCAAGCACAAAACATAGCAGTGTGAAGTATGTCGGACATCCCTTCTCAGCATCATACATAGTCTTCTTCGATGCTTTTGTCACCCTCTCAAGATTTTCTAGACCTCTCTTGCTCTTTTCTAATATTTCTGGTCCAAAGGCCCCAAGCATTTCGTCCAAGTTGTCACCGTCATCTGCATCCCCCTCTCGTGCTTCGCCATCATTGCTGACGCCACCAGCATCATCACCACCTTGTTCATTGCCAAAGCCACCACCTTGTTGATTGCCAGTCACGATCCATTTGTTGCTCAAGATCGTCTGTGAATTAGGACAAGTATGCTTGGGTTTCAGCTTCATCAGCTAGATCATCGTCGCTGTCATCAACAACCACTGTTTCACCATGATGAATCCACACTGTGTAGTCTGGAACAAATCCTCTTCTAATCAGATGTTCTTTGATGATACTCACATCTCGAAATGCAATAAGGTTCTTGCAATCTTTGTAGGGACAAATAATTGTGTCACTATTCTCTTTCAACGTCGCTACATGCTTCTCTGCGGCTTTGATGAATTTATCCACCTCATCACGGAAAAGAGCGTCGTGTCTTAACGAACCATACATCCAAGAGTTCCTGTAGTCCATCTTATAGAAACAAAATAACCAAAGAAAGAATATTACTCGAGAATAATTGTATATACCCGAGACACGCACCATGGTAGTAGAGGATAGTTAATTAATTGACTATTAATGCATAAATATTTTAAAATATAAATTAATTGGTTCAAATAAATAATTTCAAAGAAAACAATTAGCAACATTTAATATTTCATCCACTACCTTTCATTCAAACTCCATTCCAATTTCATGGTAGAGGATAATTAATTAATAGCCTATTTATCCATAACTAATTACAAACAAACATTATAGAAAGAAATCAAAATAAATATTAAATGATAATTAGTAGCCATGTTAGAGGATATTTTACACATTAGCAACAATTAAAATCTTACACATTCACCTACATGCAAACCCTAGTCACATAAAGAAAAAATTGAAAAACAAAAAAAAACAAAATCCTAGATCTAGATCTAGATATAGGGTTTCATGACACATGCACCAAACTTTACTAATACTACACTAAAATCAACAAAGATGTACTAACAAATGGTGCAATCTTACTTCCCTACCTAATTTATCCTAGTATAGTAAAAATTAGGGTCCAATTTCACTCATAACTAGCTCAAGCTCCATGGAAGAGAGAGAAAACCAAAAATCAAATTACTCACTAACCAACGAATTAAACTTCAAAGAAAGAGTTGGAGAAGCATTTCCTTACCTTTTAGAGCCTCTCCACCAAAGGATTTGTGAACAAAACCTCCCCCCTTAGTAGAGCAATTTTTAGGAGGAGTCAAAGGTCTCCCAACCTTTTTTGTGTAGAAGAGTGTGTCCCAAGGTGGAAGAAGGGGGTGACTGCTATTTATTCGTGCGCCATCAGTAGGGGCGGCTGGTGATTGAGCCGTCCCTACAGTCAAACATCAGGGGCGGCTGGTGATAGCCGTCCCTACAAATGGGCACTGCAGGGGCGGCTGGTGATTGAGCCGTCCCTCTGAGCATCAAATTTAAATCAGTAGGGGCGGCTCAGTTACCAACCACCCTTATAGTGCCATCTCAGAAGGCGGCTGGGCTGGGGGGCCGAGGACGCCCACCGTAGGGCGCGCCCCAACCCAAATTACCCCTACAAGTAAAAATACCCCGTTCCTACTGTGCGAATCCGACGTAGTGTTTCAGCCGGAATTCACTGTTCACGGCTGAAATTCACTGTTCATTCTCTCATAAATTCCTCCAAGCGAATAGGGCCAATGTAGAAGCAATGATGGAGCCAGGGTACCACGCCCCTCGGCACCTGCCCAGTCTCCGGCGCCGATGCATGCTAGAGCTTTTCTTGTAGCACCCTCTACGTACGGCAAGCTTCAAGACACACTCTCATGTGATTTGGCCAGGCTCGATTCACAAGCTGGGTCCGCCACTGTGCAGAAGGCTCCCCTGGTAAAGCGTGTAGTGACACTTTGATGTGCATCAATGGAGCATCTGCTGGGTGGTGGTGGCGCGGTTGATGCCCTTGGACACATTTGCTTGATTGATGCTATTTTGAAGCTAGCACCGGTTCATCCGGTGATGTTAAACGACTCACTAAGCCTTAGCCCCGTTGATTGCTCAGGTGTCTGTCGATGTTTTACCACCGGCAACCCGTCACGGGGTACCCGGGACGGTGATTTGTTCGGAGGGGTATCGGCGTTTGCAGGAACTCGATGGTAAACGCAGGGAGACAATGATTTATACTGGTTCAGCACGCCAGAAAGTCACGGCGCCCTACGTCCAGTCTGGTGTGGATAGTATATTGCGCCCTGCGCTATTTGTTGTGTCGCGAGGTATGTTGTGGTTGTGAGTTCTGTCGGTTATGTGTAGGTGTAGATAGGTCTGCCGATCTAGGGACCCCTGCCCTCCTTTATATAGTCCAGGAGAGGCGGGAGTCCTAGTCGGTTACAAAGTAGAGATCCTAGTAGGATTACGTGTACTATACTAGTCCTAGTAGGATTACATGAGGAGAATCATATTTGGACTAAGTCTTCTTCTCTCTTCACCGTGGGGAACCTTATGGGTCCCGCATCGACAGTGTCTAGTCTGATGCTTAACATAAACATGCAGTGCTCTTTGTTTCTCAACATGATTGTCTTACTTTTTTCTTCACATCTTTTGTCTAGGCTTTGACTATTCGATATGTTGAATCACCTGTGATAGCTTTTAAGGCCCTCAACATGTACAAAGTGTCTTTTGAAAAAACATGTGCAAGTGTCTTTTTCTCTTTGGGGTACTTTTCTTGGGTCAGACAATCTATGGACATGGCTGTTCGGTTGATGGTTTCTGCGGCTGATAAGCCGGCTGAAGCTGATTTCTTGTGAGAGAAAAACACGGTGTCCATGGCTGATTAGCCACTTAGTTCTTCATACGAGGTTTTCCCTACTTGGGTTCACCTCTCTCTGACTTCCAAATTAGGCCTTGGATGAAGTATAATCTAGGTCTATCGCTTTTGTATCCATTAATTAACACATTACTACCAAACCTTGTCAATCCATTGGATGTTATCAATTAAACACCAAATTATGCTAACCCTAAACTAAGGTTTTTAGTTCTTACACATTTCTTTTGGTCGATGACCCCGTGCTCAAAATATTTGCCACATCTAAGGCTAAGAGAATCTTGTCATAATTTTTTCGAGTCATTACACATCAGATCTAATGTAATGTAATGGAATTGCAAAGCTTTGTGGTGGTAACCAAACAATAGCCAAAGTTGATCAAACTCATACAACCTTAGACATGGTAAATTGTACTTAGCTAGTATGACCTAATTGCACTCAATGATATTGCAGAGGAACTCTCTCCACACCAAACACATTCTATATTTTGCAACCCTAACGGTCATTCATAACAACAAAGGTATATAGTGCGTTCTCGTAAATCTCAATGTTCCCTTCCTATCCGTTTTCATAGTAGATCATAACCATATACAACATAAACTATATGCTGTTGGACATGTGTTTGTTCACACTTCCAAAAGATTTCTATTTTATCTACCAATGCCAATCGTTTTTAGAGGAGATCATCAAGGATGAACTATCCCCACCTGAATTCCATTATCATGAGTTGATGGATGGATAATGGTAGGTTACATGCGCCCATAGGCGACTGTTTTAACATAAACTAAAGAAAATATAGGGGTATTACATATTGAACAATGAGCACTGACTATTTGATATCCATCTAATTTCCGTGGGGAGTCGGTATCTCAGCCCGACTCTCGACATGGCATATGGCCATCAATCTACGCACGTTGGGAGTGTCGTCGTGGAAGATGACGCCGTTGAGGTGTTTTCAGATTTGCCAACAACAAAGGAGAGGCAGGGTGGAGAAGACATCTGGTAGGATATTGGGCGTCTGAAAGTTGTCAATGAGATAGATTGAGGGAGCAGATTTGGTGGCCAGGCGAGAGCAATCCAGACGCCCTCTAGACACAATGCAATCGAAGATAACGTGGTCTGTGTCTTCGAAGGTATCCTTGTAGATCTCATAGGAATATGATTAGTTTCAAAGTCAACAACTCATAAATGTAAATATCTTCTTAGTATAAAGAAAATTCTCTCACGAATTATACTGCGAGTCTTTCATCTCACATGTTACATAGAATTGACACACTTTTACAAAAGGTTTTAAAAATTATTGATAAACTATTCTAATATGGTTTATGTATTTCTAGACGTTTTTGTATGTGTGGCGGCTTTATAAACTTTAAGGTCTAATGACTTATGTTTTCAGAGATGCTCGATCATTGGCATATATGCGTTTGTTTATATGAGATGAATATGCGCGTGTGTCGTGTGTCTTTCTCTCTATACATATTAGATTTATATTATTTTATATAAATCTTATAATTTAAAAAGCTGTAGATCTATTTTTAAACTAGATCTAAAATTTTTAGTAAGAATTTTCGATCCAAACACCCACTAAAATCAGACTCAAGATAGAACCACCAGTCATTTCCTGCTGACTGGGTCATGCTTGTCAAGCACTGAGGCGCCGCAAAACGCAAACCGGACGGGCAGAGTTTGGAAAAAAGTTAGCCGCCGGCAGCAGGTACCCTACCAGTCAGTGAGACATACGAGCGGCTATGGCTATGGGTACCCGACGCCACGTCCCCGCAACTTCACACCGAACAGCAGAGGTAGGAGAGCAAAGAGAGAAGAAGAAGAAGAGGAAGAGCACTGCTAGGGGACAGTCGGCAGACGCGGCGCGCTCCCCTCCCAAGTCCCCCCTCCCTGGCTGGTCTTGCCGGGAGTAAGGGGAACGAAGCCACCGGCGCGGCATGGAGCCCAAGCCGTCTTCGGCGGCGCATGGTGACGCGCCCGCGGTCGAGGCCCCCCGCCGCCGTGGCGGCGGCGGCAAGCGCAAGTCGGCCGGGTCCTCGTTCACGCCGTCGAAGCGGCAGGCCAAGGAGCGGAACGCTTCCTTCCACGTGCCGCCGCATCTTCTGCACAGCGGGCCGCTCACCCGCGCCGCGCGCCAGTCGCCGCACAAGCTCGCGGGCACGTTGCCGGAGTCGGGGCCAGCGTCGTCGGCGGCCGCAACTGGGGACGGGGTGAGCGGCGGGCAGGCGGAGGTTGATGCGATCCGGCCCGGGACGGAGGAGACGCCGACCCCGGAGCTGCCGCTGGTGGACGAGATGTTTGAGGCCGTCCGATCCCGTGGCGCTGGCGTCCATGTGGTCCCTACCTTTGCTGGTAAGTCCTTTGCGCCACGAAGACTGCTGTGATCTCTCGGTTGGGCCGTGAATTGGGGATGTTCGTGACTAGTTGGGGATGTTCTGAAGAGGCGTTCTGTAGATTAGTTCACTGGGAACCATCCCCTTTTAGCTTATTGTTGTGCAATTTGAACGTTGTTATCGGTGACCAGCTAAATTGGTGTGCATAGTTGCTTCATGATGTGTTGATTACTGGTGTTTTTGGTATATAGCTTTATTTAGTGGCATGCTGTTAATTTAAGTAGTTTACTGTCTGAACCTAGAATTTTATAACATGCTGTTAATTGAAGTATCTAGCTACTTTAACTGTTAATTTGTTATGTAGCTTCATGCTGTTAATTTAAATGGTAATAATTTGCTTTTGAGGTTTCTTGTACAAAGGGGGATTGATCCATGTTGCATTTTTCTCACCGTGCATGTAACCAAGCTCAATAGCTACAATACCTGTATCTATGTCCAGTTGTCCACTCTATGGCTTTATCACTCAGTAAAGACGAATACATGTTACTTATCTAACTTATAGCTAACTTGGACAAAATCAAGGTTTGTGGCATGGACTGCAATAACTGATGCAAGCTTCCAGCCATTTTGTTTGTGTCAAATTGTTTGATTTTGAGAAATTATTCAAAGTTCTGCTCTGCTGCCAGTATCTACTATGTGCCGTTTTAATGTGTTGTCTGATGGAAGCAATAAAACGGCTGGTTAGAGATTAAAGAAACAGTTGAATCAGTAGGCCAGTAAATCTGATAGTACCATGCTCTACCCGTAGTAAGTCTGATAGTATTGTAATTTCCCTGTCTGTTGTGTGATTGCAGTAGCCCAGTAACTGCTTTGCAATGTGTTAATCACTGTATAACTCCTATTTTCTTCTAGTGTACAGCTTCTGACTATTCAAGGCATATTAGCAACCGTTTCTATAGGATTAATATCGGGCTCAATATCTCGTCTGTAATTTGTTGTTATTGTCTACTCAAGGCATATTATGATCTTTTTTTTGGGGTAGAATTGAAGAATTCAAATAACTCAGCAGACAAAGCATTCCAGTGATTCGTGCTGACTTTCAAGGTCCCACATTCAACTGTATTAGTCATGAATCTTGTTTCTCTTCTCTATTCATTGCTTAAGGTAAACTGAGCCTCAGTATGAAAAATACAAATAATAACCCTTTCTTCCACAGGATGGTTTTCATGGAAAGAAATCCACTCGGTTGAGAAGCAGACCTTGCCTTCTTTTTTTAATGGAAAATCTGAGAAGCGGACACCTGAGGTATATTTGGCGATTAGAAATTCGATCATGATGAAATTTCATGCCAATCCTCAATTGCAGCTGGAGTCCAAAGATCTGGCTGAGTTGTCAATCGGAGAGACCGATGCTCGGCAGGAAGTCTTGGAATTCTTGGATCACTGGGGCTTGATAAATTTCCACCCTTTCCCACCTGCTGGACATGAGGAGAGTAAGCCAGAGGAGAGCCAAGACAATTCTAATGATGAGAAAGCTTCTTTGATCGAGCAGCTGTTTAAATTTGAATCAGTTCAATCATATATGATGCCTTTACCAAAGAAAGAAGATGTGGGAGCTCCGCCCCCTCTGCCTAGCTTGTTTCCTGAACCTGTACTCATTGAAGATGTGGTTGCAGCAGCTGAGCCTTCTGTTGAGTACCACTGCAACTCCTGTTCAGTTGATTGCTCACGGAAGCGCTATCATTGTCGGACCCAGGTTTGGATTTTTTTTATTCAGTGCTGTAGTCCCTTCTGAAATTTTCTTGCAGCTTGTGTATACTGTAGCATTATATATCTGCACTTTGGATTCAGTATAAGTGTTGCAGGTTACAGTCTGTGGAGATACACACTGTATTATTTGGATGCAGACTGAATTCTTGTATACATATTTTTTTTTTCAGTGTTGTTTTCTCCTTTTCCCAAATTGACTGGGCACAGTCTATACTGCATAAATAACAACTATTACAGCATTGGGTATGGAATTTGGGTGCAAGTAACCTGCCATCTTATGGATTCCGAGATCTATAAACATCAATTTGATGTGACTTTATCTTTCCGAAATACTTCTCTGTGGCCTGTACTGCTTACCTCATCTTTGTGATGTCAACTTTTTCTTGTTACTGCCATTGTTTAAGAAACAGGAAGAGTTGTGTTTTGAATCTATCGATTGGTAATATTGTTTTTTTCTTTCATTTACGCAGGCAGATTTTGACCTCTGTTGTGATTGCTATAATGAAGGGAAGTTCGATCCAGGCATGGCCAAAACCGATTTCATCCTCATGGATTCTGCAGAAGTTTCAGGTGCTAGTGGTACTAGTTGGACTGATGAGGAGACATTACTTCTTTTAGAAGGTTTGGAAATTTTTGGTGGAAAATGGGCTGAGATTGCTGAACATGTTGCTACTAAGACAAAAGCACAATGCATGTTGCACTTTCTTCAAATGCAGATTGAAGACCGCTTCCATGATGGCGAAGATATTAATCAAAACATTCCAGTAAGTACAGAGCAAGCCACAACTGAGAAAGTAATTGCTGAAACATCTGAAAAAATGGAAGTTGAAGATAAAGTGGAAGGAAGAGATACTGCGGATGAGAAGGCCTCAGAGAAAACAGAGGGAAACTGTGAAGAAACAAAAACTGAAGATGCAAGTGTTGTTGTAAATAAAGATACTCAGAATTCAGGTGGCAAAGATTCAGGTGCATCTCCAAGCACTGAAGAGCCAAAGCAATCTTCTGATATAGTAAAGGAAAATTCTGCAGATGTAGATACTTCTGGTGAAAAACTATCAAATGTTGCTATTGATATCCTAAAATCTGCATTTGAGGCTGCTGGTCACAGCCCAGAATATGAAGGTTCATTTGCTGATGCAGGAAATCCAGTTATGGCACTAGTAAGTACCATACTGATTGTTATTTTTAGTTATTCATACAATATGTACTGCCCAAGGGCCTAAGATATGTCTATGCAGGCAGCATATTTAGCTGGTCTTGTGGAAGATGATAACACTACCACTTCATTCCGTAATTCACTAAAAGCTATATCTGAGGTGTCTCCTGCACTCCAATTAGCAAGTAGGCACTGTTTTATTCTTGAGGACCCACCAAATGAACTCAAAGACATTTGTGCTAGTATAAGGTAAGCAATGCTTGCACCTATTTTGCATAGAAGTGCTCACACGTTTTTTGTGATGATATAAATGAAATGTGCTCTTTGCAGTAAGAAAAATACAGATGGTGATCAAACAAAAGATGAGTATATGATTCAAAATTCAATTGATACTGAGAAAAAAGAGATCAATGAGAAAGAAGATAAGTCTTTATCTGTGGAAAAGAAAAACAATTCATCCACGTCACAAAATGACCACCAAGAAACAGACATTAAGAGCATCTCACATGATGATTGCTCCTTAGTGGAGCCGAAAACCAATAATGCTAAGGAGTCAGGTGGTTCAACTGCTATTGTAGATAAGAGTGCAACCGACACTACAAAAGGTTTAATAAGTTCCATGAAAGATTCAGTTTCCTGTAGATAATGCAAGTGAATGTGGTTTTATTAGCTTCTCCAGATGTTGATGCAGGTAATACTAAACAAGTGAATGACTTACCAAGTGGTGAGGTGGAGGCTCCTGATGATTCATCTTTAAAAGGCAAGGATGAGCTCAATAAGACTGAAGATGCAGTGGCGACACCAGCTACCATACAGGAACAGAAACACAGCCAAACATTGGAAAATGGCGATAAGGAAGGTACTTCATCTGTTTTTTTCCTCATAAAACTGTGTGAAACCAGTAAAGGATAACCACACATTTTTTTCGGTTTCAATTAGAGCTTTATGTTTGCTGCCTTTTCTATCTTGGCTTTTATTGAAAGGACGGAGTTATTATTTACAAGCCTGGAGGTGACTATTTGCCTACTCAATTACATTTACAGCTGTGAGTGATTCACAAGTTAGGCATATTGCTGACTTTGCTGGCTAGGATTCCTTACTTTACTATATATCTAGCTTCATCCAAGCGGCAGTAGATAGATCCAGAACAAGCCTTGCTGATTGCTACACTACTACTGCATGCATTTTCCCCCCTGATTGACCAGCATGAGAGTAAATATTTTTGTTGCTATTGTGTGTTACGTATTCCCTCAATCCTGCTAAGGGTGTTTGTGATAAATGGCATTGCCATCATCCATTTTCAGCTGACTTCCTTTTTATTTTCTATATATTGTCTATCTTCCAGGACCTAACAACATTGAAAGTGTAGTTGTCGATGAAGAGAAGGGATCTATAGTGACTGCCAACCAAAATGATTCCATAACTAGGCTCAAACGAGCAGCAGCCACTGCTGTTTCAGCAGTTGCTGTGAAAGCTAAGTTTCTCGGTGATCAGGAGGAATATCAAATTCGAAGGCTGACAGCACTTATGATTGAAAAGCTGGTAATATGAAAATCCAATGAAGGAACTGTACCTGCTTCCTGTTGTGTGTTCTGTAGTACTAGTATCTATGATTCTTATTTGTGATTCTTCTTTTTGTGCAGTTCCAAAAAATAGAAGTGAAGATGTCGTTGTTTTCAGAGATTGAGCAGGTGGTCCTTCGAACAAGAGAGTATACCGAGAAGACCAGAAAGAAGCTCCTAATGGAACGAAATGCCATTATTGCAGCTCGGATGGGTGCATTGCCGTCTAGGCCAAACCAGCCTGGTGTAGCCGGAAACAGGTTACCACCTGGATATGGCAACCCTCCTGTAAGGCCTCCAAACGCATTGCCACGGCCTACCAGCTGAGGAATCCGGATTCAGGACACTCAGTGATCTATACTCCATTCTTTTAGAAGCATACCTCTTGTTGTAGCATTTTTTAGAAAGTACATTGTATAATTCTCTGTATAACTGCTTGTATGAAAGTTCACCATTTTTACTTAATTTTCGATGTACTTGCTTGTACCAAACCTCCACAACTCTTTTCAACCTTCAATCAGATAGGAAAATTCCAATTTTTTACAATAAACAGTCCACTCGACCATTAACAAGATTATTTCTGCTCAATTTACTCCAAGCTATTTCAGTCAGGTCCGATCCCCCAACCCCAAAAAAAAAAAAAAAAGATCTACCCCCGTGTATAAGTTGAGTTTTAAGTTCACTTTTTGTGGGATGGCAAAAAAGGATATCCTTTGTTATAAAAAATGCTTCATGAATTTTGAATCATTATTATTATGTTTGTATTTCTAGGAGTATTAGATGCTCCATGCCTATAGAAATAATTGTGAATTCTTTAATGTATATTTAACATATTTATGTTGTGCTTTGTAACGTACTATGTATTTGGAGTAATGTTACTAACGCAAAATTACAAAAAAGAGGTAAACTATAGTAATTTGTTTGAAGTTTAGAATTTGAAAGTCAACTTAAGGTCAAACCTTTCAACTCACGCTCATTCTATTTTAGTAAAGTAAAACTTTGAGCATCAAAATGTTAACATGTTTGGATGTATGATGTATCATTTGGACCTTATTGTATTTGGGGCTTTATAGCGAAGTTTGAATTTTGAGTCAACAATTTGTATGAGGCTTGAGAAGTACTTTTTGACCTTTGAAGACCTTAGCGAGACTTCTAAAGAGCTAAAGCAAGTAGTTTGTGAGGTTACGACATGTTTGAATCCGTTCTGAATCTGGCAATTATTCTTAGGTTTCCCTTATGTCTAACTAATTAATTGCCTAATTTCCATTAGGGCCCGTCTTATCTTTGGAATTGAATTCATTCTAATAAATTACAATTTAGGCATAGATTAATTAAACTAATATAGTTGTATATGCAATATATTTATATATTTATTGTTAGATATACAAGGGACATACTTATATGTTGCATTTCTATTGTAGAGAAGTGAGTTGAAGAGTGTGCTATAAGTTAGAAAATAGAATTATAGTATAGTGATTTATAGAATCAATTTCTATCTTCCACCCTATGAATTTGAGATAGGCTTATTTGTGAGTTTAGAAATGTTATGGAATGTTAAATTCCAAACCAAATAGCCTAATCCGTTGTGTACATTTCAATTCATCCAAAATGAAAGGATCCAAACGGCCCGTTAGAGATTTGAGACTCTTGTAAGTTTTCATTATATTCTAATATGCTTATCCCCAATACTTCATTCTCCTTATATCCCCTAAAACTGTTGTATTGGGGTCATTGTTCGTTGCTTCAAAGTCTCTTTCAATGTCTCTTCCTATTTTTTTTTTGTGGCCACCAATATTTCTGCCTTCCTCCCTTTCTTCCCTTTAAATAAAGGGGTTAATCTCTCCCAATAGCATGTGGTCCATCCCAACTAGGGATGAAAACGGATCGGATACGAACGGATATTACTCATATTATATTTGTTTTCATATTTACTCGGATTCTTTCATATAGATAACTAGATACATATCACCCCACGGATTGACTTGATTCTGGATACTGAATAATGAGTATCGAATACGGTATGAATCGGATTCTAGAAGGTCTACAAATATCTATTCGGATATTGAGTAAAATGATATATATATATATCATAATACCATTACACCACTCTATGAGTCCATAATCCATCTAGATTAAGCCGAAAGACTAAAGAGTAAAGCAACAAATAAGATAAAGATACGATACATCAAACATCATATAAACTAATCTTGGACATGAGTAGAAATAGCCAAGCACATTGCTTCATGGGTCTTATGGAGTCATGGTCATGGATTCAAGATCTACAATCCTTATATAGGCCATTTTTTCATTTTGAGAAAGTTTGAACAAAATGTAGTTCAAATTTCACAAGTGTGTGTGACATAGTTTTAGAAAGTGCAGATGAGATTTAAGAATTTGTGACTAGTGTTTGATAAAACTTTCTCAAATGGGAAAATAAGCTATGTAACAATTGTATATCTTGCTGAGATGATCAAACTTGGTATTCAGAGTTTTTTCATCTGAGGTCATTTAGTGTCTCATTTGAGCAAGTTTGATAAGTCAAATTTGGTCAAATGAAAAAACAACACTGTGACTCTAGTATTATGAACTCTAAATGACTTCAAATTGAAAAGTTTTGAATACCAAGTTTGTTCAACTCATCAAGATCTACAATTCTTGTTTTGGTCAACTTTCCATTTGAGATAGTTTGGACGGTTCAAATTTGTGATTTTTAAATTTCGATGCTTACAAACTAGTTTTCGAACTCTAGATTGTCTCAAATTGAAAAGTTTTGAATACCAAGTTTGTTCAGCTCATCAAGATCTACAATCCTTATATAGGCTATTTTTTCATTTGAGAAAGTTTGAACAAAATGTAGTAATCAAATTTCACAAGTGTGTGACATAGTTTGATAAAGTCTATATGAGTTTCAAGAATTTGTGACTAGTGTTTGATAAAACTTTCTCAAATGGGAAAATGAGCTATGTAAAAATTGTAGATCTTGCTGAGATGATCAAACTTGGTATTCAGAGTTTTTTCATCTGAGGTCATTTAGTGTCTCATTTGAGCAAGTTTGACCAAGTCAAATTTGGTCAAATGAAAAAACAACACTTTGACTCTAGTATTATGAACTCTAAATGACTTCAAATTGAAAAGTTTTGAATACCAAGTTTGTTCAACTCATCAAGATCTACAATTCTTGTTTTGGTCAACTTTCCATTTGAGATAGTTTGGATGGTTCAAATTTGTGATTTTTAAATTTCGATGCTTACAAACTAGTTTTCGGAACCCTAGATTGTCTCAAATTGAAAAGTTTTGAATACCAAGTTTGTTCAGCTCATCAAGATCTACAATCCTTATATAGGCTATTTTTCATTTGAGAAAGTTTGAACAAAATGTAGTTCAAATTTCACAAGTGTGTGACATAGTTTCAGAAAGTCTATATGAGATTCAAGAATTTGTGACTAGTGTTTGATAAAACTTTCTCAAATGGGAAAATGAGCTATGTAACAATTGTATATCTTGCTGAGATGATCAAACTTGGTATTCAGAGTTTTTTCATCTGAGGTCATTTAGTGTCTCATTTGAGCAAGTTTGACCAAGTCAAATTTCGTCAAATGAAAAAACAACACTTTGACTCTAGTATTATGAACTCTAAATGACTTCAAATTGAAAAGTTTTGAATACCAAGTTTGTTCAACTCATCAAGATCTACAATTTTTGTTTTGGTCAACTTTCCATTTGAGATAGTTTGGACGGTTCAAATTTGTGATTTTTAAATTTCGACGTTTATAAACTAGTTTTCGGAACCCTAGATTGTCTCAAATTGAAAAATTTTGAATACCAAATTTGTTCATCTCATCAAGATATACAATCCTTATATAGGCCATTTTTTCATTTGAGAAAGTTTGAATAAAATATAGTTCAAATTTCACAAGTGTGTGACATAGTTTCAGAAAGTCTATATGAGATTCAAGAATTTATGACTAGTGTTTGATAAAACTTTATCAAATGGGAAAATGAGCTATGTAACAATTGTAGATCTTGCTGAGATGATCAAACTTGGTATTCAAAGTTTTTTCATCTGAGGTCATTTAGTGTCTCATTTGAGCAAGTTTGACCAAGTCAAATTTGGTCAAATGAAAAAACAACACTTTAACTCTAGTATTATGAACTCTAAATGACTTCAAATTGAAAAGTTTTGAATACCAAGTTTGTTCAACTCATCAAGATCTACAATTCTTGTTTTGGTCAACTTTCCATTTGAGATAGTTTGGATGGTTCAAATTTGTGATTTTTAAATTTTGAATAAATATCCGGATAATATCCGTTTTTAAATATCCGGATATATCCGATACTTATCCGGATTATCCGATATCCGCCGGATATCGATGATATTACATCCGTATTTGATATCCGCCTAAGATATCCGTTTTAGTATCCGTATCCGAAAAAAAACCGGATATCCGAGTAACTATCCGAATAAGTGTTCATATTTGTTCGGTCGAACGGACGGTCGAATAAATATCCGTACCGTTTTCATCCATAATCCCAACCATCATTTTTCCGCTATCTTTTTCACCTGTAGGCTCCATCTTTCATATAGAAACTAGAAGAACACCCCGCGCGTTGCTGCGGGAATCGCTGGTGAAATTATACTACTTATATTTACTAATATGATTTAATAAATATCATAATATATTTTAGTGGATGATTTTTAGCATTCTGATGTGGACTAAATATACGTTAGTAAATGATGTGGTTTGCTAATGTAAATAATGTGGACAACTAAATATATGTTAGTAAATGATGTGGTTTGCTAATGTGAATAACTTGAATGAAGACGTAATGGTATGTGTTAGTGGATGTTGATGTGGACACTTTGCATTGCGAGATGGTTAAATGTGCTAATGAGATGTTCTAGTGGATGCTGGTGTGGATAATTTGCATGGCAAGATAAATTGCTAGTGGGTTTATCTTTATAAAAGATATATATTGTGGGAGATATATTGGGATACCGTTGTAGCAATTTTCCTAATATTCACAAAAGTAATATTGGCTACCTCAATATATCCATATTGGGGGATAGATTATTGGGAGACTGGTGGAGATACTCTAATAGCTTTCGAACCACAAAATCAGTTTTGACATTTACCATGATCAGTGTATAGAACCATAGAAAAATATTAAAAATCGGATATCAGAATTGGAGTTTGATATTGAAAAACTTGATTTTTAGGGCAATCTAATACACAACCACCAGCAAAAGCTTGCTCCACGAAGAGAACTAAATCGTTTCACCACTGAGAGCAAATTAGCACTATGGTGAGAAAACAGATGATCCTAGCTTGTGCTGGGCCTAGCCTCGGTAGTCAAGCTGAGCATCGAATCAAACATTCCCCATTAAGAACAAACTAGCACTATGGTGAGAGTAATTAATTAAAATTTTGAATCGTTGAGCTATAAACATATGCAATAGACTAACAAACAAGGAATTGTCTCTTTTGTATCATATATGGGACACCATACAATGATGTGAATAATAACCGTGAACAGTGTTCTAATATTGACAGGGGAAATCCACAGAGAATGAAAAGAATTACAACGTTTCTCATTACTTCAGTAACGACGACTTTAATTATTGATCAGTGGTTGCTACTTTACCTGGCTAGGTTAACCTAAACAGAGCTGGTGTACCTTTGCTTGAAGTTGTCTTAGAGCCCAACATGAGAACATGAATAGAGGCTGCCGAGTATGGTGTTGAGCTACAAAGGATTGTTAGGTAGCTGGGAGCGAGTAATCGTAACATGCAAGAAGGTTCCCTTCATTGGGATGTGAATGTTTCTGTTCAATAAGTTGCTCAATCAAAATTTGCTACAAATGTGATGCCCATATCTTTATGACTTCCGTAACTGATTCGTATGATATGTTTTTGTGTTTGTAACTTTTGTTCCCAGTGTTTTGATTTGATGATTCAATCTGTTTCTTGTACAAATAATGCCATGAATTCAATCTGTCTAGGGGAAAAAAATCAAATGAGTATTTTTCCCAACAAAACTTTTGTTCCCAGTGTTTGTTGTACAAATAATGCCATGAATTCAATCTGTGTAGGGAAAAAAATCACATTGTATGAGTATTTGATAGCATAAATAATTTTACAATTGTTTGGGTGGCTACTTGGTGAAGTCTTTGTAGCTAAACTGCTAGTTATACCTAGGAATATGCATAAATTACAGTTCATTGGTTTCACCTGCTCAATTATTCATGCCACATTTTTAAAGGAAAATTTTATCCACCATTATGTTTCTAGCTATGTTTGTCATGTCTAGTACATCGCTAGTCCGTTGAGGACGGCCTAAGATCTTTAGATAGACACGTTTTACAATGCTCTCACGGCTGCAAACGACGAGGTGAACCAGCTTCTGAACTCTGGGTTCTGGCCGGCCGGCCTCAAGCTCCCAACGGTCAAAATGTCCATTAACTCCGATGCTCCCAACGGTCAAAAAACCAAAAAGGGTAGCCAATTTGAACGCAGGTCGGCTGAGCCATGCCTTGCAGCATCCACCTGTGCTGCTGTGCAAGCCGCGTACGTAGACCCGTTCCGGTGCGGTTTGGCCGGAGACGTGCAGCCAGACCTACATGTCAGTGAGATGCTGTCCAGAGGACCTAGCCTATCTCTCGGATATGCCGTACCATCCCCTCTGCCGGAATCGAGGCAGGCAGAGAGGCGCCCGTGCTCCCCCATTCACGAGCCAACCATCCCCAAACACGCGGTGGTTATTGCGCCCTCTAACTGACGCGTGGGGTCATACCTGTGGACTCGGAGCGACAGTGGCCAAGCAGAGTGCAACGGCTGTACCCGGAGCAAGTGAGAAGTATCGCATTTTGAAACTGTGATGGACCCACGACCGAATTGACGGATGTACCCCCATCACGCCCCACTGTTGATGGCTTGATGCCGGCCTGAGTCAGTGGCAGAAGCGCAAATATTTGAACAATCCGAGGGCCATGCTGCCTTCAGCCCCCCGAACTTTCCCGCCTGAAACCCTCTCGCCTCCCTCGCCGTCTCCTAAAATATAGGGCCACAGTCCGGTACCCACTAGTCTCTGCTCTCGGCCTGTAACTGTTCTGCGTTCCCCTTCGATTTCTTGCCCCCACTGATTTTTTTTGTACTGATTAATTTGTCTTCGCTCGAGGGAAAAATCAACTGCCAAGGTATTTGTTTTCCTCTTCGAGTTGCTCTTGATGGAAAAATCAACTGCTAATCCGATAACTGCCGGGAAGGATTTCCTGGCGTTTTTTTTCTTTTTCTTCTTCTCTTGTTTTGGTACGAATTTCTGCGGTACGGCAATACTTTTATCTGAATGCTCCATCGGAAAGTGCGATTTCCGCATGTTTTATCGCAGTCTCCTAATCTGTGTAGCTAGTTTGGCACTACTTGTGGTTTAGGGTTCTAGTTTCTTTGTGTGAGGTAGTACCAGTACTGATCTGATGAAGTCGGGATGAAATGGGGTTTAGGGTTTTAGATCGATTGCTGATTTGGGATTCTTTGTTGAAACATTTTGGCAGGGTTTGATCTGGTGGGCGACCCATGGTGGAAGGGATGGTAGTCGCCGTGCCGAATGGGGTGAAGGCGGATGGCGCCCTCGCCGCCGCCGCCGCCAAGGCAGATTCTCCTAAATCCGTTCTGGAGGACGAGGTGATTATCTGGCCTAGCAGATTTGTCTGTTCTGTGTGCCGAAGTTTTCCTAAGTGTTTTTTTTTTACCTTTTGGGCTGTTTATAGTACTGACTGGTGTTTTTTTTTGGGGGTTGCAAAATCAGAAAATTTCGGAGTCGAAGAATGGGAACGCCTCCTTTGCCACAGAGACAGTTAAGCAGGAGAAAGACGATGAGAGCTCTGACGATTTTGTGGATGCAAGTTCGTCCCTGCCTGTTCACCATGAAATCGACAGTGCTGGTGTGCCCCCTGTTGTTAAGGCAGTCAAGGACGAAGAGCAGCTTCTGGAGCCCGTCAAGCAGGATAAAGTTGATGGTTTCCTGGATGCAAGTTTATCTATACCTATTGACCTTGAGGCCAAGAATGGTGATGTATCCCTGATCACAGAAGCAATGAAAAAGGAAGAAGAGCAGCTTGAGGAGGCGCGGATTAAAGCAGAGGAAGAAGAGGAAGCCAGGAAGAGGGAAGAAGCTGCAAAAATTGCTTTTGATCCTAAGGCGCGGTATAGCAAATTAGATGAGCTGCTGACGAAGACACAGCTATATTCAGAGTTCCTGCTTGAGAAAATGGATAAAATTGCTGATGTATGCATCTTCTCATTGTGTGCTGACTGTTTTTTATGCTTCTTTGCTCTATTTATTTGTGTTTCTTTGCTGATGATCATGCTGTTGCATGGTTGTTAACCAGGAAGTCGAACCTCAAGGTGAAGAGTCACCAGTAGAGGAGAAGAAGAAAGGACGTGGCCGAAAGAGGAAAGCTAAGGCCACACCACAATACAATGATGTGAGTGCAGGATTCGTAAATTGTTCCCTGTCTATTTTTTAATGGTGTCTTCTATAGATAGACTATGCGGATGTTATGTTGGCCATATAATTACTATCGCGATATCTTGTCTGCTATTCTGAATTTCCACCAACATGCATTTTTTTTGTGCATGTGTGGGAATTATGGCAGGGATGACAATGTGCTGGTTTGTTCAGTTGTAGCATCCTTCTGTTGTACTTCACAAACTAAGAAAATATAACTGAAAGGTGTTTGAGGATGGGTTCAGCGCAGGTGCATAAGAATTAGGTTGTCAGTATATATTTCATGGTTTGTTTGATTGTATAGAATTATTGAGCTTGCTCTGTAAGCTAATACACAAGAAAAGAAGGGTTGACAAATGACTAATATTCGCATATTAAACCTTATGTTAGCTTTTTATCAGTTCTGACAACCATAACAACCATAAACAAAATATTTTTTCAGAAAAAGGCTAAGACAGCAGTGGCAGCCATGCTTACAAGATCCCGTGAAGATCGCCTTGCTGATGATTCTACACTCTCGGAAGAAGAAAGGTGTAAAAAAGAGCAAGCCAATCTTGTGCCTTTAATGACTGGTGGGAAGTTGAAGTCATACCAGATCAAGGGTGTGAAGTGGCTAATTTCGTTGTGGCAGAATGGGCTAAATGGGATACTTGCTGACCAAATGGGCCTTGGGAAAACAATCCAGACAATCGGATTTCTTGCTCACCTGAAGGGGAAAGGCATGCATGGTCCATACTTGATAATTGCTCCTCTTTCCACTCTCTCAAATTGGGTGAATGAGATCTCGAGGTAATTATCTCAAGGCATTCTTTCAGCACCCTTATCATCAATGTTCTAATGCTGAGACACTTGATTCCAGGTTTGTTCCATCTGTTACTAGTATCATTTATCATGGAGATAAAGTGGCCCGGGCAGAGATAAGAAGAAAATTCATGCCTAAAACTGCTGGTCCTGATTTTCCTATAATAGTGACTTCATTTGAGGTTGCCATGTTAGATGCAAGGTTTCTTGCTCACTATCAGTGGAAGTACGTCGTTGTGGATGAGGTGATAGAAAAAACAGATGCTATATATTATTGCTCTTTTATGGCCTTTTGTCTATTTTGTATTCACGTGTCAGATCTATGGTTTCTACAGGGGCATCGGTTGAAAAATTCTAAGTGTAAACTATTTAGGGAGATGAAGCGCATACCAATGGCTAACAAGCTCCTTTTGACTGGGACACCCCTTCAGAACAATCTGGCAGAGCTGTGGTCACTATTGAACTTCATTTTGCCTGATATATTCTCATCGCACCAGGAATTTGAATCATGGTATGATTCACAGAATCACTTCAGCTGGCCACCATTTCCCATTTGTACTTCTTATATATGTCATTCCATTTGTAGTGTCAGTTTTCAGCACTGAGGCACAAATACCAATTACTGGATGCACTTTTGCACTCATCAGTGATTTGTGCAAGCTATGCATCTATACATAGCGTAAATCTAGAAAAGCCAGAACGACTTACAATTTGGAATAGAGGAAGTAGAATTTTGGCTTAGCTTTCATTTTATTCTGGTGTGCTCTTGATAGCTTTGTTAATTATTTCTTGGTCATTCAGATTCATAGAGGATTGGTTCTGGTCCTTAAAA
Source organism: Miscanthus lutarioriparius (assembly GCA_904845875.1). Taxonomy (NCBI): domain Eukaryota; kingdom Viridiplantae; phylum Streptophyta; class Magnoliopsida; order Poales; family Poaceae; genus Miscanthus; species Miscanthus lutarioriparius. The sequence continues at coordinate 126,423,372 of CAJGYO010000001.1, forward strand.
ACTATCTTTGTTCGGTAAACCGATGCAATACATTCTGTTAAAAAAAGTACCCAAGTGCATTCTCAGTTTCATCACCATGCTTTGATATACATGGTTAGAGACATTGAATTAATAAAGCCTGTAAATGCTTATTTGGATGTCTAACCCATAAGAAGGTTGCTCCAGTTGAAATGCAATTTCCTAGAGTATCAGACATTCAGACTTGTGTATTGCTGATATATTGTGCACTCACACACCATATTTGTTGCCATGTCTGTTGAATATCAATAAAGATGCACCAATGGCCCATTTATATTTGGTTCTGAGTTCTGACACACCACTTACCAAAATGCACTGATGGTCCTTAGTAATATTAACATGTTTCTGAGGAATAACAATATATAGATGGATGACAATTACATATGTATAACATCACAACCTGGTCATTCTTGATAAGTATAAGTATTCTATGCATTATAGTTGATTTGTTCTGCCTCTTGTGATGACACCCATCTTCTTGAAGGTTTGATTTTTCTGTGAAAGGAAGTGAAGAACCAGAAGAAACTGAAGAAAAAAGAAGGGTCCATGTTGTTTCAAAGCTTCATGCCATTTTGCGTCCATTCCTTCTGAGACGGATGAAGGAGGATGTAGAACAGATGCTTCCACGGAAGAAAGAGATAATCATTTATGCTAACATGACTGAGGTTCAGAAGCGAATCCAGGATCATTTAGTTGAGAAAAGCTTTGATGTCTACTTGAATGAAGAATCAGATATTGGTATCACATTCGCATTTATTCCTGTTTATTAGACTTATATTCCATTACATGTCTAATTTAATAACCTTGTAATTTGACATTATTTTGGTTTCCTGTAGTGCTGCGGAAACCTGGCATCAAGGCAAAGCTAAATAGTCTCTGTATTCAATTGAGGAAGAACTGTGCCCATCCTGATCTTTTGGAAGCTGCATTTGGAACAACAAGTATGCCCACTTTTTTTTTTTGTTAGTTTGCATGCTTGTTTTCTTCTGATTTCTCGTTACATTGTTGTCTATGTGTTTTTGCAGGCCTGTATCCACCTGTTAATAAGCTTTTAGAGCAATGTGGCAAATTTCAGCTTCTGGACAGGCTACTAACTTCCCTTCTTGCACTCAAGCACAAGGTATGGTTTTATCATGAACATGTTACCGAAGTTTGTTTTTTATATATTTCTGATCTCAACTTTAGATCAACTGATATATATTTGTAGGTTCTAATATTCTCACAATGGACAAAAGTTTTGGACATTCTTGAGTATTACCTAGGTTCAAAAGGCCTCGGGGTTTGCAGAATTGATGGTAGTGTTAATTTGGAAGAGAGGCGGCGGCAGGTAACATGCTAGCCTGTGTCAATATATTACTCCCTCCATCCCAAATTATAAGATGTTTTGCCTTTTCTAGATACATTACTTTTGCTACGTATCTAGATATAGTACAGCCAAAACGTCTTATAATTTGGGATAAAGGGAGTACTATTTTTCTAAGGAGCATCTAAACTCTGAGGAATTGCACTATGCTTGGTTGTACTGTGTTAGAGATTTTGGTACATGTATAGGTTAACGACTTTTTACTTGCACCATTCTGATGGCACTTGTATGTAATCACACATTCTTGAAAACAAAAAAAAAGTCTTTTTGGTGATTGTGACTAGTGTAATGTTATTTTGTTGATATATACTGTTTGTGTTCAGTACGATTGTTATTGAGGCTTCCCAATTTCTCATTTCACATCAGCACATCCAAATGGCAAATTCTTTAGTTGTCCAGTGCATCACGCTTTTCCTCCAATGATCCAACCACAAATTCTGAAAATCCATGATTTACAGTAGCTAGGAAGCACAGCACTACCTGTTGTTGGGTAAACACTAAAAGAGTTAAAGTTGCTTTTTGAGCTTTTGTGTTGCTCCTTTTTTTCTGCTTGATGATCGTCTATCTGTCGCTACTTTTACTTCACAAAAAATCTTTTGCTACTGTTTTCTGTCGCAGATAGCAGAGTTTAATGATTTGAATAGCAGTCTGAATGTCTTCATTCTGAGCACGCGGGCTGGTGGGCTTGGTATCAACCTTACTTCTGCTGATACATGTATCCTATATGACAGTGACTGGGTAATTCTCTGTCAAGACTATTATACTAATCAGAAAAAAAATGTTCATAAGAAAGCCTATTTTTTTAATTAAAAGATGTGTTCTTGCTGGCTACTTCCGTTGGCTGCTGATTGACTTATTAACCTGCTAGTTCTAATATGCTGTACGTATACTTGATCCTCCAGAATCCTCAGATGGATCTGCAGGCCATGGATCGATGCCACCGGATTGGTCAAACACGCCCAGTGCATGTATATAGGCTGGCAACCTCACATTCTGTTGAGGTACAGTTCAATGATCTGTGTTTTCAGACTGGTCACTTTGGCTATTGTCTCAGGATTACTCAGCTTTTCACCATTTGCAGGAACGTATCATCAAGAGAGCTTTTGGGAAGTTAAAGCTAGAGCATGTGGTGATAGGGAAGGGACAGTTTGAACAAGAAAGAGCAAAGCCTAACGTCTTCGCGGTAACCATTTCATCATAACTCCCAAGTATATTTAAGTGGTTACTACTGCGTAGACGACAACAAAGCAAATGCACATTGGAAAACTGTCGTTGGCGTCTTTTCCCATGGGATGCAGGAGGGGGAGCTGCTGGCGCTGCTTAGGGACGAGCAGGACGAGGAAGACCGGATGATCCAGACCGACATCAGCGACGAAGACCTCTTGAAGCTGATGGACCGGAGCGACCTGTCCGGACCACCTGGTGCTGCCGATGCCACACCACTGATCCCGCTGAAAGGTCCTGGCTGGGAGGTCGTGGTGCCAACCAAGAGCAGTGGCGGTATGCTCTCGTCGCTCACGAGCTGAGCGATGTCGGCACCATGTTTGGGTGCCCATTTTGCTAGTCACTCATCAAGCTGACGATGAGGCGCCTGTTGGCCGATGTTCAGGCGGATATTTAGCATATATGCCCCAGAAAAACTGTTGGTCTGGATGTTGAGCCTGCAACAAGTAGGTTAGGCTTGCTGTGAACTTCTGATGAGTCTCTGCAAGCTGCTTTTAGCTTTCTGCTGTTCTGTTGCTGCGTTGCATTTACAGCTTCGTCCAGAAATAGTAGCTGATGGCTTGCTCCAAAGTGGAGCCGGATGTCATCTGTATGATAGTCCTCTGTTTGTTTCAACTGCTATGCCTTGGAGCACAAAATAGTTTAGTGTCCTTGTTATCGGCAGAAGGTCTGCACCATTTTTGTGAGATGTGCCAGCGTGTGTGTGTGACCTTGTGGTAGTCTATGTACAACGAAGGCCTGCAGCTTGGCCTCATCGGCGAGAGCATTCTTTGCCACTGTCTGCCAGCTGAGGAGGTTGGCTTAGGAAGTTAGGAACGAAAGCGTTCAAACGTGGTTGGACTGTTTGGGCTTTTTCCAGGCTCAATAGATAAGCCCATGCCATTTTCGGACTGCGTTCTACTGCATGCTCCGACGGCTTTCTTTCCACTCGATTCGGACTATAGACTCGTAGAGTGCTTCCGCTCTCTGCGGGTCTGGGAAGGGTGTCAGGGACAAGTTTTGTCCTCGCCTATGCAATGTGAGGAGATCGTGACTCGAATCCGGGATCTTTCGGTCAAGGCAGTAAGACTCTACCGCTTGCACCAGACCCGCTCTTCTCGATTCGGACTAGAACTACGATTACTGCCTCTGTTCGCTTGGCTGATAAGTCATAGTTGAAAGTATCGTTGGCTGATTTGTTGTGAGAGAAAAATATTATTTATTAACTAAAAAAGTAAATCAAAATGAACAGGACGTACGAATTTGCGCCAATGAACACCGAGCAAGGTTTAGCGCAAAATCCCTCAAGTGCTTAACTGCAGTCGGACTTGAGATACGTATCGGACCAAGCATGTATAGTGCGGCCAAGAATGCATATATAGATATATCCCCGTCCTGCTGCGCGAGCAAACACGCAAGCCCTGTTGGTTTAACTTATCAGCCGTCTACCGTTTTAGCAAAACAATAGTAAATCAATATCAGCGTAATATCTTTCTCTCGTAAAAATAAGCATCGGTCAACCGTTTTTAAGCCAGCCGAACATGGCCGCAAATACCACCATCGATCAGTCAAACTCAGGATCTCGGAGAAGAGCGACTTCGTGCGGATCCGGTGACGTACGGCGATCGTCGAGAATCGAGATGGAGTCTGCTGCCGCGTCCGGGTGCTCCGCCGCGCCGCATGCCGCCGGCGCGCAGGGGACGACAGGCATTTGTGGTCCGGCTCAGGCTGCCCCGCACCTGCGAAGCCTGGCACTTGCGATCGTCGCGAACCTGAGCTGAGGCCCTCGACCTCCGATCTCGCAAGCCCCTCCTCTCCTACTCCTGTCGGCGACTGCAGCAACACTGCTTCGTCCTCCGACGTATGCAAGACACCCTAATAACATCTTCTGACATATGAAAGACTACGTTCGTTTATTGGTTTCAGCCAGGGCTTATCAGTCAGCCAACAGTGTTTTTCTCTCACAATAAATCAACACCAACCGGGCTTATCAGTCCAGAAACCAACCAACGAACAGGCCGTATGATGTCCTCTCACATATACAAGACGTCCAATGGCAACCTCTAGCGTATGCAAAGACTCTCCAACAACATCCTTTGACATATACAAGACTCTAGCGACATCATCTGATATGCAAGATGGTCCTGATAACGTCCTTCGACATATGCCAGACAAGCCATTGGCATCCTCTCACATTGCAATATGTTTCTTAGACTATCTCCAACAACTCATGCATCACGGCATGCAAACCCAAAATGTCTACTCCAGGTTGCTTTATCGGTGGAAAATGCGGTCCAACAGACGAAGCGAATGAGGGACCTATTTTGGGAGGGACACGATGCACGACCCAAATAAGCGTCGCCTCTCTCGTCGAACCCAAATCTCTGCCGCCGCCGCCGTGGGGGCCATTTGCACGGACGTCGAGGTCGAATCCGTCGTGAAAGGGGCGCCACCACGCCCAATCGACCGAGTCCGCCCACAGCTGACCAGAAGGGGAGAGGGAGCCACCACCGGTGGAGGAGGAGCAGCCACGACCGCGCGCCGCAGGTGGGGCAGGAGGATGCACGCGCCGTCGGTGGGGAGAGGACGCCGCCGCGCGTGGGGGCCATCTGCACGGATGTCGAGGTCGGATCCGCTAGGAAAGGGGCGCCGCGGCGCAGGGTCCTGACGAAGGAGGAGGACGAGGCGCCGGCGAGGAGCGGGCGCCCTCGCCGCCGGATCTCGCGACCACCGCCACCGGGAGCGGGCGGCGGCGGGCGTCGAGGCGGCGGCGTGGGAGGGGCGAAAGACGGTGGCGCAGGAGAGGCGGCGTAGGAGGCGGGAGGTGGGGGGGCGGGGCGTGGGCGGGCGCAGAGCGAGCAGCAGCGCAACAACTTCTGCTGGTCTGTCGGATCTCGGGCGGCGAAAGCGGGCGCGCAGCGCCTGACGCGGCGGAGGAAGCACAGCGGGCGCGAGGACATGCGGTGCGTGGTGAGGTGCGGGCAAGACGGGGACAGGTGGAGGGAGGTGGCGAGGCGTATAAAGAGAGGAGGGGATGGAGATGGGTGGGCGGCGGAGAGACCGAGGAAGAAGATGGCTGATTTGCGTTGGCTGTTGGAGAAGCTAAATTTTGGATGCGAATCCTTTTTTCCGTACATGACCCAAGCCAGAGAATGGGTAATGTGTTTATGTTCTCGTTATTGGAGACAGCCTTATATGACTGTAGCTCCGTCTATAATATTGCATAAATGTTTACGCCTTTAGCTATGTGCGGCTACATCGACCTCGACTACTACAATGATCGATCGGCTATCTCGACATCGGCAACTATGCAACAACTCCAGTCAAAGGGTACTTGTCATCGCTGTAGTCCATGACACTCTCACTGTGACCGCGGGAGGGAATACAGGAGAGAGAAGTGATGACACCAGAATGGGACGGAGGCACTGCTCTAGGTGATAGGCCGTCCATTAGAGACGCACTTGATGATGGATAAGCGAAGAAGACGGTGAAAGCTCAAGACTCCATCTCGCGCTCGTGGCAGCCGGTTCCATTCCGTTTATTCTCTGCCAAGTTCGTCGCCAAGAGAAATGCACGAAATTTTCCGTGGCGACTATGCACGTGGTTATTGTGATAGATGAAACAAAAGAAATTGTTTTGCAGTCGATAAGTTCCCTTAGATAGTTTGAGCATTTGACGATATTACTAGTCGTCAAGTGTGATGTTTGATCCTGTATGTTCTAATTCACAAAACGTATCTAGAAAAACCATTGGACGGATGCAGAACCAGATTGAAGGGGGCTTAGTCTCTTCTTCTTCTTCTCTCTCTCTCATTTTTCTTCTTTCCTCCACCTCTTCTTCTCCCTCAGCCTCCCCATATTTCCATTGATGCACTAGCTGTAGGGGAGCCCCCTGTAGATCCGCCCCTGAGAAAAACCAAAACATCTTATACTTTGAATCTAGGAGTATTTTTTATAGATTTGATCATATTTAAAATTATTTAATTTGTCGAAAAGCAAGAATTGTATTATTTTAGATGACCCTTCATTTTAAATTATAAGATGTTTTGTTTTTTCTAGATACATAGCCTTTAGCTATGCATTTCGATATCGGCACTGCTAGCGCTCGGACGTCCGCGCCTGCAGTTCGCTTCCCGCGCCATTTGACGCTCCCACACGGGGCCCGCGCCGCCCGGAGGCACCCATCCGAGAGGTGCCTCAAGTCGTCGCTGACCACTACTACAGGGGCGTGGTCTACCCGCCGCCACTAACCGCCGTGGAGTAGAGAAAGACCACCAGAAATCTGATCCACAACGACCAGATGGAGATCCACTGCACTCCCTCGATCTACTTTTAAAACATCTAGATACATCACTTGTAACATACAAAAGACGACAGATGAAACACTTGAAACATGCTTCTAAAATACTTGAAAAAACACTTGAAAACTATTGCAAACAGTACACTTGCAACGTACGTCCAAAAATACAACATATGACCGAAAATACAGATGAAACATTGGTAACAGACCTTTTCAACATACGTGTATAACCATTGCAATATATGCAATGTCCATCTGAAACACTTGCACCATACCTCTGAAACATCTGAAACACTTAAAACATACTCTTGCAACATGCGCTTTCAGCAAAACCTGGCAGCGGTGACATGCGGAGCACTGCACAACGGGATCCGGCTGTGCGATCGCGGTGGAGAAGGAGGATGGCAGCGGGCAAGCGGCGGCGTGGCCTCCGGTGAGCGGCGCTGACCCCGGCGATAGGGCGTGTGCGGTGCCCCGGCGAGCCATGCCCGTGGTGGAGGCGATAGCAGCAGTCGGGTGGGTGCGGTGGGGAGGAAGGCCGGCGGGAGACGCGGTGGAGAGGAAGGCGTGTGGGAGGCGCGGCGGAGCACGGTCGCGGAGCGCAGTCGCGGTGATGTGTTTTTTTTATAAACTGCGGTGATTAGAGGGAGTGGATAGGATAGCCGTCTGGACGTCGGGGTCCACCAACATGAGCGTCCGGCGTAGACGAATGTCTGCTTCCCAACATTACCGTTTAGATATACACTAGGTCTAGGTATATAGTGAAAATAATGTATCTAAAAAGACAAAATGTCTTATGATTTAGAATAAGGGTAGTAATCTTACAAAGAGTGTTAAAATAAGTGACCATGGGTTCATCTATCCCAATTCCGAAACGTAGAAACAGTGCCGAGCAAAAAAAAAAATCTATCCGTTTACCCAGCGCAACATGCTTGCCGTCATGTGCCCACAGGCACGCACGGCAGCGCGGAGCGGTGCTCTCCTGCACAAGCCGTTTCGGCACGTCCCAACTGATCACCAGGCCAGCAAGCTTGCCTCCTGCCTTTGGTTTTTTTTTTGACAAAATACTCGGCGAGCTTTATTGTCGAGAGATATTACATCGTTCATCAAAGACTCAAGAATAAAACTAGGGGGCTCATCATCCCAATTACAATTAAGTTCCGTCTGCATGCCTCGCCTAGCTAGCTCGTGGGCCGTCTTGTTTCGCTTCTCTGCTGCAATGCTCGATGGAGATCATCCGAAACCCACTCTAAACAATATTACAGTCATCATACACAACAGCTGCTGAATTTGCCGAGAATCCTCCATTTGCCATTGTTTCCACCACTTCCATGCAGACAATCAGTCGATTTGCAACCTGCATGTTGTGCTAGCAATAACCCTTCCTTCAATGCAAAAGCTTTCGCCATGGGTGCGTCCACCAGATAGAGGAGAAAAGTATGTGAAGCTGCTATCGCTCCCCCTGTCCAATCTCTTATAATAACACCAGTGTTGCCGTTCCCCGTTCCTTTATCAAAGGAGGCATCAATATTAACTTTAACAAACTTCTCCGGAGGTTTCTGCCACAGCCTTGTCGTTCTTTGGTGCCCTTTATAGTCGCCATCTTGTAATTCTTTGTTAGGGTAGCAATAGACAAGCCCGATCTTGATGGTCGCTGAATGTTCTCACCATGCACAAGCTAGCGTCTCTCCCACCGGAGATACCAGCCGCCCGTAAGAATAAGCTCTGAAAATCCGACACCAAGATGATCTACAATCTCTCCCTTCTGATCACTTCCTCAATAATTACTGATCCACACCGATCAGTGCCAATGACCTCTAAAATTTTCTCCCAAACTCCTAAGGAGCTCCACACAACCTTTGCTCGGTCACAGGTAAAAATCACATGTTTGATATCTTCAGCACCATTTTTGCAAACCGGGCACCCACCAATGTTGTTGATGTGCCGTAGCTAGGACAGCTATACATGGAATGAACTGTGCAGTGCTCTCCATCCAAAAATCTTGATTTTACCTGGCAGGTCCAATTTCCATAAACGTTTCCATGCTTGGCTTCTACTTGCACCAGTTGCCTGCAAAGTGTGAATTCTTGGACCGTGCTTACTTTCCCACTGGCAGTGGTAAGCTGACTTCACAGAGAACATCCATTCCTATTATAGTGCCATGCCACTCAATCTTCTCTCCCCAATGTGAGTGGAATCTGCTAAATCCGATTTACATCAACTGGCCAGAAAAATGACTTCACCAAATCAACGTCCCATGTTGCATCCACAGGGTTGATGAGATCATCGACTGTAGTTATGATGTTGTTGCCTCTGGCAGTTTGGACCTTCAAGTTATGACTTCCAGGAATTCAGTTGTTCTCCCAAATATTAATCTGAGTTCCATCACCAACTCTCCAGATATACCCCTGTTTAAAACATTCAAGCCCAGCTAAGGGACTTTGCCACGTATAAGAACTCCCACTCTTCATCCTTGCCTTCAACAATTTACCATTCGGATAATACCGAGCTTTGAGTACTCTAGCACAAAGAGAATCTGGCTCACACAATAGTCTCCAGATTTGCTTAGCTAGCATCGCAAGATTAAATGACTGCAAATCTCTGAACCCCATACCTCCTTTACCTTTTGGAACACACAATTTCCACCATTCTTGCCAATGGATCCTTTTATGATCATCCTCATCACCCCACCAGAATTGCGACATAGCATTTGTTATTCCTTTGCATATATTTTTCGGAATTTTAAACACCATCATCGTGTATACTGGTACAACTTGAGCAATTGATTTAATAAGAATCTCCTTACCACCCATGCTTAGCAATTTTTCCTTCCACCCGTTAATTCTTGAATTCACCATGTCTATTAGATGTCGAAAACAATCACTTCGATTTGCTTCCACCATCGCCTGCAGACCGAGATATTTATCACTTAAAGTCTGTGTCATTATGTTTAGAGACTCACAAGCCTCCAATTTTGTATTTACCTCTGTATTATTGGAGAAATAAATGCTAGATTTTGCCTCGCTTAGTTTCTGACCTGAATTTACACAATACCGGCGAAGAATATCTTCAAGGCAATCTGCATTTTTTCTGTCCACATGCATAAGAATGAGAGAATCATCTGCAAATAAAAGGTGTGAGATAGTAGGGGCTTCTCTACATACTTTCGCCCCCTCGATCTCACCTCTCTCCTCTGCTCCTTTTAACATGCACGATAACCCCTTTGCTATAAACAGGAAGAGGTACGGTGACAGTGGATCACCTCGCCTCAACCCTTTGTTAGCGTGATCATATTAGTTTCAGTAGAATTAAAATGAACTTTATACTTTACTGAAGTGACACATGCCATGATCAATTTCACCCATCTCGTGTCAAACCCCAGTTTGATCATAATCCTTTCTAGAAAATTCTATTCAACTTTATCATAAGCTTTATGCATATCTAGCTTGACAGCACACAAGCCCCTTTTCCCTTTCTTTTTAATCATCGTATGAATGCCAGTACGTCAGCCAAGTTCAGCAGTGGAGCAAGCAATGGGCCGAGAGAAGCCATCAAGCGCCGAAGCCCAATCCCAAGTACATGGGGCCCGCCTGGCAGTAGCCGTAAGAGAGAAGGAGAATCACGTTATAGAAGAAGGGATAGCTTCGTGAGGCTTATGCAAGTGAGAAGAAGAGAAGGGAACCTTAAAAAAAAGAGAGAGAAAAAGAGAAGGGAAGGCCGGCTGCGTCCGGAGGTGTGACGGCGGGGAGCAAATTGCTCGTCCGATCCGGCCTTGTATCCTATCATTCCATAGTTAAATTCGTGTTAAACAGTTGCTACAATTCGTATAGAGTGCTAAATCCACCCAGATTTCAGTGAGTATCGTGACACATAAGTGGCCCCAGCCCCCAGAGGAGCGTGGGCGTTCTCACTTGGCAGCGGGGAGAGATGCGCCGGCCGCCGGGGTGTCAAGCGCTGCCTTGCGCCGTCGTTGGTTCAAACAGACCGGTGTTTAGCTCTTAATATTTGCTATATGTAACCAGTGGCGGAACCAGCGATTTTGATTAAGGGAGACAAGACAAATATGATACATAATTATATGTTTCAATAAATTTTTAAAATCTTTTACACTATTTATAGCCAAAAACATAATATTTTAATAAAAATGAGTGAAAATTGATATTTTTGTGTGTAAATTTAAATATTTATATAAGTATTCAACAAAATCTACTGTGCTGGTGTGTGTGGGGGGGGGGGGCACACAGCCAGGAATGACTTTTATGGCTACATGGACAAAGCATATATGCAGCCGTGAATTTGCGTGTTGCCACGAACAGGCGACCAGCTGCATGCATAAAGCAGTGTCACTGTTACTCCATTTTTTTTATCACCACTGTTACTCCATTTTACCAACCTACTAAACGTATGCAGTTACCTTCTTGCAGTGATCGTGTGAACAGATGCATGCATCGCTAACACCAACACCCATCAAGAACTAACATTGAGGCCATCATTCAGATCGATGGAGGGAGCCGACGCCGGCAATAGTCAGGGGGGCAGGGCTGACTGCCTGCCCACCCAAAATAAGTCACAGCGATCGGAACGGAGAAAAAAAGCAGCGCAATTGGCGCATGCTTGCCCCAGTAATCTACTGTGAACCATGAACAGATCACCTGTTTGTATTGCAGGCATTAGTTCTTGGTCAGGCAGAACATCTATAGGTGACGTGCATCAGTGAACAACTGAACAAGTAGTGCTTTGTCTACGTTCGTTTGCAGCACATGGACGCCATTATCAGAGCCAACGCAGGAAATGGCCGCACCCCAGTGTTATGGTTGCACTAAAACACTTGCATCGCTTGAGCATGTGTATCATCATCTCATTCATAAGCATCATTCATTCATGCATAAGCATTTCTATATGAAACATTGCTATGAAACATGTGAAACATGCTATTGTTCTTTTAAGCTTCATTGTATGTATGCTTTATGATCATGTGTGATTGAGTGCAAGTGATGAATGTGGGTAACTAAAATACCTTAGCTACACTTAGAATGTCATTAGGAACAATGTTCATGTTAACCATGTTGCCTAATTATGATTTCAAGTAATGGTTTGACTTGTATTGACCCTAGGACTCTTTTGTTTGACTGTTTAAAAAGTACGACTTAGAGTGTTTGCATGTCGGAGCAACCTAAAGCAAAGTTGTAGCAAATTTTATATGGAACAAACTTTGTTTAGAGGTCAAGTCATGAAAATGTGTGGAACAGTCTCAAACATGGCCCACAAGTCAGAATTGGGGCTGATTCTACACTTAGAAATTTTCTAAGTCCAAGGGCTGATTTTAGTTTTGCAGGATCGACTTTGGCTTGATTTTACTCTCTATCCTTTATGAATTAGGCTTTGATCTCTAAAGGAGTTTGGTATCTGGTACATAGTACTTCAACTTTCGTTTAGGAGGTTTGCGCTAATGACCTAAGGATTCGGAAATCAATCAGCTCCAAATCGCGCTGTCAGACGTTGGTGAAGCGACTGAATCGGAGCTACAGTGCTTCGGCCGTTCAAGTCGTGGCCGACCACTGTCTGGCCGAGTGCGCCAAGTGGAGGCCGTACGCCGGCGTTGGCCCCGCGGGTCAGGCCATCGCGGCCTCGACGACGCCACGCGCCCCTCAGCTCGCCAATTTGCTTTCACCGCGCGCGCATCGGCCTCGTCGATCCACGCCAACCGAACCGCCTTGCGCCCGCTCCGCCGTTGCCGAGCAAGCCGCGCCGTCGCCCAGCTCTTTCGCCGCCGTGAAAACGTCGCTTCCAGCTAGCCCACGACTCCATCTTCTTCCTCCAGAGCTCGTCCACCTCACCACTGAGCCAGAGAGTTGAGGTAGCCGCCGTTCTTCTTCTTCTCCGCAGCGCTCCTCCATTGCCGCCGGAGTCGGAGGTGAGCCTGTCGTGGCCAACCACCACCGGAGCTCTCTCCCTCCTTTTTCTCCCTTCCCTCAGTTTCCCTGCGAACTCCTGATGCTCACGCCAGGCTTAGGTCGGACCGCCATGGCCTGAGTTGGCCGGCGTACCTCACGCAGCGCCGCCGCAACCACCATTGCCACCGGCGACCTCCTCCTCTGTAGCTAGGGGGTCCGTTTTCTACTCCCGTCGGTGCGGGACAACGTGTTGAGCACGTTGGTGCCACCCCCTTCGCCGGACTCCTCGTCGTCGTTGAGCGGTGGCCGGTCAACGACCTCCCCTGCTTCGGCTGCGACTGGCCGGTGGGTCCATTGACCCCGCGGGACCCGCCTGTCAATAGCTCATAGAATTTTTGAATTGATTTTAAATGCAGTTTTGTTATGCTATTTTGTGATTTTTGTATCTCCAAAGTGGTAGATCCAAATAGAGTGAGGTAAATTTTGGTAGAATCACAATGAAGTGTAGTATTTAAGAAAAATAGGACATGAGCACATGTTGTAGAAATTTTTGATGAATTAAATAGGAACTTGAAATGTGTTTTTAAATACATGCAAACTTGTTTAAATTATATCTGGAGTTCCTGTGCTCCAAAAATTATGAAATTTTGTGGATGAGCTATTCTTGATAAGTAGAATCTCTGGTAAAAATTTTAGAGTTATTGCATGTATGGTTTTTGAGTTATAGATTTTTCTTTTATCATTGGTTAATACTTGTGTGAATTTTTGTAAATTATCTAGGAATCCTATGACCCTGAAATTTGGTGGGTAGCATCCTAGTACCTTAAGTATGCTAGGAAAAATATGAAATCTGTTGCTTGACACTTTTCACTAAGGTTTCCTATTTATGCCATTTTAAGCCTTTATGCCTTGTCATTTTTGTGTAGGATGAGATACTTGTTCAATTGATGTGAAATTTATGTAGTAGCCTCTTGGAGACATGTATAAGCTACTGAAATTTTTGTGGAATTTTATGTACACTTTAGATATGTGTTTATTATTTAACCTAAGTATCTAAATAAATTATTAAAGACATGAGAATAATTTATTTAGGAATGGACACTATGTTTTCTGGTGTTCTTTCCAACATGTATGATGAGTTAGTAAAGTTCATCTTGCCCGTTTGTATGTTTACAACGTAAGTTAATAATTATTTCTTGCGTTGTGTCTTTCCGGATAATTCTGGGAACTTTATAAAGTTCACCATGATAATTTGGGTTTCTGGGAATGTGGTCAATAACAAAGTTGTAGAAAACTTGTTTATATAGCTTGTGTTAAAATTTCAAGGCATTTGGCCTAGTAGTTTGAGAGTTATGTCAGTTGGAAGACAGCACTCCCAACTGCCTGCTCTCTGGAATCCACGGATAGTTTTGCAAGATTAGTCTATTTGACCTAGTTTGAGTTTGAATTAGATTTTGGTAATTAAATGAAAGTTGTAGATAATTTTATAAGATTTCTAGAAAGTCTTAAATCAGGGTATTTGGATCTGTAGAACTCTAGTTATGGATCAAACTTGTTGCTGTTGTTTGCAGCCTGAAAACTGTTGAGTGCAGTGAATGACTTGTTTGCTTTATATGAGTTGACGTGATGATTTAGATGTTAGGCTAATTAAGATAAATTTTTAGTTGCAGGTGCTAGACCTCTTACTAAAGATGAACAACTTTATCTTAGGTTATTAGAACTTGGTGAGTGTGCCGTTCTTGTTTTCTAATAAAGATATGCACCTACTCGGTAAAATAGATGTAAAGCTTGTATTATCATCTTGTTCATGCGTTCATTCATACATGGCTGTACATTTCATCATCATCTTCTATCTCTTGTGCATGCATGATTCTTATACTATGCATATGCATGCAATAGGTGTTCCAGAGGGAGTAACGCTTCTAGAATTCGAACCAGTACTTCTGGAGGAGCAGCAGCAAGCTCAGGAGCAGGAGGTGCAGGCCCCCGAAGAAGGAGCCAACGAAGAAGTTCTTGAGTGCCCCGATCACCAACCTTCCTCTTTTCTGAAAGGCAAGCCCCGAAGCATTCTAAGTCTCCCATGTTTTTACAAATATCTTGAGTATCTTTTATTGTTGATGATGCATTAAGTATAGAAATTGGTTAGAACCAATTGTTGCATTATATCCTTACCTTGTCCAGATAAAATCCTATGAATCCTAATTAAGTGTAGGATCGAATGATGCTTAGCTATGCTTAGACCGGTAGAAGTCGGGTGATTTCCTGTCACCTGCGAGATGTAGGATGAGCTCTGGTCACGGTTGGCTATAATTGCTATCATAAAAAAGAACCATGTGTTAATATTGAAAAGAGACTGGACGGGATGACGGTGGTGCAGCAACAAGGCATGGAGGTCTTGGGTGTGAATCTATCCCGTATGTGTTGTTTAAGGACCGATTCATTTATGACGTCCTCATGTAATGTTGAACACATGCCTATCACTTAGTTTGTAGGATAACTCATTTCGACCGCTGGCCGAGTAGTAGCTCAACTCAGGCCGGAAGACCGAGAAGTGAAAGTCGCGCACCACAGGTGGTAGTAAAGATGTGCGGGATCTATTGGCGTAAGTCCGAGGTGAGATTGACCACCGGCGAGTGGACTCCCTAAGGGTGCGGCGCTGCTTTCGAGCCGCGATTCTGAGATGTACCAAAGGTGACCTAAGGCTGCCTTCGTGCTTTATGCACAGGTTTGTGTTAGGAATACCCTCTAGGTGGATAGGAATCGATTCAATCGCCGTCTCTCCGGATAGTGAGAACTTGACCGAAAGCGGTGACAACGTAGATTCACTAAATGTAAAGATATGGTTAAATGATGATGATCATGAGGAGGATGATAATGATGAGCCATGAAATACCTGATATGGTTATTATTATTTGCAACTAAATCAAATGATTGATTAGTACATGTGCTAATATAGATGGTAGGAAATGGCTAAAAGTCACTGCTAGTACAGGTGAATAATGCTAATGGTTACTCAAGCTTTTATGCAAAAAGGTTGTCTAGCAAGATCCACTGATAAAGCCTTACATACTCCTTGGTGTCTTTTATTTTGGTTTATGACGGGTAAGTCTAGCTGAGTACATTCTCGTACTCAGGGTTTATTCCCTCTTGTTGCAGATGACGTGCTTTATAACGGCTACTGCAAGTATTGTCTCCACCCTACTGGGGATGAAGACTAGATCATGGGCATGATCATCTATGTTATCTTATCTTACTGCTTTTGCTGGATATGACTTTAGTGTTGGCTTGTATTTGAACTAAGTGTGTGTGATGGTCTCAAACTACTTTGCTTCCGCTATTTGTGAACTCGTTTTGTAATAACTATGTGTACTCTGATGTATGAGGTACTTGCGAACTACTTGTGAAATGGATGTAACATGTGGCTTGTTATGTTGAATTAATGTGATCTTGGTTGTATACAAGTTGGTTTGAAATCATTCGTGGTTTCAGTTGACTACCGGGTTTATATGGGTTCAAGTATGACGGTTTGATCACTCCGGTGATTGCTTTTGTACTTATGCTCTTATAAATTGGTCAGTTCTGTTACAGGGGGTGAGGATGTAACACCCCGGCTCAGGGCTTAATAGGATTAATAGGATACTCGTACAAACAAGTTGCAACTTCTTTTCTGGAAGCCCATCTCTTAAGAACTCCAAGGTTAAGCGTGCTTGGCCTGGAGCGATGGGTGACCGACCGGGAAGTTCTTCCTGGGGGCGCACGAGTGAGACAAAGTGCAGCAGAAAAGGCTGGTGTTTTGGTCTGTGAGGGCAATCTTTGTCCTAGGAAAGCTACCAGATATAAGCGGGCCCGGCGGGGGGGGGGCTTTGGCTAAGCTCACAAGGTTGTTATGTCAATGCAAATGACCAAGAGAGTGAGCTTGAGCCGGCCATATGGCTTAAATAGAAGCCCCCATGAAATAGAGTCATTGTACCCCTTCACTGGGCACAACACGTGGTGACCGGACGCTCCGGTCAGTTCGACCGGACGCAGGACCCCAGTGTCCGGTCGGTCGCCCGATGCTTGCCACGTGTCATCGACTTCAAACGCCGATCACCCGATCTCAACGGTCAAGTGATGACCGAACGCGTTAGTTAGAAAGTGACCGGACGCAGGACCCCAGTGTCTGGTCATTTCCAGTAAGGTTCCAAACACAAAATTTCATGAACTCGACCGGACTCTCCCAGTGTCCGGTCACTCAATGTCTCCTCTATGCGCACTACGTTAGCACTGACCGGACTCAGACCCTGAGCATCCGGTCATATTTCATGCCAGCGTCCGATCACAAGACCGAGACGTGAGCTCACTGTTGTCACTGACTGGACGCTCCGGTCCAGTAGAGGCCAGCATCCGGTCACTCCAGTGAAACCCTATCTTTTCTATATAGGGCGCCGGTGGCACCGTCGGACTGTCTGCACTCTACGGTCGGACACTCCATCGGTGAAGTTTCTAACCCTTGCTCAAATGTGCCAACCACCAAGTGTATCACCTTGTGCACATGTGTTAGCATATTTTCACAAACATTTTCAAGGGTGTTAGCACTCCACTAGATCCTAAATGCATATGCAATAAGTTAGAGCATCTAGTGGCATTTGATAACCGTATTTCGATATGAGTTTCACTCCTCTTAATAGTACGACTATCGATCCTAAATATGATCACACTCGCTAAGTGTCTCGATCACTAAAATAAAATGGCTCCTACTATTTATACCTTTGCCTTGAGCCTTTTGTTTTTTTCTCTTTCTTCTTTTCCAAGTTCAAGCATTTGATCATCACCATGCCATCACCTTCCTCATGATCTTCACCATTGCTTCATCACTTGGAGTAGTGCTACCTATCTCATAATCACTTTGATAAGCTAGGTTAGCACTTAGGGTTTTATCAATTAACCAAAACCAAACTAGAGCTTTCACCATCTTCCTCTTTCTTTCCCTAAGAACCCTAACCCTAGACTGTAGCCGCCGCCGGAGACCTGCGGAGCTGCGACGGCCACCTGCGCTCATCCTTCTCTGTTCCCCTCCTCCAAGAACCCTAACCCTAGAATATAGCCAGCATCCAACCCCCCGCCTTAGCCAACGTCGTAGCCCACGGCGGAGCAGTCTGGCATGACCACCACCGGTTCGATGGCGGCGCCCAACTTTGAAGCCATGGCCGGGAAGTGGAGTCGCAGCACCATGAAGGCAACCTGCAGTGGCTCGAGCTCGACGACCAGCGGTAGAAGGGAGTGCCCCTTTTGCCATGTTGCTTTGGTCCGCATCTAGAGCAAGCAACCGGCGACAAAGGGCGAGTGGTACCTCAAGTGCCCGTACAACATCAAGGTTATGATTTTTGATATTGTTGTGCTCGCTGTGTGTTGATTCATCTCTGATTTATGCCCTTTGTTTCGATTGCAGAATGATGATAGTACCTGCCCATACATCCGCTCTGTGAAGGAGTATATGGCCTTGGAAATAGAGGAACGGAGGGTGCAGTCAGTGAAGGATGCAGCTGGTGTTTGTTGCGCCGATTTGAAGGAAGAATTGGAACTGGTGAAGCAAACACTGGATAGTGTTGTAGTAGAGGTTTGGAAAATAAAGATGCTACATGTTGAGGTGATGCCTGCAGTGAAGTCTGAAGTTGACAACAAGAACATGCCTACAGTGAAGCCTAAACTCGACAACAAGAACATGCAGATTGTGCTTGATTCTTCTTTTGTAGCCGCTGTCTTTGTAGGATTTGTCGGTGTTCTGCTTGGTTTGCTTGTGGCTGCAATGTGGAAGTGAACTAATTGTAGCAGTTTCTGTTAGGAAGGAGTGTGTGTATGTTTCCAGAGTGTGTGTGTGGCTGTATGTTTCCAGAATTGTAATGAAATGAACGTATGGTATGAATTGAAATGGGTACCAAATATCTGATAAAATAAGAATTAGTGATCGAAGTTTATGGCAAAATGAGCAAATACTTCATACTTCAAGCAAGTATATCCTAGAATAGCTCAAACACACAACAGAGGCCCTATATATGCATTTCAGTATATGTTCAGATTAAGCTAACTGCATGCTGGCAACCATCACAGAAAAATGTAGATGCAGATGCAAGCAGCACCAATAGGCAATTTCATTGCACATAAGACAGTTCTACGATGCTGGCAACCATCTCATTACATTTCAAGTGTCCCTGAACATTTCATACAAATAGCCAACAAGAGCACTACAAAAGCAATTTCATTACTTGGAAGCAACAAAATTACAGAGTTTGCAGCCATTACTCCGACATACCATTCAGCTTACATAGCACCAGCATTAACAAGGGCACTACAAAAGCATAGCAGGTTACAGCACTCAGGCTATTCTTAGATTACAAAAGCGCTTGTTCAGGTCCAAAGGCCATATAGGCCACAAAGGCCATTTACATCACAGACTCCTAAGTCACAAAATACATCCAAGTCATAAAATAAGCTACAGGTGGATTACTGCCCATTATTCAGCATATCCATCAGACCTCTAACAACCTTAGAAGGTGGACCAAGCTTTGGAGTACTTCAACTTAATTCCATAGTCACCCTCTAATTTGTCTTTGGCGTCCATTGGGCCCTTATTTGGATTCTTTTTCACCCAGTCTGCTAGCCTGTCTACACACCAGCCCTGACTTGCCATCTTTCCTTCTCTAAGCTTGGTGGTAGGACAATTGTGCCATGCAGGAAGCACTTTTATCTGCACAAACATGTCAAACAGGTCATTAACATGTCAAAAAAGGTCACAGATAGGTCATAAACGGCAGCAGTTGAACACATTACCTTTATTGTTTTTTTTATCAAAAATAGTAGATGCATGTATGCGCCACGAACAACCCTCGGCAGCATAGTGAGCTAAGAACCTGGTCTTGTCTATTTTGAGCCCAGCAAACTCAAAACCAGTCTTCACTGCATGATGCCTACTTGCTTTCCTGAATTCAATGATATCAGGAAACAATACCCCCTTCACTATGTTTGGATTCTCAGGATCATAGAGTACATGCACCTCAAGAGGATCTGCATCATCAACTTCATCATATTCTTCAGGAACTGGCTGTGCATTAGCAGAAGCATTTTCATCAGATGGGTGAGCATCAACAGAATCATAAGCATTGTTAACTGGCTGTGCATTAGCAGCTTGCTGTGCATTAGGAAATGAAATATAGATTTGTTCATCACCAACTCCAACATA
Source organism: Miscanthus lutarioriparius (assembly GCA_904845875.1). NCBI lineage: Eukaryota > Viridiplantae > Streptophyta > Magnoliopsida > Poales > Poaceae > Miscanthus > Miscanthus lutarioriparius. The sequence continues at coordinate 126,443,368 of CAJGYO010000001.1, forward strand.
TTCTTCAGGATTATCAAAGATATCAGGCTCTCTCTTAGGCTCTACATCAACATCATCATCTTGTTCAGGCTCTAAATCAGTATCTGCTTCTAGATTGTTAGCAGCAGCAGTACTGGGTTCAGGAGCCTCGGGATTGTTAGCAGCAAAACTATTTGGTTCATCGGCAATGAAAAAATCATTGTTGGATATCTCAAATCTAACCTCAGGAGGAATTGTACATAAAGGTTGTAGGTCATCAAACTCAGCATCATTATCAAACAATCCCACTACAAGTTAACAACACATCTCTTCCTTGTACATTTCAAAGACATCAACCATCTGAATTTTACTAATTAATCTGACATCCTCATGCAGTCTTTTATCAAAGAACCACACTGTGGGTAACTGGTTAGAGGGCACATTCAATTCATTTGCAATCCATCCCACCAATAGTTCATGCATTAAAGACCCAAATTCCACATCCCACTTAATCACAGTGCCTTTAGTGTATGATTTCCTACCATCTGAGTCTTTCGTAGCGAAACCGTGGACTTTAACCTCTACCGCGAACATACCATTCCTACCAATAATCAAAACGAGTTCCAAATCGAAGTGTAAATAGGCAAGCACAAGTCAACTACACTATGTGCTCAAACTAATAACAGGGGACGCGCACACATTACCTGCTATTGCAGTCCTCCATCTCCGCCGCAGCACTACGGCGCAGATGTAGGAAGACCTCACCACTCGTCGTCTTCATGGGTCCTGCATCTCCTCCGGTGGATGCGCCGGCCACATATGCGACACCACCAACGTTGCAGCTCCGCAGGTCGCCGTCGCAACTCTGCGGGTCTCCGGAGGCGGCTACAGTTTAGGGTTAGGGTTCTTAGGGAAAGGAAGAGGAAGACGGAGAGGAGCATGGGTGGGGGATGGATTGAACGGGAGAGAGGGCGCGGCGGCTTGTAACACGCAAGAAGGGCATCGATGTCTATACGGAAGTCACGTACGCCTTCCTCGACCTGACAGTGGGCCCGAGCTGTTCACATACGTAGACAATGGCCAGCAAGAGCAACACCCAGAATTATAATGGCATGTTTCAGAATACCCGAATTGTAATGGCATTTATCAACTTTAAAGAATTGTAATGGCTTCGATAAAAAAACCCCTTTTTTATATGATAAGCGTGCTCGCTGTGCTACTTGTTAGGCTTAGGCAGAATTAAAAGAAGCCACCACGTTTCGCTGAGAGGTCCTACAAATTATAGGATTAATCAGAAAAAAAAAAGAAGAACATGCATTGTTGGATTTTATGATGATCTAACGGCCAAGAAAATAGAGTATGAAAAAATTATGCACCATTGAATTTTACAATTTATCTAACGGCCAAGAATAAATTGAGTATAAAAAAACATATGGATAGTTAGATTTTATGATCATCTGAGGGCAAAGAATAAATAGAGTATCATATCAAATACAAGACATTGAAACTACGAGATCAATAAAAAAAGAATATGCATCATAGATTTTATGATTATCTAACGACCAAGAATAAATAGAGTATCCATGTCGAATACAAAGCCTATAAATTATTAGATTAATCAGAAAAAGTATGCACCCTTGGGTTTTACATGATCTAACGACCGAGAACAAATAAAGTATGCGTATCAAATACAAGACTGGTAAATTATGAGATTAATTAGAAAAAATAAAATAATATATGCTGTTGTATTTTATGATGATCTAACGACCGGTAATAGAGTATCGATGTCAAATACAATATCCAAAATTACGAGATTGATCAGAAAAAATATATACCATTGGATTTCACGATGATCTAATGGTCGAGAACAAATAGAATATTCATGTCAAATATAAGGCCCAGAAATTCTGGATTAACAAAAAAATTAAAAATAATATACACCATTGGATTTTATGATGGTCTAAGGGCCAAAATAAATAGAATATCTTTATCAAGTACAAAGGCCTAGAAATGATGAGATTAATCAGAAAAAATAAAAAACAAAAGCAATGTTGGATTTTATGATGATCTAACGCTAACGGTCAAGAATAAAAGTATCTGTATCAATACAATTAATAAATAACTCAATTCAATTCATATCCAATATGGCAAGAAAAATATTATAACCGAATTAGATATAAATGGAGAATTGTGGATTGCTACTCGACAACCACAGGAATAACTCATCATATAAGTTATCTATTAAACTAACTCGTGATTACGGGAAACCAAACGATGGTGTCAGGCTCCTAGCAAATGCCAAGGAAAAAAGAAGCTAAAGATCCATAATAGAAGATGTAAGATCATCTCAAATTCAAATCTATAAGAAAACTAAGGAACTAGATAAAGACTTGAAAATTGATTTTATCGCCAATAGAGCTCACCAAGATGAGACCGAAGGCTATTTGATTTTGGCCTCAGCTAAAATTGCATAGCCATGACATAGTAATAGAAAAAATAAGAGACAAGAAAGATGACTGTAGCTCTAAGTTCGGATTGGAGTTCGTGCTAATAGGTAGAGTAAAGGGCCCAAGAGAAGAAAATTGTAAAATAAGAAGTGAAACTATTTGTGAAAAGGATATTCAAATAAAATATCTAAATACTACAATAAGCAAACTAGCTACCCGCGTTATTTGCGCGGGCCAATTTGCTAGTTATCTAACACAATAGGCATAATAGATACTCTACCATTTATATCTAGCTGTGATAAACTTATCAATTACTGAGCTAAAAGTTTTTCATCCATATCCAAAATTTTCTCTGTGCATGTCATACCTTCGCTTAAACTATAGTGACTCTTGTTGCAACCCTATCTTATATGACATAAAAGTGAATTTTTTATCCTAAAAGAATGAAAGATGAAAACAGAAAAAAGAAAACGGTAATCCTCTCACCTATCACCACGTAGTACATGTGTTTCTTTGCATATGATAGGCGTGCTCGCCGTGCCACTTGTTAGGCAGAAGTCCATCCCGACTGGCATTCCATAGTCCAAGCGCAGCACGGCACGCTAGACTGGCGGCCATGCTGAACCTTTCCATCCTATCCTACCAGGTACCACCATATACCAGCCCCACCTATCTCCCAGAAACAAAGCCTGGACGTTCGTTTTGTTTCTAGCAATAATATTTTGCTTTACCGCTTTGGTCATCCATCCATCGGCTTTTTCACCCGCTTTACGTGCATTTGTGCTCGCTGTTCTGGTTAAGCCTGCCCGCGAGTTGAGCTTTGTTTCTAGCAGAGGCGGAGGGTGCTTTAGGGCTTTAGCGCTTTGGTCATCCATCCATCGGCTTTTTCGCCCGTTTTAGCGAGAGCTTTACACGAGGTGGAAGCTGTTGTTGTTGCTCCGCAAAAGCCACGTAGGGAGACCGCCACCTCTGTGACTCTGACTCTGTTCTCTTCCTCGCTAAGCAACCGGGGGAGGCCCGAGCCCGACCAGGGTTGGCTCGCCGCAGCCTGCCGGGAAAAGCGAGGGCGCGGGAAGCCCGTTATTTATTAGAACAAGAAGCTGCAGGGCGCCTGTGAGACGCGCGGAGTCTCATCAGTTCGTGCACCTCTCTCTCTCTCTTTTGTGTCTCGGGTCAGAGGACCTCTGGTCTCTGGAGATGACGGAGAGAAGAGAACTTCTGCTGCTTGCGTTCTTCGGAGTCCTGCAGCTCGTTCGTCTACCTTTCGCAGGTGAGGGTCTTCGGCTTCGTATCCGACTCTTGTCGGTTCGTCAGAGCTCTGTTCTTTGCTGAAACACTTGATAGTAGTATCTTTCTCCTCTCTTTTTTTCCTTTTTGTTTTTGTGGAATTTGAACTGAGCTGCTACTCCGGATGTTGGTTGCCAGTTGCAAAATTCAGGCCCAAAAGAACTTTAGCGTGATCTGAGTTGGACGTTTCCAATTTCAAGATACAAATAGTGGCAGCATCCAATTTCCTTTGGCTGAATCTCTTCTTGAGTTGTTGCTCTACGCTATTCTTTCCCCTCATCAAACTACAGCTGTCCTCTGGTCTGGACTCCTCCATACGGCTTCCTCCGTTCCTTGTCTGACAGTGAAAGGAACAAATGCCCGTACCGAATAGAGCCGTGTCTGCATTCTCTCGAGCTTTCTGAACCACACGAAGTCACGAACCCACGCCCACCGTCGGTGTGTCAACATGCCATCAGGCGACGGCGACATGTAGTAGCCCCGTGCGGTGACACGGACACACGGACACCGCAGCTAATTACACACAGATACAGTTCTCCAGTTTTGTCAGACGTGCTTAGTCCATTTTTAAAATTTCACGTGTTTAAACTGGGACTTCACCTTCGACGTGTCAAGTTTGAAAGTCGAGCCTTATTTGTGATTTGATCGCTGCATTTTTCCCAACTCCTTGTGTTTAATTTGAGGTGTTTGGAGCGCGGGAATTTTACAAGAGATGTCTAACTTTTAAGCTAAGACCACACACGTGCTTGCAGCGTCGCAGTCCTTCATCGGCATCAACTACGGCGAAGTGGCCGACAACCTCCCGCCGCCGTCGTCCACCGCGCGTCTCCTCCAGTCCACAACCATCACCAAGGTGCGCCTCTACGGGACCGACCCGGCCATCGTCTCCGCGTTCGCCGGCACGGGCATCTCGCTCCTCCTCGGCGCCACCAACGGCGACATCGCCAACCTCGCGTCCTCGCCCGCCGCCGCAGCAGCCTGGGTCGCCGCGCACCTGCCGGCCTCGTCGCCGGCCGTCTCTACCGTCTCCGTCGGCAACGAGGTCCTCTTCGCGGACGCCTCGCTCGCCTCGCAGCTCGTCCCGGCCATGCAGAACCTGTACGACGCGCTGCCGCCCAACTCCAGCGTCAAGGTCTCCACCGTGAACGCCATGGACGTGCTCGCGAGCTCCGACCCGCCCTCCTCGGGCGCGTTCAAGCCGGAGCTCGCGGCGGCGCTCGACCCACTGCTGGCGTTCCTGAGCAAGACCGGCTCGCCGTTCCTTATCAATCCGTACCCCTACTTCGCGTACCTCAGCGACCCACGGCCCGAGACGCTGGCCTTCTGCCTGTTCCAGCCCAACGCCGGCCGGCCGGACGCCGGGTCCGGGCTCACGTACACCAACATGTTCGACGCGCAGGTCGACGCCGTGCGCGCCGCGCTGGACGCCAAGGGGTACAAGGACGTGGAGATCGTGGTGGCCGAGACCGGGTGGCCGCACAAGGGCGACCCCGACGAGGCCGGCGCCACGGTGGAGAACGCGCGCGCCTTCGTGTCGGGCCTCGTGTCCCACCTCAACTCTCTGGCCGGCACGCCGCGCGCACCCGGCAAGTCGGTGGAGACGTACATCTTTGCCATGTACGACGAGGACCTCAAGCCCGGCAAGGCGTCGGAGCGCTACTTCGGGCTGTTCCAGACCAGCCTCACCGAGACATATCCGACGGGGTTGCTCAGGAACGGCACGGCCGGACTGATACCAGCCACGGCGCCGACTCCGGCGCCAACGACGTCCGCCCCAGCGCTAAAGCCAACGCCAGGGCAGCAGCCACAGGTGGGGTTTGTTTAGTGCAATTACAAGCTGTTGCTGCTGCTGCTTCCTGGTTCTGGCTTCTTGCTGAACTTCTGATGAGAGTGCCTCCGTCGGTGCAGGTGACTCCAGGGCAGCAGGACTCGACGGCGGCAGCTGGGCCTTCCGGCCTCTGCACGCCGGGGCCAGGGACGGCTACGTCGAGAGGGACCACCACCACTGCTTGCGCTCATCCTAATGCTGCTGAATCGTCTCGCACTACCTCAATGCTCCCTATTATTGTTGGTTTTTGGTTCATAGCTTTGCAGATGTTTATATGACCTTTTTCTTTATGCTTTTTCCGGCTAATGTATCGCGCCACCTTTTGTAATCCAGTACGTGTTTCACGATCCAAGCACAGCGTCGAGATTTCAAGTACAATAACTGCATTGCCATTGCCACTTTGTTAAACAAGAATCTGAAAAGAGACTCGGAAAAGCAAGCGTCCACATCAATTCAAATATAGTGAGATTCAGTGTCAAAGAATGGTCAGCTAAAGACATACACACCACGTATAGTGGTTTGTTGGCACACAAATACACCAACCGAAGGGAACCACGTGCATGCAGAAACATACACACCGCGCACTGAGCAAGGGCAACAAAAACAACAATCGCAGACCGAGTCCAGTGCAGCAGTGCTGCAAGACCCAAAACTGCTACAAACCTCAGCATACCACCATCTTAAAAAAAAACAAGGCAAAGGCGGAGTCAACCAAACACACACAACAACAGTAATAACTATATATTTACGCTCCCGAGTGTGAAACTGGTGAAGTGGTGAATTGCCCATCCTTGAAACTATGGATGTACTGCTGAGGCAATGCATGCTCCACCTGTAACATGAGAACTCAAGTTACGTGCAAGCGTTTGATAGTTGATAATACTTACAGAAACAGAAATATGTCAGTGCCAATAGATCCTAAATTACTGACACACGGGAGTGCGAAAATCTAGGATGCTAATTAAATAAAGACAAGATGAAACCTGACACAAAAATTGCTAATTAAATTGCCAAGTTAAATGCTATGCATGCATATACCAAAGTACTAACACCTCACATAATATGCAAAAAAGATACTACTCATACATGACTTAGCACAAGTTCATGAAAAAAAAAAGATACTACTGGTACCACAGTGACAAAGAATGTCAATAAATGTGAGAAAAGGAGGTAACATATTCTAGCATCTTAAATCTGGCATGGCATCAATTCATAATCCAAACAGTTTGAGGCGATAGACTTAGTCATCCACTCTATTTCTGCATAGACTAGGAAGTCACGACAATATACTATCAGTATTTGCATATCAGTGGTATATCGATATATAAATTATAACCATCTATGGGCCTAAAAGCTCTGCAAAATGTAACATGTTGCCAAAATTCTTTTCTTTCAACCATTTGTTACTACATTAAGTTTTCTTATACATCCGAAAGTACAAATGTAAGGTGCAGATCTTACCCAATCACCGTCAGTGCCACCACTTGGAACCATCACATTGATTTCACTAGATTTAGCAGAAGTAATTGAAGCTCCCAGCGAATCTTTGCTTAAGTATAATTGACATCCAGATGTGTTGTCAATTGATATTGTCGGTGCCGTACCCTGAGAGAAAAAAGACAAGGAGTTCAGTCTTTTGACCAAAATACAAATTTTAAAATGTAACAAAATGTACATTCAAATAGTGACCTTCTTAGTATATGTCAGTTATATCAAAGAGAATTATAAAACTCTGGAAAATTTCAAAGTCTTGAAATTTGTAAACATAACAAATTCAAAAGAAAACAGAACAAAATTATAATCAAGATTATGAAGGCATTTGGGTGCTCTGGTTTGAAGAATTAATAATTAAAATAAGGAAGTCATCACACCATACTTCAAGGAGCTACTTTAATAAAGATTATAAACAGGTCAACAATCAAATCAAACACTTCACATACAATGGACTGACTAGACATCTGCTTATAAAGGATAAAAGACCAGATCCATAGGAAACAATGCGAGAAAAGATGCCAAACAATGAAAAAGAAAATATAAATATACATACACATAAAATAAAATACCTGACATTGGACCTCAACGCCATTGCAGTTGACAACCTCAAAAGCTGCTACAACATCCTGAAATATATAGTAGCTAAAATACTTGTTGCCAGGATGATACGACAAAATAGGTGAGGACCTCTTGGCCTCGAACAATTTAAACTAACCTTGAAAACGATTCCAAATTTAGTGCATTTGTCAACAGTGATATTGTTAACCTTGCCTGTAAAAGTTTATAAGATTTTTGTTACCAAAAGAGAGAAAGGTATACATTCAAACTAAGATACATTACCGTTTACTTGAAGGACAGAATCCTTGCATCCATACACATAGACAGATTGTCTGGAATCACAATCATCAATAGCAAGGGTCTTCTTGCCAACCTGATTCTCAACCACCCATCTGCCATCAATCACAAGGGATGGGACATATTAACACGTGGACATCATTTGGGAACATGTCAGTACATAGTTTGATCAAGCATGACAGAAGTTAAAATGGAGTGGTGTACTGTTGTGTCTATAGCAGAGTTCTATGCCACCGTTATATCATTGTTAACATTTAAATATTTAAAAATGACATAATCATTCTAGAAGATTATAAGATACACAACTGCCACATGTCTAGCATGTGGTGGACAGGTAACCTGTGATTGATTGAATGCAAAAGCCCAAGCTTGTGGAATGAGATAAACCCATTTGGTTCAAACTCAGCACACAATCAGGAAATGCAAGTGAGGGATGCTTGAGATGAGATTAGTCGATTAGATGGCGTTGGGTTGGCAGGATGTGTGATGCAAATGGAAGCCGTATGAGGTTAAAAGAACGCAAAGTGAGCTATGTCTACTCTACCTACATAACCCGTAATAATCTTCAACAGCCTGTCAGTCCCAAGCAAGTTGGGGTAGGCTAGAGTTGAAACCCACCAAGAGCCCCTAGTCACGGTTCAGGCACCCTTAATAATCTTAATTCTGGAAAAAAGAACCAACAGCTTAATTTTAGCTTCCCATCCTGATTCCTGTTGTGCAGAGGCCAAAGTCCTCTTTTGGTCACATTTGTGCCAGCTAGCTACAGAAACCCAAAACTATTAGGTTAGCCAAACATTCAGCATGGTTGGCATTGTTACAGGTTACCAATCATTAAGCCCAAGATATACCAGCGGACCAGCCGACCAACAGCTCCAGTTTCTTTGATAGCATACTAGATGGTGTGTCAGTTTTAAAAACTGCAGGTAAACTCACTTGCGTCCCATCTGAAGTTCCAGTTTGGGGGGTCCAGATTTGAAAGAGAAGGACCCCGCACGAGAAGTCTTTTCAGGAGCGGCAGCAGGAGTAGTAGCAGTGCTGCTGACAACACCGCTTCTATCAGCACGGTTTTTAGTCTTCATATCATCAGTAACCTTTCGCAACCCTGCACAGCAATAATGTGGTTTAATATGTCTGTTCCTCAGGTCTGGGAGAGGAAATCATCATATCCTAACAAGTGTTTCCATATACCTGCAGTCACAGGTTTTGAACTAATCTCTTGGAAGACAGCAGACATCCCTTCTTTAGGCTTTGAAGATTTTGGAGACTTCTCTGTGCTAAAAAGAGGCGCGGCAGGAGGAGCTGGTGGAGGGGGGGCCTTAACCGCTGGAGCTTTAGGTGTGGGAGCAGCAGCCTTTGGTTGGGAAACAACAGCACCTCCAGCAGGACCCCAGACAGGACCAAGAGGGTAATGCTTTTTAACATAATCCCGCAAACCAGGCATGTATAGATCCTTCAATGCTTTAGCCCACTCAACATGATCTGGGTCTTTGTTTCTGTACTCCACAAGAACCTATGAGCAAGAAAAAAATGAAGTATATGCTTCATCAACCACAACTTGTGAAGATGCAATTGCTTCACAGTAGAACAAAAGTTTGAATTACTAAGACCATCTTAGTGCATCACAGTAAATTAATCAGCAAGCAAAGCATACAAGAGCAATTAAGTCTAAACAAATATGTTCTAGAGTTGCACGTTAAGAAGGATACAGTTATTTTTCAGCTCCTCCATTCTTATTTGGTGATAGTTATACTGACTTTTTGTAACCTTCAAGACATAACTTTGACCACTACTATCTAAATTTATACCCATATACGTAATATACAAATAAAAACATGCTTTTATTTAAGCATTTCTAAAGAGAAGCCTTCATACAGTCGGTATTGTGACTCCAAACATAATAATGGAGGAGTAAGGGTGTTTTCAGAGTTGTATTTATAATAAAGTTTTTATGAAAGGAAAGAAAAAATTAGTAAGATAAATTTTCATATAAACAATATTAACAAATTTATGAAAATACTAATGGAGGAGCAATTGTGTTTTCCTGGGTTTTGAAAGTGGCATATTTACTGTTACGGTTCTATGATGTGCTCCTTCCGTTCCCTAACGAATACACCAGAATTTGAGCTCGGAGATAGAATGGAATTAGGTTGTAGAGATAAGAATGGCCAGCTAGAATGGATTAGGTTGCAGAGATAAGAATGGCCAGCTCATTCTTACATATAAGTTCACTCACTGAAAAGAATACCTATAGTTTACTCCCTCCATCCTAAAATAAATCAATTCCTATAATGAAAATAAATACATTATGAAAATGTTTTTCCATGATGTACCAAGTGATACTAGCTACAACATGTTCATGTGTTGCTTGTTGTGCGGTGTCGTTTCTGACTAAATGTTTGTACTGGAAGCAGGCCAAAAAAAATTTGTCGGTATGCCATTTAAAGAAAAAACAGAAAGTAGCAAATGGCCAAATACGCATTTTCTCCAAAAAGGGATCATGGATTTTATCTACTTGGTTATCTTTGAATTCTAGTTACATAAACAGACTGCCATTTGGGAGTATGTAACAAAAGCTGCATCAAGATTAGTTGGTAATAGTAACAGTATAATCCCTAGTAACAAAATATGCTGAAGTGCATTGCTTATCTTCTCACTATATCCCTCTCATCTAAGATGAACACATCTTAAATAAGTGTGATAAAGCTTTGAAAAATTGTGCGTCTAATGTGAACTATATGCATAGATGATCAACATATAAGTAGAGCACAAAGTACAAAATGGTCATAGGAGAAGCATACCTTGTTATTATAGAACTCAGCCATCTGCCAGCTTTCCTCTACATGTGCTGTTGGGAAACTCATGCCTTGCAAAGAGGATGGGGGTAAAACAAAATGAGTGGCATATCTTGTGTATGTTTGACAGGATTAAAAACAGGGGGACGACTTTACTAACCACAGTCCTTTCCTAAGAATGCCACCCAAGCCAAAGCTGGGAGACTGTCAGCAACACTCTTTAAATGGTTGAAATAGTCTGGTCTCCTTCCTTCGGTCATTGCAGTTGCTTTTGCAATAACATCACTGAGGGGCTTAAAGAAGCCCTGTGCATCAGCCATTGATGCTGGTTTCTGCACAGCATAAAAGAGGGGGAAATGCTCAGTGATGTAACAACAAGCATTGCTTAGTTAGATCCACCAATGCCTACACACCTCGTAACATACAGGAAAACAATCCTGGAGCCAAATTGCTGCTAGAGAAACCAATTCAGCAGAATGATCTTAGCAAGCGCACTACTCTTGATGAACAAAATCTGACGTTTACTACATGTCCCAAATTATGAGCTCAGCGAGTCATTTCCCCGCGATACGACGCATCGGATTGGCAAAACACAAGGAGATCTACGCGCGGAGCACACGCAAATCGACCAGATCGAGTGAGGATGAAACCGTGTCCGTCAGGTACCTGGAGCTGCTTGGCCTGTACGAGCAGGTCCTTGGCGACAGCAAATGCCTCGGCGAGCACTTTGGTGGCGTCAAGCACCTTCCCGCCGATCTTCTCCGCCGCGGCCGTGAGCCGCCCGACGGCCTCCGCGACGAACTCGTCGTAGGCCACGATGACCGGATCCGACGGGGCATCCGGAGCGTCGAGGTCCCGCGGCGCCGCCGCCGCGAGCGAGGCGCCGGAGGCCACGGCGGCCTCCAGCCGCGCCACCGCCGCCTCCAGCCGCTCCACTAGCGCCGCCTCCATCGCGGAGATCAAGCTACGCAGGGGGGTCTCTCGGTTCCTCTCTCTCCCAGTCTGCCTTTCTCTAGGTGCGCGCCGGCGTGTGCGTCTCCCTGACGCCGCTTCCGACAGCTCTGGCAGTTTTATGGCTTTGCTCCTTCTTGCTCTTTTTCTTTTCTTTCTTTTTTTATTTAGGGCCTTTTTCCTGCGGCGACAAGAACTACGTGGAACGACGTGGCATATAGGAGTATTTTTTATAGATATATAGGGCTTGTTTAATCGAAGTACGGAAAGTTTTAGGTATCACATCGGTTGACACATGAAGGTATTGTATAGGGTGTTCCGATATTAATTATCGGGAACTAATACTAGGATACCCGAAGAGGAGAGCTAATGATCATCAACATGATTCATCCGAGCAGTTAAGACCGCGACTACAGCTTCGACCGAACTCCAGGTGTGCGGGCTCCGCCTGGCCCGATCTCTGGGGGCGGGCTCCGCCTCACCCCACCTCTGGGTCGGGGGGGCCGCCTCACCCGCCCTATGGGTCGGGGGCTCCGCCTCACCCGACCTCAGGGTCACAGGCTCTGTCTCGCCCGATCCCTTGGGTTCGTGCTCCGTCTCGCACAACCCCTAGGTGCATGCTCCGTTTCGTCCGACCCCCAAGGGTCGCGGGCTCCGTCTCGTCCGATGGGGACCCATACCGCCACCAACCACTCCAGGTCCAAACGTATGGCCCTGGATCAAAACTCTGACACCAGGAAAGAGACAGGCACGACTCGATGTAACCCATGGCCATGACGGGCCATACCAGAGGATTCACATCAAGAACAGCGTCGGGCGTGCCGGTGCTGTTCTGCCTAACCCTCGTACGAACGCAGACCGGTGCGTTAGTTCACCGCGATGTCCGCCAGGACGGAGTGGGACGCCATGACCGGCAGATGACGCCTACGTACGGCGCCAGTGACGAACAGGGTCGTGACGTGAAGCCATCCTTGTTGATATCTACATGGTCGACGGGACCCGCATGAAGGAGAAGAAGAACCCGGTGATCATGGAAGCTTCTTCTCCCTATAGTTCTTCTCCTTTTCTTCCGCTGTAACCCGCGCTTTCCCTTCACCTATAAAAAAAAAAGCAGGACGCCCCTACCAGGGGCATGGGGATCCAGATCGGCACAAGACCGAACCACGAGATAAAAACAAGAGCACGACATGAGCACATGGCTGAACAGCGATCGAGCTCTTAGCACCCGTTCATTCCTTTCACCAGAGACTTGGGATCATTTCTCTCTCTCTCTGGTTTGTAACCCCTACTATAAACTTTTAATGCTAGTAACACGAGCAGCAGCGATGAACTGGATGTAGAGACTTTCTGTCCGAATCAGTATAAACCTCGTGTTCTCTAAGCACACAATTCGAGCCAGACGCACAAATACAAATTTACTCATTGATAACTCAAAACACCGATAGTTGGCGCATCAGGTAGGGGCTTTTTACGCATCTCGACGTCCACATTAGTTCTCGGATGACTAGTCACGGCGTCAGCTGGATCCCGAGCGCGCACGTGCGCTTTGGTAACCTGGACTTCATCATTACGACGCAAGGAGAGTTGGCGTAGGCTCCCGCCGTCGTCCAACCTCTCCACTTCACCGGCCTCGACACGATCGCCGAGGCGCTTGAGGAGATACAGCTGCATGCACCGGAGGCCCGGATCCCGGGAGCGACCAGCTCCTTGGCTTCGATTACGGGAGGCTAGAGCGCCACCTCGGTGCCTTCTTGGGACCCCGACCATCCCGGGAGGACCTGCGCCACCTCACCTTCTCGTTCGCCAACGTCATGATGCAGCTTGCCGGAGGAGAGCCGCTTCCCCGAATACCTTATCCAGAACGCCCCGATAGCGCTCCAGTCCGGTCTCCGCAACGTCGCAGAGACCGTTTGCCACCTTGTGGCGCAACGCACGCCTTCATCCCTCGCGAACGATGAGTTTATGGGGATGACCGAATATGTCATGGAATCTTTCCACAACCTTCTCGCAAGAGATCGGGGTCGCCCTCCGACTCTGACTTCAGTAGGAGGAGCCATCACCCTTCTTGTAAATGTTTCATGGTAGGTAACCCCGAGGGATACGTCGAAAGCATCCACGAGGGAGAGGCTACCCCAGGAACGACCTCAAGCCATGCCCATAGAATCTCCATCGAGGAGAGGCCAGCGGGCCACCTGAGTCGATCTTTGAAACAACTCGGGCATCTGACGGAGGGTGGGTTAAGGAGCAATGGAATGTCACATGAGGGCTATGCCGACCCTGTTACGAACGACGGACCTAGATTCTACTCAAACATGCCCGTTAGCGAGCTCACCGAGCGCGACAATAGAGCCATCAAGGCAAGTGACGTTAACTCAAACCCTCCGGTTGCGAAAACCACGAACGGGGTGACGATCACAAAGACGGGCCGACCCTCGACCAGCCCCTCTACTACGGGCGGGGGCTCGAGGAAAGTTGGACTCGTAAGAAGATCCGAACGCGTGATCGCAGAAATGAAAGAACCCCATAGGGGTCAAAATCAAGAAAGACCTTTTTCGACCCACCAAATCTCATGTCTATACCCCCGAGGGGTCCGATCACGACGAAAGGGAATCGCCGTCCCCAGGACACGCCGTGGCGCGACAAAAGAAGGCCAAAGGCCTCAAATTCCTCCCGTTCGAAAAAGCCTCCGAAGAAGTATTCTACTCCTCCGTAGGCTCGAGGGCTACTGTCGGGGACCAATACTAGGGTACCCAAAGAGGAGGAGCTAATGGTCATCAACATGATTCATCCGAGCAGTCAAGAGCGCAACTAAACTCCAACTACCCCCAGGTGCGCGGGCTCCACCTCGCCCGACCTCTGAGGCGGACTCCACCTTACCCCACCTCTAGGTTTGGGCCCCGCCTCGCCCGACTTCTAGGTCGGGCTCCGCCTCATCGGACCTCAGGGTCGCGGGCTCCGTCTCACCCGACCTCACGGTCGTGGGCTCCGTCTCGCCCGACCCCTCGGGTTCATGCTCCGTCTCGCTCGACCCCTGGGTGCGTGCTCCGTCTCACCCGACCCCCAAGGGTCGCGGGCTCCGTCTCGTCCGATGGGGAGTCATACCACCGCCAACCACTCCAAGTCCAAGCGTATGGGCCTAGATCAAAAATCTAACACCATGGAAGAGACGTGCACGACTCAATGTAACCCGTGGCCATGACGAGTCATACCTGAGGATTCACATCAAGAACAACGTCGGGCGTGCGTGCGTGCTTATTCGCTTAACCTCGTCTGAAACGCCGACAAAAGGTCGTGGGTTCACCGCGACGTCCGCCAGGACGGAGTAGGACGCCATATGACCGGCAGATGACGTCTGCGTACGGCACTAGTGACGAAACAGGGCCGCGACGTGGAGCCGTCCGTGTTGACATCTACAGGGTCGGTGGGACCCACATGAAGGAGAAGAAGGACCCGGCGATCCTGGAAGCCTTCTTCTCCCTCTGGTTCTTCTCCTCTCCGCTGTAACCCACGCTTTCCCTTCATCTATAAAAGAAAAAGCAGAGCGCCCCTACCAGGGGCATGGGGATCTAGATCGGCACAAGACCGAACCACGAGATAAAAACAAGAGCACCACACGAGCACACGACTGAGCAACGATCAAGCTCTCAGCATCCGTTCATTCCTTTCACCAGAGACTTGGGGTCATTTCTCTCTCTTACCTGTTTGTAACCCCTACTATAAACTTTCAGTGCTAGTAACACGAGTAGGAGCGATAACTGGACGTAGAGACTTTATGTCGGAACCAGTATAAACCTCGTGTCCTCTAAGCACACCATCCGTGCCAGACGCGTAAATACAAATTTACTCGTTGGTAACTCGAAACACCGACACTAGTAAAAAAATAAATTACAGAATCCGTCAGTAATCCATGAGATGAATTTATTAAGCCTAATTAATCCATCACTAGCATATGTGTGTACTGCAGCACTATGTTGTCAAATCTTGGAATAATTAGGCTTAAAAGATTCGTCACGCAAATTAGTCGTAAACATAGCAATTAGTTATTTTATATATATATATATATATATATATATATATATATATATATATATATATATATATTTAATACTCTATATATGTGTCCAAATATTTAATAGGATAGATTAGAGAGGAAATAAACAAGGCCGTATATAATCTCATGAAATTGGTGTGCCACACACGACGTACTTGTACTGTGCAGCTCTGCTGTATCGCGTAATTGGCGTTTAAATCTAAGGTTCTTGCACTAACACGGTTTTGTGGATCGATTTGCACGGTTTTGATGGATCAGGAACCTGCCTGTGACCCAGTGCCGGCCCTAGGGGTAGGTCAGGAGGTGCGACGGCCGAGGATTCAAGTGGAGGAGGGGCCTAAGCCCAGGTATACAAACTCACAGGTACTATAGTTCATTAGGCATTAGCAAACTAATAAAAAGAGTGACATAGAACTGGCTAGACGGCCCAAAAAGACAACATCAATATTTATTTTCTAGTTTTCTTTCTCCACGACTCTCGGGTAGAGAGGAGGCGAGGAGTCACGATGCACATAGCACACTTTGATCATGAGTTCGCGATATGCGCCTTACACACGTGGAGCTGGCGAGACGCGCCGCCGCGAAGAGCTATACTACCGGAGACACGGACATGACGCACGAGGATGGCGACCAGGCAGGGCTCCACGACGACGACATCTTGATTATTGGCTTCTTACGAATTACGATCACCGATCAATTGTTTAGGCCCAAGGTATTTTTTCTTTTTATTTTTAATCCAAATTAATTATTTGTATAGTATTCCAGACTTCTAATACTTTGTACCCATATAGTCATATTTTTCTTTTAATTTAGGTATTAGAATTTTAGAATGTTACCTAAAAAACATTTGTCATGGGTGAGAAAAGAAAACGAATATATTGTTTTTTAATCTATATTGTTCCTCGATAATTATCATACATCTACTAATATATTGCTTAATCTACATTGTTCCTCGATAATTATCAGACATGTTAAATAAAAAATATGTTATTGAATTTGCTTTTATTTTATAAATAAAATTAGTCTCTATATATTATAAAATTTTATATATGGTCGAGAGGGGCATTCCGACAGGATTGCCAGAGAACCCTTAAAATTCAGGACCGGCACTGCTGTGACCGTTATCGCTTAATCCGAGAGCAAGAACGTGTACACGTCCGGTAGCCCAACAAAGGTGATCGGTCACAGTGTCAGTTGTCACACCACTCACCACCACGACGTTTGGGCTGCACCGGCATATGATCCTTTTTCTGCCCTTTTGCGTGGGATCGACGAGCTGGTCACGCCGCCGAAAGTCGAAAGCTACCGTAGACTAACCAAGGAAGCGAGACGCAGTCACGCAGCAGCGCGGCTCTCCAATTCGTTGTCGCGATTCCTGTCATGTCAGCTCGAAGAAACTACTGTTAATTCTTACTGCAAATTACCTGTGCTTGACATGAATACCGTTACACTGTGAGGCGTCTGTTCAGTTGATCAATGCAATTAGACTTTCTCGCTTTTGCCTTTTCTTTTTCACACTTTGAGGGTAAGCTGCCTACCTTAGCAGCCTCACCTCGTCATGCTCCAAGGCCAAAACATTTACTTTTCTCAAAAAAAAGTTTTTGGCTTCTACATAATTTCTTCCCAATGAAGGAAACCGGTTATTGATACTACATATAGGTCTTAGGTGGTGAGATATCTTTAAAAATGGTGTCAATTAATCAAAAACCATCCTTTAAAATATGGGAGATACTAGCGTCCGGATGTCCGGACAGAAGTGCACGTCCGGACACCTAGGACTCCTCCGTCACGCACGCCCGCGAAAATGCTGCGACCGCCACTCCTTCCTCCTTACCCCCTCATCTCTCTCTCGGCGAGTTCGGACGCCGCGCCTCCTCCCCGCGCCCTCCTTCCCCCTGAGCCCCCTCCTCTCTCCACACGGACAGGACCCAGGAGCAGGGATGAGGACGACTAGATGAGCGTGCCCCGTCCGCATGACCCCAGGTGCACCACACACCTCAATCACCGGCCCCACACACGCCCCATCCGTTGGCCCCGGCTCGACGTGTGTCCCATCCCCCGGCGTCCGGGCCATGTCCCATGACTCTACCTCTGAAATATAAAACATTTGGATGCAACATGTCCGAGATAAAACATTTGGAACATGCACTTGAAACATATGTGTGAGACATATACAACATCCAGATAAAACACTTGTAACTTGCAACATAAAAACACTTAGGGCGTCCGCAACGGTCAGGCAAAATAGCTAGGTGACATGGATGAGTGATAGAGTAAAGAAATAGAACTGCTGAGGGGCACGGGTTACGGAAGAAGAGAGATGCACTGAGAGACTGTATTGGAAACCGTACGAGTCTATCTATTCAGTCATCGTTAGCGATTCTATTTTTTACACTCTCTTTCTTCCACGTCATATAAAAAATATTAACTGCTAGCTATTCGCTAGCTTGTTGGGGGCGCCCTTATTGCAGCATAAGCTGGTTGTTGTGGCTAAAATATTTCGAACATACTCTTACGACATATATGTGCGAAACATATGCAACATCCAAATCGAAACGCTTGAAACATACGTCTAAAACAGATGGAACATTTTGAACAAACGCTTGCAACATGCCTTTGAAACACTTGCAACATGCCTCTAAAACACTTGTAACATATGCAACATCTCGATCTACTTTTGCAACATCCACATGAAACACTTACAACATACCTCTGAAACATTTGCTTACAATATGCACTTTCAGAATGGAGGCTCGTCGGCGCTTGGAGTACACCGGTGTAGAGCTCGACAGTGGAGAAGGCCATGGTAGGTCCGGTGGAGAACGCCGTGATGGGTCCATGCGGTCTAGAAAGGTCGCAACAGGCGAGAGCGTGAGAGGGGGGAGACTGGTTGCTGCACTCTGGTGTAGTGGAGATGCCGCCTGGCGGAGCGAAGGCGCGATGGAGAGCGCGGTCAGTGAGACGGTGCGACAGAGCACGGTTGTCGAGGCAGCACGGCGGAGCACGCAGTCGCAATCTCGCGAAGCCCTGTCGCGGCACTACGGTGAGGTGAGGCTTTTTAAATGGTTGGGGACGAATGGATGAGCACATAAAAGGACGGTCATTGGGCTGGTTTGGGCGGCCCACCATTTGGGCCGGGCACATCGTAGTCTCATTGTAACACCGCATGAATGTCCAGGCAGTGAGACAGCGCAATAGAGCACGGTTGCCGAGGCAGCGTAGCGGAGCGCGGTCGCAATCTCGCGGAGCCCCCTGTCGCGGCGTTACGGTGAGGCTTTTTTAGAATGGTTGGAGACGAGTGGATGAGCACATAAAAGGACGGGCGTTGGACTGGTGGGCCCACCATTTGGCCCGAGCACATGTAGCCCCATTGACGCCACACGAATGTCCAGAACCGGAGATGAATACCCGGTAGGACGCACTGGGACGATCCCAGGGATCGAACCCAGGTGGGTGGCGTGCACAACCGCACTGCCAACCACTGAGCTACGTGCTCGTTCCTGTAAACAGTTAAATTTGATATTTGGACATGCATGGACAATGCAGGAGCATGGCTAACGATTTTGGAAATGTTGTAAGAAATAAGTGGTTCAATAGCAAAACAGAAAGATGTTCCATTTGATAACTAGCTATCTTCCTTTTCTCTAACTAGAAGCATACCTCGCATATGGCTGTGAGAATTGCAGATGAATTAGAATAAAATTATACTAAATTACTTTTATAAAGGAATACACTATTATAGATTAATTTCAGTGGATGACGTGACATACTAATGACGACGATTAAATACATGCGATGTGATAGTGGACTGCTAATGTGAACTACTTGCATGTCAAGATAGAATGACCAGTGGGGTTTAGGGTTATAGATATAGATATAGGTATAGATATAAGTTGCTATTATCAAAGCTTCAGTTACCATTAGAGCTTCTTCTTACTCAGACCCAGATGATGCAGGTTGATCCTGACTAAAGTATTGTAAGGGGCGTCATTTTCTCCCTCTGTCTCTATGTGATGACCTCAAGAGTCAAGACCGGTTGCCATGAAGAATCTGATGGTGAACCTCATTTACTTTGGATGAAAATTTGAAAATATTGACTCGAAAAAACCCTGCATGCATATCAGTATCATTTAGCCTCTCGTTCGGATCCCTTTAGAATGCAGTGGTTTCAAAATAATCGTGTGTAAAATTTCACGTAAACAACATAGGAAAACATGAAAAATAATCCTACATTTCAAAAGAGGCCTTAGTCATTGTATGCAAGTCAGCCACTTGAAAGAGTTCTTTTCCTGTGAACGCATACACCCTACTCTTATGAGTACCCCTAAAGATCACAACTTGTGTCATCTATTACTGAAAGAATAACGTCATTAAATCTTAAAATAGTTAAATCTAGGAATATATGAGTACCCACAAACCATAGCAAGTCGAGGACTTAACCCAAATGAGTAGGTTCCAACAAAAGGACACTCTCAACAGTATGAGCTAGCAACTAGCTCTAAGATAACCTCTTCAATAGTGTTAACTTTTAGCAATAGCTCATAATATGATTAGATCTACATGACAACCTCATATAATCTTGAAATATATGTATAAATTTAACTCTTTATCAAGGGATAGTTTTTCTCTTCTTCTATTAAAATATAAAATATGAAACAAAATGTTTAGAGCTAGCTCATAAGTCACTGTGAGGAACCCAACCAACTAGACTACAGCTTGCTACTTCGAGAGTTCGAAGAAAAATCAAGTTAATTATGTTTGTCCCTTAATAAACATTGTCGTTGCGAATCTGCTGATCTGTGTTCCCTCCCGGCAACACATTAGACGTGGAGAAGATGGTATATGATACATCTCCCTTCTGTTCTCTATACCAAGTGAAACATGCACGAAGAACACATTGAGACTAAAAAAACGTTGAAGAAGCTGACCTCTTATTCAAGAATTATGTTTCTTTATATGGTGTGAACCCTTCACGAGTATATATATTCAATATCTCGGGATATCTTAACACTTTTCTTTGAACAAATACCGCGGCTAGCTTCTGTCTCGTTAAAATATCTTTTCTAAATCCAGTAAGAATTTTTTTGGGGAAAAACAGTACATTATTACTGTCTACACTTATTGCCTTGTTAAAAATCTCATTGTAAATCTCGCAGTTGCCCACAAGACGGACAAAACGGCGAGTCGGTGATGTACTGGAGTGCTGGTGGATGTCGATGTGATCGATTCAACTTCCGGGACCTGGGCCGTCTATTGGGCTTACGGCCTGCTGTGCGCTGTGCGCTGTGCTTGTATTTCTGGGCCCTGGATCGTCGCTGATGGACGGGCCTGATGCGTCCATTGTAGCATACTCTGTGGGTCTGTGGTACTGCTAAACCTGAGCACTGACCATATTCGATCAATTATATATGCGAGATTGGAGTATATAAGACGACAAATGGGCCACCAAGAGTAAGAACAATGGATGAGACAAGACTAACCACTTGGACGACTACCGCCTAAGCGACGGATTAGAAAAGAGCAGCCACTTAGAGTCGCATGATTTCCGGATCTCGGGTAAACACGACTGGTTGACATGTCCTACAAGGCTACAAACAAACAGCTGCATGCACGAAAGATAGACCCATCGACTACTGATGCTGCGTGCACTGCGGACAACGCCGGAGACGTCTAAGCGGGAACAACGCAGCTGGAGTAGCCTGCTCGAGACAGATGATAGATAGATCACTGGATCGGGGCTGTACAGCTGCCTAATCTCTCGAACAAGCAAGCGATGCAGTGCACCAAGCAACATGCCAGCATCTGATGACGCACCCTTGAGAAACATCCCCGCTCACGCTAACTTGTCAAGTTGTCAATACGGTACTCCTACGTGTCAACTGCCCGGCCAGCACGGCAGTCGGCAGCACGCACGTTTCTGAAAACCGGGCCACCTGATAATTGCCGCCAGGACCATCCATGGATCCAAAGCCCTAGTATATGGACTCGCTGTCTCACTAGAGGCCCAAACAAGGCAAGTTCTGTAATGGCACATGTCAAAATCAGTAAAACGGCTAAACAAAAGAGGGTGAAAATAAGATTTGCGTGAGTGTTGACTGGTGGCAATCGATGGAAGTGGAACGAGACGTGACCACACTTCCAGTAGTCCGCGAGCAACGGCGCTTCCGGTGCCAGTTTTCAGACAGCACACATCAGTTCGCCGCCGGACGCCACCCAAAATCTACGCGGCCCCGCAGCTTTCGGCCCCGTCTGCGCGACTTGCCCGCCCGCCTTTGCCGATCAAGCCAGCCGCACGAGTGCGCGACGAGGTCTGAACGCGACCGGCAAAATTTGTCGCGTCGTCTGGTAGCTGGAGATCAACTAGTTAAAGCGCGGTCAAGCCAAGTGAGTGATGAGTGGCGCCACGCACATCCCGGACAGGGACGCGCGCAGCTGCCGCAGCATGGGACTATGGGATGGCCAATGATACACGCGCGCGAGCTAGAGGCCTGACCGGCGAGTCGGCCTGACCGGGGCGGTCGGCGACGGGGGATCGACGTCGCGCCAGAGCTTTGTGCGATCGTAAATTTCCAGGTTGAGAATAGCATTTTTCGGGCGGTCGACGTCGCGCCAGCCGCCAGCCGGGTTGGTGACGACGCCAGGACCTGGCGAGCGCGATCGACGGCGACGTCCGCACTCGGCACTCCTCACTGGCGGACCAGCCGGTCATTATACCGGTGTGAAGGCGCCGCTTGACCGCGCTGCATTTTTGGGCTTTCGGTCGCTGGATTTGCCTGAACTTGTTGGCGCTCGATGGTGCGATCACTTTTTGTATTTTCTTTGGCGCTTTTTATCTCACAAAAGCTGTGATGAAAACTACGAGTCGTTGCGAGTCACGAACCCAACGAAAGGCCAATCGGATCCATCCCAAGGCTCGCAGCAGAATATACAAACTGCTGCTAGCTAGGCCTTCGTGCTTTGCCAAATCTGGAGGGAAAACACGTACTCCTGGAGTCCTGGTAGTAGGAAAACCACAAACCGACAGAGAGAAAAATTGTTAAACCCAAGTGAAAGTAAATGAACCTGTGAGGTCGGTAAAGACCAAATCATGGTGCTCCTTCGCTTTCCTGGGCTCGTATATGTACGGCGTTAGAGCAACGTTAATAATACAGCCGTTTTCTGGCTGTAAGATGTCTTATAGTTTTCTCTAATACACTCATATAGTAATTACCTTATCATTATTAATATATGATCTATTTATCTCTCTCATAAACTTTTTTGATTTTTATGGTTAAGTTTGTTGTAAACTTACAGCCCCGATCTTGTTTTTTCTCCTCCACCTCAACGTTTAACTGGGTTCCAGCCTGTTACTCTTAGCGCACGCATCCCAGCGGTGGGCTCGAGATTCACGTCCCGACAGCGCCATTGCTTACCAAAAAAAAAATCTACTGTTGACCGGGATTGATGTTCAACGTACGTAATTTGGCCGTCACAGTCGCGGCACAATCATTTTCAGCCCCCCCATAAACACGTCATCCACGCGACCGGTGCACGTGTAAAAACGATTAGATTACGAGGGCGCGCACTAGTTTATGGTAAAGCGAGATCTATAGTCCATGGTGCGTGCTTAGATAAGGGTCAGTCTAGTTCCGATACGGTTAGGCATCATGATTGCCTTGCCACAATCATTTTCCTTTGCTTTTTTTATCATGTGCGCGAAACAATGTATAAATAGGCAGTCACGAAGTTTTTTTTCGATACAGTAATTCCCAGCAGTAATATGCAGAGAAATTTCCCGTATGGGAAAGCCATACCACATGATATGGTTCAAGCTCAGCACACGTACTTGCGCGCCAATTACACGCACAAGAAATTAAGAAAAGGTACTTGGGCACCAATTATCAGCTCCATGCACACACGTCGCAGACCAGACTCCAGAGCGTGCACGGTGCACGCCTGCACGGAGACATCGCCGTCCTCCATCCTCGTGCAGTCGTGTCATCGTTGCAGGCAACGTGATGGATGGAGGGGCAGGGGGCGCATTGATTCGCGTGCCGGAAAAGAAACGGAGAAAAGGAGCCGACAGGTCTCGAGACAAGGGAAACGAGAAATCACCCGTCGGCCCGAGGCTGACGTCGCCGGCGGGGCCGCTTCGAGCGCCGTTCCCAGTTCCTACAGGCGCAAGCTTTGGAGCACCGTGCATTCGTGCGTCCCACCGGGGCCGGCCGGCGGGCCGGGGGACCTGTCCCGTCCTGCCTCTCGCGCGTGGCGTGGACGCCGGTCGTCACTGCAACCAGCGGCAGCCAAGGCAGCTGCGCAGTCAGGGTAGAATTCAAGAAATGAGTAAGAGTTTTTTCCGCCGTGAAAGAAATTATTTATCTTTCAGTTAATTTATACCAACATGATATTTAATTAGAGAAAAAGAAAGTTTTTTTTGCTAAAGGAAATGTTTATTCTCCAGTTTTTTGAACCAATGTAATATTTAATTGGAGAAAAAGAGATTTGACATGATTATGATGTTGTTATTTTCTGACCAACGTTGTTAATAACAATATGGTAATTTTAATGATTTATGTATTAATTCTATTTCTGCCCAACGGTGATGTAGAATTAGTGTGTAAGAACAGTTATAAATTTTAATGATTTATGCATTAATTCTATTTCTGCCTAACGGTGATGTAGAATTAGTGTGTAAAAAAGTTATGAAAGTTAATGTTTTATGCATTAATTCTATTTACGCCCCTAATATATTATGTTTTGATTTTTGATTTTGACCAACGTTGGAATCAAGGCATGCAAATGGTGTTATTTATATGTTAAGAAAATGTTTGACCTAGTTTTCATCTTGGCTAAGATGGACTGGGTAGTCACCTCACCGTGTCCCACTGATTCTGTGGCACCAATGAGAGAGACAAAAGAGAATGATGCCGATTAGGCAACTAAAGAAAGGGATTTTTGAATTTCAAAAGATGTCCTATGACTTTGAGCATAGAAAGTGAGTCACTGCCAACATGAAATATTTGGCTGTGATAAAGAACACGATTGAGCCTGCAATTGTGGGCTCAATCCCAGAGTGTGACACAGTCACCGAATACATTGATAGAATAAAGAGTCAGTTCACTGGCTCTTCAAAGACATATGCTACCCAGCTGATAAAGCAGCTGGTGACAGAGAGTCACTCTGGAAATGGTGGCATAAGAGAGCTCACGATGCGTCGTCGAAATTATGTCACTGTCGTTTAGGCCATATTTCAAGGAGGAGAATAGAAAGACAAGTTAAGAATGATATTCTTCCTCCATTAGAGCTCTCAGATTTAAAACAATGTAGAGAATGCATAAAAGGAAAATATATAAAGAAAAGTAAGAAAGATGACAAATGAAGCGCAGGAATTTTATAGATTATTCACATAGACATCTGTGGTCATTTTCCTGTAAAACGTGTGGATGGTTATGATTCGTTTATAACATTCACAGATGATTACTCCCGCTATGTCTACATTTATCAATCAAATAAAGATCAGAAGCAGATAAATGTAGATATTTAAGGCAAAAGTTGAAATCCAACGTAATTTAAAGATAAAGATAGTCAGGTCCTGACCGTGGGGGAGTACTACGGTCGACATACCCCATATGGCCAAGTTCCTAGACCTTATGCAGGGTTCTTCCAAGAGAATGACAAAGTAGCCTAATATTCTATATCGGGCGAACCTCAGCAGAATAGAGTAGCTGAAAGACGCAATCGTACAATGAATGGATATGGTGCGCAGTATGATAAGCTACTCCACCTTACAGTTGAGCCTGTGAATGGAGGCGTTAAAACCGCCACTCATATTCTCAATAGAGTATCAAAAAGTCGGTGCCCAAAACACCGTATGAGTTGTGGACAGAAATAGTACCCTCACTAAACCACTTGCGTGTGTGGGGGGAGCCCTGCTGAAGCTAAAATATTTTAACCCAAACATTAGAAAGTTAGATCCCAAAATAGTAAGTTGTCATTTGTTTGGCTACCGAGAAAAGTCAAAATGTTTTCGTTTTCTACTGTCCAGAGAGATATACAAAATTTGTGGAAATGAGACATGCTGTCTTCCTAGAGGATGAATTGATGAGGGAGAGCATGGTAGCTCGAGAAATTGACCTTGAAGTGAAGCGGGTGTATGCGCCCACTCCAATGATTCATAAGCCATTTTTCTTACTACCGGATGTCGCTGCACCGATAGTGCAAGACACTATGGTTCTAGCACCTGTTGTTATCCCACCTGTGGCAACAATGAATGACGATGAGGAACCTGTTCCTCAGAATCCTATAGAACCTATTGCCACACATGAGGGGGAGCAACAACAGCCTCAAACAGAAGATGTGCCAAATGTGAAGGCCCAGAAAATCAGCTATTTCTGTTGATTATAAAATGTACAACACTGAGGAATTTCAAATAGATGATGATCCCACCTCATTTGAAAAAGCCATGAGAAGTGATCATTCATCAAAGTGGCTTGAGGCCATAGAAGATGAAATGAAATCAATGAATGCAAATAAAGTTTGGGATTTAGAAATAATTTCTAAAGGAGCCAAAATAGTAGACTGTAAATGGGTCTACAAAATAAAACTTGACTCTCAAGGGAATATAGAGAGATATAAAAGCGCGACTTGTGGCAAAAGACTTTATGCAAAGAGAAGGGATTGATTACAATGAGACCTTTTCTTCAGTCTCATGTAAGGATTTCTTCATAATCATAATGGCATTAGTGGCACATTACGATTTAGAATTACATCAGATGGATGTAAAGACGGCATTTCTCAACGGAAACTTGGAGGGAAATATTTACGTGGCACAACCGAAAGGTTTTATCGTGGAAGGAAAAGAACGAATGGGATGCCGCCTAAAGAAATCTATTTATGGATTAAAATAAGCTTCAAGACAATGGTACTTGAAGTTTGATCAGAGAATAAAGAATTTTGAGTTTAAAGAGAACGTAGAGGGCAATTGTGTCTATACAAAGTTTAATAATGAGAAGTTTATCTTCCTTGTCCTGTATGTGGATGATATTTTACTTGCTAGTAATGATGCCAGTTTACTACAGGAGACAAAGAAGTTTTGTCCTCAAAACTTGATATGAAAGATATTGGTGAAGTCTCGTTCGTTCTAGGGATCGAGATTCACCAAGATATAATAAAAGAGGTATTAGGACTGTCACAAAAGACATACATAAAAGAATCTTAAAGAAATTCAGTATGCACAAATGTAGTCCCTCACCTGCTCCTATAGTCAAGGGCGATAGATATGGGGATTTTCAATGCACCAGGAACCAATATGAGCTCAATCAAATGAAAGTGGTTCCATATGCTTTAGCTTATCGGAAGCTTGCAACATGCTCAAATATGTACGCACCCTGACTTGGCATTTGTTATCGGGTTTTACTTGGCAGATTCTAGAGCAATTTTAGAATAGAACACTGAAATTGATAAAGAAAGTTTTGCGTTATTTGCAAGGAACGAAAGGCCTCATGATGATATATAGAAGATCTGATTCACTCCACATAGTGAGATATTCAGATTCTGATTATGCGAGAGATGATAGAAAATTAAGAAAGGATATGAATTCACTTTCACAAAGGGGGAGCTATTTCATGGAAAAGCTCAAAGCAAACCATCACTATATCGTACATAATGTATGGCAGTTTGTAGTGTGTTATGAGACAACGGGCAGGTGAACTAACTAAAGAAGTTCATACCCGGTTTGAAGGTGGTTGACGATATTTATAGACCACTTAAATTATACTGCGATTATAATCTGTCAGTACAGTATGCTCACAACATAAGTCAAGTGGTGCTGCCAAACACATTAACACAGAGTATTATGTTGTGATAGATAAAGTCTATGATCAAGTCATAAGTCTTGAGCATATAAGTACAGAAAGGATGTTCGCGGATCCGTTTACAAAAGGCTTACCACCCAACGTGTTCAGAGAACATGGTGGTCAGAGAACATGTGGCTAGCATGGGTTTAAGGGAAAAGCCTAAAATTCCTGGATAAAAGAAGGCACAAAGATAAATATATATTTCAAAACAGAGTAGTGTGTTGTAGCTGTTAAGTCTATCGGCAATGGACCGTGACGATGAGACATACTCTATGCGCTAATCTGTAATGGAATGAACAAAAGTAAATAAAATTGAAAGATGATAGTGAGATCAAGGGGGAGAATGTTAGTTGATCTCCACCAATAGGCCCAACGGCCTATTGGGCCCTTGTCTCTGCTCCCTGATCGGGGGAGCCCAACCCTAATATGGTTGGTGGGCCCCTGTCGCACAGCACATATAAAAGGTAAGGTGGGGATCAGGGCTCGGGCTATGAGGTTCAACGGAGCCACTGCCATCCCACCTACAGTAAACCTAAACCGATCAAAGTGGTGCTACCAGTGACGGGAAGCCCATCAACCTCACTGTCGCCACTGCAGCGCCCCTGGACTTCATCTTCATCGCACAGGACGCCTACTACACCGCGGCATCGGCGTCCACGTCGCTGCGGTGAAGCTCCGAAGGGCAAAGGAGCCTTACTATGGATCTATGGTTACACAGAAAGGTACACAACGATTCTAACAAGATCATCAATGGGGATGCCAGTGAACTATGATCGCCTGCCGACGCTGCTCCTCTTGCACATTTTGTGGGAGCCACAGCTAGCATAGTGTGAAATGTGAACACGTTTCAACCCCGCCTCCCCCTTCAGTTCAACAACCTCAGCCTCTGCAGTGGAACCGGAGTACCCTAATGCGGATGAACACTTTCAATGTAAGAAATCATCAGTAGTTTACAGCTTAGGACTCCGTAGCAAGAAACTATTCTTCGGAATGCAGCTCGTCTGTCTAGAGCAAGTAAAAATCCGGCCCCTCATTCACAACGTTGTTGGCTCCCGTACCTAGATCCTATGCGCCTCTCATGAACGAGACCGTGCTATGCACCATGAACTCCGTCCTGCTCGTCGTGAAGAACTATGAATGGCGTCATAGCACCATCAGGCGTTCTAGCCGGTGGAGCAAGCCTGCGAGCCGCGTAGGGCGGTGGCGTGTGACCTCCATGAGCAGCTGCGTGGGCGGTGATGCAGGGCGAGGACGCGCACAGCGGTGCCGGCGATGACGCGGGAAGGGAGGGCGAGGTCGGGCGAGCCGAGCGGGCGTTGGGGGCGCGAGCTCCACGAGCAAGCCACGCGGGCTGGGGCGTGACCTTCCCGGGAGGCTACGCGGGGCGACGACGCGGGCCGCTGCTACGTGCAAGGGTTGCAGCGCTGGATGATGAGTGGAGACGGCGGGGAGCAAGGTCCATGGTGGTGGCGGCAGCACGCGAGGTCCGTGGCATGCGAGGTCACGCCGGCGATGCTCCACGGCCGTGCGAGGTCTAGCTACGTGCGAGGTCCCCGGCGGCGTGAAGTCCCCGTGTCCCACCGGCAGCCGCGCGAGCAAGGTTCCACGGGAGCCGGGCACGAGCGAGGTCCACGGCGGCGCACGACATCCGTGGTGGCACGTGAGGTCCATGGCGGTGCACAACATCCGCGGCGGCGCATGAGGTCCATGGTAGCGGGCGGCAGCGCCGAGGTCCACGACGGCTCAAGGTCACGCCGATGAGGCCCCACGGCAACGCGAGGTCTGGCTGCGTGCGAGGTCCGCGGTGGCACGAGGTCTTAGTGTCTTGCCGGCGGCCGCGCAAGCATGGTTCCGCGGCGAGCCGGGCGCGAGCGAGGTCCACGGCAAGCTGGCGAGCCTCGCGCATGAGATCCCAGTTGCTGGTGGAAACCATTGCCCTCCTCCCCAACGCACGCTTCGGTGGTTTCGACTGCATCATTGGTCGCGTAGGCGTCGAGTCTAGTTAGACGTCGGCTGTGTTCGGCTGGGAAATAACGGCTTTTGCTTTTTTTTTTCAGCCGGAGCAGTGTTTTTCTCTCGAATAAAACCAATATGAACAGTGAAAACCAGCATGAACAGTGTGTATTTTTGAGTCCAGCCGAACAAGCTCGACGATGTGTGTCGGGAGGATGTCGCATAGGGTGTTCGGATACTAATAAAAAATAAATTACATAATCCGTCAGTACTCCACGAGACGAATTTTTTAAGCCTAATCAATCCGTCATTAGAACATGTTTACCGTAGCACCACATTGTCAAATCATAAACTAATTAGGCTTAAAAGATTCATCTCACAAATTAGTCACAAACTATGCAATTAGTTTTGTAATTAGTCTATATTTAATACTACATGCATGTGTCCAAACATTTGATGGGACAACGACTAAAATTTAGGAGGGGCAACCAAATACCCCCTAAATCGATTGTCACGTTGCAAAATACTTACGTGGCAAGATAATTAATCTCAATCAATCAAAACTATATTAGGTCTTCCTAGAAAATTATGACCCGCTGCGAGCTTCTAACCATTATGAAATCAAAAAAATACACACATATATTTGTTTTCATTAAAATCAAGGGCTAATAAACCACTTATACCAAATCCAATGGTCACTATTCGATGTGTAATGCTAGGCTTCTCATGCAAGGCTTCAAACGCGCTCCACGCCACGGCTCCCCGTTGTCTTGGTTCGATTCCCATGAACCACATTTTTTTTACTTTTTTTGGAAAAAAGCTCAGAACAACGCCCATCCCTACTCCACTTGAACTGCGCAGCCTCCCATGTTCCAACTTGCTTAGGGTTTCGAGATGGAGGTGGCGTGTAACACCTCGGTGTTAAGCATGCATTAACATTTTGCAAATCATAAGCATGATCATTATTATGCATCCATAAGCATGACATGAAATATAGAATGGAAACATACTAATGAAACGTGTGAAACATGACTATGAAACAAATGTAACATTTCAATTGTTTTTCATTATCTCAGTACATACAGTGCTTGATTCTTGGGTGACTAGTGTGTGATGTGGCTAATAATTTTCTTAAACCACTTAGTCACACCTAGAATGTCATTTGGAACAATGTTCATGTTGACCATATTGTCTAATTACACTTCCAAGTAATAGTTTGACTTGTGTTGACCCCTGACGCTCTTGTGTTTGACTGTTTAGAAAGTGTAGCATAGAGTGTTTGCATGTCGGAGCAACCTAAAACAAAGTTGTAGCAAATTTTATAAGGAACAAACTTTGTTTAGAAGCCAAGTCATGAAAACATGCACAACATGCTCAAAATGGTCCCGCAAGTCAGTTTTGGGGGCAATTTGGTGACTTAGAATTTTTCTAAGTCCGAGCACTGATTTTCAAATTCAAGTATCGACGTTTGGAGCCTTGTATCTCCATAACCAAGTCGAACCAGCTCGAGCTCCAATTGTACAAGTTGTAGTTCACATGTAGATGTTCAAATTTGTCAATTATACCTTGCGCTATATCATCACGGATTAGGAGTTAATCACTGTCAAACTTCGCCTGTCAGTCGGTTCATTTGGAAATTGAATCGAGTTTCAGACACGCTACAGTGCCGACCGGGTTCAGAAAGCTACCGTCGCGTGGGGGGACACTCGTCGCCGGTCACCTGATGCGAAGGCCACGCGCCGCGGCTGTCCTGGCGCTACTGGCCATGACTTGAACTCGCGCCCGCCTGCCTAACGCGCTCACCATTTCATTTTTCCCTTTCTCCGCTCGCCCGAAGCTCCGCAGCAACAGCCACAGCAACTCCGACGAGCTCATGCTTGCTCGCCGCCGCAAAATGCGAACTACATCTTCACCACAGCTCCGTCGTGTTCTCCTCTACCTCCTCCATCTCTTAGCTGAGCCGATTGAGCTTTGGTAAGGGCGCATTGACCATTCCCGCCACCACCGCCATGGGCGTGTCCTCGCCGGAGTTGAGGCCGCCGTGGTCGGGGTAGCTAGGAACTCTTCCGTCCTCTTCTATTTGTTTGGGTAGTATCGTGGTGACCTCACGAAGCTCATATCGAGCTTAGCCATGTCCCATAGGGCCAAACCTCGCCGAAGCACCGTCGGACTGCGCCGTCGTCCGCCATGCACGCCATCGTCTTTGCTAGGGTTCAGTAGAGGTTGAAGTGAGGGCATGAATGGGTGCGCATCGTTGTGGGGAGCACGCCGGTGCCGTCGGTTTCGCCGGAGGAGCCGCCGTCGGCGAGCTTCGCTGTTGCCGCGCCGTCGCGTGCGCCTCCCCTGTTTTCGTCTCACTGACAAGCAGGTCCGGCTGACACGCGGGTCCCACGCGTCAGTGACTGTTGTTCATAGGGTAGTTCGAAATTGCTGATTTGAATGCTGTTTTGTGAATTTTGTAACTCCAAATGTGTAGATCCAAATGGTGTGATTCAAATTTAGTTAGAATCACAGAGAAGTCTAGTATTTAAAAAAATATATGATATGAGCACATGATGTAGGAATTTTGGATGATTTAAATAGGAACTTGAAATGTGTTTTTAAATGCATGCAAACTTGTTTACATTATATCTTGAGTTTCTGTGCTCCAAAAATTATGAAATTTCGTGGGTGAGCTATTCTTGCTTAGTAGAAGCTCTGGTAAAAATTTGAGAGTCATTGCATGTATGGTTTTTGAGTTATAGATTTTCCTTTCATCATTGATTGGTACTTGTGTGAATTTTTGTAAATTATCTAGGAATCCTATGACCATAAAATTTTATGGGGAGTATATCAGTACCTTAAGGATGTTAAGAAAAATATGAAATATGTTGCTTAGCACTTCTAACTAAGGTTTCCTATTTATGCCTTTTTAAGCATTTATGCCTTGTCATTTTTGTGTAGGCTATTTTACTTATCTAAATGCCATGAAAAAATTTATGGTAGTCTACTTAGAGTAGTACTAGGCTACTGTAATTTGCTCAGATTTTTATGAGCACCAAAAATATATGTTGCTGTGGTAGCCCTAGTTTAAAATGAAATAAACAAATCTTCCTTAATGCATGATTTGTTAATAATGTTTGCCTTGGTGTATCTTTGAAGCATCTTAGATTGATGTGATGACTTAGCATGTTAGTACAAGTGGTTGTAGTAGTAGTATAGTAATACAGGTTCTTGGATGATGTTGGCTACTTTGTAGAAGCGCTTTACTTCTACTATGTCCAATGGAGTTAAACATGTTCATCGACATTCCATGCATCATGATCATTACATGTCATCTCTCCGATGCACCTCTGCATTAGCACTCATACATCTGCATCATACAGGATCACAGGAGGAGTTGTTAGTAGCAGTTCAGGAAGAGCAGACCGAGACAGATCCAGAAGAAATCCAGGCACAGGAGGTGCCAGAGGAAGAGGAGCAAGGAGAAGACTTGCCCGAGTGCGTGGATCATCAACCTAGTTCATTTGAACGAGGCAAGCCCTGGAGCATTCTAAGTCTCCTACTTTATAAAAGCAATTCTTTCTATATATATGAGTTTATATATTGTTGCATTAAGTTGTAGGAGTTGATTGAAACCGTTGATGCATTTATTACTATCCTTGCCTACCTTATTACCTTTAACTCTGTTAGGTTAGGATCGAATAACTGCTTAGCCTTGCTTAGACCGGTAGCGATCGGTGTTACCCGGTCACCTACATTATAGGTGGTTACTGAAAGAAATTGGCTATGGAAAGAATGATATCCTGGAATTAACCATAGGTGATGGAAAATTTGAGACCGGACGGAAAAGTTGGAGGCAACCAGACAGGGTTCTAGGGTGCTGTTAGTTTCCGTCTGTGTCGAGTAAGGACCGATCGTTGCTCGTCCCTCTTGTCATGTTGAACGCATGCCTCACATTTAGCTGGCCGAATAAAGTACCTTTCGACCACGAAGCTAGTGGCACTATTCGGGCCGGGATCTACATGAGTGCGCATATTGGTGTTGATGGGGGTATGGTAGGGGCGTGAAGAGTGAGCCCAAGGGCAGGTGCAACCTGATTTCTGGCAGTCGGGTGATCCCTAGGTACTGTGGCTCCAGATTGTCCCACGGCTACCTGAAAAGTGTCATTGGTGATCTGTAGCTCACTTGATCGGTGAGTGTAGGTTGTGTGAGGAATAAATCACCAGCTGGTTAGGAATCGATTCGAATCGCCATCGCTCCTGGATAGTGAGCACTTGACTCGAGCTACGACATCGTAGTAATTATGATGGAACACTAATGGTTATCTGGATGATATGAGCTATGCTAAATCTAAGTTGGTAACTAGATGTTATTGATTAATCAAGTGATTACTATAGTATAGGTGCTTACCTAGATGGATAGGTCATAATAAAGATGATGTAAAGTATTTAAAATGGTTTCTTCATGATAGCTTATGCTTTTCGCAAACAAGTCAGCTAGCCCACTAAAGAAAGCCTTGCATAATCCTTGGTGTCGCTTTATTTTGGTTTAAGATGGGTAAGTCTAGCTAAGTACCTTCTCGTACTCAGGGCGTTGTTCCCATTGTTGTTGCAGATGGTTAAATGTACTACGGCTATTGCATTAACTGCCTGTACCCGGCGATGGGTGACAACTAGGACCAAGGGCAAATGGTCACTCCGTATCTCTCATCTGATGCTTTTGTTGGAAATGACTACCTACTGGCATTGTATCTGAACTAAAAGTGTGTGTGTGGCTTTAAAACTATTTGATTCCGCTATTTCAGATCGAACTTGGGTTGTAATAACTTTATGTTCTAAACTCCGATGTATCCACTGTCATTGTGAACTTTATGTAACATGTGACGGTACTTGCTAAACTTGTACGATCTTGGTTTGTATGTCGATTGGTTTGAAATCCTTCGTGGTTTCACGGACTACAGGGTTATACGGGCTTAAGTTTGCTAAATTATCTGCCTCGGCGGAAGATTTTCTTACTTAATCTCATATAATTGGTTGGTTCTGTTACATGGCGGCGGCCAGGACCGGCAATCAGGTAAGGATCTCGGCCTCGTGGGCAGATCAGCGCCTCCTGCTCCATTGTCTCCCCCACCGTCCTCGCCCACCCCTCCGTGCGCACGATCTTGGTTCGATCCGCCCATCCCTCTCGATTTCCTTCGTCGCTTTTTCCCTGGAAAAAATCGCTCGAACTCCTTCGGCCATCTTCCCGGCCACGACGGTAGCAGGCGAAGCGGACGTCCGGACGACAGCTGCGGAGCGCGGCACACGAGCAGTCAGCGGCACGCCCTGTGTGCGGATGGCGGGGCACGCGCGGAGGGCAGGACATCAGGAGGGGCTTTCACAGAGCTAGGGTTTCGGCGAGGCCAGCTAATGGCCTCCGAAGCGGTGCAAGCTGCCAGTGGAGGGGCAGCGGCACTTCAACGAAAAGCTCCGCAACCCCAGTACCCCACACTTTGGTCATCCTCTGTCTATGCCGTCGGGGGCTCACAGCCCCAGCACTCTGCTACCCCGTCCTAGACTCCCAACTGCACACCGCCGACACCAGGTGGTGTAGGTGCCGCTGCTTATAGTGTTGCTTACAAAGAAATTTGTTTGATTTGCTAAATAAGTGCTAGCCATTTGTTTATATTTGACCTTTGCATATCAGTTATAAAACTAAACACATATCCGTTTTACAGAAAATGACGAATGTAATGATTTACTACATGTCCTTTATGTTGAAAGGAAAGGAGGTTGATGGGCCCTACAGAAGTTAGGTACTTCATTAATTCCTTAATATCTACATTTTCATCATTTGAGGTTTGTTGCGAAATAACAATATATTTTTCTATATCTATACGTTGCTATCAGATTTTTAGAAAAAATAGAAAATCCATGGCGATGAAAAATAAACTTTAGATAAAGCTATCCAGACCAATTTTTCATGACATATGCATTCTCAAATGCCTTTTAATTGGCTCTGTCAGATCTTCACATATGTGGTAGTCATTCTAATCTGCATCCATCTTATGCTTAGGGGAAAAGCTTTTGCTTATTTCTTTCACTAAAATGAATGCATTTGTTTTTCTTTTCAAAATGATTTCAGGCGAGGATGCAAAATTTTGTTTGCTAGAGACTAGCCTTGCTATTATTCCAGGGTATGTCACCAAGTCTGTTCTTTACTTTGTAAGTTCTTTTTTTATACGTATTGATGATGTTTACTCTCAAATAAGAAACAGCTAAACAGACTACACGCTTTGTTTGACAAAAGAATAAGCAAAGTTATTGCCATCGATCAGAAAATTCCCAGCAGATACTTTCTTTGTCTGTGTTCATTAATTTGCTTCAATTGATTCATGCTGCCTATTACTCAAAGTTTATCAACCATGAAGTTGTCGGTTCATGGCCTGTGTTGCTTTCTTGTGGTTGGTAATGAGTTTCAACATATCTATGTTGTAAACAAAAAAATTGTACATGTATAATTGTCTTCATATTCCAAGCCATGGTCTTATTTTCCGGAACAAGTTGTTTCTAAGAGTTTCTTTTCCAGCCAGACTACCACAAGCAGGAGTATCAGTTCAAAGCTTAGCTACAGTCAGGTTCAAAGCAACATATGTGCATTGCAACAACTGCTATCTATGCTTAATACGGTTCATTGAGATGAATGACTTTTAACTTAGTAATTTTTTTATTTAGATGGACAAGAGGGCAAAGATTTGAATTTATTTAGCTACAGCACATATGTTGCTTTCAATGATGGCTGCCATTATTCGAACTAGAAAAAGAAAAGGATGTGGACCTAGAGAAAGAAAGAATTACTTATGTGGTCTAGTAGATTAGAGAGATGGAATGAGATCTGAGCATCTAAATAACAAAATATGGAAGAATGATGTAACTTGTGTGGACAAGGAAATTATATTAAATTTACTTTTTCTGAAATAAGGACTTTTTTTAGGTTAACATATACATGATCTATGTGTAGGGGCATTGCAGCGACTGCCATCTATGCTTATTACGTGACATTGAGATGAATGACTTTTAACTTAAGTACTTTTTTCATTTAGATGGACAAGAGGGCAATTTAAATTTATATAGCTGCAACACAGATGTTGCTTTCAGTGATGGCTACCATTATTCAAACTAGAAAAAGAAAAAGATGTGAACCTAGAGATGCTCTAGGATTTGAGTGGCAGGACACTCATGTAGGTTGAGGGGCCTGATTTGCCTTCCTTTGCGCTTGAGGATAGTGACTTTAGAATTTGAACAGTGACAAGGTGCTATGAAACAAGCAGACCAACATGCTATTCTGATATAGACATGTATGATAACTGATTTCCATTGGTCATCAGCTGCTTTGATGTATGCAATATTAAATCAGTTTGTGTCATTATTAGTTTCTCTTGCAAAAGTTTAAAACAAGATATGTTGAACCACCCAGAGTTACTGGAATTGAATGCCATCCTAGCATTTGAAGCAACTATTTGGAGGAAGCAACCATCAAACCATTGTGTTTTAGTTGGCAATTGGAAACCCCACCGAGAATGACACTTGTCCAAGATAGATCCTGGCTTTGGTGCTACTCTGAGCGTCCTGCTACTATGAAAATAACTTGGATTGTGATTACCAGGTGGCCTTTAATAAATTGTCAAACAATTTCGACTCCTAAGCATACTTTTCTAAAAGATGTGTTTTCCTGTATATCTGGGATCATTGCCTTGGTTTTCTAAGCTATAGAGATCAAGCACGTGAAACAAAAGATGTTGATGTATAAATCCTCTATGAAACATGCCTGTAAACGAGCTTGTCCAAGCTTGGCATCTCGTGCTCCTGTTGAGTCGGACTCTGAATCTATCGGCTTGGATAGATATGAAGCTTGGCTTGTTTTTTTTTTGTCTTCGTATCATTTTTTTGAATCATAAGTCAATCTCATTCTATGTTTGAGTATGCTTTGAATTACCTAATATCACCGTATCGTTAGCACGGAAATTATACTTTGAGTATGCTTTGAATTACCTAATATCACTGTATCGTTAGCACGGAAATTATACTAGTAGCGATAGAAACCATGCCGAAGACAATTAATGGGTTTATTTACCGTTTACGATACGAGATCGGAGGCTCGGGGTACTACTCACTCGATTAACACCACGGTGATCTTCCAATTGCACGTGTACTAATATTTTTCACGCAGTATATGATTGAAGCTTTAGCTCGTGCGCGCAGAGTTCTTTGTGCAGTTTGGAGCTAGCCAATCACCAGTTCATGGCTGCGGCTAGTTCCGAATTCAGGGTGCAGAAAGGGGCCGCACTATGCGCATCACTTGTTTGTTCCACCGCATTAACTTTGGGTTTATGACCCCGGGCCCCCGCCACGTAGACCAGTACGAGGGCGTGGCAGCCGATCGGACGTGGCAGGACAGTCAAAGCTCTGTACCGCCCGTACGGACGCGCCGCGAGGTGCCTGTGTCCCTCCGTCCCGCCCTCCCAAGCACGCAGAGGCGCAGAGCGCCGGTGGCACAGTGGTGCGGCAGGGAGGTGGGGGCCGCCACCCGCGCATGGTCACGTCACGGGACGGCGTCCCGAGGCAGCCCAGGCAGGGGACGAGCGCGGCACGCCGGCGCGGGCCACGGCCAACAGGATGTGGCCTCGGCTCCGCACGGTACCCCGATCGGGGTCCCCGCCACCCCGGCCCGGGCGTGCGC
Organism: Miscanthus lutarioriparius; assembly: GCA_904845875.1. NCBI lineage: Eukaryota > Viridiplantae > Streptophyta > Magnoliopsida > Poales > Poaceae > Miscanthus > Miscanthus lutarioriparius. Next base: position 126,481,518 of record CAJGYO010000001.1, read on the forward strand.
TGCCTCTGCACTGTGTTCCATTGGCAGGTGGGGCTGGGGTCTCGTGGTCCGGAGTGACAGGGAGAGAGACGTCACGGGCCAGTAGGGCACGGCGGCACGCTGTGGAAACGGTCGTCTTGTGGCGTGGCAGTGTGCTCCACCGGCAGTGGTTGGTTCGCAAGATCTTGTGTACGGAGTAGAGTCCAGTCTGCAGTGGACATCAGTCTAGATCGGCGTTTAACCATTTCACCGTTTCGTTGATTACAAGGATGGCGACTCCAGGGCTTGATCAGCGCACGAACTTCGGCAGATGATGTCTGGGCAGAGAAAAGTAGTAGCCCACCCATTTAGGTATGTTTGGATTCGCTGATCTAAAATTTAGTTGATCATGGTTGGAGACTAAAATTTTAGACTATTTTAACTCACATATGTAGTCTAAATTTTTGTAAGGTTAACTCGATTTTAGACAACACTTTGCACTAAATTTCTAAGGTGTTTTTGCAACTTCAACAGATTGGCTAATCTTGTTACGAAGGCTATTTTAGAATTTGTATCGAAAAAAGTAGGCTCTAACAGATGGGCTATCTGACTTTGTAAAATAGAAAGCTAGCTATCCCTTGACTTTTGGCGGACAAATATAGCCCACCACGAACACTCGCTATCTGATTTTGTAAAATAACAAGGCTATTGTCGATCTTTTTTTAGATGTTTTCTATTTTACAAAATAGATAATAATGGAATTTGGCTACTAATTTTAGCCAAGCTGTTGGAGTTGCTCGACACAAGAGAAAATGGCCACTACCTTCCTCAATTTTCAAATAACTTATTCGGTCGGTTATGTAAGCATGCAAGCTAAGAGCAAGTATGATAAGGGGATGTAAATGGGTTGTATACTGATGTGGAGGAGAGAGAAGAGAAACGCTGTCGGATACCATAAAAATGGTATCCTAAGTAAGAATCGAAAAAATTGCTTAGATCTTGTAAATATCGAAGCCTAGACACAACAACGAGGCCTCTCGCTTTGTTGTTTGGAACTAAGATTCTTGATCCGATTCCCGAGGCCCACGCCGCAAGCCTTCAACGACGAGTACCGATTCTCCGCTTGCTTGAGGCCCCACCCAATCATGTTCGGGCTTTGTTAGGCCTCGGACGAGGTCTTGACCGATTCTCCGTCTCGCTCTAGGCCGGCTCGGCATCAACCCCATCGCCGCTTTGTTCCGACTTTCTCGACGGACGTCTGACACCCAATCGAAGCTGCGTTCAACCACTCCCATTAACGTCGGACCCATGCGGCGACAAGCATCTTGGTGAGTGTGTGACCGACGACGGAAGTCACATCAACGCCCGCATCATCCGGACAGGGGGCGGGGTTACTGTCAAGTATTTAGCTACATGTTCATCGATCGATCTTGTGCACGAAACATCGCCCTTTGATGACGTGTTAATCAGGCCGCCTAACCCTGCTCCAAGGACATTACAAGGCGTGAGAGTCAAGTCCGGTACACCTGATCTAAAATTAGCCTCGGAATCAATGAACAAGACCAATCTGCTCCCTCCGAAGTCTCTAAGGCTATCCGCTTCCCGGGTTTCAGAATTTGCCTGGACCTCGGGACTTGTGACTTTGCCGATAGAAAGCCCCCATGATGGTTCACCTACGCATCGACTAGGCCTCGGCTCTCTACGTTATCGGCCTCTCTGGGTTGCTCTCACAAGAAAATGGCCACGCCTTCCTTGCAAATAACGCGCCATACCGCGCCAGTGATAAGGGGATGTAAAGTAAATGGGTTGTATAATCGATGTGGAGGAGAGAGAAGAAAGCCGTATACCATAAAAATGGCCCCACGTCGCGCCTTGTAGATATCAAGCCCCTAGCTCACGCCCCGCGGAATCGCCCAGCCCGCACCATCGCATCAACACGCCTCGGCACATCGCATCAACCGCCTCGGCACCGATTCTCGCTACCATCTAGGCCGGCTCAAACATCTGATAACCGAATTCTCCGCCTCAAGCGGTCAGAGAAGCTACCGCCACCACCACAGAACGGCGTGGCCGATCGGCGCGCTCCAAAGGCACCAAAAACATGACCGCTCCACCGACCATACCGCCACACGGTGACAAGCTACGTGGCTCGGACATACCGCCTCCACCAAGAAAACGCCACGTGGCGGCGCGAGCGAAGCATGTATCGCCCCTGTCCTCCCCTTCAACTATAAAAGGGAGTGACCGGGGCCGTTTCTACGAAGACATCGCTCAGATAGACACACACACAAGCAACGAACAACACTCTGTGATACGCACGCTCCCTCACTGCAAGAGATCAACATCTCAAGCAACCCACGCCGCTTCACGTAGAGACCTGAGACGAACTCTCTCTCTCGCCCTGCTTGTAAACCCCTACTACGAGCATCTCGGTGTAAGGAATACAAGATCGCTCTCCCAAACTGGACGTTGGGCACCTATTGCCTGAACCAGTATAAACCTTGTGTCTCTTTGCATCACCATCCGGGACAGGGACACACAGTACATTTTCACTCGTTGGTTGAGGACCCGCCGGTCCAAAACACCGACAAACGCGTTATAAACTTATAGTCCGTTTATGCATAAGAACCAAGAAGTTTTATGAGACAGACAAGTGGAGTGTAAGCTGGCTAACTATTACGAGATAAAGAGTGATCATTACATCACCAAGATCCCCATGTCCATTCTAGATGCCTGATGTCTATTGTTGTTTCAACTTGAGCTTCCTCTTGCATCCTTGTTCTAGTTTACAGATCTGTGTTTGCCATACATGTGTTCCCTCTCGTGATAGTCAGTAATTTGATCAAATTCAAACATGACAACTTGAGGTTCACCTTGTAACTCATTGCCATCTTGTGTCAGTGTGGGAGGTGGAATCCATACCAGTCTCTGCAAAATTTTTGCATGCCCATTGCTTGCACTCCCCCTTAGAAAACAATTGAGCTTATTCAGCATTATTTTTTAGCCATCGAACAGTGTTTTTCTCTCACAATATTTTAGCCTAAGTCAAATTTCAGCATAAGCGAACACGCGAAATGTCTTCTTTTGCTTACTCTTGTGTTCTTGTTGTTCAAATTCATTTTTGGGAGAATGATCTTGCTGAGAGACAAAAAAAAAGGGGCATCGTAATCTATTGTCGAGGATGCACACAGCTATTAGTTAGTGATTCAAACAACCCTAGCTAGTTTTTAGTTCTAATAATTGGCTCTAAACGTTCAAACAGGGCTAAGTGATCGCAGCTTACAATCGAAGTGAGTTGAAGTTTGGTATAGTAGAACTAGTGCCCATTAAATGTTGCCGTATTGGCTATGTTTCATTTAAAATAATTCTAATTCTATTACTCGTACAATGTTTCCTTTTCTTTTCACTCAAACGCTACTCGATGCTGGCTTGCAGTGAAGAAATCCGGCATGGTTAGTGGCAGATCTTAACCTGGGTCATGGATTTAGGGCCAGTTTGGTTGTCGAAATTTTTGGCAAAATGACACTGTAGCGTTTTCGTTGTTATTTGGTAATTAATATCCAATTATAGTCTAATTAGGCTTAAAAGATTCGTCTCGTGGATTTCGTCTAAAATGTATAATTAGTTTTATTTTTTATTTATATTTAATGTTTTATACATACGTCCAAAAATTTGATATGAAAATTTGGCATTTTAAAAGGAACTAAACAGGGCCTTATTCCCCTATCCCCCAAGAGTTACTGGACCAAACGAGACATCGCGGCTTACTGCAGTGACAAGCAGAGTTCAGAACTAGCAATCGCAGAAGATCCTAGCGAGCCACACGTGATCGGCGCAGTTCAAGGCAAGCCGCGCCCCCCTCATCACTCGCTCTCATTTTACCGTTGAGGCCAGGCCGCCATCAAAGTGGAAGCCAATCGGTGCATACATTTGTACAGTACACTAGTCCACTCTACGCAGGCAGGGAGGGCAGGGGCTACTTCACTCTAGGATTCTGTACGCCCGAGGACAGTCCCGTAATTGCGCCCCGCACAGTGCCTGCGCTGCGAGTGTGCCACCACAGTGCCCACGCCCTACTGTTTTAAATCCCCTGCCGCCGCTCACCCCCGCCGTCCCCGCCTTCCATCATCCATTCTCCCAAAACAGCACTGCTGAATCCCCCGGCCGCGCTGCTCCCCACCCACCATTCCGCGATTCTCCCACCGGGAACGGCGGGGAGCGCCATGGCGTACATGTGCGCCGACAGCGGCAACCTCATGGCCATCGCGCAGCAGGTGATCCAGCAGCAGCAGCAGCAACAGCAGCACCAGAGGCACCACCACCACCACCTGCCGCCGCCGCCGATGCCGCTCCCGCTCCCGCTCCCGCCGCGCCAGGCGCCGCCGGTGCCGCCGGCCCCGGCCCCCCCGCACGGCCAGATCCCGGCGGCATCCCTGCCGTACGGCGGCGGCGCGTGGCCCCAGGCGGACCATTTCTTCCCTGACGCCTTCGCCGGCACGTCCGCGGCTGACGCGGTGTTCTCCGACCTCGCCGCCGCCGCGGACTTCGACTCCGATGTGTGGATGGACAGCCTCATCGGGGACGCACCGGTCTTCGCGGACTCCGACCTCGAGCGCCTCATCTTCACCACCCCGCCGCCGCCCGTCCCCGTCCCCTGCCGCCGCGCCCGCTGTGGCCCCCGTCGACGCGGCGGCCCAGCCCGAGGCCGCCACTCCGGCGTCGCTTCCCCAGCCTGCCGCCGTCGCTACGCCGGCAGCGTGTTCCTCTCCGAGCTCCTTGGACGTCTCCTGCTCCGCGCCCATCCTCCAGTCCCTCCTCGCCTGCTCCCGTACAGCGGCCGCTGACCAAGGGCTCGCGGCCGTGGAGCTCGTCAAGGTGCGCGCTGCCGCCTCCGACGATGGGGACCCCGCGGAGCGCGTGGCGTTCTACTTCGCGGACGCGCTGGCGCGCCGCCTCGCGTGCGGCGGCGGGGCGCAACCCTCGACGGCAGTGGACGCGCGCTTCGCCTCCGACGAGCTCACGCTCTGCTACAAGACACTCAATGACGCCTGCCCCTACTCCAAGTTCGCGCACCTGACCGCCAACCAGGCCATCCTGGAGGCTACGGGCACGGCAACCAAGATCCATATCGTTGACTTCGGGATCGTGCAGGGTATCCAATGGGCGGCGCTGCTCCAGGCGCTCGCCACTCGCCCGGGGGAGAAGCCGTCCCGGGTTCGTATCTCCGGTGTACCCTCGCCGTACTTGGGGCCAAAGCCTGCGACGTCCCTCGCCGCAACCAGTGCCCGTCTCAGCGACTTCGCCAAACTTCTTGGGGTGGACTTCGAGTTCGTCCCATTGCTGCGGCCAGTGCACGAGCTGGATCGGTCGGATTTCTCGGTTGAGCCTGACGAGACCGTAGCTGTCAATTTCATGCTCCAGTTGTACCACCTTCTTGGCGACTCCGATGAGCCCGTGCGACGACTCCTCCGGCTGGTTAAGTCACTGGATCCATCAGTGGTTACCCTTGGGGAGTATGAGGTCAGTCTGAACCGAGCTGGGTTCGTCGACCGGTTTGCCAATGCACTGTTGTATTACAAGCCAGTGTTCGAGTCACTGGATGTGGCGATGCCACGGGACTCACCGGAGAGGGTGAGGGTGGAGCGATGCATGTTTGGGGAGCGCATTCGAAGAGCCATTGGGCCAGAGGAGGGTGAAGAGAGGACTGATAGGATGGCGGCTAGTAGGGAGTGGCAGACACTAATGGAGTGGTGTGGCTTTGAGCCTGTCAAGTTCAGCAACTATGCCATGAGCCAGGCTGATCTTTTACTTTGGAATTATGATTCAAAGTACAAGTATTCACTTGTTGAGCTGCCACCAGCGTTCTTATCTCTGGCTTGGGAGAAGCGGCCGCTGCTCACCGTGTCTGCTTGGCGGTGAGTCCTTTTTGCGTATTAGCGCTGTTGTATGTAGCTTTGTCATAGGATCAGGGAAGAAATGGATAAATTGGTTTTGCATTGTCTTAGTTTCCTCCCAAGATGATAACAATGGCTAGATGGTATAATTGGGACTTTAGTTAACTTGTTTGATGTTTGTTCTACTACATGATCAGTAGCTAGAGCAAAATTAGTGCTAATTGTATAGAAATGGATAGCAGGTGGAGTAGACTGCTTGCTCATGTGGTTTTATGAATTCTGATGGCCATTGGCATTCCGTTCTGTATGTGTATCAGTGAATGAATATGAAAAATTATATGGGCACCTCCATCTTTGCAATCAATAAGCTTATAGTCGTAAACTAACTATAACCAATGTTTGCTTAAGTGTTATTGCAACTACTATTCTCATGTGTTTGGTTGCAATGGTAGTGTAGTGCACAAAATGAAATTCTGTTTGAGCTGATTTCAACCTTGCTAGTCCAGTTATTCTGCGTGCTACCTCAGGGTTGTCATCCATAAGCGTGTCAATTGCTACTACTTCATTAACCTGCATTCTTTCCTTAGTCATCTGTTCGCTTTTTCCGTCTTAGTCCTTATTAAGTTTGTCTATTGAGAGTAATAATTTTCTGGAAGCGCCATTGATCTCTTGTTGCTGTTTCAAGGTTCATGACCTCAGTTCTCAGTTCTTATGTGTTTGCTGTCTGTTTCTTACTTGAATTTAGTTTCTCAAGTATTCATCACAGATAGCTCAGCATTGTTTGTAGCTGCACATGCCTGTTGCAGGTGTTCCAATGCACATCAAGGACGCCACCATTTATTTGAATGAGAAGCAATGCGCTCGTTACCCTATTCCAGTGCTGCCCTGTATCCTTGCTGTTCTGATTGTAAGCTGTCATTTTCATGCAATTTGTTAGGAGGCTTGGCGTTTTATCTTGATCCGGAAGGCAGCATATTTCCTTTCTGTTGAAGCTTAGTCTTTTCTTCTGGAGTTAAAATTGCTACTCGTCTTCAAGACTCCACGCATTTTAGCTACAAAAACGTTATTCATCATTCTAGTGAAAAGGATCGCATGCCTGCCTTTATTTTCTGGTTCTTTCGGTTACTTGGACTCTGTTCCTCACCCTTTTCTTGGATGAGAACGCATGCAGTGACCGATATCTGGACTCGGAGCAATGGCTTGTTTGGTGCCCGCACCAAGCCATAATTATGGACTAAGCAGTGAGAGCGATGTTGTTTTTCCTGAAACTCATATGTTCCAATGGACATTATATCACTGTAGGAGTTATTTGTCTAGTTTCATCTTGACTGCAATTTATTGTAGAAAATACAAGTTCTTTTTAACAATAATAGAGAAGTTCACTGCAACTTAACCCTGAAGGTTTAGGGTTACAAATTTGCAAGATCAAATAACCCCGACTTGTTTTGGCAGAGCAGAGTGGCCATGGTAGCGATCACGTCGCGCGAGTGGTCGCATATGGCCGTAGGTGCACTGTTCATATTCTTGTCCTCGGCTTTGGTCTTTGACGAGTGCATATAATTGCACTTGCGCATTTTGATTTTATTGTACTATTTTTTTTTAAATTATAAGACGTTTTGACTTTTCTAGATACATTGATTTTATTATAAATAAAAACTAAGTAATGAAAAAAAATTAAAATATCTTATAATTTAGAATCGGGAATATTAGTTAAACGCTCCTGTAGAGGATCCTTTCCGCACAAATAGGGCGTGCCAAGGGCTCCGCGGTTCCGCGACAGCGGACTCCTTCCCTGGAGCTGCAAATCTTGCTCCGCCTTCGAACGTGAAAAGGGTTCCGCTGCCAGAGTTGTTGGCAGAACTAGAGCTGGAGCACCCCAAACATGCCCTTATAATTGATGAAATATAAGACAATTTAGCAAGATTGAACACCCGTGCATCCAATCAGAGGTCAGCCAAGACTTGTTATAAACTGCTATTGGCAACTTTATAACTGGACCCAGGATAGTCTTTGTTGATTTGGGCTGTTTGTTGCCACTGTTTAGAGTGTCTTTTATTGGGCTCGATATCAGGCGTGACTAGGGGTGATGCCTCTCAAGCCACAACAATCGGCTCCCACGATGGGCTTCGCGATTGTCCTGTAGCCTGTAGGGCCGTAGGGGGGTTTGAATTATCCTACCACAAATCTTGTCATCAACCACTTCTTATGATCACCTTCACCACTTGGGTTCTTAATCAAAACTACCCCCATAATGTCTCATGCCTTACACTATTCAGTCGATCTGATCAAGCAATCCGCAGGGTAGAGTCCACGGCATCTGCATGGGGTAGTCGTATTCCAGATTTTTCTACTGAATACTGGGCCAAAACGCAGAGTGCTTTTGGGCTTTCAGAACTGGTCCCTGGGCAGCCTGCTTTTCCTTTACGCCGACTGTTGCTGTCTTGTGACGATTTGGTCGGGTTTTGTAAGCCTAGCCTCGGACGAAACACATCAGCCCGGTACATTTCGCGCTTGCTGCGACACCACCACCACTTGGCTCTAAATGGTAAAGCCTCCATCTAAACAAATCAAGAATCGGGAGCTCGTGTCACCGCCCCACAATCGCCAGGGCGCCGGATACGGATACACCGACTGGCCACCCGCGACGCGACGCGAGTCGCGTGCCGTCGTGCGACGAGAGAGACTTGGGCGACTGACACGAGGCGTCCCTATCCCCTGCGCGCTTTTCCACGCCGAGACCGCTGGCAGAATCCGCTCCCGCGCTCGTGTACGTGTGCGGCCGCCGCGCGGTCCACGGCGCCACGCTGCCACCCCCTTTGGTGCCTTCCAGGCGCGCCCCCGTACGTGTGCCCCCGCGCGAGGCGCCACGGCGACGGCGGCAACCGCACGGCAGGCGCGGCCGCTTATAATCCCTCCTCGCCCGTGGTCTGGGAACACATCGCCCACATCGCCGTGCGCTCGTCCACTCTGTTGCTCAGGTACCCCTACACGCTTCGGGCGGCGGCTAGCAGCACGGGACTCGGGTTCGCGCTCGGCCGGATCGGCGGCACGACGAGGGGCAGCGGTGCCGCGGCGCCAGGCTAGGTGGTACCCGCCGCGGGCGTAGGACGCGGGAGGAGAGTGTCCTCGACGCCGGCCGGCAACGCACCCGTGCCGGGCGACCAGGGCGTCGGCATGGAGCAGCCGAAGCAGCAGCTGCCGCAGGTGCCCCCGCGGGACGCCGCCGCCGGGGGCAAGAACAAACGCGACGACATGCACAAGACCACCGGGTAATCCTGATCCACCGCGTCTCCGATTCTATGCCTTCTCCGCGCGGTATGCTTGCGGTGTTTGATTGGTTTCGGCCACGTCGCGCGCACGCAGGGACGTGATGACCCACTCGTTCGGGGAGGGGTACTCGACGCGGTCGGACGAGGAGGGCTTCGGTGGCGTGTACGGCGGGAACGACCCCGTGGAGCACCCGGGCACCGAGATCCATCCTAGCCACCCCGGTACGTGCCGTGCACGCGCGCTCTGATCTCCGGCAGAAACGCCGGGTTGTTTGTGTGTGAGATGACGGTGTATTGACCGGCGGTGATCCATTCTGTGCAGACTACGACACGTCGCAGGGTTCGGAGGTGAAGGAGAAGGAGAAGGCGCGCCCAAGGACGAAAAGCACGCCACCGCCAAGGCGCAGGCGGCGAGATCAGTCGGGGTTGTCAGACGTTTAGTTAGCGCCCAGCTGAGTTTGCTTTGCTCCCGGTTCAGGGGATGTCACGTCCTCGTGGTTCACTGCTTTCGAAACACTACCATCTCAAATTAGTAAGCTGTTTCATGGAGCTTTCGTGATATGTATGTTATTTCTACTCTTTTCTTGTGGCTTTTTATGTAATAAGCTACAATTATTTTGCGCGTGCCAGATTCAACCTCAAGTCTGTCGACCAGTTTATGTATATATAAAAAAAAACCTAAGCTAAGTGGACAATTTATGTATACGTCAACCAAATACTTGAAATGTACGTATTTCGAATAAATTCGATAGCCCTCCAAATCAATTTTTCACTGTCTTTTTCAGCACTGTTGGATCATTCAACGGCCTATACGAAATTCTCTTAAACTATAATAGCATGACAAATTATAATGGCATGGTTTCTATATGACAAGTAATGGCGAATCTAAAAAACGTGACATTTTATAATGCCATGGTTCAAATGGAGATTGAATTAACCAAGGCTATTGATCATCTACTCAACGCTATCCAGGCCTTATGGTTGCATTTGTAAGAGCTGTGAAGCTGTATGATGGTAGCAAGCCAAAAAGGTAGCGCATGCAATAGCTTTTGAGGTAGCTTTCCTCTTCCATTGCAAGTTCGTGGATGCTTCAATTTTTTGTCAATTGTCAATTGGGGCAATCGTTGCCTCTGCAGGTAATGGTTTTAATAGTTCACGAAACCATCGATATCTGTAGCATTTGTCATTGGAGCTTTGCAGCATATGTGGAGGTTAGGGCTACTAGCCACGTTGGTGCGTTATGGCTGCTTTTAGTTATCACAGAGGGCAGACCCAGCTCCCCGTGCGTGTTGGATTAATTTCAGATTTTACACAGAGCTGAGGGTCATCGTCTACTTTGATGTATAGTTAGCTAGAAACCTCATCTCGTATGACCAATGGATCAGTGTATCCGACTAGGAAAGTAATATGTAACAAAGATTAAAGCAGCACCGACTTTGTAAACCTACCACTAAACTATGTAAGGATGTAAGGTTGGTAGGGACCTAATTAGGACCTAATCTCATATCAACACACTTTAACATACGTGAACAGAGCAACCCAATCCACAAATACAGAATTTGTAGGGTGTTACTTCCATGAGGGGTCCGAACTTGTCCAAGCTCTTTGTCTTGCATGCCACCGTCTAGTCCCCGCCCCCCCCCCCTACCACGCCCATATTTACTGTTTGGCGACTGAATATGTAATCACATTGACCTAAGATAAAACACTCAATTGTATGTCGTAGGCCAAGGATAACCAAAACCGCAATTAGAACTATCGATCTCTGTTATTGGTCCGTGTATGTCGTATACATCAATTTTGAAAAGTTTGAAACTGTTATTTCGAGGGTATCGAGTTTTATTTCTTATCCCTTTATTCTTCCTGTGTAATGGATGGACGTATGAGCTTGTTATAGGGTTGGAAGTTTTTCTAATATTTTTCATCATATTTTCCATAGTAGTTGTGGATTTATGCATTTGATACCAAAAGTCACTTCTTTTTTTATTTGATATATGAGATTTTGTTTAACACTGTTGGTTGGAGATGAGGTGAGATAGGTGTGGCAGAACCTCTTGAATTATATGGCTTAAATGTGCCTGCCATTGTCTTACATACTTCTGACTGCTGAACATGGGAGCCAGACAACCCCGGAAGTCTGTCGGGTGTCCTCGGGAAACCTCGAATTATCCACTTCATTTTTCCGAGCAGGGCACATTATAGAAGACATTGCATATACAAATATATTACATCAGAGTAAATGACGAAAGTCTTACGAACCATAAATTTACAAATCGTTTATTAAGTTGATACAAAACATAAGCTTTAGCCGATTAGGCAGTAGGGTAGCATGACATATACACACACAAAAGAGGGTTCACCCTGCCCAAGAGTGCACAACTAACTCTTCTACTGATGACTCCCCTCCTGCAACAAGAGTTTAACAAACCCTGAGTACAAATGTACTCAACAAGACTTAATCGATGAAAAGGAAAGACTCCAAGAATATGCAGACTTGAAGGGAATCAAGGTAAGTGTAGCAAGAATCAAGATTAACTTTTGCGTAAAAGCTTATTAACAATTGATCCTTTCAATATTTTAGCCCCCCAAGTTAAGTAATAGAAGTCTCTAGTTTGCACTTGATCTAAATAAATCACTTCTTTAACTTTCTCAGACTACCATAAAATTTTCATGGCATTTGGATAAGTAGAATAGCCTACACAAAAATGACAAGGCATAATTGCTTAAAAAGGCATAAATAGAAAACCTTAGTTAAAAGTACCAAGCAACAGATTTCATATTTTTCCTAACATCCTTAATGTACTGGGATACTCCCCACAAAATTTCATGGTCATAGGATTCTTAGATAATTTACAAAAATTTACACAAGTATCAATCAATGATAAAAGAAAAATCTATAACTCAAAAACCACACATGCAATGACTCTCAAATTTTTACCAGAGCTTATACTAAGCAAGAATAGCTTACCCACAAAATTTCATAATTTTTGGACCAAAGAAACTCTAGATATAAAATAAACAAGTTTGCATGAATTCAAAAACACATTTCAAATTTCCATTTAAATCTTCCAAAATTTCTACTGTAAGTATCAAGACTATATTTTTCCTAAATACTAGACTTCCTAAGGAACACTACCAAATTTATTTCATAATTTTTGAAGCTACAAAACTGGAGATACAATTATTACAAAACAACATAGAAATCTGTTAATTTGAACTAGCCTATCACTAAACTGTCACTGACGCGTGGGACCCGCTTGTCAGCCGGACCCGCCTGTCATTGACACAGAACAGGGGAGACGGCACGCGACGGCGCGGCGATGGTCGAGCTCGCCGACGGTGGCTCCTCCGGCGAAATCGACAGCACCTACACGATCTACGTGACGAGCCGCGTCGAATGGTGCTACCGGAGAGACCTAAGACCTAGCGGAGGGGGCTCGTCGCCGGCGATGGCGGCACGACAGCGCTCCAGCGCGAGACGCCGGCGACAGCAAGCCATGGCTGACTCAACCGAGCTCGGCATGAGCTACCGGGGGTCGCTACGGTGCTACCCAAGCAAGAATAGGGGGACGAGAAGCCCCGGTGGCAGTTGGCCGCGTAGAGCTCCAACTCCGGCGAGACTCCATCATGGCGGGCGGTGGAGGAAACGGCCAATGTGCCCTTACCAAGACCCAATCGGTGTAGCCAAGGGGTGGAGGAGGTAGAGGGGAACACGGCGGACCGGCAGACCGACTGGCAGTCGCGTTTTTGTGGCGGCGAGCGAGCTAGGCTATGGCGGAGCGGCTCGGCACGGCTGCGGCTGCTGCGGTGACGAAGGAAGGAGACGAAGGAAATGAAAAATGAGTGGGTGAGTTGGTCGGGCAGGCGCACGGGGGATTAAGGCGAGGCCAGCGGTGCCAGGACGGCCGCGGCGCGTGGCCTGCGCGGTCAGGCGACCGGCGACGCGCGGCATACACGCGGCGGTGAAACATTGAAACGGTCGGCACTATAGTAGCGATTCAGTTCAAACAGCAGAGCAAACAACCGGCCTGACAGCGTATTTTCGTCGATCCATAACTCCTAAACCGTTGATTAACATCGAAAACAATCAGGATACAAGTTGTAGCCCTAAGTACCAGCTACAAAACTCATTTAGAGATCAAAGTCTAATTCGCAAAGGACAGAGAGTAAAATCAGGCCAAAGTCGAGCTCATGAAACTGAAAACTCGGTTTTCGTACTTAGAAAATTTCTAAGTGTTGAACCCAACCTAAAATCTGACTTGTGGGACCATTTAGAGCATGTTGTGCATATTTTCATGAGTTAGTCATAAAATAACTTTTGTTCCTTATAAAATTTGCTACCACTTTGCTTTAGGTTGCTTAGGCATACATAGACTCTAAGTTGCACTTTTTAAACAATCAAACCAAAAAGTCCTAAGGTCAAAACAAGTCAAACCATGACTTGGAAACTTAATTAGGCAAAATGATCAACATGAACATGGTTTCTAATGACCTTCTAAGTATAACTAAGTTGTTTAAAAATATATTTAGCCATATCACACATTGGTCACACAAGAATCAAGCACTGAACGTACTGAAACAATGAAAAACAATTGAAAAGTTACTTTTGTTTCATAGTCATGTTTCACATGTTTCATGATCTTGTTGCATCGTACTAACTAGCTATGTTCCACTAAAGTGAGTTGCACATGTTGCACTTGGGTGTTGCACACTATTCATATCACAATAAAAAAAAACACTCATGAAAGATACAGTATGTGCAAGGTTTCGATAACATGTTTCATGTGATATATGCTCATGAATGGATGAATAATGCTCATGTTCATAAAATACAAGTGCAATTATGCAAGCCTAATACTAGGGGTGTTACAAGTTGGATCGCTACTTGGATGAAGAGCTATTGGACATGAATACTAAAAATTTCAGAGTTTTAGATTGGTGGAAGGTGGCTGGAACTCGGTTCCCAACTTTGAGGAAGATTGCTAGGGATATATTTGCCATTCCTGTTACAACTGTAGCCTCAGAATCAGCTTTTAGCACTAGTGGTAGGGTTTTAAGTGAGCATCGTAGCAGGCTCACTACCAAGATGATAGAGGCCCTAATGTGCTCTCAAGATTGGCTGAGAAACAAGTATAAAGGTATATTTAACAATGCTCCTATGTCTATTAGCTTGCTATTAATTTCTGCATATATTTATTAATATTCATGCAAGCCAACTCATTTGCTCACTTATGTTTGCTAGTTGATGAAAAGAACAAGCAGCCTGCAACCTTCTGGTCATGTCTTCAGGACATACAAGAGGGGCTTCAGGTGATTTGCCATTCTTCAAATGTGTCTATTTTTAGCTTCTTTGTGAATGTGATAATAGATAGCTAAGTTGTGACATGTTTATGCTAATATAGGAACTCACCATCTGAGGATAAATGAACTGGCCATGAGATTGCGCCCTTTTGATCACAGGAACAAGACAAATGATGCAAGAATTGGATGACGTGCATGTGCTTCCTTTTGATGTCTTATCTGTAATTGTATTTGTGAACTTGTAACCTGTGTGGTCTCTCTTTATTTCATGGTAGATGAATCCATATGAACTTAATATTTAGTATGTGCTGCAACTGTTGGAACTGGTGGCTGAACTTGAAAAGTGGGAAGGTTGGTGTGTGTGTGCTACTTTTCAGCACACATTTAATTTGTAGTTTGCTGGAATGAACCAATGAGGTATCTGATCTATTTCAACTAGCTTGACCTGGATATATTTCTGTTTTGCTGCTCTATTGTTGATTTGTTTTGCTGGAAGCTATTATATTTTGGTGTGTGAACTCGGGTATATTGTTGGGTGCGGGTTACCCGTCGGGTGCAGGTATGGAATGAATTTTCTACCCATTTACGGGTACGGATAACCCGACGAGTAAGATTTTGATCTGACGAGTGCAAGTACGGATGGCCAGTACCCATCGCATACGTACCCGTTGCCATTTTGATCCATCTAAACAAATCAAGAATCGGGAGCTCGTGGCGCCGGATACGGATACACCGACTGGCCACCCGCGACGCGACGCGAGTCGCGTGCCGTCGTTCGACGAGAGAGACCTGGGCGACTGACACGAGGCGTCCCTATCCCCTGCGCGCTTTTCCACGCCGAGACCGCTGGCAGAATCCGCTCCCGCGCTCGTGTACATGTGCGGCCGCCGCGCGGTCCACGGCGCCACGCTGCCACCCCCTTTGGTGCCTTCCAGGCGCGCCCCCGTACGTGTGCCCCCGCGCGAGGCGCCACGGCGACGGCGGCAACCGCACGGCAGGCGCGGCCGCTTATAATCCCCTCCTCGCCCGTGGTCTGGAAACACATCGCCCACATCGCCGTGCGCGCGTCCACTCTGTTGCTCATGTACCCCTACACGCTTCGAGCGGCGGCTAGCAGCACGGGACTCGGGTTCGCGCTCGGCCGGATCGGCGGCACGACGAGGGGCAGCGGTGCCGCGGCGCCAGGCTAGGTGGTACCCGCCGCGGGCGTAGGACGCGGGAGCAGCGTGTCCTCGACGCCGGCCGGCAACGCACCCGTGCCGGGCGACCAGGGCGTCGGCATGGAGCAGCCGAAGCCGCAGGTGCCCCCGCAGGACGCCGCCGCCGGGGGCAAGAACAAACGCGACGACATGCACAAGACCACCGGGTAATCCTGATCCACCGCGTCTCCGATTCTATGCCTTCTCCGCGCGGTATGCTTGCGGTGTTTGATTGGTTTCGGCCACGTCGCGCGCACGCAGGGACGTGATGACCCACTCGTTCGGGGAGGGGTACTCGACGCGGTCGGACGAGGAGGGCTTCGGTGGCGTGTACGGCGGGAACGACCCCGTGGAGCACCCGGGCACCGAGATCCATCCTAGCCACCCCGGTACGTGCCGTGCACGCGCGCTCTGATCTCCGGCAGAAACGCCGGGTTGTTTGTGTGTGAGATGACGGTGTATTGACCGGCGGTGATCCATTCTGCGCAGACTACGACACGTCGCAGGGTTCGGAGGTGAAGAAGGAGAAGGCGCGCCCCTCAAGGACGAAAAGCACGCCACCGCCTAGGCGCAGGCGGCTATATCAGTCGGGGTTGTCGGACGTTTAGTTAGCGCCCAGCTGAGTTTGCTTTGCTCCCGGTTCAGGGGATGTAACGTCCTCGTGGTTCACTGCTTTCGAAACACTACGATCTCAAATTAGTAAGCTGTTTCAAGGAGCTTTCGTGATATGTATGTTATTTCTACTCTTTTCTTGTGGCTTTTTATGTAATAAGCTACAATTATTTTGCGCGTGCCAGATTCAACCTCAGTCTGTCGACCAGTTTATGTATATATAAAAAAAAACCTAAGCTAAGTGGACAATTTATGTATACGTCAACCAAATACTTGAAATGTACGTATTTCGAATAAATTCGATAGCCCTCCAAATCAATTTTTCACTGTCCAATTTATGTATACGTCAACCAAATACTTGAAATGTACGTATTTCGAATAAATTCGATAGCCCTCCAAATCAATTTTTCAGTGTCTTTTTCAGCACTGTTGGATCATTCAACGGCCTATACGAAATTCTCTTAAACTATAATAGCATGACAAATTATAATGGCATGGTTTCTATATGACGAAAAGTAATGGCGAATCTAAAAAACGTGACATTTTATAATGCCATGGTTCAAATGGAGATTGAATTAACCCAGGCTATTGATCATCTACTCAACGCTATCCAGGCCTTATGCTTGCATTTGTAAGAGCTGTCAAGCTGTATGATGGTAGCAAGCCAAAAAGGTAGCGCATGCAATAGCTTTTGAGGTAGCTTTCCTCTTCCATTGCAAGTTCGTGGATGCTTCAATTTTTTGTCAACTGTCAATTGGGGCAATCGTTGCCTCTGCAGGTAATGGTTTTAATAGGTCACGAAACCATCGATATCTGTAGCATTTGTCATTGGAGCTTTGCAGCATATGTGGAGGTTAGGGCTACTAGCCACGTTGGCGCGTTATGGCTGCTTTTAGTTATCACAGAGGGCAGACCCAGCTCCCCGTGCGTGTTGGATTAATTTCAGATTTTACACAGAGCTGAGGGTCATCGTCTACTTTGATGTATAGTTAGCTAGAAACCTCATCTCGTATGACCAATGGATCAGTGTATCCGACTAGGAAAGTAATATGTAACAAAGATTAAAGCAGCACCGACTTTGTAAACCTACCACTAAACTATGTAAGGATGTAAGGTTGGTAGGGACCTAATTAGGACCTAATCTCATATCAACACACTTTAACATACGTGAACAGAGCAACCCAATCCACAAATACAGAATTTGTAGGGTGTTACTTCCATGAGGGGGCATGCCACCGTCTAGTCCCCGTCTAGTCCCCCCCCGCCCATATTTACTGTTTGGCGACTGAATATGTAATCACATTGACCTAAGATAAACACACTCAATTGTATGTGGTAGGCCAAGGATAACCAAAACCGTAATTAGAACTATCGATCTCTGTTATTGGTCGGTGTATGTCGTATACATCAATTTTGAAAAGTTTGAAACTGTTATTTCGAGGGTATCGAGTTTTATTTCTTATCCCTTTATTCTTCCGTGTAATGGATGGACGTATGAGCTTGTTATTGGGTTGGAAGTTTTTCTAATATTTTTCATCATATTTTCCATAGTAGTTGTGGATTTATGCATTTGATACCAAAAGTCACTTCTTTTTTTATTTGATATATGAGATTTTGTTTAACACTCTTTTGGTTGGAGATGAGGTGAGATAGGTGTGGCAGAACCTCTTGAATTATATGGCTTAAATGTGCCTGTCATTGTCTTACATACTTCTTACTGCTGAACATGGGAGCCAGACAACCCCGGAAGTCTGTCGGGTGTCCTCGGGAAACCTCGAATTATCCACTTCATTTTTCCGAGCAGGGCACATTATAGAAGACATTGCATATACAAATATATTACATCAGAGTAAATGACGAAAGTCTTACAAACCATAAGTTTACAAATCGTTTATTAAGTTGATACAAAACATAAGCTTTAGCCGATTAGGCAGTAGGGTACCATGACATATACACACACAAAAGAGGGTTCACCCTGCCCAAGAGTGCACAACTAACTCTTCTACTGGTGACTCCCCTCCTGCAACAAGGGTTTAATAAACCCTGAGTACAAAGGTACTCAACAAGACTTAACCGATGAAAAGGAAAGACTCTAAGGATATGCAGACTTGAAGGGAATCAAGGTAAGTGTAGCAAGAATCAAGATTAACTTTTGCGTAAAAGCTTATTAACAATTGATCCTTTCAATATTTTAGCCCCCCAAGTTAAGTAATAGAAGTCTCTAGTTTGCACTTGATCTAAATAAATCACTTCTTTAACTTTCTCATCTCATGATCATAGTACTAATGTTTCAGTTATTAACTACGATGCAGTTCAGTTGATCGAGTCTTCTTCTCCGAGAAGCAGCGACGATTCGAATCGATTTGGCCCAGCTGGGGTTTCCTTACCACAAGACATATGCAGGTCCCGGTCTCGGACGTACATATATCAACCTTCACTCGGATCCTCCAGAACGTGAATCGGTCTGCGCTACCCGATAGCACAGTACTCCAACTCCCCGCGTCACTCCTGGTGGATTCACATGATGGGTACACGCTACTCTCACCATCTCCCACGCCCAGTGCGCAGTTGTATTTTCACATAATAGAATAGCCGAGGTATCAGGATTACCAGGGTATATGGCCAGTACTACAAGTCACGATCACAAGCGACCCTACAATAATCGGTCCTTAATCGACACAGGCGGGGCACTACGTCAAGACTTCATTCTTGACGCAAGCAAAGGGTCCGCCCGGTCTCAAATTAAATTCATGATCATCATTAAACCTCAGGACCAACCCTGAGCATAGAACCATTAACTCATTGCTCAACTCTTATCAACTAAGCATGGCTAAGCATCATTAAACTAACATAACTAAATAGGGTGATAAGGATGAGTATTGAAAGTCAAGGAAGGCATGCAGCAATTGGTATATCAACCAACTCCTATTCACTTAATGCGCAAAGCATAGACTTATATGAATAACATTTGTAAACACACAAGGAAATCGTTTATACTCCAGGGCTTGCCTTCGATGTTGGGGTTATCAATCACTTTAGAAAACCATAGAAAAGATAACCAACTCCGGCTGATAAGAAATTGTAACATCCTAGGTGTTTGTCACCCGTTAAGAAATGGGTTTGAGCTCAAACATGACATGTTAAGTGGCGATGAAGGTGTCAAGATCAAATCTACAAGAGCGAGCTCCAACTTAAACTTGAGCAACACGCCTTTGCTTGCATATTGGTCCGTTTCAGATATATACCTAAGTAATGTTGAAGGTGCTTCTTTCATGTGCCTCACATCAATTTCCACCCACATGGATGATTGGAAAAGTTTCATGGAGTTTGGAATCAAGAAGTCACATGAAATGATAAGTTATAATCTTTCTTGGATTGCTTTATTAAGTGAATGAAATGGTAGGTCATCAAACAAACATTGCAACCTTGCTCAAACAGCTCTACTTACACTCATGAACAAAAGTTATGAAGGGTTCGTGTTGAGCGAACATCAAGAAAAGATCTCAATTGGTCGAAAACCCTAATTCCAAGGTTAACAAGATGTTTTGACCAAGATGAAGAATTGGTTCATGTACCAGATATGAAGTTTGGCCTTTAATAAAAGTTGAAGTTTTAGTGGAGTAGAACAAACTTTGTTTTTGAACCCAGAGCCAGATCAACTTGGAACTAAGTCAAATCGAGGCTCGAACTTTGAATTGGCAGCTGTTTCCAGTACTTAGAAATTTTTCTAAGTCTGGAATCCATTGTCATCACCATTGGCATTCCGCGTTCTCCAAATTTCATTAAGCAACTTGACTTGACCCCAAAATAAAAGTTGGAGCTAAGTTCATGGAGAAGAGCATGTAAAAAGATGGCACCAGTTTGACCTTGTTTTCACCATCAATTTGAATGTTTGCTTGTCGCTGTCAATACGCTGACACTAGTAGTTTCTGGTTTAATTAACCACTGACGAAGAGCTCTAATGACCATGCGGCCTTAATCAAAGTTGGAGAGTAATCAGAGTTGAGCAAACTTCGTTTTTGGCCCACTATCTGATTCGGCCCGGAAGCGGCCCAAATCGGCTCCCCAACTCACCCTCACAGTCGCCTGCCACTGTTCGGAGTTTTGCCTCAGTGAGCGACGCGTGTTGTGGACGTGGCCGCCATGCGCCCCTGCTCTCTGCCACGTGCCCTGCGCCGCACTCAAGTAGTGGAGCACCAGGGCGACTCGCCCTCACTTCCTCCGCCCTCCCTCTGCGTTCTCTCTCGCTCTTGGTGCCACGCGCCCGCACCAGAGCGGAGCCACCATGGCTGCCGCCGCCGAGCTCCCATGTTGTCACTGCTCCCTCTCCTGCAGCCCCTCTAGCGCTGCCACCGAGTATGCCTATGGCTCCTGACCACCTCCCCAAGCCCTAGGCGGAGCCGAGACCCACCGTGCGCTTGCCGTCGTCAGCCGCCCATTGCCTGCAAGGTTGCCCCTGGCCTGGCCTTTCATTTCATTTATTCTTGCTTTGCTTGACTTGATTAGCTGAGGCTGTGCATCCGCTGCTGGCTGCAGCCAAGCCCCAGCGCGTCCCCTCCTTGCCGCCGCCTCTCTTCCCATTGGCCAAACCCCGGCCGACCCGAGCCAGGTTTCTCATGGCCTTCTTGTGGTGTAGGGAAGATGAAGGACCCCGCGCGAGAATAGGAAGTTTTGCAGGGGGTTAAGTGAAGAACCCATGACTCCGTTGAATAGTGCCAAAAAGGATATTTTTGCTCGGGTTGAATTCGTGAAAACTGCAGGGTCCCCGATGCAAGATTTACATTCCTTTCTTTTGATTTTTGCTGGTTTGGATGATAAACTTTGAAAATGTGTAGTAATTAGTAGAAAAATCGTAAAATAGTAAATGAAGACTTTTTGGAATCCTTATAAAATTATCTATGCAGTAGATCTATAATATGGCATGTTTTAGTTTAAAGTTTTAGCTGTAAAAATAGGTTTGTGCAGTTAGGGTTTTAATGCTAGTCGTATTTATCCTTTTTCATAACTATGGATGTAGGGATCCAAATAAAGTGAAATTTTTGTGGAATGCTACCCATGTGATAGTTGATGTGTGGTAAAAATTTCATGAGTATTGGATGAAGTATGAGTGAGTTATTGGTTTATCTCGCTCTCACATGATTTCTTACAATAGCAAATTGTCTTTTTTATAGAGGCAGCTATACTTATTCAAGTAGTATGAAATTTGTACAGTAGACTATTGAGAGGATATGTGAGCTACTGTAATTTTTGTAGAATTTATTGTGCATTTTTGTATATGTTCATAAATACACCTTGACGTCTAAATAAATTAAGAAATGCTTTAAGAAAATTTATTTAGAGGTGAGCACCATGTTTTCTGGTGTTCTTTAGTCATGTGTGAAATGTTGGTAAGGTTGGTTTTGCCCAATTATGTGTTTGCAACATAAGTTAATAATTATTTTCTTGCCGATGTGGTTTATGAACAGATCTGAAAACTTAGCAAAGTTCTTCATGATAATGTGCTTTGTTGTGAAACTTGTTTATACAAAAGTTGTAGATAATTCATGTATCTAGCTTTTGTTAAAATTTGGTGTCATTTGGCCAATTAGTTTAAGAGTTACAGCTGTTTAAAGTTGGGTTACAAAATTGATTGCTCTCTGTCTTGTTTAGACCAGTTTCTGTAAATGAGTATATTTTACTTAGTTAACTTGAGAATCATGCTAAGATGATTAAAGATGAATTGTAGAAAATTTCATAAGCTTTCTAGAATGTCTTGTTGCATGTCTATTGGATTTGTATAACTCTAGTTATTATCCAAACATAAAGCTGTTGTTTCCAGTCCAGAAATAGACATATGCTAGTTGTGGTTGTTTACTCCATGTGTTGCTAAGTGTGGCTTTTGCCCTTGTTGATGGTTAAGTTATGATACTTATGACCTTGTTAAACTTGTGTCATGATTGATGTGCCTGCTCTCTATAGTTAGTTGTGTGATGTTAGTTAAATAGCTATTGGTGTCTATGTCTTACATAATCTTGTGTTACCATTCATCACATTCATACACATGCATCTTGCATCTCATTTAGGTACGCTAGATGAACCACGTGAAGGAGGTGATGTGGAGCCGAACTCAAAGTTTGGGTTTGGTGGATCTATCCTAAAGATGGAAGGACTAAGCAAGTGCTAGGACCGGAGATGTCACCAAGACGGTGCAAGCTAACTGAACTGACTTGTGTCGGATCCCAGGCAAGCCCCGGAGCATTATAAGTGTAACACCCTTAGAGTTATGAACTTGTTTAGCACCACGATTTAGGCCTAAGAAAAATTTCCGAATCGAGTTTTATTGGGTTTTTAATTTAAACGTACTTGAGGCGATAAGTGAATCCCATGTGACTTAGTTTCGTGGACTCAAATAAATGCTCAAGATAAATTACGCAGTGCGTAGAAATATTCAGAAATGTCCGACGACGATTCTAGAGAACGGTTTGTCCTGTTAGATTAAGCATGAAAATCAACTTTTATAAATAAAATAAAATCCATTAATAAATAGAACGATACATATATATATATATATATATATATATATATATATATATATATATATATATATATTCACGGGTTTATTTTGTTAAGCACGAATCGACGAAAAAGAGCGCGATCGCCTTCGTTTATTTTTCCGACATGCAACGTATTTGCTCGGCATTACTTTTTGATCACCGTCTCGTTCTCATCGTGGGCCCTACAATTCTCTGCATTGCAAAGTCTCCTCATCCATCCGCATCCATGCTCTCCGGCTTTTGCTTTGCTTTTGTCTCTGACTTGATTACTTATGTCTACATTTGCCAAGCCGAACTACCGTGTGTGCACCAATGCCACAACTCTGCTCTCCCTCCCACTTCGCCATCCTCTGCTTTTGCCTCACACCGACCCCCCGTGTGAATATCACGATTCACAAGTCTACCACTAACAATCGGGGTGCTCGTAAGTAATGCATGACTAATAACAATCTAGATCCTTGCCTTGTACTCGACTACATGCAACAACATCTTCACAGGATTGGTTCTGGTCAGACACCCACCGAGTCACCACAACCGTAACCAGTGCGACCAATAGAAAATCTAACTTCCGAAGCATACAAAGGACTAGAAGCTAATGACAATGATTAGACTAAGTCGGCACGCCAACCACGCACGACATTGTTGTGTTCAAAAGGTATACCCGGCCGGTCATGGTATGATGATGGCTCGTACTTTGGTCATGGTCACCTCTGCAGTCAAGACTTGCCCTTCGGCACTCCACTTCTCGTGCACCTTTTGTTCCACACGGAACAACTTCGTAGCACGCAGGATCACCAGAGATCCATGAGAACACCGTAGAGCTCGTGGAACATCTTGACGCTCGTGGAAAGTCGTCGAGCTCGTGGAGCGTAATGTAGCGCCATGGAAAGTACTTTGTAGCGCCGTGGAACGCTGTCCATCCGAAGCATCACGATGCGTCGCGCAAAGCACTTTATTACCCTTCAAAGAAGCTAGTTAGCCGCTAACTTTACGACGCGTCGCTGTCGCGCCTTCGCGTCGCCTGCCTTTAAAAGGTTACGCCAAGCCGTTCCGCTCCACTGCTCACTTGCTTCTCTCAAATCAAGTTTCTTTGTTCTTCTCCGTGAAAGTTGCGTCTTCATCGATTTCTCCCGAGCTGCAATAATCACCGAGGTAGCTAATCTACAATTGATCTTCTCATTCTCTAATGTTTCCTTGACCTATGGTCTCCTTCCCCATTAATTCCTTGACCCGCATGAATGAATCAGCACCTCACCACCAAGCACGTTTAGCCCAAAGCACACTCTAGTCCTGATGTGCTCGTCAAGTCCAAAGACCACTCAAAGTCTATCATTTGAATTAATGCACTCATGACCAAAGACCCACTCCAAGTTCATCACGTGAAATCCAATTCACATGACTAGCTAGCCAAATACTAGCTCCACCTCCAACTTTCCGCATCTCCCCTGCCTATAAAGGACACGCCAAGCCTGCCGAGCCATCCCACTCCGCCGCCACCATCTTACTCTCTAAATCGAGTTTCTCTGTTTTGCTCGAAGGCTACGCTCTGCTGATCTCCTTCCTCGAGCTGCAGAGACCAAGGTAGATAGTCCCCATACATCCCCTACCTCCTTCTACCTCCCCATGCCCTTAGATTTGGAAGTCATGGCTAGAATCGCCATCAGCGAAAGTCCAAAGAACTGTCCATGGTGGATGAGTGAGGAGCACAAACGCCCGGTGCTCTCTCTGTGTCTCTCTCAAGAATCCTAGCCAGATACCCGCTCTGCTCTTTGTTTAAGTCCACAGCAGCAGCTTGTCCTATGCCATGTGCCAGTAGCAAAGCCGAGAACCAACTCAGCTCCTATACACGTAAAGTCAAGAGTCATGAGCCATTAATCCACTCCACCAATTTTTTTATTCCTTTTCCTTTCTAATAACCAACAAGGCAAAATGGTGGCCACTAATCACGTTTCATTTTCTCTCCTCGTGATTAATTAGCGCCACCTTGCACAATTAATATCTCCACTATGCTAACTCCGATTCCATCACTTCTTCTTCCTAAATTCATCTAAAATCGAACCCCACCTATCCATAAAGTTTCATAATTTTTGGAACGCAGTTGAATTTATGTGAATATTTAATTGTGTCTGTTTGCCGAGTACCGCGAGTTCAACGTCGACGGAGGGACATCGATGGATTGTGGAGTCATCGGGAGCTGCTGGAGAAATGGTACTTTTGGAAGCGTGATTGGATTTCTAAGAATTTCGGCTATCGTTGATTATTTACATCTATGCATTTGCATCAATACATATCATAATAGGAACGATGGTGGATCATGGGATCAACTGGAGTAGCTGAAAGATGATGCTATGGTGATCATATCACGAAGATAGAATGCTAACTTTTGGTTATATTTTACCCAGGCAAGCCCCGGTGCATAACCTCTACTTTTCTGCAGTTTAAATTATATTTGTGCATTAAGTTTCAAGGAGTTGAATGAAGCCCACTTGCATATATATCTTTATCCTATGAGTCTTACTAGTATGACAGGATCGTGTAGATTGCTATGCTACATGACTCCGGTAGAAGTCGAGTGATTGTCTGTCACTCGCGAGATACAGGAAATATGTTACTATATGATTATCACTTGGAAAATATCAAAATGGTGGAAAGAAAAATGGTGACCAGGCAGGGATATGGTTTGGGTATTGGTGAGTGTAAGGAGTTGTGTCGCCATGGACACGGGGCATAGCTTGGTTACACTATTTTTCCCTGTCTGGTCGGTTAAGGACCGATCGTTGCATATGACTCTAGGCAGGTCACAGACTTATTATCCCGAGCACATACTTGTGTATGGGCGCTTGGAAGACTTGTTGCTCTCTTGTCGTGGATCCGGCTCTTTCCGGACCGACTGTTAGGGTTTGTTTTGGTGGAGGAGGTCCTTGCACCGCATTGAGTCCGGGACTCAGGGGCGGGGGCTTGGAGTCCCAGTTTGGACGGGGACCTAGACACCCGGGATAGGAGAGTGATGGGTTGGTCCTGCTTGTGCCTGGGGTACAAGCGGGGCGTGTGTTTTCGGGGTACCCAGCTGGGGGCATTGATTCGCGAATCGCCGGGCTATCCGGTATGGCTTGTCTGCGGTTTAGCATCGTAGTAAGAACTAAAGATGAAAGATGAAAGATGGAAAAGGAAATCTGATTGCTTACCACCTGCTTGAAAATAGCACAGGTGCTTACATAGAATGGTTAGTTAATGAACCAATGCGGCTATTAATAAAAATCAAATATAAGGACGCACGCTTAGTAATGCTTCCTGCAAATTCAACCCACAAGCCAGATAGCCTTGCATATCCTTGGAGTCTTTTCTTTCCTCCTGTCGAGTAAGTCTTGCTGAGTACAATTGAGTACTCAGGGTTTTATTCCTCCTGTTGCAGGTGACAGGTTGATGCTAGAGCTGACCCTTGTGTGTGGATTCCTCCTGGTGGGCTCAGCGAGGATTCCTTTACGTCGTGATCGTAGTTTTTATTTATAACTCTCACCAAATATTTTTATGAAAGTTTCATAATCTGTTGTAGTAGTTTATATATCAAATACTTTATCATATCATTAATAGATGTTTATTTCCACTATAATTCTGATCACATGTTTAAATTCCGCTGCACATTAAATTATTTATAACTCTGATAATATGATTACATTCTGCTGTTATACAATAACTATTATACTCTGATGTTGTACTAAAAGGGATGTATGAAATGGTTAAGAATGATGTAAGCTTTGTTCTCTCATTTGTGATCCTGATGGCAAAAATGTGGATTTTCGGGTTCTCCCATGAGGCGTGCCCGACGGAACCGAGTAATTTAGTGTTCTCCCTTGAGTGCTTAGTGTCTAATGGAAGACAAGCACTCCTGTGAGGCATTAGATTAGGCGGTTCTGCTACAATAAGCCTCCCTATTTTAATAATGTCACTTAAAGTTATTCGTATTGCTGTATTACATGACAGGAGTTGTTTGGAAACACTTGCTGCATATTACCTTCCTTGACCAGAAATATCTACCATGAATCCTATTTAAAATCCAGGAACGTTTATCATGCTTAGCTCTGCTTAGACCGGTAGAAGTCGGGTGATTTCCCGTCACCTGCGAGCTATAGGTGATAACTTGATCATGGTTGGCTATATTGTGCTATCGTGGAACATAACCTGGTAATGTGGAATAAATGGAGACCGGGCGGAGTCTTATATGTGGTATTGTAGTGATTCCATCTGTGTCGATTAAGAACCGATCGTTGCTCGTCCCTCTTGTCATGTTGAACGCATGCCTCACATTTAGCTGGCCAACTAAAGTACCTTTCGACCGCGAAGCTAGTGACACTTTTCGAGCCGGGATAAACTCGGATTGGCAGACTGGAGCTGAAGAGGGTATGACGGGGACGCGAAGAGTGAGCCCAAGGTGCGTCCTGGCTGTCGGGCAGTCCCTGGGTAGTGTGGTCCATGACTGTTATCCCGCGGCTACTTGGAAAGTGTCATTGGTGATCTGTAGCTCACTTGATCGGTGAGTGTGGTTTGTGTGAGGAATAAATCACCAGCTGGTTAGGAATCGATTCGAATCGCCATCGCTCCTGGATAGTGAGCACTTGACTCGAGCTACAACATCGTAGTAATTATGATGGAACACTGATGGTTATCTGGATGGTATGGGATATGCTAAACCTAAGTTGGTAACTGGATGTTATTGGTTAATCAAGTGATTGCTATAGTATAGGTGCTTACCTAGATGGATAGGTCATAATAAAGATGATGCAAAGTACTTAAAATGGTTTCTTCATGATAGCTTATGCTTTTCGCAAACGAGTCAGCTAGCCCACTAAAGAAAGCCTTGCATAATCCTTGGTGTTATTTGTTTTGGTTTCCGACGGGTAAGTCTAGCTGAGTACATTCGAGTACTCAGGGTTTATCCCACCATGTTGCAGGTGAAGTTCTTGGCCTGCGGAAGATGGTGGCTAACCGCCGGTGGGCTCGGTGACTCTATATTTACTTCTCATCTATATGCTTTTATCTGAGGATGTCACTTATGCTAGTAATGTATTTGGAACTTATATTAATGTAATCATTTGAAAGCTATGTTGTTTTCTCTAATCGGTTTTAAAACCCAAACTTGTATTATTATTTGTGAACCCAATTGTAATATTATTTCCACTGCAACTCTACATATGTGATGTGTATTTGCTTAATCATACGATCTTGGTTGTGATGTTGATTTACCGAGGTCCTTCGTGACACTCGGCGGACTACCGGGTTTATATAAGTGAAAGTATACGCGTGTCAACGTGTTAGCGGGGACAACCGTACTTGATCTTGTATAAATTGGGCGGTTCTATCACAGCTGGTATCAGAGCCAGGTTAAGCATAATACTATCATATACTTAGTTTTCAAAACAAAGTTTTATTTTAAAAAGCCAATTTTGAACTACAACTTTAGCTACAGGCAAATTTGTTAAAACTAATTTGCAAAACTATGCTAGCGACATCCTTCTTTATGCCCAGTTAAGGACTATTAGGTGGCTATCTAAGTACTAACATGGAGGTTTTACTTTCGTCGTCCATACGACGTGCTATTGTATGGATGCCATTCGCTTGAATGGTTATGTATGGATCAATTGCCTCTACGCCCAGGTAAGGGTGAGTTGTGAGAGCATGACCGTCCAACTGTCGGTCTAGGGGAGAGTTAGCTGTGGTTACTGGAATATTTACATGTTACACCCATGTATATATGAAGGTACTTAATTGTGGGTATATGGGTAGCTATGGATACCGAAGTATATATATCTGGGGATGTATATATGGAGAGTATCTTAGTTTACTGCTTTCATTGTGTGCTTATTTATCTCTTGTGGGGATGGGCTGCAATGAATTTGTCTATAGGTACGCTAACCACGAATGCGTAGATTGAATGTAGCTGACGACAAGCTATATATCGAGAGAGTACGTGTTATGCCACCGACATAGAACGTGATTGTCACCTTAGGCTGGCAATTTCATGAGGACGAATAGGACAAGCATGCATCATGATTGTGCTTGTGCATAAATATGCTTCCCTTTCTTTGTTCTAGTACTAAATAACTTGTGATCGATGTGTTGCACTATCTTCCTTGTGTGGAGTTAAACAAGAATGCCTTGTTCCATGTTGCTTGAATAGGAAGTGCTTGAGAAAAGTGTGTGCTTAGCCTTGCTAGAAATGATTGTGGTTACATGCTTAAACCTATAATGTCCTCTAGTTTAGCCAAGTGGTGGGTATGTTGCTCTTACAAGCTTTTGCAAATGCTTTAGGCCTCGCTTAAGTACTTGTGATTCTTATGACTAAAATTAATTTATTGTTGGTCTAAGGTAACAATGTTTAGAGATGCTAGAGTAACATGTTTGTGTGCTCTCTTGTTAAGTAGAACAAAGGCAAGTTTTGTTTTGCTTGTGGGACGTTGGCTGCTAGAACAATTTCTGTAGTAGTAATGTTTTCGTGGTCATAATAGTGTTTTCTATAGTTATGGAGAATACCAAAGTCGTAGCTAACTTTCGTATCTTGCTTGTCCTAAAATTTCATGACTCCAGGCCTTATGGTTTAGGAGTTATGAATTTTAGAAGTTTGTTGTCAGGTTTTGCTTATGTTCTGAACAGATCTGAATAATTGGTTTGTTTTACTTGTGTGAATATATAATTATTTGCTTAATCATACGATCTTGGTTGTGATGTTGATTTACCGAGGTCCTTCGTGACACTCGGCGGACTACCGGGTTTATATAAGTGAAAGTATACGCATGTCAACGTGTTAGCGGGGACAACCGTACTTGATCTTGTATAAATTGAGCGGTTCTGTCACAGAAATCCACTTCGGGGACTTGCTCAACAACGGAATTCCACTTTCGATCACTATACATAAGTAAGTATGCATGCTTTAGAATGATGAGATACAAAACATGGATTAAGATAACTACACAAAACTAATTAACTTGAATACAACTTTCCTTCGCGGTTAAGTTTGGTTAATTATTCACAAAGCAATATTAGTTATTATTATTAACAAGTTGATTATGAGCTCACAAACAAGTAATTAACTTGCCAAGAAACATCAAAAGGTGTTTTGTGTCCCAAGGTCTACAGTCAATCCAAAAGTACATTCAAGTCATTTTAGGATTTATACAAAAAGTTTCATGAGTAAAGCATAATTATTTTAAAAGAGGTGATTTTTGATCGTAGCAAAAGTATTGATTTTAGCAAACTCATATTTTTCCCTGATTAATCATATCATAACCTAGCCACAAAATTAATTTCATAATTTTATCCCTTCTAATTATTTAGTTTTGAATTAATCAAGTTTCAACTCATTTTAACATTTTCTGAAAAACAAAAATGGAGTAAATCCTTTTCTCACACTCTCTCAACCGCTCTCACCGACAAGGGAGCCCGGGGGCGCACCTACGCTGACCGCGGCACGGCGGCTTTTGACCGGTGGGTACTCGTCGACGGCGAGCTCACCGGTGATGAGAGATACCCCGATAGACTACACTCTCCCTCGCGCACCCGCTGAACGTACCAATTGATCATCTAGAGCACGACAGCAAGCTCGACAGCGGCTCCGGCGGCAAGGCGACGCTCCGGCGACACGGCAATGGCCGACGGCAACAACTTTGGAGACTCGAGCTACCGCTCCGCGATCCTCTCGACCTCACAAACTCACCCAAGGGGTCGGTTGGGCGAATTAGTGTTTGGGATGAGCTCGCCCGCGGCCATGGCGGCACAACGGAGCAGAGCACGCCAGCGCGGCGGCGCTCCGACCAAACCTGAGCCTAAACGGCCTAGCTAAGGACCTAGATAACATCAGGGGCTCACCGTGACTTCAGAACGACAACTGGTTAAGTCGAAGACGGGCGGCGCTGCATGGTTGACGGTGAGGATGATGGCGACAGCGTGAACTCACGGCGGCGATGCCATTCCGGTACGCCTATGGCTTATTTGCGAAAACCGTCAAGCCATTGAATATCACGGCATCAAGGCAAGGCTAAAACATGAACCATGGGGAGCCAAGGTCAACCCGAGTGGCCTAGCCACGATGAGGTGGTGAAAGGTCCTAATGGCTAGATGGGGGATGAATAGCCTATTAAAATTTCTATAACAACACGTAGCAAACCAGTTAGATAAATATGAGGCAAAGCGAGTGTTACGCTAGCCTACTAAAATTGCAAGCCACCTACCATAATTCTAGTTTCTATAGTCTCTATCCACACAATGGCTATGTCACTACACTAAGTTAGCGTGCTCTCAAAGGCTAACTAAAGATCCACTTAAATCAAACTAACAAGCTCTCACGACTAGCTACACTAAAGAGCTTGACAACTAGTTTGAGGTAATGTAAAGAGAGAGAGTAGGATGGTTATATCACCGAGTCGAGGAATGAACCAATCAACCACAAGAATGAATACCAATGAAGACCAATTACCTCAAAATCAAATGATGACACAATGATTTTTTACCGAGGTTCACTTGCTTGCCAGTAAGCTAGTCCTCGTTGTGGCGATTCACTCACTTGGAGGTTCATGCGCTAATTGGCATCATACGCCAAACCCTTAATAGAGTGCCGCACAACCAACACAAGATGAGGATCACACATGCCATGAGCAATTTACTAGAGTACCTTTTTGGCTCTCCGCCGAGGAAAGGCCAAGAACCCCTCACAATCACCACGATCGGAGCCGAAGATAATCATCAACCTCCGCTTGACGATCCTCGCTGCTCCAAGCCATCTAGGTGGCGGCAACCACCAAGAGTAACAAGCGAATCCCGTAGTAAAACACGAACACCAAGTGCCTCTAGATGCAAACACTCAAGCAATGCACTTGGATTCTCTCCCAATCTCACAAAGATGATGAATCAATGATGGAGATGAGTGGGAGGGCTTTGCCTAAGCTCACAAGGTTGCTATGTCATGCAAATGGCTAAGAGAATGAGCTAGAGCCGGCCACATGCCTTTAAATAGAGCCCCCAACGAAATAGAGCCGTTGGCTCCTCAGTCCTCTGAAACACGGGATGACCGGACGCGCTGGTCAGGTTGACCGGACGCAGGACCCTGGCGTCTGGTCGCCCGATGCTCGCCAGCCACAAATGCTGAATGCCCGATCTTAACGGCTAGTCAGCTTCGTGCCACGTGTTAAGTTGCGACCGGACGCGCTGCTCAAAGTGACCAGACGCTCCATTACTAGAGTCCAGTCGTTTCCAGTAAGGTTCCAGAACCGGTTTTTCACGACCGGACGCGTTCGATCTTGGCGATCGGACACAGACCAGAGCCCGGTCCTTACTGGCCTGTTCAGATGCTTTCGTCAATGTACATCATCACCGGACCGGACGCACCCCCAGCGTGTCCGGTCCAATTTCTTCTCAGCGTCCGGTCAAAGGACCGAGAGCGGCCTTCATTGCGCACCACTAACCGGACGCAGGGTCAAAGTCCGGTCACTGCCCAAGGCAGAGTCCAGTTAATACGAAATAGCTCCTTTTGACCCCAAACTTCACCACCCTTGATCAAATGTGCCAACCACCAAGTGTATCACCTTGTGCACATGTGTTATCATATTTTCACAAACATTTTCAAGGGTGTTAGCTTTCTACTATATCCTAAATGCATATACAATGAGTTAGAGCATCTAGTGGCACTTTGATAACCGCATTTCGATACGAGTTTCACCCCTCTTAATAGTATTTCTATCGATCCTAAATGTGATCACACTCGCTAAGTGTCTCGATCACTAAACGAAAAGCTCCTATTAATTTCACCTTTGCCATGTGCTTTTTGTTTTTGTCTTTCTTCTTTTTCAAGTCCAAGCACTTGATCATCACCATCATCATGTCATGATCTTCATTTGCTTCACCACTTGGAGTAGTGCTACCGATGTCTTAATTACTTTGATAAACTAGGTTAGCACTTAGGGTTTCATCAATTCACCAAAACCAAACTAGAGCTTTCAGGTGGTCATGGCGGTGCTCCGTGAACATCGAGGAGGACGATGGCGTCGCATGGGTAGCTTTGATGGGTAGAGCTAGCGCGAGCGGGGCAATCGGTGCGCAAGGATGTGGCAAAGCTATGGGCGAGAGCAAATGAGCTTGGAGCGAGCAGCGGTGGAGAAATTTTCGACGAGGTGGAAGCCCGACGATGGCACTGGAGAGGAGGGAAAAGAGAGGTGATGGTCGGCTCGGCAAGATAAGGACGACGGGGAGGTTTCTAGGCATCCAGCACCTGCTCATGATGCATCTGTGGAAGCAGCTGCGTGCCACGGCACGAGGAAGCGACAAAAACTGTCGGCGGGATGGCCACCGACGCTGACCAAGCAAGCAGCTCACCGGCGACACTGTAGCGCCATGAAAGGTCCTAATATGGCTAGAAGGGGGGGTGAATAGCCTATTTAAAAATCTACAAACCAACTAGAGCAATTTGATTAGTATAACAAATAGCGAAATGAAAACTTGCTCTAGCTCTATAAGGGTTGCAAGTCATCTATCTAACAATTCTAGTTGCTATGATCACTAAACACATAATTTGCTATGTCACTACTCACTAAGAGCTCTCACACTTGCTACACTAAAGAGCTCCACTAGATGATCTTAAACTACAAAGCAAGCTCTCAATTCTAGCTATACTAAAGAGCTTGCTATAACTAGTTTGCAAGAATATAAATGAGTGAGTAGGGTGATTATACCGTCGTGTAGAGGAGTGAACCAAACACAAGATGAATACTAAATCAATCATCGGGAGAATACCAAAGGGCAAGAGACAACCAATTTTTCTCTCGAGGTTCACGTGCTTGCCGGCACGCTAGTCTTCGTTCACTTGGTGGTTCGGCGACTATAATTGTTGAGCCAAATATAATTGTTGACCCAAATATGATATCATCAACATAGATTTGCATTACCAACAAGTCATTTCCAAGCTTCTTGGTGAAGAGAGTGGTGTCAACCTTTCCCATCTTGAATACCTTAGAGAGTAGAAAATCCCTCAATCTCTCATACCATGCTCTAGGTGCTTGTTTTAATCCATACAAAGCCTTTCTCAACTTATAAACATGGTTGGGTTTCTTTTCATCTTCAAAACCAGGAGGTTGCTCAACATACACAAGCTCATTGATGTACCCATTGAGAAATTCACTCTTCACATCTATTTGGTACAACTTGATGTTGTGGGCACAAGCATAGGCTAACAAGATCCTTATTGCTTCTAATCTTGCAACCGGGGAATATGTTTCTCCAAAGTCAAGACCTTCAACTTGAGTGTAACCTTGAGCCACTAATCTTGCTTTGTTCCTTACAACTATCCTATCTTGATCTTGCTTGTTTCGAAAGACCCACTTGGTTCTAATTACATTATAATCCATAGGCCTCTCAACTAACTCCCATACTTGGTTTCTTGTGAAGTTGTTTAGCTCTTCATGCATGGCATTGACCCAATCAACATTCTTCAAAGCTTCATCTATCTTATTAGGTTCAATGGATGACACAAATGAGAAATGCTCACAAAATAAAGCCAATCTTGATCTAGTTTGCACACCTCTTGAAATATCACCAATGATAGTGTCCAAAGGATGATCTCTTGCGACATTGGTTGGTTAGAGCACTTGTATTTGATTGCTTGCATTTGATTGAGATGATGAACTAGCCACTTATTGTTGATCTTGCAATTGTCATCACTAGTACTTGCTTGAACTTGACCAATAGAACCACTAGCTTGCTCATTTGAGTTAGAGAGCACTTGATTCTTATCATCTTCAATATCAATCACATCTCTAGGCTTTATATCACCAATGTCCATGTTCTTCATTGCATTGACCAATTGAGTGCCTTTCACATCATCTAGATTCTCATCTTCCTCTTGGGAACCATTTGTTTCATCGAACTCCACATCATGAACCTCCTCAAGAGTACCACTAGCCAAATTCTAAACTCTATAAGTCTTACTAGTAGTGGAGTAACCAAGCAAGAAACCTTCATCACATTTCTTTTCAAACTTGCTCAGTCTATTGCCTTTCTTAAACATGTAGCATTTACAACCAAAAACTCGAAAGTATGCTATGTTGGGCTTTCTTCCATTCAATAGCTCATAAAATGTCTTCTCCATCATGGGGTGACAATAGAGTCGGTTGCTATAATAGCAAGCCATGTTGATTGCTTCGCCCAAAATGAATGACTCACATTGTACTCACTCAACATTGATCTTGCCATGTCAATCAAAGTTCTATTCTTTCTTTCAACTAGGCCATTTGATTGTGGAGTGTACTTGGCCGAGAATTGATGTCTAATTCTAAATTCATCACACAACTCATCAATTCTAGTGTTCTTGATTTCACTACCATTGTCACTTCTAACTTTCTTGATAGTTGTTTCAAACTCATTGTGAATGCCCTTGACAAATGATTTGAATGTTGCAAACACATCACTCTTGTCAACAAGAAAGAACATGCATGTGTATCTAGTGAAATCATCCACAATCACAAATATGTATTTGTTTCCACCAATGCTAGTGTATGTGGTTGGTCCAAACAAGTTCATGTGCATCAACTCAAATGCCTTAGATGTGCTCATCATGCTCTTCTTAGGATGTGTGTTACCAACTTGCTTTCTAGCTTGACATGCACTACATAGCTTATCCTTCTCAAATGTGACATCTTTCAAGCATCTAACTAAGTCATGCTTGATCAACTTGTTCAATTGTTTCATTCCAACATGACCAAGCCTTCTATGGCATAACCAACCCATGCTACACTTAGTGATCAAACATGTTGTCAATTGAGCTTCTCTAGCATTGAAATCAACCAAGTATAGATTCTCATATCTAAATCCTTTGAATATCAAGTTAGAGCCATCTACACTTATGATCTCTACATCATCCACACTAAATATGCACTTGAAACCAAGATCATATAATTGAGCTACCGACAATAGGTTGAAGTTCAAGCTCTCTACTAGTAGCACATTGGAAATGCTCAAATTATTGGATATTGCAATCTTACCAAGCCCTTTGACCTTGCCTTTGCCATTATCACCAAATGTGATACTATCAATCCCATTGCTCTTGTTCTCATTGATTAAATTGAACATTCTTGGATCACCAGTCATGTGTTGTGTGCACCCACTATCAAGCACCAAATGCCTCCTCTGGCTTTATAATTGATCTATAAAATAAGATCAATTTCTTTTAGGTACCCAAACTTGCTTGGGTCCTTGAAGGTTAGTTATCAAGGTCTTTGGTACCCAAATGCCTTCTTCTTTGGTCCTAAAATTGGTGTACCAATGAACTTAGCCTTCACACCATTTACACCTTTAACAAGCATGTAATAATAATCAAATCTTATTGATGATACATTAGGTTGTTTGTTCTTGTTAGTCTTGCAATATTGCTCTATATGCCCAACTTGCTTGCATCTATTGCAAAACCTACCATTGTCCTTCACAAAGCTAACTTTGGAAGTAACAAAGGCCACCTTGCCTTTCTTGGGTGTATAGCCTAATCCCTCTTTGTTGAGAGAAAACCTTTGGCCACCCAAGCACTTTAGCAAGCGGGCATCTCCACCATAGGCATTGCCTAAGGCATGAGTGAGCTCATTCACCTCCTTCTTGAGGGTCTCATTTTCCACCATTAGTGAGGCATCACAAGTGGAACCATCATTCAAAGGTGAAGTTGAAGTGGAAGTGCTACAAGAAGTGTTAGTGGGAGCAACTACAATGGGCTTATAAAAAAATTCATCAATAATATCACATGTTAGTCCCACATCACAAGACACAATCACTTGCTCCTTCTTGGCTTCCTCCTTCTTGACTTGCTCGATGAGAGAAGAGTGAGCCTTTTCAAGCTTCTCATGGGCTTCTAATTGCCTCTCATTAGTGGTTTTTAGCTCATCAATGAATAGCTCAAGAAATTTGACTTTCTTGTTCAATTCTTTGCACTCATTTCTCTTCATCTCAAAGCAAGTGTGCACTTGCTAACACATATCCATGAGCTCCTCCTTGGAGTACTCCTCATCATCATCATCACTCCTACAAGCAGCACTTTCATATTCATCATCATCACTTACATCATATTTTACCTTGGTAGGCTTTGCCATGAGGCATGTCGATGGAGTGTCAAAGATGGAGGGCTTGTTGTTGATGGCAATGCTTGCTAGTGCTTTCTTGATAGATTTCTTGCCATCATCACTAGAGTCATCACTATCCGAAGAGCCATCACTATCCCAAGTGACCACATAGCCTCCATCCTTCTTCTTCTTTTTTGGAAGGTCATCCTCTTCTCCTTCTTCTCCTTCTTATCCTTCTTGTGCTTCTTCTTCTCATCCTCATCATTACTTGATTCTTTCTTGGACCTGCCCTTGTTCTCGGATGATGAGCTAGCCTTGAATGCCATACTCTTCTCCTTCTTGTCTTCGTCTTCCTTCTTGTCATCCTTGTCAACCCCTTCCTTTTTCACATGGTATGTCTCTTGTGTCATGACATCACCAAGTACTTGGTTAGGGGTAACCTCCTTCAAATTGGCTCTTATAATAAGCAATCTCAACATCTCAAATCTTGGAGGTAGGCACATCAAGAACCGATGAGAGACATCATCATCATTGATCTTTTCTCCCAATACCTTCAAATCATTTACAATTACTTGCAATCGATGGAACATCTCCGGAATGCTCTCATCTTCCTTCATCTTGAAGCTTGTCAACTTGTCCTTGAGAATATACAACTTGGCACTCTTTACCGCTGGTGTGCCCTCATATGTTTCCTTCAATCTCTTCCACACCTCATTAGCTCTATCACAATTCTTGATTTGCTCAAACACCTTGGAATCAATGGCATTGTATTTGGTGTTGAGAGCCATTGTATTGCATTGCTTGTTGGCTTTGTCTTGGTTGGTGAGATTATCGGGATCAATGATAGCATAGTCATTCTCGGTCACATCCCATACTTGATCATTGATTGAACCAAGATACATCCTCATCTTTCTTTTCCAATAACCATAGCTTGTGCCATCAAAGAACGGTGTTTTGCCCCCCACATGGTTGAACACAACTTGAGCCATAATTTGACACCGATGTTGTTAAGCCTTCAATTAAACGGTGACCACGGCTCTGATACCACTTGAAAGGTCCTAATATGGCTAGAGGGGATAAATAGCCTATTTAAAAATCAACAAACCAACTAGAGCAATTTGATTAGTGTAACAAATAGCAAAATGCAAACTTGCTCTAGCTCTACAAGGGTTGCAAACCACCTATCCAATAATTCTAGTTGCTATGATCACTAAACACATAATTTGCTATGTCACTACTCACTAAGAGCTCTCACACTTGCTATACTAAAGAGCTCCACTAGATGAACTTAAACTATAAAGCAAGCTCTCAATTCTAGCTACACTAAAGAGCTTGCGACAACTAGTTTGCAAGAATATAAATGAGTGAGTAGGGTGATTATACCGCCGTGTAGAGGAGTGAACCAATCACAAGATGAATACTAAATCAATCACTGGGAGAATACCAAAGGGCAAGAGACAACCAATTTTTCTCTCGAGGTTCACGTGCTTGCCAGCACGCTAGTCCTCGTTCACTTGGTGGTTCGGCGACTAAGAGGTGTTGCACGAACCTCATCCATACAATTGGACACCGCAAGAACCTACCCACAAGTGAGGTAACTCAATGACACGAGCAATCCACTAGAGTTACCTTTCGGCGCTCTGCTGGGGAAGGCACAAGACCCCTCACAATCACCACGATCGGAGCCGGAGACAATCACCAACCTCTGCTCGATGATCCTTGCTGCTCCAAGCCATCTAGGTGGTGGAAACCACCAAGAGAAACAAGTGAATTCCACAGCGAAACACGAATACCAAGTGCCTATAGATGCAATCACTCAAGCAATGCACTTGGATTCTCTCCTAATCTCACAATGATGATGGATCAATGATGGAGATGAGTGGGAGGGCTTTGGCTAAGCTCACAAGGTTGCTATGTTAATGTAAATGGCTAAGAGAGTGAGCTAGAGCCGGCCAAACGGTATTTATAGACACCCCAAATTAGAATAGAGTCGTTGGCTCAATTATTGGGCTCACTATGTGTCGACCAGACATGAAGGTCATGTGCATCGGACGCACCTTTTGTGTAACCAGACGTGTCCGGTCGCCATACCGGATGCGGTCGGTAGCTGCCTAACCGCCACGTGTCCCATTTTAAATAAAATAGCCATTGCTGCCACGAGTCCCATGCGACCGGACACGCTGTTACAAATGACCGGGTGACAAGTCCAGAGAGCTCCCAGGGCCGACCGAACGCGTCCGGTCACTTTGGACCGGATGTAGGAGACACAGTGTCCGGTCGAGTCCAGAGAGCTCCTAGAGCCACTCTGGGCCGACCGGACGCTCCCAATGTTCGATCAACTGTTACGCTGAACATCGACACTGCTAAGTCGCTTTGACGGACGCTAAAACAGTAACACTTCAGTGTCTGGTCACTCCACTGAGCCAGAGTCCGGTCGTTAATACCGAACGCTTCCGGTCACCCAGTGACCAGCGCGACCAACTCCTTTACAACTCTATCTTCTTTACCCTTGCTCAAATGTGCCAACCACTAAGTGTATCACCTTGTGCACATGTGTTAGCATATTTTCACAAAAAATTTCAAGGGTGTTAGCACTCCACTAGATCCTAAATGCATATGCAATGAATTAGAGCATCTAGTGGCACTTTGATGACCGTATTTCGATATGAGTTTCATCCCTCTTAATAGTACGACTATTGAACCTAAATATGATCACACTCGCTAAGTGTCGGGTTCATAAACCCGGGGTCCTTCATGGATCGGCTTCCCAACAAAGGTTTAGCCCAGCAGACAACATTGCGAACGACGCGCAACTCTTGGGCTAGCCCACAATACCTAAACGACAGGCCAGAAGGGCGATCCAATCTTTGACCAGAAGGCCTCGCTAAAGAGGGACAACGCTCGCTTCTGACTCCGACCCGCCTCTCTGACCGGAAGGCCTGGCCAAAAAGGAACGGCGCTCGCTTTTGGCTCTGGCCCGCCTCTCCGACCGGAAGGCCTGGCCAGACACCGCTTCCGACTTCGACCCGTGTCTCCGATCGAGGATACACCGAACCTCTGCTTACAACTCTTCTCCAACTGGCACAGTCGGAGCCAACTGGGACCAACCGACCGGGGACGCCCACTCGGT
Source organism: Miscanthus lutarioriparius (assembly GCA_904845875.1). Classification (NCBI taxonomy): domain Eukaryota; kingdom Viridiplantae; phylum Streptophyta; class Magnoliopsida; order Poales; family Poaceae; genus Miscanthus; species Miscanthus lutarioriparius. The sequence goes on from CAJGYO010000001.1 coordinate 126,521,495, forward strand.
GAGGACCAGGAAACGGGCGGAGCAAGTAAAGCAGGACGCTCAAAGTCAACAGCAATACCAAGGACCGTACCCTGCACACCTACAGGACAGTACCAACAGGACATGTCAGAAGAGTGCCCTACAACCTTCTAGGCATGTTTGAACCCAAGTAGTGTTGTGGGTGCCGATATTTGCCCTACAGTGTTGTGGGCGCCACAAACTCCCATACCAGACGAACACGGTAAAACCCCTCAGATGCCTCTGGGCATCAATAGTGTAGCAGGCACCGACATCTGCCATACCAAAAGAAGACGACGCAACCTCCCACATTCATCTAACATTAACAGTGTTATGGGCGCCTACAATCATCTTGTACCCGACGGCGTAGGCAACAAGACTTAGCATACATACACTCTCTCTCTCTCTCTATCTTGTAAGGCCATCCCCTTCATCTATAAAAGGAGATGCACTTTCTCCCAAAAGGGGGATCAGTTCACTCACACACCACAACAGAACCACTAGGTTCAAACCTCGAGCACACGGTCGAACACTTAGCACATAGCGGAGCTCCCGTCACTCTTGGCCCTTCGGACCAGAGTCTGACCGGACCTCTTGCACCCCCCCATCTTTCTCCATTCCGTTTGTAACCCCACAGCAAACTTCAAGCACCTGGGCTCAGGAATAAAGTCACCGACCGACTCAAACTGGACGTAGGGCACGTTGCCTGAACCAGTATAACCCTGTGTCATTGAGTGCTAGGCCACATCTGATCACAACGTACGACAAAACTACAAATATTTACGTGTTGGTCACTTTCTGCACCGACACTAAGTGTCTTGATCACCGAAACAAAATGGCTCCTACCACTTATACATTTGCCTTGAGCCTTTTATTTTTCTTTATCCTTTTCCAAGTCCAAACATGTGATCATCATCATGGCATCGCCATCATCATGTTATGATCTTCATTTGTTTCACCACTTGGAATGTGCCACCTATCTCATAATCACTTTGATAAACTAGGTTAGCACTTAGGGTTTTATCAATTCACCAAAACCAAACTAGAGCTTTCACACCTGATAGTCCTTCTTCCTCTTCCATTTTCTCCTTATTTCAATTGACAACTCGAGAATCTCCAAGAACATAAATTGTTCATCTACATGTGGCCTTCATCTTTGCTTAAAGGATCAAGCCCTGATTCTCACTAGATCAGGAGATCTAAACCCTAGAATAAGGGTAAGAAGAAACTAAACCCAGAGTGTCAGTTAGGGTTTGGAAACAGAATTGATTAACTATCTTTGTGGATTAATTGGTGATTAATTATCAAGCAAACACTACAACCAATAACACCATTGCATAGTACAAATTTCATACTTTGAAATGATGCTAAAATTTGTAACAAGTTTATTTATGAAATTTATTTTTATAAATCCTTCAAAATTGAACTCAAGCCAAAATCCGAGACAACCAATTTGTCAAAGTGCTTGAAACTCAAGTTTGAATTCAAGGTTGGAGCTCAAATTTTAATGGTTTGGACTTGAATTCATACCCTACACTTGACATTAGTGTAAAGTACACACTTTACACCTCAAAGTTTATTAGGGTACAATTCCAAGTATTTTGGTGAAATTCAAAATTAAAAGGTCACAAAGTACCTTAAAGAATTTCGGAGTTGTAACTCAACACACCACCATATGCATTGCAAAGCTAAGATTAACATTGATTTTAGTGAATGCACAACATGGTTAGCTACTAAGGACGTGTCGGTGTTTCGAATCACCGACTAGTAAATTTGTGATTTGCGCAGTCTGGCCCGGATGGTGTGTTCGGAGGACACAAGAATTTATATTGGTTCGGGTGGAATGTCCCTACGTCTAGTCTGTTGCTGCTCGTTTTACCGGCACTAGTTTGTAGTAGGGGTTACAAACGGGGGAGAGAGGGAGCAGGTCCCAAGTCTCTGATGAAAGGGTCGAACGGAGTTGAGTCTCGTCGAGCTCGTTCAGCCGTGCCCTTCGTGGGGCGTCCTGCTTCCGCTTTTATAGATGTAGGGAAAGGCGCAGGTTACACGAGAGAAAGAGAGAGAGAGAAAAAAGCGAGTAGGAAGAAGGCCTCCGAGGTCGCGGCGCCCTTCATCTCCTTTACGCGGGTCCCGCCGGTCCAATAGATGATGACGGGGACGGCTCCACGTCGCGACCCTATTCATCACTAGCGCTATACGGGCGTCGTCAGCCGGTCGTGGCGCTCCATTCCGTCCCGGCGGGCGGCATGGTTAGTAGGTACCCCCGTCGGAAGTCGTACCTGGATTAGGTAGCATAGTGCCGGCACGCCCGACATTGTTGGCGACGTGAGTCCTCAGGTATGGCCCGTCGTGGCTACGGGTGACGTCAAGACGCGCCTACTCCCTTTCTGGTGTCAGAAGTTTGACCTTGGGTTCGTACTCTTAGACCCGTAGTGGTTGAAGGCGGTATGGACCCCCGTTGGGCGAGGCGGAATCCCCCTTCGAGGGGTCTGGCGAGGCGAAGTCCGCGCCCGAGGGGTTGGACGAGATGGAGCCCACGCCCTCGGGGTCAGACGTGACGGAGCCTGCGCCCGAGGGGTCTGGCGAGACGGAGCCCGCACCGTCGGGGTCGGGCGACACGGAGCCCGCACCCTCAGGGTCGGGCGAGACGGAGCCCGTACCTTCGGTTCGGGCGAGACCAAAATACGCTCTTGATCATCCGGGCGAGTTAGCGTTCGCGACCATCAGCCTCCTTCTTCCAGATATCCCTAATACTGATACCCGACTGGATGCTTACTGTGCCTGATGATGACATGATCAAGTTTTAATAATGCTTAACACCAGAGATGTTACAATAGGATCCCTCACCTTGATTCTTAGATGGGACCGTTTCACCTGTGTGTTTAGTTTCAAGAGATAAGTTTATCCTAATTTTTTGTTTAGGTGAAAGATTTTAGATGGATGGATAACACATATTTTTCACATCGTTAGTCGCCATTATCAATCGATCCCACTTGTCATCGGTGGCCTCCACCTATCACCCCCCTTGAATTTTTTCTCATTTCTCCTTTTTTTTTTTTGCACGTTTATCTTCTCCGCATGACTGCTTCTTCTATCTCTATACCGCGAGCGCTTGCTCTTTTTGTTCGATTGCATGCACAATCATATCTCAGGGAACCGTACACCCCCTTTGGGATTGGGATGGGATCGAATAAAGGGATCAAAACCTGTGCCTTTTGGAGGATTCGTCAACCACAAATTCTCGAGGAAAGCTGCTCACAAAAACTACTTTTCGAGATTTTCTTGTATTATTGCACGTGAAGCTGGAAGTGTTTTCCCTTGGTTGAAAGCGTGTGTGCAGGAGACTCTCAGCATCCTATCCTATCCCATACTAGTAATTTTGACCCTCCCTCCCACGGTGAAGTGACTCAAGGACGACGTAGGACAGTAACATGCATGGTTATATTATTGATTGCATGTTGCCGCGGGTCCCCTGTGTCAGCGACAGGGGATGATGGGAGGGAAGAGGAGGAAGCCTCTCGCGGTCGTGTGCTCACGTACGTGGCCGTGGCAAACGGCCAAGAGTCCGGTTTTTCCACAGCCACCTTCCCGGGAAGGCCAAGCCTGCGCTTGGCTGCACTACTTGAAGCACTGCTGCTGCAAAGTAAGTGGTAAACAGTGCAAAAACAGCAACAACTGCACCTGCCTGTAGCCTTCCAAGAACGAACGTGCACCCAGACGCGGGAAAAGAAGTTGGTCCTACCTACCAGCTCATTTGTACGTACTGTATACATACAGTATAGATACGGTAATACCAAAATCGTACTCCAATATTCTAATAATGCAAGCAAGTTGGTCCATGCCATGTTCCTCTCCGTACCAGTTCAGTTCGGCGAGATCCACTCCCCCCAATGTCGATTCTTGAAACAAGCCGATTCTTTGGTTTAATAACACCCCCCCCCCCCCCCCCCAATGTAAGTTTTCTTGTAATTTCCAAATATGCCTTTGTGCTTGTTGGTTCGGACCTGAGAAGATTGTAGCCTGCATATCTATTTAATTTTGACAGTACGTACTGCTGCCCTGTTTTTTCAACTACACTTTTCCTTTTCCTTTCTTAATGATCATGTCACGTTTTCTTTGAATTACTGAAGATCTTTCTAAAAATTTGCTAGTGTAGAAGATCTCTCAACTGAACCCTAACTTTTAAATCATCAACTGAACTTACTAACACTCCCTAAAAAGTCAAAACAATTTATAATTTGGAACGGATGGAGTACTATATTACTAATCGTGAACTGAAGTTGTTTTCATACCAGACATAGTTTTTATCAATGATGTATGCATACTGAGTTGTGCGATGGCAGAGAAAATGACTTAGGAAAGGCTATCGGTGATGAGCCTTTTTAAAAAAAATAACGATAAGCAGGCAGGAGGTCCTAAGGTGTGGGATGGAGGCAGATCCAGGTCCAGAGGCCGTGGAAAGGTGATCGCTTGTTCGATTGCACAATCTCAGGGGAAAGTGCATGCCTTTTTATTTGGTCGAGGAATTCGTCATCCAAAAGCTGCCCATCGTGTACTATGAGCTTTTTTATTATTTTATTTTAATTTCGTGCACACTTTTTATGATACTACTCCATTATTATTATTATTATTATTATTATTATTATTATTATTATATGCAGCGTGACAGATTAATTATGGTAATTAAGAGTGGGAAATAGTTAAGCGAATACTGATGCTCCTTTTCATTTTCGAGATTTGTATTATTATACCACTACGTGATGGAAGCTGTAAGCGTGCAGCATCTTATACAAATTAATAATAAGTGACTCAAGAACGACGACAGTGACATGCTTATATATAATATATATATTTGATTGCAAGTGGCTGCCGCGGAGAGGGGATGGGAGTTGGGAGGGAAGCTTCCGGAGGCTCTGGCCAGCGAGGGTTTACGGTTTAGGGCCTGTTTAGTTTTACTCCAAAATACCAAAATTTTTAAGATTTTTCGTCACATCGAATTTTTGAACGCATGTATGAAGCATTAAATATAAATAAAAAATAAAATTAATTACACAGTTTAGATGAAATCCACGAGACGAATCTTTTAAATCTAATTAGACTATGATTAAACACTATTTATCAAATAACAACGAAAATGTTACAATAGCATTTCGTCAAAAATTTCGGCATCCAAACGGTGCCTTAGAGAGAGAGGCTGCCGCGGGTACCCTCCTGTGTCAGCGAGAGCGGATGGGAGGGAGCTTCTTACTGTAGGTTGAAATGCTGAAATTGACCACGCTGCACCAGTGCAACTGTGCAAGCATATGAGGACAACGCATATGCAACTGGGAAAAAGGGTTTATGTTTCTAGGGGTCAAAAACGATAAGAATGCTTGCACAACACAGGGTTAGTTCCTCTATTGTTAAAACCGATTGCCCCCATCCAGCAACACAACACAAACACAATAGTAAGGGTTTCTCTATTGTTAAAGCCAATCGCCCCCATCTAGCACAACACAAGACAACACAAACACAACAGTGCTCCACTCCCACACCACCACCCATGGCGATGGCGAGGCTTCACGTTGCTCTCTTGCCTCTTCTTCATCGTCCCCGTTGCTGCTCGTCCTCCGGTCATCTCCGTTGCTCTCCGTTGCTGCTCGTCCTCCGCCAGCTTGCGTGGGGACAGGTAATATACTACTACAGTTTGATGATTCTCCACTATATATATATATATATATATATATATATATATATATATATATATATATATATATATATATATATATATATATATATATATATATATATATATATATATATATATACACACACACACACACACGTATTCCCTCTATCCCTATTTCAGAGTCGTTTTAGCCTTCACTCAGGTACATGCAAGATTTCTTGAATTTAGATAGAAGCTCACCTAAATGTATGCATAATGCTTTGAATGGGATAGCTAGAAGCACAACTAAGACGACCCTAGGATGGGGAAGGGGGAGTATCAATGAAGGACCACGGAGCGAGGCAAAGGAAGGTTATTATAGTACTGTACACAAAAACTTTTAATTGGTGATGATTGTTCTGTCTGGTTCGTAGCCTGATGGTTGTTTTTGTCTCCATCTCTGCACTCTGGTTCAACCAATCAAATCAGGTGTCCAGCCCGTAGCTCTGACCAAGACACTCGAGTTCTGTGGAGGGAAGATCGGTGACCCCACCTGCTGCGACGCGGCAAACGACTCCACCATCCATCTGGCTTTCGTCCACTCCTCCTCCAGGCCGTCCAAGACCCACGACGCCGACGCTGCTTCCTGTGCGGCCCTGGTCAAGCGGAGGCTTTGCGCTGTAAGTAGTACTCTCTACTCCTACCTCCATCCTCTCCAACCTCGTCGTACCTTCTGCCGAATGCCTCCACCCGTCCTCCCAAGCTACCGCCGGCAGTGGTGCTGGTGCAGCATCCAGGGGCAGGGAAAGCGCAGGGTTAAATCGGAGTATCGGGCGCGACCCTGCCCGCCGCCGCCTCCCACCATCGTCCACGGCCGCCGGCGACGCGCCGCCTCGCCGCACCGCCGCCGTCCGCCCCCGGTCGCCGACGAGTCCGAGTCCGCGACTTCGCACGTTCCTGATACCGTATCGCCGGCGTATCAGACCGAATCCGTGTTTCTCTTGTAGGGAGCGGAAGACTACGGAATCATAGTCTCGTTCTATAATAACTTGGTTGGTTGTTATTAGATTATTAGATCTGTGATTCCCAGGTGTTCCTACAATACAACTGCCATTTGGCTAGCCTGTGTGATTCGGAAATGAGGTCCGGCTTCCTTAATTTCCAAGTTTTCGTTCTAGTCTCGTTCTGTAGCTAGTTTCTTCAGAGACGGTCCTTTTTTTTTTGCTTCCTTAATTTGGAAGCTATCGCTCTAGTATTCTTATGTAACTAGTTTGTTCAGATACTTCTTCTGGCTTGCTACTTCTTGATCCACCTGGCGCAATAGCAAACTTGCTTGATCGTCAGTCTATGCTTCAAGAAGTATCTGAATTTCTTTGAAAAATGTGTTCTCATTTTTTGTTGGAACAAACCAATCAGTTTCATCATGTTATACAGCATTTCCTTTATTCTTTTTGTTTGAGGAAAAATATTGGCCCTTAAATGATAGCACAGAAACAGGTTTGCTCCATCTGATAGAAGTAATATACTCAATCCATCCCAAATTGTAAGACGTTTGACTTTTTTGACACCAAGTTTGACTACTCGTCTTATTCAAGAATTTGTGTAAAATATCACTTCTTTCGTCGTGGTTTGGTTTATTAATAAATTTTTTTCAAGAATGACTTAAATTTGACTATATTTGTACAAATTTTTTGAATAAGACGAGTGGTCAAACTTGGGGAAAAAAAAGTCAAACGTCCTACAATTTGGGATGGAGAGAGTATTTCCCTTAAAAAAGAAGGTATAAGTGACCAAATAACCACCATGAGGTTGGTTTGGTGTGATTTTAACTCTCAATTTTCAGTACCATTTAGTTTATATCCCATAAGTATCAAAATCAGAGTGCTTAGCTCAACCATGTTGGTTGTACAATATAATTTGCCTCTTTTTTGAAGAATGCGCTTTTCCATGAATTTATATTGACGGAAAAAGATAACAGCAATACAAACATTCTGCCTGCTTAACCAAGGTTAAGAGGCACAAAGTGCAGAAGGGGACCAAATGGCTATTAACACAGAGAAAATTTAACTGACACAGTAGGTGGTTCCATTGCTACCATATCAAAAGTTGAACCATGTCAGCATGCAGCGCAGCAAAATCTCAGTTTTAGGGTGATCTGGACTAGTATTAATAAGCGAGGGATGTAAATTAAATTGTGTTGCAGCTGAGGTGAAAAATAAACTGAAAATGGTTTAGGGGGTACTTGGGACATTTTTTTTGAATTTAGGATACATCAAATTGCCATTTTTGGCTGTTTCCATTTCTGTATTTGAGCTATTCAAACCTAAACTGCTTCAGAATTTATTTTATTTTTATAAATATGCACTGAAGGAATGTTGATAGAAATTCAATTAAGCGAAAGGCACACCTTGTTTCAGTTGATATGACTACCCAATACCTACTTTTGATTTTTTTTCGTGTCCTGTCAATAGCAATGAATATGAGAAAATGCATGTATTATTTTTATACGAACAGTTTTTATTATTCATGATACTCCATGGCCCTGAATAAAAACTATCCCTTGCACAAAAATAATACTTACACTTGATATGCTAAAGCCAGAGTATATTATGTAAACAACGGTTACCGCTCTACTATACCAACCTTGGTAGATGAACATTCTCTCGGTGGAACTAGGTAGTACAATATATTTTTTTTCACTTTAACATGCTACTTCTTATTAGGCTGTAGAGTTCGGGCCTGCTACTCCTTCTTTGATTGATAATTGACCCAATGCACTTGTTAACTAGCTGCTAATTATTTTTGCGCGTGTTCAGTTCCAAAAATACTTCCAAAAAAGTGCTACAGTACCCGTCACATCGAATCTTGCGATACGTGCATGGAGCAGTAAATGTCGACAAAAAAAAACTAATTACACAGTTTTGTTGAAAATCGCGAGACGAACGTTTTAAGCCTAGTCCATGATTGAATACTATTTACCAAATAAAAACGAAAATGTTATAATATCCAAATTTTAACTTTCTCTCTAACTAAACACAGCCTTTGTATCATACCATCCCCTGCACGCAGGTATGTTTCCCTGCATCTAGGATCCCAGCTGACACCTCACTTCCTGCGCCGTGCGCCGCCTTGGCTCCGGCTCACCTGGGGCCGGCGCCTACGCCTCGTCGTCGCTCCTTGGCCAGTCTGGTGGGCACAGTACTTGGGTCACTGCTGGGTGCCATGGGAGCTGCACTTTTGGCATGGGTGATCTGGAAGAAGATGCTACAGGAAGATTCATCATGCCCCAGCATCAATTGTTCCGCCGTCTGCTCCTGCTCCTGCTGCAACAACAGCACGTGCATTTGGTGCTGCTGCTGAGCCGCTCCTTATCCTGACGATTTCTTTCCTTCTCCCTGTCAGTTGCCTCTTTCAAAATATTTTCTATATGATTTGGTTGATTCAGTATAGCTTGATACTGCATTATTGTGCTGTGAGCAAGGTGTGGATCCGACATGAACTAAGAAGGCATACTTTTTCGGTTTTTCCCATCATTAACTTTCTTCCAACTATCAGAAACCTTGTGCTGTAAACACATCAAGAGCACCTCGCTTCTTTATATTTTTGCTGCAAAGGAAACAGAAAAAAAAACAGTATGCACGGCCGCTGCTCTCGGAATATTCCAACCAAGACGGAAATTGACTGAACCAAATATAATTGAAACGACGTCGATGCCCTTGGGGTCCAGAAGGCTTGTATTTTTTCAATAATGGTTGCATAGGACCTAACTGCAAGTATGCTCGCCGCACTTGATCTCTCTGCGACGAGGCGGCGAAGAGCCGACGACCATCACTGCTGTGCTGCAGCCTGCAGGACCATGGGCGGGACGGAGGGAGGAAGACCGACGACGAGTCGCGAGGCAGAGCGGCGGACCCTGCTGCGGTGTACCGGTGTCTGCTCGGCTGGGGGCTCCGGGGCTGGCCGCTGGCGGCGGCGCGGCGCCGTGGTGGACTGGTAGAGCCGTGGAACCGCGGAGGAGTCGTCGAGTCGGTGCGCCGTCCCCCTTTACTCAGCTGTTCTGCTCTCGTTGCTGGGTTGCCTGACCATTGGGCTTTGTGGGCTGAAGAATATTTGGGAATTTTGTTTTAGACAGGGGGGGAGACGGCCGGTGAGAGACACCATTAAGCCAGAATGAGGCCATGCTCCCCCACCGCAAACTCTTTCAGCCGATACGTGGGCATGGGCAGCATAGTGAAGGTGGGGACTGGGGAGGGGACAGAGGCAAGGTAGCGCATCTGTGGACACGAGGCCAACGATGTTGCCCTGATCGCTTGTCCTTATTCAACACTATTTTTCAGCCATGGAACAATATTTTTCTTTCACAATAATTCAGCATAAGAATCCGCGTAAGCCAAATTTTAGCATAAGCGAACAAGGTTCACGCTCGGGGCATAGTCCATGCCAGGCCGCCGCTCGAGAGCTGCAGGAGACCTCGCCCGTGTGCTCTGCTCTCCAGCGTGCGATGGTAGAAGGTGGGTGGGTGGACTAGGGTGCCGCCTGTTTCATCACGTGTACCTTGCTTGGTGGCGGCGCGGGCACTGCTTCTTTGCGAGCGACAAGCAGCACGCGTCGGGAACAAGCGGAGGGGAGAGCAGAGGCAGGCGATGTGCATCTTTTATCTACGGCATTGACAAAAAATAAAAATGAGGGGAGAGAGACCTTACAAATTATAATTTCTGACATCTTCGATCTAGGTTAAACACAAAAAACGTGTTCATTTTGTTTGAAGATTTGCAAGAAAAAAAATGGAATCGTTGTTTTTTCCGACATCACCGTTGTACCAAAATAGAATCATTGCACAAATCATCGTCATTTTTAGTCTAATTTAAATGTGTGAAATTTCATTTTAAAATTTGCAAAAACTAAAATAGAACCTGTTGGATTGAATTGAAAGTTGCTCATGAGACTGTTGACCAGTTTGAATAACATGCATCTCTATATGGCTACGTTTGAGAATTTGGAACGTAGTGGCTTATATTCCAAAAATATATATAAATCTTGTGTTGACGCCGATTTGAGTCATACACAGGTAGAGGCTAGATCGCTCAGACGCCACACATGGACTTGCATGCAGCGGAGGGGGTGTTCTAAGATTGACAGGGCCACTTACAACGTCCACAAATGCCGTTAAGGAACATATAGGACAACAGATGGTTGGAAGAGATAAAATGTTTAATCGTGTAGTTGGATACCTCAATCAGCCGTGTACCCTATGTTTTATATGGAGAAAGGGTGGTTTTATCCTGTTAGAAAATCAATATGGTACTATTTTCGTGTCCTTTCATAGAGTTTTTCTAAGATTGGCCCAAAACTAGCATGGGTCGATTCTAAAATCAGTCTAGGCCCTAGTGTCAACATCTTGATTTTTATGAGTCAATCAATCTCAAATTCAATAAAACATCTTAAAAATGACATATTTATGGTGTGTAAAAAGTATTATTAGGTTAATTATGAGGGTTTTTTTTATAATAAATGTATTCATTTAAATTAAATATATAAATATTCATACTATTTTCTCTAAGTACATTTTTTCGACGGAGGTGGTACCAACGTGTCGTTTAGTTGACATATTTGTGACGTGAGTTGGGTACAGATGACTTAATAAGAGTCCAAGCTAAGCTGATCCTTGATCCTTGTCCTGCCACTGAGGTGCCACTTGCTGCTTCCGTGTGTTCATTTTTCTATGGTGCAGCATCGTTAATTTGTTATTAGTTTATAGCAATAGCATACAAACAGTTTAGGTAGGCTTCTGAATGTTGGAATGAAATGACCAATTCAGTGGCAAATGGAAGAGGAACCCATCTCTTGTTTGGTCGGCAAGGTTGGGTCCATTCCAGTTTTGCGTTTGGTTAGGAGAATTCCTGGAAGTGGGTTGAGTCATTGACATGTGGGCCCCGTTTGCCAGCGTCTCTTCCCTTCTTTCTCCTCCCGTTGAGGTCACGTGCGCCACTCGCCTTGCGCTACAGGACCCATGGTCCTAAAAACATCAAGCACACTTGTCGACATCTACAATCTGCTCTATTTGAGGACCCATGGTTCTAAAAACATCGAGCACACTAGCAGACCACGATGTATAATTTGAGCCATCTAAAAGTAAAAGTTCTAGAGATACCTCCTCACTTGTCGACATCGTTCTCTCAAGGCGGTTAAGCCCAAAATTGAGAGCCAGGCTTTGATACCAATTGAAAGGACCTTGATGTCGCCTAGGAAGCCTAGAGGGGGGTGAATAGGCCTATAAAAATTCAACTCGAAACTCTGTTAGAACAGAGGGCGACACTGCCGGCCTTATAGGGCGGCACTACCGCTCTTCAAAAATAAAGCAGACAACGTTGAGATTTCACAGATAGTAACCTGACCCTCTCAGCTGCTCAATCCTACAACAGAAAGACAAAATCCAGTTCGAAGACTGGATACCACAGAAATCTCACACAAGAGAGGATCGAGCTACCAAACCCTAACAACAGCTAGCAAAGAGCTGAACCAGCAAGAACACAAAGTGAAGCACACGAGACACAAGATTTATCCTGTGGTTCAGCTCGCCACCAAGGCTTGTCTAAGTCCACGTTGTTGAGGTATCCACAAAAGGATTGGCTCGCCACCAAGGCTTGCCTTGCCCCCGTTCTTAAATCAAGAGAATGAACTCTTGAAGTGAGGGGTAATTTCTTAGCTGCAGGATGAGGTTACAAACCTCCCAAGCCTGCCACACGAGTTGGCAAGCACAAGGACGACGTCTAGCCGTCTAGGAGCAAGCTCTAAGAGTAACAAATTCTAGAACCGCCGGCCAAACGTGAACCAAATGCTCTTAGACTTTGGGAATCAGTAGATCTGCTCTCCAATCGAGTTTTGCTGCCTTTTCTCTCAAGTTTTGATGGTGGAAATCAAAGATTGCTTGGGAGCTTGAAGGAGCAACAATGGAGGAGAGAGAGGTGAGCTTTAGTCTGTTCAGTTTCGAACTGAACCGTTGGAGAAGAAGGCTCTACGTTGTGGGCCGGCCCAAATGGTATTTATACCTCTTGGGTCCCAACGGTCGTTTATGGGCGGCACTGCCGCCCTAGCCAAAACAGGTAGAATAAGGAGATTTTTGGCTGGCTATTTTGGCTGGGTAAGAGGATGTAGATCTGAAGTTTTGAGCATCTAGTTGCACAGTTGACCAACTGTACTAGAATCTCTCTTTATAGTACGACTTTTCCTAAACTCAAATTTAAAGCATAAAAGAATGTAAATGCCTTTGAGCTGCTTTCCACTTCATTTGGCAATTGAGGACTTCTATTATCGAATATGTTTTCCTCATCCTCATTATACCTTGATTATGTGACTTGAACCATTTTCATACATATGAGTGTACCTTCATGGCTTCAAGTCACTTCCACTAATGATTTGATCCGTAACACAATATGACTCCTCACAGCTTGATTAGTACCTCGACTCAATGCAAGTACTCTCTTCTTCACCTTAGCCATGGTACCTCGGTCGCCAAGCCGTCGCTTGCCCTTCACCTTCGCTTAGTACCTCGAAGCCCTTTCCTTGCTATCTTCACCCTATCAAGCCATACTTAAGTCACATTATATTAAGCATCCATTGAAAAACATTTCTTTAATATTTTGATCCTTACTTGAATATTTTCTAGATATGAATGTTGAGATCAATCAAGCTTCAATTTGTCTCACATAGAGATATACATGGATCAACATCAATATGGTCAAGCTAATTCACGATTCCTTATTTCCTTCTCATTTTGGCTTGACATTTCAATTGATCTTTCATATATTCATCCATGTAAGCAAACCAATGTAGAGATCGACTTATATCCACTAGACATTGTCATTTACCAAGTATGTTTGCTTTCACATGATGCTATGATATCCCACAACATAGAAGCCATTTCATTGATTTTATTTGTATTGTTGTCTTTTGCTTTAACTGGATTGCTTCCAAAAACTTCTAATACAACAATACACAGTTTAACATTCACTTTAACATAATGTGGCATATCATCATGTTTGCCTACCAGTTGAACCTTGTATATACTTGTTAATACACAACCCACAAGTATATGCAATAGACTCAATTTCATGTTCAACACTTAGCAAACTTATTAGACCTTTAATTGTGTTGTCATTCAATTTACCAAAACCCACTAAAGGGCTAGATGCACTTACAATCTCCCCCTTTTTGGTGATTGATGATAACACAACTAAAGCTTACAAGAGATTGATAAGCATTAAGATTTTGAATCCTATTATATAGTGAGCTCCCCCTAAATGTGTGCATTGAAGGAATTCAAATTTTGGTCTTAAATGCCAAATGCACATATTTAAGATGAAGTGTAGGAATTCTCCTATATCTTAGCATCCTTGGGGTGTAAGGTGTAACATGATAACTGTGATGCTCATGATAGTTTATGCACTCAAAAATTGCTGACCAGTAGAGAGGCGGCATTGCAAGACGAGAGAGAAGCAAGCACTTTGCCTTTGCTGACCAAAGACAGGAGAAAACAAGCATCACTCAAGGCATGAATGCCACACACTAGCATAAATGGTTCTTATCAAGAGCATCAATTTAAACTATCCTTGCACACACCACAATATTTTTTTTAAACCTTATATGTATGCCTCTCCTTTACCCCTTTCCATCCTCATATCAATCTCTCTCCCCTTACATTCTCCCTCAATATTTCTCTCCCTTTGACATTAATCTCCAAAAAGGATCTCTCCACCAAAAGGAAGAAATGATGGTCGACAAGTTAGGGCAAAAGTAGGTAAAAGTTTAGCATATGAGATTTCTCACCTATTTTCTACCAAACAAAGTATGTAACTTTTAGGTCAAGATTCTTGAGAGGTTAGCATATTTGGCTCATACCTCACTTAGATGACAGTATAACATGAGACAAACTCATGCCATCACCACAAGAGGTATCAACCAAATATCTAAAGAATTCTCTAATCGCCACCACAAGAACAAACTTATGGTGTGACTCAAAAATTGCATACACATGCATACACTAGCATGTAAATGCCTAGATGCACAAAGGTAATACATGAGTTCATGGAGCGATATACCTTTGTTCTAAGCCTTATAATCTCCACTATGAAGATGATTTCAATACTTGGATTTAGTGCTTTGATGGGACTAGTACTTCTTTATGCAAGATAATTTTATTTGTGCTCATCTCTCATCATCATCATCATCTTCAAGGAGATATCATAAACTTATGCTTGATATCAATGGAAAGTCCATTGCTAACTCTTGTTGTCATATTGAGATATCGGCTGAAGACATGTTTCTTGATATACCAAGCTAAAGATTATCAATCAATACCAATTGAAAAATGATCTTCATAATTTTGACACCAAATAAGAGTCTTCACAAGGCTTTGTAATGTTTTAGTCGTTAGCAGCTAGCCCAGGGGCCGTGGGATGAGTATATATACACCCAAAACCAAAACTAGTCATTAGAGTTCAAAAACTAGCCATCAAAACATGTACAAGTGCGGCACTGCCGCAGCTCTCAGAAACAGCACAGGTCACCTCACGGAAAACGTCATATCTCTTTACTCCGAACTCCGTTTTTAGTGATCTTGGACTTTTTGGAAAGCTTGTTTCGAGAGCTATCTAGTCCAACCAAGAGAAATCCCAAAGATCAACAAGTGCGAGTGTTGTTCTATTGAAAGGATCTTCACTAGTTGGTGCCAATTAGAATGAATGCCTGTATCTCATAATGTCACATAGGAAATGCTCATAAAGACAAGAGATAGCATTAAATTGCACAAGAGAATTTCACAACTAGTGATAATTTTGGATGTGGAAGGCATGTAGATCACTAATTGCAAAACCTTATAACATAGACTAAATTCTCCCTTTTTTTGATAGTGCATACATATACATGTGGAAGACAAGAACATAGGCACTTTTGGTCAATTAAGTCCAAACACGGGAATTTAAGTTATATTACGAAGAGTAGCTACTTAAGAGATAAAAATACAATCCAAATGAATATGAGAGATAACCAATTTGGATTGAGTCAATGTAGCATACTCATGAGAGACTCATTCTCAGCAAGAGACTACACAAATTCACTAGAAGAAAAGGTTAGTCTTAAAAGATACAAGGCATAGGATGAGCTCCCCCTCAATATGTGCATCAAGTGCTTGAATTACTTGTGAAATGCACTAGAATCGGTTTAAGAGTCGAGGGAAGTTCATCCTATATCTTGGTCAAGGCATGATAAATTTGCAACAATTGAAATTATGCCAAGGAAACATACCACCACCAAGGTAGATAGATCATCCCATAAATTTTCATCAATATGACCATCATAGGTGAGACTTCAATGATTTGGATGGCTATAGTTCTCACTTGATGAAATATGGTAAAACTGAGCTCTTGTGATCATTCAAGATCCACATTAGTTTCCTAATTCTTTCTTTACCTAGAGCAACTCACACAGAGAGCAAAGGTAAAACTCATGAAATTTGCAGGTTATGAACTAGGAGTTACCACTCTTTGTTGATAAGATCCTAGGAGATCAATGGGATGGATCATAGGTACTTGATGAGCACTTAGAGAGGAGAAATAACAATAAAAGCCCACTCTTCAATTATTTTCTCCATCTCATCCAAATCTAGGTCCATTTAAAGGATTAGGACATTCAACATTTAAACCAGGAGCACTTGGTTTATAAAGACCGAGACCTTCTAGAATAATTGTGAAACACCTAGAGAATCTAAAGAAACTACCCATCCTCCTTTTTCCATGTGTGGGACTGCACATCAAACACTTGAAAGAAACCAATAATCCCACAAGATATAGGCTAAGCTCCCCCTAAATTTATGCATACAAGAGTACACAAAGTTCACTTAAGCACATTAAAAATATGAGGTCAAGGGAGTGACTTGTACTATACTTCAACTGATTTGAACTCCTTGAAACTGCTTGCACAGCTGATTACTTCTTGTTCCAACTAGTTGCAATCACTTGCTGCTGCTTATACTCTGATTGTAACTTATTTGAACCCTTGTGTGAGTTTTTTTCTTTCATTGAAACTCCTTTAGACCAAATTTATATTTCTCATATTTACTGATTCTTCATAACTAGCTTGAGAGCTAACTCAATCTTGTTGCCACAATGCAATCCAATTCCATTCAGTCAGTTTTCAGATTCTGTCATCCTAAAAAAAATCCATATCTCTCAGACCACTAGCCCAATATACATGAAATTTGGTAGAGATCTTCATATATGAGTCCTCTAACTTCTCTAAAAAATTTAGCTCATTTGAACTCCATTTGGTCAGTGAAAATAATTTTCTACCAGAACTGCTCAAATCTGAAACTGCACTGTTGAAGCTGACAGAAACCAACTCAAAACTAATTTTCTTCAAAACCAATCTTCATACCAATTGTACAGCAACAAGTACTAGATGTGTATAGCATGCTCACAAAGTTTCAGGTCAATTTATCAGTATTTGAATCTCCAAATCCATGCTTGAAGGCAGTCAACTCAGATTTGTAATTTTCTGGACAGATTTGATGATCGATAATTCTTCTTCTTTTCCTGTCCAATCTTTGAGGTGATTTCAGTTGAGAATACATACAAGATGTTATATCCATTTAGTCCTCTCATCAACACTCGTAATCTTGTGAATTCTTCATGTATAGCTTATTCAAATCAACCTCAAACTTGATTCAAGCGAAACTGAAACTTTTGATCTAAATGGCCTTTAGCAGCAACATCTTCCTTTAGGTGAAGAATAACCTTTAAGCTTGTGAATTAAATTAGCACAACATCTTATTATTGATTTTCTATGAATAAGCTCAATCACAAGAAGACATTAGTAACACAAGCACTAGTTTTCCATTTAGTAACCATTTATATGTGGATGACAAGTGGGTTACCACAATGGAGAAACCTCATAACATGGACTAAATCTCTCTTGATGTCTCATGCATATTCTTTTGAGTGGAATGGAAATGTAAATGTGCATGGTTGGTCATTTAAGTCCAAAGGGCAGGTTTAACCCATATTATGGTGAGTGGCTAACATAGACAAATCTAATCTAAATTAGCTAGAGAGAAAATACATCATATGGTTTTGGATTGATAGCCTTCATATAATAGCACACTCTATTTGAGAAACACATTCTCATTTAGTGAGACTACATAAATCACTTAGAGAGAAAGATTAGTATCATAACTCTAGCCATAGATTAAAGTCTCCTTTTATAAGTGCTCTAATTATTTGAATTTCTCACATAGCACTTTATTCATTTAAGAACTTGAGATTTTCACTCTATGTCTAGGTCATGGCAACAATAGTATAATCAATTTGAACTATGCCAAGAGATACTCACAACCATTATAGCATGTAGATGCCCATAAGATGAGAATGAGAATTTGTCAATCTAACATATGACAAGATTCCATGAAGTATGAAGTTCTTGACTTGTGAGTAATAAGTCCCTTTACTTGACTTGAGATTGATTCTTTATTCTTGGCCATTTTGAAATCTACTTGTATCCTCCAATGTGTACCAAGATTCCAAATCCATCAAACCAACTCATAATGTGCACGAACATAAACTTGCTTCATCTTGTTTTTCATGGTTTGAAGTCCACAAAGGAAAGTCAAGTCATCTATGTTGCTTGGTGTGGATGATCAATTCAATTTTGATCATGTTTCTATTCTATGACCAGCAACCAATGAATATCCTCAAGTGCTTCTATTATCCTAAGTGGCTACACAAGACACAGAGGAGTTTAGTTTCAAATAAATTGCACTTGAGATTTTGATGTTACCACCCTTCTTGATTGTAATGGATGAGGTGGTCTTTTCATCTTCATCTTGTACATATGAAGGTTGTAGATTTGTCCATAAACTAGAGTGAAGTCAGCTGCTATTATGTAGGAGGGACGGCACTGTCGCCCTTGGGTGTGGCACTGCCGCCCTACTGATTTGCAGCAGGGGTGTGCTGCACCTCTGCATCAGAGTTGTCAGCGAAATTTGGTACAACAACAACTTGAGGAGCTTCCACTTTTGTAGCATGTACTTCTTGTGGTCTTATATCACCAATGGCCATTTTCTTGATTGCCCCACAAGGTGGTTCCTCATTACCTACAACATGAATAAGATCTTGCTCTACTAGAGAGCCATTAAAAGCATCATATGGCAAATGATTCATTTAAACTTGAAGTACTCTAGCCACTCTTAATAATTCACAAACACACATATATTTGTGAACTATTAAAGACTACACACGTCAAGTGACTAGCTAGCAAGGGTTAGGTACTAGTTACCGAGGTGAATATGAAGTTTGAAGTATTTTCATTGATTCATCTTCGGGTCAACCATATAAGAATATGCAATGTGAATTGATTGATAGGTTGAGTGAATATTTTCAATCAACTTGCTCAAGCACCCCGAAGCTTCATATCACCTTCAAGTACCTACAACACTTACTAAGCACAATTTGGTACCCAAACTATGTTGGGTCCATTATGGTTAGTCACAAGAGACTTAGGCACCCAAATGGCATGTGTGCTAGCACATGGTGAACCAATCACCTTTCTAGCACAAGTGTCATTTTTTGGCCTCCTAAGCATATTTAAATCAATTGACAAGTTGAGCTTAGAAGTGTTACCTATAGGACAATCCTTACTTAAATGTCCCTTTCCTTTGCAAGTGTAGCATAGGCGGTTCTTGTTCTTTCTAGCCTTCTCTTCTTGCACTTTGTTTGCTATCTTGCTAATGAACCTCTTTGTTGATGATGACAAGCCTTCACTTTTCTTATTAGGACATGAGCCAATTTCATGTCCCTTCTCATGACAACCATAACACTTCCTCTTGCTTCTTCTTATCTTGTTCTTTGGAAGTGTGGCTTGATCATCGACCTTGTTGGAACACATAGAAGCATTGTGTCCCATGTTGGAGAACTTGACATGAGCCATCTTCTTCTTCTCTTGGATCTTGCTCACGCCCTTCTCTTCTTTCTTCAAGGGGTAGTCTCTGACATGGTGACCGTCTTTCTTGCACTTGAAGCAAGTGATGAGAGTCTTCTTTGATTGACGTTGCACCTTGATGGCCTTGGCAACTTTCCTGTTCTATCCAGGTGCGGCACTACTGCAGTGTGTGCAGCTGGCTGAACTACTACATTCTGGATAGATTGCACTTCTTTAAGTATCCCCTTTACTTTGACATTGTTGGACTTGTAACCCTTTTGATAAGGCTTGATGCATGAATCGGTTGATCCATTCTTAAGCTTCTTCACCATGTCTTCATGGTTATCTTGAGAAGGTTGAGCATTGCACTTGCCCTTCCATTGAATCAAGTCCCTTTTTAGCATTTTAACTTCTTCCTTGAGCTGTTCATTTTCTTTTGCAATGGAATCATCACAAGTTTCTACAATTACATGCTCAACGGAAGGTTGGCTTGCTTGAGAGCAACACTTGTTAGCACATGATAAAATAGATGGAACTTGTGTATATGTGCATTTGTAAGTGTGAGGTTGGTATGATT
This sequence comes from Miscanthus lutarioriparius, assembly GCA_904845875.1. Lineage (NCBI taxonomy): Eukaryota > Viridiplantae > Streptophyta > Magnoliopsida > Poales > Poaceae > Miscanthus > Miscanthus lutarioriparius. The sequence goes on from CAJGYO010000001.1 coordinate 126,541,684, forward strand.
TTACCGTTGTTACCACAACCTCATGAGCAACTTCTAGCATGAGATGAGACTCTATAAGCTTCTCATGAGAGCACAAAAGCCCATCATGACTTTCTTGCAAAGTCTTATTTTTGCTAGTAAGCCTTTCCAACTTGTCTTTGAGCATATAATTCTGATCTTCTAATTGAGCAACACAAGATAGAGAGTTAATAGTATGAGTTTGCTCAATTGACAAGTTTTCATACCTTTGGACCAAGCTAGCATGAGAGCACTTAAGCTTTTCATGCTTTTTAGTCAACTTCTCCAAGCATTTGATCTTTTCAACGAGAAGCTCTTCTTGCTTGTAGAGATCTTCTTCTTGCTCTTGAATCTTCTCTATGAACTTGATCACTATCAACTTGTCTTTCTTGCTTAGACGTGCAAGGTGTTGGTTGATCTCATCATCATCACTACCACTGTCACTGTCACTCTCACTTGCCACTTTCTTCTCTTTCTTTGCCATGAGACCGATATGTGAAGTGGTATAGAGAGTTGAGCTTCTTGGTAAGGTGGATTCATCATTTGGCTTCCACCGATCACAAGCTTCTTCTTCCTTCAAAATGTTAGTCTTATAAGAACTAAAGAAAGTAGAAGTACCACATGTAAAAAAATTGTTCTCACCAACTATTTCATTACCATCCAATAAGTCATATGTTGACGAGGAAGTGGATGTGGCATGGTCAAATAGGCCTTTTGAGAGAATCACTTGAGGCTCATCATTTGTCGATGAAGTTGAGCATTCCTCAAGTGATTTTTCCAATGAGAGGTTGCTCTCTTCACATTTGGAGTTGCCATACATTTCCTTGAGCGTGGTCTAAATGATATGAGCATCACCAAGTGGTTTACCATCTCCAAATATGACAGCATCAAGTACATCTTCACTCAAAGCACTAAATAAGACATTAGTAGCTTGAGCATTGAGTTGTAAGCATTTCGCTTCCTCTCTAGATAGGTAGATCAAATCATCATGAGGAGGTGAAATGCTCACATCTACAACCTGCTCTATTTGAGGACCCATGGTCCTAAAAACATCAAGCACACTAGCAGACCACGATGTATAATTTGAGCCATCTAAAAGTAAAAGTTCTAGAGATACCTCCTCACTTGTCGACATTGTTCTCTCAAGGCGGTTAAGCCCGAAATTGAGAGCCAGGCTTTGATACCAATTGAAAGGACCTTGATGTCGCCTAAGAGGCCTAGAGGGGGGGTGAATAGGCCTGTAAAAATTCAACTCGAAACTCTGTTAGAGCAGAGGGCGGCACTGCCGCTCTTCAAAAATAAAGCAGACAACGTTGAGATTTCACAGATAGTAACCTGACCCTCTCAGCTGCTCAATCCTGCAATAGAAAGACAAAATCTAGTTCAAAGACTGGATACCACAGAAATCTCACACAAGAGAGGATCGAGCTACCAAACCCTAACAACAGCTAGCAAAGAGCTGAACCAGCAAGAACACAAAGTGAAGCACGTGAGACACAAAATTTATCCCGTGGTTCAGCTCGCCACCAAGGCTTGCCTAAGTCCACGTTGTTGAGGTATCCACAAAAGGATTGGCTCGCCACCAAGGCTTGCCTTGCCCTCGTTTTCAAATCAAGAGAATGAACTCTTGAAGTGAGGGGTAATTTCTTAGCTGCAGGATGAGGTTACAAACCTCACAAGGCTGCCACACGAGTTGGCAAGCACAAGGGCAACGCCTAGCCAGCTAGGAGCAAGCTCCAAGAGTAACAAACCCTAGAACCACCGACCAAACGTGAACCAAATGCTCTTAGACTTTGGGAATCAGTGGATCTGCTCTTCAATCGAGTTTTGCTACCTTTTCTCTCAAGTTTTGATGGTGGAAATGAAGGATTGCTTGGGAGCTTGAAGGAGCAACAATGGAGGAGAGAGAGGTGAGCTTTGGTCTGTTCAGTTTTGAACTGAACCGTTGGAGAAGAAGGCTCTACGTAGTGGGCCGGCCCAAATGGTATTTATACCTCTTGGGTCTCAATGGTCGTTTATGGGCGGCACTGTCGCCCTCATAGGGCGGCACTGCCGCCCTAGCCAAAACAGGTAGAATCAGAAGATTTTTGGCTGGATGCTTTGGCTGGGTAAGAGGATGTAGATCTGAAGTTTTGAGCATCTGGTTGCACAGTTGACCAACTGTACTAGAATCCCTCTTTATAGTACGGCTTTTCCTAAACTCAAATTCAAAGCATAAAAGAATGTAAATGCCTTTGAGCTACTTGCCACTTCATTTGGCAATTGAGGACTTCTATTATCGAATATGTTTTCCTCATCCTCATTATACCTTGATTATGTGACTTGAACCATTTCCATACATATAAGTTTATCTTCATGGCTTCAAGTCACTTCCACTAATGATTTGATCCTCAACACAATATGACTCCTCACAGCTTGATTAGTACCTTGACTCAATGCAAGTACTCTCTTCTTCACCTTAGCCATGGTACCTCAGTCGCCAAGCCGTCGCTTGCCCTTCACCTTCGCTTAGTACCTCGAAGCCCTTTTCTTGCTATCTTCACCCTATCAAGCCATACTTAAGTCACATTATATTAAGCATCCATTGAAAAAATTTTCTTCAATATTTTGATCCTTGCTTGAATATTTTCTAGATATGAATGTTGAGATCAATCAAGCTTCAGTTTGTCTCACACAGAGACATACATGGATCAATATTAATATGGTCAAGCTAATTCACGATTCCTTATTTCCTTCTCATTTTGGCTTGACATTCTAATTGATCTTTCATATATTCATCCATGTAAGCAAACCAATGTAGAGATCGACTTATATCCACTATACATTGTCATTTACCAAGTATGTTTGCTTTCGCATGATGCTATGATATCTCACAACATAGAAGCCATTTCATTGATTCCATTTGTATTGTTGTCTTTTGCTTGAACTAGATTGCTTCCAAAAACTTCCAATACAACAATACACAGTTTGGCATTCACTTTAACATAATGTGGCATATCATCAAGTTTGCCTACCAGTTAAACCTTGTATATACTTGTTAATACACAACCCACAAGTATATGCAATAGACTCAATTTTCTGTTCAACACTTAGCAAACTTATTAGACCTTTAATTATGTTGTCATTCAATTTACCTAAACCCACTAAAGGGCTAGATGCACTTACAATTTTTTATGGGACCATTTCACCTTTGTATTTGGTTGAAGGGATAAGTTCATCCTATTTTTTTTGTTTGATTGGAGAAATTTAGAAGGATGGATGACACATATTTTTCACACCGTTAGCCATCATTATCAACCAATCCCACTTGTCATCGGTGCCTCCACCTTTCATACTCCCTTGAAAAATTTCTCATTTTTCTTTTTTTGCATGTTTATCTTCTCCGCATGATCGCACGGGGAGCACATCCTCCTAGGCATCTGGCCATCGACCTACGCATTCTTACCGGCCCGCTCCTGTGTCTCCAAGCATGTGTGCAATCTTTAAGCTCGAGTCATGCCGAGGAAGCAACATATGCTTGGCGGCTGGAGAGTCCAACCTCCTCTATCTTGTCGATCCCTCGCTCTCCACCTCACCGCTCACCCATCATTGTCCACCCTATGCCACCCATCTCTGTGTTTGCGCGAGACGAACAAACAACAACGTCATAAAGAATACCTCATCCCTAGATTTTATAGGACGAAAATGATCCAAGTATGAGGGAAAACTTCTTCATAGGTGAATTTGCAAGAATAGGCCAGTCCCTCACCGGTGGCTTTCGGAACCAAACACGGTAAGTTAGGTGTGTTTGGCACTGAGTCATTTCTGATTTTTATGAGAATCGGTAAAATCAAAGCTAAACAACTTAGCAGCAAAACGATCCTGCTCGAAATGGTTTAGAATGATTCACGATCTGATGGTTACATACATGAAATTGTGAAAACATGGTTTCAAGTGATTCTGATTCTTCCTTCTCATGTTGTATTTTTTCTAGTTAATATTTTTATGTATAATAGAATGGATTGTAATTAAAGTTGTTTTTTGTCCAAAAGAAGTTCAATATTTTAAAGCATATTTTATTTATATGATTCTTTTGAAAAATGTTTTTAATAGCATTTAGCCTACCGACAAAACAGACTCGTGAAGTATTCTTGAAATAATTTAAATTTGAAATGTTTATAGGAAACATGGATCCTACGGCACCTTGATGATTAGGACGAGACAAGATGTTCATATTTTGGCACTGTATATGCTGACACTTCGACCATGGGTAAAAAAAAGGGTCTGTCTACTAATATGTCAGGTGATTTATGGTGATTGGTCACCCGAGTGATCCAGAACCATAAATCACTCGATTCTACCTCCAAACCAGAATCGAGTGATTTCAATCTGCAATCACCCGATTTTCAAAAAACACTAGATCCAACTTAACTTACTGCACTAAATTAACTTAATGTAGTAAATTAACTTGCTGCAGTAAATCTAGAAACTAAAAATGTAAACAGCAACAAAAAGAAAACAATACGAAAATTAACTTACTGCAGTAAAATGATCTGGAGAATTAAATCCACCAGCTAAAACATTAGAATCATGATCTTTAGCAACAGGAATTACATCATCAACAACATGTGCAGGCACAGACTGAGAAGAAGATTTCCCAACAAGATGACCTCGACAAACACTTTTATGAAAAAGATCATATGGCTGAGAAAGATCATTCGGAGGAACAGCTAAACCAAATGTAACTTGCTTCTTAGAAGATGAAGGAACACCTAATAATTTTTTTAAAAATAATAAATTAAAAACAAAAAAATATTACTAATGAAACACAAATATAAAGGAAAAAATATAAATAACTCACACTTGGAAGATGAACCCGGAACAACACCCATGACACCCTGACCTCTAAATTGAGTACCAACTGGAGTAGCAACTAATATAAACACATGAAATAAAACAACAAATTCAAACCCATCATTACTAAAACAAAACAATAGGCAATGGATGGGTACAGAAGATAACTCACCGAGATCCTTAGCCAAAGAAGAAGCTCTTTCAACTTTCTCAACATTAACCTATAGTTCACATGAATGAAAATTACAAATGACAAAACAATGTATAAATAAAAAAAGCATAAAAATAAACTGAAGTAATACCTGAGAATCATGAGGTTGATGAAAACCATTTACATTTCCTGATTCAGCAGCCATCTCAGGAGAAGCAATATGAGGATCAGAAGAACTTTCATAATCAGCAAACTCCTTCAAAACCTTAATAACTAATTCCTGTGACTTTTTACTTAAATGAATATATATGATTCATCAATTTGGAGAACATGGTCTTCAAATCATCAGAAAGAGCACCAAGAGAGACCAAATCAATAGGAATACAAGGAAAACAACCCTTGCAATGTTCTTCAATGACATTCAACAAACTAGCCTTCAAACTGCTAGGCACATCACAACCACAAGATGCTTCAAGCTTAGACAAGAACTCAAAGAACATCGAGAAGCCTCGAGAAATTGATTCTTCTTTGAGAAGTCAAAGCCTATCAAACAAGAAAAAAAATGTTAAAACATAAAAACATATAAACAAAAAATATGACCAAACAAAAAATACCTTGTGATAGCATGTCTTCTCAAAATCAAGAAGAGGCCTCATACCATAAACAGACGGAGATTTTATATCAAGATCAGAAAAATCCCTAATCATATTTTTGCTTCCAAACTCCAATTCGAGGAAAGGTATCAGATACATGGCGATGAGAAAAATCAACATTATCCAAATATATAGCCTTGCAAAAAAATAGAAAAAAGTAAAAAATTAGAATAAACTAATTCAAACACAATGATACAAAACTGAGAATTCAAAAAAAATAAAGACAATGCAAATAGACTAGAGATAACTTACAACAAAATAGAACATACATCCACCAAGAGTACCAAAACTTTTCTGACCATCTTTCTTTCCTTTGTTGAAACTCTTAACAACATCAAGCAACCAACGGAAAACAAACCCAGACCACTCAAAAGAACTGATATGCTCAAGGTGTTCAAACACACCGAGGTAGCGAGGGCTTTCGGAACCAAATTAGAGTTTGGACAAAGGAAACAATGCAGAGCCACAACCAAAAAATGTATCAACACTACTTCATCGGTAGAAGATCATCGGTACGCCAACTTTTCAAAAAAGAAAAGAAACATGAGGCAAAGAAGTCTTATCAATCTTAGATAGAACAATAGTTCTCGCCAAAGAACATAATTGGAAGGAAAAGGAGTACCACCAACAGAATACCAAAACAAGATTCATAAATTTGGAAGTCAACGATATAACCTTCCCATGAACAATAAGATCTCCAGACTTCGACTCAACAAGAGACGCCACCACTTAGAAAACTTCTTAGGCACAAAACACTTGTCAAAAAGCGAGAGAGCCAAATCCATATCTCCTTATAACATCCTTTTTAGCTTCGGACAATGAACTAATGACAATAGCAAATTTATTGACGACCCGCTTAGTAAACCTATCGAGATGAAGCCTTTGAAGATTTCTACTTCTTGAACTATATTAACAAAGAAAAAAATGTACAGTACTAAAAATAGAAAAGAAGAAAAATAAATAAATACCTGAGCTAGCAAAGCCACAGACAATTTACGCTTTAAGGCCCTGATCATACTGAAATAAGGACAAAAAATATAAAGTAAAAATAAAGATTTATACGAAGGGAATTTAAACACAAAAAATATAAATAATAATAATAGCTAATTAAATCTAAAAGGCCAATTCAAACAAATCTTTAAAAGAGATAGCAACTCTCATTTCACTAAAACAAAATACAAATTGCACTACCCTAAACCGGTAGCTTCATTGAAAAATATAAGGAAAGAAAAGAAACAAAAACATCTTCACTAATCAATGACATATTAAGTATAACAGATTAAACAGTAAAAATAAGAAAAGCACATAGAACGACAAAAGCAAAAAGCACTAAAATTCTAAAGGTGGTCAGATATTTGATTTTCTAAGATAACTAATCAATAACAAGCAAAATAATGACCATCCACAAATAGGGAGTGACACAACATTGACAGATCTAAGACTGACAACAGGAAACTCTGATTCTGGACTATAGCGGCACAAGATTGGCAACAATCAATAAAAAAAGATCAACAGAAATGCTGAATAAGATTTAAAATAGAGGGAGTGAAGCTTGGCATATGGATCTCAAGATCAGATGCAGCCACCAGCACAACAAAGACCTTGCAGAAATAAAAATGAGGAATAACAGCCTATAAAACCGAGCAACTAGCCACATACAAGTTTCACTATTGGAATTAAAAAAACAAGTGAAACTGAACAGAGAAAGAAACAGACATGATGGACAGATGGTACAAGAAAACATACATCTTTCAAACACTGCTCATATAAAATTTTATTGAACCTCTGAACAACTAAATCATCAGATGAAGAATCCTAAAAATGACCAAAAACAAACATTATAACTAAAATATGTAAAACAATAAAATAAAACTAAACAAATAAAAAAAAACTTACCTCAGATAACATCTCAACATCAGAACCTGATTTATCACCAAAAGAATCATCATTAACATATTGAGAACACATCACATCATCACTCTGACTATCTTCTAAATCAACAAAATCAGCTTCAGAAGAAAAACCAGCAACTCGACGCTTTTTTCGACCTCTAGTATCCATCTAAAAAAAATTCAAGCATAACAAAGGATCAAAATAAGTAAAACTAACACAAAAGGATAGTCATTGCAAAAATACTACAAGATAATACATAAAGGATAGCTATTAATAGAGATCATTAATGAATTTAAACATGATTGCTTGACAAGTGACTCACAAAAAGTGAAATAAAACCAAAAACAAACTACAACTCTGAATAAGATGTAATCAACTAAACCTGACCTTAAAATGAAAATAAATTCTATAAACATGAACCTGAAATAAACATAAAAGCTAAAGACAATAAATGAAAAAAATGAAATCAAAGCTGATATAACAAAAGAAATTTCGTAAACTAAAACTCTGAATATTAACTAAACTAACAGCTAAAAACACTGAACCCTGATAAAAAATTGAACTAGAACTCTACTAAACTTAACCTGAACATCGATTCAACTAAAACTAAAAATATATTGGTCTAAAAAAAGATTCTATTATTCTAAACTTGAATTGAAAATAGGATATACTCAAGTTAACCTAAACTTAAAATCGAAATAAATTCTAACAAATAATTGAATTTAATTTTTGTCGAATTTATCCTGGTCATATCGTTGAAAAATTTATAACATTCTACTTTTAGCTGAATTTATCCTAGTCATATTTTGAGATTAAGAAATCTAAAACTTAAATTGAACTAGAAAGGAAAACTAAACTGAACTAAGAGGATGATTCTAAAACTTAACTGAGACTAAAAATAAAATGACACAATAAGAGTAAACCTAAAAACAAAACTCAAATATGACCGAACGATGACTAAAAGTGAAACAAAACTAAAATGAAACGTAACTGAAATTAAAATAAACAGACACCTGAAGTAAGAGGATCATTCTAAATCTAAACAACTAACACATGAATCTAACATGAAGTAAGACAAAGGGATAGTCATTACAAATATATTATAAAAATTACATCAGGGAGAACTATTCGTACATATCAGAAATGATTTTAAACATAAATGCTTGACAGGTCACACACAAATGAAGAAATAAAAGAAAAAAATCATACTGAAACTCTGAATAAGATGTAGTCAACTTAACCTAAACTTAAAATGGAGATAAATTCTAATAAACAGAAACTGAACTAAACATATAAACAAACCACAATAAATGAAAAAATTGAAAATGAAAGAAAACCTGATATAACAATATAAATTTACAAAACTAAAACTCTAAATATTAACTACACTAACAGCTAACACACTGAAGCCTGATACAATTTGAACTTAAACTGAATACACGTAACCTCAACTTTAATTAAACTATAACTAAAAATAGATTATACTAAACAAAACTGAATGTTAACTTCAGTTAAAAAGAGATTCTATTAAAATAAACTATAACTGAAAATAGGTTGAACTCAACTTAACCAACACTTAAAATCAAAATAAATTATACAAAACTGACAATGAAGTAAACCTCATACTGAAACTACTACTTAAATTGAAACTAGAGCATCAAACAACATGACATAGATCAAGCAAACCATAACAACACATTCAGCACAAAAAAACGCATCACACTTACAAGAACAAACAGAGGTGCACAACGAAATAAAAAACATAGAAAAGGATAGAGAAACTTATACCTTATACCAGACGCCGATCCAATTTCCAGATCAACACGCCGACTGAAAAACAAGACAATGTAGCTCCAAAACGACCAAGAATACACCAAATATATACAAATAAATTTGATCAGAATGAAACATACACCGATACAATCAACATCCGCAACAAAAATAAGAAAACTATTAACATAAATGAACGAATCCTAGCACCATGGACGATCCAAGATCCAGGTCAGCAGCAAACCTAAACACGAACAGATCAGAGACCGCCATAGAAAAGGGGAACAACAACATCCGATCAAATCGAAGAAAATAAAACAACACAGGAGATTCAGAATACATCCATACAACTCAAACAACTCAGATCCATGGAACTAAAGGAGAAATTGAGGAAGAAACCACGAACCCTAGCACGGAATCCCCCGATACACCTCGCGTCACATCCAAACGCCTCTTCGAACAACATTGACAGACGAGAAAACACAACACAGAAGATTCAAAATACATACAAACAACTAAAATAACTCAATCCATGGAACAAAAGGAGAAAACGAAGAGGAAATCACAAACCCTAGCCCGTCGCCTCGAATCGCCTCGCGTCGCCCGCGTCACCTCTAGGAGCTCCACTCACAATCAAGGAACTCGAAACGCATGCGGAAATGAAGCGGTGGACTCCAGGACTCCGTTTTCAAACCAGTAAAGGAGGCACGACTCCCAAAAATCAAAACAGTAGGCACAGACAAGATGGACCCACATGTAAGAGACATATCAAAGCAAAAGAAGAGCAGATGGCGCAGATGAGAGAGAGAGAGATCGGACGGCTACCAGAATCGAGTGACACATCCAAATAAAATGCGCGAGTGAGAAACAGATTTTTTGAAAAAAAAAACGAAATTCAAACGTAGCCTCCGAAAAGTTACATCAGGTTTCGGCCCCGTTTGGCCGGGCTCCCGCGTGCTCCGGCTCCTACACGGTAGCGACACTGTAGCCGGGCTGTTGGAGCCAGAAAAAACGAGCTTCTCCGGCTCCGGTGTGTCAGTGAGAGAGAAAAGGAGGAGAGAGAAGAAACAAATTCGATGAACCGTGCATGTACAGTGATCGGCAGCGGGAGCCGGAGCCGTCACGGATCCTCATCCTCATCTCAATCCATTCGGGCCAGTGTCCCTTCCTTTTTTATAAGCGCGCAACTGACGCACTCCCCTCTCCCTCGCGGCCTCACCGTCCCCAAAGCGGCAAAGCGAGAAGAAAATAATCCCCAATTACCGACATCGAACGCCGACGGCGATGTCCCTCCGCAAGCGCCAGCGCTCGGCGAGCAGCTCCCGCCTCGCCGCCTTCTGCTCGCCGCCGTCCCCTCCGCCTCCCTCATATACTTCCAGCTCTCCCGACCCGCTTACCTTCCCCAACGCCGACGTCTTCCTCCGCCTCCACCTCGACCCCTCCTCTCCCGACGACGTGGACGCCATGCCCGACATCGATTGCCACCTCTCCGCCGCCTCCTCCGGAACCTTCCTCGACCTGCACGTCTCGTCTGCGTCCCTCCTCCGCTCCCGCTACTTCGCCGCCCTCCTCTCCGACCGCTGGCCCACCGCCGCGAGTGGCCGTCTCTCCCTCGCGGTGGTGGCGCCCCCCTCTTGCCCCCGCCCGTTCGACGCCCACATCCAGGTGCTCCGCCTCCTCCACACTCTCGATTTCACGGGCGCCATCCGCTCCCCCGGCGATGCCCTCGACCTCCTCCCCGTCGCGCTCCTGCTCCTCTTCGACGCCTGCGTCGAGGCTTGCATCCGCTTCCTCGAGGCCGTGCCCTGGTCCGAGGACGAGGAGGCCCGCGTCATTGACCTGGCGCGGCTCCTCCCCGCCGATGAGGCAGCCGACCTGCTCGCCAGGGTTTCTCCTCCCCCCGTCGCCGCTGGTCCTTCTTCCGCTGCGGGGGTGGCCGCCAGGTCGCCCTCCGAGGCGATGCTGCACGGCCTGATCCACTCGGCGATCCATGGCCACCCCGTCCACGCTGCCACCAAGGCGTTCGTAGCGATGCTCCTTAAGGACTACCCGTCGCGGGACTGCGTCCACAAGGTGCTCGACGAGGCATTTCAGTCGCGCCTGGACACAGTCAAGGAGCTCATGGGGAAGTACGCAAGCCCGGACTTCAGGGTTGCGGTGGACAGTGATGAACGCGAGGCCATTCAGAGGCTTAACCTGCAGTCTGCGGTGTTGAACGTGAAGCATCTGTATTGGCTCATCGAGAGGATGGTCGATCTGAGGGTGGCGGATAATGCGGTGATGCTGTGGAGTGATCAGGCTGCCCTGGCTACTGATTTGCAGAAGTTGCTGAATGATGCAGACATGTGGCGGAACATGACGCCTGGGCTTCCAATGCTTGTGACCAGATGCACACTCAGGCTCTCCAATTCAGTCATCACTGGGGAGACTCTTGTACCTCGGCAGGTTAGTCTGCTAACTGATAATCTTTCTATTACAGCAACTTTATGCATGCTGTATCTTGTGAAGGTAAATTACTATATTATAGTATAAATGCACGTGCGGCACACACGTGGCCATAAGAATATTTTGTAACCGTCTAAGATTTAAAGATTTTTCAGGAATTTTTAGGAATTTTCAATAAGGAAAGCTTAAGAATTAAAAAGGAAAGCTCTACCACACTGACTACAAAACGATTGAGCTGGAGTGAGCCGAGTCACAACCACAAGCCTGGAATTCGTTCTCAAACTACACAGAACTACATGTCATTTCATTAAGGAGATAAAAATACAACGGAAAGAGGCGATTCCCTGAATAATCTTGACATGTCATACAATTATCTTGGAAGGGCAATTTCAACATAGGTATTTCTAGCTTGAAACAAGTTACATGCGAAAACATCTCTCTGCAATTGATAAATAAAAATGAACCTTTTTGACCATAAATTCTCTGATCCATTAGTAGTACAAGGAGATTAAATAAACTAAGCTCACTGGTTGAATCGATTATTATTTAACACTAAACAAGATGGTCCTCAAAACAATTACCAAGGAGCAAGCACATCTTCACATCGATCCGGACAAAATATCCTATGAAATAGTAAGACATGGTTATGATCCACGTATTTTGCACATGATTTTTCCTTTTTTTTTTCTTGGTAGATGCACAAAAGTCAGAACAAAATCTCTTCTGAGTCTCCCTCCATCTTCAGCTTCATTGATGCCAACCACCCTTGAGCTTCTGCCGTAACACTACATGAACCCAGAAATTTAACCATCATGCTGCAAGGTTCTTAGTATGTTATTTCCCTGCAAGCATTTCAGAATGAGAGTGTATGGAACAGAGTAAGAGAGTTTAAAATTTTACAATACATCATTAGCAGAGCCAGTGCATCGACAAAATTATTTACTCGGCAAAATTTCGACAAAACAATTAATGCAGCTGTGTAATGGAAAATATGGAAGATATTGATGGGATGGGATAAGGGCAGAATGTTCTCGAACTACCAAACATGATCCACCACCTATTAATTCATTAATCTATTTGTTTAATCTATTTGCCTTGGTAGTGGATGAGGTTACTAGGAACATACAAGGGGATATCCCTTGGTGTATGTTGTTCGCTGATGATGTAGTGTTAGTGGACGAAAGCCAGACGGGAGTAAATAGGAAACCGTGAGTTATGGCGGCGAGACCCTTGAGTCTAAAGGTTTTAGATTGAGCAAAACTAAAACCGAATACATGAGATCTTGACTTTAGCGGAGTTGTCTTTGGAGGAGGAGATGTGAGTTTGGAAGGTCAAGTAGTGCCTAAGAAGGATACCTTTTCTGTATCTCGGGATCGATGCTACTGAGAGGGATGGAGATATTGATGCGGGGCGTTAGCCATAGAATCAAAGCGAGGTGGGATCAAGTGGCGACAAGCTTTTGGCATTCTCTGTGACAAGAGGGTACCACAAAAGCTAAAAGGCAAGTTCTATAGAACGGCGATTAGACCGGCTATGTTGTATGGAGCAGAATGTTGGCCTACAAAGATTCGACATGTTCAACAACTGAGTGTTGTAGAAATGCGTATGTTGCGATGGATTTGCGGACTTGCGGTCACACAAGAATGGACCGTGTTCGGAATGATGATATACGTGATCGCCTAGAGGTAGCACCAATTGAAGAAAAGCTTGTCCAACATCGGTTGAGGTGGTTTGGCCATGTCCAAAGGAGACCTCCAGAGGCACCAGTGCATTGTGGAGTCCTAAGCCAAGCTAATAATATGAGAAGAGGTAGAGGAAGACCAAAATTGACATGGGGAGGCAATAAAAGAGATTTGAAAGCTTGGGATATACCTAGAGATCTATGTTTGAATAGGAGTACTTGTAAAGCAGCTATTGAAGTGCCTGAACCGTGACTTGGGGCTCTTGGTGGGTTTCAACTCTAGCCTACCCTAACTTGCTTGGGACTGAAAGGCTATGTTGTTGTTGTTGTTGTATCAACAACTGAGGAACTGAATTTCCAGATGTAAAACTCGATCAGATTGATCCAACCACAAAAATCAGTGTTAGTTTCAACAGATAGCAATTCTATACTAAGTCCTGAGCCCAACCAAATTGAAATACCCACCATTTCATTCCCCCAACCCCCCCTCTGCTGGAGGCCTAGCTGCTCATACTATGGATGCCCCAATTCGAACTTCACCTCACATTTAGCACCTAACAGGGAACAGTTTTTTTTTTAAACCAGATAATAACCGAGTAAACAATTATAACATAATAAATAAGCAGCAATCAAAGACAGTACCAGCAGGGCAAGACGTTTGATCAGTTCATATACAACTACTGTGACTTATTTATAAGGATAACACCGCAGGGCTGAATTGCTGAGTCATGGTAATTTAATTCAGAATAATATCTTACCTCCCCTCCTAGGAGAGCAAAATCTGATTGTTTTTTTTTTGTCTTTTGTAGTCAGTGCAACCTGATTGTTCACACCCATCCACAATCCCATTGATAACCTACATAAAATTTATGAAGTACTTATGGGTAAAGTCAAAAAGTTACATGAGCAGAAGACCAAGAAAACAATTATGAGAAGGGCAAATTTTATTTTGTTTCAGTGAGAAAATAAAGTGGCAGCACCTTCTCTGCAAGATCAACATCAAGCTTACTTGTTGCATAGTAATCTAGGAAGAACAACTGTTTTTCACCCCAAGTTACGATGTCATTGATGAACATTGCCACCTGCCACAATGGCCTAAATCCATTCAGTTCAGTCAACTTGCGACAGAGATAAGGAAAACAACCTTACATTGCAGCTAATCTCTTACCAGGTCAATGGCGACCGTATCATGAATACCAGTTTTGAAAGCAAGCATCAGCTTTATGCCCAGTTAGTCAGTGCTAGCAACAAGAAAATCGTCCCCTGTTCAGATAAAACAACAGGAAAGCAAAGTTTCACAAAGTGCGGCATAAGGATCACGGAATTGATATTATTGCTGCATCGAGTGAGAACTGAGAAACAGCAAATAAACCATCCAACTACATGGTGCATACTTCTACAATTCTTGCACAATATTCAATCCATTAAAATAACTTTGAAATGTACACCAGATCACCAGATGACAAGACACTGAATAATGCTTATTTATCCGGAAACAGGGCGTTCCTCCTAACAAATATTGCAGCATAAAAGAACTCTACACTGGGAAGGGGGAGGCTGGACCCCCATCGACGCTTGTCGCTCCCCCACGATGGGGCGACTCAGGCGACCCCTACCACAATACCTCCCTCTCACCCTCTCCTCTCGCCCATTGCGCCACCACGAGTTGGCTGGCTGCCAAGCATGGCCACCCGGCCAGGTGTGATGGTGGCGGCGGGCTCTCCCTCCTTGTGTTGGCGGGCGCACGCAAGCAGCAGCCGGGATGTCCGCCCCGCGACCGGGCGTGGAGGTTGACGAGGTGGTGGCTGCCAGCTGCTCTTTGCAGCCATTGGTGGTGTCCGTCTGCGCCTGGACGGGCGGCGGCGAGTCTTCTTCTCCGCGCCCCTCTCTCTGATGGCGGCGGCGGCTGGCCTGTTGAGGCCGCCGGTCCGGGGCCGGTCGGCGATCCGGACCCTAAGTGCCGGATCTGTCTTGGCGGCCCGGGCGATGGCCGGGCCCATGCATGTCTTTGTGGCGGTGCTTTCTTCTTCTTTGTCTGTCCCTCCCTCATGGCCTTGGGCTGCTGCGCTCGGTGGGGTGTGTGGCGCGGCCCTCTCGCCGCCACCGCCACGCATGCCGGCCGGTCTGGCGCCAAGGTGAACGGTGTCTCAGCTATGGTCAAGACGGAGGGCGTCGGTGTGTCGGCAGGGCGCCGGATTCGGGCTGGCGTCCGTGATTCAGCGGCCCAGGGACATGGGCGAGCCCGATGGTGGGGCACACTGCTCGGCGGTGATGACGGCAATGACATCGGCAGGTGCGAGCCGATGACGTTGGTCAAATGCGGCCTCGGCGTCAGGCGGTGTGTGCGAAAGCCAGCAGTCGGTCCGGCTCTGCGTGGCCCGGTCGGAGGGTGGCGGCGGCCGACGACGTCTGTCGTCGCTACGTGCGACCGGCTCGTCGATGCCCTCTTAAGGGGCTTCCGTGGGAACACCGGACAATGGCGATGGCGGTGAAGGCCGGCACGGGTCGGCCGCAACCCGACGAGTGTGCTAGAGGGTTCTTGGCGAAAAGCCTTGGCGATGGCGGCGCCGTTACGCGCCGCTTCCCTGTTGGGGGCGTCGTATTTCCCCACTAGCATGTCTTCCAAAGGTGAAAACTTCATCCACTTTGGACGTGCGGCGGTGACGCCATTGGTTTATTGTCGCGTTTTGATGCGGGCGATGGTTTGCGTTTGGAAGTCGGAGCTGCTCTTCGGTGTTTGAGCTTGGCAACGATGACCGGTGGCGGCCATTAGCTTCGGACACAGCCGGGGTGACTAGTGGGTGGCTGCCATGGGAAGTCGGAGCTGCCGGGCAGCTTGGCTTCCATGCTCGCAACGATGACCCATGGCGATGTGTCGTGTTTGTGCTCGGGTTATGTCACGTGGGGTGGTTAGCCGTTCGGTGCCTTTCGCATCTCGTCCGCTAACCTTCTTGTACATAATATTCTTTCGGCTTATTTGAGCGGCAGAGCTCCTGCCTTTTGTTTCAAAAAAAAAAGGGGGGAGATCACCTGCGTGGCATTGCATTATTAGAAGAAACTTCTCACACGCAGACCAAAAAAGGCACCTCATAGAGTTTGGAATCCAAATTTAGATCTGAAACAAATAACAACATGTGCAGGCCTGAAACCAAAATTCACAAAACAATTGTGATTTGAGAGCCTTTTTTCCACTGTATAAATAGACCGGTGCGCTTTACCTATTATTATATATATAGATGAGAAGAGCATAACCAAATAAAATGACATTAGGCCTTTATGTTTAAAGTTATGGTAGCCTGATAGGCGACGTCCTAATAAGCAAGGTATCTGAACCATCTTCTTTTGGGGGTTTGGTTCATCTAAATCATTCTCTGCTGGTAGAAAATACAAAGGAAGCATATCAGTAAATTTATAATTACAAAGCCTGCCAACATCTTTAAAAAATAAGTAAAAAATATACCTTCTACAGATTCAAACATTCTCCAATCCAGAAATTGAGCATAGGACTGAAAAGTTTCAGGTTTATAAACATAACAATTTAACTCAATGAACATGAAGACCTCAAGAGTGCCTCCGGTTTGTCCATGGCGCCAGTCAGTGCCTGCAGGCCAGTCGTGTGCCGGCACCACCACCAGCGAGGCCGCAATAAGAACCAGATCAAAACCAGAGACCTGAAGGGGCCATAGGGGATGGAGTGAGATCCGGACCTTGGCGCGGTTAGGGGCTACGACGACGCGACCTCGTCACCCGCTCCCGGACACACCGTCGCGTCCTCCGCGGGCACCGGCGCTGACAATGCCGGCGCGCCCTTCTCCTCCTCCCCTGTCGGGCGTCAGAAGGGGTTGCCGACCTGAGAGGCCCTAGATGTGCACCACGAGGGCCTCCAGGGACTCCATTAGTGCGTCACCATCCGCCGATAGGGCTTGGGGTTTCGCATACGCTCGGGCTTGTCGATCTGCAAGTCGAGGGCCTCCAGGGACTCCATCAGTGCGTCGCCATCTGCCGATAGGGCTCGGGGTTTCGCGTCCACCGGGGCTTGTCGATCTGGAAGCTGGGAACCGCATCTCGTGCCGCCGCTGGAATTGAGAGGTCGACGCTGCCGAGGGAAGGAAAGGCGAGGTTGCCGGGGATTGGCGGCGCTGATGGGAACGAAAGGACAACACCCATGGAAGGAGGCGCCGATGCCACGGATGCGGAAGGCATCGTAACTGCAACACCGTGGCCCGTGGGTACGCTTGGGCGGGTAAGGGAGGGCATCGTAACCGCATCATGGCCCGTGGCTCATGGGTACGCGTGGGCGGGTAAACAAGTCGCTGGTGAAAAAAAAACAAGCGTGGGGAGGGTGGCGGACAGGAACGTAAGATCTCACGCGTAAGGCATCTTACGGCCCCACTCTAAGATTAATTAGGGCCATCAGATTTAAAAACTCAAGTCATCCAATGGTTCTCATGTAAGATGGGTAAGAAAATTTTGGGTAAAAAGATATTTTCAATTTCTTCGCTCCTTTATAGTATAGATAAATGTGACGATTCAGATAGAACTTAGAAGATGCTACCTGCGTGTGATTTCCTTCTGTTGAAAAGCAGTTGATAATAGGTTGCATATGTCAACATAATACCATGCTCTGTTAGAATGGTTTAACTTGCCGCAGCTTATAAGACTTATTAATTGAATGCTCCTTTGTTATAAGCCAATGGCTGTGTTTTCTGCATCTTTCCTCTTAATACAAAGTAGCACCTAATGTTCAATTGTTTATAGGTAAGCCTGAAAAGCCCAGCCAGGACTTGCATAAGTTGCATACCATTTTTGTCGATACGTCTCAGTACAATCAAAATAGGTTCTATATTGTGCTGATACACTGTTGTCTTGCAAGATAACTTTGTTGATATGTAATGTAATGTATTTTGATTTATCTGAGTATATTCTCTTGAGAAGTTCTAGATTGATACTTCAGTCCTAGGGTTGTTTGAGCTCCTGAATTGTAGTGGAATCTACTTCCACTTAATATAATGGATAGACGAACAAGGTAGCACAGATTTGTTGGAGTACTCCCTCCAATTATAATAGTGCATCAGTGTGGACACCGACATGGCCACCGACATACTACTTTGACCACTAATTACTAGCACGATATATTGTAATCTTATCCTATTCTTTATGGTTAGTTTATTTAATTCAAGCAACATGTTGTGTGGTGACTCCATATGATTATCATGCTATCAAGGCCTCACTGGGTATCTCTGTTGGTTGTAATCTAAGAACACCACATGGTCTCTACCACATTGTTTGGTAATTAGGGTTTGTAGTATTTACCCCTAAATCAGATTTTTGTGAGGTGTTTGGTAGTGTATCAAATCAGAGAGCAAAGCCGCCTTTTATGAGTATGTATTGATATATTGATTAGCTTGTGTCTTATTTATGGGCATTAATTGGATTAATAGGTTGTGAACAAGATTAATCAGTGACAGGTTGGACTGATGAAAGCGTTAATACTTAAAGAGTGATCTATGTTTGACGTGAGTTTAAGTGCTAAATTAACCAATTATCAATGTTGTTGATTGCATTGTCATGTTTTGGTAATAGTAATACAGCTTGTACAAGTGTTTTAACGTTGACTTAAGAGCTTGATTACCTATTTGCATGAATATATAGTAACGATTCCAATAAGGAATCAATTTACAGATATTTAAATGTGATTATTGTTGGAGTTATTGATGGTCAAGAGCTGAAAGAAAGACAAGAGGATGGTAGGAATTAAACACGAATCTGGATTGAATTCAGACCAAAAGGTTTATGCTACATGCAAAAAAAGAAAAAAGAGAAATAAAGAAAAACTTTAATCTAGGAGCTGATTTCAGAGATAAGAGGGTCAGGATTGTTGAATGCTTTAATAATTTATTGCTTTACTTAAGGAGTCTGATGAGATAAATGGGCCTAGTATATTTGCTTCAGTAGAGTTGGTCTGAAACATTTGGCCACATTGTGGGCCAACTATTAGTGGTTTCTTGCGTGAGCCCTTGGTCGTTTTGTCTGCTCATTTCACCTCTTATCCAATTGCTTCTTCTAAAAACGCAGCATTGGTTAATCTTTCGTATTCTCCCTTTGGGGTTCCTTACGTTTCTAGTAATAGAAAGAGTTCAGACCTTGCTCATACAATCCTCGGGACTACTATTGCTTAATCTTTGTCCTCCCTATAGAAAGTGAACAAGACGATACAACTGAATAAAATCTGACTGAATATTTTTGCTAGGTCGTCCAGCAAACTAAAACGCAGATCTGCTTACAGATTTGTCAGCAAGG
This sequence comes from Miscanthus lutarioriparius, assembly GCA_904845875.1. Taxonomy (NCBI): domain Eukaryota; kingdom Viridiplantae; phylum Streptophyta; class Magnoliopsida; order Poales; family Poaceae; genus Miscanthus; species Miscanthus lutarioriparius. Next base: position 126,561,407 of record CAJGYO010000001.1, read on the forward strand.
CTACATCACTGCCAATCTCTAAAAAGAAACACCTCCAGTATTTTTGTCATCATAAAATCTAATCGTTGCATGAAGGCCCCAAACTAATTATATCCAAGGACGTGCTTGCTTTTCTAATCTTAAGCAAGTTGTTGGTCTTTCCCCACAAAAGGCTTTCCCAGAATTATGCACTCTCCAATTCTCCGTGGTTGCCCTTTTTTGTTACATGATTAAATATCTACATCATGTTTGCCAGTAAACAAAGCAGTATCTAGCTGCAGGTTATAGTGTTTAGTTTGCTGAAGGGGCTACTCTGTAGGTTTCTACCAAAAGCGCTCGTTATGCGCTTTGCTAAAATTACAAAGGTTGTAACTGGTTTTCAGGAATAACTAAGGAGTCCTCTTACTGTTACTAGTACTATATGCTAAAGATGACAGTTCAAATTGTCGAACTGGATCTTTATATATTTGGCACGTTATGCTCCAGTAGCCTCCTGCCTGTGGATTGTTTTTTTTTTGTTTCGATGAAGCACAAGTCTTTCAATTAGCGACATCTCTGTTTCTTATGCTATTATCATGCACATGCACTGATGTTCATTTGTTTCCTTGTATCGTTCATCCACAGTTTATGGTCTGGCCTCTGTGGGCCTTCTGATTCTGGCTTAAATGTTGGAATGTCTCTAAAGATGAAACTATGATACACTTTAGATGGTATAGGTCTCATGGTTCGCTGCATCCATACTGTTTGTACTTATTTCTCAATAGAAAATTCTCTTTCCAGTTCTATTCCATCTGTGCATCTGCGGTTTATGTATCTACCGACTGGTGTTTCCTTTGAGCAATGCAGCAGGCTTGCACTTTGGTATCTTATTCTTGTCAAACGGAACCTGCTATCTCAATTCTTCGATTGCATTTGAATGTTGCAAGCTTCTTGATAATCAGCTTATGAAGTTGCGTTTCTCTGTGTATCTGAAACTGTTCTACATGTCTTTTCATCAGGTGAGGATGATGCTTGTCAAAAGCTGGCTCCCTGTCCTAAACGTCTGCCGGGACATTGTTCAACCAATGCACTTCCAGAAATCAACCAACTGCCAAGAGCTGGAGGAGGCGTTTCTTCAGATCATCTCCACCTTGCCTGTCCCAGAAGCCCAGGAGCTGCTGCAGCAATGCCTGGGGTTCTCCACCTAATGTTGACGACTGCCCGCATCTGGTCGCCGCGTTCAAGACGTGGTTCCGGCGCGCTGGCCGGCCTCCTCTGGGCAGGGAAAACTGAGACATGAGCGGATGTCTGTATCGCCCAATCAGTGCGTGTGTCGCTGTGTACTCTCACATGTAGTCAGCTGTAGGCCTACCTACATCCTCTGGATTTGGTATAGTGCTTGCATCTCTGTTTTTTTTCAAGACTGTATATATTGTCTGAAGTTTGTTCCCTTAACTGTCCCTACTCGTTTTAGCTAATAAACAAGGTAAAGGTATGCAGCGTATGCTCCGTGTTTTAACTCTCAAAATGATGTCTGCGTGCTTTTTTCACTCAATGTGCAGTGTTTGATGACTGCAGTAATATTTCCAGAGTACTGCAACTGGTTGTGAAATTTGCTCTCTACAGTCTAAAAAGATAAGTTGTGAAATACGTGAAGAAGATACGTCAGAAATTTTCTGATTATTTGGACACAAGATATCGAAGAAAGAGGATGCAATTAAGAAGCTGTGGAAGCGAAGCTGGCAACAAATCGACCCTGGCGCGCTACTAAAAAGAGCATATATGTTTTTTTAATATGCGGCACCACTAAAAAAGAGCATAAATGTTTATTTTTTGGTAAGGGTAAGTGGCAACCACTAACAGCCTGTTCGGTTTGTATTTCTGTTCGTTTAAATCATTTGGTTCGTGAAGAAGATCTTCTTTGGTGGTTTGTGTGAGAGAAAAATACTATTCCTATTTGGAAATTTCACGATCGTTCACGATAAGCCACAACCAAACGAACAAGTTGTAAAAAGAGCATAATGTTCTTTTTTTGTAAAGATATGTGGTAATTCTTAGGCTCTTTAGTGGCAAAACAAATTTACCCATGTCATGGTGCATCAGCACCGGGAAGCTGAAAGCTGAGCGTGGCGTGAGTCGCCCTCAAAATATATTGCCTTGCAGATCATTACATTGTTACCGTACAGTACATCGCAAAAAGCATGCCAGGTTTGTCCTCGTCATTTATGTCCGTGCATTGACATGGCAAACCCACATTGACATTGGCACATTGCAAACCCACACCGAAAAGAAGGAAAATGGGGCAAAAAAAAAAGAAAGAGAGACTGAAGCAGCCAACACATGGGTGATGGGTCAGAGACGCGTCATGACTCATGACTAATGGTTTTACTTTTGCTGACGAGGAGACTGGGAAAATGATAACCTCGGCGCACGCAAGGGCGCGCTAGTAGAAGCCCTGCACCGGCCACCGGCGGTCGGGGTCCGGCAGCCAGGACGACCGCTTATTCTTCTTCTTGTCCTTCTTCCCTTCCTCGCCGTCCTCGGAGCTCCTGGAGTCGCCGTCAGACCCGGCGCCGCACCCACCGGCCCCTGCCCCAGCTGCGCCGCCCGACCTGTTCCTTGACCGCACGTACTCAATCAGCCTCCACGCCGCCGGCTTCTGCTGCGGCGGCACTGGCGGCGGCGGGGACGCCGCCCCCTGCTTGGCCAGCGCCTGCGCCTTCTGCTGCTGCTGCTCCTCTGCAGCCAGCAGAGCCGGAGGCGGGTTGTTGGCATCGTCGTCGTCAGCGTCGTCGTGGAGGGGCGCGGACTGGGACAGGCGCTCGTAGTCCGGCAGCGGCACGGTGTCCTCCAACGTGCCGTCCCCGTCGCCGCCGACGACGCAGTCCATGAGCAGCAGGTGCTGATGACTGCCGCCGGACCTCCGCTTCCGCCGCCGCGCGCCGAGCCTGGAGCCTGGCCTGCCGCTGCTGGTGGCGTACCGGCCCCGCTCCTCCTCCTCATCGTCCGAGTGATCCAGGGCGTCCATATTTAACGAGCTCCTTGGCGCCACAAACCATGCAAGAGCAAAACCCCTCCCTCTCGTTGCTCGTTGGGAGGCTAAAAATCCCTTGCAAGTGCCCTGGCGGCCTGGGGATCCTCTCTCTCTCTCTGCTCGTTGGGATTGGGAGGATAAATCCGCTGCAAGCGCGGGGGCCTATGGGTACGCCCAACTCCCAAAGGGACGCAGAAACTAGCAACAGGGAATGGATATTCCATTCAGAGGAAAAGTTTGACGAGAAGTGCTGCAGTCCGGCCCGGCTGATCGCGTTGACCTGAGCTGGTGGTTGACCTGGAGAAGGTGCGTGGTGGCGTCGTGGCTGCACGGGTCCACTGGGTTACGTGTCGCCCAGGACGACGGGTGGGTCCCGCGGTGCAGTGAGAGAATGCGTACTGTTCGATGCTTTTTCGCCGCGAGAAAAAAAACGTACTGGATCCCTCATAGTTTTTTATAATCTGGTTTTGGAAACTTGGTGAGATCCAAACAACTTAGTTTTTGCTCAGTTTCTTGTGCAAGTTTTTGTTAGATTTTTAAAAATCAAGAAGCTGTTGATATCCAGCTTTTGCCAGTTTCCTATGGCCCAAAGAGCAATAAATAAAGTAAAAACTGGTATCCAAACATCACCGCTAGTTTTTTTCCTCAAAATCTAGATTTTAGAAACTAGATGCAAAAACTGGTTCTTAAGAATCCAAAACTAGTTCAAACGGGGAATATTTCAAAGCTCAAGACCACTATAAATGAGCGGATGGAGCTGAAATATCAGCTAAAAAGTTGCTATTCAGAGGGCGGTTCACTGGAAACTATCCCCAGGTGCAGGTGCAGGTGCAGGCAGGCATATAAATACCTGTTTATATATTTATTAACTCACAAGTCATAACATTGGATCTAGGGCTAGATAGAGCTTCTCGTAAGCCAAATTGGATTTTGCATACTGATCGTGGTCCCTTAAAATGCATCGTCCTGCTGAACACCACTCAATTACGGCGACTATTATATACACAAATACAAGAGAACGAGAGATGGCCCATGTTGCAGGCAAGCTGCACAAATTTACTTTTCAAATGTAGTGCTAGTGCCCCCAATTTCAAGAAGATTCCTCCTTGAAGGCACATAATCAACATTTCAAAACATTGGTAATCCAATTACTAGACTATAAGACTATTCGTTCATGTTTGTTATTACTGTCACTGATTAGGCGCCAGGCTCCGTTCGGCTTGCTGAATTTTGGCTGAAACTGGCTGAAAAATACTGTTCTAGCTGAATTGTTGTGAGAGAAAAACACTGTTCCGGCTGAAAAAAGAAGCCGAACAAGCTGGATACGGGGTAAGCCGAACGGGGCCGACGCGACACAGTCCCTAACAATTGAAATTCTGCACCTGTGCTCACGGAGTCACGGGTCAAATTCTGCGCTAGTAGTGCTCGTGAATTGAATTGTACTAGGTATAAAAACTTGATCGCCTACATCAACAAAGGTTCTGTAAAAATGTTTAATGAACTTATGAACAGAACTACAACGCCGCTAGTGTCGCCGACTCCTGACTCGCTTCTGGATATAAGTTTCTGACCATTTTCTGGTATGGTAGTGCTTTTAGTCCTGCCTATAACTCTGTGCCTGTTTGGACTAACTATTCTGTTCTGGTGACATTTGTAGTGTAGTTTGACATCAAGCTGTGTATATACGAATAGTTCGCAAATCCTCTAGTAGAAATGTGTACGTGTGGCCTGAATTGTACTTCCTTTATTCCAAAAAAAATCTAAATGCATTTTTTTTTGTTAAAGTATTATAAGTTTGAAAAATATATAGATAAAAATATTAATGTTTATGATACAAAACAGGCATATTATAAAAAGTATATCTCACAAAAAAATTAATGTTATCTATATTATAAATATTGGTATTTTGTAAATATATAATCAGTCAAATTTAATATACTTTAATTTGATAGCGCTGTGTTAACAAAAGAGCATGCGTCATGCGTGTAGTGTACTCACACCTCACAATTAAAAAAAAAATTACAATTCTATTACCTGGCCCGGTGGAGAGGCGGAAAAAACAATCTCTGTCCTTTTGCTGCAGCTGTCCTGTTCCTTATCTGACGTCGATCGCAGTATAGCAGCACCCTTCCATCTCGTGGTCTCGGTGGTGCGATGCAACTATGCCCTTGTTTAGTTAGCCCAGATTCCAAATTTTGATACTATACAAAAAAAAAAGAAGATTCCTCGTCACATCAAACTTGCGGTATATGCATGGAGTACTAAATGTTGACGAAATTAAAAACTAATTGCATAGTTTGGTTGTACTTTGCGAGACGAACGTTTTGAGCCTAATTAGTCAACAATTGGACAATTATTACCAAATACAAATGAAATACTACATTGCGCTACAGTGCAGGAACAGTGCCGGAGAATTCCGGCTGCCCCAATTCTGCAGGTAACTAAACGCGGCCTATGCAAGTCAGCGAAGGCGAAGCGACGTCAAGAGCGCCGTCCCATCCACCAAAACAATTAAAAGCACGCGACCGATCGGTACAATTCTAGAAGCCCCTCCCTTGCCTGCCTCTCATCACAAGTGCGTTGATTCTTGCTCCCACAAGAGGACAACGAGCGAGAAGAGGGAGGAAAATTCCAGTCCAACTCGTTTTCTTCTTCTTCCGTCCCCGTCCCCGTCCCCGTCCCCGTCGCCGGCGCCGGCCCATGGCTAGTCGTCTTTCCGCCATTGCGTGACTCGCAGGTTCCTGGACTGTGGCCTCAGCTGCCGGGCTTCCTTGCCTGTCCTGAGTATCCTGCTGGTATGGAGCCTTTCTCGATCCCCCTCTTCTGTTCCTCTTCTTCTAGTGTCCGCGTCGATAGCAGACTGGTCTGGTTATCTCTACTTGTTTTTGTTTCCTTTGGTCTTGGAAGATCAGAGGTTTGTTTATTTAGTTGTGGCCGTCAATCTAATAATAAAGCCCCTGTTCTGGCACAATACTGCTTCTCTGTTCTTTGTTTATACCGGAAGTCGGCAAGTGATATGAGAATCAAGATTTGTCTTTTGAGGAAACGCCGAGATCTTGATGCCTACCTCTACCTGTACAATTCATGTTCTTGTTGGTAATTTCGGCTTTGTCAGATGTGTCATTTCCTCTTCGAATGATCTTGTTGAGCTGTTAGGTACAAGAGCCCTCTTTCCCCTTAACTCCTCCATAGTAGCAGCCCGGCCATTCAATAGGTTCTTTCCGTTTATGGAATGGAAAAAGTCTACAAAACCTAAATAGTTTGGGGGGATTATGTAGACTTTTTTCCATTCCTTTTAGCAGCCCCAGCCCCATAATGTAGGAGTATGTTCCTATCAGCAAACAGAAAAAATACATGGGCATGCCCTCAAAAGGGGCCAGGTACTTGTTCAGTTCCATTTTCCAACTGGATGCCAGGTCCCATGAATTACTTGTTTTTACATGTTTTTTTGTCTGTTATTATAGTTGGTTAGGACGCTACCTTGCCAAGGCATGCAATGACTCTGGCCTACAGAATAATAAAACCAGTCAATGATGATATAGTGCACCCAAAGGGGAAGAGGTCCTTTCTGTTCTTCGTGGAAAGAAACCATCAAACACGTCAGTGTGAGTGTATGCAGAAATGGAGCCCAAATCCTGGATGTAGTCTACAACTAATTATCTTTTTTCAAAGAACCGTTCAGTCTTCATGAAAATGCCCTGAAAACAAAGTATTGCTCTATGAATCAGTGATATGTAAAATTCAGTAACCCTGATATTTACATATATGATCAAGTAAAATCCCATTCAAGTAGCATGCTTTGTAATTGGCATCAGGACCACAATTACATTTATGTTGTCTTTTAAGAACAAATCCGCATTTATGTCAGTGCGATCAATGCAGAAATGGAGATCCTGGATTTAGTCTGCATTTAATTCTGTATCCTTTTTTTCAAAGTATATAAACCGTTCAGTGTCCATGAAAGTGTCCTGAAAACAAAGTATTGCTCTATGAATCGGTATTATGTAAAATCCACTAATCCTGATATTTACATATATTGTTGGCACCAGTACCATGCTTTGTAATTGGCACCAATACTGCATTTATGTTTTATGTTTTATCTTTTAGAACAAATTCGGTGTGTGGTTCCTCACTGTCAATTCTTTCACGATATGACACCGTTCATTTTAGGTTGAGCATCGTTGGGAGTGGAAGAAATCATGTTTAGGAGAAAGCATGCCTCTCATTTCGATTCTAATGATGCTGATCAGCGAAAAGCAAAGGTAATTTTGAAAGTTGTCATTTCATTGCAAAATAAAAAAAATACAGTTTCTAATCGCAGTATTTCTTTGTCCATTTCTGACACAACTATCCCGGAGCGAGCAGATTGCTGAACTGAAATCTGCACTTGAGACTTTGTCTGCCCGTGGTGAGAAGTACTGCAGCGAAGCATGCTTAAAAAGATATCTAGAAGCCCGTAACTGGAATGTTGCTAAGTCCAGAAAAATGTTGGAAGACAGTCTCAAGTGGAGGGCAGCTTACAGGCCAGAGGATATACGCTGGATAAATCCGCCCATTGATTTTTATTTACCTGACGTTGCTTTCCTCAAGTATCATGGTATCTGAACCCCGGTAAAGTAACTAAACATCATTGTTACTGTATTTTAGCCTGAAGTTTCTGTTGAAGGGGAAACAGGTAAAATGTACAGGGCAAGTTTTCGAGACAGAGGGGAGAACCGTTGTCGTTATGAGACCAGCAAAGCAGGCAAGAAGTCCCTTTTTTAAAGTGTTATCATTGAGTGTCTTTTCTTTCCGAAAACCGTTGCTCTCTGTAAGCTTTGTTCAGAATTCATCTGTATACTGTTTTCAAATTTCAGAATACATCATCCCATGAAGGACAGATACGGTTCCTTGTATACTCTTTGGAGAATGCAATCCTCAGCCTGCCTGAAGGTCAAGAGAAAATGATCTGGCTGATCGACTTCACAGGATGGACAATAGCAAATGCTGTGCCCATAAAGACTGCCCGAGAAACTGTAAACATCCAACAAAATCATTACCCTGAGAGGCTGGCCATTGCATTTCTATTCAATCCCCCAAAAGTATTCGAAGCGTTTTGGAAGGTAAAGTCTGTCAGTCTTCCCCAATGTTTGGATTTTTAGGCAACAATCTTAAACAATCTTTTTTTTTGAAACGAACAATCTTAAACAATCAACTTATACTATTAAAAGGACAACTCACAGAAGATAATTCACAAGTTTTTTCTATAGCCAAAACAAAATTACACGTTGCATGAACAACAACAGGACCTGAGAGATAGCCATATAGGAGAAGTGATTGTTGCACAAAATATTCTAATTTTGTTCAAAATATACAAATTCAAAACCAAATTTTAGAGAAGAAGTGGTGTTGTTTCCCTTTGCAACATAAATGTCGCTAATTCTTTCAGGTTGTCAAATATTTCTCGTCGCCTGTTCTGTCCTCCGTCAAATCGTCGGCCCCTTGCACACATTCCTACTGCTGATAACACTACTAAAATTAGGTGATAAAGCCTTTGCACTTGAGGAGTTACAGAGAGCAACCTCAGATAGGCTAAACCTATCTCTTAGGTTGGGGAAGAATTCTCATTTTGTTGAACATCACTTGCAACTGACATACTGTGGTTCACAGCTGATAAGTTCTTGTTGATTTCAAGTATGTTTGGATCTTGTTCAAAGGTATGATGGTTACTCTACTTCGTAGATCCCTATTGCAATTAATAGTAGATCCTCATAAACATTGAGGACATAAAAGGTCTATACTCGAGAGATGTTGAGAGAATGAGGCGTCTAATATGAAAAAGAAGAGTAGAGGTGCTCACAAAGGAGTTGGATGAGGAGAAAGATAACCCCCCCTCTACTCTTTTTTATACCGATGGATTAGGGTTTAGGGTCTACCTTAGCTGCTGAAAAAGAAGCTAAATTAGGTGGTGAGATGAAGCTTACATCGATTAAATTGGATAAATTATCATAAATACTTATCACGGAAACTTATGTGATGAATAATCATAGAAACTTCGTGATGAGGATTGTCTAGGACAATGCCGAGTCATCCACCCTAAACCCTAAACCCTAAACCCGAAACACAAACCCTAAACCCTATACAAAGCACTAAACCCTAAACCCTCGATGATCCAGAGGTGCACCGTGACGGTGGAAGACTTCGATCGATTGGAAGCCACCTTGTGTTGATTGACCCGACTTATCGATTCGGAGAGGTGGTCAGAGGCGATGCCCGGTCAATGGCGATTTGGCAATGACAGTGCTTTCGGCGGCGCGTGACGTGATTAGCCGTACCAAATGAAGCTTCACAAATAAAGTTGATAAATTATCACAAGTACTTATTAGTTGTAGGTTTAATATAAATCTAATTCACAGATTTTGTAATTATGCTTGATAGTGTTGGAGCTTTACTTCTTCAACTCGCATTCCTCATCATGGATAACACTACTAAAATTAGGTGATAAAGCCTTTGCACTTGAGGAGTTACAGAGAGAGCAACCTTAGATAGGCTAAACCTATCTCTTAGGTTGGGGAAGAATTCTCATTTTGTTGAACATCACTTGCAACCCACATGCTATGGTTCACAAATGATAAGTACTTGTTGATTTCAAGTATGTTTGGATTTTGTTCAAAGGTAGTTCTCAATCGATTTCATGTATGTTTGGATTTTGTTCAAAGGTGTGATGGTTACTCCACTTCGTAGATCCCCATTCAAATTAATAGTAGATTCTCATAAACATTGAGGACATAAAAAGGTTAAACCTCGAGAGAGATGCCGTAGAGAATGAGGCGTCTAATATGAAAATAAGAGCAGAGGTGCTCACAAAGGAGTTGGATGAGGAGAAAGATAAAGGGTCCCAAAGATAAACCCCCTCTCTCTCTTTTTAAACCGATTGATATGTAGCACGCTCCAAACACCTCATTGCCGCCAAAGTTTTAGCATGTAGAGGAGAAGAAAGTCATTGTCGGTGTCCCATTCCCACTTCTAGAACCTCCCCATTTGCATTTCTCACAATCATTCCCCATGTGTGGTCGGCTTTCCAGCTTAGCTTCGGCCGGCAAGCCAAGACAACTCTGTCTTGGTCTGGATAGATCGGTGATGGGATGATCATTAACGCACTGCAGCAGTCCTTTTCCGCTGGTTGGATGTTTCAAGACTTCAAGCCTCATTGGTCGGAGAAGGTCAAGACGGTGTTTTCCCTCAAGATCCATGGTGCCCGGGGACTAGCCATGGGGGTATAAACCCATATGCCCTCATGGCTCTACATGGGCCGCACTGAGGTGGTGGCCTAGCTCAAGAGATGAGCCAGCCTAGGTCATGGAACCGGGTCGGCATGACCCATGGGTGTCTGGTGCGGTCAAGATCCATGGTGCCCGGGGACTAGCCATGGGGGTATAAACCCATATGCCCTCGTGGCTCTACATGGGCCGCACCAGAGGTGGTGGCCTAGCTCGCAAGATGAGCCAACTAGGTCATGGAACTGGTCGGCATGACCCACGGGTGTACGAAGCGCGGTCAAGCAAGATCTGGTCGGATAAGCTAGATATCGTATCCTACAAAAATCATCTAAGGTTCATTTTATCATTAATAGATGATTTGTAAATCATACCAAATTTACACATTATGGACAACACACATTTTTCCTAAGTCGATTACATCATAACAAGCCTACACAAATCTAGGCTGAGCTCAGAAGCGGGCTTGATAGATGTGAAACACAATCATAATCCTTAAACCATTTCGAGTGAAAGACTCTAATATCATTACCAACACGCTTTGCTTGCTCTCCGGCTGGTGAGGTGTGCGCCGCAGGCTTCGTCAAATGATGAGAGGCCGGTCGGGCGCGCGGGCAGGCGCGCGGCGTGAGGGCGAGGGTCAGGCGCGGGCCGGTCATTGCAGACGCAGCGGCCGATGATGATTAAGACGGCGGCGCGGTGGCCGCGGTGGGCGGGGGCGGCGACAACGCATGCTTGTCACCTCAACTAGGGTAGGGATTCGACGATTGGGAATTTGGGGAATTCGACACGCAATTTGGACCATTCGTGGGCTTGGGTTGGGCTTCTTGGCCGAAACCTCGCTTATGATTAGGATGGCCCATTTTTCCATAACGGCGTTTTCACTTATTATTCAAAAACCGCTACCCACCTCCTCTTCCTTCCTCTCCCGCCGACCTACACTCTCCCTCCCCGCTTTAAATGGACCTAGAGCTCGACCCCGCCGGCCTTATTCGACCTCGCGCCGTCGTCCCTCCGGGTCGCTGCCCGACACCCCGCCACCCCCCCTCGAGGTTCGCTCTAGACTCCCCGAGCTCTTCGGCCTTATTTGAGCCATTTGATTTTTGATTTCAAATGTTGATAGGCAACGAGAGCCATTTGAGCCATCAGTCTTGACATGGAACTTGGGGATCATGAAACGGAGTCGTCACACGCTTCTCGCACAGCCAAAGGAGGTATGCCTTTTATCTCTATTATTTATGCCCTTAAATTTTATAGGCAACGAGAAAGGGAGTTGTGGAATCTATCCCCGCCTATTGCCGATGGCTCTCTATTATCTTTCCATATTTGTTATAACATAAGAGCCCTCATCGTAACTTGTAAGAGCATTATAGGTGGATTTCACAAGAAATTTTCCTTTACTTTCTAGTTTCCATATTACTCTATCCCCGATCGGAGGTAAGCTGTGTATGATGAACATCTTCTAAAATCTTATTCCATTCTATCCACTACAGATTTTAATCCACTTAACTAAGTGGTATTTCCTTTTCACGTGGCCACCTTGCCAAAAAAGGTTCTCCTGGCCTTATCCATGTTATGCACTACTGTTTTAGGCAGAAGGTACATGGACATATGGTAAGTGGGGGCATTATTAAGACTAGAAGAAATCAGGGAAGACCTGCCAGCTATTGACATAGATGACCCCTTCCACACATCCAATCTTTTAGCAGTTTTTTCAAGAAGAGGTAGCCAATCCCTAACATGCAGCCTGGAGGGACTAACAGGTACCCCAAGATATTTCTGTGGCTCAATTAATTGATATTGGTGAATTAGGGACTTAATAAAGGTAGCAACACCAGACTTTCTCAGACCCCTGCAGTTCCATATAAGGCCTTGTATTGTCATTTATCCTTGATCTTAATTTTTTTGATGACAGGAAGAGAGGAATTTTGTATTGTCATTTATGTTCCACATCTCTGTTTGTCATACTTAGCTACATGCTAATATTTTTGACCTACAGCTTTGTAAGCAAAGATTTGAGTTTAACATATCTGCATCAAGGCCACAACCGTAGGTCATAAATTGTAACCAAATTTATTTCAGCATCATAGAGCAGTCTTTGAGCCACAGCTCTGTACATCTTGTTTTCATAACAGTTTAAGACTAGAAATCAGGGGATTAATTGGTGACTGAATAAGGCTGTAGCATTAGCTTAGCTTGCCATATGAGTGTAAGTGCGGCATAAGATAAAACACTTGTTCAGCCATTGTTTAGAGCTATGGTTTTGGTCCTGTTTCACCATTGTTTTTTTATAGGGAAATGGAGAAGTACCCGGCAGAAAAAGGAGTCGACCCACAAAAGTCCAAGCGGGAATATCAGAAAATGAGGTAATTTTCAGTGATTTCTTGGGAAATGTTTGCTCAGCATTCTCCTGGCTGGTGCAATATCGTTAAGATTCCTGCATGCTTAAGATCCATTAACTTTTTGTAGATGGACGAGGACTGTGATGGATTCAGAATCGCAGTTACTTGTAAGCCTAATGATGTTTTTTTCCTGTCTTGTTATTTTGATAGCTTTAGATATTCTAGGATGGCCTGTTAGATGACATAATCACTTTCTTCTTCTTCTTCTTTTGCAGGTATTTGTTCCCGTATTCCATGAGAAACATTGCTTTCTCATTGTAGCCAATTTTGGTCAAGGATGTTTTGAGTATTTTGACTCATTGAAAAGTGCCACTGATTCTGACATTGTGTCCACTGTGGTTGAAAATCTGCGCACTTTTTTGATTGCGTCTCAAATCTCTGCTAAGAACTGGGGTCTTTTATCCATGACAGTCAAGCAGCAGAAGAACGTGTAAGTCCTCTAATTTAATTAAAAAAAAAAGCCTTGCATTGATCTTTCACAAATACTTAACTTCTTATGTTATTGAATTATTCGTGCAGTTATGATTGTGGTTTCCGTACAATGCTTCACATCATACATTATGGGAAGCCCAAAGTCCATGAGATTGAAGAGGAGATGGTCATGACGTACCGCAAGATTTTGGCAGTCGAGTTATTGTTTGATTCAGCTAATAAGGTGAAGGTGTGCCCCTCCAAAACAAATACTGGAGAAACTGATAAGCCCAGAGACCAAATGGAGAGTAGTCGTGGTGAGAAACCTCTGGACAAAAGCTTGGATTCAGAAAAAGTGCCCTCTCCCTCACCAAAAACTGGAGGATCTGAAAAACTCAGTGATGAGAATACAAAAGAACCATCAGTCTCGACTAGTAGCTCACCCCCTGAAGTTCAAGATGATGAAGATAAGAGCCACTCATCCCCTAAAGTTGTTGAAGATAAGAGCTCAGCCCCTAAAGTTGATAAAGATAAACAGCCCCCTGGCCCAAAACCGAAATCTGAAAGTGTCCGGATGGGAAGAGATAAGGAGATACCCCATGCTATAGGCACCTGGAGCATGAGGACAAGGAAGAACAACAAGGTATGCGCTACTGAGGTCACCCAGTATACATGCATACAGCCAAATCGGGAAAGAAACAAATCGACATATGATATTATCTCAGACAGCAAGCTCAAGGGGTAAGATTCTAAAGACTTATTTTGTTGTTGTTGTTGTATGAAATTATCCAATCGTCCTCATCTTTTGAATTGTGAGAGTGACAGGGATGACGTGATGGTAAATATTGAAGGGGTCTCACTGACCCAAGCTCAATTAGTGTCCTTCATGAGCAAGCCCGAGGCAGGCTGTGAAGTCCTCCAGGCATTCATCCAATGCTTGAAGATAGATGACAAGGCTAAGAATAAAAAACAGAGGATGTTTCCCTTAGTACGTTTTCCACTTGAAATTAATTTGATGTTCTTTATTAGGATTTAGGAATTTAATTTGATGTTTATTTTGCTTTGACACAGTCCATCTTTCATGAGAATAATAAAGATGAAGCTACACAGCTAATCAAAGAAGCAGTACCCTCAACAATGCCGACAACAAATGAACTTGTAAGATTTTTCAATTTCACTTTCATAATACATCAGATTTTGGTTTTCGCTTGTGATTATCAGATTTCGATATGTTTGTTTTCCAGATATTTCTTCCAATCCTTGATGATAGCAAATGGGGCATACTTTGTGTTAACAAGCCTCGAAAGAGGTTGGATTTCATGACTAGCAATGCTGATGAGGCCGTTGTCAATGGCTTGTTGAAAACCAGTGTGCCAGTACTTGAAGCTAGCATGAACCAAGTAGCAAAAGTGCGCCAAACTAAACAAAACTTTAGTTGCTGGAGACATGCAGATGTTCAAGTTTCAAGAATCATTAGCAATGAAATCCATATTTCCTGATAGCATTTATTTATAAATACCATCATTCCTGAAGGTAAGGCCTTCAGGAATAGGCCATTATTACCATCATTCCTGGTTGATAGGTGGATTTCACAGTAAAATTTCTCGTTTTGAGGTCGAGAATTATAGGTAAATTTCACAGATAATGTATCCACTTCAGGATATCCATCAATGTCAGCCAAGACTTCTGAAATTTCTGTGTTGAGATCATCTGAAGCGAGCTTCTTCGACTTAAGAAGCACCTTCACTTTTTTTAAACATATGGCAAAACCCGGCTCCACAGCCACTGCTCCTCCAGTATAATGTGTGCTCCCTTGAGACACAGATTGGAGGGAGGAGTCCATTTCTGTTCTTGAGGTCGCAGCATAACACGTGTGCTCCCTCGGTTTCAACTAAAAAGGTAGAAGGGGGGTTGAGCACAGCACACACAAACACAGACACACGCACAGATACACACACACACACATGATGGAAACTATATGTAATACCAAGTTCTTATTATGTCTGGTTTGAAAATCAACTATCAGAAAAGTGAGATATTTGTCTTAGAGGCAACAATTGAAAAACAGAGGGAGGTGGCAGATCTGTTTAACTGTAACATTGGAAGGTTTCCTATGGAGTATCTCGGAGTTATGATTGATAGATACTATATGAGTTCGACTGATTTTGCTTATGTGTACCAAAAAGTGGAAAAAAGAGTCCCTACATGGCAAAGCTGTCTGCTCTCATATGGGGGTAAAATGATACTAACAGAGTACTGCTTGAGTTCCATTCCAAATTATGTCATGGGTATCTTTCATCTTAAAGGGGAGGCACATCAACGAATGGAGACAGCAAGATCAAACTTCTTTTGGCATGGGCCTGGCCAGAGGAAAAAAAACCACATGATGCTTGGAAAGTTCTAGCAACACCTAAGCCAATTGGAGCAGTGGCGGAGCGTGAGGTATAATGAAGAAGGGGGGCAAACTACAGTAGATGACTTGTGTGATAAAAAAAATTAGCTCCAATTAGAGCCATGCAAGAAGATTTAACTGTTCTTTCTAGTATCCACCAAGCGACGGCGCTCATCCAGATGACATACTAAGGCTGAAACTACTGTTAAAAGCTAGCAGTAGCATGCCATCCATGGTACAAACAAGATAAAGTTGACTGGATGCTTTCAAACAAGATAAAAGCTAGCAGTACTAATGCTCTGAGCCTCGGACATGTATCCATGTTCTTTCAGAATAAGGGGGGGAGGGGGGCGCAAGGGGCCAGTATCGCCTCCACGAGGCTCCGCCGGTGAATCGGAGGGCTCGGATTCACAGATACAAGTCATGAACCAATGACAGCTATCCAAATGGATATTCAAGCTTGAAAGAGGGGATAACAATCCTTGCTGTGCATTGTTGAGAGCTAAATACCTGGGAGGAGGAGGTTTTTATAGTTACTTACCTGAAAGTTGTCATATGCAAACTTGTCACCGCCAAGGCGCCGCTTAGCTGCAGTAACCATTTCATTCACCAAGTCACTCTTGTACTAGTTTATTCTTGGACATGTTTTTGAACAGAATTTGGGGGCCTTCTTCTTCTTCTTAATTAACATGTTGTCGATAAGATATATCTGTCAACCAGAATAAAGTTCAGATAACATGGCTCCAATAAGCTACAAAACGGCACAACGAAACAAGGTAGAGCTAGATGCTTACCAGAAGCAGTATAACACAACCAGACATGGTCTTTGAAGGCTTTCCCTTTCCCACCCCTTTGGCCAACAGTTTTTCTTGCCACTCTTGAATGGCATCCCTCAAATGCTCATAAATGATGTCACACCAATTAAACTCATGGATCTTGTTAATATCCCTGGTGTATAACACTGCCTCTGTATTAATGTCCTTGGAGGTGCTTGGGAGAAGAAATTTACTGATCAGTATAAGGAAGAAACATTTCAGCCTCTCATTTTGGTCTGTACATATACCCATTTTGTTCATTACATCAGCAACTTTTGTTTTTTCTCCTATCCCAAGCTCACCTTTCAACTTACTCCATGCTTCCTTTTGTTTCCCTTTGAAATTCAGGGGGGGATGGTGCCACGGGGAACTTCTATAAGCTGATATATCTCCTCCGGAGTGATGTATAAAGTGAAATCTGGCCGTATAGGGATGGCAATACGGCCATTTTCATTAACTGCTCTTCTCATCATCCACTCTATAGCTTGTGGTTTACAGACATACTGCAGTGTCAGTTTTAAGAAAGCGCCAAATCCCATCCTCTCCACCACTTCAATGTCCTCAGCCTTGAGTTTTTTCACTGCTTCTATCACATCATTAGGCTTACAAGTAACTGCGATTCTGAATCCATCACAGTCCTCGTCCATCTACAAAAAGTTAATGGATCTTAAGCATGCAGGAATCTTAACGATATTGCACCAGCCAGGAGAATGCTGAGCAAACATTTCCCAAGAAATCACTGAAAATTACCTCATTTTCTGATATTCCCGCTTGGACTTTTGTGGGTCGACTCCTTTTTCTGCCGGGTACTTCTCCATTTCCCTATAAAAAAACAATGGTGAAACAGGACCAAAACCATAGCTCTAAACAATGGCTGAACAAGTGTTTTATCTTATGCCGCACTTACACTCATATGGCAAGCTAAGCTAATGCTACAGCCTTATTCAGTCACCAATTAATCCCCTGATTTCTAGTCTTAAACTGTTATGAAAACAAGATGTACAGAGCTGTGGCTCAAAGACTGCTCTATGATGCTGAAATAAATTTGGTTACAATTTATGACCTACGGTTGTGGCCTTGATGCAGATATGTTAAACTCAAATCTTTGCTTACAAAGCTGTAGGTCAAAAATATTAGCATGTAGCTAAGTATGACAAACAGAGATGTGGAACATAAATGACAATACAAAATTCCTCTCTTCCTGTCATCAAAAAAATTAAGATCAAGGATAAATGACAATACAAGGCCTTATATGGAACTGCAGGGGTCTGAGAAAGTCTGGTGTTGCTACCTTTATTAAGTCCCTAATTCACCAATATCAATTAATTGAGCCACAGAAATATCTTGGGGTACCTGTTAGTCCCTCCAGGCTGCATGTTAGGGATTGGCTACCTCTTCTTGAAAAAACTGCTAAAAGATTGGATGTGTGGAAGGGGTCATCTATGTCAATAGCTGGCAGGTCTTCCCTGATTTCTTCTAGTCTTAATAATGCCCCCACTTACCATATGTCCATGTACCTTCTGCCTAAAACAGTAGTGCATAACATGGATAAGGCCAGGAGAACCTTTTTTTGGCAAGGTGGCCACGTGAAAAGGAAATACCACTTAGTTAAGTGGATTAAAATCTGTAGTGGATAGAATGGAATAAGATTTTAGAAGATGTTCATCATACACAGCTTACCTCTGATCAGGATAGAGTAATATGGAAACTAGAAAGTAAAGGAAAATTTACTGTGAAATCCACCTATAATGCTCTTACAAGTTCTGATGAGGGCTCTTATGTTATAACAAATATGGAAAGATAATAGAGAGCCATCTGGCAATAGGCAGGATAGATTCCACAACTCCCTTTCTCGTTGCCTATAAAATTTAAGGGCATAAATAATAGAGATAAAAGGCATACCTCACTGGCTGTCTGAGAAGCGTGTGACGACTCCGTTTCATGATCCCCAAGTTCCATGCCGAAGACTGATGGCTCAAATGGCTCTCGTTGCCTATCAACATTTGAAATCAAAAATCAAATGGCTCAAATAAGGCCGAAGAGCTCGGGGAGTCTAGAGCGAACCTCGAGGGGGGGTGGCGGGGTGTCGGGCAGCGACCCGGAGGGACGACGGCGCGAGGTCGAATAAGGCCGGCGGGGTCGAGCTCTAGGTCGACGAAAGCGGGGGGGGAGCTGTAGGTCGACGGCGGCGACTGGGAGAGGAAGGAAGAGGAGGTGGGTAGCCAGTTTTTGAATAATAAGCTGAAACGCCGTTATGGAAAAATGGGCCATCCTAATCATAAGCAGTGCTCGGGCCAGCAAGCCCAACCCAAGCCCACGAATGGTCCAGCTGCGTGTCGCCGAATTCCCCAAATTCCCAATCGTCGAATCCCTACCCTAGTTGAGGTGACAAGCACGTTGCCGCCGCCTCCGCCCATCACCGCCCACCGCGCCCGCCACAGCCATCGATCGACGCTAGCGTCTGCTGCAACGACCGCCTCCTGCGCCCCTCGCCCTCGCTGGCGCCGCCCCTGACCGCCGCCCCCCGACCTCTCATCATTGCACGACGAGCCTGGCGCACACCTCACCAGCCGGAGAGCAAGCAAAGCGTGTTGGTAATGATATTAGAGTCTTTCACTCGAAATGGTTTAAGGATTATGATTGTGTTTCACATCTATCAAGCCCGCTTCTGAGCTCAGCCTAGATTTGTGTAGGCTTGTTATGATGTAATCGACTTAGGAAAAATGTGTGTTGTCCATAATGTGTAAATTTGGTATGATTTACAAATCATCTATTAATGATAAAATGAACCTTAGATGATTTTTGTAGGATACGATATCTAGCTTATCCGACCAGATCTTGCTTGACCGCGCTTCGTACACCCGTGGGTCATGCCGACCAGTTCCATGACCTAGTTGGCTCATCTTGCGAGCTAGGCCACCACCTCTGGTGCGGCCCATGTAGAGCCACGAGGGCATATGGGTTTATACCCCCATGGCTAGTCCCCGGGCACCATGGATCTTGACCGCACTTCGTACACCCATGGGTCATGCCGACCAGTTCCATGACCTAGCTGGCTCATCTTGCGAGCTAGGCCACCACCTCTGGTGCGGCCCATGTAGAGCCATGAGGGCATATGGGTTTATACCCCCATGGCTAGTCCCCGGGCACCATGGATCTTGAGGGAAAACACCGTCTTGACCTTCTCCGACCAATGAGGCTTGAAGTCTTGAAACATCCAACCAGCGGAAAAGGACTGCTGCAGTGCGTTAATGATCATCCGACCAGTCTATCAGACCAGCACAGAGTTGTACTGGCTTGCCGACCAGGCTAACTGAAAGCCGACCACACATGGGGAATGATTGTGAGAAATGCAAATGGGGAGGTTCTAGAAGTGGGAATGGGACACCGGCAACAACTTTCTTCTCCTCTACATGCTAAAACTTTGGCGGCAATGAGGTGTTTGGAACGTGCTACATATCAATCGGTTTAAAAAAGAGTAGAGAGGGGGTTTATCTTTGGGACCCTTTATCTTTCTCCTCATCCAACTCCTTTGTGAGCACCTCTGCTCTTATTTTCATATTAGACGCCTCATTCTCTACGGCATCTCTCTCGAGGTTTAACCTTTTTATGTCCTCAATGTTTATGAGAATCTACTATTAATTTGAATGGGGATCTACGAAGTGGAGTAACCATCACACCTTTGAACAAAATCCAAACATACATGAAATCGACGAGAACTACCTTTGAACAAAATCCAAACATACTTGAAATCAACAAGTACTTATTAGCTGTGAACCATAGCATGTCAGTTGCAAGTGATGTTCAACAAAATGAGAATTCTTCCCCCAACCTAAGAGATAGGTTTAGCCTATCTAAGGTTGCTCTCTGTAACTCCTCAAGTGCAAAGGCTTTATCACCTAATTTTAGTAGTGTTATCCGCAGTAGGAATGCAGTTGAAGAAGTAAAGCTCCAACACTATCAAGCATAATTACAAAATCTGTGAATTAGATTTATATTAAACCTACAACTAATAAGTACTTGTGATAATTTATCAACTTTATTTGATGAAGCTTCATTTCGGTGCTGGCTAATACGTCACGCTACAGCATGAAAGCACCATTTGCCCGAAAATCGCCACGACCGGATCATCATTCTACTGACCACCTCTCCGAATCGATAAGTTTGGTCAATCAACATGGCGGTGTGGCTTCCAATCCAGTCGAGTCTTCCACCACACCGCACCTCTCGATCATCGGGGTTTAGGGTTTAGTGCTTTGTATAGGGTTTAGGGTTTCGTGTTTCGGGTTTAGGGTTTAGGGTTGGGTCTAGGGTTTAGGGTTTAGGGTGGATGACTCGGCATTGTCCTAGACAATCCTCATCACGAAGTTTCTATGATTATTCATCACATAAGTTTCTGTGATAAGTATTTATGATAATTTATCCAATTTAACTCGATGAAGCTTCATCTCACCACCTAATTTAGCTTCTTTTCAGCAGACTAAGGTAGACCCTAAACCCTAATCCATCGGTATAAAAAAAGTAGAGGGGGGGGTTATCTTTCTCCTCATCCAACTCCTTTGTGAGCACCTCTACTCTTCTTTTTTCATATTAGACGCCTCATTCTCTCTGACATCTCTCTCGTATAGACCTTTTTATGTCCTCAATGTTTATGAGGATCTACTATTAATTGCAATAGGGATCTACGAAGTAGAGTAACCATCATACCTTTGAACAAGATCCAAACATACTTGAAATCAACAAGAACTTATCAGCTATGAACCATAGTATGTCAGTTGCAAGTGATGTTCAACAAAATGAGAATTCTTCCCCAACCTAAGAGATAGGTTTAGCCTATCTGAGGTTGCTCTCTGTAACTCCTCAAGTGCAAAGGCTTTATCACCTAATTTTAGTAGTGTTATCAGCAGTAGGAATGTGTGCAAGGGCCGACGACGACGGGAGGACAGAGGCGACAGAGGTAGTCCGAAGGGGGTGCGGGGAGAGGCTGCACTAGGCTACACCGTCCGGTGTCTTCGGGTCGTTTGCCACGGGCCCCACCGGTTTCTGTTATCATCGAGAAATGCTCCCCACATGAATGGCCACAGATCAGCTGCCACACGACATCTTTCACGGCCTACGCGTGCCGGTGTTTGAGGGACAGTGCTGAAAGGAGGCCGCAGCGGCGACAAGGTGGCTCTGCCTGCCTGGCCTGGTGCAGCCTCTCTTCGCACCCCCACGGACTACCTCTGCCACCTCTGTCCTCCCATCGCCGTCGGCCCCTGCGCGCTAGGAGTTGGGAGGCGCTGGCAGAGGACGAGGATGAGGAGCAGGAGGCCACGGCGGTGGGGACGTGGCTTTGCCTTCCTCTGGCCTTCTCTGCTTTAGAAGAGGGAGGAGTTAGGGGGACAACGAGTCTCCTCTAAACCCTAAACCCTAAACCCTAAACCCAAACCTAAACCCTAAACCCACAACTCCATGTATACAATACTTTGCTTTTACCTCGAGATTGTAAGTCGTATCCATGAATAATTGTTATATACTAGATAAAGGTTTAGCTAGGGCGACCCTAAACCCTAATCAATCGGTATAAAAAAGAGTAGAGAGGGGGTTTATCTTTGGGACCCTTTACCTTTCTCCTCATCCAACTCCTTTGTGAGCACCTCTGCTCTTATTTTCATATTAGACGCCTCATTCTCTACAGCATCTCTCTCGAGGTTTAACCTTTTTATGTCCTCAATGTTTATGAGAATCTACTATTAATTTGAATGGGGATCTATGAAGTAGAGTAACCATCACACCTTTGAACAAAATCCAAACATACATGAAATTGATAAGAACCAGTGGGCAGATGACTCGGCATTGTCCTATTGAGTCTGGTTTTGATATATAGAATATGGGAAAAGGTAAACGAAAAGTAATAGATGAAGAGTCACACGGGCTCAGAAGTTGCAATAGGTAAGTTATACTAACAACAAATAAGATTTCTCGAAACATTAGCAATGAAATCCATATTTCCTGATAGCATTTGAACCATTTATAAATACCATCATTCCTGAATTCTACCGCTCTAAAAGTACAGTCAAGATTTGTTGCGCCTATGTATCAACACCAACCTTTCTAAAAGAATGTATGAACAGCTCAACACAAACCACAAAACATCGTTTAACTGGAACCATTTCAGTAACTGCTAATCTGTCAAGTTTATGATCCATCTCTTCCTGACATATGAACCCACAGTGTCATCTCCACTCCCAACATCCGTCCTCCGACCTCATCATCAAACCAAGTATAATCAACATCTCTACAATCACTCAACCAACGATCGCTAAACCCCTAATAATGGCCTATCAATGACCAAAGAAAGACGCACCCCACCACCCCCATTGGTGGCGGCCCCGATGACGGGATGTTTGTTATAACAAACGTGTTTTCATCACAACATTCTGTTTTAGACATAAAATTCTCGTTTTCGAAATCGAAATTATGTTTGCTTTACACGATTATTGTTTGTTGTAACAAACTTTGATCATTAAAATCCTGATTTCGACAAAGGATTCTTGTTATCTGAGTCCAATTCTTGTTTTATGTACAAAATTCGGTTTTATCTGTGAGAGTTCTTGTTTGTTATAACAAACGTGTTTTCATCACATTCATAAAAATCTTGATTTCGACCAAGGATTCTTGTTTTTAAACTAAATTCTTGTTGTATCTCAGTAGAGTTCTTGTTTTACGTTAACAAACATGTTTTCATCATAGGATTCCTGTTTTAGACATAAAATTCTCGTTTTATGTGTAAGATTCTCTTTTTATAAACAAAATTCTCGTTTTATATGTAGAGTTCTTGTTTTATTTTAACAAACGTGTTTTCATCATACGATTCCTGTTTTAGACAGAACATTCTAGTTTTCTGTGTAAGATTCTTGTTTTCGTTACAAGATTCTTGTTTGATGTAACAAACTTGCTTTCATCAAACAATCCTGATTTCGAAAAAGGATTCTTGTTATCTCTGTAGGATTCTTGTTTTATGTACAGAAAATTGAAAAGATATGGATAATAGGGCTCAGAAGTTGCAATAGGTAAGTTATACTAACAACAGCGAAGATTTCTCAGAAACATTAGCAATGAAATCCATATTTCCTGATAGCATTTGAACCATTTATAAATACCATCATTCCTGAATTCTACCGCTCTAAAAAGTACAGTCAAGATTTGTTGCGCCTATGTATCAACACCAACCTTTCTAAAAGAATGTATGAACAGCTCAACACAAACCACAAAACATCGTTTAACTGGAACCATTTCAGAAACTACTAATCTGTCAAGTTGATGATCCATCTCTTCCCGACATACGAACCCACGGGTCGCATCTCCACTCCCAACATCCGTCCTCCGACCTCATCATCAAACCAAGTATAATCAACATCTGCTACAATCACTCAGCCACTGATACGCTAAACCCTAATAATGGCCTATCAATGACCAGCAAAGACGCACCCCACCACCCCCGGCGGGCGGCTCCGGATGACGGGATGTTTGTTATAACAAACGTGTTTTCATCACAGCATTACTGTTTTAGACATAAAATTCTCGTTTTCTGAGTCAGATTTATGTTTGCTTTACACGATTATTGTTGGTTGTAACAAACTTTGATCATTAAAATCCTGATTTCGACAAAGGAGTCTTGTTATCTGAGTCCAATTCTTGTTTTATGTTCAAAATTCTAGTTTTATGTGTAGAGTTCTTGTTTGTTATAACATACGTGTTTTCATCACATTCATAAAAATCCTGATTTCGACCAAGGATTCTTGTTTTTTAAACTAAATTCTTGTTGTATCTGTAGAGTTCTTGTTTTACGTTAACAAACATGTTTTCATCATAGGATTCCTGTTTTAGACATAAAATTCTTGTTTTATGTGTAAGATTCTCTTTTATAAACAAAGTTCTCATTTTATATGTAGAGTTCTTGTTTTATTTTAACAAACGTGTTTTCATCATACGATTCCTGTTTTAGACAGAACATTCTAGTTTTCTGTGTAAGATTCTTGTTTTCGTTACAAGATTCTTGTTTGTTGTAACAAACTTGCTTTCATCAAACAATCCTGATTTCGGTTGCTTGCTAAAAAGCTTGCCCCAGATATTTCCATAAAGGGTGAACAAATTGTACGTGTGTGATTTATTTCACAAATTTAATCAACTTATTTGCCAATCTTTTGGGCAAATACATTTAACATGTCCGGTCTGTCTAGTGGAAAGTGGAAATTAATTTATGTGGCAAAGCATTAGCAGCAAGCTAACCTGCACATTACACTGTATATATGGTACGACTGAATGTTGTTAGTCGATTGTGTCATAGTTATTCAGCCATGCAGTAGGCTACATATACCAGCAAGCAAACACAAAAAAATAAATAAAATTGTGCATGGTTAGTCTCCACCATACATGAGATCCGGAGGACTATCATAGCACATTTGCATATCAACAGCGACATGCCTTTACTGGTCCTCCTGATGTTAAGAAATTCCATTGCACTCTTTACTTTTTGTT
Organism: Miscanthus lutarioriparius; assembly: GCA_904845875.1. NCBI lineage: Eukaryota > Viridiplantae > Streptophyta > Magnoliopsida > Poales > Poaceae > Miscanthus > Miscanthus lutarioriparius. The sequence continues at coordinate 126,586,198 of CAJGYO010000001.1, forward strand.
CCTTATTCAATTTTTTCTTCATGCTCATGTGATCACTGGAATCACCTAATTCTCCACTTTTCTTCTTTCAGATCCAACACAACCGAGTACTGACAACTAGGAGTGGATAATGACCATGGCTTACTGGCTACCAGTACCAACTTCCTCTCTTTCTTTCTAATTTACCTCAGTGCCTACTACTGCATTTTTATGTGTTATCCATAGTAATTTCATCCGAAACCCCCCCCCCACATCCTTTTATGGTTCATTTGCTAACAACGTGTTTTCATCACAACATTCCTATTTTAGACATAAAATTCTCGTTTTCGAGTCGGTTTTATGTTTGCTTTACACGATTATTGTTGGTTGTAACAAACTTTGATCATTAAAATCCTGATTTCGACAAAGGATTCTTGTTATCTGAGTCCAATTCTTGTTTTATGTACAAAATTCTGGTTTTATCTGTAGAGTTCTTGTTTGTTATAACAAACGTGTTTTCATCACATTCATAAAAATCCTGATTTCGACCAAGGATTCCTGTTTTTTAAACTAAATTCTTGTTGTATCTGTAGAGTTCTTGTTTTACGTTAACAAACATGTTTTCATCATAGGATTCCTGTTTTAGACATAAAATTCTCGTTTTATGTGTAAGATTCTCTTTTTATAAACAAAATTCTCGTTTTATATGTAGAGTTCTTGTTTTATTTTAACAAACGTGTTTTCATCATACGATTCCTGTTTTAGACAGAACATTCTAGTTTTCTGTGTAAGATTCTTGTTTTCGTTACAAGATTCTTGTTTGTTGTAACAAACTTGCTTTCATCAAACAATCCTGATTTTGAAAAAGGATTCTTGTTATCTCTGTAGGATTCTTGTTTTATGTACAGAAAACTGAAAAGATATGGATAATAGGGCTCAGAAGTTGCAATAGGTAAGTTATACTAACAACATCGAAGATTTCTCAGAAACATTAGCAATGAAATCCATATTTCCTGATAGCATTTGAACCATTTATAAATACTATCATTCCCGAATTCTACCGCTCTAAAAAAATACAGTCAAGATTTGTTTACCTATGTATCAACACCAACCTTTCTAAAAGAATGTATGAACAGCTCAACACAAACCACAAAACATCGTTTAACTTGGAACCATTTCAAAGAATCGCTAATAATCATCAAGTTGATGATCCATCTCTTCCCGACATACGAACCCACGGGTCGCATCTCCACTCCCAACATCCGTCCTCCGACCTCATCATCAAACCAAGTATAATCAACATCTGCTAAATCACTCAATCCAACGATCGCTAAACCCTAATAATGGCCTATCAATGACCAAAGAAACGCACGCACCCCACCACCCCGTGGCGGCTCCGGATGACGGGATGTTTGTTATAACAAACGTGTTTTCATCACAAAGACATTCTTTGCTTTTAGACATAAAATTCTCGTTTTACGAGTCGATTTATGTTTGCTTTACACGATTATTGTTGGTTGTAACAAACTTTGATCATTAAAATCTGATTTCGACAAAGGAGTCTTGTTATCCGAGTCCAATTCTTGTTTTATGTTCAAAATTCTAGTTTTATGTGTAGAGTTCTTGTTTGTTATAACATACGTGTTTTCATCACATTCATAAAAATCCTGATTTCGACCAAGGATTCTTGTTTTTTAAACTAAATTCTTGTTGTATCTCAGAGAGTTCTTGTTTTACGTTAACAAACATGTTTTCATCATAGGATTCTGTTTTTAGACATAAAATTCTTGTTTTATGTGTAAGATTCTCTTTTATAAACAAAGTTCTCATTTTATATGTAGAGTTCTTGTTTTATTTTAACAAACGTGTTTTCATCATACGATTCCTATTTTAGACAGAACATTCTAGTTTTCTGTGTAAGATTCTTGTTTTCGTTACAAGATTCTTGTTTGTTGTAACAAACTTGCTTTCATCAAACAATCCTGATTTCGGTTGCTTGCTAAAAAGCTTGCCCCAGATATTTCCATAAAGGGTGAACAAATTGTACGTGTGTGATTTATTTCACAAATTTAATCAACTTATTTGCCAATCTTTTGGGCAAATACATTTAACATGTCCGATGCTGTCTAGTGGAAAGTGGAAATTAATTTATGTGGCAAAGCATTAGCGACAAGCTAACTTTGCACATTACATCGTATATATGGTACGATCAATGTTGTTAGTCGATTGTGTCATAGTTATTCAGCCATGCGATGAGGCTACATATACCAGCAAGCAAACACAAAAAAATAAATAAAATTGTGCATGGTTAGTCTCCACCATACATGAGATCCGGAGGACTATCATAGCACATTTGCATATCAACAGCGACATGCCTTTACTGGTCCTCCTGATGTTAAGAAATTCCATTGCACTCTTTACTTTTTGTTCCTTATTCAATTTTTTCTTCATGCTCATGTGATCACTGGAATCACCTAATTCTCCACTTTTCTTCTTTCAGATCCAACACAACTGGAGTACAGCAACTAGGAGTGGATAATGACCATGGCTTACGGCGCCGTACCAACTTCCTCTCTTTCTTTCTCTAATTTACCTCAGGTGCCTACTACTGCATTTTTATGTGTTATCCATAGTAATTTCATCCGAACCCCCTCCCCACATCCTTTTATGGTTCATTTGCTAACAACGTGTTTTCATCACAGCATTCCTATTTTAGACATAAAATTCTCGTTTTCTGAGTCAGATTTATGTTTGCTTTACACGATTATTGTTGGTTGTAACAAACTTTGATCATTAAAATCCTGATTTCGACAAAGGATTCTTGTTATCTGAGTCCAATTCTTGTTTTATGTACAAAATTCTGGTTTTATCTATAGAGTTCTTGTTTGTTATAACAAACGTGTTTTCATCACATTCATAAAAATCTTGATTTCGACCAAGGATTCTTGTTTTTTAAACTAAATTCTTGTTGTATCTCATGAGAGTTCTTGTTTTACGTTAACAAACATGTTTTCATCATAGGATTCTGTTTTAGACATAAAATTCTCGTTTTATGTGTAAGATTCTCTTTATAAACAAAATTCTCGCTTTTATATGTAGAGTTCTTGTTTTATTTTAACAAACGTGTTTTCATCATACGATTCTGTTTTTAGATGTAACATTCTAGTTTTCTCGTGTAAGATTCTTGTTTTCGTTACAAGATTCTTGTTTGTTGTAACAAACTTGCTTTCATCAAACAATCCTGATTTTGAAAAAGGATTGTTGTTATCTCTCAGGATTCTTGTTTTATGTACGTAAAACCTGAAAGATATGGATAATAGGGCTCGAAGTTGCAATAGGTAAGTTATACTAACAACATCAAGATTTCTCGAAACATTAGCAATGAAATCCATATTTCCGATAGCATTTGAACCATTTATAAATACCATCATTCCCGAATTCTATCGCTCTAAAAAGTACAGTCAAGATTTGTTGCGCCTATGTATCAACACCAACCTTTCTAAAAGAATGTATGAACAGCTCAACACAAACCACAAAACATCGTTTAACTGGAACCATTTCAGTAACTGCTAATCTGTCAAGTTGATGATCCATCTCTTCCCGACATACGAACCCACGGGTCGCATCTCCACTCCCAACATCCGTCCTCCGACCTCATCATCAAACCAAGTATAATCAACATCTGCTACAATCACTCAGTCACTGATACGCTAAACCCTAATAATGGCCTATCAATGACCAGCAAAGACGCACCCCACCACCCCCGGTGGGTGGCCCCGGATGACGGGATGTTTGTTATAACAAACGTGTTTTCATCACAGCATTCCTGTTTTAGACATAAAATTCTCGTTTTCTGAGTCAGATTTATGTTTGCTTTACACGATTATTGTTGGTTGTAACAAACTTTGATCATTAAAATCCTGATTTCGGCAAAGGATTCTTGTTATCTGAGTCCAATTCTTGTTTTATGTACAAAATTCTGGTTTTATCTGTAGAGTTCTTGTTTGTTATAACAAACGTGTTTTCATCACATTCATAAAAATCCTGATTTCGACCAAGGATTCTTGTTTTTTAAACTAAATTCTCATTGTATCTGTAGAGTTCTTGTTTTATGTTAACAAACATGTTTTCATCATAGGATTCCTGTTTTAGACATAAAATTCTCGTTTTATGTGTAAGATTCTCTTTTATAAACAAAGTTCTCGTTTTATATGTAGAGTTCTTGTTTTATTTTAACAAACGTGTTTTCATCATACGATTCCTGTTTTAGACAGAACATTGTAGTTTTCTGTGTAAGATTCTTGTTTTCGTTACAAGATTCTTGTTTGTTGTAACAAACTTGCTTTCATCAAACAATCCTGATTTCGGTTGCTTGCTAAAAAGCTTGCCCCAGATATTTCCATAAAGGGTGAACAAATTGTACGTGTGTGATTTATTTCACAAATTTAATCAACTTATTTGCCAATCTTTTGGGCAAATACATTTAACATGTCCGGTCTGTCTAGTGGAAAGTGGAAATTAATTTATGTGGCAAAGCATTAGCAGCAAGCTAACTCTGCACATTACACTGTGTATATATGGTACACTGAATGTTGTTAGTCGATTGTGTCATAGTTATTCAGCCATGCAGTAGGCTACATATACCACAAGCAAACACAAAAAATAAATAAAATTGTGCATGGTTAGTCTCCACCATACATGAGATCCGGAGGACTATCATAGCACATTTGCATATCAACAGCGACATGCCTTTACTGGTCCTCCTGATGTTAAGAAATTCCATTGCACTCTTTACTTTTGTTCCTTATTCAATTTTTTTCTTCATGCTCATGTGATCACTTTGAATCACCTAATTCTCCACTTTTCTTCTTTCAGATCCAACACAACTGGAGTACAGCAACTAGGAGTGGATAATGACCATGGCTTACGGCGCCGTACCAACTTCCTCTCTTTCTTTCTCTAATTTACCTCAGGTGCCTACTACTGCATTTTTATGTGTTATCCATAGTAATTTCATCTGGAACCCCCCTCCCCACATCCTTTTATGGTTCATTTGCTAACAACGTGTTTTCATCACAGCATTCCTATTTTAGACATAAAATTCTCGTTTTCTGAGTCAGATTTATGTTTGCTTTACACGATTATTGTTGGTTGTAACAAACTTTGATCATTAAAATCCTGATTTCGACAAAGGATTCTTGTTATCTGAGTCCAATTCTTGTTTTATGTACAAAATTCTGGTTTTATCTATAGAGTTCTTGTTTGTTATAACAAACGTGTTTTCATCACATTCATAAAAATCTTGATTTCGACCAAGGATTCTTGTTTTTTAAACTAAATTCTTGTTGTATCTGTAGAGTTCTTGTTTTACGTTAACAAACATGTTTTCATCATAGGATTCCTGTTTTAGACATAAAATTCTCGTTTTATGTGTAAGATTCTCTTTTATAAACAAAATTCTCGTTTTATATGTAGAGTTCTTGTTTTATTTTAACAAACGTGTTTTCATCATACGATTCCTGTTTTAGACAGAACATTCTAGTTTTCTGTGTAAGATTCTTGTTTTCGTTACAAGATTCTTGTTTGTTGTAACAAACTTGCTTTCATCAAACAATCCTGATTTTGAAAAAGGATTGTTGTTATCTCTGTAGGATTCTTGTTTTATGTACAGAAAACTGAAAAGATATGGATAATAGGGCTCAGAAGTTGCAATAGGTAAGTTATACTAACAACATCGAAGATTTCTCAGAAACATTAGCAATGAAATCCATATTTCCTGATAGCATTTGAACCATTTATAAATACTATCATTCCCGAATTCTACCGCTCTAAAAAGTACAGTCAAGATTTGTTGCGCCTATGTATCAACACCAACCTTTCTAAAAGAATGTATGAACAGCTCAACACAAACCACAAAACATCGTTTAACTGGAACCATTTCAGTAACTGCTAATCTGTCAAGTTGATGATCCATCTCTTCCCGACATACGAACCCACGGGTCGCATCTCCACTCCCAACATCCGTCCTCCGACCTCATCATCAAACCAAGTATAATCAACATCTGCTACAATCACTCAGTCACTGATACGCTAAACCCTAATAATGGCCTATCAATGACCAGCAAAGACGCACCCCACCACCCCCGGTGGGTGGCCCCGGATGACGGGATGTTTGTTATAACAAACGTGTTTTCATCACAGCATTCCTGTTTTAGACATAAAATTCTCGTTTTCTGAGTCAGATTTATGTTTGCTTTACACGATTATTGTTGGTTGTAACAAACTTTGATCATTAAAATCCTGATTTCGGCAAAGGATTCTTGTTATCTGAGTCCAATTCTTGTTTTATGTACAAAATTCTGGTTTTATCTGTAGAGTTCTTGTTTGTTATAACAAACGTGTTTTCATCACATTCATAAAAATCCTGATTTCGACCAAGGATTCTTGTTTTTTAAACTAAATTCTCATTGTATCTGTAGAGTTCTTGTTTTATGTTAACAAACATGTTTTCATCATAGGATTCCTGTTTTAGACATAAAATTCTCGTTTTATGTGTAAGATTCTCTTTTATAAACAAAGTTCTCGTTTTATATGTAGAGTTCTTGTTTTATTTTAACAAACGTGTTTTCATCATACGATTCCTGTTTTAGACAGAACATTGTAGTTTTCTGTGTAAGATTCTTGTTTTCGTTACAAGATTCTTGTTTGTTGTAACAAACTTGCTTTCATCAAACAATCCTGATTTTGAAAAAGGATTGTTGTTATCTCTGTAGGATTCTTGTTTTATGTACAGAAAACTGAAAAGATATGGATAATAGGGCTCAGAAGTTGCAATAGGTAAGTTATACTAACAACATCGAAGATTTCTCAGAAACATTAGCAATGAAATCCATATTTCCTGATAGCATTTGAACCATTTATAAATACTATCATTCCCGAATTCTACCGCTCTAAAAAGTACAGTCAAGATTTGTTGCGCCTATGTATCAACACCAACCTTTCTAAAAGAATGTATGAACAGCTCAACACAAACCACAAAACATCGTTTAACTGGAACCATTTCAGTAACTGCTAATCTGTCAAGTTGATGATCCATCTCTTCCCGACATACGAACCCACGGGTCGCATCTCCACTCCCAACATCCGTCCTCCGACCTCATCATCAAACCAAGTATAATCAACATCTGCTACAATCACTCAGTCACTGATACGCTAAACCCTAATAATGGCCTATCAATGACCAGCAAAGACGCACCCCACCACCCCCGGTGGGTGGCCCCGGATGACGGGATGTTTGTTATAACAAACGTGTTTTCATCACAGCATTCCTGTTTTAGACATAAAATTCTCGTTTTCTGAGTCAGATTTATGTTTGCTTTACACGATTATTGTTGGTTGTAACAAACTTTGATCATTAAAATCCTGATTTCGACAAAGGATTCTTGTTATCTGAGTCCAATTCTTGTTTTATGTACAAAATTCTGGTTTTATCTGTAGAGTTCTTGTTTGTTATAACAAACGTGTTTTCATCACATTCATAAAAATCTTGATTTCGACCAAGGATTCTTGTTTTTTAAACTAAATTCTCGTTGTATCTGTAGAGTTCTTGTTTTACGTTAACAAACATGTTTTCATCATAGGATTCCTGTTTTAGACATAAAATTCTCGTTTTATGTGTAAGATTCTCTTTTATAAACAAAGTTCTCGTTTTATATGTAGAGTTCTTGTTTTATTTTAACAAACGTGTTTTCATCATACGATTCCTGTTTTAGACAGAACATTCTAGTTTTCTGTGTAAGATTCTTGTTTTCGTTACAAGATTCTTGTTTGTTGTAACAAACTTGCTTTCATCAAACAATCCTGATTTCGGTTGCTTGCTAAAAAGCTTGCCCCAGATATTTCCATAAAGGGTGAACAAATTGTACGTGTGTGATTTATTTCACAAATTTAATCAACTTATTTGCCAATCTTTTGGCCAAATACATTTAACCTGTCCGGTCTGTCTAGTGGAAAGTGGAAATTAATTTATGTGGCAAAGCATTAGCAGCAAGCTAACCTGCACATTACACTGTATATATGGTACGACTGAATGTTGTTAGTCGATTGTGTCATAGTTATTCAGCCATGCAGTAGGCTACATATACCAGCAAGCAAACACAAAAAAATAAATAAAATTGTGCATGGATAGTCTCCACCATACATGAGATCCGGAGGACTATCATAGCACATTTGCATATCAACAGCGACATGCCTTTACTGGTCCTCCTGATGTTAAGAAATTCCATTGCACTCTTTACTTTTTGTTCCTTATTCAATTTTTTCTTCATGCTCATGTGATCACTGGAATCACCTAATTCTGCACTTTTCTTCTTTCAGATCCAACACAACTGGAGTACAGCAACTAGGGTGGATAGTGACCATGGCTTACTGCTACTGCACTAAACTTCCTCTCTTTCTTTCTCTAATTTACCTCGGTGCCTACTACTGCATTTTTATGTGTTATCCATAGTAATTTCATCCGAACCCCCCCCCCCATCCTTTTATGGTTCATTTGCTAACAACGTGTTTTCATCACAAAGACATTCTGTTTTAGACATAAAATTCTCGTTTTACTGAGTCGATTTATGTTTGCTTTACACGATTATTGTTGGTTGTAACAAACTTTGATCATTAAAATCCTGATTTCGACAAAGGATTCTTGTTATCTGAGTCCAATTCTTGTTTTATGTACAAAATTCTGGTTTTATCTATAGAGTTCTTGTTTGTTATAACAAACGTGTTTTCATCACATTCATAAAAATCTTGATTTCGACCAAGGATTCTTGTTTTTTAAACTAAATTCTCGTTGTATCTGTAGAGTTCTTGTTTTACGTTAACAAACATGTTTTCATCATAGGATTCCTGTTTTAGACATAAAATTCTCGTTTTATGTGTAAGATTCTCTTTTATAAACAAAATTCTCGTTTTATATGTAGAGTTCTTGTTTTATTTTAACAAACGTGTTTTCATCATACGATTCCTGTTTTAGACAGAACATTCTAGTTTTCTGTGTAAGATTCTTGTTTTCGTTACAAGATTCTTGTTTGTTGTAACAAACTTGCTTTCATCAAACAATCCTGATTTTGAAAAAGGATTCTTGTTATCTCTGTAGGATTCTTGTTTTATGTACAGAAAACTGAAAAGATATGGATAATAGGGCTCAGAAGTTGCAATAGGTAAGTTATACTAACAACATCGAAGATTTCTCAGAAACATTAGCAATGAAATCCATATTTCCTGATAGCATTTGAACCATTTATAAATACTATCATTCCCGAATTCTACCGCTCTAAAAAGTACAGTCAAGATTTGTTGCGCCTATGTATCAACACCAACCTTTCTAAAAGAATGTATGAACAGCTCAACACAAACCACAAAACATCGTTTAACTGGAACCATTTCAGTAACTGCTAATCTGTCAAGTTGATGATCCATCTCTTCCCGACATACGAACCCACGGGTCGCATCTCCACTCCCAACATCCGTCCTCCGACCTCATCATCAAACCAAGTATAATCAACATCTGCTACAATCACTCGACCAACGATACGCTAAACCCTAATAATGGCCTATCAATGACCAAAGAAAGACGCCCCCACCACCGGTGGGTGGCCCCGGATGACGGGATGTTTGTTATAACAAACGTGTTTTCATCACAAGATTCTGTTTTTAGACATAAAATTCTCGTTTTAAAGTCGATTTATGTTTGCTTTACACGATTATTGTTGGTTGTAACAAACTTTGATCATTAAAATCTCGATTTGACGCAAAGGATTCTTGTTATCCGAGTCCAATTCTTGTTTTATGTACAAAATTCGGGTTTTATCTGTAGAGTTCTTGTTTGTTATAACAAACGTGTTTTCATCACATTCATAAAATCTCGATTTCGACCAAGGATTCTTGTTTTTAAACTAAATTCTCATTGTATCTCAGAGAGTTCTTGTTTTATGTTAACAAACATGTTTTCATCATAGGATTCTTCTGCTTTAGACATAAAATTCTCGTTTTATGTGTAAGATTCTCTTTTATAAACAAAGTTCTCGTTTATATGTAGAGTTCTTGTTTTATTTTAACAAACGTGTTTTCATCATACGATTCTGCTTTTAGATGAAATTGTTGTAGTTTTCTTGTAAGATTCTTGTTTTCGTTATAAGATTCTTGTTTGTTGTAACAAACTTGCTTTCATCAAACAATCCACGATTTCGGTTGCTTGCTAAAAAGCTTGCCCCAGATATTTCCATAAAGGGTGAACAAATTATACGTGTGTGATTTATTTCACAAATTTAATCAACTTATTTGCCAATCTTTTGGCCAAATACATTTAACTTTGTCCGGTTCTGTCTAGTGGAAAGTGGAAATTAATTTATGTGGCAAAGCATTAGCGACAAGCTAACTCACACATTACATCGTATATATATGGTACGATAATCAATGTTGTTAGTCGATTGTGTCATAGTTATTCAGCCATGCGTTAGAGGCTACATATACCAACAAGCAAACACAAAAAATAAATAAAATTGTGCATGGTTAGTCTCCACCATACATGAGATCCGGAGGACTATCATAGCACATTTGCATATCAACAAATGACATGCCTTTACCGGTCCTCCCGATGTTAAGAAATTCCATTGCACTCTTTACTTTTTGTTCCTTATTCAATTTTTTTCTTCATGCTCATGTGATCACCGGAATCACCTAATTCTCCACTTTTCTTCTTTCGGATCCAACACAACCGAGTACAAACAACTAGGAGTGGATAGTGACCATGGCTTACGGTAGCCGCACCAACTTCCTCTCTTTCTTTCTCTAATTTACCTCAGGTGCCTACTACTACGCATTTTTGTGTTTATCCATAGTAATTTCATCCGAAACCCCTCCCCACATCCTTTTATGGTTCATTTGCTAACAACATGTTTTCATCACAAAGATTCTGTTTTTAGACATAAAATTCTCGTTTTACGAGTCGATTTATGTTTGCTTTACACGATTATTGTTGGTTGTAACAAACTTTGATCATTAAAATCCTGATTTCGACAAAGGATTCTTATTATCTGAGTCCAATTCTTGTTTTATGTACAAAATTCTGGTTTTATCTGTAGAGTTCTTGTTTGTTATAACAAACGTGTTTTCATCACATTCATAAAAATCCTGATTTCGACCAAGGATTCTTATTTTTTAAACTAAATTCTCGTTGTATCTGTAGAGTTCTTGTTTTACGTTAACAAACATGTTTTCATCATTGTGGGGGTATTAACCCCTATACCCTTATGGCTAAGCTTGGGCCGGCCCGGATCGGTGGGTCCGGTCCACCAAAAGACGACGTGCGGCCTGGTTAACCTGATCGGAGTCCCGCGCAAGGAGTCAAGGCGGATTTGGCGATCAATCAAGATCCTAGTCGGTTAGAATAGGAATCCTTATCCGGCCACATATGGCAATTGTAACTGGCTAGGATTAGTTTCCAGATCTGTAACCCTGCCCCCCAAACTATATAAGGCGGGCAGGGGACCCCTCTAAAAACATCTCTCATTAACATACAGCAATACAAATCAGACGCTGGACATAGGTATTACGCCTTCTTGGCGGCCAAACCTGGATAAAACCTTGTGTCTGTCTTGCGTCACCGTCTTGTTTGTGGCTTGCGCATCTGTCTGCCGACAATCTAATACCTTGGGTATACCCCTAGGTAGACTGCCGACCATATTTCATCGACAGTGGCGCGCCAGGTAGGGGTGTGCGTACTGCTTCCCAAGCAAACAAGATGGTCATCATCTCCGGCTCCATGGCTAGGCCGAACGGCCTCACGTTCACCATTGGCCAGATCACCTGGACCACCGGCTCCGATGACTTCATCGCCATGACCCCGAAGGAGGTGTGGATTCAGTCTGCGTCGACCACTGCTTTACCTACATCGACTATGGCTCCAACCACGGTGGGTACGGCTCCGACCACGGTGGACATGGCTCCGACCACGGTGGATACGGCTCTGACCACGGTGGACACGGCTCCGACCACGATGGATGCGGCTCCGACCACGATGGATCTGGCTCCGACCACGGTACATCTGGCTCCGACCACGCCTGCATCACCTTCAGCCACGCCGACAACTTGTCATCCGCTTCCCCGCTACAAAGGGAAGTAGATCGACAACACCGACCTGTTCGACTCCATCGATCGGGTCGGCACCAAGCTCGCTGAAACCCTAGCTTTGGTAAGTACGATCCAAAGTCAGCCTAATGAGCTGGTAACCGCTCCCCACAACAGATCTACCCGACCATCTCGGACCAGTCGTCCTGCATGACTTGGTACAGATCTCGTGGTCACATCTACTCCTCAAGGGCGCTCTGCTCATCGCCGGCCAGCCTTCGCGACGGGTCTCCGGCTCTCCGAGTACGAAGCCTCGACGGAGAACTACTGTGTCTAGCCCTACGGCCTCACGAAACGCCGCGCCTCATTCCACTTTTGCAACTCTGCAACGCCGCTTGGATCTATGTCTTCTTATGCATCGACCTCACCGAAGCCGCGCAACTTCGTCAACATGATCCAGATTGAAGATTATCAAGAAGGATCCGTTCACACATCCAAGAGGGCGACCCGGCTCCTCGTCTGCACCGCATCTAATGCATCCGTCCACACCGAAGCTTCAAATCATGAAGATGAAGGCGTCAAATACGATCTGGATATCCTGCACCACGCCCGGGTTCTCACAATTCCGTCTTTCCCGCCAAGACGAGGGGATTTGATCCATGTTGTCGAAGAATGACGAACCGCGGCGATTGGCGAAATAGAACAAGAAAGGACTACACGCGAAGCACGCAATATTGACCGGTTTAATCACCGACAAATCGAAGCCGAAGCAGACCAGGAGGCACGATGCATAAGGGTCCAGCCACGTGACCTCAACAATGCTTTCGACAGGGTGGGGGACAAACAGGTCTTCAAAACTCCAAGCGCCAACGTAGCCGTCGCCATGGCAACAATGCAACGGCTACCCAACACCCCAGAAACCCAAGCAGTTCGCGATGAAATACAAGCCTATCTCGACGGCCGCTATGGCCTGCATCATGGAGATTTTAAACCAAGCTCGGGCTCCATCCATCTCGGTCAAGTCAAGCCACAGCCGCCAGCACCCAAGTCGCTCACAGCCGCCCAACCAACGTGGCTCACACAACAACGACCCATCAGACAACCGTCAAGGAGGAAACGGTGGCCATGATGGTGGCCAGGACGACAACGGCCGCCGGGACAATCGCGACAATCGCCGCGATAACCACGGTCGCAGGGCTAATCCAGATGGCAATCGAGATCGCCGCGATGGCAATAACGATCTCCGCCATTACCTCGGTGGGCGCGATCGCGCTTGCATCAACCAGAGCCGACGATCAAGCGTCCCACGAAAGTTATCGTCGATGGAATATGACACCGCCCACGGCCCACCGGGTTTGAAGCGCTTTACTCCACACCTTCACCAAGTCATATGGCCCAAGAATTTCAAGCTCGAGAAACTTCGTAAGTATGCGACGGCAAGGAAAACCCGAATTATGGGTCATGCTTTACGAGATCAAGCGTGGCAGATCAGCCATGGCGGACGAAAGCACGTCATGTCTAACTATTTCCCGATCATTGGGCCATGCGGGTCACCAATGGCTGGTCGACTTGCCGGCGAACTATTTTGACTCTTGGCGGGAGCTCAAGCAAGCCTTCATCGACAACTTCATTGCTACTTGTGAACAACCAGTGCAACAAATACGATCCGCAACGTATTCGAGATCGAAAAGATGAGCCATCTACGAAAGTATCGTCCGGCGCTTCTGAGAGATGCGCATCAAGGTCCCATCAATCTCCGACAACAAGGCAATCGAGGCTTTCATCATTGGCCTCCGCTTCCACGATGCCCTAAGGGACAAGCTCCTCCGCAAAAGACCTGATTCGGTCACAGCGCTCCTGGCCACCGCTAAGAAATACGCGGACACCAATGACGCTAAAAAGATAATTATTGAAGAAGCAGCAAGGGTTCCGCGCTCCGACCACCCCCCACACCGCGACGACTACCACGACAACCGTGGTCGGAACGACAATTTTGACCGCCCGCAACCAACATAACGACTCCGCGACCACCGCGACTAACGTAATCGGCGGCGTAACCGCGTGGGATTATTACAGAGCAAGCGTGCTTTCGGGAAGACGACGGCGAGGTCAACACCGTAAAAAGGGTGGCGGACGTCATAACTATGAAGACGACTACGCCAAAGCATTGAAGGGGCCCCGCCAGCTCCATCCTAAGTCGAACCATACCATGGAGAATTGTCGCGTCCTCAAGTCTATCTACACGCGTCAACAAGCTCTGGATACGTCCGACAAGCCTAACGACGCAGGGGAACAGCGCAACGAGGATAATGATGACGACGATGTAGACCCCCGTCACAAGTACGTCAAGCCAACCGATCGCGTGCACACCATCATCAGAGGTAAAGTGTCCATCGAGACCAAATGAGAACGCAAGCTGCTCGCCCGCGCTTGCTTGAACGTGGCCAACACCGACAATCTCCTCATCGATCCGCGGGTCCCTCCGTGGTCTCACCGCAAAATCTCCTTCAGCAGAAAGGACCAATGGGCCGCAATACCTGAGCCAGGGCGTTTTCCCCTGGTCCTCGATCCTTGTATCAACAAAGTTCAGTTCGATAGAGTACTGATCGACGGCGGCAGCTCCATTGATATACTGTTCAAGAACAGTCTGCCCGCCCTGAAGATAGCTCAGTCGGACCTCAAGCCATACGAGGCACAGTTCTAGGGTGTTCTCCCCAGACAGAGCTCTATACCTCTCGGGCAGATCACGCTACCAGTGCAGTTTGGGACCCCGGATCACTTCCGCACCGACTACGTCAACTTCGTGGTCGCCGACTTCGACGGCACCTACCATGCTATTCTTGGTCGACCGTCGCTCACCAAGTTCATGGCCATACCTCGTTACAGGTATCTGGTGCTCAAGATGCCTACCGAGAAAGGAGTTCTAACCCTCCGAGGTAATGTGTACACAGCTTATACCTACGAAGATGACAGTTTCAAAATAGCAGAGGCTCACGACCTCTCTATTCGCATGACCGAGACCGTGCTCAACGCCAAGAAGACCTCGAAAGACCACCAGGAGATCCCAGAGCTCGAGGCTCCACGCAAGAACATCAAGTCCAAGGAGCACACAAGGTGATCCAATGGTCGACGGTGATCCCAAAGAAGACGGCCCTTATCGGGCCAACTCGATCCCAAATAGGAAGACGTGCTCGTTAGGTTCTTGAGGAGCAACGTGGATGTGTTCGCATGTAAACCTGCTGACATGCCCGGTGTACCTCGGAACTTGATTGAGCACTCCTTGAATGTCAACGGCAAGGCCAAACCTATCAAGCAGAAGCTACGACGGTTTGCTCGCGACAAAAAGGAGGCGATTTGGGTAGAAGTTACATGGCTTTTGGCAGCCGGATTTATCAAAGAAGTGTATCATCCGGAGTGGTTAGCCAACCTGATTCTTGTACGCAAAAAGAATAATGAATGGAGAATGTGCGTTGATTACACTGATCTCAACAAACACTGCCCTAAAGACCCCTTTGGCTTGCCCCGCATAGACGAGGTCGTAGATTCAACCGTCGGTTGCGAGCTCCTTTTTTTTCTCGATTGCTACTCTGGTTATCACCAGATCACTCTCAAAAAGGATGACCAGATCAAGACAACTTTTATCACGCCCTTCGGCGCCTACTGCTACATGACCATGTCGTTCGGGCTCAAGAACGCCGGGGCTACCTACCAACGCGCTATACAAGCTTGCCTCAAAGACGAGATAAAAGATGACCTCATCGAGGCTTACGTTGATGATATAGCTGTCAAAACCAAGGAAGCTCATACCCTTGTTGACAACCTGGGACGCACTTTTGCAGCCCTTAACACATTCCAGTGGAAGTTAAACCCAAAGAAGTGCATCTTTGGTGTTCCTTCCGCATACTCCTCGGCAACGTCAAACCAATCACGACGGCATACGCCTCTAACCTGCATAAAGTCAAAGCTGTCTTGGACATGAAGTCGCCCAAAAGGTGAAGGATGTTCGAGCTTACGGATGCATGGCCGCCTCGGCCGTTTCATATCAAGATTAGGCGAAAAAGGATTACCGTTCTTTAAATTACTCAAAGCGTCCGAAAAGTTTGAGTGGTTTGAGGAAGCGACGTTGCCTTCACACACGGTGAAACAATACCTTACGCCACCTCCTCGGTACTCACCGCTCCAAGAGAAGACAAAACACTCCTACTATACATTGCGGCTACCAAATCGAGTGGTCTCCACGACCATGGTGGTCGAGTGAGAGATGAGCCCGCCACGCCTACAAGGTACAATGACCAATCTATTTCATTAGTGCGGTACTCAACGAGTCCAAGACCAGGTACCCATAGATTCAGAAGTTGATCTACGCCATACTGATAACATCCCGAAAGTTGAAACACTACTTCGACGGATATCGTGTGGTGGTCGTGACTGAGTACCCTCTGCGAGACATCATTAGCAACAAGGATGCGAATGGGCGCATCGTCAAATGGGCAATGGAGCTATGCCCCTTTTCCTTGGAATTTGCAAGCCGCACTACAATCAAGTCTCAGGCACTTGTCGATTTCATCGTCGAGTGGACAGACTTAAGCACGCCTGCCTCTCCCGGATCCGACGAATATTGGACGATGTACTTCGACGGCTCTCTCAACATTGACGGTGCGGGAGCAGGAGTCCTTTTTATATCACCATCCAAGGAGCAGCTCTGGTACGTCCTCAGGATTTATTTCCCAGCATCTAATAATGCCGCCGAGTACGAAGCATGCCTACATGGTTTGCGCATTGCGGTTGAGCTTGGTGTTAAATGTCTCTACGTCTATGGAGACTCTGCTCTGGTCATCAACCAACTCAACAAGGACTGGGACACAACCAGCGAAAAGATGGATGCATACTGCAATTTGATCAGAAAGCTGGAAGGCAGGTTCTATGGCATCGAGTACATACACGTGGTCCGGGACAAGAATCAAGCAGCGGATGCACTGTCAAAGTTAGGATCATCCCAAGCAAAAATCCCACATGGCGTATTCGTCCAAGACCTGCTCACGCCGTCCATCGAAGAGAAAGATTCCACGGCAGACAAGCCTCTAGACCATCAATTTGGTGGCTACGGTTCCGACATCAAGCACCGCCGAGCCCCCTCCGACCACTCATGAGCCTGACTAGAGAATACCTTTCATCAAGTACCTAACGGATGGCGGCGGTTACATCGATCGGACAGAGAACGAGCGGCCGATGCGTCGCGATGGCGATAGACTGCTCGTTGATGGCAAGTCGTGGCGCAAGAACACACAAAGAGGAAATCTTGATGAAGTGTATAACCCAAGAGGATGGCGAACATCTCCTGGACCAAATCCACTCGCTCCTCAAGGCAACAACCGCCACGCCTCCTCAAGAACGCTGGTCGGCAAGGCTTTCGAAAGCGAGGTTCTATTGGCCTTCGTATATCCGACGCAGAAAGCTAGTCCGCCACCGTGAGGGTTGTCGGTTTCTTCGCCAAGAGAATCCATGTACCAAAGACATGAGATCCGCACAATACCGACCTCCTGCCCTTCGCATGCTAGGGATCGGATATGATTGGGCCCTTCAAACCGCTCCGTGGAAATTTACATGCGTCTTTGTGCCGATCGACAAATTTTCTAAGTGGATAGAATACATGCCTTTGGTACAGCATCCTTAGAAAAGGTCATCACGTTCCTCGACCAGTCATCCATCATTTCGCATACCGAACAAAGATCATCACCGATCTGGGTACTCGGTTCACCGGGAACGCCTTTTGGGACTTCTGCGATAAAAGGAGCATAGTAGTAAAATACGTCTCGGTGGCGCACCCTAGAGCTAATGGACAGGTCGAGCGGGCAAATGGCATGATCTTGGATGCGTTGAAGAAGAGGGTGTATAGATAAAATGAGAAGGCTCCTAGAAGATGGCTCAAAGAGTTACCAGCCGTGGTCTGGGGACTTAGAACTCAGCCCAGCCGTAACACCGGCGTCTCGCCATACTTTATGATTTACGGCGCTGAGGCGGTCCTACCTGCAGATATAGCTTTCAGATCAGCACGGGTAGAGAACTTCGATGAAGGCAAGGCCAATGAAGTATGGGAGCTAGAAGTGAATAGCGCAGAAGAGAAGCGGCTCGATTCTTGTGTACGTACGGCCAAATACCTTGCTATTTTGCGCAGGTACTACAACAAGAACGTTAAAGAGCAGTTTTTTGTGGTCGGGGACCTGGTCCTGAAGTGGAAGATGAACCAGGCTGGTGTCCATAAACTCGCAACCCCATAGGAGGGGCCCTTCATGATCAAGGAGGTCACACGACCAACGTCTTACAGGTTAGCTCACCTGGACGGTACGGACGTACCAAACTCGTGGCACATCGACAAGCTTAGATGTTTCTATGTTTAACTAGTGAGATATGTACCCCTTTTGTATTTTCGGTTTACTTCAATAAAGCTGTTATTATTTCTCCGACCACTCTAATGTGTCACTTCGACTTTTGTGGTTATTCTAACTTAGCCAGTAAAAGCCGACCACCACTCCTTCCATGGTTTTCGGAGCAGGACCTGTCTCCGGTTCCTCCCAACACGTGCATGGGATCCACTCCCTACGTTGCGGGTGATCAGCAGGTCCCCCTTGGTTTGACTTGTCCGCGTCTACGTGTGCACAGGTCATGAACCTCACACTCCGACCACATGGCAAACTAGGGCCGCACAAACTTTTCAGGATGATGTGTCGAGCAAAATGGTACAACTAAATAGAACATTATTATGTTCTCACTTAGTTCCACCAACATAAGTTTCAAGCTTAAATACGCTTTATACAAAGCAAACAAGCTTATAATGATATATAGTTACGTTATTACAAGCTTGCCTGAAGAGGCCCAAGTTTACAGTAACACAACTATGTCCTCCTTCTACAGCTCTAAGCATATTACATTGGCTGGTTGGGGCGCGCGGCACCTACTGCTCGCTGCTTCCGATATCCTACTCGAGTCTCGGGGACTCTTGTGCTAGTCGAGCTGAAGGGGATATTCCCACTGATGCCTGGCTGGTCGAGACCGCAGGCTTCGTCGGTTGGCTAGCAATAGATGGTGTTTCCAGCTGACTTGTCGATGGTGTACCCTGTACAGGTGCTGTCCCACCTCCACACAGGTTAATGTCGCCAATTATCTTTGACGATAGGTCCATCTGGGCCACCCGAAGCTCCTCTGCCTTGTCTGGGTCTACTTCCTTTGGGTATCCAGCCTCTAGGCGCTTGAGATCGATAAGAGGGTAGTGGGCACACACCATGTTTAGCACATGGGCGCCCGTGTACTCACCCGCCTCCTTCATGAACTCCTAGAACCATCCCCATGCTTGTCTGCATCTCTCGACCAGTCCGAGCTGGGGGGTCCTTGGCTCTTCCTCTGTGAGCACCGGGTCGACAAGGTCGAGGATGGGCAAAATGCCAGTTGCCACTTCCTGGTACTAGTTCTTCCATGTGTCCCGATCCTCGGTGGCCTCGAGGCATCGTGCTTTCCAGCCGTCACGCTCTTTCATCACGGTTTCTAGATGCCTCTTGGCATTGGCTTTTAAAACTGCACACCGTACAAGACATCAAATGTAAAGGCAAGACAAGTCAAGGCGGGCAACAGAATGAGAACGGTGGCCTGGAATACTTACTCTTCAGTTCCTCCTTCATTTTGGTGGTATGGTCCTGGAGTTGAGACTGGCTGCGCGCCAGTTTCTCGTTGTCCTCCTTCAGGTGACCGCACTCTGCGTTCATGCGGCTATTCTCCTCTTGGAGGCGGGTTACCTTAGCTTCTAAGCCTGCATTACAGCTGTCATTACCAACAATGCAACAACACGTGTCATACACTTGATGTGATAAAATGACAACTTACTTGTTTTTTGACGTTCCTTGTCATTGAGCTGGCCGACCAGGTTCTGGTTCTGTGCTTCTTGCTCTGTCCTCTCCTGGTCGGCGGCTTCAAGTTGGCGGCGCAAGCGTTCCATCTCGGCCGCCAGTTCTCTATTGCTCGCTGTGATTCCCTCAATCTGGTCGAAGCACCTCTTTTGGTACTTTGCGGTCTTCATCAAGTCCTGCATATAAACAAGCTAAGTCGAGACGGCTTTGACTACATTACAGGTCAAGTGGTCAAGCCAAACATACCGGACTTCGTCACCAAACACTTTGCCGCTGTTCAACTTTTTGGGTCTCTTCGATCTCGGGATTTCTTCATGCATAACCCACTCGTCGTTCACTGCTGCGCGACACATACATGTTGTCGTTTGTCTTTGGGACGGCCTAGGATCTCTTCGATTTCATCCTCTTTGGCCTCTTGTTCGTGGGCGGCATTGGGTCGAGATAGTAGTCTCTCCGCGACCACTATGGCTTTCCCACGAGCCGTAGCATCGACAAGCGTTATTCTCGTGCCAACTCCGGTTGTCGCTCCTCGGCTCGGTCTCGTTCCCTTGGCGCCAAGGTATCCACCTCGCCAGGCTAGTGCTCGAGCATTTGTACTTTGCTCGGCTGTCTTCTCGACCCAATTTGCTCGGGGACCGACGTCGGGCTGCTCGTGTCTTTGAGGTTCCTGCGAATTTCTTCTGAGTTTCCTCCACAATTAGTCGCCGAAAGCGCTTCTTTTCGCCAAGATCGGCGAAGCCATGCCACAACCGCTATCTGGTCAGGATTTTTTTGGACGCCGACCTAATATACCGAGAAAGTTCAAAGACAATAGTATTCAATACAAATTATAAGATTATATCAAAGTTACAGATACTTACACAGCTCGTAGGCACGTAATAACGTGGTGAAGGAACGTCTCTTCGACCGCTACCGCCTTACCGTGCTCGGTGGGTTCCACCGGTCTTTTTCCACCACTGCATCAAGGCGTGGGGTTTGGTGCTCGACACTTCCCCGCTTGTTTTCTGTGTTGTAGTGGTCGGTGGTGCGATCACTGCTGGCACAGAGGAGCTACCCTGCTGTTGACCCCATTTGTCTCCTCCTCTTTCGAGGGATGAGTCGGAAGATGTCCGCATCCTCTGTTTCATCGTCTCGAAAGGGGAAGATGGCTCGGTGACATTTGTTGGCAATTGGTCGCTTGCCAGCCACCCTGGCCGTTACATCCTCCCCAACTCCAAGTACCGCCACCGACGCGCTTCTTGATCGGTGACTTTGGTCTGGGCGGTTGAGCCGGCAATTTCTGCGCCAATCCACGCCAGGTGGAGACACGAACACCGCTGCTTCGGTCATGACCATTACTCGGGAAACATAAAGACACAATACCAATTTTTGTTGCAACATAAATCTACAGTACACAAGGAGGCATCATTTACCTTTGGGGAGGTCGGGCCACTTGAAGGCGTGCTCGATGTCGTTTAACTCGACATAATTGGGGTCGGCTAGATTGAATAGCTCCCTAATTCGCCTTGATTTCTATCTTGTCGAGCGCCTCTTTCCGGTCCTCATCGGATCTACGCTACCTCGGTACTCGAAGCCGTGATGTACCCTCTTTGGCGTGGCTAGATCCTTCGGCTTATGAAGTTCCCCGACCACGCTTGACCATCCAAATTTCCCCACGGATCAACCCGAGCAGTTCTACGATCCGCCCAAGTGCTCAAAGCTTCTCCACCGTTTGTTCTTCTTCTCCTGGATCAACCCCACGCCACATGGTGGTGATCGTGTTCGGCTCTTCTTGGATGTAGAACCATTTCTTGTACCATTCGTCCAAAGGAGGTGTTCCATGGGCGGTCAGGTCTTTGGGCTTCATACCACCACGCAGATTGAGGTATACGCCTCCGGCTATCTTTGAGCCTCCCTCCCTTTCTTCCGCAGAGCAATGGATGGCGAAAGAGGTCGAAATGGGGCTGAAGCCACCATAAGCTTCAAAAGATGGATGAAGGTGAAGACAAGAAGAATCGAGTTGGGATGCAGATTGCAAATCCCAATCTCGTAATACAAGCAGAGCCCCGAAGGAAAGGGTGCACTGAACCCCAAAACCCCGCTTAAAGAAATCCTTGAAAACCACAATCTCACCCTGGTTGTGGATCGGGAAGCTTTCTCCTTCCGGCGCATGCCATCCCATGAAAGTGCCTTGTTGTGGAGCACTCCCATGGCGACGAGGTCTTCGATGGTCTCGCTCATTGCTCCTTGTCTTCCACCACTCCTTCGCCATGACTCCGCCTTTCTTCTCGGGCGTTTCTCTTCTTATTAATCTGCCCTTGTTAAGAGGGTGGATGCGGTGGAGGAGGGATTGGTGGTGATTTTCGGAGGAGGGGTTCAAGAGAGGAAGAAGAAGGTTGCGCGGTGAATGACAATGGGGATCGGTAAAAGTTGCTTACCAAATCTATATTATAAATAACCAAGGGCTCCGCTCATTCATTCTCACCGAGATTCTTGGGAGACGTATGACGCTTGCAGCAGAGCGGTTGTTTTCACAACCTCGAGATCTCACGCCAACAAACGCGCCTCTTCATTTCCGATGCACGCGCGCTCTTCGTTGATACCGTGAGAGGGCCCACACCGACGCACCTCCATACAAGCGCCAAGCGATCGCTTGCCGAAAGAGTAAGAAGGCGAGTGATATGTTATATCCGTCGCTTTTTGACCAGACGTGGCGATTGGACTTGACAGAGTAAGGAGAGATAAATAAATACACCAAATAATAATACAAGCGGCGTTCTTTTTTTTGGCTGCATATCTTGAGCTCAATGATGGACCGCCACCTTCATCGTGCTTTCGGGACCGCCTGCACCATCGTGCTGCGCCGCTGCACCGCCCGCATTACTGCACGCTTGGGGTCTGCTCCCTCTTCGATGTGCTCGGGACCGTCCCAACCACTGCTTTCGAGATCGTTCTTCTCGGCTACATGTGATTTGTACTCACATACGCTTGAGAGACATTTATTTAGACCTCGCTACAAGGCTCCTACTTCTCCTTCCAAAGAAGCTCGGGGGACTACATTTGATGCGATGCACCTACCGGTGCATCTCGTAGTGCTTGTACGACAATTGGGTTCTCAACTTAATTGGGAATTCTTTTCAGACCCTGGCACCACGTGCCTCGTCACCTACTACCGTGCTCGGGGACTAAGTGGGCACACTTCACCTTGCGGTGAATGTGTTTGTTTTTCTACCCCTACACCTCTGATGATCAAGGACGCTTACGCCCGAGACGCACTTACATTTCTGTTCAAAAATACAAGTGGGCACACTTCCCAGGACAGAAATCTTTTTCTTTTTTCTTAAGAGCACCATATATTCTTCGGACAACCGACTTCTCCGACGACAACGATGGTCAGAGACGTCAAGGACTCAAGCCTTACTTGTCGAAGAAGGTTAAAATGGCGACGCAAAGATAATACATGGTGCTCGGGGACTAGCCGTGGGGTATTAACCCCTATACCCTTATGGCTAAGCTTGGGCCGCCCGGATCGGTGGGTCCGGTCCACCAAAAACGACGTCTTGCCTGGTTAACTCTGATCGAGTCCCGCGCAAGGAGTCACAATGGATTTGGTGATCAATCAAGATCCTGGTCGGTTAGAATAGGAATCCTTATCCGGCCACATATGGCAATTGTAACTGGCTAGGATTAGTTTCTAGATCTGTAACCCTACCTCCCGAACTATATAAGGCGGGCAGGGGACCCCTCTAAAAAACATCTCTCATTAACATACAGCAATACAAATTAGACGTAGGACGTAGGTATTACGCTGAAAGCTCTAGATTGGTTTTGGTTAATTGATGAAACCCTAAGTGCTA
This sequence comes from Miscanthus lutarioriparius, assembly GCA_904845875.1. Classification (NCBI taxonomy): domain Eukaryota; kingdom Viridiplantae; phylum Streptophyta; class Magnoliopsida; order Poales; family Poaceae; genus Miscanthus; species Miscanthus lutarioriparius. Next base: position 126,610,013 of record CAJGYO010000001.1, read on the forward strand.
ACCTAGTTTATCAAGATGATTTTGAGATAGGTAGCACTACTCCAAGTGATGAAGCAATGACGAAGATCATGATAATGGTGATAGCATGGTGATGATCAAATGCTTGAACTTGGAAAAGAAGAAAGAGAAAAACAAAAGGCTCAAGGCAAAGGTATAAAATGTAGGAGCCATTTTGTTTTAGTGATCAAGACACTTAGTGAGTGTGATCACATTTAGGATAGATAGCCGTACTATTAAGAGGAGTGTAACTCGTATCGAAATGCGGTTATCAAAGTGCCACTAGATGCTCTAACTCATTGCATATGCATTTAGGATCTAGTGGAGTGCTAACACCCTTGAAAATATTTGTGAAAATATGCTAACACATGTGCACAAGGTGCGAGGCGGGATTCGGCGCTTTCGGGAAAATGAAATGTCTATTTTCTATTGCGCCGAATGCAAAATTCTTGGTGGTTGGCACACTTGAGCAAGGGTGAAGAAGTAAGAGTTGAAATGGAGTTGATCGAAATGATGTCAAGGCGTTGGTCCAGATGATCGACGCCAAATCCGTAAGCACCGGACGACGATCGTCTGCGTCCGGTCATACCGACTTCGGCAGCACAAGAGGAAGGTTGAGCACCGACGCCGGTCTCGCGTCCGGTCAAGGTGGACGGACGCGTCCGGTCAAGAAATACGCCTCGGGGAGCTTATCGAAACGACCGACGCCGGGGCTTCAAAGGTCCGGCCGGTCGCTTTTGACCGAGCGTCCGGCCACCTTCAGAGCTGCTGAAATCGACGAACATCGTTTGAAGCTGGTGACGCGTGGCGTCCATCGAGCGACCGAACGCTGAGGGCCAGCGTCCGGTTGGTATGACCGGAGCGTCCGGTCAGAGCGTGTTTTGCCCAGTGAAGGGGTACAACGGCTCTATTTGATGGGGGCTCTATTTATAGCCCCATGGCCGGCTCAAGGGTTCACTCTTGCACATTTTCATTGACATAGCAACCTTGTGAGCTTAGCCAAAGCCCTCCCACTCATCTCCATCATTGATCCATCATCATTGTGAGATTGGGAGAGAATCCAAGTGCATTGCTTGAGTCATTGCATCTAGTGGCACTTGGTATTCGTGTTTATATCATGATTTCGCTTGTTTCTCTTGGTGGTTGCCACCACCTGAGACGGTTGGAGCAGCGGTGAAGGATCGGCACGAGTTGGTGATTGTTCGTGGCGCCTTCGGTGATTGTGAGGGGAGTTGTACCTTCCCCGGCGGAGTGCCAAAAGGTAACTCTAGTAAATTACTCGTGTCATTGAGTTACCTCACTTGTGGGTCGGTTCTTGCGGTGTCCTATCGTGTGGACGAGGTTTGTGAAACACCTCTTAGCCGCCGAACCACCAAGTGTTGGTCGACACAACGGGGACTAGCGTGTTGGCAAGCACGTGAACCTCGGGAGAAAAATCGGTTGTCTCTTGCCATTCGCATTCTCCCGGTGATTGGCTATATATTCATCGTAAATTGGTTCACTCCACGACCCGCCCGGTATAATCGCCTCACTTACTCATTTACATTTCAAGAACTAGATATAGCAAGCTCTTTAGTGTAATTAGAATTGAGAGCTTGCCTTGTGCTTTAAACATATCTAGTGGAGCTCTTTAGTGTAGCTTTTGTGAGAGCTCTTAGTGAGTAGTGGTCAAGTAGATTGTATGCAAATAGATCATTGCAACTAGAATTGTTGGATAGGTGGCTTGCAACCCTTGTAGAGCTAGAGCAAGTTTGCATTTCGCTATTTGTCTTACTAATCAAACTGCTCTAGTTGATTTGTAGTTTTTAAATAGGCTATTCACCCCCCCTCTAGCCATATTAGGACCTTTCATACGCCTTCTTGGCGGCCGAACCTGGATAAAACCTTGTGTCTGTCTTGCGTCACCGTCTTGTTTGTGGCTTGCGCATCTGTCTGCCGACAATCTATTACCTTGGGTATACCCCTAGGTAGACTGCCGACCATATTTCGTCGACAATCATAGGATTCCTGTTTTAGACATAAAATTCTCGTTTTATGTGTAAGATTCTCTTTTTATAAACAAAATTCTCGTTTTATATGTAGAGTTCTTGTTTTATTTTAACAAACGTGTTTTCATCATACGATTCCTGTTTTAGACAGAACATTCTAGTTTTCTGTGTAAGATTCTTGTTTTCATTACAAGATTCTTGTTTGTTGTAACAAACTTGCTTTCATCAAACAATCCTGATTTCGAAAAAGGATTCTTGTTATCTCTGTAGGATTCTTGTTTTATGTACAGAAAACTGAAAAGATATGGATAATAGGGCTCAGAAGTTGCAATAGGTAAGTTATACTAACAACAGCGAAGATTTCTCAGAAACATTAGCAATGAAATCCATATTTCCTGATCGCATTTGAACCATTTGTAAATACCATCATTCCTGAATTCTACCGCTCTAAAAAGTACAGTCAAGATTTGTTGCGCCTATGTATCAACACCAACCTTTCTAAAAGAATGTATGAACAGCTCAACACAAACCACAAAACATCGTTTAACTGGAACCATTTCAGAAACTGCTAATCTGTCAAGTTGATGATCCATCTCTTCCCGACATACGAACCCACGGGTCGCATCTCCACTCCCAACATCCGTCCTCCGACCTGATCATCAAACCAGGTATAATCAACATCTGCTACAATCACTCAGCCACTAATACGCTAAACCCTAATAATGGAATATCAATGACCAGCAAAGACGCACCCCACCACCCCAAGCGGGCGGCCCCGGATGACGGAATGTTTGTTATAACAAACGTGTTTTCATCACAGCATTCCTGTTTTAGACATAAAATTCTCGTTTTCTGAGTCAGATTTATGTTTGCTTTACACGTTTATTGTTGGTTGTAACAAACTTTGATCATTACAATCCTGATTTCGACAAAGGATTCTTGTTATCTGAGTCCAATTCTTGTTTTATGTACAAAATTCTGGTTTTATCTGTAGAGTTCTTGTTTGTTATAACAAACATGTTTTCATCACATTCATAAAAATCATGATTTCGACCAAGGATTCTTGTTTTTTAAACTAAATTCTCGTTGTATCTGTAGAGTTCTTGTTTTACGTTAAGAAACATGTTTTCATCATAGGATTTCTGTTTTAGACATAAAATTCTCGTTTTATGTGTAAGATTATCTTTTTATAAACAAAATTCTCGTTTTATATGTAGAGTTCTTGTTTTATTTTAACAAACGTGTTTTCAACATACGATTCCTGTTTTAGACAGAACATTCTAGTTTTCTGTGTAAGATTATTGTTTTCGTTACAAGATTCTTGTTTGTTGTAACAAACTTGCTTTCATCAAACAATCCTGATTTCGAAAAAGGATTCTTGTTATCTCTGTAGGATTCTTGTTTTATATACAGAAAACTGAAAAGATATGGATAATAGGGCTCAGAAGTTGCAATAGGTAAGTTATACTAACAACAGCGAAGATTTCTCAGAAACATTAGCAATGAAATCCATATTTCCTGATCGCATTTGAACCATTTGTAAATACCATCATTCCTGAATTCTACCGCTCTAAAAAGTACAGTCAAGATTTGTTGCGCCTATGTATCAACACCAACCTTTCTAAAAGAATGTATGAACAGCTCAACACAAACCACAAAACATCGTTTAACTGGAACCATTTCAGTAACTGCTAATCTGTCAAGTTGATCATCCATCTCTTCCCGACATACGAACCCACGGGTCGCATCTCCACTCCCAACATCCGTCCTCCGACCTGATCATCAAACCAGGTATAATCAACATCTGCTACAATCACTCAGCCACTAATACGCTAAACCCTAATAATGGAATATCAATGACCAGCAAAGACGCACCCCACCACCCCAAGCGGGCGGCCCCGGATGACGGAATGTTTGTTATAACAAACGTGTTTTCATCACAGCATTCCTGTTTTAGACATAAAATTCTCGTTTTCTGAGTCAGATTTATGTTTGCTTTACACGTTTATTGTTGGTTGTAACAAACTTTGATCATTACAATCCTGATTTCGACAAAGGATTCTTGTTATCTGAGTCCAATTCTTGTTTTATGTACAAAATTCTGGTTTTATCTGTAGAGTTCTTGTTTGTTATAACAAACATGTTTTCATCACATTCATAAAAATCATGATTTCGACCAAGGATTCTTGTTTTTTAAACTAAATTCTCGTTGTATCTGTAGAGTTCTTATTTTACGTTAACAAACATGTTTTCATCATAGGATTTCTGTTTTAGACATAAAATTCTCGTTTTATGTGTAAGATTATCTTTTTATAAACAAAATTCTCGTTTTATATGTAGAGTTCTTGTTTTATTTTAACAAACGTGTTTTCAACATACGATTCCTGTTTTAGACAGAACATTCTAGTTTTCTGTGTAAGACTATTGTTTTCGTTACAAGATTCTTGTTTGTTGTAACAAACTTGCTTTCATCAAACAATCCTAATTTCGAAAAAGGATTCTTGTTATCTCTGTAGGATTCTTCTTTTATGTACAGAAAACTGTAAAGATATGGATAATAGGGCTCAGATGTTGCAATAGGTAAGTTATACTAACAACAGCGAAGATTTCTCAGAAACATTAGCAATGAAATCCATATTTCCTGATAGCATTTGAACCATTTATAAATACCATCATTCCTGAATTCTACCGCTCTAAAAGTATGCGGTCAAGATTTGTTGCGCTTATGTATCAACACGAACCTTTCTAAAAGAATGTATGAACAGCTCAACACAAAATACAAAACATCGTTTAACTGGAACCATTTCAGTAACTGCTAATCTATCAAGTTGATGATCCATCTCTTCCCGACATACGAACCCACGGGTCGCATCTCCACTCCCAACATCCGTCCTCCGACCTCATCATCAAACCAGTATAATCAACATCTCGCTATAATCACTCAAACCACCGATACGCTAAAACCCTAATAATGGCCTATCAATGACCAAAGAAGACGCACCCACCACCCCTTGCGTGGCGTGCCCTTGATGATTTGGAATGTTTGTTATAACAAACGTGTTTTCATCACAAAGATTCTGCTTTTAGACATAAAATTCTTGTTTTCTCGAAATCGATTTATGTTTGCTTTACACGATTATTGGTGGTTGTAACAAACTTTGATCATTAAAATCTGATTTCGACAAAGGATTCTTGTTATCTGAGTCCAATTCTTGTTTTATATACAAAATTCGGTTTTATCTCAGAGTTCTTGTTTGTTATAACAAACGTGTTTTCATCACATTCATAAAAATCTCGATTTCGACCAAGGATTCTTGTTTTTAAACTAAATTCTCGTTGTATCTGTAGAGAGTTCTTGTTTTACGTTAAGAAACATGTTTTCATCATAGGATTTCTGCTTTAGACATAAAATTCTCGCTTTATGTGTAAGATTATCTTTTATAAACAAAATTCTCGCTTTATATGTAGAGTTCTTGTTTTATTTTAACAAACGTGTTTTCAACATATACGATTCTCTGCTTTTAGATGTAAACATTCTAGTTTTCTCGTAAGATTATTGTTTTCGTTATAAGATTCTTGTTTGTTGTAACAAACTTGCTTTCATCAAACAATCCGATTTCAAAAAGGATTCTTGTTATCTCCAGAGGGATTCTTGTTTTATATACGTAAAAAGCGAAAAGATATGGATAATAGGGCTCGAAGTTGCAATAGGTAAGTTATACTAACAACAAATGAAGATTTCTCGTAAACATTAGCAATGAAATCCATATTTCCCGATCGCATTTGAACCATTTGTAAATACCATCATTCCCTAATTCTACCGCTCTAAAAAATACAGGTCAAGATTTGTTGCGCCTATGTATCAACACCAACCTTTCTAAAAGAATGTATGAACAGCTCAACACAAACCACAAAACATCGCTTAACTCGGAACCATTTCAAGAATCGCTAATCTGTCAAGTTGATCATCCATCTCTTCCCGACATACGAACCCACGGGTCGCATCTCCACTCCCAACATCCGTCCCTCCGACCGATCATCAAACCGTATAATCAACATCTGCTACAATCACTCACCACTAATACGCTAAACCCTAATAATGGAATATCAATGACCAAAGAAGACGCACTCACCCACCTTAGCGGGCGGCCCCGGATGATGTAATGTTTGTTATAACAAACGTGTTTTCATCACAAAGATTCCTGCTTTAGACATAAAATTCTCGCTTTCGAAGTCGATTTATGTTTGCTTTACACGCTTATTGTTGGTTGTAACAAACTTTGATCATTAAAATCTCGATTTCGACAAAGGAGTCTTGTTATCTCGAGTCCAATTCTTGTTTTATGTACAAAATTCTAGTTTTATCTCAGAGAGTTCTTGTTTGTTATAACAAACGTGTTTTCATCACATTCATAAAAATTCGATTTCGACCAAGGATTCTTGTTTTTTAAACTAAATTCTCGTTGTATCTCAGAGAGTTCTTGTTTTACGTTAACAAACATGTTTTCATCATTGGATTCCTATTTTAGACATAAAATTCTCGCTTTTATATGTAGAGTTCTTGTTTTATTTTAACAAACGTGTTTTCATCATACGATTCCTGTTTTAGACAGAACATTCTAGTTTTCTGTGTAAGATTCTTGTTTTCGTTACAAGATTCTTGTTTGTTGTAACAAACTTGGTTTCATCAAACAATCCGAATTTCGAAAAAGGATTCTTGTTTTATGTACAGAAAACTGTAAAGATATGGATAATAGGGCTCAGATGTTGCAATAGGTAAGTTATACTAACAACAGCAAAGATTTCTCAGAAACATTAGCAATGAAATCCATATTTCCTGATAGCATTTGAACCATTTATAAATACCATCATTCCTGAATTCTACCGCTCTAAAAAGTACAGTCAAGATTTGTTGCGCTTATGTATCAACACAAACCTTTCTAAAAGAATGTATGAACAGCTCAACACAAAATACAAAACATCGTTTAACTGGAACCATTTCAGTAACTGCTAATCTATCAAGTTGATGATCCATCTCTTCCCGACATACGAACCCACGGGTCGCATCTCCACTCCCAACATCCGTCCTCCGACCTCATCATCAAACCAGTATAATCAACATCTCGCTACAATCACTAAATGCACCAACGATACGCTAAACCCTAATAATGGCCTATCAATGACCAACAAAGACGCACCCCACCACCCCCGGCGGGCGGCCCCGGATGACGGAATGTTTGTTATAACAAACGTGTTTTCATCACAGCATTCCTGTTTTAGACATAAAATTCTTGTTTTCTGAGTCAGATTTATGTTTGCTTTACACGATTATTGGTGGTTGTAACAAACTTTGATCATTAAAATCCTGATTTTGACAAAGGATTCTTGTTATCTGAGTCCAATTCTTGTTTTATATACAAAATTCTGGTTTTATCTGTAGAGTTCTTGTTTGTTATAACAAACGTGTTTTCATCACATTCATAAAAATCCTGATTTCGACCAAGGATTCTTGTTTTTTAAACTAAATTCTCGTTGTATCTGTAGAGTTCTTGTTTTACGTTAACAAACATGTTTTCATCATTGGATTCCTATTTTAGACATAAAATTCTCGTTTTATATGTAGAGTTCTTGTTTTATTTTAACAAACGTGTTTTCATCATACGATTCCTGTTTTAGACAGAACATTCTAGTTTTATGTGTAAGATTCTTGTTTTCGTTACAAGATTCTTGTTTGTTGTAACAAACTTGGTTTCATCAAACAATCCTAATTTCGAAAAAGGATTCTTGTTATCTCTGTAGGATTCTTCTTTTATGTACAGAAAACTGTAAAGATATGGATAATAGGGCTCAGATGTTGCAATAGGTAAGTTATACTAACAACAGCGAAGATTTCTCAGAAACATTAGCAATGAAATCCATATTTCCTGATAGCATTTGAACCATTTATAAATACCATCATTCCTGAATTCTACCGCTCTAAAAAGTACAGTCAAGATTTGTTGCGCCTATGTATCAACACGAACCTTTCTAAAAGAATGTATGAACAGCTCAACACAAAATACAAAACATCGTTTAACTAGAACCATTTCAGTAACTGCTAATCTATCAAGTTGATGATCCATCTCTTCCCGACATACGAACCCACGGGTCGCATCTCCACTCCCAACATCCGTCCTCCGACCTCATCATCAAACCAGGTATAATCAACATCTGCTATAATCACTCACCCACTGATACGCTAAACCCTAATAATGGCCTATCAATGACCAGCAAAGACGCACCCCACCACCCCCGGCGGGCGGCCCCGGATGACGGAATGTTTATTATAACAAACGTGTTTTCATCACAGCATTCCTGTTTTAGACATAAAATTCTTGTTTTCTGAGTCAGATTTATGTTTGCTTTACACGATTATTGGTGGTTGTAACAAACTTTGATCATTAAAATCCTGATTTCGACAAAGGATTCTTGTTATCTGAGTCCAATTCTTGTTTTATATACAAAATTCTGGTTTTATCTGTAGAGTTCTTGTTTGTTATAACAAACGTGTTTTCATCACATTCATAAAAATCCTGATTTCGACCAAGGATTCTTGTTTTTTAAACTAAATTCTCGTTGTATCTGTAGAGTTCTTGTTTTACGTTAACAAACATGTTTTTATAAGAATTCTCGTTTTAGACATAAAAGAGAATCTTAGTGCTAGGTCAAACAATAAAAAAATGATCAGATTTATATAAAAAATACTAATATTTATCCTACTAAATAAGTATCAATATATTTTTGTGAAATATATTTTCAATATACTTATTTAGAGTCATGTATGTAGATACTATTCTCTACGTAAACTTAATACAATTTGATTTTACTTGATCTAGAATTTGATTTTACTTGATCTAGAATTATATCTTTTTTTATAGAGGTAGTACTAACAATTAGCTCGAGATTTCAAATCTCAATGATTCAAATGGGGCTCAGTCAATAGGTCAGCTGATAGCCTCCCTAATAAAAAGCTATTAGCTGAATTTCTTGTGCTAACAGCTAACAATTAACTGCCTAGATCCGAGTCCCTAAATTTAGGCCTGGTTTAGTTTCCAAAATTTTTTGCCTCCTACAGTAAAAGAGCATGTTTGGACACATGCATGGAGTACTAAATGTAGACGAAAAAGAAACTAATTGCACAGTTCTCGGAAAAATCGCGAGACGAATCTTTTAAGCCTAATTAGTCCATGAAATGCCTTAAATGCTACAGTAACCCACATGTGCTAATGACCGATTAATTAGTATCATTAGATTCGTCTCGCAGTTTCCTGATGGGTTCTGTAATTTATTTTTTTATTAGTATCCAAAAACCCCTTTCGACATCCTTCCGACACATCCGATGTGACACTAAAAAATTTTCACCTCCCCAACTAAACACACCCTTAGCATTAAAACCCTACTTGTATGGTTGTATATGTATTAACAACTGAAGTTGACACACATAAAACTAATCGTCTGGAGATGAAACCCCCCGACCCGCCCCTTCCCTCGGCGACGCCGGCGTCGATGCGCTTCCACCCACGCCGCCCCTCCATCCAAGCACCAATCCGACCCAGCCAGCACCAGATCCGAACCCTAGTAGCCTAATCTATCCATCCATGGGGGTCACAACGTCACCCCGTCGCTTCCTAGGCTGGCCGCGGCTGCTTTGGAGCCGTTCGCCCCCACCCTCAGCGCCGCTCTCAAACTGGTCGCCGTGCCGCCGCCCCCAGTCACCATAGCAGCCACCCCCCTCCCAACTAGTCCCAGCCCTCCGCTCGGCCAGGGATTTCCCAAAATTCCGGCTGCCGCCTCTCCTCCACCGGTGGTTGCCACGGGTGGAAGGATGTCGGACGAGACAACGGTCATCGTCGAGGACGTCATGGAAGGCGAGGACGACGAGGATTATGATGATATCGACGACAACGACGAAGCCAGTGAAGCCGCGCCGGCGTCCACATAGTCAACCACAACGCGGGCGTCCACACCTCCACCGGTGGTTACTCCTCCAGCGATGGTCGCACGCTCGGGCAGGTCCTCGCCATCCTCCCTCTCCCCGCATGCCCCACCCTTCTTCCCCGTCCATCAGTCGACTGGCAGGAGCAAGTTCGGGCGTTGAGAAAAAGTCCCATGCGCGGGCAGCTCCGATGACGAAGTCGTCCCTACCATGCTCTTGTCGTACCTAGACGCCGCCCGAAAGGCTCTCCGGGCCACGCCTCCACCGCCGGTGGGGTCTCCGCATGCGGCGTAGAACGCAGCCACCGTGGGGGGTAACCACCCGGCGGCTGCCAAGGGGAAGTGCCGTCATCGGCGTAGGACCTGCGCGCCCGATGGCCGGTGGAATCCACCATTGTCGAGGGTCGGCGGCGGCGGCGCTATCCTAGGAGAACAGCGCCCAAGCGCCACCGCCCCGTCCCGTCAGACCTCGTGGGTCTCTACTTCAACTGCCTTGCGCACGACCACGTCGCCGCTCTCGGTCCCGTTGCCTCCGTCGCTGGGGGACCGGCATCAAGCAAGGGTGTGCAAGCATGGTCGTTCGCCGGCGTGCAAGTGAGACCCTTTGCCGGCGAGCAAGCCTTCAGCGCGTCGCCCCGGTCGGAGTGTGGAATGTCGCCCTGCTGGTCCGAGACGACCTAGCTTGTCGCCGGAATGTCGCGCCGCGCCAGGTCTGACACCCACAACGTCGTCGCCTTGTCGTGGTGCAAATGGCGTCGACCGTGTTGGCCATCATCGCGCGCAGCAGACACCACAACAAAGAAGATGTCGGTATCACCACCTCGGATGACGTTGATAACCGGCCCCAAGATCGAGGCCTTCGCCGCCCGTCGAGGAACGTGGAGCTCGCCGCTTTGAGTGGACCTCTCCTCGTTCTTGTCGCACTTCGTTGGTGGAGACTACCCGGTACCACACGCCGGAGGAGTTCCAAGCACACCTTTCCTCGAGGTTCCGTGTGTCTGTGGGCGCGGTCGGGGTCTGTGCTTGGCTTGGGGGCCACTTTGCATGCGTGTGCCCGCCTAGATGGCTACTCTAAGCGTCCGCTATGCGGAAGGTAAAATGCAGAGATAAAGTGGTGCACCCCGAGCCGAGCTCAGAGTGGACCGTTGTTTGAGGTTCAGCTGGGACTTCGATCCCATGTCTTTGGTTGGGGTGGAGGCATGTGTCGACCTAAAGGCCACATTAGGCAAGTCCCATGAGCTGTGCCGTGTCGGAGGTGGCCAAGGCGGTGGACTGTGCCTTTTTAGGCCTAGACGAGTGAGGCTTCGGCCAAACCTCACCAAGGCTCTCGCTCTTGGTGCCTGAGCGAGCCAGTGGAATCCCCACCCCAGCCTAGGTCGACTTCCCCTAAACCGTGTAGGAGCAGACAGAGGCGGCCACCACACACCCATTGTTGTTGATGGCAAGCATACTGAGGACTTCATCACGCATTCAAGAAGCCACTCATGATGCCTGCCTTGTCGTCGCCTCCACGATCGTGGCTAACTCAAGCAAGAGCGCGAAAGGGGAGCTAGACGACTCAGAGCTCGTCCCCAAGAGGAGCGCTAGGCTTGCCGCCAAGAGCAGGCACAGGGAACAGAAGCCGAAGGCTCAAGAGCGGAAGGTGATGATGAAACGTCTGGGGCTCGAGATGGAGACTGAGCTACCTGACGAAGCCTCCTTTGAGGAATTCCAGACCGCCTTCAAACTCCCCCTGTCGGCGTCGACGAGGGAAGCCATGCAGACCCTCTTCCCGGGCAGGAACCCGCGAGCCTAGAATTTGTCTTGCTGTTTTAGTCACAAAACACTTTTCCTATGTAGCTTTTTCTAAGTGTATCCGGTAGCTTGGTGGTAAGGTGTGTTGTGTCACGAAGGCTCCTCGCTTGCATGATTGCGCATGGGTGTACTGATAACTATTTTTTTCTTAATGAAAAACGGGTGGATGGCCCGATCATGAGAAAAAAAAACCTAATCGTCTTGAAAATCTACTTTGCATCAATTCCCTTCCCTCGATTATTTATACTGTGTCAGTCTTTCCTTTCAAAAGGAGACGTGTCCCCATAGGCCATAGCAACAATTCACAAATATGGTTATCGAAACGTTCGGATAGTAGTTTTGAAGTTTGCGAAGTTTGTTGGGTATACCATTTCTTGCAAGGCGTGCGTGATCCTTTGACGTCAGCGAGTCAGCGTCAAATGACATCGAGAACAAACTCTTCAAACAGTCTAATGTATGTATGTAAACGGTTTCTAGAATACCCAGGTTTAGGCTAGAATCAGTCCTGTTTAGTTTCCAAAAATTTTCACCTTAAAGGGTCACATCGAATCTTGCATGAAGATTAAACGTAGATTTAAAAACATAACTAATCGCACAAATGCGATGGTGAATCGCGCGAGATTTAAACTTTCAAACCTAATTACTCCATAATTAGACACTAATTACCAAATACAAACAAAAATACTACGGTAGCCAAAACAAAAAAAAATCGCCATCTAAACGCGCCCTATATGATGCTTAATCGCTTAATTAGTGCCGCTGACTTCACCTGGCATCGCACCGTCCGTTCCGGTATGCTCGTACTCGTACGAACAAGTCATCAATGTCCGCAAAAGCAGCCCATGGAAATGGAACGGAGTGCTACAAAACAAATCAAGAAGCCGAGCCAACTGACCCCTTCCGTCTCGGGCTCTCGGCGAAGTGACAAGCGCGTGCGCGATTCCATTCCGGAGAGGCAGGTGTGCGTTGATTCCTGCGCTGCGCCCCAACAAGGCCAACGCCCAACGGGGACAGGATGAGGGGACAGCGGGCGACGAGAGGGAGGAAAATTCCAGTCCAACTCTAGCGCTTCCCTTCTCCTTTCCTCTCGTCTTCCCCGCGTCGCCGGCTCTGGTCTGGTCGGGTCTTGCCTCCATTTCGGGACTCGTAGCTTCTTCCTGGTCGTGGTTGCTGCGCGTCTTGCGTACCCTGGTACGGAGCGTTTCTTGATCCGTTTTTCTTTTCATTTTCCCCCCACGCCGTTTCGGTGGATTGCTAGAAGGTGTCGTGGATTCGTTGCCGGCTTGTGTTGTGTGTTCAGCAGCTAGAGTTCCTGTTCTGCTACAGTCCTGCTTTTCTGTTCTTTGTTTATTGCTTTACACCGTTAGTACCATGGGGGCGTGGACAGGAGAAAGATTGCTGGTTCACCGCTCGAATTCTATCGGATGTCTTCACCGTTGAGCATGTGGGAATCCGCCAATTCGGAGATCTTGCCTACTTTTTAGGTTCAACAGATGTTATTGTTTGTATCTATCATATTCATTTGTCAGATCTATTATTCTTCTCCAATATGAGTTCATTGGGACATAATCGAATTTGTCATTTTATCCGGAGAGAATTCATTTCAATGAGCCCTTCCCAGCTTATCGAGTTTGCCTAGTATAATTGCGTTTGTCATTTTCTCTGTCCTTCTACGTTATTATCAGCACACAGAATAGAAAATTGTCTGGGGGCTCTACATGTAACTATAGAAGTAGTTGCTACCGGTACCTACCTGCTCGTTTTCATATTCCAATTGGATGGGAGTTTCTCATTTCTCTATCCAATTGAACACGTCGGTGTTATTTGCAAATTCAGAACTGGGCCCAAATCCTGGACGCGGTCTATTCTACTTAATTCAATCAGATTCCACATGCAAGTATTACTCTGCAGTGTCTCACTTTGCATATTATCACCAGTGTTGTTTAAATACGTACTTTTGAATTGTGTTATGAAGATTGAATTGATGTGTTGTTATGAGTATTGTTTAATATTTTCTTAATGCGCCATCCATCATAGGGTTGAGCATCACTGGGAGTGGAAGAAAGGAATCATGTTCAGGAGAAAGCATGCTTGTCATTTCAACTCAAATGATGCTGAGCAGCAAGAAGCAAAGGTAACTGTGATAATTGTCTTCTCATCATAGCTCATAAGTTTTTGTTGACATGAAGATTTTAGAGCCTGCTGTGAATTCTTATTTTACGTGAAAGCCCATAGTGAATCATGCTAGGAGTATGTTCCATAGTCCATAGACACGTGCTTTGTTCATATACTAGTGCTATGACTATGATCCAATTATTTGCTGCAATGAAACACCAGAGCCTACTGGGGCTTACTTATGTGTACCATGTTATGTTTGTGTGTTAGTACTAGTTCACACAAAAGCCTGCACTTAACAATCTAAATGTTCATACATAGATGTGTGTTATTGTCGCAGACTTGCCCTTGGGCCTTTATAAGCTTGACAAATGGTTTTAGTTTCTTTATGAGACTTTTCCCCGTGTGCCATTATAAAAGATCGTAATCCTGTGAAGCCTGGAAAAATTCAGCGGTCTTGGTATACTACTTTCAACTTTTTGGGTCCTCCATGCCACTTCCGTCGATTCGTGCTCTAACTTGCCGTTAAAGTGCAGTGTGAAAAGGCGAAAATGCCCTTAAGTTCAAATATGTTATTAATTTTTTTGAGCATCTTAATGACTTCAAATGAAAAACTCAAAACTAGAAAGTTGTAGATCTCGTCGAGATCTATAATTTCATATAAAAATTATTTTCATTTAATTCCATAAAAAAATATGATTTGATATGATTAATATATCTTAGAAAAATCATCATATTTTTTTATGGAATTAAATGAAAATAATATTTTATATGAAAATTATAGATCTCAAGATCTACAACTTTTAGTTTTGAGTTTTTCATTTGAAGTCGTTAAGATGCTCAAAAAAATTAATAACATATTTGAACTTAAGGGCATTTTCGTTTTTCACACTGTAGTTTGACGGCGTTAGAGCCTCGAATCGATGTATGGCATGGAGGACCCAAAAGTTGAAGTAGTGGCGTCAAGACCAACTTGAATTTTTCCAGGGGCACAGAGAAAATTAGGATCTTTTATAATGGCACACAGGGAAAAGTCTCTTTCTTTATTGAAATACCTCTGTATTGCCTGGTTGATTTCTCACATGATGTCGCCTATGAACAGATAAATGAATTAAAATCTGCACTTGGCCCTTTGTCTGCCCATGGCGAGTACTGCAGTGACACATGTTTGAGAAGATATCTTGAAGCCCGGAACTGGAATGTTACTAAGTCGAGAAAAATGCTTGAAGAAAGTCTCAAATGGAGGGCAACTTATAAGCGGGAGGATATTCGCTGGGTAAATGCACTCAAGTTACTTTGTTCCTGAATCCTGGTCAAGTGACCAAACACCATGCTAACTGCCTTTCAGCCTGATGTTTCTGCTGAAGCGGAAACTGGAAAAATGTACAAGGCAAGTTTTCGAGATAGAGAGGGAGAACCGTAATTATTATGAGGCCTACAAAGGAGGTAAGACTTTCTCTTTGAACTGACATCCCTGTGTTTTTTATTTCTCCTTCAAAGATCATCAATATTTCTTGCTTTTATCAGTCTTTCTTACTTTCATAAAAATTCACGTGTATGCTTTTATCAAATTCCAGAATTCAACGTCCCATGACGGTAAGATCCAGTTTCTTGTATATGTTTTGGAGAACGCAATCCTGGGCCAACATGATGGTCAAGAGAAAATGGTATGGCTGATAGACTTCACAGGATGGACAATGGCCCATGCCACACCCATAAAGACTGCAAGAGAATGTACAAGCGTCCTGCAAAATCATTACCCTGAGAGGCTGGCCATTGCATTTCTGTTTAATCCTCCAAAAGTATTTGAAGCCTTTTTACAAGGTAAAGGCTTTTAAACCTGTTTTGTAAATGTTCTGTTTGTGTTTGATTTACTTCACAAAGATTCAAAATCTATATGTAGAGTTGATACATAAAAATATGTTCCTGTTTTGATTTCCCTATCCTAACTCAAGTGTTCCAAATTCTTACAGGCTGTCAAATATTTCCTTGACCCGAGTTCGATTGAGAAACTGAACTTCGTGTACCTGAAGGATGAGGAGAGCATGAAGGTCCTGTACAAATGCATTGATCCCGAGGTCCTTCCTGTCGAGTTCGGGGGAAAGAACAGTGTTGTGTACAACCATGAGGAGTACTCCAAGTTGATGCTGCAAGAAGATATCAAACATCAAGCTTCTGGGAAGATGACGCCTTGAAAACTGTTGACCATACTGTCAATGGGAACTTGGTTCCTGATGTTGCACCTCAGTCGCCGCTGCTTGCTGCTAAAGCCAGTTGAGTATCAGCCTACTGTGATGGGAGCTATTCGGAATGCTTTAATGGAGCAACTGGAAAAGTTGAACAACAATAGAATGTTCATAGTAAACAGAAATAGAGCAAATAAGAGATGAGATATTACTTGTCCATAGTCGAAATAGTTGCACTTATCAAACACTTTAGTACACGATGAGTTACAGGAGGATACGCCATGGGTGATATTGGATGCAAAAGCCCAAATGAAATGGTGGGAGTGCCACCTGCTTATTGTATCTCAACAGTCACTAAATGCTTTACTTGTTTTAGCCGTGGCTACGGAGAAGCTAATTCTGGGTTATGGCTTTAAAAATGTTGATTTCATATTTGTATTTGATTATTATGGCCGAAGTAGCTCCTGACCAGTTTGTGGATTCTAATAGTAATGATACTCCTTGATTTTTTTTAACACAAGCGGCGGGAGTCCTGCCAGTCAATTTAGAGGGTGTTAGTTTAGTCCCTGTCACATGGGACGTTCGGAGGATAATTAGGAGGGTTAAATATGAGATAATTATAAAACTAATTGTATAGTTGGAGACTAATTTACGAGATGAATCTATTATACCTAATTAATCCATCATTAGCATATGTTTATTGTAGCACCACATTGTCAAATTATGGAATAATCTATATAGATCTCTAATCCAGGTGAAATTCACTGTTGATCAATAGTGCCTCCCCGTTTCCTACACTCATATCACTGCTCATCCACAGTCTTTCTTGCATGCCCGTCCGATCCGCCGTCCAGCCACGCGATGCCTGCCAAGGTTGTCTACGTGCCCCGATAGGGCTTTCTTCCACCCGCCTGCCCAATCCACGCGTCCACATCGTCCACCAAAAAACACCGCCCCAAAGAAACAAAACAAACTCGCCTCCAAATTTCTCTCCACCGCCGACCAGACATCATCGCCTCTCTCAGAACACCCTCGGTGTTACACTGTAAATCTTTTGCTAAAACACTGCATGTGCATCATGTTTATGTGATAGTCTATGAATTATAGTGTGTAAATCAATTCCTGTGACTCGAAACGTTCACCGAAAACGCGAAACGAATGTTATATTTCATGTCGTGTTATATCACTTAGAGTTCTAAACGAATTTTTATTGAACGAAAATATTATAGAATGCATATACGGAACTTTAATAACGTTTGTAGTATAAGATTTGTAGGTGATGATGAAATACGTGCGGTCGAGAACGGGATTCACTAGCTAGCTTACTTAATAGCTTGGAAATCGCATTCGACGCGAAACCGATCAAGACGTAGTCGCATTTCTTAAGTTAGAAAATGGTTTGACGAAGCTAAGTTCGGCAATTTTTGTAGAAGAATCGGGCTAAGTAGTGGTATGGTCTTAGGGTGTGTTTTAGTAGCTTGACATACCATCTCGAGTGTTAAATAGGTGGTTTAGCAACTGGATCACTAAGATGGATTTTTGGGACGCTTTAAAAAGCGTGCAAGGCACGTTCCCGGCCGGTTTTAGCTTTTGGACGCGGTCACCAGGCTTCGGCTCGGCTCGGCGCCGCAACGCAGGCTTGTCGTGGCACGCACACGCGCACTGCCATGCAGGCCGCACCGCCGTTGCTGCAGCCCGGGCACGCGATTCACGCACGCACGCGTACGCCGCGCCCGGCGACCTAGCCGCTCGGCCACCACCGCCGTCGTCGCGGGCCCGCTGCCCTGGCTAGTCCACTGCCGCCGCTTCGTCGTGTCGCTGACTCCGTGCATCGCGTCACCACGCTGCTGCTAGCCATGGCCGCTTGTGCGAAGTCGCCCGCATGCGCTCTACCACCGCCGTCGCGTCCGCCTGGCCGCTCTGCCGCCTCGCGCTCGCCTGTGCGGTACCGTGCGCGCGTGGCCACACTTGGCCTGCTATGTCCGGCACCTGGCCCTGCCCGCACGTAGCCTTGCCGCGTGTGGGCTTGCCCCGTCTACATTGCCATCACATCCGTTTCGATGCGACGCTGCGCTGACCGGCGCCATCCATTGCGGCGCGCAGGACCGAGACTCCATCGTCGGCCTACGATTTATGGCCATGCGTCCAACATCTGGAGCACGTTTCGCTGTCCCCCCATCGCCCTGTAGCCCATGCACGTTTGCACCGAGTTGACAGCCACGTCCCGCCACGGCAGCGACGAGCCAAGACATGCCTGTCTTCCCCTGTTCCTCTGTCGCCGTGGTCGTCGGACCCGCGCCTCTCAATTCGGCCTGGCGGAGCCACCTCGATCCAATTAGCTTGGTCCACGGCTTCGTGGTGTAGTTAGCCAGCCAGCCGACCCCATCGTGCGGTGTTACTCGCTGAGCCATGCTCCAATTTGGAGCTTTCCTCACGCCGGGTCGTTAAGACCGTCGTGGCACGCGTCGACGGCAAGGTCCCCACTCCAGTACTACTCGTGTTCAATTCGTTGCACCGCTAGCTTCGCCTTCACCTACTCATCACCCTACGTGCCTTTGCCTAATCGCTACCACCTCCTAGCCACCTCTGACGCGGTCTTGCCGTCGTGGGGCACCACCGCACCGTCCACATGCCATGCGCCGCCATTCGGGGCTCGGCCGCCTCCCTACCGAACCACCGCCTCTTCTATGTCCATGGTGAGTTCCTTGAGCTCACTCGCTACCCCAACTTCTCCGGCGTTGTTGTAGCTCACCGAACGTCACCGCTTTCATTGCAGAGCTCCGCCACAGTGGACCGACTTTACTACGGCTGGCCTCGCTCGCACTTTCTTCTCCCAAAGCTTGGCGCTCATGCCTAGGCGGTATCGGCTCCATAGATAGGGCGGGGAAGGGCTGGTCTGGCCGGGTAACCACCGGTGCCGTTGCCGCCCGGTGCAGTCTTGTGCAAGGGGCCCGAGGGTATGGCCGTGGTAAAGATGGAAAAGGGAGGGCGTAATTGTAAGATAGTGGATCGATGGAATAGTCTTTGGGACCTCGATTGGATTCAGTATTAGAGAAAGGGCGTTTTAGCAAATATACCACCAGACGGGCCTCTCCGTCAGCCGCAGTCGTCGCGCAGGCCGGTGAAGGCATGCGTCCTCTGCGGTCAGCTATTGGTGGGTCAGCGTCGCGTGCGCGCATACGCCTGCGATGCGGAATGGGCCGCCTTTGCTTGTTTGTGGGCTGCGCGGTAGAGTTTGGTTTTCCTTTTTCCGGTGAAGTAATAAACGTTTATTCAATTTAGTTTTGAGCTGAACTTTGAAAAATTATAGTAAATTCTATAAATGTCTAAAAATAGTGAAACAAAATTTGTTAGGTTCATAAAATTGCTATCTATCTGTTGTTGTAGTTAGTTTATAGTTAGCTGTGATAATGATGGATTCAAAAATTCAATTTAGAAAGCCTAGTACTAGTTAGCTTAATATCTGTAGGATTTTTTATGGCAATTTGGTGATAGCTTTAGGCATGAAATTTTTACAGTAGGTTCATTAGATTATTATGCGCTCACTGTAATTTTTGTAGCCCTAGAGTAGGTTGATAAATAGAGTAGCTAGTACTCCTCGTTTTATCATATATAGAGTAAATCGGTATTAAGAGTAAGAATACCTTTAGTTGCTAAGATAGTACATGTCATGTTTCATACTTGTTAGTGATAACAATAGGTAACTTAGCACCTTAGCCGGTAGAACTAGCTTAGTAGCTTGACAGGTGTATTCGTATTTTAAGAGTTGTTGTACCGTATTACTAAGTGTTGCATCATTATTTCATGCGTGTAGATCACGAGTTGGTAGAGTTCGTGCCTGCGGACGAACATGACTATGAGGAGATTATTGAGGAGTACGAGGAGGAGGTTCTCGTACAGAAGGGAGCCCTAGAGCCGCTTCAAGGTCTTTGAGTTTGTTGACCCATCGCCTGCCCAAGGCAAGCCCCGATGCATAACCCTTATTTTTAAAGATCACCGAATATATATATAATGTGCATCTATGTACAGGCATTTTATGGAAACTACATGCATAGATATATCTACCTATGAGTCCTACTAGTATAGGTCGAGTAACTGCTATGCTCAGGAGTTCGATAGCGTGAGTGACATGTTGTTACTCACAATAGGGAATAATTATGATCACTCATGATAAAATGGTGAAAAAGAAAATGGTGACCGGGCAGAGATATGGTTTGGGTATTGGTGGGTGTAAGAGGTTGTGTCCTACGGTCAATAGGGCATAGCTTGGTTACACTTTTTCCCTATGTGTGTCGGTTAAGGACTGGCCGTTGCATTGGACGCTAGGCAAGTCACAGACTTATTATCCCGAGCACATACTTGGGTATGGGCACAGGGAAGACTTGTTGCTCTCTTATCGTGGGTTTCGGCTCTTTCCGAACCAACTGATTGGAGGTGGGGAAGGTGGAGGTCTAAGCACCGCACTAAGTCTGGGACTTAGGAGCAGGGGCTTGGAGTCCAAGTTTGGATAGGGACCTGGACCCCATGATAGGAGGGTGATGGGTTGGTCCTGCTTGTGCCTAGGGTATAAGCGGGGTGTGTGTTTTCAAGGTACCTAGCTGGGCACATTGATTCATGAATCGCCGCCGTGTCGGTACGACTTGTCTAAACTCTGCACCATAGTAAGAACTAAAAGATGAAAGGTGAAGAAATAGAACTGTTACTCAACTCTTGCTTGAAAGTAGATCAATTGCTTACATAGAATGGCTAGATAATAAATTAATCATGACTGAAAGGATCAAGATGCCCAAGAGGGGGGTGAATTGGGCTAATTCTAAAATTCTTTGCAATAAATAAAGGCTACACTTAGCCCATTTCACCCCTTATGCCTAAAAAGTGATTCTATTGATCTACTGCACAAAAGTTTAGCACCATAAGTTCCAATCCTACTCTAGCATGACAATTCTAAGAATGTAAAGACAAGAATTGAATTGCTCAAATGTAAATGCTTAAAGTAAAGAGAGGAGAAGGAACGCAATGATGTTTTGCCGAGGTATCGAGAGTCGTCACTCCCCACTAGTCCTCGTTGGAGCACCCGCATGATAGGGTGTAGCTCCCCTTGATCCGCGCAAGGAGCTGCTCTCTACGGGTTGATTCTTTGACACTCCATCGCGGTGAATCACGCACAACCGCTCACAACTTAAGTTTGGGTCATCCACAAGCTCCGCCGGATGATCACCAAACTCCCAATCACCACCAAACCGTTTAGGTGATGGCGATCACCAAGAGTAACAAGCAAAAACTCACTTGACCACAACAAGCCTAATGAGAAGGGTGGATGCACACTTGCTACTCTCTTTTCACTAATGAGGTCTTAATCCTGGATTCTTAAATCTCAATCACCTCACTTGGCTCTTGCTCTCCTAAGCACTCTCAAGGGTGTTTCTCAGCTATTGAAATGGGCAAGAGTACTCCCTTGAATGAATAGAGAAAGTATTTATACCCCCTCATTCAAAATGAACCATTATGTGCTTGAGTCAGCACCCTGCGGGGTGACCGGACGCTCTGGTCAGTAATCCCCGCCACAGAGTCGTTAAGTTGTGACCGAACTTTGACCTGCGTCCGGTCAGCACTGACCGGACGTGTCTAGTCACAAAAACTGCTCTCTAGACCCTTACTGATGTTGACCGGACTCTGGCACCCAGTGTCCAGTCACATTGTTGTTTAGCATCCGGTCAGTAACCGGAACCTGACCAGTGTCCAGTCAGGATTCTCCCTCTCTGGAACCTTACTGGAGTTGATCGGACTCGGGCACCCAGCGTCCGGTCACTTTTTCACTCAGCGTCCGGTCACATCCAGATGACTTCACTTGATCAAATGAACTGACCGAACTCTACTGTTAGCGTCCAGTCACACCGGGACCAGCGTTCGGTCAACATTTGACCCTCCATTCACTTCCAACTCGAAAACATATGTGAATGAAGTTTGCTCCAATTGATATTAGTGCTACTTTGGAGCTACCTAGTGCTAGATTTGACAAGTGTGCACCACACCTAATCCACTAGACTCACTTAGGTCAAGCTACTAGTCCATACCCCCCTTAATAGTATGGCCAAAGAAAAAACAAAGTCCTAAACTACTCTAAGTGTCTCTTCAACACCAAACGACACTTAGAACTGGTCCATCCTTAACCTTGTCATCCATCCTTTGAAAACCAAAACGATTTCCATCATAGGGGCATGACAACCATGATTGCCCAATCAATTGCCATTACCATGACCTAACTTAATTACCTCTACAAAATACACGTTAGTCATAGTAATCTTGTATTGTCATTAATCACCGAAACCCAACTAGGGGCCTAGATGCTTTCAATGACCGTGAATAATAACATAAATAAGGATTCACTATTAGCATTGCTTTCTACAAAAAGAAACCGAGCAAACCATAAAGTTTATCATATCCCTTGGAGTTAGAAAATTATTCTCACTAGGCGGATAAGTCTTGCGAGTACATTGTGTACTCAGGGTTTATTTACCCCTGTTGCAGGTTCAACTTGAGGAGTACCCATTGTGTGAAGGATTCTTCTGGTGCGCACAGACGGATCCTTGTTCATTATCGATAGATGTGTATTTTTATTCCGCTGTTTAATATTTCGCACTCTGAATTTGGTACTGTAATAATATATTTTTAAGAACTCTGGATGTATGAAATGGATTAAGTTTGTAACTCGTTCTCATTATTGGATCCTTGGGGAAAAATGTGGATCTTTTGGGCTCTCCCTTGGGGTGTGCCCGACGGAACCTGCCCGCTGTGGCGTACTTTCAGGGTGCTTAGTGTCTGGTGGAAGACGAGCACCTCCGTAAGTGCGTTATTTCGGGTGGTTCTGCCATAGTTGGTGCCAGAGCCAATAATGAGTTTACGAGTTTATCACTCTTTTCCAAAAAGCTAAAATTTGATCAACAAAAGTTTTACGAAAAGTATGATGAGCTAAAATTATCTAAATAAGTATAAGCCCTAGCAATATGGTTTATCTAGGATAGCGACATTGGTTTTATCTAATTAGTTTTCTATAGGTACACTGACTTACGTTGCGTAAGAAATCGGTTAGCATACGAAAAGTGAGTGTATGAGGTGCCGAAATTTTGCGAATGCCGCTATATTCCAGCCTGAGTGAGTGTATAGGCCAATACATGCATCATGATAAGAGAACCTTGCTTAACTAAATTCTTCCTACACGTATAAATTGGATTAGTAAATTGATAGGATAAATTAAAAGAGTGCTTTAATAAATGACTTAGCATTTCTATAATCCCTTGTTTCTAATCTGGAGAGTTGTTCTAAATGGATGGTTCTTATCTCTTACAGATGAATTTGAGATCCGGTCATGGGAGCACCAGTGCAGGGGTGGGCCACGGTCTTGGCGAAGGCCAAGGTGAAAGTGGCCGGGCCAATGAGCACGGCAACAGGGAGAGCCATGAGGCTCCACTTCTTTCTCCTCCTCCTCTGCCACCGCCACATCCGATGACTCATGCAGAGATGATGGCGGAGATGTTGGCTGCTCGTCGTGAGTCAGCTCATGCCATGGAGCTGCTGGCATAGGCTATCAGTGGCTTCACCCGTGGTGGTCATGGGGGCAATGGTGGGAAGGAGGGTGGTGCCCGTGGTCCTGAGGGACCCTGTTCTTATCAGGATTTCTTAAAGACACACCCACCCACGTTCACACTGATGGCTGAGCCCCTAGATGCGAAGCATTGGCTTCGCATTCTGGAGCAAAAGTTTCTGTTGCTCACCGTGACTGATGAGCAGAAGGTGCGCTTCGCAGCACAACAGTTGTTGGGGTCCACGAGTGCATGGTGGGATACATTCAATGCCATGCAATAGGTGGATCATCGGGTGACCTGGTAGGAGTTTACTGCAGCCTTCAGAGATTATTATATCCCTGCTGGTGTTCTCAACAGGAAGCTGACGGAGTTCCTAGATCTACGGCAAGGGAGTATGTCCATGATGGACTACGTCAACATGTTCGATCACTTGTCGCAGTATGCTAGGACTCATGTGGATATAGATGAGAAGAAGAGGGACCGCTTCTATCGTGGCCTCTCTTGCATCCTACAGAAGGAGTTATATACTAGGAACTATCAGACCTTTGGGGCGATGATGAATGCTGCTATCGCCATGGAGGGATTGCAGTGTGACTCGTAGGCAGAATGGAAGTGCAAGCGGGTACACTGGGTCTTCTAGTCACCCCATGCCTAGAAAGTATAGGTTGTCAAGCGGGTGCCCTATCACCTCGGCAAGCATTCATTTCGATAGCCTCAAAGATACTTTTTTAGGCTCCTTCCACTTAGTATCGTGCACCCACTCAAAGAGTGCAACATCAATGTACCTCGGGGACAACAGGTCCCACCTTGTCGAGGAATGGGGAACAAGCCTGGTGCTTGTTTCAAATGTGGCAAGGAAGGACACTATGCCCGAGAGTGCCCGCAAAACCAGTCAGCCCAGTCTGCTCAGCCATCAGCTAACTCCAAGCTAATCAAGCGGACAGTGATCAAGAAGAAAGTGCCAGTCAGTCGATCTAGACAGGTTAATTTCACGAAGGCTGAGGAAATATTGCAAAATAAACCGGTGATGGCTGGTATGTTCACCATTGATTCCCATCCAACTTATGTGTTGTTTGATTCTGGTGCATCACATTTATTCATGAGCATGGGATTTGCACACTGGCACAATATACCTCTTATGGCTATACCATTTGCCTATAGAATCAGTACTCCGGGTGCGCAGATGTGCGTTAACACTTGGACAGACACAGTGAGCTTAGTATTAGCCACTCACACTTACCGTCTCCAGTTCATGATACTGCCTGGGAAAGGCATTGCTGCAATTCTAGGAATAAACTGGTTGCGGGTATATGGGGTAGTCTTGGATCTGAAGCAGAGAGTTATCGAGTTATGACTTCCTTCTTCTGAGGATAGGATGTCTCTCCTTGTACCCTCAAATCTAGTCTTACCTGTTGCTTCTCATGCGGAAGCTTCTCCTGATCTTGCCTCTATTCCGGTAGTATGTGAGTTTCTGGATGTTTTTCCTGAAGATCTACCTGGGTTGCCACCGGACAGAGAGGTGGAGTTCTCCATTGAGCTAGAGCCTGGTACTACTCCTATCTCCTAATGTTCGTACCGCATGGCCCCTAAGGAATTGGCTGAAATGAAAAGGCAGTTGGAAGAGTTGTTGGAAAAGGGTTTCATCCGTCCTAGCTCTTCATCTTAGGGTTGTCCAGCCATTTTTGTGAAGAAGGATGGCACTCTTCGAATGTGTGTGGATTATCGCCCTCTCAACGCGGTAACCATTAAGAATAAGTATCCTTTACCTCGTATTGATACTTTGTTCGATCAACTAGCCGGTGCCAAGGTGTTCTCCAAGATTGATCTCCATTTAGGCTATCATTAAATCAAGATTAGACCACAAGATATACCAAAGACAACTTTTTCTACTATGTATGGGCTGTATGAATACCTAGTCATGTCTTTTGGTCTCACCAACGCTCCTGCATTCTTCATGTACCTAATGAACTCAGTCTTCATGCCAAAGTTGGACAAATTTGTAGTGGTATTCATTGATGATATCCTGATATATTCCAAGAACAAGGAAGAGCATGCCTAACACCTTCAGATAGTACTGGCTCGATTGAAGGAACACAAGCTGTATGCTAAATTCAGCAAGTGTGAATTCTGGTTAGATCGAGTGTAGTTTTTAGGGCATGTTTTGACACCTGACGATATTTCTATAGACCCCAGCAAGGTGCAAGATGTGCTAAATTGGAAGTCTCCCAAGTCAGTGCACCAGATTCATCAGTTCCTTGGGCTAGCTACGTACTATCGGCGTTTCATCCTGAATTTCTCCAAGATAGCTCAGCCGATGACCAAGCTGCTCCAAAAAGAAGCCAAGTTTAATTGGAGCTCAGCCTGTGAAGAAGCCTTCCAAGCTTTGAAGAAATTTTTGACCACTACTCCTGTCTTGGCCCAACCAGATATTGATAGACCTTTTGATGTATATTGTGATGCCTCAAGATGGGGTTAGGATGTGTGCTTATGCAGGATGGGCGCAGATAGCTTATGCTTCAAGCCAACTAAAAAAAGCACGAATGAACTACTCCACCCATGATTTAGAGCTAGCTACCGTGGTCCACGCCTAAAAATTTGGAGGCATTACTTGTTGGGCAACAAAGTACATATTTTTATAGATCATAAGAGCCTCAAATATATTTTTACTCAATATGAGTTAAATATGAGGCAAAGGAGATGGCTGGAATTGATCAAGGATTATAACTTGAAGGTACATTATCACCCCGGAAAGGCCAATGTAGTAGCGGATGCTTTGAGCCAAAAGTCACATCAGGTTGAGGAAGCACCTTTGTCTCTCAACCATGCTGAGGTGCTGGCTCATATTGCCTTAGTCTTAGAATTACTTGAGCAGATTATTATGGAGCAAAGGCAAGATACTTTAGAAATTCCTCACATCAAGAAATTAATTGCCGAAGGGCGTGGCCCTCACTTTAGTATTGATGAGCAAGATGTAGTGAGGTACAAGGATAAATTGGTGGTTCCATCAAATCAGGAGCTGAGAAGGAAGATTTTGAATGAATCTCACCATTCCAAGCTATCTATCCATCCTAGCAGCAACAAGATGTATCATGATTTGCGCCACTTGTATTGGTGGTCCAACATGAAGCAAGACATTACCTAGTACATCGCGGAGTGTGACACTTGTGGGAGAGTTAAGGCCGACCACATGCGTACTCCAGGATATTTGCAGCCCTTGCCCATTCCTATGTGGATATGGGAAGATATTTCCATGGATTTCATTGTGGGTTTACCCCGCACATCCAAGGGCTATAACTCTATTTGGGTCATTGTGGATCGCCTTACCAAGGCAGCTCATTTTCTCCTAGTTAATTCCACATATTCTGCCAGAAAGTATGCCGAGTTGTATTTGGACCAGATTGTGACCCTACATGGAGTCCCCCTTACTATTATTTCTAATAGAGGGTCAGTTTTTATCTCTCATTTCTAGGAGCAACTCTAGGAGTGTCTTGGTACTAGTCTCCTCCGTAGTTCAGCCTATCAACCCCAGACTGACGGCCAAATAGAAAGGGTAAACCAGGTACCAGAAGATATGTTGAGAGCTTGTGCCATTTCTTTTCCGGAGAAGTGGGACGGATGCTTGAACTTAGCTGAGTTTTCCTACAACAATAGCTATCAAGAGAGCATTCGTATGACACCATTTGAAGCTCTGTATGGAAAGAAATGTAGGACACCAACTAACTGGGTTGAAGTAGGAGACCGTGGATATTTTGGGCATGATTTCATCAAAGAGGCTCGAGAGCAAGTGAGCATTATTCAGAGGCACTTAAAGGTAGCTCAGAGCCGACAGAAAGCTTATGCAGACAGGCAAAGAAGGCCTTTGTAGTTTACAGTTGGGGATTATGTGTACCTCAAGGTGTCTCCTATGAGAGGGGTGCATCGGTTTGATGTCCATGGCAAGCTAGCTCCTCGATACGTGGGTCCTTACCAAATTTTGAAGCAGTGTGGCCCAGTTGCTTATCGTCTCTAGCTTCTCGATATTTTATCGGTGGTACATGATGTGTTCCACGTATCTCAGTTGAAGAAATATTTATGGGTGCCTGATGAAGCTGTGGAAATTGAAGGGCTTCCCCTCCAGCCGGACTTGACGTATATTGAGCACCCTGTCAAAATCCTGGATGAAAAGGAAAGAGTGACAAGGAACAATGTGGTGAAGTTCTACAAGGTGCAGTGGCAGAACCACTCAGAGGATGAGGCCATGTGGGAACAATAGAGCTATATATTGAAGCATTACCCCTACCTTCTCTCTGTTTCTGATAGGTAGTTGTTACGTTGAAATTTATTTCCTATCTCCTTCTCACACTAGGCACATGAAATCTCGGGTCGAGATTTTGTTTTAGGGGGGTAGATTTGTAACACCCTCGGTGTTACACTATAAATCTTTTGCTAAAACACTTCATGTGCATCATGTTTATGTGACAGTGTATGAATTATAGTGTGTAAATCAATTCCTGTGACTCAAAACGTTCAACGGAAACGCGAAACGAATGTTATATTTCATGTCGCGTTATATCGCTTAGAGTTCTAAATGAATTTTTATTGAACAAAAATATTATAGAATGCATATACGGAACTTTAATAACGTTTGTAGTATAAGATTTGTAGGTGATGATGAAATACGTATGTCGAGAACGGATTCACTAGCTAGCTTACTTAATAGCTTGGAAATCGCATTCGACGCTTGAAACCGATCAAGACGTAGTCACATTTCTTAAGTTAGAAAATGGTTTGACGGCTAAGTTCGCAATTTTTGTAGAAGAATCGGGCTAAGTAGTGGTATGGTCTTAGGGTGTGTTCTAGTAGCTTGACATACCATCTCGAGTGTGAAATAGGTGGTTTAGCAACCGGATCACCGAGATGGATTTTTGGGACGCTTTAAAAACGTGCAAGGCACGCTCCGCCGCTTTAGCTTTTGGACGCGGTCACCAGCGCGTTAGGTCAGCTCGCCACAATGGCAGCTGGCATGTCTGGCGCGACAAGACGCTGCGCACCGCCGCGTTGCACCGGCACCGGTATGCGATTCACACACGCGACGCCGCACGTCGCGACCGTGACTTGGCTGGCCGCCGCCACCGCCGCCGTCAGAAGCGGGCCCGCTGCGCCTCTAGCTAGTCCACTACCGCCGCTTTGCCGTGTCGTTGACTCCGTGTCGTGTCACCGCGATGTCATGCGCTAGCTATGGCCTCTTGTGCGAAGTCGCCCACGCGCGCTTCTACCATCGCCGCCGCGTCCGCTAGACCGCTTTGCCACCGCTGCGCGGTGGTACCATGCGCATGTGGCCACACACTTGGCCCGCTATGCCGCCATACGGCCCTACCCAGCGACGTCGCCTTGCCGCATGTGGGCTTGCCCACGCTGCATTGCCATCACATCCGTTTTGATGCGACGGCCTGCCGACCGGGCGCCATCCACTACGGCGCAGGACCGAGACTCATTATCGGCTTTATGCGATTTATGGCCATACGGCCAACATCCGGAGCACGCTTTCATTGTCCCCCATTGCCCTCAGAGCCCGTGCATGTTTGTGCACCGAGTTGATACCACGCCCCGCCACGGCAGCCGACGGTGCCAAGCCATGCTCTGTCTTCCCTGTTGCTCACGCTGGGTCGCCAAACCCACGCCTCTCAATTCGCCCGGTGGAGCCACCTCGATCCAATTAGCTTGGTCCACGGCTTCGCGGTGTAGTCAGCAAACCACCCGACCCCATCGTGGGCAAAGTGTTACTCATTGAGCCATGCTCCAATTTGGAGCTTCTCTCTCTCGCCGGTCGTTAAGACCGTCAGGCACGATCGACGGCAAGGTCCCCACCCAAGATCGCTGTGTTCAGCCTCGTTGCACCGCTAGCCTTGCCTCCACCTACTCATCACTTTATGCACCTTTGCCTAATCGCTACCACCTCCTAGCCACCTCTGACGCGGTCTTGCCACAATGGGGCACCACCGCGCACTGTCTCGTCATACAAGACGCAGCCAGCTTGGCTCGCCCGCCCCGCCAAACCACCGCTCTTCTCTATGTCCATGGTGAGTTCCTTGAGCTCACTCGCTACCCCAACTTCTCCGGCGTTGTTGTAGCTCACTGGAACGTCACCGTTTTTAGTGCAGGAGCTCCGCCGCCGTGGACCGGCTTTACTACGGCGTCCCGGCTCGCACTTTCTTCTCCCAGTTCTTCGCATTCATGCCTAGGCAGGTATCGGCTCCGTAGATAGGGTGGGGAAGGGCTGGTCTGGCCGGCATAACCACCCGGTGCCAGCACCACCGCGCAGGTGCGCGCGCGGGGGGCGAGGGTTTGACCATGGTAAAGATGGAAAAGGGGAGGGGCGGAATTGTAATATAGCTGACTGATGGAATAGTGTTGTGGACCTCGGTCGGATTGAGTATTAGAGAAAGGGTGTTTTAGCAAATATACCACATCTGCGCGGCCTCTCCATCGCAGAAGTCATCATCGCGTGGTGGGCAGCGTCCAAGGCTGGTCACTACCAGTGGGTCGCGTCTGCGGCAGCGTGATGTGGGAGTGGGCATGCTTGCTTGTTTGTGGGCAGCAGTGGTGAGTTCAGTTTTTTTTTTCTATGAAGTAATAAACGTTTATTCAATTTAGTTTTAGCTGAACTTTCAAAATTATAGTAAATTCTATAGATGTCTAAAAATAGTAAAACAAAATTTGTTAGGTTCACAAAAATGGTATCTATCTGTTGGTATAGTTAGTTTATAGTTAGCTGTGATAATGATGGATTCATAAATTTAATTTAGAAAGCCTAGTATTAGTTAGCTTAATATTTGTAGGAATTTTTATGGCAATTTGGTGATAGGTTTAGCCATGAAATTTTTATAGTAGGTTCATTAGATTATTATGCACTCACTATAATTTTTGTAGCCCTAGAGTAGGTTGATAAATAGAGTAGCTAGTATTCCTCGTTTTATCATATATAGAGTAAATCGGTATTAAGAGTAAGAATACATTTAGTTGCTAAGATAGTACATGTCATGTTTCATACTGGTTAGTGATAACAATAGGTAACTTAGCAGCTTAGCCGGTAGAACTAGCTTAGTAGCTTGATAGGTGTATTCGTATTTTAAGAGTTGATGCACCGTATTACTAAGTGTTGCATCATCATTTCCTGCATGTAGATCACGAGTTGATAGAGTTCGTGCCTACGGACAAATAGGACTACGAGGAGATTATTGAGGAGCACGAGAAGGAGGTTCTCGTGATGTGAGGGAGAGCCCAGAGCCGTTCGTTGCTGACTTTGTTGACCCACCGCCTGCCCAAGGCAAGCCCCGGTGCATAACCCTTATTTTTAAAGATCACTGAATATATATGATGTGCATATACATACAGACATTTTATGAAAACTACATGTATAGATATATCTACCTATGAGTTCTATTAGTATAGGTCGAATAGCTGCTATGCTCAGGAGTTTGGTAACGTGAGTGACCTGTTGTTACTCACAATAGGGGATAATTATGATCACTCATGATAAAATAGTGGAAAGAAAAATAGTGACCCGGTAGGGATATGGTTTGGGTATTGGTGGGTGTAAGAGGTTGTGTCCTGCGGCTAACAGGGCATAGCTTGGTTACACTTTTTCTCTATCTGTGTCGGTTAAGGACCGGCCGTTGCATTGGACGCTAGGCAAATCACAGACTTATTATCCCGAGCACATATTTGGGTATGGGCGCATGAAAGACTTGTTGCTCTCTTGTCGTGGGTTCCGGCTCTTTTCGGACCGACTGATTGGAGGCGGGGATGGTGGGGGTCTAAGCACCGCACTAAGTCCGGGACTTATGAGCGGGGGCTTGGAGTCCAAGTTTGGACGGTGACCTGGACCCCGTGACAGGAGGATGATGGGTTGGTCCTGCTTGTGCCTGGGGTACAAGCAGTGCATGTGTTTTCGGGGTACCTAGCTAGGCACATTGATTCGCGAATCGCCGCCGTGTCGGTACGACTTGTCTAAACTCTAACATCGTAGTAAAAACTAAAAGATAAAAGGTGAAGAAATGGAACTGTTACTCAGCTCTTGCTTGAAAGCAGAACAGGTGCTTACATAAATTGGCTAGATAATAAATTAATCATGACTGCGAATAATAACATAAATAAGGACTCATTATTAGCATTGCTTTCTACAAAAAGAAACCCAGCAAACCATAAAGCTTATCATATCCCTTGGGGTCGGAAAATTATTCCCACTAGTCGGATAAGTCTTGCGAGTACATTGTGTACTTAGGGTTTATTTACCCCTGTTGCAGGTTGAACTTGAGGAGTATCCGTTGTGTGAAGGATTCTTTTGGTGGGCATAGACGGATCTTTGTTCATTATCGATAGATGTGTATTTTTATTCCGCTGTTTAATATTCCGCACTCTGAATTTGGTATTGTAATAATTTATTTTTAAGAACTCTGGATGTATGAAATGGATTAAGTTTGTAACTCGTTCTCATTATTGGATCCTTGGGGAAAAATATGGATCTTTCGGGCTCTCTCTTAGGGTGTGCCCGACGGAACCTGCCAGCTGTGGCATACTTTCGGGGTGCTTAGTGTCTGGTGAAAGACAAGCGCCTCCGTAAGTGCGTTATTCCGGACGGTTCTGCCACAACCTTGGCGCTCAAGCGCCTCCGCCTCCGCGCTTCACCGCCCACCGCCTGGAACGTCGCCCCGCCTCTCGCCCTCCGCTTAGATTAGATTTAATAGATTTGTCTCGTAAATTAATCTCTATCTGTGCAATTAGTTTTATAATTTATCTATATTTAATACTTTAAATTAGTGTCAAATATCTAATGTGACAAGGTTTAGTCCAGAGTATCAAACACCCCCTTAGGAAGGAGAGCTCCCTCTTGAGATTCAGCTGCAGCTTCTGAATTGTAGCTGGCGGCTGCAGCAGTTTAACCGGTACTTTTTTGTGCGTTGCCGTCAGGTCCTCAAGCCTGCGGGCGCCACCGCCAGACCACCACAATGCCAGACCTCAAGCTTGTTCTGTTCGCTTGAACTTATCGGTCCGACTTTATATAGTATTTTTCTCTCACTAAATCAACGTCACCGGGCTGATAAAAACATCATCCAACAGCTGACCAGCACGCCGCTGATCTGGTACACCGCAACTCGGCGTTGAACCGAGAAGCTGCAGGGGCTCGTCGAGACAGCGGCGCAGCTCAGCTCTCGCCACGGGCGGCAAGGGACGCAAGGAGGCGCGGTGGCAAACCCGAATCTAAGGGCGTGATTGGTTGAGTGTATCCAGGACAACCAAGCTCCACGGATGCAACATTTGGCTGTTTGGTTTGCTTGGTTCACCTTTGAAACATGGCTGAGCGGGTGCAAACGACGTCTCTCGGCCTGGCTCCGCGGAAACGCGTATGACTTCCGTTTCTCGCGAGCCAGGCCCGCACGGTGCGACGCGGCTGCTCTGGACAAAGCGGCGAGGCATCTGAAGGATGGAAAAACAAGCAAACAAACAGTTTCTCGCAGCAGCCAGGCCAAAAAAGAACACCGACCAAACGATGTCGTCTTGCATGCGCGTAGCTTGGCCAACGTCGGCCTGGCTCCCAGCAGCTTGCCAGGCTGAGCACGTTCCAGAACCAATCACGCCCTTCCGCCGGTTTAACTGCAGCAAAACGGATCTGACATCACACCCGTCCTTGTGGTACACGTCGACCAACAGAGCCGGCATCACCTACCGAAGTAAACCTGATCGAAAGCTGGTGGCATGAAATTTTAGAGCGACGGCATCAAGGAAGCTCAAAAGTTTTGATGATGGGACACGAAAAGCAAAATTAGCTCAAACATTTACCGTAATGCTAGCAATCACACACGGCCGTCCGCGCAGACGTCCAGGGAGCCTATCCATTTCTATCCGCTCACTCCGCCTCTCTAATCACCGTAGATTATAAAAAAACTCACGCTACCGCGACTCGCGCCCACCACGCCGCGCCGCCTTCCTCTCCACTGCTGCCACGCCTTCGCACGGGCCACAAGGCGTGCTCCCCATGACGCGACTACTGCCGCCTGCGCCACATGAATGAGTCCGCACTAAACCCGTCTATTGTTCTCGCCTCCATCCATCATGGGCACCGCTTGCCAGGGGCACCGCGTGTGCCCTATCACCGAGGGCAGCGCGAGTCAGCCATAGGGGGTCGTACAGCCGCCCACCGCTACCATCCTCTTTCTCCACCTTTGACCGCACAAATGATCCTGCTGCAGTAGTGCTTCGCCCGCCTAACCACCAAGGTTTTTTTTGAAAGTGCATATTGCAAAGCGATGTTTCAAGTGTTTCGGATGTTTTAGAGGTATGTTGCAAATGTTTCAGATGGATGTTGCAAAAGTTTCGATCGGGGTGTTGTTGTATATGTTGCAATGGTTGTACACGATGTTGTAAAAGTCTATTACCAATGTTTCATCTGTGGTTTCGGAAGTATGTTGCAAGTGTGTTTATCTCGATGTTGTATATGTTTCACACATATGTTGCATGTATTTTATCTGGATGTTGTGTATATTTGCAATGGTTTTCAAGTGTTTTGGGTATTTTTTCAAATGTTTCGTAAGCATGTTTCAAGTGTTTTATCCGTCTTCATACGTGATATTACAAGTGTTGCATTTGAATGTTTCAAAAGTAGATCGGTGTTGCATCTCCTCCTCGCCTTGTGTTGCATCGCTCGTGTCTCCGCCTCCTCCTCTCGGCGCCGGTTGAGCATCCACCGTCCCTCCCCTCTTCTCGATGTTGGTGACGTTGGGGACAAGCAGGTGTCTCGTGGGTAGCGAAAACGGCACGGGAAACGGATTATAGTAGCTGGACGTCCCGGACGCCTGTTCATTCTGGATGTCCGAAGCGCTAGCGAGTTCAAACCTTTATATAAAGGCACATAAATATAGGGAAAACAACTGTGGCTTCCACCGACCATGACCAAGCCACCATAAGAGCAACCAACGCTATAGACATTTACTTAGCTCTAAGATAATTTCTATTAATATTAACTTTTAACACATAGTTTATAATATGAATTGCCTCACATAGTAACTTTCAAATAATCTTAAAGTATATGCATGAGACTAGCTCTTAATTGAAAGATAGTTTTTTTGTCTCTCTTCTATTAAAGTATGAAATAATGTGCTTAGAGCTACAATAGCTCATAAATCATAATTGAACGTGCCCTAACGACGAGAAAACATTCTTGAACATCTGACTGATCAGTTCGGCTGGCTGCTGCTGCCGGCTGGGATGGCTGCTCTCCCTCAGAAGTTACTGTAGCCGACACCTAGGGCCAGCCAGCCGCAACAGCTGAAACCCAGCAGCCAGACATCCTACTTAAGAAAAAAAAAATCGACAGGGTCAGTTCTCATGGAACAATCGTGCAGAACTGTCCCTGACTTAGAACGGGTTCATACACAATTATCCGACACATGTTTTTTTTTATTTACAGCCACTCTTCTGAATTTATATAGCAATGCTTATGAATACATGTCCTGAATAGCATGTACCATAGCTTCTTCATAGAAACCGCCCTCACCGTTTTTTTTTTCCTCAAGACGGTGACAAAGTGTTGGTAGCAAAAGTGATTGGGAAGTTCAAATTCAGATTAGGAAATTGAATACATTTGGAAAGGATCAAATTTTGGTTATTTAGGCTAAGTTTGCAAATTTCAGGAAAAAAAGTTGTCGCCATCCTATAAAAAAACCGACTGTAGTCGGTTTAATGTCTGAGTATAACTTCACCCTAGTTCAATGGGAATTACTTGATCATGTGAGGAACTTGTAGATCTTGTTTGGAAAAGATTTTTAATCAAAGAATCACGGTCAATTGAGTATCTACACACAATCGATCAAAAATCAATTTATTACCTTTTTATCTTACCTTTAGCTCTTCTAACCCTTATGGTTGTATACCTCTCTTGGCACGATTTACTGACATTCTAAGTGGTTTTTACCGATTCCAGGAGAACTCTGAGAGG